>CM062288.1:320804861-322294901 GCA_031216915.1 Pictodentalium vernedei | reverse complement strand
TTGGATTCCATGTGACTGTTTGTTATAAAACCTACTTGTAGTATACATGCAGTTGCTTTGGTATTGGTCTTAATGTTCTCTGTTCAATTTGAATGTCAAATTTCTTGGTCTTTGTATGTTTATCTCCCTCCAAAACAAATTCTAAAATGGAGCTCCCATGACACAAATTTTCCCAATGGCATGGGCCCCGGACCCTTTCCCAAAGAGGGCTGATGAATCCCTCGAATTGAGCTGTTGAAAAAACATTTTTCTAAAAATTCCAACAACACCACATCATGTGACACCTCATTGGAATGAGCTTGATGGACTCTTTCCAATGAGGGGGTCACATGATATGGTTTTGTTGAAATTTTTGGAAAAGTTTTCACACAGAAATTGAAATACTAAATTGTAATATTGTGTACCTTGAGTAAAGGGGTTAACAAGCATATTAATTTCAGATTTCGGCTAAATTTGACTTCTTCCTTTATGTTGAGGTCATGATATAGCCATCATAGGCTCCTGCGAAAATTTGAAATTTGATTCAAAATTCAGTTTGAAAGTCAGTATTTGATTTGATTCAAAATTGGCAATTCGAAAGTTTTTTAATATACTTCGGCCATAACCGTGAATGTTTTCAGATTGTAATTGAACACATTATTTTATATTGAGTATTGTTCTGAGTAGAAACATAACTGACTTGTAGCAGTAACAGTGTTTGCAGCAGTGTAGCTACAACTATACAAGAGTTGTAGCTTTGTTGGTCCAAACACTGTTACCGCTACAAGTGTTCAATTCAACTTATCGTGCATTATGACCAGTGACCAGTTTGTTTCCAAGAAAACATGTGATAAAAGTGAGGTATCCGCCCTATCAGCCAGGTTTGTTTTAAAATGTTTATTGCTGTTGATTCGACGCAACAAAGTCAACAATTCGAATAGTTTTAATCAATAGCTAGTATATTGGCTTATATCTCAATTTATAGTGTGGGAAGTGAGGAGGCGTAAAATGCATCCTGCATAACTGTGTGTCTTTTAATAATCGGGGTTATTATTTTAGAAAAAAAAATCTTTTCTTTTGATGACGTATCCATTAAATGTGATTTGATTTGAAGTTCAATTTGAAATTCGATTTGTTTTCACTAATTTGATTTGATATTCGATTTGATCAAAATCAGTAATTTGCAGGTCCCTAAGCCATAGATACTGATTAAATAAACTCGATTGACTCCTGAAAAAGTTTATTATGCCCATATTTTGAGAACAACACAACAGAACAATTTGGTATTTGGATGAGGCTTCCTTGGGAATAGTTTAGTAGAATGTGGAGGAGAAAAATGCTGGGGGAGGGGGGAGGGGGTTGAGAGCTCCCCATGGGGAAATCCATTTACCACAGTTGGTAATGGGGAAACACACTTATCAGTCTTCTGATGAACTGCAGACTGCAGAAATTTGATATTTAGTGTCCAGCCCTTGTTATTCATGTTTGTTTTAAAAAAATGGTTTTTGATGCAGTATTTTGCCTGGTTCTAGGAGGGACAAATTTTATGGCCCTCCCAAATATCAGTTTTTGGAACAGGTCCGCTGATTTGAACCGAAGTCGGCATGTAGTTTTAATGTGGGACAGACACATTATTTATACATATGTGTCCCCTGTGGGAACCCCAGGAGTTGCTTCAGGAGGCACCATATAGACTCCCCCTCCCACCCACCTGACCCCCCTCCCTCCACCTCCCATATTTAAAACTGTTGGTAAAAAATAAACACATATTGCTAGCTGCATATTTTTCCTATGCAGCAATCCGTTGATTGGGTAGAGTTAGTTCTATTCAAAGAAAGTTCCTCAGGCAATTGTGGGGGCTTGTCCTGGAAATTGCAAAATTCCTGGCCCCACCAAAATGTTTGGGTTTTTTGTTTTTTTAAACCCTTTACCTATCAAATCGGTTGCATCTGTCTGCGTCATTTTCAAATTAAGCAGTTGAAAAAAATATATTTTCAAAACAAAATATTTCAACAAAACCATATTATGTGATCTTCTCATTGGAACTAACTTGTTGAGCTTGTTTCTTTTTGTTTTTTTTTAAATTTGAAAAATTAAAAAAAACAATAATTAAAATAAAATTTGATATTCTGCGCATTTAAGGTTAACCCTTTACCTAACATGAAAAGCAGACGACACTTGCCAAAAAATGATAAAATGACTAATTTTTTTCATTTTTTTGTCTCAAAAACATAGGTTATGATCCCTCATTGGAACGAGCTCGACGAGCTCATTCCAATGAGGGGTCATAACCTATGTTTTTGAGACAAAAAATGAAAAAATAATAAAAATTAATTGACAATTTTTGAGAATAGCGCTGGCCGGTTTTGGCCATTATGTTGGGTAAAGGGTTAAACCAGTTGGCCAATTTGAGTAAAAATTGGTATGTTGTATCATTTAGTGACATACACATGCAGGGGGTTGCACCAGGATTTCCCCAATGTGTTTTAACCCCTTACCAAACATAACGGCCAAAACTGCCAGCGCTATTCACAAAAAACGCCAATTATTTTTCATCATTTTTTTAATTTTTCGTCTCAAAAACATAGGTTATGACCCCTCTTTGGAACGAGCTCATCGATCTCTTTCCAAAGACGGGTCACAACCTATGTTTTTGAGAGAGATGAAAAATGAAAAAAATTAGTTATTCAAGAATGTTTTTTGCAAGTGTCGTCTGCTTTTCAGGTTAGGTAAAGGGTTATTTGCAAAAAGTCATAATATCTATGACTCTAAAGGCGAGAGTCAAAAGAAAACAAAAAAAAAAAAAACAGAAGAATTTGTGGGTTGTGGAACAACGGTATCAAAAACAAGTGTCATGGCGATTCACCATGACATCTGTTTTTGGTACCCTAGTTTCACAAGCCATAAATTTAATAAGTACGATTCAACAAACAACATCGACTATATGTGTTTCAACCAGTGATTGTATAGAAAGTTTCTAGTATAGAACTCCTACACTGTAATTAACTCAGGTTATTTCTATGTCATGTCTTCGCGAGTTTTATCTCTATCTTTATGGTGTTTGCATAATTTTATCTCCACGACAAATTTGGCCGATTTCCCCAATGAGAGGGGGCTGCCTTCCCTGAAGGGGTGGGGTATGTGTGACTCCCCCCCCCCCCCATCCATAGCCCCTTTGGTGCTGCCCCTGACACTTGATAAATAGAGATTATTACCATTATGTGGATGTACAAAATATGTATCCGAGTCGAGCTCCGGGTTCTAAGGGCAGATCATGACGAATCGAAGACTCATCGTGATCTGCCCTTAGAACCCGGAGCTCGACTCGCATACATATTTTGTACATCCACATAATGGTAATAATCATTTTATCTTACAATATATTGGGGATAAGTCAAGAATGTAGACGAATATATAACAAACTATTTATTGGTACAGATGAACAAAAAGAAAAAAAATGGAACTCATACGAAAGGAACGTGCTTGTATCCGACCCCCTGATACAAACATCTGTATCAGTGGGTCGGATACACGACAGTTGCAGAGTTAACCCTTAAGCCCCCATATAGCCCCAAACCGCCACTTTTATATTGCATTGAAGCAGGTGCTCCCTTGTGTAATCTTTTTTATTACTCTTGTGTGTAGACTGAATTTTCCCTGGCAGTGGTTCTACATCACTGCTGGCTGCCTGTATAGGCAGCCAGCAGTGATGTAGAACCACTGCCAAGTCATCAATAACTATGTAAACAGAAAAAGGCCATAAATACTTTAAAATTAATCTGAGGACTTAAGGGTTAATGCTGACAAAATACTTGTTGATTGTTAGATAAAAGCTAAGAACGATTGAAATGCCTCTTTTTCTCTGAACTATAGAAGACAGATTGCTGTTATGTTGTGTAAAGCTTTCTTTTGAGTGGTATAATGATTTGCTATTGGCTTCCTCATGAGGCACTGCATTGGAACCCCCTTTTTTAGTACTGTTGATTGATAATTTGGAAAATAGGGAATGCAGTGGCTCAGTGGTATGGCATTGGACTTCCAACTGATAGGTCCACAGTTTGATCCTTACCAGGGATGACTGCTTTGTGTCCTTGGGCAAGGCACTTAATCCTGATTGCCCATGTGGGGGCACAGTTGTGTACTAAGGCATACTGCTCATCGATGGTGCACTTGTTTTCAACCAGTGCTAACCCTGTTTGTGGAGAGTTAATATGTTGGGTAGTCTGACAGTTACTCGGTGGGTCTCTCTGGCTGTTCCATCTTCCTCCATCCATAAAACTGTTAGACACGAGGTGACTCTGGCTGTCAAAAAGTGTTGTTAACCCCTTACCCAATGCAGGCGATATCAAGATTTATTATTTTAACCATTTACCCAACTCAGACGATATCAAAATTTATTATTTTTAACTTCAATTTTCTAAATTTTTCAAAAAATTTCAACAAAACCATATCATGATATGGTTTTGTTGAAATGTTTTAAAAAATAATATTTTTTCCACTGCTGTATTTGCTTGTTATGTGGGCGGATACGGGCGATTCGTTATGTAAAGGGTTAAATATAATTTTTTTTAATTTTTCAATATATTACAATATTTCAACAAAACCATATCATGTGACCCCCTCATTGGAACGAGCTCAATGAGCTCGTTCCAATGAGGGGTCACATGATATGGTTTTGTTGAAATATTTTGAAAAATTTAATATTTTCAACTGCTCAATTTGCATATTATGCGGGCGGATGCAGGCGATTAGTTAGGTAAAGGGTTAATCAGAATCCATGGCTTAGGGACCTGCAGATTACCGATTTTGATCAAATCGAATTAGTGACTCGGTGGGTCTCTCTGGCTGTTCCGTCTTCCTCCATCCGTAAAACTGTTAGACACGAGGTGACTCTGGCTGTCAAAAAGTGTTGTTAACCCTTTACCCAATGCAGACAATATCAAAATTTATTATTTTAATTACTATTTTTTTAAAACTGAAAAAAAAAATTCAACAAAACCATATCATGTGATCCCTCATTGGAACCAGCTCGATGGTCACATGATATGGTTTTGATGAAATATTTTGAAAAATTTATTTTTTCAGCTACTGAATTTGCAAATTATATGGGGACAGGCGGGCGATTTGTTAGGTAAAGGGTTAAACACCAATAACAAAAAAAAAATATGGAAAATACTAATCAATTATTTCCTCATGAACCTCATTTTCATCTCCTCTGGAACTACTGAGCCGACGTGAACCAAACCTGGCAGGGATAGTCTATGGGAGGTCCTCTACAAACGATCTTCATTTTGTTCCCATAGGTTTGAAAACATGGCCGCCAGAGGCATCCTTTGATTCTGATTGGGGGATTTTGAAAAATCTTCTCTGAAACCCCAGGCCAAATGTTTTGAAATATTGCATGGTTGATGACTTGGACCTCTACCATTTAATATTGACCGGGCTGCAAACATGGCTTCCATTGCGACTTATAGTTACTCTAGAACCCCTATGGAAAAAACTTAGCAGGAATGGTCTTTGAGAGGTCCTCTAGAAACTATCCTCATTTTGTTCCTGTGGGTTGAAAAACATGACCGCCAGAGGCATTCTTTCATTCTGATTGGTGGATTTTCAAAAATCTTCTCCTCTGAAACTGCCAGGCCAAATGTTTTGATACTTTACATAAATGATGACTGGGACCCCCTCTACCAATGATCCTTATTTAATGTTGATCGGGGTAAACATGGCTGCAATTGCAGCTTATAGTTACTATAGAAACCTTGTGGGAAATCACATTTTCATCTTCTTCTCTGGAACTACTGAGCCGACGTGAACCAAACCTGGCAGGGATAGTCTATGGGACTGGCAGGGATAGTCTATGGGACGTCTTCAACAAATGCTCCTCATTTGTTACCGTGCATCGAAAGACATGGCTTCCAGAAGCATTTTTGGATACAGATTGGTGGATTTTGAAAAATCTCCTCTGAAACCACAGGGCCAAATGTTTTGAAACTCAGCATGGTTGATGACTTGGACACCCTCTACCAATGATCCTCATTTAATGTTGGTCATGTTGCAAACATGGTTGCAATTGCGACTGTAGTTACTGTAAAAACTCTATGGGAAATCACATTTTCATCTTCTTCTCTGGAACTATTGAACCAAACTTCGCAGGAATGGTCTATAGGAGGCGCTCTACAAACGATCCTCTTTTTATTCCCATTGGTTGGAAAATATGGCCACCAGAGACATTCTCTGATTCTGATTGATGGATTTTGCAAAAATCTTCCCGTCTGTAACTACAAAGTCAAATGTTTTGAAACTTCACATGATTGAGGACTGGGACACCTACCAATGATCCTACATCCTCATGTAATGTTGATGTAATGTTGCAAACATGGCCACAATTTTGCAACTCATAGTTTCCATAGAAAGCATATGGGAAATCACATTTTTATATGCGATTACAGGCTCTTTAGAGCCTCTAGTTTGCTTACCTGCCTGAAAGTCAGGGTGAGCTAAGTGATCACTCACCACCGGTCGTCCATGAACATGGTGTTTGCACCTTATCCTCCTAAACTGCTGAACGGATTTCAGTTATATTTGAGGTGATTGTTTGTTCTAACATAGCATTTTGTTTTTGTTCGAATCAACTTGCCCAGCCCCATAGAAAGGGGGTGGGGGAAAATACTCCAAAACTTTTTAAAAATCTCTTGAACCAGTGGGTACAATGATTTGATATTTGGTAATGACCTTCCTTTTGAGGTGTAGAATCATATTTGTTCAACTGAAGTTCTTGGAGTGATATTTGCCTTTGTAATGAGAGGGCCAAGATTTTGGCGCCGCATGAAATTTCTATTTTCTGAACTGATGAAGTGTTTTGAACCAAATTTGGGATGTATGTAGTATTATTTGAGTCATAAGTCCTTATTTCATGCAAAAAAAATTTTTCTGTAAAAACAAAATCTCCACCTGATCAGTCATAGTGTATTGTAGAGGACATCAAAAAAATGCTGAGTGACATATTTCTAAAAGAATTTTTAACAAATCCTCTTCTCCAGAACCCCTGATCATAATCTTGGTGGGGAGGGGGTGTTACCAGTTTGTTAAAATTAAGCCCCTCGGTTTAAATTTGGGCTCAATACAGGAGCCTTAATTATAACATGGTGCAATATGAGAAGTACCCTTTTAAATAATCTTCCACAGAACCACAAGTCAGAATCTTTTAATATCTGGTGTACAACATTAGTATAGGGGTCAGATTCACTTTGTTCAATTCATGTCCTCCAGTTATTATTTGGGCTGCCTGTTGGGGCTAGAATTTTAACTTAGTGCAATATGAGGAATAATCTTTAAAAATATTTTTCTTCAGATTCACAGGTAAGAATCTTTTGATATTTAGTATACAGCATCCTTTGGGACGTCAGATCTAAGTTTGTTCAAACCATGTCCCTATATTAATTTTTGGGCTTCCTATTGGAGCTTGAATTTTAACTTTGTCCAATATGTGGAATAATTTTTCTTCAGAACTACTGGTCATAATCTTTTGATTTATGGTGTACAGACTCATTTTAGGGATCGGTTTCAGGTGTGTTAAAATCAAGCCAAACAGTTAATAACTGGGGAATCTATGCAGGTCCGAATGTTAACATTGTACCATATGAGGAATAATCTTTAAAAAAAATCTTCATCTGATGCACCAGTCAAAATCTTTCGATTTTTTTGGTATGCGGTTTCCTGAGGGAGATCAGAAATAAGTTTGTCCAAACCAAGTCAGTGTGTTCATATTTGGGTTCCTTATTGATAGCGATTAACTGATGTTCGGCAATCGCATCGGACATCGGCTGATTTTAAGCCATCGGCTGACAATCGATAGAGGTGTTAAAACATTGTTCCATGCTGATGGTTACGTGGAACACCACTCAATCAAAATTGTTTGTATTTACGTTTGATTAACAATCTCATACAAGCAGTAAAAAACTTAAGTTGTCACAATGATTGGCAGGAATCAAAATTGGAAAAATCTCATTTATTCTTTTGATCTTCCCCTTGATTGCTGACACACATGCCACATGTTGTGTGATGACTCCGTGAAATGCAACATCACAGCAGAAACAAGTTAACAGCACAGCATCTTTGATCAAAGATGCTGCGCTGTTAACTTGTTTCTGCTGATGTCATATTTTTAGCTCATCTTAACAAAGTCAAGCTGAGCTAATCTCATCGCTTTCCATCCGTTGTTCATCCATCTGTCTGTCTTGATATTTGTTATGGAGCTTCCTTTTGAGGTGTACAATCAAGTTTGTTCAAACGAAATTCGTGAATCAATATTTGGCTTTGTAATGGTAGGGGTAAGATTTTGATATGTGGTATTATTGGGTCGTAAGTACTTGACTCGTGCAAAAAAAAAAAAGAATCCTGCATCCCCATGGGAACTCCAGGAGCTAAAAATAGAAATATTTTCAAACGCTCATATTTCCCAAACCACACAGAACAGAGAGCCGTTATTTGGTATGAAGCATCCTTAGGACCAGTAGGATTGAATGGTAAAAAAAAAAATTGCCATCAGTTATGTTGGGGTGTTTTGCTGAGTCAGCATATTTTCAAAAATTGAAAAAAAATCTTTTCTCCAGAGTCTGTCATCAGAATCTTTTATTATTTGGTATACAGCATTCATAGGGGGGTCAGAAGTTTGTTAAAATAAAACCCATTGGTTCATATTTGGGTTCAATACAAGAGCCCAGATTTTTAACTTTAGGTAAAAAAGGGAATATTCTTTAAAAATCTTCTTCTTCAGAATCACCAGTCAGAATCTTTTAATGTTTGGTATACATCATTGTTATGAAGGTCAGATTCAAGATTGTTCAAACCAAGTCCCTAGGTTAATATTTGGCTTCGTATGGAAGCCCAAATTTTAACTTAGTTCAGTATGAGGGATAATTTTAAAAAATCTTCTTCTGATTCACCAGTCAGAATGATTTCATATTTGGTATACAACATCTCTAGAGGGGTCAGATTCAAGTTTGTTCAAATCGGATTCGAAGGTTAATATTTGGGCTCGCTATGGTAGCCCAAATTTTAACTTAGTGCAATATGAAGAAATTTCTTTAAAATTTCTCTTCTTCAGATTCAACAGTGAGAATGCTTTCATATTTGGTACACAACATCTCTAGGGAAGTCAGATTCAACTTTTTTCAAATCGAGAGCCTGGGTTAATATTTGGGCTCCCAATGGGAGCTGGAATTGGCAATGCAGCTAAAGAATTAGAAATTTTGTATTCAGTACCCTGTGCATAAATATGTGACCTCAAGCATCAATAAATAAATAAATTCAGTACCCTCTTTAGTTGTGTAACTAAGATTAATCCACGTAGGTTGCATCAAGGGGCTTCATAGGGGAGCTGTACATTTTATATCATGATCAACTGAAGAAAAGGCATGATACCCAGATTATTTTTGTCACTCCTGCGGGGCTCACGAATTGACAGTGTAGTCTATGGAAATGGATTGCTTAATGTAGACTCATTCTTGGACTCTGTTTGTATTCTGTTCTGCTCAAGATGAGTGCTTCAGGCCCGTGGAGCCACTTGTTATTAGCTCCGCTGACAAAGTCAGCAGAGCTTTTCTTATATTGATTCGTCCGTCGTCCATCGTCTGTCGTCCGTCCGTCCGTCGTCAACATTTTATTTGTCCGAGCCATAATTTCTAAACCACTGAATATTTTTCCACCAAACTTCATAACAATATGTATTATCAATAGACGGTGTGTCATCAATTATTCTGCGGTCTGTAAATCCACAGGGTCAAGGTCACAGGTCATAGGATCAAGAAAATCTTAAGATATTTTTGATATTTGTTTGTCCAAGCCATAATTTCTGTGACAACTGAACATTTTTCGGCTAAAGTTTGTAACAATATTAGTATTAGAAAACATGCCCATGCGATCAGTGGCCCTCAGCGGAGCTCTCTAGGCGTGACAGGCCTCTTGTTTTAGTACACACACTGACACACTCTTCATGTCAACAAACCAATCAACCTGACTGCACTGTAAAATTAACCCTGTTCTATGCATTCTTAAGCATACTACTACTTTTGGTTGTTACTACCTGACATCAACACTCACAATCGGAAGATTGTGTGCTCAACTAATCGGCAAGCAGATGATGGTCGCAAATTCTTATCGGTTAATCACTACTTATTGGAGCCCAAATTTTAACTTACTCCGTTCAGAATCTTTTGATATATGGTATACAGAGTTCTTGTAGGGTTCGGATTCACATTTGACCAAAGCATTCCCATTCATGTATAATTGGGCTCTCTGTGTGAGCCTGAATTTCAACTTGGTACGATATGGGGATTAAAGTTTGCTCCCTATTGGAGCCCAGATTTTAACATGGTTTAAAAGAGTCTTCTCATGAACCCTCAATCGGAATATTTTGATATATTGTATACACAATCCTTAGGGGAGTCAGATACAAGTTTTTTAAAAATCAAGTCCCTGGGTTACTTGGGATATTGGGGAAAATTTCGGGATTATCTCGTCCATTAGATAAGGGTGTAAAAAGTTCCATTCGTTTGAATTGTCAAGTAAGTAAAGATTTATCTTCCCAGCTTCAGAACATGGGATATCTAGTGGAACAAAATCTGTGCATTTTTCCCATTGAAAAATTGGACCAATTCCACTACCACACCCACTCCCTTGTATTCTGCCATGTCCCTGACCAGCACTTCTTTTTCTGCCGCGTCTCCTTCCTCTGGCCAGTCATATTCGAGATGTTGAAGGACTCTCTCTGTCATCTGAATTATTACTAGCAACATCATCTGAACGTCCAGTACTCATCGTAGTGTCATGTGTGTCCGCTTGATTTGAGACAGACTGGACCACAAAATCCTGTTCCACATCGCTATCAATAGAGTCATATTCGTCCATGGAATCACTATGATTCTGATGCCATTGGCACTAAAACTAGCCAAGCAACTAAAGGGAAATAACTGTAAATTCATTCGGCATGGAAATTACTTCTGTGGACTGATAGAGATAGCACACGTTGACTGGGGTAAGAGTAGATGCATTACTATGCCATCGGCACACCGACAGGTTTGTAGTGTCAGTTTACTGACAGCGTGCCCAACGCTGACAAGGCATGAAATGGTTAAGTCTCTAGATTGATATTTGAGCTCCCTATTTTCTATTACTGAACATCTGGGCATTTTTTCTGTGGTAGCATCTCAATACCAGAGAAAATGATCTTTCATGGATAACAGAGATATGAATAGTTACGTGACTTCTTCATTCCTCTGTATTGATTACTAGGCATATCATAGATGCTAATTAAATGCTTTCTTTATCAACTTTGTCAGGTGAGTGCATCAGGTCCAGGCCTGGCATTCTGAAAAATGCAGGAGGGCAAAAAATCGCTCTCCTCAATCAGCTTAGGAGAGCAATTAGCTTTACACAGCATTTTAAGTATCCAGTTGAACGAACTCATTGAAACTGAAACCAACAGACTGCATCAGTGATTTTATTAACTTTACTAAGGTAAAACGAAATCTCTTAGACATCTAGATGTCTCACTCAACAACCGAACACACACTTGACAAGACCTGTGTGTGTACACAGACCTGTTGTCCAAGAAAGTCATACGCCTGCCACGACCACCTTCAACCCCCAAGGGGGGTTGAAGGTGGTAATGGTAGGCGTATGACTTTCTTGGACAACAGGTCTGCTTGAATCTACAGTCACATCCTGGTGCACGTGCTTCAAGTGACAGGATAGTAGTAATGATAGTATATTATAGTGTCAATATTCCTTAAATAATTACCCCTCAAACTGTGATGTCAGTTGTTGAACCTGAAACTGACAGAAAAAAAAATATTGCTGTGACCCATTTTGCTTCAAATGATTGCAGCTGTGTTTGGGTATGGTTGCAGCCATTACCTTTTACCACTAAACGACTTTCAAAATGAAATTACGTGATGTTATGTGACTTCAAAGTTAAATTACATTTTTGCTTTACAACAAAAATTTAATGTGAGCATAATACATGTAATCTCAATCATCCCAGACCAAAATATTTAGGAGGGCAATTTTTCGCTCTCCTTAATTCTTTCAGGAGGGCAGTAAGGAGAGCTAAAAAATCGCTCTCCTGAAATTGCCAAGCCTGCAGGTCTCATAGGGCCTCTTGTGGATACAAAGTATAAATGCTTCTTTAGCATTTCAGATAACTGTTCAGTGTCTGTGGCAAAACCATTTTTGTATAGATTTATTTATTTTTTGGTATTCAAGAGAATTTTGATTATCTTAAGTAATTATCATGATTACAACATGAACAGACTTTCTCCTTACTGGTACTGAAACGGGAGGGCCGTATATAATTTATGAATTTCGAATCAATTGTAAATTTAAATCTATGTGATAATGTAATTTGGGCCTTGTCATAAAACGGTGTCTTAACTTTGACACTAACGTCAAAATAAAATATCAAGCTGAAAATAGTTCCCACAATGCAACCAGGAATTTAACCTATTCCTAGAGTAGAGACTGACTTGTTGACCTCTACCGCATTCGTGTTGTCATGACCTGTTTTACGCTTGTGGGAGACAATGAACCGACATCAAATGCTGACCATCGCTTAAATGTTTAGTTTTACAATATAGGATACATTTCAACTCTGCCTAACAATAAAATGAACAACAGTTAACAAAAACACAAGTCAAATCAATCGAAACCCTGCGTTGAAAAGCATACAAGTTTGATTGTGCATGATGAGTGATGTTTCATTTTCAAAGTGCAAATAAACAAATGCACATGTCATCTGCTTTGTTTAGAAAACTCAAGTTAAATCGACGACGAAAAAAACAACGAAAATAAGAAAGATAAGCATTGTTCATTTAATAAAGTATTTTTGCAACTTTAGCTCAAGTGTGTAGGGGAATTATTTTTAGACAGAACCATATCATTGCGCCTTATTTTTTACAGTTTTGCTTGTCGATCGAATTAGACCAATGTGCTCCTCGCTTTTCACACTGTTTTTCAGCGAGTAACAACACAATTTCGCCACGACTGCCCTGTAAATGATTTATGGGATAAACAAAATAAAAGTATAGTGTTTTCAAGTAAAATATTCATTCTACTCACAGAGTTAAGAATGAACCCGACTCGCCAGAGGCTTGTTGGTTTCATTTTTAATCCTACTCGTAGAATAAAATTTTTACTTGAAAACATTTTTCGTTTATTCTCGATCAATCCAGAGGTGTTCTGTTGGACAACATTGAATTAGTTAAATTCCTAAATGCATTCTGGGAAAAAAATTACTGTACAGAATTATCAGGTTTATAATTATGGTGTCCCCAAACAATTTGCTCAGGCATTTCCAAAAGCTCTGCGTTAACCCTTTGAGACTTTAATTATCCCGGTGTTCAAACGTCACTGGGAATTCAGTTTCAAACTCAGATGTCAAACGTGGGAAAGTACAAATAAGATATACAGGTTAAGGGCTAGATCAACACTTGTTTTATTACAAATTATTGGAGAGTGCCAACAGGCACTCTACAATAATTTGTAATAAAAAATATTTATATAAGGCCACATAAAGTAGATCTTCTGTTTCTCAGGCCATTATTTGTAAAATTGCATGCGGGCGAGCGGTTGTTTATTTTATTTTTTATTTCTGTAATTGTTTCTTTGCCATCAAAAGTTCATGTTCTTGGTTTATGTTTTAGGCCTCATAATCTACGGAATAGCATGGGTGGTGGTGCATTTAGTCCCTTGAGAACAAGAAGGCTTTGCAATGCTAAAGCATTGCAAAGCCTTCTTGCACTCAAGGGACAAATTTATAATTGTTTCAACTTTGGTAAAATATCAGACATAAACCATTTAATTATTATTTTTTTTAAAGTTTACATTGGTTATAAAAAGAGAGTATGCGGCAGCCAAAAGGACCATGCGGGAGGGCCTGAGAAACAGATTTTTAATTTTTTTAGGCCTAAACAAAATATTATTTGTGTTTGGCTGAATATGAAATATAAGCAAGGAAAGTGTTGGCTTTTGCTCTTGTATCCTCATTTTTGAAGCCTTAATAGTGGCTTCTAGCACTCAACCAGTTCAGAAGTCTTGACAGCAGGATTGTATTAGTATTTTAAACTGTGAAAACATATGGCTCACTGAGCACTATTCAGGAGAAAAACTGGAAGAGTTGCAGGCAGCAAGTCGAGAGGTCCTCGGTTCAAATCCTGCCAGCGGCAATCGCATTGTGTCCATTGGCAAGACACTTCACCCCCATTGGCCATGTGGGGGCATGGTGGCGTCATGTACTAAGGCGTACTGCACGTCGATGGTGCACTTGTCTTCAACCAATGCTAACCCTGCTTGTGTGGAGTTAGTATGTTGGGGAGCTGACAGTTGCTCGGTTCTCTCCGAGTACTCTGGCTTCCTCCACTCGTAAAACTGTCATGGTCATGATTAGCCATTGTGCAGAAAAATGTGACCTTAAAAACCAATAAATAAATTCTGGAGAAAATAGGAATTGAGGTTAAAACTAATAAATCGAAAAATAATGACAAAACAAATGACCACAAAGTATCAGTGCGCTGTTTGATTGATTTTGTAAGTCATAAGACTTACAAAAGTATCAAAGGATTAAAGCCATACTGGATTTTATTTCCCTCGAAGTGCCAAGCTAAATCCATTTCTGTCCTACTTCAGATCCCACAGAACAGGAACTTTCCCACATCTTCTCTCTTAGAGTGTTGAGCTTGCATTTTTTATTCTTTAGCTCTATGATGAGCTCCAGTAAAGTATTCTTTAAGCCACTGGGGCCGGGTACCACACCAACAGACTCTGTCATGGTACTCGTATGGTTAAACATGTACAAAAGAAAAAACGAGCAAAATGAATTTCTAACTGGGGTCAGTTACACCTAACACTGAATGGAAAACATTCACCGACATTCTCTCTTTACTATCTCGAGGCTATCACAGGCCTGTCATTTTCAGGAGAGCGATTTATTCGCTCGCCTACTGCTCGTCTTAAAAAAATTAAGGAGGGCGAAAACTAGCTCTTCTGGCCTTAGGAAATAATAATTGCCATAACCGCCTATGCCTAAAACCCACATCTTTTAAGATTTCTGCTACATGTACATTAGTGGTCTCTGTAAGACGGCCACACTGCCTTCCCACATCTCCGGGCCATCTCACAGAGACTACCTTGTTAGCAGCACCAGATAAAATGTACAAAGCCCACTTGACAGAATTCATTAACAGTAAAACTTCATTTTGCAATTTTAGCTTTTGTAAGCTTCAGAAGAGCTAATCGCTCGCCTAGGCCATGCGAGGGGAGTAAGTTTTAGCCCTCCTGCATTTTTAAGAATGCCAGGCCTGCTATCATCTTGCACCCCACACTGACTAGTGAGTTTGCTTATTCAAGGGAAATTAGTTTCCGTCTAATTATTTGCAATCAAATGATAGAAACTACATTTATTTTAACATCAATATGCGGAGGATTAACTCTTTGCACACTGATGTGAAAATACAGAAATTTTAAGCCATAAATTTTCCCCATAATGCAACTAGGAATTTAAACAATTCAGTTTTTTTTGACAGAGCTCTGTCAAATAGCTCAATGAGCTCTGTCAAATAAGACTGAAATGGTTGAATTCTTAGTTGCATTATGGGAAAAACTTGCTGCTCAGAAGTTTGGTATGTTGACGTCAGTGTGTCGAGGGTTAAACTTAATCTGAGGTGAGATTTCTTGTGGTATAACTATGACTTCCAATGGCAAACCTGGGAAGTAGAGTGGTGCTTGTTTACTGTAGTAAACATATTTTGCTTCACTGGTATAATATTGCTTGGTATTCAATGCCTGGGAGGGGGGGGGGGGGGCGGTGGCTCAGTTGGTTGAGGTGCAGGCTGCAAGCCAAGAGGTCCTCAGTTCGAATCCCACCTGCGTCAACCACGTTGTGTCCTTGGGCAAGACACTTCACCCCCTTTGCCCACGTGGGGGCATGGTGACGCTGTGTACTAAGGCGTACTGCACGTCGATGGTGCACCTGTCTTCAACCAATGCTAACCCTGCTTGTTTGGAGGTAGTATGTTGGGGAGCTGACAGTTGCTTGCTGTTGCTCAGTGGTTCTCTCCGGGTACTCCGGCTTCCTCCACCCGTAAAACTGTTGTGGTCATGATTAGCCATTGTGCAGAAATATGTGACCTTAAACACCAATAAATAAATAAATAAATCAATGCCTGGGGTGGACAACATTATTTTATTGATTGTTCTTGTCCATTTTGACCATAAACTCCAGTGGACAAAGATCAACATTATTTTATGGATTGTCCATTTTGACCATAAACTCCAGTAGACAAAGATCAACATTATAAATTATTGTGATGAGTTGACGGTAACATGGTCTGAGGTTTGCGGCTCGGAGCTCATGTTCAACCGAGACGCAAAGCCTCGAGGTTGAACATACGCTCTGAGCTGCAAATCTCAGACCATGTTACTGTCAACTCATCACAATAATGTAGATGTTCCAATAAGACAATACCTACAGCCTAAAAACCTACATCGTGAAACTCGAGAGGCTTACTTACTAAACTTGTGATTGTTAAATGTTGCCTTGTTCAAGGCATCTTTTAACGATCACAGGTCTAGTAAATAAACCTCCCGTGTATCCATGACGGCACTGGATAAATAATCAATAAACCAGATAAACTCACACCATCTTAGTTCAAATCGTAAATCGGTTTGTAATTTTAACAACACTTCATCCGGAACACCGTCTGCTGCACACGTGAAACATCCAGAGAAATGAAGCGGCTTGCTAGTCACTCCATTGATGACGCAATTACGAAATGGACGGGGGCACGGTGGCATTGTGTACTAAGGCGTACTGCACGTCGATTGTGCACTTGTCTTCAACCAATGCTAACCCTGCTTGTGTGGAGTTAGTTTGTTGGGGAGCTGACAGTTGCTCGGTGGTTCTCTCTGGGTACTCCGGCTTCCTCCACCCGTAAAACTGTTTAAAACTGTAAAAATGCTTAGCCATTGTGCATAAATATGTGACCTTAAACACCAATAAATAAATAAATAATAAATAGACAAAGAACAACATTTTTAATTTGATACCTTCAAACTTTGGTGTCTGTTTTACAGTAAGGCTCAAATTACAGGCATTA
This sequence comes from Pictodentalium vernedei, assembly GCA_031216915.1. Taxonomy (NCBI): domain Eukaryota; kingdom Metazoa; phylum Mollusca; class Scaphopoda; order Dentaliida; family Dentaliidae; genus Pictodentalium; species Pictodentalium vernedei. The sequence goes on along the minus strand of CM062288.1, from coordinate 322,277,772 downwards.
GACTGGGTTGTTATTAAGAGTGGAGAAGATAAATTACTATCCTTGTTTTATGGTAAGGCACAAATTGAAGGCATTAGACAGTCATTAGTTAGAATGGAGAAGATAAATTGTAAATATTCGCAAGGCTCAAATTACAGGCATCATGCTGGGTCATTATTGAAGATGGAAAAGTAAAATCATTAATATTTATTGTTTTACAGTAGGGCTCAAATTACAGGCATCGTACTGGGTTATTATTGTGAATGGAAAAAATAAATCAGTAGCCTTGTTTTACTGTAAGCTCAAATTGCAGGCATCAGACTGGGTCGTTATTGAGAGTGGAGAAGATAAAACATTAATATTCATCATTTTACAGTAAGGCTCAAATTATAGGCATCTGACTGGGTTATTATTGAGAATGGAAAAAATAAATTAACATCCTTGTTTTACTGTAAGCCTCAGATTGCAGGCATCTGATTGGGTTGTTATTGAGAAGGGAGAAAATCGTTAATATTCGTAAGGCTCAGATTACAGGCATCAGACTGGGTCGTTATTGAAAATGGAGAAGATGTATAATTTATATTCAGCGTTTTACTGGGTCATTGAGAAGGTAAATCACATGGCAATCCAAAAAAATGAGGTTTTAGCTTAACTGCCTCCAAAATTGTTGTAAATATTCTGTTGAACTTGTGGGTTTGTGAGACATTTTTAGCTGTGATGAGCAGTTCTGTATGTGGCAATGTCTGTCTGTCTGTCGGTCGGTCGGTCTGTCTGTCTGTCTGTCTGTCTGTCTGTCTGTCTGTCTCTGTCTGTCGGTCGGTCGGTCTGTCACCGAGTTTAAAAAACACCATAACTCCTAAAATACTTGATGGAATGACACCATACTTGGTATTCAAGTGTATCTTCATGATGTCTACACCCTCTCAATACTGCACATCTTTCAGGTAATTTCTGTCACATTTATGGACTTGTCACCAACAAGTTTTTTTGTCACCAATGAGTTTAAAAAACACCATAACTCCTAAAATACTTGATAGAATGACACCATACTTGGTATGCAAGTGTATCTTCATGATGTCTACACCCTCTCAATAGTGCATGTCAGTGTCCGACATAAGCCATAACCTATAGGTTAGGTTATGGGGGAAGTTACATGTTTCTTTTAACTGGAGACCTATTATTAGGTTAGGAGAGGAAACTGATTACCTTAATAATTTACCTTACCTCTACACTACGGAAACCTACAGGTTACGGTATGCTAGGCACACTGTAACCTATTTTAAGGTTACGGTATATGAAGCTTATATCAGTCCCTGCATGTCATTCGGATAATTTCTGTCACATTTATGGACTTGTCACCAACAATTTTTTTTGTCACCAACGAGTTTTAAAACATCATTACGAATCATTGCAGCTTCGGCACTGTGACAGTGCGCTCTAGTTGATCAATTTAAACAAAATTTGACCCTCAGAATTATGGGGCGAGATATAGTTGATTACTGCTTGACTGGTGTGGGTATAAGTTTGTTTATGGAAAGTATTTTTTGCAACATTTGTACAACTGGGTTTTTTTTCAATATCACAATCAGGTTAGGAAGTGAATTTCTGAAAAAATTCTGTTATTGAATAGAAAACTAAAATGTTCAGGTGAGGAAGATAAACTGGGTTTGAGAAGATATCATGGTGGAGGGAAGGTCTTGCTAATTGCTTGAATTGGCTATAATGTAAAAACCTAAAAGTTAAAAATCTGTTTCTCAGGCCCTCCCCCTTGGTCAATTTGGCAGACACATGTTTTCTTTTTTATTACCAATGCAGACAAAGACTTAAAACAAAAAAAATTAATTGGTTTGTGTCAGATGTTTTACCCAGATTAGTAAAATATATATTTGCCCCTTGAAGGTAACAAGGTTCTGCAATGCTTTAGCATTGCAGAGCCTTGTTGCACTCAAGGAACAAAATACTCTGCTTCCCAATTTATTCTGTAGATTATGTGACCTAAAAATTAAGCAAACCAAGAATATGAATTTCTGATAACGAAGAAATAATTATTACAAAAATAAAATAAAATAAAAAACTACCTGACCGTCGACATGTATTTTTACAGAAAATGTCCTGAAAGATAAAAACATGTATTGTGTTTCCTGCTGCGATCCGGTCTGATCCTTGTAATGTGTTTCATAGATTCTTATCGTTTTATGTCATGATTTGAGTAACTGAAATGATTTCTGACAAAGCACGAAACTTTCCTTCCCCTTTTATAACTAAAGTTAGATTTGTGTAATATATTGATGTTTGTTCTGTTCTTGTTGTGTTGTAATTTTCAGAGATTGTGTACAATGTACATTTCATTCTTTATACAATGTGTATAAGTAATATTATATCATGAATAGACTGATATGCTTTTTCTTCACACTTCATTCCTACCCTCATTTGACCTGTTCAGCCCAGTATGTTAAACCAGTTCTGCTTTACTAGTAAAATAGGACCCAGTCACCAATGCTTGGGGTGAAAGTCCTCTAAAATGGACAACATATTGATCAACGATTGACTAAACTTCACTTCATCTCCATGTTGTGTCACAATTAGCCATGGTGCATAAATGTGTAACGTTAACCAACAACAAACAAACAAGCCCAGTATGCAACTATGCATTCAGTGTGGACAGGCCGGAAAAAAAGCAGTCTGACTTTTGCAGAATGAGGTCCCCAGAGGGGGAATTTGATGGTGCTATCCCATGCAATGGGGCAATTTATCCTCTGGGAACCTCTTTCTGTTTAGTTTTGAGACCCTGATTCAGATTGAGGTTCACAGAGGGTAAATTTAGTGATGCTACCCTGCATTCACCCTCTGGGGACCTCATTTTGCAGTCTGGTTATTTTCTGGCTTGAGTGTGGAGCATGGTGGCTCAGTGATTATCGTATTGAACTTTAAACCGAAGGGTCCAGTGTTTGATACCTGCCAGTGGTAACTGGGTTGCGTCCTTGTGCAGGGCACATAATCCTGGTTGCCCATGGTGGGGTACAGAGGTGATGTGTACAAAGGCGTCCTGCACTTTGATGGTGCATTTGTCTTCAACCCATGTTAACTCTGCTTGTGTTGAATAAGTTGGGAAGTCGGACATTTGCTTGCCACTTCTCTGTAGTTCTCTCTGGGTACTCTAGCTTCCTCCGCCTGTAAATTTGTCCAACACATGACCCTGGCTTTCGAAAGTGTTGTTAACCCTTTACCCAACGCAGACGATAACGAAATTTATTGTTTTAAATATCATTTTTTTTAATTTTTAAATAAATTTTCAACAAAACCATATCATGTGACCCCTTGTTGGAACGAGCTCGATGAGCTCGTTCCAACGAGGGGTCACATGATATGGTTTTGTTGAAATTTTTTGAAAAATATTTTTTCAACTGCTGAATTTCCATATTACTCGGGCAGATGTAGGCGATTCGTTGGGTAAAGGGTTAAACCCCAATAAATAAATAAATAAATGCATTCACTGTGTGTAAACAAAATTTTCCCTGTGGGAACCCCGGGAAGTGCAGCAGTGCTTGTTTACTGTGGTAGACAAGCTCTGTTTTACTTGTGGAGAAAACGTCCTCTATAAATATGCAGAAATAGGTGTCCTAAAACACCAATAAATAAATAAAAGAAAATGTATCTTTCAATATTAAGATAATAATAGAAACAAGATATGTTCCAATAAGACTAAAATCCTCACCCACTGATTGGACAAGAGCTTAAGTTTTTTCTATGTTTACGACACCAGTACCATATGTTACCAACTGATGGTAAATATATTTCAAAAATCTTCTCTGAAACTGCAAGGCCAAATATTTTGAAACTTCAACATGATTGATGACTGGGTCACCCTACACCAACGATCCTCATTTAATGTTAACAAATGGGTTGCAAACTTTGCCACACTTGTGGCTCATAGTTACCATGGAAACCCTATGGGAAATCACATTTTCATTTTCTTATCTGAAACTACTTGGCCAATGTGAACCAAACATGGCACAAATAATGTATGGAAAGTCCTCCGAAAACAAGAATCCTTCATTTTGCTCATGAAGGTGCATGGTAGCCAGCTGCATTCTTTGATTCTGATTAGAATAATTGAGGGATATGTAGTTCTGCCAGGTGAGGGATTACAGGATCTTTATAGTCTCTTGTTTCTTGTCCTGATTTGTATGTAAAACACATTTTCTAATATACAGAATTTTGGTGGTCTTGCTGATGGAAGTTACAGTTCATTTCTGATTCTCGTGTAAATTTGAAGTCCTGCAACCCATTAAGACGATGGGATTGAATTGTTGCTGAATCTGCCCACAAATACAGAGAGATTAATTCATCTTGTAAATAATAACTGTTGAACAGGAACTAAGTTTAAAATAATGAACTTTCAGACTGCAAAAGATAGTTTTTCAACATTTTTTTTTTAGCTCACTTGAGCATAGCTCAAGGTGAGCTTTAGTCATCACTTTCTGTATGTTGTCCCCATCCGTATGTCCATCCATCTAAAGAAAACTTTACAATAACAACTTCTTCTCATAAACTACTGGGCCGAATTGAACCAAATATGCATGTTCATATGTCAAGTTTGTTAAAATAAAGCTGCCTAGCTCATAAGGGTCTCCATAAGTGGCATAATTCTGTTAGCACCCATAATTTTTTTTAGCTCAACTTGACAAAGTCAAGCTGAGCTATTGCCATCACTTCTCGTCCGTCGGCGTACGTACGTACGTACGTACGTACATTAGTACGTTAGTCCACAATTTCCTTTGCACACCTCACAGGTCGCATTTATGATCAGATGACTTTGAAACTTGGCATGCTTGTTTGGGGTGACCTCTAGATGGGAGCTATCGATTTTCTTCAATTTCCGTCAAAAAATGTTGCCGCGGCCAACGTTCTTAGAACTTAGTTTAGTCAAACCACAATATTTCCCTTTGGCACACCCTACAGGGCACATTTATGATTTGATTGCTTTGAAACCTGGTATGCTTATTTAGGGTGACCTCTAGATGGGAGCTATCGATTTTCTTCAATTTCTGGCAAAAAATGTTGCCACGGCCAACGTTCGTAGAACTTAGTTTAGTCAGACCTCAATATTTCCCTTTGGCACACCCTACAGGGCACATTGATGATCAGATTGCCTTTAAACCTGGTATACTTGTTTTGGGAGACCTCTAGATGGGTGCTATCGATTTTCTTCAATTTCTGTCAAAAAATGTTGCCGCGGCCAACGTTCTTAGAACTTAGTTTAGTCAGAAGACTCAATATTTCCCCTTGGCACACCCTACAGAGTACATTTATGATTTGATTGCTTTGAAACCTGGCATGCTTGTTTGGGGTGACCTCTAGATGAGAGCTGTCGATTTTCTTAAATTTCCGTCAAAAAATGTTGCCGCGGCCAATGTTCTTAGAACTTAGTTTAGTCAAACCACAATATTTCCCTTTGGCACACCCTACAGGGCACATTTATGATTTGATTGCTTTGAAACCTGGTATGCTTATTTAGGGTGACCTCTAGATGGGAGCTATCGATTTTCTTCAATTTTTGGCAAAAAATGTTGCCACGGCCAACGTTCGTAGAACTTAGTTTAGTCAGACCTCAATATTTTCCTTTGGCACACCCTACAGGGCCCATTTATGATCAGATTGCTTTGAAACCTGGTAATCTTGTTTGGGGAGACCTCTAGATGGGAGCTATCGATTTTATGCAATTTCTGTCAAAAAATGTTGCCGCGGCCAACGTTCTTAGAACTTAGTTTAGTCAGAAGACTCAATATTTCCCTTTGGCACACCCTACAGGGTACATTTATGATCGGATTGCTTTGAAACCTGGCATGCTTGTTTGGGGTGACCTCTAGATGGTAGCTATCGTTTTTCTTCAATTTCCGTCAAAAAATGTTGCCGCGGCCAACGTTTTTAGAACTCAGTTTAGTCAGACCACAATACTTAACTTTGACACACCCTACAGGGCACATTTATGATTTGATTGCTTTGAAACCTGGTATGCTTGTTTGGGGAGACCTCTAGATGGGAGCTATCGATTTTCTTCAATTTCCGTCAAAAAATGTTGCCGCGGCCAACGCTCTTAGAACTTAGTTTAGTCAGAAGACTCAATATTTCCTTTGGCACGCCCTACAGGGCACATTTATGATTTGATTGCTTTGAAACCTTTCATGCTTGTTTGGGGTGACCTCTAGATGGGAGCTATCGATTTTCTTCAATTTCCATCAAAAAATGTTGTCGCAGCCAACATTCTTAGAACTCAGTTTAGTCAAACCACAATATTTCCCTTTGGCTCACCCTACAGGGCACATTTATGATTAGATTGCTTTGAAACCTGGTATGCTTATTTACGGTGACCTCTAGATGGGAGCTATCGATTTTTTTCCATTTCCGTCAAAAAATGTTGCCACGGCCAACGTTCTTAGAATTTAGTCTAGTCAGACCACAATATTTCCCTTTTATACACCCTACAGGGCACATTTATGATCGGATTGTTTTGAAACCTGGCATGCTTGTTTGGGGAGGCCTCTAGATGGGAGCTATCAATTTTCTTCGGTTTCTGTCCAAAAATGTTGCCACTGGCAAAAAAAATGAAATTGGTACCAATGATCTTCAGTTTTGCCATTTCATTTATAACTTACCAAGTTCAAGTTTGTCAAGTTGAGCTACAGTGTCATTGACACTTTCATTTACAAAATTTAAACAATCTTTTTTCCAGAACAACCATTAACAATCTTTTGATACTATGTATATTACATCATTTAGTGGTTGAGATTCAGGTTTGTTCAAAACAAGCCCTTGGGTTCATATTTGGGATCCCTGTGGAAAATCTTCAGATCTAAGAGTCTACCAGTTTGATATACTGCATCTTTAGGGGGTTCAGCTTGAAGTTTGTTCAAATCAAGTCCATGTGGTCATATTTGGACTCACTGTGGGAGTCCTAATTTTAACGTTGTGTAATATGAGAAATATTTTTAAAAATTATTCTTTAGATCCATCAGTAAGAAACATTTAATATTTGGTATGTAGTATCTTTAGTAAGTTTAGATTCAAGTTTGTTCAAATCAAGTTCCTGGGTACATGTTTGGGCTCCCTTTAGGAACCCAATTTTTAACTTTCAATATGAGGAATATTTTTTCTAAATCATCTTCTTCAGATTCACCAGTCAGAATCTTTTGATGATAGGTATAGAGTCTTAACTTTAACAGAATCTTTTGGTGATTGGTACAGAGCATCCTTGTTCAAATGAAATCCCCGAGGTCATATTTGGACTCCTTGTGGGAACTCTTAACTTTAACTTAATACCGTGTGAGGAATATTCTTTAAAAATCTTCTTCAGATCTACCCGTCAGACTGTTTGGATATTTGATATGTAGCATCCTTAGGAGGTTCAGTTTCAAGTTTATTGAAATAAAGCCCCAAGGATGATATTTGGATCCCTATGGGAGCCCAAATTTTAATTTTGTGCAATATGAGGAATATTCTTTAAAAATCCTCTTCAGATCCATTAGTCAGAATCCTTTGAAATTTGGTTTAAAGTATACTTCATGGGGTCAGATTCCAGTTTGTTTAAATTAAGTCCATGGGTTCAAATTTGGGCTGTCTTAGGCAACCAAAATTTTAACTTCGTGTAACATGGTAAAATTCTTGTAAAAATCTTTTTATTCAGATCTACCAGTCAGAATCCTTTGAAATTTCTTTAAAAATCTTCTTCAGATTTACCAGTCCGACTGTTTGGATATTTGATATATAGCATCCTTAGGAGGTTTAGCTTCAAGTTTGTTGTAATTAAGTCCCATGGGCCAAGGGTCATATTTTGGGTCCCTATGGGAGCCCGAATTTTATCTCGTGCAATATGAGAAAATTTCTTTAAAATCCTGTTCTTCAGATCTACCAGTCAGACTGTTTTGGTATTTTATATATAGCATCCTTAGGAGGTTCAGATTCAAGTTTGTTGAAATTAAGCCCCAGGGGTCATATTTGGGGTCCCAATGGGAGTCTGAATTTTAACTTTGTGCATTATGAGGAATATTCTTTAAAAATCCTCTTCAGATCCATAAGTCAGAATCCTTTGGTATTTGGTTTAAAGCATACTTCACGGGATCACATTCCAGTTTGTTTAAATTAAGTCCAAGGGCTCATATTTGGGCTGTCTAAGGCTACCAAAATTTTAACTTTGTGTAACATGGTAAAATTCTTTTAAAAATCTTTTTCTTCAGATCTTCCAGTCAGAATCCTTTGAAATTTGATATGCAGCAACCCCAGGAGATCCCAAATTCAGTTTGTTCAAATGATGTCCCTTGGGTCATATTTGTGCTCCCTGTGGGATCCCCTATTTTTACAATATAAGTGCAATATAAGGACTATTCTTTAAAAAAAACATATTACTTTCCAAAGTGTGATTTACTGGGATTTCTGTGTTTGATTATAAACGATAACTTCACAAGTGAATTATGCAATCAACAATTGTGTCATGTATCTGTGCGCACAAACGAAGACACTTTGCCGTGAGTGTAAGGGGGACTTCATTGTTTTGTTTTTTCAACCCTTTATCTAACATGAAATGAAAAGCAGACGACACTTGCAAAAAATTCTTGAATGACTAATTTTTTCATTTTTTGTCTCAAAAACATAGGTTATGACCCCACATTGGAACGAGCTCGTCCCATTGAGGGATCATAACCTATATTTTAGAGACAAAAAATAATGAAAATTAATTGGCGATTTTTGAGAATAGCGCTGGCCGGTTTTGGCCGTTATGTTAGGTAAAGGGTCAAATAATATAATTATCGTTAATAATGAAAAGTAATAAACAGAGTAATCGCTTGACTGGACTGGTAACGTAAAATAATTCATTCCAGGCAAGGGACTATATTGTAAAACACTTGTGCGCATTCGCGCACGCGTGTTTGTACAACGTCCCTCACCTCTCATGAATTATTTCACGCAACCAATCCAGTCAAGCGATTACTCTCTATTTCTTCTTCACATCCATGAGTCAGATTGTTTTGTTGACATCCTTAGGTTATGTTCAGTATCTTAAATCAAATCCCTGGGCTCATATTATCTCTCATACTGCACAGAGTTAAAATTTGGGCGTTGGCGCCCATATTTTAACTCTGTGCAGTATGAGAGATATTCTTCAAAGACCCACCAGGCAAAATCGTTTGGTATGTAGCATCACTAGGACTTCTAGATTAAAACCTTTTCATTGTTATGCTTGACTGATTTTGGTGGGCACCAGAGGGGGGTTGAAATATAGCACAGAACCCAGTGGAGAATTTGCTATTTGTTGAAATGAATTTTGCCAGTGCTGATTGTGGTAAACTTTCGTTAGATGTAAATGTGAGTATAGAAAATTAGCGTTTGCTCCAATGACGACCACCAGGCTAATTGAGAATTTTGTTTCGCTTGAAAAGAAGATTTGAAGGATTTTGAATTATTTTATACCAAAAAAATGTATTTTCACCGTGTTGGGGAGTTGGTAGGGGTCCACTGGGTGATTTGTTTTCTCTTTGCTTCAAGATGTGTTTTGAAAGTATTTCGGTGATTTTATGCAAAAAAAACCCCAAAACATCACCAAACAGACCCTACTCCTCAACCCCAACTCTCGTAGATAAATTAGATTGACTATAATAACATGTAGATACTGAACGTGACCTTAACCCTTTACCCAACGAATCGGTCATAACCGCCCGCGTAATATGTAAATTCAGCAGCTGAAAAAAATATTTTTCATTTTTTTAACAATTTTAAAAAATGATATTTAAAATAATAAATTTTGATATCGTTTGCGTTGGGTAAAGGGTTAAATACTTTAACCAATTCTATCAGGTGAGTGATTAAGTCTCACTGAGGCCTCTTGTTTTGTAATTTATTTGGTTTCAGGAATCCATTTCTAAAATATACGAGATTGAGATTGCAAAACGAAGACATTCGACCACTCAACCACAGCCAATACTGGATGGCTCCATATCGAGGGAAAGGTCGATGGATATTGTGTGTGCTGAAATGTCTCTTAATTTCAGCATTTTTTCTGCGAAATTTAATTTTGACGTTTTCCGACCCTCGATCTGCATTAACGCCATAGTGTTAACTATTTTTCTACAATATGGATAAAAAATTGTATGCCCCCACCTATTCCTTTTGATGTCTCTGCTATAATTGTAGTTGTAATGTTATGTAGTTTTAACTCCTTTCAATATCTCGGGTATTTGAAATCGGATTTTGAAAATGTTTCAACTGTTGTACAAGATAAAATAGGTTCCCTTGATTTTCAGCTTATGCAGTGAAATTAATTTTTTGTTTTCCGACCCTCGATCATCATTAACATTATACAGCAATATTTTTCGACAATGTTTATGAAATGTGACCGTTCACGTTCAGTTATTCCTTTTGCCATTATATGATATAACTACAGTGCTATTTTATGTAGATTATGTTGTAGCGTGGTTATCAAATGGAAAGCGAGTGAGGGAAAAAACTTCCATTTCTGAAAAAAAATGTTGCCATTGGCAACAACCTTTGAACTTACTTCAGTTATGCATCAATATATTCCTTTGACACGCCCTACAGGCATATTTATCATCAGATCACTTTTAAACTTGGTATGGTTGTTTGATTGATTAACAATATTTTATTTCCGAACAAACAATATAAGAAGTACAAAAAACAGATTACACAATAATAACATAAACTGTGAATTGGAAAATGGATCCAGCAGTAAGCTAATGCTTATCTGTTTCCACCTAAGGATTAAACGTTGGAGTAAGAACGTTTGAAGATAACTTTTTGTCATACTTGTAAAGTGGTAACCTGAAGAGTGAGAGATTGGATTATATAATAGAGGTTTGTGTTTTTGAATGGTGAATGTTGTAATTGGATGTAGAGGTTGGAGTAGTTCGAGTGGGTACTATGGCTGTTGGGCTCCTGTGAGATGGGCGAAGATAGGTAGAACCCGACCAGTTAAGACAATCACGCAAGTAGCGCATTCAGGTTGGGATCCAGGCGAAGCACCCATTTGGATCTGCGACGTTGAGCGATGAATATATTGAAGACGCCATGTTGGAGATTGCAGTGTTGATTTCGGTACACGATCTACTGATTGTCAACCGAATCTACGAGTTGCCTCAATATATCTTTGAAGGCAGAGAATGATTGCCGAGTTGGTTTTACTTTGAAGTTGACATTGCCGTAGAGAAGAGTTTCCACGTCAATGGCGTAAGGAAGTTGCTGTAGCGTCTCCCTTCTTATATCTAAATGAAGAGGACAGTTAAAAAGATAACGATGAGTTGTTTCGCGTTCCCCACAGCCACATGAAGGTGAGCTAGTGAGAAAATTATTGAACAGGTGGTCATTGAGGTTGCTACAGTCCAGACGTAATCTACAGTGATATATTTGAGTCTGACGTGATTTGTGAGCGTACAACCATTTTGGAGTCGGGAATCTATCATTGTTCATGTACTAGAGGAAGTTTTCGAGGGAACTAGTTTCTCTAATTGCAAAGGGCAGACTATTCCACAATCGGGTTGCCGACGGCAAGAAGGAATGTAGGTGTGCGTAGTTGCGACAGTGTGGGATGGTTAAGTTGGCATTGTTGCGAAGAGAATATTCGTGAGTAGCGGATGTTATCGAGGGGACAAGAGATGACATATAACCTGGGACAAGATGATGAACCATTTTGTAGTACTGTATAAGTTTGTGCTTTTCTCTGCGCGTACGGGGGTGTCCCAGTCTGTTTTGGCGTATTATGAGGCTCCACTTACATTTTGTTGTCACCAGTAACTATTCGAGCCGCCTCAAGCTGTATTGTTTCTAGTTCGGAGGTTTCGTAATCATTACAATTATCCCAAACAGTGTCAGCACATTCCAGTAGTGGTCGTACAAAAGAGAAAAATATTTTTTCCAGTGTTCTACGATCAAGGGAAAGTTTATTCTTCCTGAGGAGTGATATCCTGTTCCAGTCCTTGGTTGTGATTTCCGAGATATGATTGCTCCATGATCCACGGTCACTCAGGATTAAGCCCAGATGTTCATGCTGGGAGACTTCATTAATGACCGAACCAGACATCTTTAGAGTGGGGTGATCTGGTTTAGTGGACTTGCGTGATATAAGTGACTCGGTTTTTGCAGGATTGAAGTCAACCAGCCATTGGGATGCCCCGATTCGATCCTTTGAAGGTCGTCGGACATAAGTCTTGCAGCTTGGACAGGGTCTTCAACGGTGATGTGTATCGTCAGCAAAGAGTCGGATATTAGACACCCGTCCGTCAGTAATGTCATTTATGTAGATAAGGGAAAGTAACGGTCCTAGAATTGATCCCTGTGGAACACCAGCTCTGATGTTTCCGGCTTCAGGTTGAAAATAAAGAGATAACAATGACCCGCTGGTGCCTATTACTAAGGTACGATTTGAACCAGGACAAAAGATGACCGGTTATAACGATCTTTTCGAGTTTGTACAAAAGGCCACGATGCCATACTTTGCCAAAAGCCTTACTGATGTCACAGAAGACAAATCTTATTTCCTTTCCTTCGTCAAGGGCGGAGCTAATGGTGTGTTAAATTTCACTCAACTGGAGAACGGTGGAGTCTTTAGAAACAAAACCTGACTGAAATTTTGTTAAAATGCTATTCGCATCAAGGAACTCTCTAACTTTTTTTTGCTATACAACTTTCAAACACCTTGCCAACACGGCGTAAGAGTGAAATTGGGCGGTAATTTGTCACTCGGTCACGAGAGTCTTTTTTGAATATTGACGAGACATTTGCCCCTTTCCACTGGTGTGGAAATATAGAATTTGTGAGACAGAGGTTAAAAATGTCGACTAATGGTTTGGCTAATGTCGAAGATCATCCCTTTAGAGTAAATGGACTTATATTGTCAGGCCAGCTAGCTTTAGAGGTCTTGAGAGAATTCAAGGCTTCCTGCACATCTTCGGGCTCAAGGAAAACATTGTCCAAAGTGGTCGGTCAGAATCAAAAGAGCAGGGTGGTAGAGGACTATTACCGTCATTAAGATTGGAAATTGAACAAAAGTACTCATTGAATGCCTCGGCCTTCTCTACATTACTAAAAAGACTAACACCCTCGTGGATGAGATTAGGTATGTCAGTGTGTTTGTTTCCTAAGAGCAGTTTGAGCGTCTTCCACCAGACGTTAGGGAGTGTCATACAGGAATTTAGAGTGTTTTCGATTTTGGTAAGATATGACACTTTCGACTTCCTAATGGATGGGGTTACTTCATTTCTTTTCTTACGATACCTTACCCAAGCCAATTCGGTACCACTGCGTTTCGCAGAGCGGTGAAGGCGCTGGCGTATTAAGTGACGAATTTCATTATGCATCCACTTGGTTCGTTGGGCCCTAATGTGACTAATTTACTGGGGATATGATATGATGATATGATATGTTTGTTTACCAATATACAAAAATGATATAGAGGATATGGAATGAGTGTTTTTCTCATATAATATTTATGAAACAAGTCTAAAAATTTTCCGTTTTGGCGAGCGCAAACGGAAAATTCGGACGAGTTTCATAAATATTATATGAGAAAAACACTCATTTCATATTCTATTTATCATATGACACACACACGCACAAATTAGCCACTCAGTATGACTTTTCAACCGATCACCTAACTTGAGTTGAAGACGGCACTTGAAAAAAACATGCTCGTATAACTAAACATTTTCATTTTTTTGCTTCCAAAACATAGGTTATGACACCTCATTGGAACGAGCTCGTTCCAATGAGGGGTCATAACCTTTGTTTTGGAAGCAAAAAGTGAAAATATAAAAAAAATGAATGGAGTTTTTCTTGTAGGTAAAAGATTAATACAATTATAACCCACCCTAAATAGGACAGATAACGTAAATTCTCCCTACTCAAATTATGAAAATGTGGCCCAGTTTTATTTTGTTCAGCCAATCAAATTGTCTAGTTTTGAAATTGACCAATGAAATTGACGGAAGGCTTTATTTATCACTGATTAATATGAAAACAAAATATCAAATGTTTTAAAGTGAACAAAACGGACGAGTCATATGGTAAAAATATATACGTAATAGTTACATCATAACGGGATTCACGTATACAGTAATATTATTTCAGATATACATAGATAATTGGATATAACAATTTTTGTATACCGACAGGGAAAGGCATAGCCAGATTAGCCTCTGACAGAAAAGAGAAAACTTCAGAATGACGGAAGGAACTCGAAGAAGAAAATGATGTACAAGGGCAACATTGTTATTTCTGTTTTAGCTCCACCAGACAGAGTTACAACGCGACATTTGCACAAGCAAATGTTGGGTGGACGGTATCATTTACAGCACGGTACTCTTGAAATGGTCTCTAAACTTATGTCGGTTAATTGATCCGAACCTCGGTTGATTTTTATGAGAATAACAGCTTTAAAGTTTTGGAACAGTTGAGACCAAATCAGGAGACCGGAAAGGACGAGAATAGCAGACAAAAGTCCCCACTGAAGACAAGTCATAATTTGAGTTGTTAACTTGTCGAGGTAACTTGTAAGCTCACCAACAATCTGGTCGGGCTGGTTTGAAGACAAGATCATGTTCCAGTTAACTTCCCCAATAGATTTGGTGAGATTAACAAGATCAGCATCGGAAAAAACCATATTTGCCGCTTAAGACTTAAGGAAGGCTCTTTTGTAAACTTAATTTGGGCCATTATTGGACAGTAATAACGGACGAACTCGCCAAAAAAAATGGATCTCCGACATCATGCGATTCGATCAAATGGGGATAGTTATAATTAAATCGAGCAATGAGGCGGATGTTTCCGTAAAGAACGTGGGCTGCTGGGACAAGTTATAAAGGTTCAAAAGGTTCTGGACTGGGCCGTTGTTGGATTGGAGTTGATCGTCGTTAAAGTCACCGGTTATTATAAAGGGAAGCGTTTGGACATCTAATGCTCTTTCAACAGAAGTCGAAATAAGATTCCAGGTTTCGGTCCCTGAATTAGGCAGTCTGTAGAAGGCCCCAAGGAGGAAACTTTTTTTAGCCGTAAATATCTGCAACCAGATACACTCAAGATTAACAATTTCCAAATCAGGGCGATGTATGAATGCTATTGAGTTTCTGAGGTAGATAACGATACCGCCTCCCCTGGAAGGACGAACTTTTCTAATTGGGTCATGAAACCCAGAGCTAGTCAAATTCGAGTTATCGTCACTGCTCTGGAGCCATGATTCCGTAAGCACACATATATCCTAGTTGACGAGTTCACATCTTAGAATGTCAAGTTTGGGTTTTAGGCTTTGGATGTTCAGGTGGAAGAGATTAAGCCCTGTTGACGTATGATTTGGATAATGTTCAGTAACTGAATTGTTAGAGCTTAATGTCACCGATCAGAATGAGGGTCCCGGGTTGGTCTCAATGTCACCAGATAGTAGGAGAAAAACACAAAGCCAGGTACAAACAAGCACGGACATAGTCATTGCATCCGCGAATGTTGAACTGAAAGATGCCGATACATTATTACCGTATTGTTTTCACAATGAGTGCATACAGTGAAGTCAAAAAGGAATGTACAAAAACAATACAAAACATATTTACAAAAAAAGATAACAGTGCAATTTGGAATGGTAATATTTGGGCTCACGGTAGTGAGGTTTCCTGTGTTGGTATTCAAAGCGACTGGATACACGAATTATTAAATGGGGCGGGGCGGTAGTTTGTTTATTTAGGTAATTTACTTTATTATTATGAAATGGGGGATTTTGAGGCCATAACTGCATCACCGCAGCTCGGGTTTGTTGTTTGGGGTGACCTCTAGATAGGAGCTATCGAATTAAATTCATTTCCATTCATTTCCATATAGAAATTTTGCTGTGAGCAACGATGTTCAACGTATTTGTTTTGTACGTCAACAATTTCCTTTGGCACACTTTGTTTTACTGGAAAATAGGATCCAGTCACCAATGCTTGGGGCGTAAGTTCTCTAAAATGGGCAAGATGGGTATAAACGATTGGCAAAACTTGACTTTATTTCCATGTTGTGGTTACGATTAGCCCTTGTTAAAAAATATGTGACCTTAAACACCAATAAATAAATTTGGCACACTGCATAGGTCGCATTTATCATTAGATCACGTTGAAACTTTGTATATGTGTTCGGGTGAACCTCCAGATGGGGGCTATTGATTTTCTGTCATTTCCAACAAAAAAACGTTGCCGTTAGCAACGACCTTTGAATTTAGTGTATTTGTGCATCAGTTATTCCTTGGAATGCCCTACAGAGCACATTTATGAATGGCTCACTTTGAAACTTGGTATGCTTGTTGGGGTGTCCTCTAGATGGGAGCTATTGATTTTCTTTCATTTCAGTCGATAAACGTTACCGTTAGCAATGACCTTCAAACTTAGTCCATTTGTTCATCAGCATTTTTCTTTCGCATGCTCTCCTAGGTGCATTTATGAATGCATCGTTTGGAAACTTGGTATGTTTTGGGGGTTGACCTCCAGATGAGAGCTTCTTTCATTCCCGTCAAAAGAGTTGCTGTTAGCAATGCACTTCAACTTTGCCCTTTCGTGCGTCGACAATATCCTTTGGCACACCGCGCAGATCACATTAATAATCCAATTGCTATGAAACTCGGTGTGCTGGTTTGGAGCAACCTTCAGATGTGAGCTATTTGATTTCTTTCATTTCCGCCAAGAAACGTTGCTGTTAGCAATGATTTTTGAACTTTGCCATTTTGCATCAACCTTTTTCTTTGGCACGCTCTGCAGGGTGCATTTATAAATGGATCAGTTTGAAACTCTGCATTCATATTTTTCTTTAGCACAGGCTACACCTCGTAGGAGTAGGTATATAGGGAGAGTTCAACAACCACTTTGTACATGTACGTGTACACGATGCGTTTACCAACGTGGGATTCAGTGTTAAATCGCACGCTTGTTCACAAAAATGTTCAGTGGTCTTGAAATCCCCCATGTTTTTTTGTGACTCCTAGATCGCACTTTTAACGTTCAAATACTCGTGGTGAACGTTGAATGTCACGCGTTTTTAAAAAAAAGGTGAAATTGTACATTTTCACTTTTTTCTTTTACTTTAAAAATTTTTGTTGACGTTCCCATCGCAGATCAGACCATCAATCCATCGTTGGTGAACGCGAGCAAAAAATTCTAGGCTAGCATCAAAAAACGGTTTGAGAATTCTAGACCAGTGGTCCAGAATTCTCTATTGTTTTTGAGGCGGTGGGTTTTTCCCACTATGGGAATTCCCAAACTCAGCTAATCGAGCAATCTAATCGGTTGATTCTCCGCCAATTGACCAATCGGATTGCTCGATTCTCATAAACTCGATCATACAGAGTTATCTCCCCTCGTCGTGGGGTGGGGGGAATACCCGGATTTTTTCCTCCAAAAAAAACTTGACGGACAACTGTCGAACGCTTCCATTTCTGACGTGAGC
This sequence comes from Pictodentalium vernedei, assembly GCA_031216915.1. NCBI lineage: Eukaryota > Metazoa > Mollusca > Scaphopoda > Dentaliida > Dentaliidae > Pictodentalium > Pictodentalium vernedei. The sequence goes on along the minus strand of CM062288.1, from coordinate 322,260,330 downwards.
GGGGGAAATACCCTAGGAAATAAATTTTAAAAAGTGATCGATATATATAGGAGAGAGAAAAAAACATAAACATAAAAATAATTATACATTTAATTTTGAAAATAATAAAACAATTAAAAACGAAAGATGTTTTTACAGATGGATTCTAGACACCGAGATCGAATTTTAGAAGAGTTTGAGCGTGCTAAGAAGGGCATTCAGTCAGCTGATAGAAGCAGACGTCTTGGTGAGATGGAACTCAAATTCGAAGCCACAAAAATATTTAAACCCGTGACGGAGGGTCAAGAGCGAAGCAGGAAGGAGATAGTCGAAGAATTGAGACCCATAAAGGAGAGTTCTTTGAGAATGGGTTCGTTGCCTCCTAGTTTTGGAAATCGGTATTCCGTTCAATCTACACCGGATTACGTTCCCATGGGAATTCAAACAGATTTGAGTGAGAGCGACGATACAGCTTCGACTATCACCACTAGTAGCGTCGCATCGTCTAATGATGATGGCGGTAAGAGAGATCAGTTGTATGGATTTTATAAGGATTCGGAGGGAAGGATTTTTGTAGGAGACACAGAAGTAGATATTGGCGAAGATGAATTGATCGTGGGTTCGAACAGATACGAATTGACTGATGGACTGCGCAGATTGCTCCTTTACAACAAGCCTGGTGATTACACGGATCAGGATTTCGACAATTACAACGACATTCTGGTTCAGACCCACGCCATGAAGAGAAATAACGATGCCAGAGAGACGAGACCCAAAGCCAACAGAGGTTACAAGTGGACGAAAGTGGTGAAACCCATATGGGATATGAACAAGAAGTTCATCGAATCGGTGACTGGGAAAGGGGTGAAAACCACTTTTCTTCCGAGCGATTCTGACGCTCTGTCTCAGAGATTGAGTTTGTTGATGGCGAGCAGACGGGCTGGTAACACAGGATTAGATAATCAGATAGTTACTATATCTGACGAATTGTTAAGACAGAAGGTTTTGAATAAAAACCACTATAAAAGGCTGATGAACGAATTGAAGGATTGATGTGTATATAATAAGTAGAGAGAAACAAACAAAAAATAAAACAGTAAATTTTTTACACTAGAATAATAAAAGTATTTAAAAACAACAAAACGATTTACCAGTGAAAAAAACAAAAATATATCATAAAAATAAAATATGTTGGTGATAAAGAACAGGGGATACTTACGTTCAAGGCGGTTCTGGCATCGTCGATTCTATAATGCGAGCATTCACTAGCGATGCGGGTAGAAAACTCGCATCGACCGCATTTGAGGTCGGTAAGAAGATGGCTTTGGATGCTGGTAAGAAAGCCGCTTCCGAAGCCAGTGGTAGGATAGCTTCTGTGGCTGGCAAGAGGGCAGCCGACGCATTGATTGACAAGTTGATCAGTCCGCCGGCGAAGCGAGCTGCGTTAGAGTGAACGCCAAAAAGTTGGAAAGATTTTAAGGATGCTGTGGTGCCCATACAAGATTTAGCCAAAATGACGAGTGGATCCAGACTGAAGAGAACTCGCGACGGTGTGATATAAATAAATAATAACATTAAAAACAGAGTTTGAAAAACATAAAAAATTTGCGTTTGAAAAGAATCTAAATAACAAAAAAAAAAATAAAACAAAGATGAACATTAAAGATATGTCTTGGAACGATGCCGCGACCAAGAGGTCGAATAACGAGTTCTTTCCCAAAAGCATAAGAGCCTTGATAGTGGGAAAATCGAATTGTGGAAAGACCGATCTGTTGATGAATCTGTTGTCCCGACCCGACTGGTTGGATTACGACAGATTGTTCGTGTTTGGCAAGAGGTTTTAACCCGAATACAGATTGCTTCGAGAGTGCATGGATCGTAGATTGCCCAAGGACGTCATAGCCAGAATCTTTGACAGTAGGGAGAAATTCGACAAGAGCGAAGCTCCACTTTCGACCATTTTGGACGGTGCGGCGATGGAACTGATGAAGAGAAATGCATCTTCGAACGTCGAGTGTCGATTTTATGAGAACGCTAGCGACGTTCCGGGTCCCAGAGAACTGAAATCGGAAGATAAGAATCTCATGATTTTCGAAGATCTGCTTTTGTAGAGACAGAACCGATGCGAATTGTATTACGTTAGGGGTCGACACAGTAACATGGACTGTTTCTACCTGTCACAGAATTATTTTCGATTGCCCAGACAGACGATAAGGGAGAACGCTAATTTTCTATGTCTCTTTCGCCAAGATCTCAAGAATCTCAATCACATCTATGGCGATCACGTCGCAAACGACATGAGCGCGACGGAATTCAGGAGATTCTGCAAGAGGGTTTGGGATGGTGGACTTTACAATTTCGTTGTGATCGATTTGACAAGCGAATTTAATCGCAGAAAATATCGGTGCGGATTAGAAAATAATAAATCTTCAAATAATTAGTTTTGAATAAAAAAAAAATAAAATTAAATATAATGTTCGAACATGGAGAATTGTTAGAACGAATAGCCGAGAATACGGCTGCAAAACAATCCATTCAAATCGTGGTGAGTGGCGATTCGACTCGATTTGCTACGAAATTCGAACTTTCCATCGAATTGAATAGAGAGAAAAGATACGAGATGACGTTGGTGAATCTGGAGACTTATTATTCCTTTCCCAACGTCACAGAAAAGAATAACTCGTTCAAGTATTGCGACGGTGTGGATTGGTTGGAGATTCGAATTCCCAAAGGGAGTTACGACATAGACGATTTGAACGATTACATTCAGACGCGAATGAAAACGGATGGAAAGGGAAGCAACAAGATCAGACTCGCTCCCAATCATAATACCTTACAGACGATGTTGGATTTGGAAGATAATTTTCGAGTGGATTTCAACACGGACGATTCTATAGGCAAGATGTTGGGATTCGATCGAAAGATGTATCGAGGCCACGCGGCATCTGAAAATACGGTCGACATTCTCGCAGTCAATAGCATTCTGGTGAATGTGGACGTGATTTCTGGAAGCTACGTGAATGGTAGCGCTCAACCGACGATCTATTCCTTCTTTCCAAACATGTCGCCGGGTTATAAGATCGTGGAGCGACCTCGAAATTTAGTTTATCTACCAGTGATTTTAGACACGTTGTATAGTCTCAAAATCACGTTGACAGATCAAAATGGTGATCTTCGCGGAGAGAGAGTGATGATACGATTTCACATAAGAGAAATATAAAAGCAAAAAAAAAAAATATTATGTATATATATAGATAAGAAAAATAAAAATAAACGCAATATTAATTTTACAAAATTATTTTAATATAATTATTAAACAAGAAACAATTGAAGTAAATAATTTAAAAAAAACAGAGTTATGACAGAATACGTGATTAAAAACGTGAACATATCCGCAGGACAGAGGAAGAAACTTAAGAGAGCGTTAACAACTCGAGGCGAGGCGGTGAGATTCAAATTCACTCACGAAGATCTGACGAGAGGCAGTCAGGATTCGATCGCCTGGACCAGAAGTCAAATCAAGAGGATGGAGAAAGCGATTCGCAATGGAAGAGGGTTGGCGGTGAGATTGAGTCCCGCTCATTTGAGATACAATTTGAGAATGAAAGGTGGTTTCCTACCGCTATTGGCAGGAATCGCCGCAAAAGCATTACCCTTCGCCGCAAAGGCACTACCCTTTCTCGGAAAGACTCTCGGCGTGGGAGCTCTCACGGGACTCACTAGTTCGGCGGTTGAGAAATTAATGGGTGGCAGCGGACTGTTCTTGAAGAAGGGAGGAGCCGTGTGTCGCGTCCACGTAGACGACAGCGGTAAAGGATTGTATCTAGAACCCGTTAGAGGTGGCAACTCTCTGAGCGGAAACGGTCTCTATCTGAAGAGTGGACAGAACATTGAGCGACTCGGCAAGGGTTTGTTGCTCGGTGAGAATTCGCCATTTAAGAATATACCGATTTTGAATATGTTATTATAATATAAAATTATATAAAATATAAATCATAGAAAGTATAAAATAATATATTTAAAATGGATAAAAAGGTGGAGAAACAATTAGACGATAATGACGAATATCGCGAGACAGGGTGCGAAGAAACAAAAAAAAAATGGAAAAATGGTTAGACGCTAATGATGGATATATGAGGAAAGAACCGATGAAAGAGATAGATAAAGCACGGGATAGACGGTTGAGAATGAGATGCTTTCCACCGTCACAACTACCTTCTAAAGAGAATGGTAATGATGTGAGTGTTACCAAGAGATGCACAACATTCGTTCATAATTATGATTCGGATAAACAAAAATGTTGGTATAAACGTATCATATCACAAAAAAAACAGAAAAAAAGAAAAAGAAGAATCGACGCTGAAAATTGAGAAAAAAGGAAACGTTATTATAATATATGTTAAAGGTGAAAAAGAAGGAAAATAAAAAAAAAAGTAATGAGATCTAAAGATGATCTCATTACTTTTTTTTTTTTTCATTTTTCTTTGCTAAAAATCAATCTGTCTATTGTTTATATTTCCAAGTCCGTTATTAGCATGTTGACACTCGTGTTTTCTCCTTTTTCGAAAACGTGTTGAATGTTTATCTTTACTCTTTTGATTTTTTTTTACATTGGCCAACTCGCTCTCACCACCCAATTTCTTCACAAGTTCGAATGAGGTGTTTGGAAATATGTAATTTCCATAGGGCAACGACAAATCGTCCTTGTCGAATTCGGCGATGACGATGTTCTGCAGATCGCTTTGGTACTCGTAAAACAAATTGAGCGCGGCTTCATCCAACTTCAAAGGCATGCGATATTTGTCGTATTTATGCTCTAAGCCCTTCTTCTCGACCTCGTTCAATTAGATGGGATCGTGTCGTTGTAATCTATAGATTCTATGACTGAATTTCTTATACGTTTCAACTCGTTTCAATTTCAATTCGCATCTTTTAGGTGTTGCTGTCTTCATGATCGATTATTTAGTTTTTTGTTTTACGAATTCTTGCAAATAATGTATATTTTAAATTTTGTATTTTAATAATTTGTTTAAAAAGTTTTTTTTTTGCTCTTTATATATATATAAAAAAGTTGTTTTTTTAATTTTAATTTCTTTAATGTGAAAAATTTTTTTTGTAAAAGTTTTTTTCTCTTTATATAAATAAAAAGTTAAATTTAACATCTCAATTTCAAAATTTTTAACAAATTATCATTAAATACAAAAATTCAACAAAAAAAATATTCTTACAAACTCAATTTTGAGGTAAAAACAATGATCAAGTCCAAACATGCGAATTATAGTCTAGAACGTGCAAGACTCAAAACGTTTAAAAATTGGCCTTCGCATCTTGCTCAAAAACCCGAAGATTTAGCCGCCGCGGGTTTCGTTTACGTGGGTACAAATGACAAAGTCAAATGTTTTTGTTGTAACATACATTTGATGAATTGGGAACCTCCCGACAGACCTTTACTAGAATACATAAATAATATTAAAAAAGGCGAATGTGATCATTTGAACAAGATCCTAACGTTGGGATTGATCAAAATCGAAGACGAAGAGTGGGATAGAGATAAAAACCAAAAATTATTGATGGATATGTTACAACTTGGATACACCAAGGAACAATTGTACAATGCGTTAAACAACGCGAACAAGACCCTGTCTCAATTCTTAACTTTAGAACATCTCCTCAAATTCATGACGGAAGCGGACGAGTTATCGTCACTCGTCGAAAACGAGCCGAGCAAAACGTCCACTAAGTGTATGGTCTGCGAAGGTGTTGCAAACGTCTTGTTTCTACCATGCACACACCTGTGTTGTTGTAGAGAATGTTATTCCAAAGACGAGAAAACATGTTCGTTTTGCAAACGAGAAATAAAAGCGGTCTTAAATTGTTTTGAATAAAAAACACATTAAAGAAAAAAATTGAATTTAAAATTTAACTTTTTCATATATATATAAAAAGAATAAAAAAGCAAAACTTTTTTAACAAATTATTTAATACAAAATTCCAAAAAAATATTCTTACAAATGAAGCAAACAGATAAAACAATGGTAAATTTAAATGAGAAAACCATACCTCAGTTAAACGAGATTTGTAAACTATTACAAATTTCACATTTCAGAAATCATAGAACTGAATCAAAAAAAATTGAAGTCATACAAGAATATTTGCGAAACGCTAGAAAGGCAAACGAAATGTCGATAGCAATGACGTCAAAAGATGCATCGGTTGTGAAAAATGAGAAGATAGTAAAAGGAATCGAAATGCCGACGTCGAAAAAAAAAAAAAAACGTTTCGATTGTGAAAAATAAGAAAACGACTAAACGAAAAGCCGTTGAAGAACATCAAGTTTCCAAAGAAAAGAAAAGAAAAACTAAAACGAAAACGAGTGATGCACTTCAGATTCAAGACAAACGAGATATATCAAGCAAAATTCAACGAGCAATCGACGAAGGGAAAGGAGAAGAATATGTAACACAACTCGTTGTGGAACTATTCCAATCGAAACCCATAGAACGGGAGAGTGCGATCAAAGGCATTTTTAAAACTTTCGACGTGATTCCCTCGTTCAAGAAAATCGATCTGAAATTGTTCATGGAATGGGTGAAGAAAAAAGTATTGGATTTGTTTCGTGAATACATGAACGTAGGACTAAAAATTAAGATGATACTCCATTGCATGATGAATAAAATTGATGTGAAATCCGGCGAGAGCATCGTGAAAAATGCATATTTCAGATCTAATGTCGAACCCGTATTTCGAGGTTCAGATTTATCGAACGTTTTCGAAAAGATGAAAGACAAGATGTTGACGTCTCTCGCGAATTATCAACATGAAGGTAGTAATTGGACATTCGATGAGGTGTTGAAACTCGAAATTCACATAAATAAAAACGATTCGTTGAAAGGATCTTCCTACTTGGAATTACCGTATTTCTTGGCTAAGAAACACGCCGTGGTCAACGTGAGAAATAAAGATGATCAGTGTTTTAAATGAGCAATCACTTCCGCTTTATACCCTGTTGAAATACACTCTGATAGAGTTTCTCATTACAAGGAAACTTCTAAAAATCTCGATTGGACCTGAGTGACTTTTCCAACAGAGTTAAAACACATCAAACGTTTCGAGGCTTAAAATCCCACCGTAGCGGTGAACGTCTTAAGATATGACGACGAAAATCAAAAGAGCTATCCTCTCAGACAGACTTCGTATCTCAGAAGAGAAAAGACGATTATTTTATTATTGATTTCGAATGGTGACAATCGTCATTATTGTTGGGTTAAACATCTGAGCCGATTACTGTCGAAACAAAATAATAAACATAACGGAAAGATATCTTTATGTTTCAATTGCATGAACATGTTTCAGAGCAAAGACTTGTTTGCGAAACATCAGGAATATTGCAAGGAAAATCAAGGTGTCGCCGTCAAAATGCCCAAACCTAACACCATCGTGAAGTTTGAAAATCACAATAGAAGGTTAAAAGTACCATTCGTCGTGTACGCCGATTTCGAATGTTTCACCGCGAAAATGAGTTCCTGTCAACCCAACGCTCTTCAAAGTTACATCGAAAGATATCAAAAACACATGCCTTCGGGCTATTGCATTTACGTGAAATGCACTTTCGACTTGCAACACGACATGGGTCCCTTCACCTACATGAAACAGTATGAAGACGACGAAGTGGCTCAAAGGTTCGTGGAAGAGTTAGAATTGAAAATTCAAATATTATACGACAAATTTAAAACTCTGGCTAAAATGATCATCACGCGAGAGCAGCAGAACGAAAATAACAGAGCCACCAAATGTCACATATGCAGACAATCGTTCGACGAGAATTCGGAGGAAAATAAGAAGGTTAGAGACCACGATCATTACACGGGTCTGTATCACAGTCCGGCTCACAGCAAGTGTAATTTAAAATATCGAGATGCCATTTTCTATCCAGTGATGTTTCACAATCTCTCGGGTTACGACAGTCATCTGTTCGTGAAAAATCTCGGCATCTCACACGAAGAATTAAATTGCATCGCGAACAGCGAAGAAAGATACATTTCCTTCACGAAATGGAAGGTTATGGATAAGAAAATAGTAATCGACAGAGAGACGTTGAAAGAAAAAACGAAATTCATTCGTAGAGCCATACGTTTCATCGACAGTTTTAAATTCATGTCGACCGCTCTGGAAAAATTAGATGAGCAAGGATAAATTTAAAATCACGAGCGAACATTTCGGAGAACGAGTAGATGTTGAGGAAAGGAGTCTATCCTTACGATTACATGAACGATCTAAAGAGATTCGAAGACACTGCACTACCTTCGAAAAAAGATTTTTATTCGAAATTATACGAATCCGACATTTCCAATGAGAATTACGAACACGCCAAAAACGTGTGGAAATCATTCGATATGAAAACCATGAGAGATTATCACGATCTCTATCTGAAGACCGACGTTCTGCTCTTGGCAGACGTGTTTGAAAATTTTCGAGACGTCTGTTGTTGAAATTACGATCTGGATCCCGCTTGGTATTTCACCGCACCCGGTCTGGCGTGGGACGCTTTGTTGAAGACCACTGAAGTTCAATTGGAATTATTATCTGACATAGACATGTTGCTCATGTTCGAAAGGGCTATGAGAGGTGGCATCTCGATGATCTCCCACAGATATTCTGAAGCTAACAATCCCTACATGAAAGAAGGTTTCGATTCGGTTGACTAAATACATACAGTATTGGGACGCTAATAATCTGTACGGTTGGGCTATGAGTCATCCTTTACCGATTAGAAATTTCGAATGGGTGAAGGGACCGGAAGAGATGCAAAAATGGAGAGACTATCCTTGCATTTTAGAAGTTTATTTGAACTATCCGGAAGAATTACACGATCCACACAACGATTATCCGCTGGCTCCCGAACGAATGGAACCAAACGAAGGAGACGAGGAAAAACTCATTCCCAATTTATTTAACAAACGTAACTACGTCGTCTACAGCGAGAATTTGAAACAGGACGTCGATTACGGGATGAAATTAGTTAACATACATCGCATCATTCGATTCGACGAAGAGCCATGGATGAAAAAATACATCGATCTCAACACGAATCTCAGAACTCGAGCCGAGAACGATTTCAAAAAAGATTTCATCAAACTCATGAACAACTGCGTGTACGGTAAATCGATGGAAAACATCAGAAAGAGAACCGACATTTGACTTGTCACGTCTGAGAAAAGAGCTAAAACATTAGTGGTGAAACCCAATTACAAACACCGAACCATATTCGATGAAAATCTAGTGGCCGTTCACATGCAAAAGACGCACCTGAAGTTCGACAAACCGTATTATCTCAGAACGATCATCTTAGATATCAGCAAGCGATTGATGTACGAGTTTCACTACGATTATGTCAAACGAAAATTTGGTGATAAAGCCAAACTACTGTTCACCGACACGGACAGTTTAGTTTACAAGATAGAGACGAAAGACGTCTACCAAGATATATCTCCAGACGTGGCCGAGTGGTTTGACACGAGCAATTATTCCGTCGATCACCCGTCCAACATTCAATCGAATGACAACAAGAAGGTGTTGGGTAAATTTAAGGACGAGAGCGGTGATAAACAAATCGTCGAATTTGTGGGCTTGAGACCCAAAATGTATGCTTATCGTCTAGAAGATGATGAAGAGATCAAGAAGTGCAAAGGAGTTAAAGCGTGCGTGGTGAAGAAAAACATCTTTTTCCAAGAGTATAAAGATTGTCTGTTAGGAAGTGGTCCGGTGTATAAGACTATGAAATCGAATCGAAGTGAAAATCAGGACTTGTATACCGAAATAGTCAACAAGATTTCGCTGACGGCTGACGACGATAAGAGATTCATGTTAGACGATAAAATAAGCACTTTGGCACTCGGACATTGGACTGTGGATCTAATTAGAGATGATATGAATGTGGATGATAAGATTCCAGATATGATTGTGGATGATAGGATTCCAGAAAATGAAGAAGAATTAGATAGACTCAAAATTATAGAAATTGATAGTTTAAAAAGAAAAAGAAAAAGGAAAAAAAACCCTAACGAACTCCAATTCTTAAATTCCGAAAACGTTCGAGCTAAGAGAGACAAACTACATTTGATATCTCTTTTTGCATCGTCTTTTTTTGCAGTTAGCGAAAACGACGTATTTGAATATAATAGATATTTGCAGTTGTTATTCCTGTTCAAAAAATTGTCAAAAGATCAAGAGAAATACATTTACGACGCGGTATCTAAAAAATTTCATTTGTTAAATCACCACAAAATGATCGAATCTGTTCTACTAAAAGATGGTAATATCAGGATTCCAGAAAATCAAGAGGAATTAGACGGATTCAAGATTATGGAAATCGATAGAGACATCGAGAGTGTTAGTTTAAAAAGAAAAAAAAAAAATAACAAAAAACAAAAAAAGTAACGTCATTTAAGTGAATTATAATAAAATAAATAAAAAAAATATATACGCATTCATGAATAAGAAAATAAAGATATCCGTAGAAGGTGTCGTCTTACCTAACGAACCCCTATCCAACATCGATCTGTTGAATGCGGCAAAGGATTTGAAAATCAAAGATTTTCTAGGCGTGTTTTCCAGAGATGCCTTGCCGAAGAGAAGACCTCGACAATCGGAATGCGGAATTTTAAATCTAGATGATTCATCGGGTGAAGGCACTCACTGGGTGGCGTGGATCAAGAACGGGAAGAAGAAAAATTATTATTTTGACAGCTACGGAATCTCGCCGCCAAAAGAAATAAAGAACTATTTCAACAAATCGATGGTTCGTTACAACACGGAACAAGTGCAATCACCAGATCAAGTGTTTTGCGGTCACCTGTGTCTCTACATTCTCAAGAGATGGTCTGAAGGAAATCGATTTCAAGACATTCTCAATGATTTACATTAGAGAGAGATTTTTTTTTTATAGTATATATAAAGATAAAAAATTATTTTAAAAATTTTAATCGAATAAAAACGAAAAATAAAATAACATAGTTCATTTTTAATAAACTGCGTTTTGAATATATTTTTCTAAAAACAAAAAAAAATCCTCACAATAACATGCCAGTCGATAAATTTGGTAGAAGTGACGACGAAAAAGTCAACCCAAGAAAGAAGAGGAAGACGTTCGAAGTCGATGATGGTTACGACGTTGCCAACTTGGACGAACGTTACATTCGGAGATACGAACCTTGAGAAGAACCTTTGAACATGAACGATAAGAAGCTCTACAATCTTCCCGAGCTGATAGATCTCGCAGATGCTGCGACTAAAAAATACGTCGACAGGGGGAATGGCGATTTTGAACGTATCCTGCTAGATAATTACGTGGATAAAACCATGACCGACGATCTCGATCTGAAATCCAAACATTTGGTGAACGTTGCGAATCCCATAGATCCCACCGATGCCGCAACAAAGAAATACGCAGACGACTCTCACGCGAGATTCAGCGAACACTTGAGACATAGATACGTTCAGAAAACGATGCACTCGGAATTGAACACCAATTATAACAAGATAACATATGTGGCCACTCCCACGAATCCCAAGGATGTGGCGACCAAACACTACGTAGATCTGGAACAGAGAAAGTCTGTCGGATGAGAAATGAAATCGGATCTGAATGCGGGATTCAACAAGATATTGAATCTGTCGGAGATCAACAACACGGATGCAGACTCAACCGCGGTCAACAAGGGCTACGTAGATTCTGCCGTGATACAATCGCAAGAATACCTAGAATCGCAAGTGGACGATCTCTACCTGAACAAACAATCTGGCGGAACCATGGAGAGTGGCATCAACATGAACGGTCACAATTTATTCGGTCTCGATCACGATCCCGAATTCAATTCCAGCACGGTCAGCAGAAAGTACGTGGACGACAACTCGGTCTGGAGAAAGGGTGACATCATAGAAGGTAAACTAGACATGGGTGGACACGCGCCTGCACCCTGATTTCGGTGGTGGAGAAAGTCAAATATGCTAGACAATTGATCACTGTGTGGGCTGAGGAGGCCGGCGCCTTAGATGAGGGAAAAGCTGAGTGGTCTTTTGGAAATGGAGGTAGCGGATCGAAACATGGTCAGGTGGGATATCCTATGACGTTGGGAGGTGAAATCTTTCGAATGAGTCTGGCTTCCTCGGATTTGAATAACAGAGTGGTCGTCAATCTCATGGTGAATGGTGTAGAGAGCGATAAGAGATACAGCATCGAAAAGACTGAGAATCAACACGCGAATGTTAGCACGCTCGGCACACCTCTCAAAGTGAACGCCGGAGACAGGATTAATTTCGTTATGAAAACCAATAATCCCGAAGCCGCCACTTCTGTGGTGAGTCTACTGATCGAACTAGATCCTTTGAACAAACAGCGAACGCGTGGAAAATAATGAATTAAAAAAAATAATGTGTGATTATTAAAAACAAAAAAAACAAAAAAAAAAAGTAATGAGATCATCTTTAGATCTCATTTTTTTTTGTTTTCCTTCTTCTTCACTATCACCATATATTATAATAACGTTTCCTTTTTTCTCAATTTTCAGCGTCGATTCTTCTTTTTCTTTTTTTCTTTTTTTTGTGATATGATACGTTTATAACAACACTTTTGTTTATCCGAATCATAATTATGAACGAATGTTGTGCATCTCTTGGTAACACTCGCATCATTACCATTCTCTTCAGAAGGTAGTGGTGACGGTGGAAAGCGTCTCATTCTTTTCATTTCCAACCGTCTATCCCGCTGTTTATCCAACCATTTTTCCACATCTTTTTTTTTGTTTTTTGGCTTGCAACACAGGATGGAACATCTGACGGAAATGGAGAGATGATCGCACAGGATCGAACAATCTAAGATCTGTTCGAGTTTTAATATCTTCATCATGGAGTATCCTTTTTGTTTCTCTCGAGTGAATAGCACGTGATCTTTTAAATAATTCAGAACGTAATCGTAAAAATCTTTCTTTTTTTTCAAACGCGAAAATGGAATGTGTATTTCGTTTTCTACGTGACTACTTACGAATTGTAACATTTTGTATGTCGAGAATGTTGAAAAAAGACGATTTTTTCTCGGATGAAACTTTTTTTTTGTTAAAAAAATATCATTAAAAACTAATTTTTTTTTTACGATTTTCCTACGTTATTTTTTTTTAATGATGCAAAAATAAGTAAAAAACCTCAAAAATATAATCCAAAATCGCGAAAGAAAAAATATCAAATAAACGATGCCACTAATATATCAATCTCCAGTTTTCACTCACTCGTCTCTCATCAAATGATCGACATCTTATTTCCGTCCGATTTGAATTGTAATTCTCTGTCCAACAGGACCAGGGCGAAGGCTTCGGTTTTTCTCGGCATGTTCCTATCGAATTGCATCTTGATCTGAATGTCTAAGACGCTACTCTTGAGTCGTTCACTCTGTTTACTGACGTTGAATACGAACATGGAATACATCGACTTGTATTCGCCGGGAGACATGTTAGGGTTGCTCATCAATTCATCTAGACCGTGATACTTCTTTCTAAAATCAGCGGCGTCGCTGTACAGTCTGCAGAAATCGTTCTTGTCGAACGACGCATTGTAATCGATTGCTGGATATCTCTTGGCATTCAGAAACACTTGCATGTTTCTCAAATGGCAGTGATCGAACAGCGATGCATTCTTTTCCTGAGACCCGTCCCTATCGGTCTGAAACGCGGTCTCTCGGAAGCGGATTTCACCATCAATCTCCAATGGAAGTGATTCGTGGAGGGAGGAATGCTTGCCATGTCACACTGTCTCATTCTAAATCCCACGGGTAATTTACTCTTGGATTCTATGATCTTGTACAGATGCGCTTTCTCCACAATCAAAGGCTCCACGTGCGGAACGAGCCACGATATCTTGTGTAGAGTTATCTTACCCGCATCGGTCACAGTGAGTCTCACTATTGAGTCGTCGTTTCCTTTTCGAATCAACGTCAGATTGTGTTTGAATCCGTACATGATCTTGTAATCATCCGCAAATCCAAAGATGTGTTTCAAAGGTATCCTGAACGAAAACGTTCCTTTAGGTCTGGACGTCTTGACGACGTAGTCAAATATCAAGACGGCACCTGCGCTAGCAGGGCCTATGGTGTCTTTCACCCACAACTGATTAAGTCCTCTGGATTTCGAAAAATCATCAGGATACGTCAAGAGTCTGAACATCGTGGTGGCCTGACCGGGATGAAAAACAGATTCTATCTCTTGTCTGGATAGCATGTATTTTATGTTACTGAATAGATGCATGATGCCATTATTAGCTAGAGTAACCGTGTCGTCGTCGGCGTAGTCACTCCCATCTTCCTTGGTGAGACGTCCCTGCACCACTATGTAACTCTCGCCAGGATGTACGAATAGATCTTGAGTTTCGACGTTGATTCTTATCTCTCCCGCATTGTTCAAACTCGTTCCGGTTACCGGTTCGTATTCGTGAACCTCATATTCTTGAATACTTTCATCTTTCACTATGCTTTGTGCTATATCTAGTACATTTGTCATTTTAAAGGATTTTTAGTTTTTTGTTTATTAATTAACTTGTTTTTTTTATCTAAAAATAGTTTTTAATTATTTTTTATTATTTTTTTTCTCTCTTATATATATGTGTGTAAACAAGAAAATGTTAAAGAGAGTAAATAAAAATTTTTTTATCTTCTTCATCAAAACTTCGTCTTCTGTAATTGTTGTTCGTAAAACTTTCCGATGATCTCTTCTCCATCCAAAGCTTTGATTTCGTAAGTCATCGGATCGGTGTGAAATATTTTGATTATCACGAAGATTTCCGAGGTCCATCGAGGAGTATAACCCTTTTTGAAGTGCTTCTTATAAGCGTAGATTCTCACTCGTTCACCGACCGCAAATTTCGGAGTTCTAGACTTCTTCCTGATATAGATTCGGGTAGACCCGTTTTTCGTTTCGAGGATTGCTAGCTTCCGCGGGAGTCATCTTGATCGATCTGTGTCCCGTGTTGTTGTAATCTTTGACCAGACCGCTCAGAGCGTATATGTGTTTCTTGGTCGAATTCGCCGTGAAGTATCTGTGCATCTTTTCCTTCATCGTTCGATTCCAACGTTCCACCATGCTGGCTTTCTCTTCATTTTCGATTGAGTAGAGGTCTACCAATCGATGAACGTGCTTGTTGTAAAATTCCTTTCCCTTATCCACCCACACTTTACTCGGTTTTCGAGAAGACGAGTCGAACACGCTCTTCAGAGCCTCGGCGATGCAAGGTCCCGATTTATTCTTCAAAGCTCTGATCCAACCGTATTTGGCAAACACGTCGATGACCGTCAATAGATATTTGACACCCTCGTTCCACCTCGAAAACGATCTCATGTCGACCAAGTCGGCAGACCAAATATCATCCAGACCCTTCACGAACACCCTTCTCTTTCGAAATTTACGCACTATGGGTTTGTGTAACTCCTCTGCCAATTCGCTCATCAATAATCGTTCCTTCTTCTTTTCAGATGCAATTTTTTTTTTTGAACGCCCCCATCCGAATCGACGTTTTGCACCGATCAGATTGCCGACCAGCGAACGTTCCATCTTCTCTCTCCTGGTCGGATTTGATATGCCTCTCAATTTCCCCAACATGTTTTTATCGCAGACGTCATTGCGAGTCTTCGTGTCAGGATGTTCGACGTAGCACAGATCGTGATCATACGTGGCCACGTCCACCCTATTCACAGGTTTGCTCCAAGATTTGGGTGTCAGATCGGCGTTGAGTCTCTTGTTCAATTTCGTTCCGGGTCCAGTGAAACTGTGACCGGGCAGATGCATTTCGAAAGGTAGATTATTGATCATTTTATTCACGATGCCTTTACCTTTGCTCGCGTTCTTTTTTTTGACGAATCTAGTCTTGACAGAACCACACACGTCGCAAATTCCGCGAAGCATCAGTCTGTCATTTTTAGTTCACACTTCTCTAGAATTACTCGTCTCGGTAACTCTCTTACACTTTACGCAATACATTTTTAAGAGTTATTTAAATTAATTTCGTTTTTTATTTTATATATAAATTTAATAATTAATTTTGTTCTTATTATATATATATTTTTTTTCAATCACTGCTCTTGAGTTCTATCATCTTACTGAATTCCTCCCTGGCCTCTTTCCTCCCCTTTTCCACGAGAGAATCCTTCATCTCTTCCTTGATGGTCTGACGAGTCTTGATTCTCACGGCTTCTTTCATGGCATCGTATTTCGTTTTCTCGCTCAGTATCGTGAAGTATTCTCCGTCTGATATCCTACCGTCTTTCAACGCCATAGAGATCATTTCGGATATCGTGTCGATCTTGGAGTCGGCCAAGACACGAATCTTGTCGTGTTTCTTTGCCTTCAGATATAATTTCCTACTCAAAAAGTTTCCGCGCGTGCTAAACAATCCGGCGGCGAGAGCCACTCCTTCTACGGTCAACACGATCGGAATGCCAACCACGGTCGACAACAATCCGATGCCGGCCGCATGTAAACCCATGGAAATCGTGATGAGTGTCGTATCGATCGCGTTGACGAATGTCACGAAACGCGAATACTTCTTCTTGAGGGAACGACGAGAATCTCCCTCTCGAATTAGATACTCTTGGATTCTATTGATTTGATCGATGCGATACCTCTCTCCTCTTTCTCTTTCTTCTAGCGATGGTGCCATCGGCAAAACGTCGATCGGCTTCTCGTCCTCGTCGTCCACTAACGTCGGATACAATTTATTTCTGGTTCTCATTTTTGTGTTTTTTTCTTTCTAATGTTAGATAAAAAATTTTATGTGTGTATTTATTTTTATTTTCTATTCTCCCTTATTTTATATCAACAAAAACAACTTAGACGTATGCTTCATTCAGCAATAATTGATGCATCCCTTGTCTTCTAAAGTCAGACTTTTACACGCCAATTTCAGTTCTTCCGAAACTGTAGGCTTTTCTTCATTCTTACAGAAGACTAATCTCTTCCAAAGCGTGATCACATCGTCGAATCTAACGCGTTCGAACGCCGGTTCAAAATACATGACGACCATATCTTTCCTTTCCATCGTCAGACACGAATGATTCTCGTGATCGAAGTCTAGATGATCCCGACATCCGACGCATCATTCTAACAAGATGGGATGTAGTTCTTCGTTCACGCAGATTGCGTATGCTCTCATCAGCATGTTTAAAAGAATCCTCGCTCTACTAGTCTGGGAAGCGCACATGATTTACGTATTTTTTTTTTATTATCTATTCGATTTGATATATTTATTTTTCTAAATAACTATTATTTATATATTTTTTTTCCCTCTACTGTATATATCGATCACTTTTTTTTTATTTCCTAGGGTATTCCCCCCGCTCACGTCAGAAATGGAAGCGTTCGACAGTAGTCTGTCAAGTTTTTTTAGAAAAAAAATCCGGGTATTCCCCCCACCCACGACGAGGGGAGATAACTCTGTATGATCGAGTTTATGAGAATCGAGCAATCCGATTGGTCAATTGGCGGAGAATCGAGCGATCTGATTGGTCGATTAGCCGAGTTTGGAAATTCCCACTATGGGAATTCCCCTAATGACGTCATAAATGGGAAAAACCCACCGCCTCAAAAACAATAGAGAATTCTGGACCACTGGTCCAGAATTCTCAAACCGTTTTTTTATGTTAGCCCAGAATTTTTGCTCGCGTTCACCAACGATGGATCGATGGTCTGATCTGCGATGGAAACGTCAACAAAAAATTTTTAAAGTAAAAGAAAAAAGTGAAAATGTACAATTTCACCTTTTTTTTAAAAACGCGTGACATTCAACGTTCACCACGAGTATTTGAACGTTAAAAGTGCGATCTAGGAGTCACAAAAAACATGGAGATTTCAAGTCCACTGAACATTTTTGTGAACAAGCGTGCGATTTAACAGTGAATCCCACGTTGGTAAACGCATCGTGTACACGTACATGTATAAAGTGGTCGTTGAACTCTCCCTATATACCTACTCGTAGGTCTTGTCCGATCGTCATGAAATTTCATATGCAGGTTTGAGGTCATGTCTAGATGAGAATGTCCCCTTTTGGTCGCGATCGGTCAATCGTGATGGCTGCCCGAGCCCAAAACCCGAAAACCTTTACCACAGTCTGCAGGTCGTATTTATGAAGGGGTTTCATTGTAACTTGGTGGGATGACTGTATAATGTCTAGATGAGAACGCCCCCTTTTTGGGAATGATCTGTAAACCGTAACGGCTGCCGAAACTCAAAACCTTTTAGCACAGTCCACAGGTCGTATTTAATATGGAGGGATTTCATTGTAACTGGGTGGATGACTCTGTATGATGTCCAGATGAGAACTTCCCTATCATGTCGCAATCTGTCATCCGTGACCCAAGCCCAAAACCTTTAGCACAGTCTACAGGTCGTATTTATGGATGGATTTTATTGTAACTTGATAGGGTGACTCCATATAATGTCTAGATGAGAATGTTCCCTTTTGGTCGCGATCGGTCAACTACGACGGCTACAGGGGCCCGAAGCCTGAAAATCTTTAGCACAGGTCATAATTCTGAAGGGATTTATTGTAGCTTGGTAGGATGACTCCAAATAATGTCTAGATGAGAACATCCCCTTTTGGTCGCGATCATTCAGACTTTATGGCTGCCCGAGCCCAAAAACCTTTAGCATATTATACAGGTCATATTTATGAAGGGATTCCATTGTAACTTGGTAGGATGACTCCAGATAATGTCTAGGATGACTTTGGAATAATTTCACTGTAACTTGATAACTTTGGTTGACATACATTAACTGTGAGGGCCACATTAACCCACTCCTCAATTCTTTAGTAGAGTCTACACCTGATTATTATTTTTGAAAACATAGCATACAGGAAACAGAAATTAACATATTCACAGTTATCACAATTCTTGTCGTATTTCACAATCCTTTAATAAACATGCAATATTATTATTTTCATCAAACACAACAGACAGTCAAGTTAAGCTACAGTGTCACTGACACTTTCATTTCTCTCGAAAAACGCTGCCGAATGTTGCCGTTAGCAATAACCTTTGAACTCACTACATTTGTGCATCAACATTTTCCTTTGGCTGGCCCTGCAAGGTGAATTTAAATGATCTTTAAAATTAGTACATTTGTGCATCAACATATTCCTTTGACATGCTGTACAGGGCACATTTAATACTGGATTACTTTGGAATTTTGTTCGGTCGTCTATTAGCAAGTTCACGAATTGCAGTAAATTCCCGAATTGCAGTAAATTCCCGAATTGTAGAAAACTCCCAAATTGCAGTAAATAACCGCGGAGGCTCCTCTGTGTGCATGAAAGGTGTTATTAATTCTTTGTCACGTTTATACTACCGTCGGTATTAATACAGGGATTCATTGTATGCAATGATCGGGGACACTGCGATGGATTTGAGATTGAATGATATTGTATTGTGTGTTTGCGCAGCTTAGCTTTAACCCTATACCCAACGTAACGGCCAAAATCGGCCAACGCTATTTTCAAAAATCGCCAATTAATTTTCATTATTTTTTCATTTTTTGTCTCAAAAACATGTTATGACCCCTCGTTGGAACGAGCTCGTCGAGCTCGTTCAAACGAGGGGCCATAACCTATGTTTTTAAGACAAAAAATGAAAAAAAAATAGTTATTCAAGAATTTTTTTTGTAAGTGTCATCTGCTTTTCATGTTAGATAAATGGTTAAAACAGTCCATTTAATGTTTCCATGTTAAAGATCAGAAAGATGATCATTGCTGGATGGTTTCAACAGAGAACAAATTACTTATTTTAAATATTTTATTCTGAATAAAACTATAACAACAGTGGCACATAATTATAGCTCAAAACAATAGCACGAAACATGATATATATAAACATACAAAACAGATGCTCTTGAGACACTCTTTTTGGAAGCTGCTATATTTATCCCATCTGTTTGTTTTCTCAGCTCGTATGTAAAGTCTGGAACGCTTCCGCGACATCTTCCTTGTCTTGTTTGTAAGCCAAGGTGGTTTGTTATTGATGTGGCAGTAATCTATTTTCATAATAATCATTGAACTTCTTGTATTTGTTTTAATGGCTGTTGGCGTTCCACTTTCTCCTTAATTTTGTCGATGGTCTTTGGTGGCATTTTAACATATTGGGCTTTCATAACATGAAACACTTTCAAAAATTAAAAAAAAAGTAATGGATGCAATCAATAAAAAAAAGCAATGATTAACAATAGACTTATGTTGGTGGCGACAATGTAATCTGATTAACTTCCAACAAGACAGAGGATTAATAACACATTTCGCCCACTCCGAGCAACTTCCGCAAAGGGTTCAGTGTACTTTCGCCTACAGTGCCCACTCGCCTACAAAAATTATCAGGTAAAAGTGTAGGCGAAAGTGCACAAACTAAGGTATAGGGATTAGTAGCTAATTACCTGTTCTACCCACAATAAAATCGACTGACCGTTTGGTGATTGAGAGATAGATAGAGAGAGAGAGAGGTTCTAATAATATTCATATTCATAGGTTTTATTGACAAATATCGATACAATTTATCCTTCCTTCCCCCTCCCTCTCTCTGTCTCTCTGTCTCTCTTTCTTTCTACCTCTCTCCCTCTCTCCTCTTCCTCCCTCTCTCCCTCTCCCCCCCCCCCCTCTCTCTCTAGTCTCAATAAAAACATACAAATATGAGTATTATTGGAACCGGCTCACTGAGCCGGTTCCAATAATATTCGTATTTGCAAGGTTTTATTGACACTCCACACTGTACATGATGTTCTAAACTTGTTCTTGCAAGAATCCATTAAGTTAACATCCCAATTTTGTGCTTTTAAAAACAAATCAGCATTTGTCTTCATGGCCTCAGCTAAAACAACTACCTTGCACATAACATAAGAAAAACACAAACTCATAACATAAGAAAAAAAAGAAAATGCTGGGAATGAATGGTCGGTCAGTCTATTTATTGTGGGTAGAGCAGGTAATTAGCTACTAATCCCTATACCTTAATTAGTGCACTTTCGCCTACTCTTTTACCTGAAAATTTTGTAGGCGAAAGTTCACTGTAGGCGAAAGTAGACGACACCCCGCAAAGTACTTACTGCAATTCATAAACTTACTGTCCGGCAATTCATAAACTTACTGTACTGCAGTTCATAAACTTACTGTACTGCAGTTCATAAACTTACTGTACTGCAATTCAGGAACTTACTGCAAATAGACCGATCCATCTGATTCAAGTTCGTCAAAAAGAACGTTGCCATGGCAATGGCCTTTGAATTCGGTGCATTTATGCATCAACATATTCATTTGGCACGCTCCATAGGGCACATTTATAAATAGCTTGCTTTGAAACTTGGTTTGCGTGTTCGGGGCGAGCTCCAGATGGGAGCTATCGATTTTCTTTCAGTTCCATCAAAAAACGTTGTTTGCACCAACCCGTTGAACTTCGTGCATTTGTACAGTAACTTGTCCCTTTTGCACTCCCAATGGGGCATATTTATGAATTTCCATCAAAATCATTTGGCATGCAACAGAGGGGGTATTCATTATCAGGTTGTTTTGAAACTTGGTATTTCGCTCATTCAGGGTGACCTAGATAGGAGCTAATGATTTTCTTTTCATTTCCGTCAAAAGCTGTTTCTGTTAGTAACTACATTTGAATTTAGTGTATTTGTGCATCAGCATTCTTCTTTGACACGTCTTACAGGGCATATTTATTCTAGGATCGTTTTAAAACTTTGTTTGCTCATTGGGCGAGACCTCTAGGTAAGAGCTATCGATAAGCATTAATTTCTGTGGAAAGAGTTACCATTTACACTGACCTTTAAACTTACTGCATTTGCGTACCAACATTCTTCCTTTAGCCAGCGTCTGACGTTATGCACACACAATGCTGTAATGGTGAAGTTTCATCAAATAACATTGTAAACAATGATCATCAATTTGGTCATTTCACTTATAACTAAGCAAGTTCAAGTTTGTCAAGTTGAGCTACAGTGTCATTGACACTTTCATTAGATACCTGTTTGTTGGAGAATATATTTCCAAAATTTAAAAAAAAATGTAAACGTGTTTGTGTGTGAGGTGGGGGAGGGGGGAGGGGGTGGGCTTAATACCCGAGTGGTGGGATATTTGATGTCACTTGAGAAAAGGTTGAAATTCAAACAAAAAAAGACGTCGTTGGTGGTGGGGGGGGGGGGGGGGGGGGGGTCAAAGATGATATTTGAAAGGAACGTGTGGGGTTTCGGACGCTCCCCTAGTATTAGCTAGAACTCTCCAGTTCTTGCCTCTTCATTCCATTTCCCTCCAGAAAAGTGGAACAGGCAACGACTGAGGATCCTAGTTAAGACTAGACCTCCATCCACAAGAAAAAGTTAGTGCTCTGAGAGCGAATCTGAGGCATTATAACGTGTGTAACACCTATATTGAAAACCTTCTTGGGACTCCGTTGTGTGAAAGTCACATTGGGCCAATGTTTGGGGCAGCAAACATTTAAGCGCGGCAAACTCCCCATCCAAGCCCCCCCCCCCCACCCTGCCCATACCTACGCAACTGAAGGTGGATACAAAAGGGTGCCAAATTTAATGTCCGAAAGGGGCTCTTCTATCCTTGTTCTGAGCAAGACAAGTTTATCGAACTTCCTTGTGGGAACCCCCAGAATGTGATGCGGTACTTGTTCAGTGGTAAAGAAGTTTTTCTATCCTTGTTTCTGAGCAAGACAAGTTTTTCGAAATTTCTTGTGGGAACCCCTGGATGCGATGCGGTGCTTGTTCCCTGTGTTACAGAAGCTCTTCTATTCTTGTTGTTCTGAGCAAGATAAGTTTCTCGAATTTCCATGTAGGAACCCCAGGATGTGAAGCAGTGCTTGTTTACTATCGTAAAGACGCTCTTCTATCCTTGTTGTTCTGAGCAAGATAAGTTTCTCAGAATTCCTTGTGGGAACCCCAGGATGTGAAGCGGTGCTTGTTCACTGTGGTAAAGAAGCTCTTATATCCTTGTTCTGAGCGTGACAAGTTTCTTGAAATTCCTTTTGGGAACCCCAGGATGTGAAGCGGTGCTTGTTCTCTGGCAAAGAAGCTCTTCTATCCTTGTTGTTCTGAGCAAGATAAGTTTCTCGGAATTCGTTGTGGGTCAGTTGCTCGTCGATGCTCGGTGGTTCTCCCCGGGTACTCGCCGGCTTCCTCCACCCGTAAAACTGTCACGATCTCGATTAGCCATTGTGCATAAGTATGTGACCTTAAACACCAATAAATCAATAAATAAATTGTGGGCACCCCCAGGGTGTACAGCGGTGCTTGCTCACCGGTACTGAAGCTCTTCTAACCTTGTTATTCTGAGCAAGATAAATTTCTCAAAATTCCTTGTGGGAACCGCAGGATTTGAAGCAGTGCTTGTTCACAGGTAAGAAGCTCTTCTATCCTTGTTCTGAGCAAGACAAGTTTCTCGAAATTCCTTGTGGGAACCCACCAGGATATGAAGCCATGCTTGTTCACTATGGTACAGAAGCTCTTCTGTCCCTGTTGATCTGAGGAAGATAAGTTACTAGGAATTCCTTGAGGGAATCCCTCAGGGTTTGTAGCGGTGCTTGCTCACTGTGGTAAAGACACTCTTCTATCCTTGTTGTTCCGAGCAAGATTAGTTACTCGGAATTTCTTGTGGGAAACCCCAGGATGTGAAGCGGTGCTTGCTCTCTGTGGTAAAGAAGCTCTTTAGTCTTGTTGTTCTGAGCAAGACAAGTTTCTCGAAATTCCTTGTGGGAAATCCCAGGATGTGAAGCGGTGCTTCTTCGCTGTCGCAAAGAAGCTCGTCTATCCTTGTTGTTCTGAACAAGATAAGTTTCACTGAATTCCTTGTGGGAAACCTCAAGTTGTGAAGCGGTGCTTGTTCACTGTGGCAAAGAAGCTCGTCTATCCTTGTTGTTCTGAGCAAGATACGTTTCTCCGAATTCCTTGTGGAAACCCCAGGGTGTGAAGCGTGCTTGTTCACTGTGGTAAAGAAGAAGCTCTTCTATCCTTGTTCTGAGCAAGACAAGTTTCTCGAAATTCCATGTGGGAACCCACCAGGATGTGAAGCGATGCTTGTTCACTATGGTAAAGAAGCTCTTCTGGCCCTATTGTTCTGAGGAAGATAAGTTTCTAGAAATTCCTTGTGGGAACCCCTCAGGATTTGTAGCGGAGCTTGTTCACTGTGGTAAAGACGCTCTTCTATCCTTGTTGTTCTGGGCAAGACAAGTTTCTCGAAATTTCTTGTGGGAAATCCCAGGATCTGAAGCGGTGCTTGTTCGCTGTGGTAAAGAAGCTCTTTAGTCTTGTAGTTCTGAGCAAGACAAGTTTCTCGAAATTCCTTGTTGGAAATCCCAGGATGTGGAGCGGTGCTTGTTCGCTTTGGTAAAGAAGCTCTTCTATCCTTGTTGTTCTGAGCAAGATAAGTTTCACGGAATTCCTTGTGGGAAACCTCAAGATGTGAAGCAGTGCTTGTTCACTGTCGTAAAGAAGCTCTATAGCCTTGTAGTTCTGAGCAAGATAAGTTTCTCGGAATTCCGTGTGGGAAACCCTAAGATGTGTAGCGGTACTTGTTCACTGTGGTAAAGAAGCTCTTCTGTCCTTGTTGTTCTGAGCAAGATAAGTTTCTCGGAATTCCATGTGGAATCCCCAGGATTTGTAACTGTGCTTGTTCAATGTAGTAAAGGAGCTCTTCTATCCTTGTTGTTCTGAGCAAGATAAATTTCTCGAGATTCCTTCTGGGAACCCCCAGGATGTGAAGTGGTGTTTGTTCACTGTGATACAGAAGCTCTTCTATCCTCGTTGTTCTGCGCAAGACAAGTTTCTCGGAATTCCTTGTGGCAGCCCCCAGGATGTGAAGCGGCGCTTGTTCTCAGTGGCAAGGAAGCTCTTCTATCCTTGTTGTTCTGAGCAAGATAAGTTTCTCGGACTTCCTTGTGGGAAACCCCAGGGTGTGAAGCGGTGCTTTTTCACAGTGGTAAAGAAGCTCTTCTATCCTTGTTGTTCTGAGCAAGATAAGTTTCTCGGATTCCTTGTGGGAAACTCCAAGATGTGAAGCGGTGCTTGTTCACTCTGGTAAAGAAGCTCTTTATCCTTGGTATTCTGAGCGTGATGAGTTTCTCGAAACTCCTTGTGGGAAACCCCAGGATGTGAAGCGGTGCTCGTTCAATGTGGTAAAGAAGCTCTTCTATCCTTGTTGTTCTTAGCAAGATAAGTTTCTCGGAATTCCTTGTGGGAACCCCAGGATGTGAAGCGGTGCTTGTTCTCAGTGGCAAAGAAGCTCTTCTATCCTTATTGTTCTGAGCAAGATAAGTTTCTCGGAATTTCTTGTGGGAAACCCCAGGATGTGAAGCGGTGCTTGTTCACAGTGGTAAAGAAGCTCTTCTATCCTTGTTGTTCTGAGCAAGATAAGTTTCTCGGATTCCTTGTGGGAAACTCCAAGATGTGAAGCGGTGCTTGTTCAGTGTGGTAAAGAAGCTCTTTATCCTTGTTATTCTGAGCGTGATGAGTTTCTCGAAATTCCTTGTGGGAAACCCCAGGATGTGAATCGGTGCTTGTTCAGTGTGGTAAAGAAACTCTTCTATCGTTATTGTTCTGAGCAAGATAAGTTTCTCGGAATTTCTTGTGGGAAACCCCAGGATATGAAGCGGTGCTTGTTTACAGTGGTAAAGAAGCGCTTCTATCCTTGTTGTTCTGAGCAAGATAAGTTTCTCGGATTCCTTGTGAGAAATCCCAAGATGTGAAGCGGTGCTTGTTCACTGTGGCAAAGAAGCTGTTTATCCTTGTTATTCTGAGCTGATGAGTTTCTCGAAATTCCTTGTGGGAAACCCCAGGATGTGAACGGTGCTTGTTCAATGTGGTAAAGAAGCTCTTCTGTCCTTGTTCTTCTGAGCAAGATAAGTTTCTCGGAATTCCTTGTGGGAAACCCCAGGATGTGAAGCTGTACTTGTTCACTGTGGTAAAGAAGAAGCTCTTCTATCCTTGTTGCTCTGAGCAAGATAAGTTTCTTGGAATTCCTTGTGGGAACCCCAGGATGTGAAGCAGTGCTTTTTCACTGTGGTAAAGAAGAAGCTCTTCTGTCCTTGTTCTTCTGAGCAAGATAAGTTTCTCGGAATTCCTTGTGGGAACCCCAGGATGTGAAGCGGTGCATGTTCACTGTCGTAAAGCTCTTCTATCCTTGTTGTTCTGAGCAAGATAAGTTTCTCGAAATTCCTTTTGGGAACACCAGGATGTAAAGCGGTGCTTGTTCTCTGGCAAAGAAGCTCTTCTATCCTTGTTGTTCTGAGCAAGATACGTTTCTCGGAATTCCTTGTGGGTCAGTTGCTTGTGGATGCTCAGACGTTCTGCCCGGGTACTCCGGCTTCCTCCACCCATTAAACTGTCACGGTCACGATTAGCCATTGTTGGTACCCCCAGGATGTGAAGCGGTGCTTGTTCACCGGTAAAGAAGCCTTCTATCCTTGTTATTCTGAGCAAGATAAGTTTCTTAAAATTCCTTGTGGGAACCGCAGGATTTGAGGCGGTGTGTGTTCACAGGTAAGAAGCTCTTTTGCCCTTGTTCTGAGCAAGACAAATTTCTCGAAATTCCTTGTGGGAACCTACCAGGATTTGAAGCGATGCTTGTTCACTATGGTAAAGAAGCTCTTCTGTCCCTGTTGTTCTGAGGAAGATAAGTTTCTAGAAATTCCTTGTGGGAACCCCTCAGGATTTGTAGCAGTGCCTGTTCACTGAGGTAAAGACGCTCTTCTATTCTTGATGTTCTGAGCAAGATAAGTTACTCGGAATTCCTTGTGGGAAACCCCAGGATGTGAGGCGGCGCTTGTTCTCTGTGGTACAGAAGCTCTATTGCCTTGTTGTTCTGGGCAAGATAAGTTTCTCGGAATTGCGTGTGGGAAACCCCAAGATGTGAAGCGGTGCTTGTTCACTGTGGTAAAGAAGCTCTATAGCCTTGTTGTTCGGAGCAAGATAAGTTTCTCGGAATTCCGTGTGGAAACCCCCAAGAAGTGTAGCGGTGCTTGTTCACTGCGGCAAAGAAGCTCTTCTGTCCTTGTTGTTCTGAGCAAGATAAGTTTTTCGGAATTCCTTGTGGGAATCCCCAGGATTGGTAACTGTGCTTGTTCAATGTAGTAAAGAAGCTCTTCTATCCTTGTTGTTCTGAGCAAGATAAATTTCTCGAAATTCCTTGTGGGAACCCCCAGGATGTGAAGCGGTACTTGTTTACTGTGGTACAGAAGCTCTTCTATGCTTGTTGTCCTGCGCAAGACAAGTTTCTCGAAATTCCTTGTGGGAACCCCAGAATGTGAAGCGGTGCTTGTTCACTGTGGTAAAGAAACAGCTCTGCTACCCTTGTTTGGGGCAAGATAAGTTTCTCGGAATTCTTTGTGGGAACCCCCAGGATGTGAAGCGGTGCTTGTTCTCAGTGGCAAAGAAGCTTTTCTATCCTTGTTGTTCTGCGCAAGATAAGTTTCTCGGATTCCTTGTGGGAACCTCAGGATGTAAAGGGGTGCTTGTTCACTGTGCTAAAGAAACAGCTCTTCTAACCTTGTTGTTCGGAGCGAGATAAGTTTCTCGGAATTCCTTGTGGGAACCTCCAGGATGTGAAACGGTGCTTGTTCTTAGTGGCAAAGAAGCTCTTCTATCCTTGTTGTTCTGAGCAAGATAAGTTTCTCGGAATTCCTTGTGGGGGAACCCCAGGATGTGAAGCGGTGCTTGTTCACAGTGGTAAAGAAGCTCTTCTATCCTTGTTATTCTGAGCAAGATACGTTTCTCGGAATTCTTTGCGGGAAACCCCAGGATGTGAAGCGGTGCTTGTTCACTGTGGTAAAGAAGCACTTTATCCTTATTATTCTGAGCGTGATGACTTTCTCGACATTCCTTGTGGGAAACCCCAGGATGTGAAGCGGTGCTTGTTCAATGTGGTAAAGAAGCTCTTCTATCCTTGTTGTTCTGAGCAAGACAAGTTTCTCGGAATTCCGTGTGGGAACCCCAGGATGTGAAGCGGTAGTTGTTCACTGTGGTAAAGAAGATCTTCTATCCTTGTTGTTCTGAGCAAGATAAGTCTCTCGGAATTCCTTGTGGGAACCCAGGATGTGAAGTGGTGCTTGCTAACTGTGGTTAAGAAACAGCGCTTCTATCCTTCTTGTTCGGAGCGAGATAAGTTTCTCGGAATTCTTTGTGGGAACCCCCAGGATGTGAAACGGTGCTTGTTCTCAGTGGCAAAGAAGCTCTTCTATCCTTGTTGTTCTGAGCAAGATAAGGTTCTCGGAATTCCTTGTGGGAACCCCAGGATGTGAAGCGGTGCATGTTCACTGTCGTAAAGCTCTTCTATCCTTGTTGTTCTGAGAAAGATAAGTTTCTCGAAATTCCTTGTGGGAACCCCCAGGATGTGAAGCGGTGCTTGTTCAGTGTGGTACAGAAGCTCTTGTATCCTTGTTGTTCTGAGCAAGACAAATTTCTCGAAATTCCTTGTGGAACACCAGGATGTGAAGCCGTGATTGTTCACTGTGGTAAAGAATCTCTTCTAACCTTGTTCCGAGCGTGACATGTTTCTCGAAATTCCTTTTGGGAACACCAGGATGTAAAGCGGTGCTTGTTCTCTGGCAAAGAAGCTCTTCTATCCTTGTTGTTCTGTTCGGAATTCCTTGTGGGTCAGTTGCTTGTGGATGCTCAGAGGTTCTCCCCGGGTACTCCGGCTTCCTTCACCCGTTAAAGTGTCACGGTTATGATTAGCCATTGTGCATAAGTATGCGAACTTAAACACCAATAAATAAATTGTGGGTACCCCCAGGATGTGAAGCGGTGCTTGTTCACTGGTAAAGAAGCCTTCTATCCTTGGTATTCTGAGCAAGATAAGTTTCTTAAAATTCCTTGTGGGAACCGCAGGATTTGAGGCGGTGCGTGCTCACAGGTAAGAAACTCTTCTTCCCTTGTTCTGAGCAAGACAAATTTCTCGAAATTCCTTGTGGGAACCCACCAGGATTTGAAGCGATGCTTGTTCACTATGGTAAAGAAGCTCTTCTGTCCCTGTTGTTCTGAGGACGATAAATTTCTAGAAATTCCTTGTGGGAACCCCTCAGGATTTGTAGCGGTGCTTGTTCACTGTGGTAAAGACGCTCTTCTATCCTTGATGTTCTGAGCAAATTAAGTTACTCGGAATTCCTTGTGGGAAACCCCAGGATGTGAAGCTGTACTTGTTCACTGTGGTAAAGAAGAAGCTCTTCTATCCTTGTTGCTCTGAGCAAGATAAGTTTCTTGGAATTCCTTGTGGGAACCCCAGGATGTGAAGCAGTGCTTGTTCACTGTGGTAAAGCAGAAGCTCGTCTATCCTTGTTGTTCTGAGCAAGATAAGTTTCTCGGAATTCCTTGTGGGAACCCCAGGATGTGAAGCGGTGCATGTTCACTGTCGTAAAGCTCTTCTATCCTTGTTGTTCTGAGCAAGATAAGTTTCTCGAAATTCCTTTTGGGAACACCAGGATGTAAAGCGGTGCTTGTTCTCTGGCAAAGAAGCTCTTCTATCCTTGTTGTTCTGTTCGGAATTACTTGTGGGTCAGTTGCTTGTGGATGCTCAGAGGTTCTCCCCGGGTACTCCGGCTTCCTTCACCCGTTAAAGTGTCACGGTTATGATTAGCCATTGTGCATAAGTATGCGAACTTAAACACCAATAAATAAATTGTGGGTACCCCCAGGATGTGAAGCGGTGCTTGTTCACTGGTAAAGAAGCCTTCTATCCTTGTTATTCTGAGCAAGATAAGTTTCTTAAAATTCCTTGTGGGAACCGCAGGATTTGAGGCGGTGCGTGCTCACAGGTAAGAAACTCTTCTTCCCTTGTTCTGAGCAAGACAAATTTCTCGAAATTCCTTGTGGGAACCCACCAGGATTTGAAGCGATGCTTGTTCACTATGGTAAAGAAGCTCTTCTGTCCCTGTTGTTCTGAGGACGATAAGTTTCTAGAAATTCCTTGTGGGAACCCCTCAGGATTTGTAGCAGTGCCTGTTCACTGTGGTAAAGACGCTCTTCTATCCTTGATGTTCTGAGCAAGATAAGTTACTCGGAATTCCTTGTGGGAAACCCCAGGATGTGAGGCGGTGCTTGTTCTCTGTGGTACAGAAGGTCTATAGCCTTGTTGTTCTAGGCAAGACAAATTTCTCGAAATTCCTTGTGGGAAATCCCAGGATGTGAAGCGGTGCTTGTTCGCTGTGGTAAAGAAGCTCTATTGCCTTGTTGTTCTGGGCAAGATAAGTTTCTCGGAATTGCGTGTGGGAAACCCCAAGATGTGAAGCGGTGCTTGTTCACTGTGGTAAAAAAGCTCTATAGCCTTGCTGTTCGGAGCAAGATAAGTTTCTCGGAATTCCGTGTGGGAACCCCCAAGAAGTGTAGCGGTGCTTGTTCACTGTGGTAAAGAAGCTCTTCTGTCCTTGTTGTTCTGAGCAAGACAAGTTTCTCGGAATTCCTTGTGGGAATCCCCAGGATTGGTAACTGTGCTTGTTCAATGTAGTAAAGAAGCTCTTCTATCCTTGTTGTTCTGAGCAAGATAAATTTCTCGAAATTCCTTGTGGGAACCCCCAGGATGTGAAGTGGTGCTTGTTTACTGTGGTACAGAAATTCTTCTATCCTTGTTGTCCTGCGCAAGACAAGTTTCTCGAAATTCCTTGTGGGAACCCCAGAATGTGAAGCGGTGCTTGTTCACTGTGGTAAAGAAACAGCTCTGCTATCCTTGTTGTTCGGGGCAAGATAAGTTTCTCGGAATTCTTTGTGGGAACCCCCAGGATGTGAAGCGGTGCTTGTTCTCAGTGGCAAAGAAGCTTTTCTATCCTTGTTGTTCTGAGCAAGATAAGTTTCTCGGAATTCCTTGTGGGAAACCCCAGTATGTGAAGCGGTACTTGTTCACAGTGGTAAAAAAGCTCTTCTATCCTTGTTGTTCTGAGCAAGATAAGTCTCTCGGAATTCCTTGTGGGAACCCCATGATGTGAAGGGGTGCTTGTTCACTGTGGTAAAGAAACAGCTCTTCTATCCTTGTTGTTCGGAGCAAGATAAGTTTCTCGGAATTCCTTGTGGGAACCCCCAGGATGTGAAACGGTGCTTGTTCTTAGTGGCAGAGAAGCTCTTCTATCCTTGTTGTTCTGAGCAAGATAAGTTTCTCGGAATTCCTTGTGGGAAACCCCAGGATGTGAAGCGGTGCTTGTTCACAGTGGTAAAGAAGCTCTTCTATCCTTGTTGTTCTGAGCAAGATACGTTTCTCGGAATTCTTTGCGGGAAACCCCAGGATGTGAAGCGGTGCTTGTTCACTGTGGTAAAGAAGCACTTTATCCTTGTTATTCTGAGCGTGATGAGTTTCTCCACATTCCTTGTGGGAAACCCCAGGATGTGAAGCGGTGCTTGTTCAATGTGGTAAAGAAGCTCTTCTATCCTTGTTGTTCTGAGCAAGACAAGTTTCTCGGAATTCCTTGTGGGAACCCCAGAATGTGAAGCGGTGGTTGTTCACTGTGGTAAAGAAGCTCTTCTATCCTTGTTGTTCTGAGCAAGATAAGTCTCTCGGAATTCCTTGTGGGAACCCCAGGATGTGAAGTGGCGCTTGCTCACTGTGGTAAAGAAACAGCTCTTCTATCCTTCTTGTGCGGAGCGAGATAAGTTTCTCGGAATTCCTTGTGGGAACCCCTAGGATGTGAAACGGTGCTTGTTCTCAGTGGCGAAGAAGCTCTTCTATCCTTGTTGTTCTGAGCAAGATAAGGTTTTCGGAATTCCTTGTGGGAACCCCCAGGATGTGAAGCGGTGCCTTTTCACTGTGGTAAAGAAGATGTTCTATCCTTCTGGTTCTGCGCAAGATAAGTTTCTCGGAATTCCTTGTGGGAACCCCCAGGATGTGAAGCGGTGCTTGTTTTCAGTGGTAAAGAAGCTTTTCTATCCTTGTTCTTCTCAGCAAGATAAGTTTCTCGGAATTCCTTGTGGGAAGCCCCAGGGTGCGAAGCGGTGCTTGTTCACTGTGGGAAAGAAGCTCTTGTAAACGGGTAAAGTATGACCCAGTAAGCAATGCAAATGTGGAAGTCCCCCAAAGTGGGGAACATCGCCACTCGAGTTCCATTCTATTCTATCTCTCAATTCAGAGAAAGAACAGAATTGAACTCAGGTGGCAACATGTTTAAGGAAGTCTTCTTGCTTCATACAGTAAGTGTAAGAATAATAAGATTGTCCGCATCTATACATCTAGCAGCGTTTCTGGGGAGATGTGAACAGCATCTTAAGGTAGAATTGTACTTCCCCCAACAATGTTCAAATATTATTCTACATCTAACTAGCGGCATTACCAGAGAGTTACATACCACCAGTACCATGAATGTGACAGAATGTTTGAACATGAAGCCTAGTGGTGCGCAGTTGAGTGTTATTTTTGGGCAAATTATATATTCCCTTTTGTCTTACGGATACAGTGAGTCGTAGAAATTGTTTACATAAAATAGAAGTAATACTGCAAAACAATTTGTGATGTGTTTGATCGGCTAGATGGAGGAGGACTAAAAATAGCCCTCCCAAAAGCAATGTGCGAGGTCTCGGGGGTGGGGGGGGGGGGGGGGGCGGGGGCAGCCCTCCTTGAGAATTCCAGGCCTGAATTGACCCAGTTCACTAATAAGCGGCAGCATGGGCGAATGTATCAGTTGTATAGGCCTGTAGTACCGGTTTGGACTCGACTAGCATTGGATGTGGGCTTTCCCTTTCAAGACAATGGTTTCCTTGGACTTTTGATCCAAAATGAGAAAACTTGCTTCTGTAGACTGTTGGTGTCAGTTTCGGCAAAATCGTTTCACCGTCACAGATCTGTCAGACTGAAAAACAACTTGTCGCGCTGAGAGAATTCTGTCACATTAGGAGACATCTCGTCGCCTGGGTGCTAGAATGTCCTATATCCCATTGGAGACCTAGGACATTCTAGCACTCAGACGACGATCTGTCATGCTATGTTTATACTGGTGAACAAACGCATAACTCCCTGGTGGTATTGTATCAACCCATCTTGTCCGTTCCACACTGAAATCTCGTGTTCCCTGACAGTCCCAATTGTCGCCCAAGAAGCCAGTTTGTGCAAACGGTGATAGGACACTAAGAAACAGGACAATAAGAAACAATGTTGGGTAGGACAATAGGAAACAGGACACTAAGAAACGGACACTAAGAAACAGGACACTAAGAAACAATTCTGGGTAGAACAATAGGAAACAGGACACAAAGAAACAGTACACTAAGAAACAATTTTGGGTAGAACAATAGGAAACAGGACACTAAGAAACGGACATTAAGAAACACTTTTTTCATTATTTCATCAAGGAGGTATGATATTCATAATTATTATGTAGAGTGAACTACATAATAATTATGAATATCTTACCTCCTACAAGTATCTGGGAATTTCATTGGTTCAAAGACGTCACATGCAGACTGCATATAAAACCATATACTGCGTGTCAACATCAATATACGCTGACAGCTATGGGTAATCCCCCCCCCCCCCCCTTGTTCCTTGATTATTCAAAATGACGGCAGCCGATAAACGCTTCAAGTTTAAAGATTGAGTGTTGGAAGCCCATATTTGGTCTGAAGTGCATGTTAGGCAACTTAAAAGGCTTCATATTCTGTGGATGTGTGTCATGTTACCTTCGAAACGAAACTGTTTGGTATGTATGAATTTGCCTTGTTACAATTTATGGGAGAGTGCCTGCAGGCACTCTCCCATAAATTGTATCAAGGCAAAGACACGTGAACACACTGTGTCTGTTCCTTGGTACAATTTTGTTTTGATCGCTGTTGTTATTAGTTCTGTGCATCGATGCAGCAGTCGGTAAGATATATTCGTTACACAGTTTGTTGGTGGCCTAATATGGTATATATGGTGTCAGTTAATTCCATATTGGACTCGAGCTTCTCTATACCATATTAAGCCACCAACAAACTGTTCGCTCTCACCCAATATGAAATTAACTGACGCCGTATATACCATATTAGGCCACCAACAAACTGTGTAACTAATAATGTCTAACAGGTAGACTCCCTTCTATATCAAGTGGCGAGAAGGGTTTTTTGCATAGAAAGAGAGCCCAAACAAGGACACAAAATAAATATTCCTCTTATCTTTAAAGAAATGAGAAGAACAAACAAAAAGGCGTATGGACTAACAAGTCAACTATAAAAATAACGTAGCTGAGGGTAATTATTGAACAAACACACACAAGCTGATCATAAATCTTACACAATCTTTGTTGTCATTACTATTAATTTATTTATTTACATGTATTTAATTGTTTATCTACCTTTTCTTTTATAGTAAATGGTAAATATTACAACTTAATAAATATGTTCTCGAAATTCCTTGTGGGAACCCCCAGGATGTGAAGTGGTGCTTGTTTACTGTGGTACAGAAGAAGCTCTTCTATCCTTGTTGTTCTGAGCAAGATAAATTCCTCGGAATTCCTTCTGGGAACCCCAGGATGTGAAGCGGTGCTTGTTCACTGTGGTAAAGAAGAAGCTCGTCTATCCTTATTGTTCTGAGCAAGATAAGTTCCTCGGAATTCCTCGTGGGAAACCCCGGGATGTGAAGCTGTGCTTGTTCACTGTGGTAAAGAAGAAGCTCTTCTATCCTTGTTGTTCTGAGCAAGATAAATTCCTCGGAATTCCTTCTGGGAACCCCAGGATGTGAAGCGGTGCTTGTTCACTGTGGTAAAGAAGAAGCTCGTCTATCCTTATTGTTCTGAGCAAGATAAGTTCCTCGGAATTCCTCGTGGGAAACCCCGGGATGTGAAGTGGTGCTTGTTTACTGTGGTACAGAAGAAGCTCTTCTATCCTTGTTGTTCTGAGCAAGATAAATTCCTCGGAATTCCTTCTGGGAACCCCAGGATGTGAAGCGGTGCTTGTTCACTGTGGTAAAGAAGAAGCTCGTCTATCCTTATTGTTCTGAGCAAGATAAGTTCCTCGGAATTCCTCGTGGGAAACCCCGGGATGTGAAGCTGTGCTTGTTCACTGTGGTAAAGAAGAAGCTCTTCTATCCTTGTTGTTCTGAGCAAGATAAATTCCTCGGAATTCCTTCTGGGAACCCCAGGATGTGAAGCGGTGCTTGTTCACTGTGGTAAAGAAGAAGCTCGTCTATCCTTATTGTTCTGAGCAAGATAAGTTTCTCGGAATTCCTTGTGGGAACCCCAGGATGTGAAGCGGTGCAGGTTCACTGTCGTAAAGCTCTTCTATCCTTGTTGTTCTGAGCAAGATAAGTTTCTCGAAATTCCTTGTGGGAAACCCCAGGATGTGAAGCGGTGCTTGTTCAATGTGGTGCAGAAGCTCTTGTATCCTTGTTGTTCTGAGCAAGACAAGTTTCTCGAAATTCCTTGTGGGAACTCCAGGATGTGAAACGGTGCATGTTCACTGTCGTAAAGCTCTTCTATCCTTGTTGTTCTGAGCAAGATAAGTTTCTCGAAATTCCTTGTGGGAACCCCCAGGATGTGAAGCGGTGCTTGTTCAGTGTGGTACAGAAGCTCTTGTATCCTTGTTGTTCTGAGCAAGACGAGTTTCTCGAAATTCCTTGTGGGAACTCCAGGATGTGAAGCCGTGATTGTTCACTGTTGTAAAGAATCTCTTCTAACCTTGTTCCGAGCGTGACAAGTTTCTCGACATTCCTTTTGGGAACACCAGGATGTAAAGCGGTGCTTGTTCTCTGGCAAAGAAGCTCTTCTATCCTTGTTGTTCTGAGCAAGATACGTTTCTCGGAATTCCTTGTGGGTCAGTTGCTTGTGGATGCTCAGAGGTTCTCCCCGGGTACCCCGGCTTCCTCCACCCGTTAAAGTGTCACGGTCGCGATTAGCCATTGTGCATAAGTATGTGACCTTAAACACCAATAAATAAATTGTGGGTACCCCCAGGATGTGAAGCGGCGCTTGTTCACCGGTAAAGAAGCCTTCTATCCTTGTTATTCTGAGCAAGATAAGTTTCTCAAAATTCCTTGTGGGAACTGCAGGATTTGAAGCGGTGCTTGTTCACAGGTAAGAAGCTCTTCTATCCTTGTTCTGAGCAAGACACATTTCTCGAAATTCCTTGTGGGGACCCACCAGGATTTGAAGCGATGCTTGTTCACTATGGTAAAGAAGCTCTTCTGTCCCTGTTGTTCTGAGGACGATAAATTTCTAGAAATTCCTTGTGGGAACCCCTCAGGATTTGTAGCGGTGCTTGTTCACTGTGGTAAAGACGCTCTTCTATCCTTGTTGTTCTGAGCAAGATAAGTTACTCAGAATTCCCTGTGGGAAACCCCAGGATGTGAGGCGGTGCTTGTTCTCTGTGGTACAGAAGCTCTATAGCCTTGTTGTTCTAGGCAAGACAAGTTTCTCGAAATTCCTTTGTGGGAAATCCCAGGATGTGAAGCGGTGCTTGTTCGCTGTGGTAAAGAAGCTCTATTTCCTTGTTGTTTTGGGCAAGATAAGTTTCTCGGAATTCCGTGTGGGAAACCCCAAGATGTGAAGCGGTGCTTGTTCACTATGGTAAAGAAGCTCTTCTGTCCCTGTTGTTCTGAGGACGATAAATTTCTAGAAATTCCTTGTGGGAACCCCTCAGGATTTGTAGCGGTGCTTGTTTACTGTGGTAAAGACGCTCTTCTATCCTTGTTGTTCTGAGCAAGATAAGTTACTCAGAATTCCCTGTGGGAAACCCCAGGATGTGAGGCGGTGCTTGTTCTCTGTGGTACAGAAGCTCTATAGCCTTGTTGTTCTAGGCAAGACAAGTTTCTCGAAATTCCTTGTGGGAAATCCCAGGATGTGAAGCGGTGCTTGTTCGCTGTGGTAAAGAAGCTCTATTTCCTTGTTGTTTTGGGCAAGATAAGTTTCTCGGAATTCCGTGTGGGAACCCCCAAGAAGTGCAGCGGTGCTTGTTCACTGTGGTAAAGAAGCTCTTCTGTCCTTTATGTTCTGAGCAAGACAAGTTTCTCGGAATTTCTTGTGGGAACCCCAGAATGTGAAGCGGTGCTTGTTCACTGTGGTAAAGAAACAGCTCTGCTATCCTTGTTGTTCGGAGCAAGATAAATTTCTCGAAATTCCTTGTGGGAACCCCCAAGAAGTGTAGCGGTGCTTGTTCACTGTGGTAAAGAAGCTCTTCTGTCCTTGTTGTTCTGAGCAAGATAAGTTTCTCGGAATTCCTTGTGGGAATCCCCAGGATTGGTAACTGTGCTTGTTCAATGTAGTAAATAAGCTATTCTATCCTTGTTGTTCTGAGCAAGATAAATTTCTCGAAATTCCTTGTGGGAACCCCCAGGATGTGAAGCGGTGCTTGTTTACTGTGGTACAGAAGCTCTTCTATCCTTGTTGTTCTGCGCAAGACAAGTTTCTCGGAATTCCTTGTGGGAACCCCAGAATGTGAAGCGGTGCTTGTTCACTGTGGTAAAGAAACAGCTCTGCTATCCTTGTTGTTCGGAGCAAGATAAGTTTCTCGGAATTCTTTGTGGGAACCCCCAGGATGTGAAGCGGTGCTTGTTCTCAGTGGCAAAGAAGCTCTTCTATCCTTGTTGTTCTGAGCAAGATAAGTCTCTCGGAATTCCTTGTGGGAACCCAAGGATGTGAAGTGGTGCTTGTTCACTGTGGTAAAGAAACAGCTTTTGTATCCTTCTTGTTCGGAGCAAGATAAGTTTCTCGGAATTCCTTGTGGGAATCCCCAGGATGTGAAACGGTGCTTGTTCTTAGTGGCAAAGAAGCTCTTCTATCCCTGTTGTTCTGAGCAAGATAAGTTTCTCGGAATTCCTTGTGGGGAAACCCCAGGATGTGAAGCGGTGCTTGTTCACAGTGGTAAAGAAGCTCTTCTATACCCTTGTTGTTCTGAGCAAGATAAGTTCCTCGGAATTCCTTGCGAGAAACCCCAGGATGTGAAGCGGTGCTTGTTCACTGAGGTAAAGAAGCACTTTATCCTTGTTATTCTGAGCGTGATGAGTTTCTCGAAATTCCTTGTGGGAAACCCCGGGATGTGAAGCGGTGCTTGTTCAATGTGGTAAAGAAGCTCTTCTATCCTTGTTGTTCTGAGCAAGACAAGTTTCTCGGAAATCCTTGTGGGAACCCCAGAATGTGAAGCGGTGGTTGTTCACTGTGGTAAAGAAGCTCTTCTATCCTTGTTGTTCTGAGCAAGGTAAGTCTCTCGGAATTCCTTGTGGGAACCCCAGGATGTGAAGTTGTGCTTGCTCACTGTAGTAAAGAAACAGCTCTTCTATCCTTGTTGTTCGGAGCAAGATAAGTTTCTCGGAATTCTTTGTGGGAACCCCCAGGATGTGAAACGGTGCTTGTTCTCAGTGGCAAAGAAGCTCTTCTATCCTTGTTGTTCTGAGCAAGATAAGTTTCTCGGAATTCCTTGTGGGAACCCCCAGGATGTGAAGAGGTGCTTTTTCACTGTGGTAAAGAAGCTTTTCTATCCTTCTGGTTCTGAACAAGATAAGTTTCTCGGAATTCCTTGTGGGAACCCCAGGATGTGAAGCGGTGCTTGTTCACAAAGGGGAAAGAGGCTTTTCTATCCTTGTTGTTCTGAGCAAGATAAGTTTCTCGGAATTCCTTGTGGGAACCCCCAGGGTGCGAAGCGGTGCTTGTTCACTGTGGGAAAGAAGCTCTTGTAAACGGGTAAAGTATGACACAGTAAGCAATGCAAATGTGGAAGTCCCCCAAAGTGGGGAACATCGCCACTCGAGTTCCATTCTATTCTATCTCTCAATTCAGAGATAGAACAGAATTGAACTCAAGTGGCAACATGTATAAGGAAGTCTTCTTGCTTCATACAGTAAGTGTAAGAATAATAAGATTGTCCGCATCTATACATCTAGCAGCGTTTCTGGGGAGATGTGAACAGCATCTTAAGGTAGAATTGTACTTCCCCCAACAATGTTCAAATATTATTCTACATCTAACTAGCGGCATTACCAGAGAGTCACATACCACCAGTACCATGAATGTGACAGAATGTTTGAACATGAAGCCTAGTGGTGCGCAATTGAGTGTTATTTTTGGGCAAATTATATATTCCCTTTTGTCTTATGGATACAGTGAGTCGTAGAAATTGTTCACATAAAATAGAAGTAATACTGCAAAACAATTTGTGATGTGTTTAATCGGCTAGATGCAGGAGGACTAAAAATAGCCCTCCCAAAAGCAATGTGCGAGGTCTCGGGGGTGGAGGCGGGGGCAGCCCTCCTTGAGAATTCCAGGCCTGAATTTACCCAGTTCACAAATAAACGGCAGCATGGGCGAATGTATCAGTTGTATAGGCCTGTAGTACCGGTTTGGACTCGACTAGCATTGGATGTGGGCTTTCCCTTTCAAGACAATGGTTTCCTTGGACTTTTGATCCAAAATGAGAAAACTTGCTTCTGTAGACTTTTGGTGTCAGTTTCGGCAAAATCGTTTCACCGTCACAGATCTGTCAGACTGAAAAACAACTTGTCGCGCTGAGTGAAATCTATCACATTGGGAGACATCTCGTCACCTGGGTGCTAGAATGTCCTATATCCCATTAGGGACATAGGACATTCTAGCACTCAGACGACGATCTGTCATGCTATGTTTATACTGGTGAACAAACGCATAACTCCCTGGTGGTATTGTATCAACCCATCTTGTCCGTTCTACACTGAAATCTCGTATTCCCTGACAGTCCCAATTGTCGCCCAAGAAGCCAGTTTGTACAAACGGTGATAGGACACTAAGAAACAGGTCAATAAGAAACAATGTTGGGTAGGACAATAGGAAACAGGACACTAAGAAACGGACACTAAGAAACAGGACACTAAGACACAATTTTGGGTAGAACAATAGGAAACAGGACACAAAGAAACAGTACACTAAGGATCAATTTTGGGTAGGACAATAGGAAACAGGACACTAAGAAACGGACATTAAGAAACACTTTTTTCATTATTTCATCAAGAGGTATGATATTCATAATTATTATGTAGAGTGAACTACATAATAATTATGAATATCTTACCTCCTACAAGTATCTGGGAATTCCATTGGTTCAAAGACGTCACATGCAGACTGCATATAAAACCATATACTGCCTGTCAACATCAATATACACTGACAGCTATGGGTAATCCCCCCCCCCCCCCCACCCTGTTCATTGATTATTCAAAATGACGGCAGCCGATAAACGCTTCAAGTTGAAAGACTGAGTGTTGGAAGCCCATATTTGGTCTGAAGTGCAGGTTAGGCAACTTAAAAGGCTTCATATTCTGTGGATGTGTGTCATGTTACCTTCGAAACGAAACTGTTTGGTATGTATGAATTTGCCTTGTTACAATTTATGGGAGAGTGCCTGCAGGCACTCTCCCATAAATTGTATCAAGGCAAAGACACGTGAACACACTGTGTCTGTTCCTTGGTACAATTTAGTTTTGATCGCTGTTGTTATTAGTTCTGTGCATCGATGCAGCAGTCGGTAAGATATATTCGATACACAGTTTGTTGGTGGCCTAATATGGTATATATGGTATCAGTTAATTCCATATTGGACTCGAGCTTCTCTATACCATATTAAGCCACCAACAAACTGTTCGCTCTCACCCAATATGAAATTAACTGACGCCGTATATACCATATTAGGCCACCAACAAACTGTGTAACTAATAATGTCTAACAGGTAGACTCCCTTCTATATCAAGTGGCGAGAAGGGTTTTTTGCATAGAAAGAGAGCCCAAACAAGGACACAAAATAAATATTCCTCTTATCTTTAAAGAAATGAGAAGAACAAACAAAAAGGCGTATGGACTAACAAGTCACCTATAAAAATAATGTAGCTGAGGGTAATTATTGAACAAACACGCACAAGCTGATCATAAATCTTACACAATCTTTGTTGTCATTACTATTAATTTATTTATTTACATGTATTTAATTGTTTATCTACCTTTTCTTTTATAGTAAATGTTAAATATTACAACTTAATAAATATGTTAAAATGTGTATGTAGGAATATTTTCTGTCAGGAGATATAACAATTTATATTTAGTAATAATGGCAATAAAATGGTAAATAATAATGATAAATAAATAAAAACTTTCAAAATATAATTAAAAATATTAAATTAACTAAACATTTTAATGGATATTATTTGGAAAGGGTTATTCCCTAAATATAGTAACTTTCAAAATAAAAAAAAATGTGTTTCTGAGTGCCCGTTTCTTGGTGTCCTGTTTCTAAGTATCCATTTCTTAGTATCCTGTTTCTTATTGTCCTGATTCTAAGTGTCCATTTCTTAGTGTTCCGTTTCCTAGTGCCCTACAACCGTACAAACTAATGCACCATCCTCACAAACATTGTCACAAATCACAGAGTAATGCATGTGGATCCGTAGTTTGGGAGAAGATTTTTAAACAGTTTAGTCTCCATGGGAACCCCGGAAGTGGTGCAGTGCTTGCTTACTGTGGTAAACAAGTTCTGCTACACTAGAACAACAGGACCGGAACCAACGTCTGGGTAGAAGTTCTTTAAAGGGCAGCATAGGTATAAATTGGCTGAACTTGGCTTTGTCTCTATACTGCGGTCATGTGATAGCCAAATATGCCGAAAGTGACCGTACACGCCAATAAATAAATTGTTTCGCCATTACTCTGTTTTAAAATCAAAAGATCGCGTCACAAACCTAAATATAATCTTCAAAGTGTTTTTTTTTTTAAAACTGTATGTGATTTGTCTCCCCCTCCCCCCAGTCCACCCCCTCCTCCCGGGAAGTGAGGCTGTTCTTGTTTGTTATGGTAAATAAGCATTGTTTTACTGATAAAATAAGACACAGTCACCAATGTTTAATAAATAACTAAATATATAAATAAATTATTATATGTGATTTGTCAAAATTGAGGTTATTTTGGCCAATGGAAATGTGTAGGTTGCGTCCATTACCCAGTGTTAAAATGTCTGCCACCGCCCAACAATATCACAAGCACGGCCCTGGGAGCTCTATTTGAACAAACTTAAAGACCCGGAAATAAAGAGCTCACATCGTTTTTTTTGGGGGGGGGGGGGGCGGGCGGGGGAACTGCGTTAATGTAGGCCTTCTCGTTAGAGGACCGTGACAAATAGCAGAAGGCCGAAGAATTATTAGTGTTTGTATGTTGGCGTATTTTACGATCGACGTAGCTTCCACAGAACCCGAACGATCGTTCTCGGTTTATTTCCAGGCCTGAACTTCCATGTTAGTTTTATAGAGATTTTATATAACAAACATGGATACATTTGGAGCAATGATTTTGGAGAATATTTTTTCATGGGATTTACCCATTATCCACCAAATTAAAATCTGAGGACCCCATGGCGCTCGTCGATAATAATAACACTTCGACCGGCCGCTGATTTGTCACGGTTCTCGAATGAGAAGGCCTTGGTTACCCCTGTTCTACCAACTGCCTCCATATTCCCACGCTTCTTCTCTCCTCCCAACACTCGGAGACGAACTGCTTGATGACATCCCTTGCCCCATTCTTCCCAATCTCTCCGATTAGCAAATTAACCCTCTCCTTTGAGTCGCCCCCTAACCACATGTCCTTCATTCTCCCATCCCACTTCCCCATTATACTCCCCGTGAATCTTGTTCTTTTAGACTGGTATTTTGGGCATTCTGGAAGAAAGTGTTCCAGTGTCTCCTCCACGCCCAAATTACACATCTGGCACTCCTTTTCACTGTTTTTCCCAATTTTTCCCCTCAGCTCCAGGAACCGTGACGTCAGCTTGAACAATAGTGACCCCCCCAAAGGTGCCATCAAGGTACTCTTCAAAACCAGGCTTCTCTTTATCACGCAGGCCACCCAAAGATCTCTTTGATTTGACCCCCTCTCGCCAATTACGGTTACAATCCCCCATGACCCTTTCTCTGACGATCTTTTTACCCTGGTTTGCCCCAACGTCAAGGTCCGAGATCTCCAATGAGTAGTTTTCTACTAGCTCCCTCACTTGGACCATCCACCCCGTCTTGATATTTGAGTTGAAAGTTCTCAGGAACATTACTTTACACCATCGGCTATCGGGGAGATTTACCAAATAATTAAGAT
This sequence comes from Pictodentalium vernedei, assembly GCA_031216915.1. NCBI lineage: Eukaryota > Metazoa > Mollusca > Scaphopoda > Dentaliida > Dentaliidae > Pictodentalium > Pictodentalium vernedei. The sequence continues at coordinate 322,217,297 of CM062288.1, read as the reverse complement.
AACCGAGTTTCAATAGGTCTATCCTGTCCTTGATCCTCATCCACCCAAGCTCAACCCTGATTGCTTCTAGCACTGCGGCATTACTCGACCCTGTTATCCATCGGCCTGCATCGTTCTGCAGGATTTCCAAACTCTTAACAGCCGTCTGATTTAGGGGTACAACTTCCGTACCGTATGTTATACTTGGCAGACCCACCATTTCCCAAATGGTTTTCCCACGAAAACCTTATTGAAACTGTTTCTCTCTATAACTTCCCCTTCAGAATCAACTTATTTGTGTGGTGACCCAAACTTGTGAAACGTCCTCACAAAGATTTACTATCAGGGTTCCCTGGAGCCTTGGATTCAAGAAACGGACTTAACCCTTTATCCAACGAATCGCCCGCACCCGCCCGTGTAATATGCATATTCAGCAGCTGAAAAAAATTTATTTTCCGAAAAATTTTAACAAAACCATATCATGTGACCCCCCGAGCTCGTTCCAAAGAGGGGTCACATGATATGGTTTTGTTGAAATTGTTTGAAAAAAATTAAAAAATGATATTTAAAATAATAAATTTTAATATCGTCTGCATTGGGTAAAGGGTTAAATTTGACTAAGTGCCACTCAAGGCCTTGATATCCTGGAAAATGGACCAGGAGGCCCTGAAAATCCTTGAATATTTACGAACTAAAATTACTAATGAAGCACGTAATCATAACCATATAGCTTTAGATTCCAGAGGTCCTAACGGAATAGTCCAAACTAGCATTACTTGGTCAGTACTCTCCTCTGACTTCCCTTGTAGGGCGATGACTGGAATAGTGGAGACAGGGACTTCAAAATCATTGAATTACTCTTTTATAGGGCCTATATAAGTCGTTATAACGACTTAGCTAACTCATAACGAATTAGAACGTCGTAACGACTAACGTATCCGGCTTCCTCCACCCGTAAAACTATCACGGTCATGATTAGCTATTGTGCATACGTGTATGACCTTAAACACTAATAAATAAATAAATGAATAAATAACGACTAACGTAACTCACAACGACTTAGTTAACTTGTTATAACGAGTTTGTAACTCGAGTTTACTGAGTGGTTATAACGAGTTACGAAAGTCATTATAATGACTTTCTAAGTCGTTATAACTAGTTACGTAAGTTGTTATAACGAGTTACGTGAGACTTTCAAAGTCCTTGTAATGAGTTATGTAAGTTGTTATAACGAGTTACATTAGTTGTTATAACGACTTTCTAAGTAGTTATAACGAATTACGAAAGTGGTAACGACTAACATAACTCAGAACGACTTAGTAAACTCGTTATAACTAGTTTGTAACTAGAGTTTACGATGTGGTTATAACGAGTTACGAAAGTCGTTGCAATGACTTTCTAAGTCCTTATAACAGCATTCTAAGTCGTTATAACAAGTTACTAAGTCGTTATAACGATTTTGCTAAGTCGTTATAATGAGTTAGTAGGTAGTTAAACGTGAGTTACGTAAGTCGTTACATCGACTTTCTAAATCGTTATAATGAGTTAGTAGGTAGTTAAACGTGAGTTACGTAAGTCGTTATATCGACTTTCTAAATCGTTATAATGAGTAAGGTTTGACTTTCTGAGTCGATATTATGAGTTAGCTAAGTCGTTATAAAGACTTACATAACTCGTTATAACGAGGTACTAAATCGTTATGACGACTCAGAAACACATTTCACAATGTCACAAATACTTCTGTCTTTATAGTACCGTAAAATGTAAAATCGTGACTTTAGTTTGCCTACAAATACATGAGGTGGTGGTGGGTGGAGGGGGGGGGGGGGGCACAAAAAATGGTTATAATTTGTTCTCCAGTCGTGAGGATGGAAGAAGGTATTGGAAATGGGAGCCTCCAGTCGAAATCCTGAGACCAACTTGTCGTCGAGTACTACTGCAATATAACAATAACATGACTTTGGAGGGCATTGTGGTTTCTTAACGGCCCAACAGGTGACGTGTGAATAACAGCCCGACAGCTTATAAAAGGCCCGAGACGAAGTCGAGGGCAGTTAATAAGCTGAAGGACTGTTATTCACACCTGTTGGGCCGTTAATAAACCACAAGACTCGACAAAAGTCATGTTATTACTATTATTACCACTGCGATTCTGAGAAAGTTTTGACCCTGTACCTTACATGGCTGCTACAAACAGCCAATTGGTCTTCAATTCGATTGATTGAGACATTTTTAACGTTTTCAATTTTGGCAGATGATATTATCGTCTGTTCTCAAACAAACTGGTGTCACAAGATTATCACGTGACCGGCGCCGGTACGCTTTCAATGGCAACGAAGTAAGAAAACTTAAAAAACGGACCCGATATTTACTGCTTTTAAATCAGGAATAAAGGCTTAAAATGTCTGCAGACTTACTTACTATATACAGATGCTTGTTCTTATGTGACTAACTTTGCTGGACATTTTACATATTTAATAATTTAAATAAAAATCACATTGTTTACCAGTTGAAACCATTTCTGGAAACTGTTTCCAGTTTCGAGTGTACGACAGCGAGGAACAAACGTCACTTGACGTGTCGGAGTGTTAATGAGATGTTCACCTCATTAACGGCCCGACACATCACGCAACTTTGTGAGTTGAGCTTTACGTCCTTGTAATGCTCTGTTAAACTTTGTTAATGTACTAGAGAACGCCCTATAAAGTGGTAATAATGCTCATTGGTGACTGATTCGATCCTTTCGTTTTGACTGCAGTGAAGCGATTCTCTGGAGCTATGTCCACATAACAAATGCATATTACCCAATATCAGCTGATATAGGGAACGCGGTGGCCCAGTGGTTACGGCCTTGGACTTCAAACCGATTGGTCCACGATTCGATCTCCGCCAGGGGCTAACTGTGTTGTATCAATGAGCAGGGCACTTAGGTTCCGCTCCACAATTTCCAGGCATTTTCAAATATCACATGCCATACACTCTCTTCAAATGCAAATGTTCTGTAACTTAGTTATCTAACCCATTACATGTATTACATTTCCCAAATCCTCAAAAAACATATAACACTATCTGACTAAGTAGAAATAAACAGTCTGAATGTGGGTGGAATTATTTATTGTCAAAGGCAAGACTTCAACCTGAAAAACTGCTTGAAAAAATACCGAAACCAGTCATTTTCAGCCACCTAGCAGCCTCAAAAGCAGAATTTTCCCACCAACCCCACCTGCCCACCCCTGGAGTAGAGCATCCCCTGTTTCTAAAATGAAAAAAAAATGTTTTTGTTTCCGTCTCATTTTTTAGTTACCTGTCTGGTAACAAACCCGTGTAAAAATTACATTTTAAAAAATAGCCAATTTTTCGAAGGACTCCACTGTTTCCCATAATTCATCTGGTAATTTACCCCTATGTATCAGACTCCAACTTTGGGACCAAAACTTCAAATTCTTTTGTCCAACAAAAAGCCTAATGTAATCCTATATCTGATACTAAAAATATATCTCTATTTTAATGGCCTTAGTTTCAACATATGCCCTTTGTTCAGAATTTCACCTAGTGCGAAACTGTAGAGCGGAACCTTAATCCCGATTGCCCACGTGGAGGCCACGTGCCGATGTGTACTAAGGCATACGTAGATGGAGCACATGTCTTTAACCAATGTTAACCCTGCTTGTGTTGAGTTAGTATGTTGGGTAGTCTGACAGTTGCTCGACCATAAAACTGTCCGTCACAAGGTGAACCTGTCTGTAGAAAGTGTCTTTAACCCTCAGTAAATAAATAAATAAATTCTGTTCTATTCTATTCTGTTTTGTTCTATTCTATCCATCTGTTCAAATATTTTTCGTATTTCCCCGGCACGCACGTTTCTAACAGGCTATTTCTTTCTAGACAAATTTAACCCTTCACCCAACATAACGGCCAAAACCGGCCACCGCTATTCTAAAAAATCGCCAATTAATTTTCATTAATTTTTTAATTTTTTGTCTCAAAAACATAGGTTATGATCCCTCTTTGGAACGAGCTCGTTCCAACGAGGGGTCATAACCTATGTTTTTGAGACAAAAAAATGAAAAAAAATAGTTATTCAAGAATTTCTTTTGCAAGTGTCGTCTGCTTTTCATGTTAGGTAAAGGGTTAACAAAGTGCATGTAATAGCAAACCAGAATCACTGGGGCGAGTACCTAGTTTCGCGGAACACCAAAATATCCGCTTGTCACGAATCACAGTTGACGCGAAAACGCCAGCCGGAAAGAAAACTTCCAATTCTCACAATTTATGAAGAGGGTTTCGACGAATGATCAAGAGATAATTGAGTCACATAATTATGTTTTTGCGTAGTATGTTTTGAATTAAAAGGTTTCCGAATTAGAGTCTATGTGTCCATTTTCGCTATTTGTCACAGTTTGATGGTTTATTTTCCAATGACCTTTTAGCACCTTTAAATATAACCATTTTCAGACAATTTATTTTATTATTGAGAGAATAAACTAGACCTATCACTGAAGGTGATCAATACCCCCGCTTTTGGGTTTTTAGAGAAATGCACTTCTGATAGCGATGTGAAGTTAGTTACTTATTTGACATTTTGACATTTTTTATTCCATCAAAACAGGAAAAATGGCACCTGCTGTAGGGTGGCACAAAAGAAGACGAGTTGATTGACATGTTGTCCGTCCACATAAGGCCCATCTTTATGGGGCAACCAAGGCCCTAAAAACGACAACCTCCCAGAAAACCTTCTAGCTGGGCAAATCTGATCAAATAAATGGGGCTGTAGGGTGGCACAAATGAAGACGAGTTGATTGACATATTACCTATCAAAATAAGGCCTTTTTATGAGGCAACCAAGGCCCTAAAAGTGACAACCTCCCAGAAAACCTTCTAGATGGGCAAATCTGATCAAATAAATGGTGCTGTAGGGTGGCACAAATGAAGACGAGTTGATTGACGTGTTGCCGGTCCGCATAAGGCCTTTCTTTATGGGGCATCCAAGGCCCTAAAAGTGACAACCTCCCAGAAAACCGTCTAGATGGGCAAATCTGACCAAATAAATGGTGCTGTAGGGTGGCACAAATGAAGACGAGTTGATTGACATGTTGCCCGTCCACATAAGGACTTTCTTTATGGGGAAACCAAGGCCCTAAAAGAGACAACCTCCCAGAAAACCTTCTAGATGGGCAAATCTGATCAAATAATTGGTGCTGAAGGGTGGCACAAATGAAAACGAGTTGATTGACATGTTGCCCATCCACATACGGCCTTTCTTTATGGGGCAACCAAGGCCCTAAAAGTGACAACCTCCCAGAAAACCTTCTAGATGGGCAAATCTGATCAAATAAATGGTGCTGTAGGGTGGCACAAATGAAGACGAGTTGATTGACATGTTGCCGGTCCGCATAAGGCCTTTTTTATGGGGCAACCAAGGCCCTAAAAGTGACAACCTCCCAGAAAACCTTCTAGATGGGCAAATCTGATCAAATAAATGGTGTTGAAGGGTGGCACAAATGAAGACGAGTTGATTGACATGTTGCCCGTCCGCATAAGGCCTTTCTTTATGGGGCAACTAAGGCCCTAAAAGTGACAACCTCCCAGAAAACCTTCTAGATGGGCAAATGTGATCAAATAAATGATGCTGTAGGGTGGCACAAATGGAGTCGAGTTGATTGACATGTTGCCCGTCCGCATAAGGCCTTTCTTTATGGGGCAACCAAGGCCCTAAAAGTGACAACCTCCCAGAAAACCTTCTACATTGGCAAATCTGATCAAATAAATGGTGTTGTAGGGTGGAACAAATGAAGACGAGTTGATTGACATGTTGCCCGTCCGCATAAGGCCTTTCTTTATGGGGCAACCAAGGCCCTAAATGTGACAACCTCCCAGAAAGCCTTCTAGATGGGCAAATCTGATCAAATAAATGGTGCTGTAGGGTGGCACAAATGAAGTCGAGTTGATTGATATGTTGCCGGTCCGCATAAGGCCTTTTTTATGGGGCAACCAAGGCCCTAAAAGTGACAACCTCCCAAAAAACCTTCTAGATGGGCAAATCTGATCAAATAAATGGTGCTGTAGGGTGGCACAAGTGAAGACGAGTTGATTGACATGTTGCCCGTCCACATACGGCATTTCTTTATGGGGCAACCAAGGCCCTAAAAGTGACAACCTCCCAGAAAACCTTCTATATGGGCAAATCTGATCAAATAAATGGTGCTGTAGGGTGGCACAAGTGAAGACGAGTTGATTGACATGTTACCGGTCCGCATAAGGCCTTTCTTTATGGGACAACCAAGGCCCAAAAAGTGACAACCTCCCAGAAAACCTTCTAGATGGGCAAATCTGATCAAATAAATGGTGCTGTAGGGTGGCACAAATGAAGAGAAGTTGATTGACATGTTGCCCGTCCACATAAGGCCTTTCTTTATGGGGCAACCAAGGCCCTAAAGGTGACAACCTCCCAGAAAACCTTCTAGATGGGCAAATCTGATCACATAAATGGTGCTGTAGGGTGGCACAAATGAAGACGAGTTGACTGACATGTTGACCGTCCACATAAGGCCTTTCTTTATGGGGTAACCAAGGCCCTTTAAGTGACAACCTCCCAGAAAACCTTCTAGATGGGCAAATCTGATCAAATAAATGGTGCTATAGGGTGGCACAAATGAAGACGAGTTGATTGACATGTTGCCCGTCCACATAAGGCCTTTCTTTATGGGGCAACCAAGGCCCTAAAAGTGACAACCTCCCAGAAAACCTTCTAGATGGGCAAATCTGATCAAATAAATGGTGCTGTAGGGTGGCACAAATGAAGACGAGTTGATTGACATGTTGCCCGTCCACATAAGGCCTTTCTTTATGGGGCAACCAAGGCCCTAAAAGTGAGAACTTCCCATAAAACCTTCTAGATGGGCAAATCTGATCAAATAAATGGTGCTGTAGGGTGGCACAAATGAAGACGAGTTGATTGACATGTTGCCCGTCCACATAAGGCCTTTCTTTATGGGGCAACCAAGGCCCTAAAAGTGAGAACTTCCCATAAAACCTTCTAGATGGGCAAATCTGATCAAATAAATGGTGCTGTAGGGTGGCACAAATGAAGACGAGTTGATTGACATGTTGCTGGTCCGCATAAGGCCTTTCTTTATGGGGCAACCAAGGCCCTAAAAGTGACAACCTCTCAGAAAACCTTCTAGGTGGGCAAATCTGACCAAATAAATGGTGCTGTAGGGTGGCACAAATGAAGACGAGTTGATTGACACGTTGCCCGTCTGCATAAGGCCTTTCTTTATGGGGCAACCAAGGCCCTAAAAGTGACAACCTCCCAGAAAACCTTCTAGATGAGAAAATCTGATCAAATAAATGGTGCTGTAGGGTGCCACAAATGAAGACGAGTTGATTGACATGTTGCCGGTCCACATAAGGTCTTTCTTTATGGGACAACGAAGGCCCAAAAAGTTACAACCTCCCAGAAAACCTTCTAGATGGGCGAATCTGATCAAATAAATGGTGCTGTAGGGTGGCACAAATGAAGTCGAGTTGATTAACATGTAGCCCGTCCGCATAAGGCCTTTCTTTATGGGGCAACCAAGGCCCTAAAAGTGACAACCTCCCAGAAAACCTTCTAGATGGGCAAATCTGATCAAATAAGTGGAGCTGTAGGGTGGAAAAAATGAAGACGAGTTGATTGACATTTAGTACGTCCACATAAGGCCTTTCTTTATGGGACAACTAAGGCCCTAAAAGTGACAACTTGCCAGAAAACCTTCTAGATGGGCAAATCTGATCAAATAAATGGTGCTGAAGGATGGCACAAATGGAGACGAGTTGATTGACATGTTACCGGTCCGCATAAGGCCTTTCTTTATGGGACAACCAAGGCCCAAAAAGTGACAACCTCCCAGAAAACCTTCTAGATGGGCAAATCTGATCAAATAAATGGTGCTGTAGGGTGGCACAAATGAAGAGAAGTTGATTGACATGTTGCCCGTCCACATAAGGCCTTTCTTTATGGGGCAACCAAGGCCCTAAAGGTGACAACCTCCCAGAAAACCTTCTAGATGGGCAAATCTGATCACATAAATGGTGCTGTAGGGTGGCACAAATGAAGACGAGTTGACTGACATGTTGACCGTCCACATAAGGCCTTTCTTTATGGGGTAACCAAGGCCCTAAAAGTGACAACCTCCCAGAAAACCTTCTAGATGGGCAAATCTGATCAAATAAATGGTGCTATAGGGTGGCACAAATGAAGACGAGTTGATTGACATGTTGCCCGTCCACATAAGGCCTTTCTTTATGGGGCAACCAAGGCCCTAAAAGTGACAACCTCCCAGAAAACCTTCTAGATGGGCAAATCTGATCAAATAAATGGTGCTGTAGGGTGGCACAAATGAAGACGAGTTGATTGACATGTTGCCCGTCCACATAAGGCCTTTCTTTATGGGGCAACCAAGGCCCTAAAAGTGAGAACTTCCCATAAAACCTTCTAGATGGGCAAATCTGATCAAATAAATTGTGCTGTAGGGTGGCACAAATGAAGACGAGTTGAATGACATGTTGCTGGTCCGCATAAGGCCTTTCTTTATGGGGCAACCAAGGCCCTAAAAGTGACAACCTCTCAGAAAACCTTTTAGGTGGGCAAATCTGACCAAATAAATGGTGCTGTAGGGTGGCACAAATGAAGACGAGTTGATTGACACGTTGCCCGTCCGCATAAGGCCTTTCTTTATGGGGCAACCAAGGCCCTAAAAGTGACAACCTCCCAGAAAACCTTCTAGATGGGAAAATCTGATCAAATAAATGGTGCTGTAGGGTGCCACAAATGAAGACGAGTTGATTGACATGTTGCCGGTCCACATAAGGTCTTTCTTTATGGGACAACGAAGGCCCAAAAAGTTACAACCTCCCAGAAAACCTTCTAGATGGGCGAATCTGATCAAATAAATGGTGCTGTAGGGTGGCACAAATGAAAACGAGTCGATTGACATGTTGCCCGTCCACATAAGGCCTTTCTTTATGGGGCAACCAAGGCCCTAAAAGTGACAACCTCCCAGAAAGCCTTCTAGATGGGCAAATCTGATCAAATGAATGGTGCTGTAGGGTGGCACAAATGAAGACGAGTTGATTGACATGTTGCCCGTCCACATAAGGCCTTTCTTTATGGAGCAACCAAGGCCCTAAAAGTGACAACCTCCCAGAAAACCTTCTAGATGGGCAAATCTGATCAAATAAATGGTGTTGTATGGTGGCACAAATGAAGACGAGTTGATTGACATGTTGCCCGTCCACATAAGGCCTTCCTTTATGGGACATCCAAGGCCCTAAAAGTGACAACCTCCTAGAAAACCTTCTAGATGGGCAAATCTGATCAAATAAATGGTGCTGTAGGGTGCCACAAATGAAGAAGAGTTGATTGACATGTTGCCCCTCCGCATAAAGCCTTTCTTTATGCGGCAACCAAGGCCCTAAAAATAGATCGTGCTGTAGGGTGGCACAAATGAAGACGAGTTGATTGACATATTTCCCGTATTGACATAGCGGATAACTTGCGTTAACCCTGCAGATTGTCTCCCCGAGTATATCCCCGAGTTTAACACGAGATTAACGCGAGTTAATCCGCGATGTAAAGGCGTGTTTATCCGTGTGGTTAACGAGAGTTTATCCGCGAGTTCATCAGCAAGGATAACACGACTTTAATTCGAGTTTATCCACGTGATTAACGCATGTTTAACGCTTGTTTAACGCGTGTTTAATGCATGCTGTGTCTAATGCGAGGTAATACTCGTGGTTAACTGGAGTTTATCCGCGAGATTAATACATGTTTAATAGGAGTCTGTTCGCGAGATTAACGCGAGTCTATTCGCAAGGTTAACGCTAGTTTGACGCCAGTTTAATCGAGTTAAACGCGACTTTATCCGCGATGTTAACGCGAATTTAATGCGTGGTCGTCCGCGAGTTTGGCGGTAGTATATCCGTGAGGTTAACGCGAGTTTATACGCGAGGTTGAGATGAGTTTAACGCAAGTTTATCGGCGATGTTAACGCGAGGTTATCACGAGTTTATCTGCGAAGATAACGCGAGTTTGGCGCGAGTTCATACGCGAGGTTATCATGAGTTTATCCGCGAGGTTACCTCGTGTTTTACGCGCGTGTATCGGCGATGCTAACGCGAGGTTATGCACGAGGTTATTACGAGTTTATCCACGTTGTTAGCGCGAGTAAAACGCGAGGTTAACTCGAGTTTAACGCGAATTTGTCCTCGAGGTTATCGCGAGTTTATGCGCGTTGTTAGCAAGAGTTAACCCGCGATGTTAACTCGAGATTAACGCGGGTTTTTTTCCGTGAGGTTAGTGCGTGTTTAACGCGAGTTTATCCGGAATAGTAATGCGGGTTTATGCGCAAGGATATTATTTGGCGTGAGTTTATCCGGGAGGTTAACTCGAGTTTAACGCGCGTTTATCGGCTATGTTAACACGCGTTTAATACGAGTCCGTCCACGAGGTTAACGCGACATTGGCGCGTGTTGATCGGCGATGTTAACATGAGTTTATGTGCGAGGTTATCGCGAATTTATCCGCTTTGTTAGCGCGAGTTAAACGCGATGTTATATGCGAGTATGAGGCGAGTTTATCCGCGAGGTCATCGCGAGTTTGGCGCGAGTAAATCCGCGACGTTTACGCGAGTTTAACATGAGCTAATCCGCGAGGTTAACGCGAATGTATATGCGAGGTTAACTCGAGTTTAATGTGCGTTTATACGCGAGATTAACGCAATGTTGACAAGTGTTCATCCGCGAGTTAACGCGAGTTTATCCCCGAGGTTAACGCGAGGTTTATGCGAGTTTAACGCGAGTTAATCCCTGAGATTGACGTGTGTTTATCGGCACGGTCAGCGCGAGTTTATGCCCGACGTTAACCCGAGCTTTTCCGCCAGTTTAACGCGAGTTTTTCCACGATATTAATCCGAGTTTGTGCGCAAGGTTATCGCGAGTTTATCCGCGTTATTAGCGAGAGTTTAACTTGAATTTATCCACGAGGTTAACGCGAGTTTGGTGCGAGTTCATCCGGAGTATTAACACGAGTTTATCGGTGAGTTTAACTCGAGTTTGACGCGAGTTTATCCGCGATTTTAACGCGAGTTTATCCGCGAGGTTAAATCGAGTACATCTCGAGTTTATCGGCGATGTTAACACGAGTTTATGCGCCAGGTTATCGCAAGTTTATCCGCGAGTTAATCCGCGAGGTTAACGCGAATTTAACGCGTGTGTGTCTGCGAGTTTAACACGAGTCTATCCCCGAGCTTAACGCAAGATTGGCGAGTATCCGTGAGATGAGCGCGAGTTTATGCGCGACGCTAACCCGAGTTTATCCGCGAACTTAACGCGAGTCTAACCACTGGGTGCGTGTTTAACGCGAAGTTAACTCGCGTTTAACACGCGTTTATCCGCGAGGTTCACTCGAGTTTAATGCGAGGTTATCCACGTTATTAGTGTGAGTTTAACGCGAGGGTAACGCGAGTTTGTCCGTGAGGTTAGCACGTGTTTAACGCAAGCTTATCCGCAAGTTTAACGCGAGTTTAACACGAATTTATCCACGAGGGTAACGCAAATGTAACGCGAGGTTAACGCGAGGTTATGCGCGAGGTTAACGCGAGTTTGTCCGCGAGTTTAACGCGAGTTAAACGTGAGTTTATCGGTGATGTTGACACGAGTTTATGGGCGAGGTTATCGCGAGTTTATCCGCGTTGTTAGCGCGAGCTGTACGTGAGCTTAGCGCGAATTTATCCCGGGCTTATTGCGAGTTTATCCGCGAGTTAATCTGCGAGGGTAACGCGAATTTAACGCGTGTTTGCCCGCGACTGTAACACTAGTTTATCCCCGAGGTTAAAGCGAGATTAATCTGAGGTAATCCGTGAGGTTCACTCGTGTTTATCCGCCCAGTTAGCCGGCGTTTGGCGTGAGACTATCCGCGAGATTAATGCAAGTTAATCCGGGAGGTTAACGCATGTGAACTGCTAGGTTAACGCGAGTAATCCGCGAGGTTAACGCGAGTGTAATGCAAGTTTAACGCAAGTTAATCAACGTTGTTAACGATTGTTTGCCCACGAGTGTAACGCGAATTTATCGCCAAGGTTAAGGCGAGTTTAACGCGCGTTTAACACTAGTTAATCCGCGAGGTTAATGCGAGATTAACTCGAGTTAATTCGCGAGGTTAACGCGTGTTTCTGTGCGAGATTTAACGCGAATCTATCAGCTAGATTAACGCAAGTTTAATGCGAGGTTAACTCAAGTTTAACGCGTATTCATCCGCGAGGTTGACTCGATTTTGAAGGGAGATTATCCGCGTTGTCAGCGCACGATTATCCGTCAGGTCAGCGTGTGTCTTACGCGAGTTTGTCCGCAAGGTAAAAGCGAGTCGAACTCGAGTTTATTCACGAGGTTAACTCGAGTTTAACGCGCGTTTATCGGCGATGTTAACGCGAGGTTATTCTCGAGTTTGTCCACGTTGTTAGCGCGAGTTAGACGCAAGGTTAACGCGAGTTTAAAGCGAATTTATCCACGGGGTTATGGCGAGTTTATCCCCGTTGTTAGTGAGAGTTAATTCACGAGGTTAACGCGAGTTTAACGCAAGCTTATCCACGATATTGACGCGGATTTATGCGCAATGTTATCGCGAGATTATCGGGTTTAAAGCTAATTTATTCCCGAGATTAACGCGAGTCTATTCGGCAGGTTAACGCGAGTTTATCTGCAGGGTTAACTCGAGTTTTCCGCGAGATTATCCGCGATTATAACGAGAGTTTATGCCCAAGGTTATCGCGAGTTTATCCGCGTGTTTTTCGGCGAGTTACTCCGTGAGCATAACGTGAGTTTGGCGCGTGTTTGTCCGAGAGTTTAACGCGAGTATATCCCCGAGGTTAACCCGAGATTAACGCGAATTAATCCGCGAGGGTAACGCGAGATTAACTCCAGTTAATCCAGGAGATTAATACTAATTAATCCGCGAGGTTAACGCGAATTTAACGAGTGTTTGTCCGCGAGTTGAACGCGAGTTTATCCCCGAGGTTAAAGCGAGAATAACGCGAATTTATCGGCGAGATTAACGCGAGTTTAAAGCAAGTTTAACGCGAGGAAATCCGCGATGATAACGTGTGTTTAGCCGCGCGTTTAACGCGAGTTTAACACGAGTGTAACGCGAGTTAATCCGCGCGATTAACGCGTGATTATACGCAACGTTAACTCGAGATTAACGCGTGATTATACTCGAATTTAACGCGTGATTGTCCGCGAGTTTAACGCGAGTATATCCCCAAAGTTAACACGAGATTAACGTGAGTTAATTCGCGATGTTAACGAGAGTTTATCCGCGCGGTTATCGCGAGTTGACCGCAGATTTAACGCGAGGTAGTCCGCGAGCTTAAAGCGACTTTATCCCCGATGTTAATGCGAGTTTATCCGTGAGTTAATCAGCAAGGTTAACGCGACTTTAACCCCAGTTTATTTGGGAGGTTAACTCGAGTTTAGCGCGAGTTTATCCGTCTGCAAGTTCAACGCAACTCGTGGTTAACGCGAGTTTATCCGCGTAAAGAACGCGAGTTTAACGGGAGTCTGTTCGCGATGTTAATGCGAGTCTATCCGTAAGGGTAATGCCAGTTTAACGCGAGTTTATCCGCTGCGTTTAGTCGAGTTGAACGCGAGTTTATCCGCGACGATAACGCGAGATGATGCGCGAAGTTAACCCAAGTTTAACTCGTGTTTTTCCGCGAGGTTAACACGCGTATCCACCACGAGGTTAACTTGAGTTTTTCGCGAGTTTATCGGAGATGTTAACGCAAGGTTATCGCGCGTTTATCCGCGTTGTTAGCGCGAGTACAACGCGAGGTTAACTCGAGTTAACGTAAATTTGTCCGTGAGGTTATCGCGAGTTTAGCTGCGTTTTTAGCAAGAGTTAACCCGCAAGATTAACGCGAGTTTATCCATGAGGTTAGTTTAACGCGTGTTTATCCAGGATATTCATGCGAATTTATGCACAAGGTAATCGCAAGTTTATCCGCGATATTATCACGAGTTTTTCACGATGTTAACATGAGGTTATCCCCGAGGTTAACTCGAGTCCAACGCGAGTTTATATGTTTGTCCGCAAGTTTAGCAAGAGTTGATTCCCGAGGTTAACGGGAAATAAACGCGAGTAAATTCGCCAGGTTAATGCGTGTTTATCTGCGGGACTAGCACGAGTTTATGCGCGACGCTAACGTGAGCTTAACGCAACTTTATCCGCGAGACTAACGCGAGTCTAACCGCTAGGGTAACGCAAGTTTAACGCGAGGTTAACTTGAGTTTAACACGAGTTCATCAGTGAGATAAACTCGAGTTTAACAAGAGTTTATCCGCATCGTTAGCGCGAGTTTGACGCGAGATTATCCGTGAGGTCAGTGCGTGTTTGATACGAGTTTGTCCGCAAGGTTGACGCGAGATTAACACGAGTTTATCCGCGAGGTTAACTTGAGTTTAACGCGAGTTTATCGACAATGTTAACGCGAGTTTATTTGCAAGGTTATCACAAGTTTATCCACGTTGTGTGGCCCGAGTATAGCCGCGATGTCAACGCGAGATTAACTTGAGTTTATTCGCGAGGTTACTACGAATTTATCGGCGAGGTTAACTCCAGTTTAACGGGCGTTTATGCGCGAAGTTAACGCGATTTGGCGCGTGTTCACCCACGAGCTTAACGTAAGTTTATCAGCGAGATTAACGCGATCTTTACGCGAGTTTAACGCGAGTTAATCCACGAGGTTAACTTGTGTTTATCGGCGCGGTCAGCGCGAGTTTATGCGCGACAGTAACGCGCGTTTTTCCGCCAGATTAACGCGACTTTATCCGCGGTATTAATGCGAGTTTGTGCGAAAGGTTATCGCGAGTTTATTCGGGTTATTGGCGCGAATTTAACGTTCGTTTATTCACGAGGTTAACGCAAGTTTGGCGCGAATCTATGCGCGACGTTAACGCGAGTTCATCCGCGAGGTTAGCTCGAGTTTAACGCGAGTTTATCGGCGAAGTTAACGCGAATTTACGCACGAGGTTATCGTTAGTTTACATGCGTTGTTATCGCGAGTTTATCCGCGAGTTAATCCTCGAGGTTAACGCGAATTTAACGTATGTTTGTTCGTGAGTTTTGCAGGAGTGTATCGCCGCGGTTAACGCGCGATTAGCTAGAGTTAATTCGCGTGGTTAACGAGGTGAGCACGAGTTTATGCGCGACGCTAACGCGAGCTTAACACGAGTTTATCCGCGAGATTAACGGGAGTCTAACCGCTAGGTTAAACTGAATGTAAGTCAAGGTTATCTCGAGTTCAGCGGGAATTAATCTGATGGGTTAATGCATGTTTATCTGCGAGGTTAACGCGAGGTTAACGCGAGGTTAACTTGAGTGTAACGCAACTTTAAAGTGAGTTAATCCGCGATGCTAACGTGTGTTTACCCGTGAGTTTAACGCGAATCTATCCGCGATGTTAAGGCGAGTTTAACGGAAGTTTAACGTTACTTAATCCGCGAGGTTAACGTGCGTTTACCCCCGGGATTAATGCAAGATTAATGCGAGTTAAATCGCGTGGTTAGTTCGTGTTCATCCGCGGGATTAGCGCGGGTTTATGTGCGGCGCTAACGCGAGTTTAATCGCGAGATTAACGTGAGTTTATCCGCTAGGTTTACGCGAGTTTAAAGTGAGGTTAACTCGAGGTTAACGCGAGTTCATCCGGGAAGTGAATTCGAGTTTAACGAGAGTTTATTCGCGTTTTTAGTGCGAGGTTTACGCGAGGTTAATGCGAGAGTATCCGTGATGTTAGCACGTGTTTAACGCGAGTTTAATCACAAGGTCACGAGCGTTAATCTCGCGTCAACCTTGTGGATCAACTTGCGTAAAATGCGCATTAAACTCGCGTTAACCTCGCGTTAACTTCGCGTATGAACTCGCGTTTACTTTGCGGATAAATTCGCGGTTAACTTAAACCCACGTTAACCTCACGGAAAAACTCGCTCCAAACTTGCAATAGCCTAGCGGATAAACTGCTGTCAAACTCGCGTTACCTTGCGTTAAACTAGCGCACAACTCCCGTAAACCTCGTATCAAACTCCCGCTAACCGTGCGGATTAACATCCGTTATCCTCGCGGGTCAACTAGAGTTAATCTCGCGTCAAACCCGCGGATAAACTTCTGTCAAACTCGCGTTAAGATTGCGTTAACCTCGCGTTAGCCTCGCGGATAAACTCGCGCTAACCTCACGGATAAACTGGCGATAAACTCGCGTTAACCTGGGGAATTAACTCTCGCTAACAACGCGGATAAAGTCGCGATAACCTCGCGGATAAATTTGCGTTAATATCGCCGATGCACTCGCTTTAAACTCGAGTTAACCTATAGCACCTTTTATTTGATCAGATTTGTCCATCTAGAAGGTTTTCTGGGAGGTGGTCATATTAAGGGCCTTGGTTGCCCCATAAAGAAAGGCCTTATGTAGACGGGCAACATGTCAATCAACCCGACTTCATTTGTGCCACCCTACAGCACCATTTATTTAATCAGATTTGCCCAACTAGAAGGTTTTCTGGGAGGTTGTCACTTTTAGGGCCTTGGTTGCCCCATAAAAAAGGCCTTATGTGGACGGGCAACATGTCAATCAACTTGTCTTCATTTGTGCCACCCTACAGCAGGTGCCATTTTTCCTGTTTTGATGGAATAAAAAATGTCAAAATGTCAAATAAGTAACTAACTTCACATCGCTACTTCAGATCATGTAGGCGAATGCCATAAGGAAATTGATTGATAAATGTAGGAGGAGTTGCGCACACAAGAATTTCATGTAGAAACCCATATTAAATCAAAGTTCAAGAGAGATAACCTGGTTAAAATTGTCGCAAATCAAAAATTTTGGAATATGCGCATGTTCACTTAGTAGTGATGATGTTTGAAAGGTTTCTTCAAAATCGGTTCTTTAATGCCGGAAGAGTTGCGCACACAAGAATTTGTTCGGACGGAAAGACGTACGGACGAACGGACGGACGGACGTACGGACGGACGTACGGACGTACAGGGCGATTCCTATATAGCCCCCACTTCTTCGAAGCGGGGGTATAAAAATGGTATGACTGAACTAAATATTTGAATTAGAAATACCCGCCTTGAAATGTTGCACGATGCAATCTCGAAAAATAAACTGCGTTGGGAAAATAAATTGTTTCAAGAAATGTTTGAAGCATTCTATTGACATCTTGCATTATTGATGAATATTCCACATAAAAAACAGGGTGATTTGATGACTTTTGGGCCTAAAAAATACAATTTACAT
Source organism: Pictodentalium vernedei (assembly GCA_031216915.1). Classification (NCBI taxonomy): domain Eukaryota; kingdom Metazoa; phylum Mollusca; class Scaphopoda; order Dentaliida; family Dentaliidae; genus Pictodentalium; species Pictodentalium vernedei. Next base: position 322,199,988 of record CM062288.1, on the reverse strand, counting down.
TCTGTGTGTTTTTGCAGGGAATTTCCTGGTTGGAGATCCAGGAACAGTTTGGATAACTTCCATCTCCCCAGCCTCTACCTCCTGCTTCTCCTCTCCCTCCTGCCTCTTTGGTTTAGAGGTACGGTTTGGGATTGTGATGCAGGTTTAGCAGGTGAGTCGACAGTCGTCACCCACTCCGTCTCCTGTTTCCCGGTAGCAGTCCTTCTCCGCTCGATCCACGCATCCATTCGCCTGGCATCCCGGCGTTTGGTGGCTGGTGACTTCTTCTTCGTCTTTAGCTTTTTCTTGTTTTCCACGTGTGTCTCGGTGGCAGTCTTCTTTCCCACCCCAACGGTGTTCCTGATATAATTCAAATAAGGTCCAGCAGAGCAATCACCCCCCCCCCCTCCCTACACCGTTCCAGGAGGCCACGCCCCTCACACCAACCCAACATAACGCAAGGGTGACAACTGGTGGAAAACATCCGAAATTGGCCAAAGAAGCCCCGGTTCTTAGGCGACGATGTATTCTGATGTTTAACCCTTTACGTAACATGAAAAGCAGACGACACTTGCAAAAAAAAAATCTTGAATAACTATTTTTTTTTTTTTTTTTGTCTCAAAAACATGAAAAGCAGACGACACTTGCAAAAAAAATCTTGAATAACTATTTTTTTTATTTTTTGTCTCAAAAACATGAAAAGCAGACGACACTTGCAAAAAAACATCTTGAATAACTATTTTTTTAAAAAAATTTGTGTCTCAAAAACATGAAAAGCAGACGACACTTGCAAAAAAAATCTTGAATAACTATTTTTTTTTCATTTTTTGTCTCAAAAACATAGGTTATGACCCCTCGTTGGAACGAGCTCGACGAGCTCGTTCCAACGAGGGGTCATAACCTATGTTTTTGAGACAAAAAATGAAAAAATAATGAAAATTAATTGGCGAATTTTGAGAATAGCGCTGGTCGGTTTTGGCCTTTACGTTGGGTAAAGGGTTACACTTTGTAAACAGATATAAAGGGGAGAAGGCAGAAGAGAAGAAAGAGAGCAACACAAAGAAGACAAAAGGAAGGAAAGAAAAATGATTGGTGAGCCAGCCTGAATACGAGTTTCCGTACTTTGAAAACACGTTTAATGGAGGCAGCTCTAATGCACAAGGGGAAGGTGTATTTACTGGATTTAATATTTATTTATTTATTTATTTATTTTTTGGTGTTTAAGGTCACATATTTCTGCACAATGGCTAATCATGACCGCGACAGTTTTATGGGTGGAGGAAGCCGAAGTACCCGGAGAGAACCACCGAGCAACGACGAGCAACTGTCAGCTCCCCAACATACTGACTCCATACAAGCAGGGTTAGCATTGGTTGAAGACTGGTGCACCATCGACGTGCAGTACGCCCTAGTACACAACGCACGGTGCCCCCACGTGGGAAATGGGGGTGAAGTGTCTTGCCCAAGGACACAACGCGGTTGCCGCAGGTGGGATTCGAACTGAGGACCTCTCGGCTTGCAGCCTGCGCCTCTACCAACTGAGCCACCGCGCCCCCTACTGGATTTAATAATTTTGATCTTGGTTATTTTGTCGTTCAGTGAATCGCTGACGTGACAACCGTTACTTATTCCAAGTTCCTTATTCGACATTCGTTATCAACCGATTCTATCGGTTAAGCTGATGCATGTCGTCTTCCCAGCTCGAAATAAATTACGGACGTGGAAACAGTTAATTATTCCCAGTTCCTTATTCGACATTCCTTATCAATCAATTGATAACGAATTTCGAATAATGAACTGGTAATAAGTAACGATTATCACGTCCCCAGTGGAATCACTTACTCAATAAAATCAAATCATATACTGATCATATACTGCAACAAACGCAGCGGCGGCGCCAGGATTTCAATTTAGGAGGGAGGGGGGGGGGGGGGGGCTAAGTAAGATATGGGGGGATGCAAGATCGAGATGCCGAAGGCATCTCCCGAACGCCGCAGGCCTAAGCTTGAGGAGGATAGGGGAGGTAGTTCAGCGATCTGACCGTAGTGGCTACCCCCTATAAGGGTACCCCCTATAAGGGTAGCCACTACATTCAGATCGCCGAACTACCTGTAAGGGGGTAGCCACTACATTCAGATCGCTGAACTAGGGAGGAGGGGTATCCCCCTCCCGTTTCTGCAGTGTGTGTGTGTGGGGGGGGGGGGTGTTCTGGGGGATCTCCCCAGGACAAATGTTCATATCTGGACGCCCTGGTAGCGATATCGGCGTTTCTACAACACCTGACATGATGTGTATTGTTGTGCGCCGTTTGCGGGGGTGATATTTGGTGGAAAACCACGGTCAGATAGTAATTTAAAGTTTGATTTGGGGGCGATGGAAAAGTGGGGGCGCCCCCCCCCCCCCCGAGACCCCCATGTGGCGCCGCCACTGAACAAACGTTACTTGAAAATTCTGAGCCAACAAGTGGAGCGGACATGTCTGCAACAAATGGGAGGAGGCTGATCATGTCGTTTGGAATATTTGTTAGGCAGTATAATAAAAATGGTCAGGCGTCTCGCACACGCCATATTGACAGAACGGATACAATCGTAAGTGATTGTAGCAGGGGTGTAGAATGCACGTACCCCATCCCCCTCCCTACCGAGGAATTTAATGCCACCACATTTTTGGAAGACACCTGCTTAAGTTTATCGCATGGTATACATTGAATATCATATTTGATGAGAGTATCGTTTAGGTCCATGGTGAGCAAACTATAGAGAATTTATCAAACAAAAACTTCCTGCTTCCTGATTTTCTGTCGTCATGGCGTCACGTGATGATGAACTTTCTGTGACGCGTTCAGATTTTCGCCGATTTCGCTATGAAAATTGTTTCTTTGCAGAAGTACGATATGTTTGGTATTTTTATAATCCCTGGGGTGTTTTCAATCCGGTGATACCCCAATTAGCTAACATGTGGTCAGATTTTGGAACAGCAAGCGAAAATATAACTGTATGCCCAAAAATATTTAACGGATTTCAACGTAAATAACTGGGCCATCTGTCCCAGTAGACTCAAAATGTCTCAAATATAAAACGTCGTAGTCAAATCATAATTTTCAGTTTGTTCAACCATCAAAATGAACAAAAATCTCTCAAATTTCCCCTTAAAACTACGTAATTCTCATTAGTCATAGCCACGTCACCGATCTATGGCATGTTCGGTTGTTAAGGTTGTTAGGCCATCTTGTAACGTCATCAACATAGTGATACGTTGTGTCAGTACGCATGCGCAGCGCGCGTTAAGGTGACACGTGTTTCCGTCGTCAATTTTCTGTACTGGAGGCCGCCATCATGGTTTCTATGGTAGCACTTGGTGTTATGTGACCCAAAGGCACATAACAGGGCGAGAGTACGTTCTGAGAATGTATTCGATTGAATAGGAATAAATCTAATTACCCAAATAGAACCGAAAATCACTCCAAATCACAAAAGACCACCCCAAATCACTTTTTTGGTGTAGATACCCCCAGAATCCTCCTTTTTGTCCAATAATAGTACATGTTCCTCTGTACTAGTGCGGAGATTCCCCACATACACATCGCATTCAGCATATGGGCTTGTGCAAATACACAATATGCGCACATCACATATGCCACATGGACACCTGCTAGATGTGCTGATATGTGCTTGTGTGCTGGTGTGCAAAACATATGCAGCACAGAGGCACATACACGCTAAAAACTAAAGTGTTAAAAACTGCACTTGAAGTGCTGTATTTAACACTTACTAAGTGCTGAACTAGCACTTTGTTCAAGTGTAGATATCCTAGAACTTGACAGGTGTTACAATAATACCACTTGACAAGTGTAATGTCGCTACACTTAAAAGGAAACAACGCAGATGACGCGGATCAGGCTCGAACTCTCGAGCCTGATCCGCGTCAGCTGCGTTGTGTACGTCCTTTTTATTATGTACCCACCAAGAGCAAATCAAATTATGGACGATTCTGGAAGAACCACCAATGCTAGACATATGGGAAGTGCCATCCATTCAAGTTTCAGATGTCTGACGATTGTAATGTCTAAGTGCTTAAAGCATTGCACTTTGAGTGTTAAAATCAAACCCTGAGAGTTAGAATGGGTTTAACACCTTGAAAGTGTCAGTTTTAACACTTTAGTTTTTAGTGTGTATGGGTATTGGTGGATACATATGACATGGTGATGTACTTTTTTGGAGGATACATATGACATGGTGATGTACTTTTTTGGAGGATACATATGACATGGTGATGTACTTTTAGAGGATACTTTTGGAGGATAGTTGTCACCGAAACCTGTGGTTTCTACATCCATTTACTTCACGCTACATCCGGGTACTTTTGTAAAAGAGGTATAAGGAAGCCCCCCCCCCCCCCCCCCACGTTGGAAATTCACTACCGAAAAAGATTTTGAAAATGAAGCCATGAAAGGGGGCATAAAATTGATTCTAGTAATGCCAACAAATTTATGATAGAATTATCAGGTTATTATTATTTGGTATTATTCTGGGAACTGAATATGTGCTAAACAAATGCTCAAGCTGAGAACTTTGAGCAATTCACACTGTCCTAACATTAAATCAGATCTTATGCAGGAATGATAAATTTTTGATGTTTCATCATTTTATTACTGTGAATGATGGAATTAACTCAGGATAACGATTTTACATGATGTGATTTTCTTGAAGTGGATTTCGAGGTGTTTTTTATTACGATAAGTAAACGTACTATAGAAATCTCGTACCGATTGACAACATACATACTTATAGTTATGGAGCTCGATATTGCGTACACTGTAGTTGTAAATAGTAAGAGTTGGAAATTTTGCCGATTTGAAACAGAGTTGGAATTTTTGGAAGTAAAGGAGATATCAGCATCGCCTAAATAGCTCTAAAATCCAGATAGGTGGAATTTCCAACTACTCCTGGCTTGCCCTCTTGTTCAAATTCTTCTTGAGATAGTTCCGACGACTCATCGAATTCCGAATCTTCCATTATTTATTTATTGGGGTTTAACGACATTTTGGACAGCCTGGGTCACCTCGTGTCGGACAGTTTTACGGGGGTGAAAGCCGGAGTACCCGGAGAGAACCATCGAGCAACGCCGAGCAACTGTCAGACTCCCCAACGTACTAACTTCGCGCAAGCAATATTAGCATTGGTTGATGACAAGTGCACCATCAACGTGCAATACACGCTAAAAACTAAAGTGTTAAAAACTACACTTGAAGTGCTGTATTTAACACTTACTAAGTGCTGAGCTAGCACTTTGTTCAAGTGCAGATATCCCAGAACTTGACAGGTGTTGACAATAATACCACTTGACAAGTGCATGTAATGTCGCGACACTTAAAAGGAAACAACGCAGATGACGCGGATCAGGCTCGAACTCTCGAGCCTGATCCGCGTCATCTGCGTTGTGTCCTTTTAATTATGTACCCACCAAGCGCAAATCAAATTATGGACTATTCTGGAAGAACCACCAATGCTAGACACATGTGAAGTGCCATCCATTCAAGTTTCAGATGTCTGACGATTGTTATATCTAAGTGCTTAAAGCATTGCACTTTGAGTGTTAAAATCAAACCCTAACAGTTAGAATGGGTTTAACACCTTGAAAGTGTCAGTTTTAACACTTTAGTTTTTAGTGTGTACGGTTTAGTACACTGGGCCACCGTATCCCCAAGTGACCGATCGGGATGAAGTGCCTTGCCTGGTGGGATCGAACCGTAGACCTTTCGGTTTGAAGTTCAATGCCGTCACCACTGAGCAACTGAGCTCCCGAATCTTCGATTAGTGAATTGTGAACAATGACGACATGATTGTATTGCGTCAGCTCTCTTCGAAGGTTAGATCACAAAAGTCAAATTTGTTACCAGTACGTCATTTTACAGGTTGAGGATATCTGACAATACATTGACAACGAGATTTAGCTACTTCCCTAAAAATCCTCCTTCCTGTGTGATTTCCTCTTTTCCTTCGATAAGATAGTTTATCCTTTGGTAAGGTTATTCTGATCTGGCGCACGTATGGAATCAGCTGAGATCTATCTGATTTGGACATTGGCACATTCAGTGGCGTAGCCAGCCCAAAACAAGTGTGGTGGACAAACTCAGATAGCCTGGCTTGGAGCCGTTTTAATAGAGAGGGAGGGGTGTGCCCCCTTTGAATTTGTAACTGGGGGGGGGGGGGGGCGGTGTATGCGGTAAAAGCTTTCCAGGCTTTCACATTTCATAATTTAGCGTCCCTAAAATTTGAGCTAGGTAACAATAATCAGAGGTAAATAAATTGTCCCTTGAGTTCCAATGTGTTCTATGTGCCAGTAGGCTGCCAGTAGGCACATAGAACACACTGGAACTCAGGGGACGAAATGTGTCTGATATGGAGCGGCCAAGTGTCGTTGGTACCACGGACCGACCATGGTTGGGCCCGTGGTTGAAAAATTTTGAATTCCAGGGTTCAAAAAACCCCATCTCCTTGCATCTGAGAGGATATTTTAAAGTTTTTCATGTATTGATGACTGTCTTCTTTTACATCGCATCAGATATTAGGACAAGCAATCTACAAATTTACAAGCTTACCCCCATGGTCCTACCCCCCCCCCCCCTCCTCCTACGATTTTTATGCCAGTTTTGTACATAGTTCAAGGGCCAACTTTGAGGGAAAGTGAGGGGGACGCGTCCCCCAACCCCCAAACCCCCCCCCCCCCCCCCATGTGGCCACGCCACTGGGCACATTATAATCCAATATACTCCTGGCTGAATCACATATGCATTCTATCAAATCATCATTATCTGTCTTAATCACGGTTTTGGCTCCATGGCGGTCAGCGTGATATCGAAATCGCACTAGGTTTCTATTTATGATCAGTCGTTCAGTGTTTGTTTTTTATTGCCTCATGGGATAGCAATCATCTTCGTGTCCTTTACGTATAAAGCTTCTGGAGAAGTCTTTTCCACTGTATTCGCAGCAATGAACTTCCATGCATTCAGTCTTTGGCGGTCAGAGGACAAATGAGTAAGTGGATGAAAATGGTTTCGCGCGCCGAAGGCGCACAGGGACGCCGTGGGGCAAACCCCTTTCGACCCTCTGTGACTGTATGAGATCTGGTAGCTGCATGTCAAGGCGTGTCGAAGGAGGAAAAGGATCGAGTACTCTGTAGGTGTCCCAGGCTAGATGATCAGGAGTGTTGGGTTGTCTTATTAAGGATTGTTGACTGAGCCCTCGGGTGAGGACCAGAGCGAGAGGGGTCCTCTCACAAACGTGCTACCTCTCCCTAAGGATGCTGTGATCTTTTATTCAGGCAAGTATATAGTCTGCAACTTCGGCGATGAATCGTGATGCGGTGGAGGGTGGAGGGCCATCATTGGCAAGTATAGTCTGCCTCAGGCGGTTTTGTTCAATTTTTTTGGTTTACATTTCGATGTGTTTTTGGATAGGCGACAACAACGGCCCCTTTCGGGGACCACCCATAGAAAGACCCACACTTCCCTGATTCGGGGGCAGGCCTGCATTGGAACCTATTTGGTTGGGTCAAAAATGCATGCTACAAATGCTTACAAAAAGGGGTAAAAGTGGGGCGCAGGACCAACGCTCGCCTCCCTGGAGGTGGGTGACCACTTCTAGGGATGGAGCGGAGAATGTTCAGAGTCCATAGCGGTTACTGCGCTCCATAGCGGTTACTGCGCTCCATATCGGTTATAGTTTCCATAGCGGTTATTGGAGTACTGGTGATAAAAAACAAAACATCTTGGTGTATACCTGCTAAAAGAAAAAGGTAGAATTAGTTGATTTTTAGGATAGACAAAAATATGTGATTGCATTATTGGATAGTTGTCGATCACTCCGCTCTTTTCTGTGCGGCGCCACGAGCTGTGCTTCAGAGGCAGAAGGTAAAGTTATTTTTGCTTTTGGGCGGGATCGCTGTAGCGGGGGGAGAACAGGCTTACACACAATGCCACACCCGAGGGTGTTACTTTCCTGCTTTGCCCTCCGCTTATGTTCCTACTTGAGTTGGCCTCTTTTTTTAGTTATTTTGGGTTATTTTGAGAGAGCGAAGAACAGGCTTACACACAATACCACACTCGAGGGTGTTACTTTCCTGTTTTGCCCTCCGCTAATATTCCTACTTGGGTTTGCCTTTTTAGTTTATTTGGGTTATTTTGAGAGAGCGACGAACAGGCTTACACACAATACCACACTCGAGGGTGTTACTTTCCTGTTTTGTCCTCCGCTAATATTCCTACTTGGGTTTGCCTTTTTAGTTTATTTGGGTTATTTTAAGAGAGCGAAGAACAGGCTTACACACAATACCACACTCGAGGGTGTTACTTTCCTGTTTTGCCCTCCGCTAATATTCCTACTTGGGGTTGCCTTTTTAGTTTATTTGGGTTATTTTGAGAGAGCGAAGAACAGGCTTACACACAATACCACACTCGAGGGTGTTACTTTCCTGATTTGCCCTCCACTAATATTCCTACTTGGGTTTGCCTTTTTTATCCCCGCATTTTAAAAAATGCGGGGGTATTGTCGTGATCTCCGTCCATACGTCCGTACGTCCGGTTTTGTAATTCGAAACGCTGTAACTTTCTACAGTTGTTCAATAGAGTCTGTGCAATCCAAAAATACCACTTTTAAAGTGTTGCGCCACCAGGTGGCTTCTGTGGAGCCACTTGAAAAATGCGCTAATTGTTCACTTTTCTTTCGAATAATCCCAACCTATGTAATTCAGAGTTCTATAACTGCACTAGGATGTTGCTAAATGATCTGTAGATGTGCACGAAGGTTTCAGATTTTTCAGGTGCCATGTGGCTGTGCCACCGTTGCCACTTTCGTGTTTTCTTAGACCGTTTCCGGCGAAAGGCTCCTAGGGTATGTAATTCAAAACGCTAAAACCATGCTCAAATGTTGCAGTAGGGTCTGCAGATGCGCACGAAGGTTTCGGATTTTCCAGGTGCCACATGGCTGTGCCACCGTTGCCACTTTTGTGTTTTCTTAGACCGTTTCCGGCGAAAGGCTCCTAGGCTATGTAATTCGAAATCCTAAAACCATGCTCAAATGTTACAGTAGGGTCTGTAGATGCGCACGAAGGTTTCGGATTTTTGGGGTGCCACGTGGCTGTGCCACCGTTGCCACTTTCGTGTTTTCTTAGACCGTTTCCGGCGAAAGGCTCCTAGAGTATGTAATTCGAAATGCTAAAAGCATGCTCAGATGTTGCATTAGGGTCTGTAGATGCGCACGAAGGTTTCGGATTTTTTGGGTGCCACGTGGCTGTGCCACCGTTGCCACTTTCGTGTTTTCTTAGACCGGTTCCGGCGGAAGGCTCGTAGGGTATGTAATTCGAAACACTAAAACCATGCTCAAATGTTGCAGTGGGATCTGTAGATGTGCACGAAGGTTTCGGATTTTTCAGCTGCGACGTGGCTGCGCCACCGTTGCCGTTTCGTGTTTTCTTAGACCGTTTCCGGCGAAAGGCTCCTAGGGTATGTAATTCGAAATCCTAAAACCATGCTCAAATGTTGCAGTAGGGTCTGTAGATGGGCACGAAGGTTTCGGATTTTTTGGGTGCCACGTGGCTGTGCCACCGTTGCCACTTTCGTGTTTTCTTAGACCGTTTCCGGCGGAAGGCTCGTAGGGTATGTAATACGAAACACTAAAACCATGCTAGTAGGTATAGGGGGCGGATTCTAAGCCATTTTGTACATGTATCGTACACGTACACGTACACGATGCGTTTACCAACGTGGGATTCAGTGTTAAATTGCACGCTTGTTCACAAAAATGTCGGGTGGCCTAGAATCCACTGTTTATTTGAGACTCCTAGATCGCACTTTTAACGTTCAAATACCCGTGGTGAACGTTGAATGTTACACGTTTTTAAAAAAAGTGAAAATTGTACATTTTCACTTTTTTTTTACTTAAAAAATTTTTGTCAACGTTCCCATCGCGGATCAGACCATCGATCCATCGTTGGTGAACGCGAGCAAAAATTCTGGGCTAGCATAAAAAAAACGGTTTGCGGATTCTAGGCCAGTGGCCTAGAATCTGCTATTGTTTTTGAGGCGGTGGGTTTTTCCAAAAAAAAAAATTAACAGACTACTATTGGACGCTTCCCTTTCTGACGTAAGTGGGGGAATACCCAGATTTTTTCCAAAACTTAACAGACTACTATGGAGCACTTCCATTTCTGACATGAGTGGTGGGAATACCCGAGGAAATAAAAAAAAGTGATTGATATATATAGGAGAGAAAAAAATATATAAATAAATAGTTATTTAAAAAATAAATATATCAAATCGAATAGATAATAAAAAAATAATAAATACGTAAATCATGAGCGCTTCCCAGACTATTAGAGCAAGGTTTCTTTCAAAAATGCTGATGAGAGCCTACGCATTCTGTGTGAACGAACAACTAGGTCGCCTCTTGTTAGAACGATGTGTCGGATGTCGGGATCACCTAGACTTCGATCACGAGAATCATTCGTGTCTGACGATGGAAAGGGAAGATATGGTCATCAAGTATTTTCGAACCGGCGTTCGAACGCGTTCAAATCGACGAAGTGATCGCGTTTTGGAAGAGATTACTCTTCTGCAAGGATCAACACAAGCCCACAGTTTCGGAAGAACTGAAATTGGCGCGTAAAAGTCTGCCTTTAGAAGACAAGGGATGTGTCATGAAATTATTGTTCAATGAAGCATACGACTAAGTTTTTTCGTTGATATAAAAATAAGGGAGAATAGAAAATAAATAATACACACATAAATTTTTTATCTAATATTAGAAAGAAAAAAAACCCCACAAAAATGAGAACCAGAAATAAATTGTATCCGACGTTAGTAGACGACGAGGATGAGAAGCTGATCAGAGTTTTGCCAATGGCACTGTCGCTAGAAGAAAAAGAAAGAAGAGAGAGGTATTGCATCGATCAAATCAGTAGAATTCAAGAGTATCTAACTCAAGAGAGAGATTCTCGTCATTCTCTCAAGAAGAAGTATTCGTGTTTCGTGAAATTGGTCAACGCGATCGACACGACACTCATCACGATTTCCATGGGTTTACACACGGCCGGCATTGGATTGTTGTCGACCGCAGTCGGCATTCCAATCGTGTTGACCATAGAAGGAGTGGCTCTCACCGCCAGATTGTTTAGCACGCTCAGAAACTTTTTGAGTAGGAAATTATATCTGAAGGCGAGGAAACACGACAAGATTCGCATCTTGGCCGACTCCAAGATCAACACGATATCCGAAATGATCTCGATGGCGTTGAAAGATGGTAGGATATCGGACGGAGAATACTTCGCAATATTGGGTGAGAAAACGAAATACGATGCCATGAAAGAAGCCGTGAGAATCAAGACTCGTCAGATCATCAAGGAAGAGATGAAGGATTCTCTCGTGGAAAAGGGGAGGAAAGAGGCCAGGGAGGAATTCAGTAAGATGATAGAACTCAAGAGCAGCGATTGAAAAAAAATGTATATATATAATAAGAACAGAATTAATTAATTATTAAATTTATATATAAAATAAAAACGAAATTAATTTAAATAACTCTTAAAAATGTATTGCGTAAAGTGTAAGAGAGTTACTGAGACGAGTAATTCTCGAGAAGTACGAACTAAAAACTACAGACAGATGCTTCGCGGAATTTGCGACGTGTGTGGTTCTATCAAGACTCAATTCATCAAAAAAAAAGAACGCGAGCAAAGGTAAAGGCATCGTGAATAAAATAATCAATAATCTACCTTTCGAAATGCATCTGCCTGGTCAAAGTTTCACGGGACCCGGAACGAAATTGAACAAGAGACTCAACGCCGATCTGACTCCCAAATCTTGGAGCAAACCTGTGAATAGGGTGGATGTGGCCACGTATGATCATGACCTGTGCTACGCCGGACATCCCGACACCAAGACTCGCAACGACATCTGCGATAAAAACATGTTGGGGAAATTGAGAGGCATATCGAATCCGGCCAGGAGAGAGAAGATAGAACGTTCGCTGGTCGGCAATCTGATCGGTGTGAAACGTCGATTCGGATGGGGCGTTCAAAAAAAAAAGTGCATCTGAAAAGAAGAAGAAGAAACGATTATTGACGAGCGAATTGGCCGAGGAGTTACACAAACCCATCGTGCGTAAATTTTGAAAGAGAAGGGTGTTCGTGAAGGGTTTGGATGATATTTGGTCTGCCGACTTGGTCGACATGAGATCGTTTTCGAGGTGGAACGAGGGTGTCAAATATCTATTGATGGTCATCGACGTGTTTTCCAAATACGGTTGGATCAGAGCTTTGAAGAATAAATCAGGACCTTGCGTCGCCGTGGCTCTGAAGAGCGTGTTCGACTCGTCTTCTTGAAAACCGAGTAAATTGTGGGTGGATAAGGGAAAGGAATTCTACAACAAGCACGTTCATCGATTGGCCGACCTCTACTCAATCGAAAATGAAGAGAAAGCCAGCGTGGTGGAACGTTAGAATCGAACAATGAAGGAAAAGATGCACAGATACGAATTCGACCAAGAAATACATATACGCTCTGAACGGTCTGGTCAAAGATTACAACAACACACGACACAGATCGATCAAGATGACTCCTGTGGAAGCTAGCGATCCTCGAAATGAAAAACGTGTCTACGCGAACCTATATCCTGAAAGATCTAATATCAGGAAGAAGTCTAGAACGCCGAAATTTGCAGTCGGTGATCGAGTGAGAATCTACGCTTATAAGAAGCACTTCGAAAAGGGTTATACTCCTCAATGGACCTCGGAAATCTTCGTGATAATCAAAATATTTCATACCGATCCGGTGACTTACGAAATCGAAGCTTTGGATGGAGAAGAGATCATCGGAAAGTTTTACGAACAACAATTACAGAAGACAAAGTTTTGATAAAGAAAACAAATTTCTTTTATTTACTCTCTTTAACATTTTCTTGTTTACACACATATATATAAGAGAGAAAAATAATAATAAAAAAAAATAATTAAAAACTATTTTTTAGATAAAAAAAAGCAAGTTAATTAATAAACAAAAAAAACAAAATCCTTTAAAATGACAAATATACTAGATATAGCACAAAGCATAGTGAAAGATGAAAGTATCCAAGAATATGAGGTTCACGAATACGAACCGGTAACCGGAACGAGTTTGAACAATGTGGGAGAGATAATAATCAACGTCGAAACTCAAGATCTATTCATACATCCTAGCGAGAGTTACATAGTGGTGCAGGGACGTCTCACCAAGGAAGATGGGAGCGACTACGCCGACGACGACACGGTTACTCTAGCCAATAATGGCATCATGCATCTATTCAGTAATATAAAATACATGCTATCCGGACAAGAGATAGAATCTGTGTTTCATCCCGGTCAGGCCACCACGATGTTCAGACTCTTGACGTATCCTGATGATTTTTTGAAATCCAGAGGACTTAATCAGTTGTGGGTGAAAGACACCATAGGCCCTGCTAGCGCCAGCGCCGCCTTGATATTCGACTACGTCGTCAAGACGTCCAGACCTAAAGGAATGTTTTCGTTCAGGATACCTTTGAAACACATCTTCGGATTTGCGGACGATCACAACAAGATCATGTACGGATTCAAACACAATCTGACGTTGATTCGAAAAGGAGACGATGATGCAATAGTGAGACTCACTGCGACCAATGCGGGTAAGATAACTCTACACAACATATCGTGGTTCGTTCCGCACGTGGAGCCTTCGATTGTGGAAAAAGTGTGTCTCTACAAGATCATAGAATCCAAGAGTAAATTACCCGTGGGATTTAGAATGAGACAGTGCGACATGGCTAGCATTCCACCCTCCACGAATCACTTCGATTGGAGATTGACGGTGAAATCCGCTTCTGGGAGACCACGTTTCATCGTGGTTGCGCTTCAGACCGATAGGGACGGGTCTCAGGAAAAGAATGCATCGCTGTTCGATCACTGCCATTTGAGAAACATGCAAGTGTTTCTGAACGCTACTTGATATCCAGCAATCGATTACAACGCGTCGTTCGACAAGAACGTTTTCTGCAGACTGTATGGCGATGCCGCTGATTTTAGAAAGAAATATCACAGTCTAGACGAATTGATGAGCAACCCTAACATATCTCCCGGCGAATACAAGTTGATGTATCCCATGTTCGTATTCGACGTCAGTAAACAGAGTGAACGACTCAAGAGTAGCGTCTTAGACATTCAGATCAAGATGCAATTCAATAGGAACGTGCCGAGAAAAACCGAAGCCTTCGCCCTGGTCCTGCCGGATAGAGAATTACAATTTGAATCGGATGGAAATAAGATGTCGATCATTCGATGAGAGACGAGTGTGAAAAAAAAAATATATATAAATAAAATTAAAACATTATTATAAAAATGAATGATAAAGAAAGAGAATACTTAAGAAGAAACAGACGTGTTTTGATTAAAAATATTTCGCAAGATTCGTTAGAAATAATTCTAGACACTTTAGTCAAAACAGAACCTTTGATATTGACTGATTATATGAGACATGAAATCGAAAGTAAAATCTTGATAGAAGATAAGACCAGAAAACTTTTAGACACGTTGACGTATAGAGGACCGACTGCTTTTCGAGAATTTATAAAAGCTCTTCGAAATGCTAAAATAGATGTTGATGCGTGTTTTGAGATAGGTGATCCAATTTCACGAGATGAAACATTACGAGAAATAACGTATTAAAACAAAACCTCAAAAAAAAAAAAAAAAAAAAAATAAATAAAGTAATGTGATCTAGAGAGATTGAACATCTTTCTAAATCTCATTACTTTTTTTTTTGTTTTTTAATAAATCACACATTATTTTTTTTTAATTCATTATTTTCCACGTGTTCACTGTTTGTTCAAAGGAACTAATTTGATCAGTAGACTCACCACGGAAGTGGCGGCTTCGAGATTATTGGTTTTCATAATGAAATTAATCCTGTCTCCGGCGTTCACTTTGAGAGGCGTGCCAAACGTGCTAACATTCGCGTGTTGATTCTCAGTCTTTTCGACGCTGTATCTCTTATTGCTCTCTACTCCATTCACCATGAGATTGACGACCGCTCTGTTATTTAAATCCGAGGAAGCCAGACTCATTCGAAGGATTTCACCTCCCAGCGGCATGGGATATCCCACCTGACCATGTTTCGATCCGCTACCTCCATTTCCGAAAGACCACTCAGCTTTTCCTTCATCTAAGGTGCCGGCCTCCTTGGCCCACACAGTGATCAATTGTCTAGCATATTTGACTTTCTCCACCACCGAAATCAGAGTGCAGGCACCCGTCATGTTCACGGGATCCGGTCAATTCGTGAGCGCGTGTCCACCCATGTCTAGTTTACCTTCCATGATGTCACCCTTTCTCCAGACTGAGTTGTCGTCCACGTACTTTCTGCTGACTGTGCTGGAATCGAATTCGGGATCGTGACTGAGTCCAAATAAATTCTCACCGTTCATGTTGATACCACCCTCCATGGTTCTGCCAGATTGTTTATTCAGGTAGAGATCGTGCACTCATGATTCTAGGTATTCTTGTGATCGTATCACGGCAGAATCGATGTAGCCCTTGTTGACCGTAGTTGAGTCTGCATCCGTGTCGTCGACCTTCGACAGATTCAATATCTTGTTGAATCCCGCATTCAGATCCGATTTCATTTCTCGTTTGTCAGACTTTCTCTGTTCCAGATCTACGTAGTGTTTGGTCGCCACGTCCTTGGGATTCGTGGGAGTGCCACGTTTGTCATCTTGTTAGAATTGGCGTTCAATTCTGAGTGCATCATTTTCTGAACGTATCTATTTCTCAGGTGTTCACTGACAGCCATCCACGTATTTCTTGGTCGCGGCATCAGTGGGCTCTATGGGATTCGTGACATTCACCAAACATTTGGATTTCAGATCGAGATTGTCGGTCATGGTTTTATCCACGTATCATCTAGCATGATTCGTTTGAAATCGGCGTTCCCCCTGTCGACGTATTTTTTAGTCGCAGAATCTGTGAGATCTATCAGCTCGGGAAGATTGTAGAGCTTCTTATCATTCATGTTCAAAGGTTCTTCTCGAGGTTCGTATCTCCAAACGTAACGTTCGTACAAGTTGGCAACATCGTAACCATCATCGACTTCAAACGTCTTCCTCTTCTTTCTTAGGTTGACTTTTTCGTCGTCACTTCTAACAAATTTATCGACTGGCATGTTGTTTTTGAGATTTTTTTGTTTTTTTTTAAAAAAATATATTTCAAAACGTAGGTTATTAAAATATCAATTATTTTATTTTTATTTTTCGTTTTATTCGATTAAAATTTTTTAAAATAATTTTTTTATCTTTATATATACGACGGGATAATTGCTCGTGTCGAACCACGTGGCCACGTCCGGAGATATATCTCGGTAGACGTCTTTCGTCTCTATCTCGTAAACTAAACTGTCCGTGTCGGTGAACAGTAGTTTGGCTTTATCACCAAATTTTTGTTTGACGTAATCATAGTGAAACTCATATATCAATCGCTTGCTGATATCTAAGATGATTGGTCTGAGATAATATGGTTTGTCGAACTTCAGGTGCGTCTTTTGCATGTGAACGGCCACTAGATTTTCGTCGAATATGATTCGGTGTTTGTAATTGGGTTTCGCCACTAATTTTTTAGCTCTTTTCTCAGACGTGACGAGTCGAATGTCGGTTCTCTTCCTGATGTTTTCCATCGATTTACCGTACACGCAGTTATTCATGAGTTTGAAGAAATCTTTTTCGAAGTCGTTCTCGGCTCGAATTCTGAGATTCGTGTTGAGATCGATGTATTTTTTCATCCAAGGCTCTTCATCGAATCGAATGATGCGATGTATGTCGACTAATTTCATCCCGTGATCGACGTATTGTTTCAAATTCTCGCTGTAGATGATGTAGTTATGTTTGTTAAATAAATTGGGAATGAGTTTTTCCTCGTCTCCTTCGTTCGGTTCCATTTGTTCGGGAGCCAGCGGATAATCGTTGTGTAGATCGTGTAATTAATCCGGATAGTTCAAATCGACTTCTAAAATGCAAGGATAGTCTCTCCATTTTTGCATCTCTTCCGGTTCCATCACCCATTCGAAATTTCCAATCGGTAAAGGATGACTCATAGCCCAACCGTACAGATTATTAGCGTCCCAATACTGTATGTATTTAATTGATCGTTTCGAATCGAAACCTTCTTTCATGTAGGGATTGTTACCTTTAGAATATCTGTGGGAGATCATCGAGACGCCACCTCTCGCAGCCCTTTCGAACATGAGCAACATGTTCACATCGGATAATAATTCCAATTGAATTTCGGTGGTCTTCAACAGAGCGTCCCATGCCAGACCGGGTGCGGTGAAATACCAAGCGGGATCTAGATCGTAATTTCGATGACAGACGTCTCGAAAATTTTCGAACATGTCTGCCAAGAGCAGAACGTCGGTCTTCAGATAGAGATCGTGATAATCTCTCATGGTTTTCATATCGAATGATTTCCACATGTTTTTGGCGTGATTATAATTCTCGTCAGAAATGTCGGATTCGTATAATTTCGAATAAAAATCTTTTTTTGAAGGTAGTGCGGTGTCTTCGAATCTCTTTAGATCGTTCATGTAATCGTAAGGATAGACTCCTTCCCTCAACATGACGTCTACTCGTTCTCCAAAATGTTCGCTCGTGATTTTAAATTTATCCTTGCTCATGTTATCGACTAATTTTTCCAGAGCGGTCAACATGAATTTAAAACTGTCGATGAAATGTAAGGCTCTACAAATGGATTTCGTTTTTTGTTCCAACGTCTCTCCGTCGATTACTATTTTCTTCTCCATGACCTTCCATTTCGTGAATGAAATGTATCTTTCTTCACTGTTCGTGATGCAATGTAATTCTTCATGGGAGGTGCCGAGATTTTTCACGAACAGATGACTGTCGTAACCTGAGAGATTGTGAAACATCACCGGATAGAAAACGGCATCTCGATATTTTAAATTACACTTGCTGTGAGCCGGACCGCGATACAGACCCGTGTAATGATCGTGGTCTCTGACCTTCTTATTTTCCTCCAAATTCTCATCGAATGATTGTCTGCATATGTGGCATTCGATGGCTCTGTTATTTTCATCCTGTTGCTCTCGCGTGATAATCATTTTCGCCGGAGTTTTGAATTTGTCGTATAACATTTGAATTTTCGATTCTAACTCTTCCACGAACCTTTGAGCCACGTCGTCATCTTCGCACTGTTTTGTGTAGGTGAAGGGACCCATGTCGTGTTGCGAGTCGAAAGCGCATTTCACGTAAATGCAATAGCCCGAAGGCATGAGTTTTTGATATCTTTCGACATAACTTTGAAGAGCGTTGGGTTGACAGGAACTCATTTTCGCGGTGAAGCATTCGAAATCTTCTATTGTGATTTTCAAACTTCACGATGGTGTTGGGTGTGGGCATTTCGATGGTGACACCTTGATTTTTGTTGCAATATTCCTGATGTTTCGCTAACGATTTTTCGCTCTGAAACATGTTCATGCAGTTGCAACATAAACATATCTTTCCTTTATGTTTATTATTTTGTCTCGACAGTAATCGGCTCGGATGTTTAACCCAACAATAATGACGATTGTCACCGTTCGAAATCAATAATAAAATAATCAACTTTTCTCTTTCAAGATACGAAGTCTGTCTGAGAGGATAGATCGTTCGTTTTTCATCGTCGTATCCTAAGACACTCACCGCTACGGTGGGATTTTGAACCTCGAAACGTTTGATGTGTTTTAACTCTGTTGGAAAAGTCACTCCCATCGAGATTTTTAGAAGTCTCCTCGTAACAAGAAACTCTATAGGAGTGCATTTTGACAGGGTATAAAGCGGAGGTGACTGCCCATTTAAAACACTGATCATCTTTATTTCTCACGTTGATCACAGCTTTTTTTTAGTCAAGAAATATGGTAATTCCAAGTAGGAAGATCCTTTCAACGAATCGTTTTTAGTTATATGAATTTTGAGTTTCAACACCTCATCGAACTTCCAATTACTACCTTCATGTTGTTAATTTGCGAGAGACGTCAACATCTTGTCTTTCATCTTTTCAAATACATCCGATAAATCTTAACCTCCATTTTTCACGATGCTCTCACCGGACTTCACGTCGATTTTATTCATCACGCAATGGAGTATCATCTTAATTTTTAGTCCCACGTTCATGTATTTGCGAAACAAATCCAATACTTTTTTCTTCACCCATTCCATGAACAATTTCCGATCGATTTTCTTGAACGAGGGAACCACATCAAAAGTTTTAAAAACGCCTTTGATCGCACTCTCCCGTTCTACGGGCTTCAATTGGAATAGTTCCGTAACGAGTCATGCTACATATTCTTCTCCTTTCCCTTCATCGATTGCTCGTTGAATTTAGCTCAATATATCTTGTTTGTCTAGAATCTGATGTGCATCACTCGTTTTCGTTTTAGTTTTTCTTTTCTTTTCTTTTGAAACTTGATGGTCTTCAACAGCTTTTTGTTTCGTCGTGTTCTTATTTTTCACAATCGAAATGTTTTTGTTTTTTTTGACGTCGGCATTTCGATTCCTTTTACTATCTTTTTCTTCTTTTTCTCATTTTTCACAACCGATGCATTTTTTGACGTCGTTACTATTGACATTTCGTTTACCTTTCTAGCGTTTCGCAAATATTCTTGTATGACTTCAATTTTTTTGATTTAGTTCTAGGATTTCTGAAATGTGAAATTTTTAATAGTTTACAAATCTCGTTTAACTGAGGTACGGTTTTCTCATTTAAATTTTCCATTGTTTTATCTGTTTGCTTCATTTGTAAGAATATTTTTTTCGAATTTTGTATTAAATAATTTGTTAAAAAGTTTTGCTTTTTTTACTCTTTTTTATATATATAAAAAATTTCTTTTTAATTCAAATTTTTCTTTAATGTGAATTTTTTCATGTTCCCTAACGTGAAAAAAATTGAATTAATACGAGAAAAAAAAGATGTTAAAATTTAACTTTTTATTTATATATAAAGAGAAAAACAAACTTTTTTTAACAAATTATTTAAATACAAAATTTAAAATATACATTATTTGTAAGAATTCATAAAACAAAAAAAACCCAAATAATCGATCATGACAACAACACCTAAAAGATGCGAACTGAAATTGAAATAAGAAGAAGCGTATAAGAAATTCGGTTTTAATATCTATACATTACAACAACACGATCCCATCGAATTGAACGAGGTTGAGATGGAGGGCTTAGAGCTCTACTACAACAAATATCAGATGTGTTTGAAATTGGATGAAGCCATGCTCGATTTGTTTTATGAGTACCAAAGCGATCTGCTGAATAATATCATCGTCGCCGAAGACAGAGAATTCGACAAGGGTGATTTGTTGTTGCTCTATGGAATTTACATATATCCAATAATCTCACTCGAACTCGTGGACAAATCGGGTGGTGAGAGCGCATTCACCGATGTAAAAAACTCAAAAGAGTAAAGATAAACATTCAAAACATTTTCGTAAGTGGAAAAATGATGAATGTCAACATGCTAATAACGGACTTGGAAATATAAACAATAGAGAGATTGATTTTTAGCGAAGAAGAAGGAAAAAAAGTAATGAGATCTAAGATGATCTCATTACTTTTTACAAAAAAAAATTCACATTAAAGAAATTAAAATTAAAAAAACTTTTTTTTTTATATATATATATATATATATAAAAGAGTAAAAAAAAACAAAACTTTTTAAACAAATTATTAAAATACAAAATTTAAAATATACATTATTGCAAGAATTCATGAAACAAAAAAACCCCCAAATAATCGATCATGACAGCAACACCTAAAAGATGCGAATTGAAATTGAAATGAGTCGAAACGTATAAGAAATTCGGTCATAAAATCTATAGATTACAACAACATGATCCCATCGAATTGAACGAGATGGAGATGAAGGATTTAGAGCATAAATACGACAAATATAAGATGACTTTGAAATTGGATGAAGCCATGCTCGATTTATTTTACGAGTACCAAAGTGATCTGCAGAAAATCGTCATCGCTAAAGATAAAGAATTTGACAAGGACGATTTGACATTGTTCTATGGAAGTTACATATATCCAAAAATCTCACACAAACTCGTGGACAAATCGGGTGGTGAGAGCAAGTTCACCGATGTAAAAAAATTCAAAAGAGTAAAGATAAAAATTCAACACATTTTTGAAAAAGGAGAATACACGAGTGTCAACATGCAAATAACGGACTTGGAAATATAAACAATAGAGAGATTGAAATGTTAAAATTTAACTTTTATTTATATATATAAAGAGAAAAAACTTTTACAAAAGATTTTTCACATTAAAGAAAATTAAAATTAAAAACTTTTTTTTTATATATATATAAAGAGCAAAAAAAAACAAACAAAACTTTTTAAACAAATTATTAAAATACAAAATTTAAAATATACATTATTGCAAGAATTCATAAAACAAAAAAAACCCAAATAATCGATCATGACAGCAACCCCTAAAAGATGCGAATTGAAATTGAAATGAGTTGAAACGTATAAGAAATACGGTCATAAAATCTATAGATGACAACAACACGATCCCATCGAATTGAATGAGATTGAGATGAAGGATTTAGAGCATAAATACGACAAATATAAGATGACTTTGAAATTGGATGAAGCCATGCTCGATTTGTTTTATGATTACCAAAACGATCTGCAGAAAATCGTCATCGCTAAAGATAAAGAATTTGACAAGGACGATTTGACGTTGTTCTATGGAAGTTACATATATCCAAAAATCTCACGCGAACTCGTGGACAAATCGGGTGGTGAGAGCAAGTTCACCGATGTAAAAAAAATCAAAAGAGTAAAGATAAACATTCAACACATTTTCGAAAAAGGAGAATACACGAGTGTCAACATGCAAATAACAGACTTGGAAATATAAACAATAGAGAGATTGAAATGTTAAAATTTAACTTTTATTTATATATATAAAGAGAAAAAACTTTTACAAAAAATTTTTCACATTAAAGAAAATTAAAATTAAAAACTTTTTTTTTTATATATATAAAGAGCAAAAAAAAAAAAAACAAAATTTTTTAAACAAATTATTAAAATACAAAATTTAAAATATACATTATTGCAAGAATTCATAAAACAAAAAAACCCAATAATCGATCATGACAGCAACACCTAGAAGATGCGAATTGAAATTGAAACGAGTCAAAACGTATAAGAAATTCGGTCATAAAATCTATAGATTACAACAACACGATCCCATCGAATTGAACGAGATCGAGATGAAGGATTTAGAGCATAAATACAACAAATATAAGATGACTTTGAAATTGGATGAAGCCATGCTCGATTTGTTTTACGAGTACCAAAGCGATCTGCAGAAAATCGTCATCGCTAAAGATAAAGAATTTGACAAGGACGATTTGACATTGTTCTATGGAAGTTACATATATCCAAAAATCTCACGCGAACTCATGGACAAATCGGGTGGTGAGAGCAAGTTCACCGATGTAAAAAAACTCAAAAGAGTAAAGATAAACATTCAACACATTTTCGAAAAAGGATAATACACGAGTGTCAACATGCAAATAACAGACTTGGAAATATAAACAATAGAGAGATTGAAATGTTAAAATTTAACTTTTATTTATATGTGTAAAGAGAAAAAACTTTTACAAAAAATGTTTCACATTAAAGAAAATTAAAATTAAAAACTTTTTTTTTTATATATATATAAAGAGCAAAAAAAAAACAAAACAAAACTTTTTAAACAAATTATTAAAATACAAAATTTAAAATATACATTATTGCAAGAATTCATAAAACAAAAAAGAACAATAATCGATCATGACAGCAACACCTAAAAGATGCGAATTGAAATTGAAACAAGTCGAAACGAATAAGAAATTAGGTTTTAAAATCTATAGATTACAACAACACGATCCCATCGAATTGAACGAGGTCGAGATGAAGGACTTAGAGCATAAATACGACAGATATAAGATGACTTTGAAATTGGATGAAGCCATGCTTGATTTGTTTTACGAGTACCAAAGCGATCTGCAGAAAATCGTCATCGCTAAAGATAAAGAATTTGACAAGGACGATTTGACGTTGTTCTATGGAAGTTACATATATCCAAAAATCTCACGCGAACTCATGGACAAATCGAGTGGTGAGAGCGCGTTCACCAATGTAAAAAAACTCAAAAGAGTAAAGATAAACATTCAACACATTTTCGAAAAAGGAGAATACACGAGTGTCAACATGCTAATAACAGACTTGGAAATATAAACAATAGAGAGATTGATTTTTTTAGTGAAGAAAAAGGAAAAAAAAGTAATGAGATCATCTTTAGATTTCATTACTTTTTTTTTTCCTCCTTCACTATTACCCATATAATATAATAACGTTTCCTTTTTTCTCAAATTTCAGCATCGATTCTTCTTTTCTTTTTTTTTTGTGATATGCTACGTTTTTTTATAACAACACATTTGTTTATCCGAATCATAATTATGAACGAATGTTGTGCATCTCTTGGTAACACTCACATCATTACCATTCTCTTCAGAAGGTAGTGGTGACGGTGGAAAGTGTCTCATTCTTTTCATTTCCAACCGTCTATCCCGCTGTTTATCTAACTCTTTCATCAGTTCTTTCCTTAGATATCCATCATTAGCGTCTAACCATTTTTCCACATCTTTTTTTCGCACTCTGTCTCATGATATTTATCATTATCGTCTAATTGTTTCTTCACCTTTTTATCCATTTTATATATTATTTTATACTTTCTATGATTTATATTTTACATAATTATATAATTTTATATTATAATAACATATTCAAAATTGGTATATTCTTAAACGGCGAATTCTCACCGAGCAACAACCCTTGCTGAGTCGCTCAGCATTCTGTCCACTCTTCAGATAAAGACCATTTCCACTCAAAGAGTTGCCACCTCTAACGGGCTCTAGATACAATCCTTTACCGCTGTCGTCTACGTGGACGCGACACATGGCTCCTCCCTTCTTCAAAAACAGTCCGCTGCCACCCATTAATTTCTCAACTGCCGAACTCGTGAGTCCCGTGAGAGCTCCCACACCGAGAGTCTTTCCGAGAAAGGGTAGTGCCTTTGCAGTGAAGGGTAATGCTTTTGCGGCGATTCCTGCCAATAGCGGTAGGAAACCACCTTTCATTCTCAAATTGAATCTCAATTGAGCAGGACTCAATCTCACCGTCAACCCTCTTCCATCGCGAATCGCTTTCTCCATCCTTTTGATTTGACTTCTGGTCCAGGCGATCGAATCCTGACCGCCTCTCGTCAGATCTTCGTGAGTGAATTTGAATCTCACCGCCTCGCCTCGAGTTGTTAATGCTCTCTTAAGTTTCTTCCTCTGTCCTGCGGATATGTTCACGTTTTTAATCACGTATTCTGTCATAATTCTTTTTTTAAAAATATATTTACTTCAATTGTTTTCTTGTTTAATAATATTTATTTATATTAAAATAATTTTGTAAAATTAATATTGCGTTTATATTATTTTTTGTTATCTATATATATACACAATATTTTTTTTTTTTTGCTTTTATATTTCTCTTATGTGAAATCGTATCGTCACCCTCTCTCCGCGAAGATCTAACAGTTCACCATTTTGATTCGTCAACATGGTTTTGAGACTATACAACGTGTCTAAAATCACTGGTAGATAAACTAAATTTCGAGGTCGCTCCACGATCTTATAACCCGGCGACACGTTTGGAAAGAAGGAATAGATCGTCGGTTGAGTGCTACCATTCATGTAGCTTCCAGCAATCATGTCCACGTTCACCAGAATGGTATTGACTGCGAGAATGTCAACTGTATTTTCAGATGCCGCGTGGCTTCGATACATCTTTCAATCGAATCCCAACATCTTGCCTATAGAATCATCCGTGTTGAAATCCACTCGAAAATTATCTTCCAAATCCAACATCGTCTGTAAGGTATTAGGATTGGGAGTGAGTCTGATCTTGTTGCTTCTCTTTCCATCTGTCTTAATTCGCGTCTGAATGTAATTGTTCAAATCGTCTATGTCGTAACTTCCTTTGGGAATTCGAATCTCCAACCAATCCACTCCGTCGGAATACTTGAACGAGTTATTCTTTTCGGTGTCGTTGGGAAAGGAATAATAAGTCTCCAGATTCACCAACGCCATCTCGTATCTTTTCTCTCTATTCAATTCGATGGAAGGTTCGAATTTCGTAGCGAATCGAGTTGAATCGCCACTCACCACGATTTGAATGGATTGTTTTGCAGCCGTATTCTCGGCTATCCATTCTAACAATTCTCCTTGTTCCAACATTATATTTTAATTTTATTTTTTTTTATTTTTTTCAAAAACTAATTATTGGAAGATTTATTATTTTCTAATTTTTTTATTATCATCAGAAACATAAAACTTGTCGAATCCGCACCGATATTTTCCGTGATTAATTTTGCTTGTCAAATCGATCACGACGAAATTGTAAAGTCCTCCATCCCAAACCCTCTTGCAGAATCTCCTGAATTCCGCCACGCTCATGTCGTTTGCGACGTGATCGCCGTAGATGTGATTGATATTCTTGAGATCTTGGCAAAAGAGACATAGAAAATTAGCGTTCTTCCTTATCGTCTGTCTGGGCAATCGGAAATAATTCTGCGACAGGTAGAAACAGTCCACGTTGCTGTGTCGACCCCTAACATAATACGATTCGCATCGGTTCTGTCTCTCCAAAAGCAGATCGTCGAAAATCCTGAGATTCTTATCTTCTGATTTCAATTCTCTAGGATCCGGAACGTCACTAGCGTTCTCATAAAATCGACGCTCGACTTTCGAAGATGCATTTCTCTTCATCAGTTCCATCGCCGCACCGTCCAAAATGGTCGAAAGTGGGGCTTCACTCTTGTCGAATTCCTCCCTACTGCCAAAGATTCTAGCTATGACGTCCTTGGGCAATCTACGATCCATGCACTCTCGAAGCAATCTGTATTCGGCTTGAAACAAGCTCTTGCCAAACACGAACAATCTGTCGTAATCCAACCAGTCGGGTCTGGACAACAGATTCATCAACAGATTGGTCTTTCCACAATTCAATTTTCCCACTATCAAGCCTCTTATGCTTTTGGGAAAGAACTTGTTATTCAACCTCTTAGTCGTGGCGTCGTTCCAAGACATATCTTTAATGTTCATCTTTGTTTTATTTTTTTTGTTTGTTATTTTAGATTCTTTTCAAACACAATTTTTATGTTTTTTCAAACTCAGTTTTTAATATTATTATTTATTTATATCACACGTCGCAAGTTCTCTTCAATCCTGATCCACTCGTCATTTTGGCTAAATCTTGTATGGGTACCACAGCATCCTTAAAATCTTTCCAACTTTTTGGCATTCGCTCTAACGCAGCTCGCTTTGCCAGTGGACTAATTGACTTGTCGATCAACGCGTCGGCTGCCCTTTTGTCAGCCACAGAAGCTATCCTACCACTGGCTTTGGAAGTGGCTTTCTTACCAGCATCCAAAGCCATCTTCTTACCAACCTCAAACGCAGTCGATGCGACTTTTCTACCCACATCGCCCGTGAACGCTCGCATTATAGAATCGACAATGCCAGAACCGCCTTGAACGTAAGTTCTGACGTATCCCCTGTTCTTTATCACCAACATATTTTATTTTTATAATATATTTGTTTTTTAACTGCTAAATCGTTTTGTTGTTTAAATACTTTTATTATTCTAGTGTAAAAATTTACTGTTTTATTTTTGTTTGTTTGTTTGTTTCTCTCTACTTATTATATACACATCAATCCTTCAATTCGTTCATCAGCCTTTTATAATGGTTTTTATTCAAAACCTTCTGTCTTAACAATTCGTCAGATATAGTAACTATCTGATTATCTAATCCTGTGTTACCAGCCCGTCTGCTCGCCATCAACAAACTCAATCTCTGAGACAGAGCATCAGAATCGCTCGGAAGAAAAGTGGTTTTCACCCCTTTGCCAGTCACCGATTCGACGAACTTCTTTTTCATATCCCATATGGGTTTCACCACTTTCGTCCACTTGTAACCTCTGTTGGCTTTGGGTCTCGTCTCTCTGGCATCGTTATTTCTCTTCATGGCGTGGGTCTGAACCAGAATGTCACCGTAATTGTCGAAATCCTGTTCCGTGTAATCACTAGGCTTGTCGTAAAGGAGCAATCTGCGCAGTCCATCAGTCAATTCGTATCTGTTCGAACCCACGGTCAATTCATCATCACCTATTTCTACTTCTGTGTCTCCAATAAAAGTATTACCGTCCGAATCCTTATAAAATCCATACAACAGATTTCTCTTACCACCATCCTCAGACGATGCGACGCTATCAGTGGTGATAGTCGAAGCTGTATCGTCGGTCTCGCTCAAATCTGTTTGAATTCCTGTGGGAACGTAATCCGGTGTAGATTGAACGGAATGCCAATTTCCAAAACTACCGGACAACAAACCCATTCTCAAAGAACTCTCTTTTATGGATCTCAATTCTTCGACTATCTCCTTCCTGCCTCGCTCTTAACCCTGCGTCATGGGTTTAAATATTTTTGCGGCTTCGCGTTTGAGTTCCATCTCACCAAGACGTCTTATTCTGTCAGCCGACTGAATGCCCTTCTTAGCACGTTCATACTCGTCTAAAATTTGATCTCGGCGCCTAGAATCCATCTGTAAAAACATTTTTCGTTTTAATTGTTAATGGTCCTTTAAGTATGCTAATGCGAGTTATTTTATTATTTTCAAAATTAAATGTATAATTATTTTTATGTTTTATGTTTTTTTATCTCCTATATATATCAATCACTTTTTTTATTTCCTCGGGTATTCCCCCCACTCATGTCAGAAATGGAAGCGCTCAATAGTAGTCTGTTATGTTTTGGAAAAAATCCGGGTATTCCCCCCACTTACTTCAGAAAGGGAAGCGTCCAATAGTAGTCTGTTAAGTCTTTTTTTTTGGAAAAACCCACCGCCCCAAAAACAATAGCGGATTCTAGGCCACTGGTCTAGAATCTGCAAACCGTTTTTTTTATGCTAGCCCAGAATTTTTGCTCGCGTTCACCAACGATGGATCGATGGTCTGATCCGCGATGGGAACGTTGACAAAAAATTTTTAAGTATAAAAAAAGTGAAAATGTACAATTTTCACTTTTTTAAAAAACGTGTAACATTCAACGTTCACCACGGGTATTTGAACGTTAAAAGTGCGATCTAGGAGTCTAAAAAAAACAGCGGATTCTAGGCCACCCGACATTTTTGTGAACAAGCGTGTGATTTAACACTGCATCCCACGTTGGTAAACGCATCGTGTACGTGTACGTGTACGGTACATGTACAAAATGGCTTAGAATCCACCTACTCATGCTCAAATGTTGCAGTGGGATCTGTAGATGCACACGAAGGTTTCGGATTTTTCAGCTGCCACGTGGCTGCGCCACCGTTGCCACTTTCGTGTTTTCTTAGACCGTTTCCGGCGAAAGGCTCCTAGGGTATGTAATTCGAAATGGTAAAGCCATGCTCAAATATTGCAGTGGGGTCTGTAGATGTGCACGAAGGTTTCGGATTTTTCAGCGGACATGTGGCTGTGCCACTGTTGCCACTTTCATGTTTTCTTAGACCGTTTCCGGCGAAAGGCTCCTAGAGTATGTAATTCGAAACGCTAAAGCCATGCTCAAATGTTGCAGTGGGGTCTGTAGATGCGCACAAAGGTTTCGGATTTTTCAGCGGCCATGTGGCTGTGCCACTGTTGCCACTTTCATGTTTTTTAGACCGTTTCCGGCGAAAGGCTCCTAGAGTATGTAATTTGAAATGCTAAAAGCATGCTCAGATGTTGCAGTAGGGTCTGTAGATGCGCACGAAGGTTTCAGATTTTTTGGGTGCCACGTGACCGTACCACCGTTGCCACTTTTGTGTTTTCTTAGACCGTTTCCGGCGAAATGCTCCTAGGGTATGTAATTCGATACGCTAAAACCATGCTCAAATGTTGCAGTGGGGTCTGTAGATGCGCACGAAGGTTTCGGATTTTTCAGGTGCCACGTGGCTGTGCCACTGTTGCCACTTTCATGTTTTGTTAGACCGTTTCTGACGAAAGGCTCCTAGAGTATGTAATTCGAAATGCTAAAAGCATGCTCAGATGTTGCAGTAGGGTCTGTAGATGCGCAGGAAGGTTTCGGATTTTTTGGGTGCCATGTGACTGTACCACTGTTGCCACTTTCGTGCTTTCTTAGACCGTTTCCAGCGAAAAGCTCCTAGGGTATGTAATTTGAAACGCTAAAACCATGCTCAAATGTTGCAGTGGGGTCTGTAGATGCGCACGAAGGTTTTAGATTTTTCAGCTGCCACGTGGCTGTGCCACCGTTGCCACTTACGTGTTTTCTGAGACCCTTTCTGGTAAAAGGCTCATGGGGTATGTAATTCGAAATGCTAAACCCATGCTCAAATGTTTCAGTGGAGTCTGTAGATGCGCACGAAGGTTTCGGATTATTCAGCTGCCAAGTGGCTGTGCCGTTGCCACTTTCGCGTTTTCTTAGACAGTTTCCGGCGAAAGGCTCCTAGGGTATGTAATTCGAAATCCTAAAACCATGCTCAAATGTTGTAGTAGGGTCTGTAGATGCGCACGAAGGTTTCGGATTTTTGGGGTGCCACGTGGCTGTGCCACCGTTGCAACTTTCGTGTTTTCTTAGACCGTTTCCGATGAAAGGCTCCTAAAGTATGTAATTCGAAATGCTAAAAGCATGCTCAGATGTTGCAGTAGGGTCTGTAGATGCGCACGAAGATTTCAGATTTTTTGGGTGCCACGTGGCTGTGCTACTGTTGCCACTTTCGTGTTTTCTTAAACCGTTTCCAGCGAAAGGCTCCTAGGGTATGTAATTCGAAACGCTAAAACCATACTCAAATGTTGCAGTGGAGTCTGTAGATGTGCACGAAGGTTTTGGATTTTTCAGCTGCCAAGTGGCTGTGCCGTTGCCACTTTCGCGTTTTCATAGACCGTTTCCGGCAAAAGGCTCCTAGGGTATGTAACTCGAAACGCTAAAACCATGCTTAAATGTTGCAATGGGGTCTGTAGATGCACTGGAAGGTTTCGGATTTTTCAGGTGCCACGTGGCTGTGCCACCATTGCCACTTTCGTGTTTTCTTAGACCGTTTCCGGCGAAAGGCTCCTAGAGTATGTAATTCGAAACGCTAAAACCATGCTGAGATGTTGCAGTAGAGTCTGTAAATGCGCAGGAAGGTTTCGGATTTTTGGGGTGCTACGTGGCTGTGTCACCATTGCCACTATTGTGTTTTCTTAGACCGTTTCCGGCGAAAGGCTCCTAGGGTATGTAATTCGAAATGATAAACGCATGCTCAAATGTTGCAGTAGGGTCTGTAGATGTGTACAAAGGTTTCAGATTTTTCAGGTGCCACGTGGCGGTGCCACCGTTTTGCTTTCATGTTTTCTTAGACCGTTTCCGGCAAAAAGCTCCTAGAGTAATCTTATGTAATTTGAAATGCTAAAACTATGCTCAAATGTTGCAGTAGGGTCTGTAGATGTGCACGAAGGTTTAGGATTTTTGTGGTGCCACGTGGCTGTGCCACCATTGCCACTTTCATGTTTTCTTGGACCGTTTCCGGCGAAAGGTCTTAACAAAGAGCCACACCCGGGGGTGTTTCCTGTCCTTATCTCCGCGGATTGGATCTTATATATTTACACGGTGGTTAGATTTGAATTTCGGCGTTTTGGGGTTTTTGTCGGCTTTTGCAGATGTCCTACATGTAGTTCGGAGATTAGTTGGCTGTCGGCTAGCCGGTCGCGAGTTTTGGCGGCTAGGGAGACGAGGCGATCCTTTATGGTTGGAATTTCGGCTCTGTCGTGCAGTATTTTGATGGGTGTATCCCAGGGATCACGGAGGGCGACCCTGGGCGCATGGTTTTGGACCTTTTGGAGTTTCCCCATATTGGTTTGATTTAAGTCGGTTGGGATTATTGCCCCATACTCGAGTGCTGGGCGCACGAAGGCTTTGTATAGTTTAAGTAGAATTATCTGGTTGGCTCCCCAGGATGTGCCTCGTAGCTTTTTAGCAGGTTAATACGTCTTGTCGCTTTGCTGGCAATGTCGTTGGTGTGTTTGTTAAAGGATAGGTTTTGATCAATGGTTATGCCAAGGAATTTCGCCTCTGAGCATTCGGGGAGGACTTTGTCCAGTAATTTTAGGTCAAAGTCCCGATTGTTTTTCTTACGGGTGAACGTGATTCTTGGGTTTTATTGGCAGGGCCCCCGATCTTCCCAGGGCCAACCCCTTCCAGGTCTGCTAGCACCAGCGAAACTGGTAAAGGCTACCAGCGCGCCTAACACCCTCCCAGTGTATGTACTCGCCAGGGCCACCACCAACATTCCCAGACCCAACCCTCCCCAGGTCTGCTACCACCAGTGAAACTGGTAAAGGCTACCAGCGCGCTTGAGTAAGTGGTGCCGTGTACATCCCTTTTATACTTTTCTTAGTACCGAAACTGGGGTGGTGAGCGATGAGAGAAAATGACATTTCCTTAAAAGACCTCTTTTTTATTTTTGCAGAAATTCCATCATATACTCGCCCAAAAAAGAAAGTGTGCATTGCAGAAATTGATCAAACTCCAAAAAAATAATTTCGTAGGTGTAAAGAGTGTTAACCTGTTCATGAATAAGTTATATTGAACACAAAAACAGCTTTCCCCGTTAAAATTGCATTAACGTTAAATGACGTGCTGCACGTTTGTGAAAAGGCATGTTTTGCACGTGGAGAGTCTGAAAATTCATGCAGCAGTGTGAATCCTTGGGTATTTAAACACTAAAGTAAGGCCTTCCTATCGTTCACATTCAAACTCGCGCTGCTGTTAAAACGACTCCACATTAGCATGCCAAGTTTGACAATGAATCAACGTCTCCTTGCCCTGGATATGATTAGAGCTGACAGAACACACAGAGAGGTTGCCCAGCATTTGAACTGCCAGCGTAACACTGTAGACAGGCTAGTCCATCGACATGCTCAACATGATGACGTTCGAGACCGACCCCGCTCCGGGAGACCCCGAGTTACCACCCCTGCACAAGATCGGTGTTTCCGTGTCGTCCATCTCCGGAACCGGCAACAAACGGCAACGACGACAGCCAGGAACACCCCTAACCTGAGACGGATACATCCTCAAACAGTAATCAACCGGCTGAGAGAATACGGCTTACGTCCTCGAAGACCTGCAATTCGTCCGATTTTGACGTTACGTCATCGTCGTGCTCGACTGCAGCGGTGTAGACAACATCTCAGGCATCCCTTACACTGGTGGCGACGTGTTTTATTCACAGATGAATGTCGTTTCCATATTTCATCATCAGATGTTCGCCAGAGAGTGTATAGAGGTCGAAACGAACGCTACGCAGATCCATGTGTCGTGGAGCGAAACCGTTATGGGGGAGGGTCTCCCATGGTGTGGGGTGGCATCACTGCCCGTAACAGAACTGAGCTGGTCATTATTGATGGCAATCTCAATGCAGCCAGATATCGTGATGAAGTGCTGTTGTTGTCCCATTTCTGCAACGTCACGGCCCCGGCGTCATTCTACAGCAGGACAACGCCCGACCCCACGCAGCCCGTGTTGTTCAACAGTATCTGCAGCAACAACAAGTGGATGTTCTTCCCTGGCCCGCAAATTCGCCCGATATCTCACCCATTGAGCACGTATGGGACGAAATGAAACGTCAGCTACGCCGGCTTCCCCATGCACCGTCAACGCTTGTGGAACTCCAAAGACAGCTTATCAGAATATGGAACAACATCCCACAACACTTCAATGCTAACTTGTTCGCTTCCATGAGGCGTAGATGCACAGCAGTAGTCGATGCAGACGGAGGTCATACCAGATATTGAGTGTGTGACTTTTGTGTTTGACCCTTAGTGTCTTTGACTGTCCATGGCACCAAGAGTATTCGTCGTAGCGTAATGAAATTCCTCGTGTTGATTACAAATTGATTCATCTGTGATTGAATAAAATTTCCATGAATGAAAATGATATATATCTTTTTTTAGTGTTATTTTTTAGCATGCACACTTTCTTTTTTGGGAGAGAATATTTCAGCAGCTGTAATAGAGTATCGTGTTCTCGCAGGTCATTGTATTCCGTTACATTCAGTGGTATCATGTCTTCGTGGATGTGGGCGGCACGTCTACATAAACACGTAATCAAATCTTCACAAGCTGCTTGTAAAACGGCGTATGCCCCTTCGTCGGTATCGCACAAAAACTCCAAGGCTTCTAAATGTCTCTTTATTAACGGGAGCAGGTCTTCAGTACCTCTCTTTGAATGGTCTTCGTGAATGAGCACGGATTTTCGTGTGACAGTAATGGTCTCAAAACCTCTTTCTGTTCTCTGTTCGGTAAACATCTTGCTACAATAGTACATCGCCATGGCATAGGTATCCTCCAAAAGTACATCGTCATGTCACAGGTATCCCCCGACAGTACATCGCCATGTCATAGGTATCCTCCAATAGTAAATCGCCATGGCATAGCTATCCCCCAACAGTACATCGCCATGTCATAGGTATCCTCCAATAGTACATCGCCATGTCATAGGTATCCTCCGACAGGTATCCTCCAATATTACATCGCCATGTCATAGGTATCCTCCAATATTACATCGCCATGTCCAAGGTATCCTCCAAACGTACATCGCCATGTCATAGGTATCCTCCGGCAGGTATCCTCCAATATTACATCGCCATGTCATAGGTATCCTCCAATATTACATCGCCATGTCATAGGTATCCTCCGACAGGTATCCTCCAATATTACATCGCCATGTCATAGGTATCCTCCAATATTACATCGCCATGTCATAGGTATCCTCCGACAGGTATCCTCCAATATTACATCGCCATGTCATAGGTATCCTCCAATATTACATCGCCATGTCCAAGGTATCCTCCAAACGTACATCGCCATGTCATAGGTATCCTCAAATATTACATCGCCATGTCATAGGTATCCTCCAAACGTACATCGCCATGTCATAGGTATCCTCCGACAGGTATCCTCCAATATTACATCGCCATGTCCTAGGTATCCTCCAATATTACATCGCCATGTCATAGGTATCCTCCAATACCCGCACGTGCCTATGTGCTGCACATGTTATGCATGCCTTGC
Source organism: Pictodentalium vernedei (assembly GCA_031216915.1). NCBI lineage: Eukaryota > Metazoa > Mollusca > Scaphopoda > Dentaliida > Dentaliidae > Pictodentalium > Pictodentalium vernedei. The sequence continues at coordinate 322,165,758 of CM062288.1, read as the reverse complement.
GCACAAGCACATATCAGCTCATCTAGCATGTTCCCACGTGCAATGGATGATGTGCGCATATTGTGCATTAGTATACAAGCACACATTAGCACATTCAGCGTGTGTACATGTGCTGAATGCGATGTGCACATAAACACATCTGGTAAAATCGGAATAGGTAGTTCTAAGTGGATAGTACGTCCACTGAGTTCCAATGTGTTCTATGTGCCTACTGGCACATAGAACACATTGGAACTCAGGGAGCGAGTTGTCATAACATAGTATTAGTGCAGGTAGTACAGATAGTCTAGGAATGTATGGGTGAGTGTAACCAGAATAGATAGAAGCAGGGGATTTAATGGGGAGACCCTTACCAAATAAATATTTATCGGGTTATTTGTGGTAACTCCAGCAAGTAACGGAGAATTTAGCGAAACACCGTACTAGTAAAAGTACTGTTATACAAAGGAACGCGCCCAATTATCGGACAAAAATGGAGATTCTGGGGGAATCCGTACCAAATAAAGTGATTTGGGGTGTTTATTGTGATTTGGCGTGATTGTCGGGTCTATTTTGGGTAGTTAGATTTATTTCTATTCAATCGAACACACCCTCAGAACATACCTCGTCCTGTTGTGGACCTATGGATAAATAGCAACCACACGCTACCATAGAAACCAAGTTTTCAGCCTCCAGTATACGAAATGCACGACTGAATCACGTACGCGCGTTTCGCATGCGCACTGATACGGCGTATCACTAAGGTCATGACGCCACAAGATGACCGCTCATGTGGGCTATTACGGCAACCAAGTATGACGTAGCGGTGACATGAGACTATGACGTTATACTTCCGGGTCCTTTACGGGGTTCAAGCAAAAGGGGACTATCCATCCCACTCCTGCTACTTATGAGAATTACGTATTTTTAAGGCGACATTTGTGAGATTTTTGTTCATTTTGATGGTTGACTATTGTTCATTTTGATGGTTGAACTAAATGAAATGCATGATTTGTGAAACAGCGCGTAACTGTTCTGTGAAAAACTAATCAGCGTTGACTGAGGAAAAAGTAAGTGATGTCACGGTACTGTGTTTTTGTTTGTTTACGGTTTATAAATGTATAACTGTTTAATAATATAATAATTGCAATGGTGATATTTATTTATTTATTGTGATGTAACGACAATTTTGAAAGCCATGGTCACCTCGTATCGGATACAATGGTAATAAAAAGGTCTGCAGAATTTTTGTTATTTTATATATGTATCATATAAAATAACCTCGACCGCTACATATATATGTAGCTGTCAATACCGGTCGGGGTTGGGGAGGGAGCATTCTCCTCACGTCCAGCCAGCAGGCTGGGCGTGTGGAGAACGCTCCCTCCCCAACCCCGACTGGGGCGAATAGTCCAATTCCCAGGCATGCCAACATAAACAATTTAAGTATACGTCGACTTACTTTCTCTACAATACGATATAATCCATTCCTAGAAACTAAAAATCCTTTATCATCAGCATCATCATCATCATCCTCCTCCTCATCATCATCATCATCATCTCTCTTGGGCAGATAAAAATTGAGGTCTCGGACTGAAAACGCACGCTGAATTAAGGACTCGGACTCAAGTTTTTTTTTTAATAAATACTTTATTTCTGAAAACAGAAATTATTTATTATTATTATTTATTGGTGTTTAAGGTCACATACTTATTCACAGTGGCTAAACATGACCGTGATAGTTTTACGGGTAGAGGAAGACGGAGTACCCGGAGAGAACCATCGAGAAACGTCGAGCAGCTGTCAGCTCCCCAAAATCGCAACTCCGCACTGCAGCACAGGCAGGGTCAAATTGGTTGAAGACATGCGTACCATCGACGCGTAGTACGCACGCCTTAGTATACGGCGTCATCGTGCCCCCATGTGGACAATCGGGGTTAAGTGCCTTGCCCAAGGACACAACGGAGTCCGAATTGATCGCTCAAACGGTCACCCACTCAACGATTAACCGGGCTCGACGTTGCTTAACTTCGGTGATCTGACGAGAAACGGTTACCGCAACGCCACCGCGCCCCTGTAAACAGAAAAGGGTTTAGCAAACAGGCTTTGCCTATAAATAGCCTCACCCTACATTAATAAACAATTCATTATTTAAATGGTGCGGGTGCAAAGGGAGATGGCTGGTATATCACTAATTCAATAAGAATTCAGAATTCATATTGAAACAAAACCTCAAGACCGTAAGTAGTTATTAAGCACATAGCTGCAACATAAGACCACGGTGGAACGACAGCCTCTTCAATAGTATACACAACACACATATATTATAAGTTACAGGACGTTCAGGTGGCGGATACGGTATCATATGAGGCGAGGTGAAAACAATATTGGACGAGGCGGTACGCCGAGTCCAATATTGTTTTTGCCGAGCCTCATATGATACCGTATCCGCCACCTGAACGTCCTGTAACGTATTTATTATGCCAGCGAAAACAAAATAACAATCAAATTTGAACGCCGGCACATTTTCAAAACTGGCGCAAAACGCTATGTAAGTTGTAACAAACGTGCACAGTTGTCTCACTGTTTGTGTATAATTTCCTTGACAACACAGACAACAGCGATAGACGCTTTTCTTCGTACTGTCACTTTGTCTTGATTGTGCAGAAAATGTCCGAAACGTCCGATTTTATAGAATTCGAACAAAATAAATGTATCTCGCATCTTTTCCTTCATAGCTGTGATTCATTTCTTACAATTTCATTATAGTGCAGTCGCTATTTTTAAAAAATAGCGTTTGGCACTCTACGTGATGGTATTTACCAGAATATAGAGCCGGGATAAAACAATTTTTTATCCGTTATCGGTAGATCGAATACAGCAGTATTTCTCACTTCAAATAATTAAATTTACATTTAGAAAAAAAATTTCACAATAAATTTATTATAAAACGAGAGAAAATGAGACATATAGACACGGAGGGACGTTTGATTGTACTGCAATTTCTTCAATATGGATATAAAAGCACCGCGAGGTGAGGAATTTCCACGTCGAAACAAAGTGGCGGTACTGACCTAAACGTATTAGGTCATAGGTCACCTCGAGCTGCAGGTGACCCAATACGGCTCAGTACCGTCCCACTATTCGTGTGTGGGGGGGGGGGGGGGGGGGGGGGGGTGGCTGTGATTGGCGAATTTCATTAGCTGGCATAATAAATACATGTACAGTACATGGAGAGTGTATTATCACTAAATCACCCACAGAGTGGAGATTCCACCCAAGCAATAATTGCAAATTTGTTGCAAAGCATAACAAGCACAGGCAAAGTTTCAACCAATGGACCTCCGGGTTAAACCCGGAGGTCCATTGGCTAAAACATTGCTTGTATTTTCTGTCCATATGTATAAAATTTGAAAGTTATAGTTTGGGTGGTAACTTCACTCCGTGGGTGATTTAGTTACAATCCACTCTCCACGTACTGTATATACTATTGGTGATAGAAAAGCTTGCTGTCATTAATGAAGGTGTGCACACTATTCATAATGATTTCATTTTCTTCACGGGTCATTTCTGCATTGTCGGTGATTTTTGGTGGATTTTGATGATTTGGAAGGATTGTCGGGTTGTTTGTGGTAATCAGATTTACTCTTCTACAAAGGAACATACCCACCGAACATACCCCTGTCTTGTTAGAAGCCATTGGTAACATAGCAATCACGTGCTACCATAGAAACCAAGATGGCGGCCTCCAGTATACAAAATGGCCGACAGAAACACGTATCACCCTAACAACACGCGCTGCGCATGCGCACTAACACCACGTATCACTATGGAGATGACGTCACAACATGGCCGCTCACGCGGGTTACCATGATAACACACCATGGCGCCACTAGGTCACGTGACTATGACGTCACATGAGATCCTGCAATGAGATCCTGCCAATATTCCCTCAAAAGCCCCTGACATACTACTCACATTTATGCACCGGAAGTAAGGGAGTTAACTTTCGATATCTTGAAGAGGACTGCCCTACTGGGGCTGGCGCACTTATAACTCATCTTGAGCTTATACATAAAACACAATGGTAAATTAAATAAACAAAAAGCGCATAGTATGGACAACGCTTTGAAGTTAGTTTTAATACAAATGGTTTTAGCGCACAGGTATTTTAACTCCACTCTCTGTTTGGGAAGCGGGTAAAACACATGTATTCAACTGAATGAGACCGCTGATGATCCGGGGTGTCCTAGATCAGTACCATAGTGTACAAAATGAGACCGCTGATGATCCGGGGTGTTCTAGGTCAAATGTGGATCAGTACCATAGTGTACTGATCCTTGAGTTGTGTCTATAAGCCTCCACGCAGTGTTTAATTTTATTTTCTGTAATTATATGCTATGGAATTTTTTTCCAAATGTCATATTAATGATAAACGGAAATAAACATTGAATTGAATTGAAATTGAGATTCTGAAACAATAAACCTCTATGGACTCAAGTTTATTAGTATTACTTGGATTTATGTTGAAGCCTTTGAACCCGAGCGGCCGCCATTGCGGCCCAGAAGCATTTTTCGTCATACTTTCCTTAAGTAAGATGGGTGCTGAGTGAACGTGTGGGGTAGAACAATTAATATTTTCAACGTGCAGCCCCACGGCTGCACGTTGAAAATATTAATTGGTCAACCCCCAAATAATAAATGTGGACTCATCCAATTGCTATCATTGAACTGACATGGAAGATGCCACCAGGGTTCAAAGGGGTTAATTATCTATGATCACTTTATGGTTTTATGGATTTTATTCATTAATTTGGGACTATACAGAATGATCAGCCCCGGAGGTACACAAAAACAGTTTAACTGGAAAACTGTCATTACATATTGCCAATGGCCGTCTTACGTAAGTTATGTTGCGTGATCACCAAAGAGTCTTTTAAGTAATCATTAAGTTAGAATCAACTGGCTTCCCTAAGACTCCCTTAACTACCTATCGACTCCCTTCCATACATAGGTTTTCATTTAACCCCTTGTTTGTGATATCTTGTCGACAAAGGGTCTCTACAAATTCGTCCAGACAAATGACCACTATTTCCTCAAATTTGTTTCATTGTTCACAAAGTATCACAACTTTCAGTCCCTGGACTATACTATTAACTCTCCGAACCACTAAAAGCTATACCAGTGACAGGAGAGATCAGACATTAACCCTTTCTTAACATGAAAAGCAGACGACACTTGCAAACAATTATTGAATAACTATTTTTTGCGTCATGCTTCAGAACCATAGCTTATGACCCATCATTGGAACGAGCTCAACGAGATCTTCCAATGAGGGGTCATATGCTATGTTTTTGAGGAAAAAAAAAAATGAAAATTGAATGGCATTTTTTGTAAATAGCGCAGGTCGGTTTTGGTCGTTATGTTGGGTAAAGGGTTAGATAACATTGAGTATTCTTAATCGACAGTCCCTTGGCCGTATCTCATTAACCGCGACAAATTAGCTATTCCACCCACCGAGCTCAAAGCCTCCCCGGGAGAGGCAGAATGAATCTACCTCGTAAACATTGGATCTAATCCTGCGTCCAGACGAAGAGGCAAATTCTATACAATCTCGATTCCATCCCCAACTTGCCCAAGCGTAGGACTGACGCCACCAGCAGACTTTTGTTTCCCATGCGTCAGCACACAGTACGTGGCATGGACTATCAATACACTGGCTGATATTAAGCAATGACGCAGTCCTCAAAACATTTTCACTTACAGAGCCACCAGGACCTATTGATCTCGCAGAAATCGCACAACAATAATGTTTGGTTTACAAGCATACAGTGGCGTAGTGACGGGGGGGGGGGGGGGGGGTACCACAGACTGTGCCCCCCACCCCCATTTTCTAATCACGATCTCACCCAAAGCTCTATTCAACACGGAATATCTATTGTACCATTTTTGTCACGACAACTGCGTATTTTTCACGCCGAGTGCTGTTCGGGAATCAATCAAGTTTCGTGGTCGGACCGGGTTAAGGTTTTTTCACGGTGTCGATTAAGACGTTGCCCATCGTAACGCCAAAACCGGCCAACGTTAATCACAAAAGTCACCATTCAGTTTTCATTATTTTTCATTTTTTCTCTCGAAAACGTAGCATATGACCCCTCATTGGAACAAGCTCGTCATAAGCTGTGTTTTTGACGCAACAAATGAAAACAATTAGTTATTTGAAAATTTTGTTTGCAAGTGTCGTTTGCCCTTCGTGTTAAAGGGTTAACCCTTTTACTGCCACGCCCACTTTAGCCATATATGGAGGACCTCTATGTACGCCTGTATGCGAGGAAGTTTAATAACACTTATGACATACTTGAAATTCTACCATCTAATTAATTGTTGGAAAGGGCTCTCTGAGCCCTTTCCAACAATTACTTAGATGGTAGTTTTGATCTGCGCATTCGAGAACGTACAGGCAATCATCATAAAATAATTGACAATAATCGCTTTCGGCAGCGTAAGTGTTAAGAACAAAACAAAACAAACGATAAATCCTGATAAAACCAAAGTTGTGAAAGTCACTAAAGGTGGACAAATTTGCAGAGAAAACTTCACAGTTGGTCACAAGGAAACTAAAAGTGCAGAGGAATATAAATCATTTGACTGTGTGTAACGCAACAACACTTAGAGGGTCAGCCAGCCTTGAAGCAGTATTTTTTTCAATTTTTTTTAATTGCAGACCTGATAATTAGCGCAACTGAAGATTGTTAATTCCCCAATATATTCTGTGAACGACTGTACGATTGTCAAAATGTCCCACAGCTCAACGTTCTTATCAGATGAGTGCCTGAAAGGCTAATTGTTTTCGTCTTCTGGCTGATATCTATGGTTTTCGTAACTGAACTGGTAATTGATCATGTTCATCGGATCGGGCCATGGCTGCTTTGCGGTCGACATGACTGGATTCGAAAAACATATCTGAAATATGGAAAGACAAGTCTAGTGTTTCGTTATCTGGATTGGATATTTTCACCAGTAACTTTATTTCTGTATTTTAATTGTCTTCTCGTTGATTTACAATGCATGGAAGCAAACCATGGAAATAAATTATTTGAGACTGTGGAACTCAACAACACAATAGGGTCAGACAGCCTTAATTAATGCATTTTTTCCGCCATGTCTAGATGTGGTAAAACGTTTTAACAGGCCAAGTCTGTTGCCGTTTAAACAGAAAATTTATAATCACAACATGTTTGCTTTGTGCTGATAAATTGTGTATTATATTATCTAACTGATCCACTGACTGTTTACTTAGACAGATTAGTTTGACATTCCATTATCGTCATAGCACGTTTATTAAGTATATCTTGTGTGTATGTGTGCATGGGCCCAAACTTTTTACAGAAACAGATTTAATGTTTAGTGAGGGATTTATGCCTGTCATCACCAAACCATCCAGAGTGACAGATCATTCTGCGACGCTCATAGACAATATCTTTTCAAATAATCTAATTAACTCTTTCAAATCTGGTATAATTCTCACTGATGTATCCGACCATTTTGGAATCTTTTACGCTGAATCAGCAAATATGTCACTAGAGAATACAATGCCAACTCTATCTAGGAAAATAAATACTAGCAGTATCGAATATTTCAAGGTATTATTGTCCCAGTGTGATTTTGCTCCAGTTATGGAATCCAACTGTCCCAATGCTGCCTATGAACACTTTTTAAATATTTTCCTGAATGCATTTGAATCGGCATTTCCTTTGCAACGTCAAAAACGGAATAAAAAATACATAAAGCGACAACCTTGGATGACGAAAGGTCTTCTAATCTCAGCCAATAACAAGAATAAATTTTTCATGAAAAAATTAAGAAGTCCAACAGAATTTAATGTCAGAAATTACAAAAATTACTGTCGGGTGTTCAACAGAATTAGAAAACAGAGTAAAGCAATGTATTACGAAAACGTCCTCTTGGAAAATAAAAGTAATATGCGAAAAACGTGGCAAATTCTAAATAACGCTCTAAATAGAAACAAAAACAAAAGCAATTTACCTTCCTTTTTTAATCTAGGTGAAAAAAAGATAAATACACCGAACGAAATCGCTCATGAATTCAATAATTTCTTTGCAAATATAGGAAAGGAGACCTCAAAACAAATATCGAATCCACGCAAATCTTTCTCCGAATTCATGAAATACCCACTCCCAGATAATATGTTTATTTTACCAACGTCGGCCCAGGAAATTATCAATACTGTAACTAAAATGAAGCCTAAAGCAAGTCAGGATTGTGAAAATATTTCATCCATTCTTTAAATCAGGTGATGAAAATAACTTCACAAACTATAGACCAATAAGTATTCTCCCTGTCTTTTCAAAGATTTTAGAAAAACTGATGTTTGTTAGACTGATAAAATTTCTCAATAAATTCGATATTCTCTATCACCACCAATATGGTTTTAGGAAGCAGCATAGCACACTACATCCAAATATGCAACTGTTAAAACATGTTGCTATAGAAAATAACAAAGTAAGTAAGGACACCACTTTAGCTATTTTTCTTGACCTTTCCAAAGCCTTTGATACAATAAGCCACGACATCCTCCTTCAAAAACTCGAACACTATGGAATAAGAGGTATCGCTTTAAGTTGGTTCAAAAGCTATCTGAAGAACAAGAATCAGTATGTATCGTTTGGTGATAGCAACTCTAATCTAACTGAACTGACATGTGGAGTTCCACAAGGTTCTATATTGGGCCCTATTTTATTTCTAATATACATCAATGACATAAGTAATTCAACTACATTAAATATCTTGTCGTTTGCCGATGACACAGAAGCATACAAGTCTGGAGCGGAGATAACTGCCCTAGTCTCAGATTTTAATGAGGAATTAAATTTACCGGATTGATGTCAGAGTCGAATTTTTGAGGCCATGTCAGTTTTAGAGTAGGAAATTTGAAACTCAAGTTTCCAGTTGGAAATAAAAGATCAAAATTTCTCATCATTAGGCCTAGTTGGAATTTTTCATGAACAATGTTAATTTATTGAATTTCCAACTATTTGATTTTTGACCTCGGAATTTCCAACTATTAAAAAAAATACTCCTAGCTGGGGGGGGGGGGGGGGGGGGGTGAGATCCCTACACCCCCCTGTCGCCACATCCCTGCTGCTTAATGACAAACATAGCCGGATTTGATGAAAGATATATGGAATATTGAGAGCTGAGTTCAGTGTTCTGCAACTTGAATTGAATTGATATTTTCACCAGTGATATTTTGTATAGTGGATTTATATGCATGGAATCAAATCATGTACATAAATTATCTGAGTGTGTGTAACTCAACAACATCAAAGGGTCAGGTAGACTTAATGCAGACCTGATAATTCGTGCAACTGAAGATTGGTAATTCCCCAATGTTTTCTGTGGACGGATGTAGGAGTGTTAAAATGCCCCAACGTTCAACGTACTTATCAGATAAGTCAGTGCCTGAAAAGATACTTGTTTTCGTAACTAAACTATTTAAATCGCACGAAACGTCGTTAATTTCGACGTTACAACCCATGTCTTATTTTCTGATTATCAACTAATGTCTAATCGGTGCGTGGTCCTTAGCAGCAGCATTGCATTCTTGTGCGTAGTTCACATGACGTTATTTACGCCAACAGGTGCAAGTAAAGTGCATTCATGACGTCATGGTGTGAAACGTTTGAGACAACGAACTGATTGTGGGAGAATTTAGCGACAATGAATTAAATAAAAAGTGTAAAAACCATTCGAAATTTCATGTGATATACAGAATCTTTAACTCATGATGTTTGGATATAAGATTTTTTGAAACTCGTTTGATGAATTCGATTCACATCTCGCCTAAAGGCTCATCAAACTATCATTACTCTAAAGCTAATTTGCTCGATGGGATTCGAGTCATTCGAGCAATGGTTTATCAGTAACTGCTCGATTGCTTATTGGGTTTGAGAATGCTTTTGATATACACAAGGGAGATAACCCTGCATACAGATTATGGGAAATCAAGCAATCTGATTGGTTATAAATGATCTAGATAAATGAAACAACAAGAGTACACGGAATAGGGTCAGAACTAACAAGAATAGACCAGAAACTGCTAAATATAGTAATATGGTAAACTGTTCCAACTAATAGGCTCTTCTACGCTACTGGAGTATACTCCAGAATAAAGGAACATGACCAGATAGAGGAAAACTATTGCATATATAGATAGAAGCAGAGAATTCTGAAAGAATTCGAAATAGTAAAAGTTGGGATAGATTTTGGTGATTTGGAAGGATTGTCGGGTTGTTTGTGGTAATTCTACGAATTGGGAAATTACTCTTCTACAAAGGAACATACCCTCCGAACATACCCCGTCTTATTGCAGAAAAAATGGGTAACATAGCAATCACGTGCTACCATAGAAACCAAGATGGCGGCCTCCAGTATACAAAATGGACGACGGAAACACGTATCACCTTAACAACACGCGCTGCGCATGCGCACTCACACCACGTATCACAATGGATATGACGTCACAACATGGCCGCTCACGCGGGTTACCATGACAACACAACATGGCGCCACTGGGTCACGTGACTATGACGTCACATGAGATCCTGCAACCTTGGGGTGTCCGGGTACATGACATACTACTACCGTACCATAGATAAACTTCCGTTATACACGTTCCAGAAATTATGGAATGCTCTAGACGTCACTGTTCGAAATATTAACAACAGAACCGCCTTTAGACGCAAATTAACCTCCGAGTTTATTTCTTCCTACTCTAATTATGTCCGGTGTAATAACCCCTACTGCCCAGAATGTACATAATGAATATCCATATTTTCATTAACTTACCAAGAACTTACCACAAAAAGAACTTATACACACAAGTCATGCCCTGTGTCCCATTCTGGTATCCTCGTTCTGTACAACCTGCAAATCTTTCGATTTGTTCCGTAAATATGCATCAATAATTTATATGTCACGCCTACTGTCGCACCGTGAGGTGCCGCGGGGAGGGGGGGGGGGCGATCCAGTTTAAACTGAAATGGGCGGATTCACCGCTACTGATTTGGCCCCACTGTGTGCCAGCCGATGTGGACCTTCCACTAACGGACTTGTATCATTCCCAGATTTGTACGATAGTTTATGACGGGATCTGTTGATACTGGATGTTACCCTGAACTGTGTTAACAATTCATTAAGCGGTTGTTTCGGGATTTTGGCAATATTGAGGCACCAGTCGTCCGCTGGAATCAACATCTATAATTATTTGCCCCTTACTTATTTTTATACGAGAACAAATTATTGGCAAAACAATATGAACACCCGCCCATCATTAGGAATTAGACTAATTGATTTAACCTTTTCGCTGCTGGGCAATTTGGTAATATCCTGTGCTGAACCATATACTGGAGGGAATGGGGTTAAAGTGAAAAATATGAAAGCGCCAATAACGTTCACGTATTTGTAAATTTAAAACTGTTATTATACAGTACGTGGATAGTGTATTATCACTAAATCACCCCTGGAGTGGCGATTCCACCCAAGCAATAATTAGAGAGTTGTTGCAAACCATAACAAGCACAAGCAAAGTTCCAGCCAATGGACCTCCGGGTTAAACCCGGAGGTCCATTGGCTGAAAAATTGTTTGTGATTTTTGTCCATATGTGCAGAATTTAAAAGTGATATTTTGGGTGATGCCTCCACTCTACGGGTGATTTTGTTACAATCTATTCTCCACGTACTGTATATTGGAACAACGTTGACTGAGTTCAACAATGTTTCCCAAATTACTCCCAGCCACACTCCATAAATCTCAAAAGAAAAGACGTCTAGTCGACCTGAATTTAGTTCCTATTTAATGGACTGACCATGTAGTCCAAACTTTGCTCCACATGCCGTTATATAATTTTTGTTTTGTTTTGTCGCCGTGTGGCACAGGGCAACAAAAACAATTATATATGTTGGGAGAAGTTTGGACTATTGAGTTCGTTGTTGCCTCGGATATTTCGGAATTTACATAGACGCGAAAAATGGTTGAGATCAAATGGATAATGCCATATCGTCTGTCGCTTGCATTTCGTTTATCATGCGTTCTATTGAGAATAACAACGAGCTATGATATCCATTCCTTGTACATGTTTGTGGTATCTCTGTACTGAGTACGGACCTATCGCACAGGCCGTCAGCAGTTGGTTCCTTACTCAATATGGACCTGTAGCAGCGAAAGGGTTAAGTCCGATCACTTCATCACAGTCTGTTGCGATTTTTATTTTCCTAGGGAGTGCCAGGCTATGTCACTTCCCACGGTATGCTGAATACATTATCTGTAAAACATTTATCTGTAAAAACGTTTTTAAATGTATACCGTAAATAAAGAATCTCAATCTGAATCTGAATCTATAACTACCTTGGAATAACAGTTTCCTCCAATAGAACTTTTAAAACTGCTATACAGAATTTGGAAAACGAAGCAAGAAAAGACCTTTTCTACGGCGGCTTATTAGCACCACGTAATTTTAAGTTCTTAAATTGCAGCTGTAGTGCAGCTTAATAAATTGGACCTGCAAATTAGCTAAATTGTTGCTACAATTTAATGAGGGCGCCGTGGCTCAGTTGGTAGAGGTGCATACTGCAAGCCGAGAGGTCCTTGGTTCGAATCCCACCTGCGGCAACCGCGTTGTGTCAAAGGGAAAGACACTTCACCTCTGTTGCCCATGTGGGCCACGGTGGCGTTGTGTACTAAGGCATACTGAACGTCGATGGTGCACCTGTCTTCAACCAGTGCTAACCCTGTTTGTGTGGGGTTAGTATGTTGGGGAGGTAACAGTTGCTCGCCGTTGCTCGGTGGTTCTCTCCTGGTACTTCGGCTTCCTCTACCCATAAAACTGTCGTTGTCATGATTAGCCATTGTGCAGAAATATGTGACCTTAAACACCGACAATAGCTACAATTTAACCATTTACCCAACGAATCGGCCGCATCCGTCCGCTTAATATGCAAATTCAGCAGTTGAAAAAATATTATTTTTAAAACAATTTCAACAAAACCATATCATGTGACCCCTCGTTGGAACGAGCTCGTCGGGCTCGTTCCAATGAGTGGTCACATGATATGGTTTTGTTGAAATCTTTTGAAAATTTTCAAACAATGATATTTAAAATAATAAATTTTGATATTGTCTGCGTTGGGTAAAGGGTTAATAAACTGCGGCTGCAATTTAGCTAAATTGCACCTGCAATTACTAAATTGCACCTACAATTTACTAACTTGCACCTATAATTTAGATGAATTGCAGCTACAGTTTACTGAATTGTAACTGCAATTTAACATCTTCATTCTCGTTGGCCAAGTTAACTCAGCCAATCGGGGGCACAGGCCCGTTATTTGACCTTGTGTTTAGTGTTTGAGAAGAGCGGAAGGCCAGTTATCAATCTAACTGGTGAGTACCCAAGTTCACATATTGAATTGGTTGAAATGGCAATAGGATATCGAAAGTTGCTTGTGCGTACACAGTGAGTTCTGCAGAAGAGCCTTGCTAATATTTATAAGTAAGGTTACCATAAAACATCCTCAGACAAACCACTCTCAGATGACGCTGAGCCATGAGGTGTCAGTGAGGAGGAGGGTTCTACCTTCCTATCAGGCCAATCCAAACTGAATAAAATTGAAGCTATCGCCCAGTTGGCCTCCAAATATTCCCCGGGAAAGATTCCCAAGCCTGTCCAAATTAAATGAAATCAATTTGCCTTAAGAACGTAACTAAATTTAAAACAAAATCAGCGCTAATGTACACAAAAATTATGAACCATATTTTGCTTCATGCTTAACATATGCTTTGCTATTTGCTTCAAAATCATAGCTTATTAACCTTCACTGGGACGAGATCGTTCAGTTATAAGGAATCATAAACTAGGTTTTCGAAAGAAATCCAATTTCATACATCACTTTATTGATTGAATCTGTAAACCTTGAAGAACAAACTAAATATTTATCAGAATCATTTCTTTAACAACATATTTCTGCCAGGGACGTTGCTAAAGGTTTTCGATTTGCTGGGGGGGGGGGGGGGGAAGGGGGTAGGGTAGTGAATTTCCAACTGGGGGAAGGAACCGAGAAAATTTTTGAAAATGAAGCCATGAAAGGGGCATACAATTGATTCTGGTAACCGAAATGCCAACACATTTATGATAGAATTATCAGGTTATTATTATTTGGTGTTATTCTGGGAATTGAATATGTGCTAAACAAATGCTCAAGCTGAGAAATTTGAGCATATCACACTGTCCTAACATTAAATTAGATCTTATGCAGGAATGATCAATTTTCGGTGTTTCGTCATTCTGTAATTGTGAATGATGGAGTTAACTCAGGATAACGATTTTACATGGTGCGATTTTCTTGAAGTAGATTTCGGGGATTTTTTATTACGATAAGTAAAGGTACTATAGAAATCCCGTCGTACCTATTGGCATCATGCATACTTATGAAGCTTAATGTTGCGTACACTGTAGTTGTCAATAGTAACAGTTGGAATAGGCCTGTTTGCCGATTTGAAACTGCGTTGGAATTTTGGGAAGTAAATGAGACATCAGCATCACCAAAGAAGCTCTGAAACCCAGATACATGTAGATGGAATTTCCAGCTACTCATGACTTGCCCTCCAAATTTCAAACTATAGGAAATTTTGGCAAGGATTGGAGGGCGCGGGCGGGAGACACCCCGCCTGTCGCCACGTCCCTGATTTCTATATAAAACTCTTTACCCAACGACAAAACATCCCAACCTACATGTACTTTCTCTATTTTACTAATTATTTTAGTATATTTTGAAAAAAGAAAAGAAAATGTTTCAAAAACATAGCTTTTGACCCTCATTGGAACAAGCTTGCTGAGCCCGATCCAATGAGGGGTCATAAGCTATTTTTCTGAGACAAAAAATGAAACATTTGAGTTATGCAGGAACTTTTGGGAGTAGAGGATTAAAAAACGTTTATTAAAATCAATCAGTTACTGCTTTTATTGCCGACCAGACGTTTCGTTCAAAACTGAGAAAACATTTTCCCGCATTTGGCGGGAGCGCGAGGGCTCAGTGGAAGACTGTTAATGGACTTCAATGCTAGAGGTTACGAGTTCGATCTCGGCCCGGGACGATCCGCATTGTGTCATTGGGCAAGGCAGTTTATCCCGGTTGCCTAGATGGGGGCACGACGACGCTGTGTACTAAGGCATACTGCACGTGAATGATGCACATGTCTTCAACCTCTGTAACCCTGCTTGAGCGGAGCTTTAACAGAGTTAGAATGTTGAGGAGCTGACAGTTGCTCGTCGATCGTCGATGCTTGGTGGTTCTCTCCTGGTACTGTGGCTTCCTCCACCTGTAAAACTGTCACGGTCACGATTAGCCATTGTGCATAAATATGTGACCTTAAACACCAATAAATAATAGAAATAATTCCCGCATTTGGCTCTGGTAATGAATAAAGCACATTTTCTGGGCAATACCATATTGTATCAGGTTTTTGGGCCAAACAAACTATTTATTCCAATTGGCTTAGTGGCACTGACTTCAATGCCATCTTTCATGTCAGTCTCTGTTATGGTTCCATGATAACACTTGTTATGATACACAACAAGACACCGTTTATCAAGTAAACTGTTATTAATTTCGTCAACAGTCTCAAAGGTGTAAATGCTCCGGGAAGAATTAGATGATTGGTGTACCTCCGACGTTATGTTAGACACTGTTTTTGTATCTCCTCGTGTAAATGGTCACACTTTCAAAACCCACCCAACTTTTGTCTCGAAATATGGAGGTGGGGGCGGGGCTGATCCAGGAAAGGCGGGCGCAAATTATGCTGGCAGTATAATGAACAACATTATCCGAGCCGCGCAGGTGCTAGGTTGGTGAGAGCACAAGGGGCATCTCCCTCTCGGGGGAGGGGTTATCGAGGGGGATTCCCCCGATACATTAAAAAAATGAGGGCCAAAACTCGTGTTCTCAGAGATTCTGAGCCTCCTGATAATTTTCGTAATCCATCCATCCACCCATCCCTACTCTCTCTCTCTTTAATTGACTAAGAAATTTCGAAAATGAACTCGATGATGCCCAGAAAACAGTTGACAATACATTGAAGTGTGGCTGTTAATTGGCACTAGTCTTTTCCACAATTATCGTCAAAAAAGTATGCTTTCACTTTTGATTTGATTGCTCTGATACAACTTGATGCATCCCTGCTGCTGAACAAACTCCAACTTGCGATAATCTGATGTATGTTAAAAAAGTCGCACGTCGGCGATTATCAAAGAGGCTATTTGAACCTGCCCGATAAGTTGGATAATGGAACTCATTCACTTAACACCTCATTAACAGAAAATTCGCAAAATGTTTACCGTGACTTTTTCATTTAGAACGATTTAACGATTTTTATATTCACTAAATCACAGAATAGTAAGTAAACAGTATCTTTAATTAATTTTTTTTCGGTCAGAATTGGTATTTCAAGTCAGATTCGGTATTTAGTGACACCGTCCTGCACTTTCTCTCAGGTCGAATATTCCCCTGGGGCTGAATGTTTCCGGGCCGAATGTTCCCGGTCTTTTTGCCACGAAGGTTGCACTAGTACTCTTTTTCAAATCTGACAGCGCTGGAGAAAATCAGCAAACACGGACCCACAATCCATTGCTCTTCGTTCGCCATTGTAAGACTGAAGTTTATTTAAATGGTCAATGCTAAATGACCGCAAGTTTTAGATTTAGTGAAGTGTTCTTTCAGGGGTGATTTTACCACATGAAAACCTTGGTAAGACTCGTAGTAGTTTTATATAATGCGGACACTTGTGAATCGCAGTTTTCATAAGAGCTGTGGGTTGGTTCAGGCCAAATCGGTACTCTCCAGTTAGTTTTTTCGTACCTCGGAAACAAATGCCGACTGGTCGCATATCCGTGTGAAAACTTCGTCCAACTTAAGTAATTTACAGTTTGGAGAACGACATTAACCAGTCAGCAGGCAAGAGTAAGCTTATAAAAACACACCTTCCCGATTTATGAGCTGAGATTTATTTATTCCACTTTCCAGCATGTAAATAATTTAAATGGGAGCGGCCATCTAAATACCGAAACGGCGAAAGAAAGATGGTAGGTACCTTCTTAAATTTAGGATACTTAACCCGCATCATGGGGAAAGCCAGTACAAGCCAGACTTGTACAGTCAACCCGGCTTATACGGACTTTCGACCGGGTTACTGACGTTTCGTACACAAGACGTTTCGTACACGCGACGATTCGTACACGACGTTTCGTACACAAAAATTGGACGTTTCGTACACGAAGTGAGCGTTTCGTACACGTGTTTAATTATCTGTTTTAGACGTTGCATTATAAAAATATTTATTATATACATTAAATTAAGGTCCTATATAAGTAATGAAATTTTGTTCATTTTGAAAATTCTCACCTCTGATATTCGTTCAGTAGGGTCGTCACGATAACGTTGTGCAGTTTTCTGATTTGCGTAAAAAATGGCAATATACACCTTTTTCAAACTTCTCTTATTCATTTATTTTTAAATATTTGCACCAGATAAAAGGTGCAGGTTATTCACGGGTTCACATTCCACCTAAAACGAATTGGATGACATCGATACGCAAATTATTTAAAAAGAACGACGACGTCAAAGTTGAAGCAAAACACATATTTTCGAGTCAAAAAAATCTTTGTAACTTTTTTTCAACCGTTTTCAAGGTGCTGTCGACTGGGAGATATTTTTCACAGGAAAATGTAAGTACCACCATTTTAAAGATCATATTCTCACCTTCACAACGGTCCATGATACTTTGGAATTTTTCAATTAGGTCATGATATATTTTTCGAAGGAAAACTTTGATCGCGCATAACTTTTTAACCCATAAATGGATGCAAAAGTATCATGCATATTTAAATAGAGGAGATTTGAGCCTATTGAAAATACTGGATGTCGATTGGCTAATGTTAGGATCTTCCAGTCGATGACTTGTCAAAAAACGGTGACAAAAATAAACCGCCTTCCAAGAATTCCGCTCCACGAGAGCACGTAATTTTATAAACACGTGCACAGTGCAGCATTCGCTTGTGCAAGTAAATTCAAATTTCCTCTCGTAACGGAAATGAATAAACAACTGAAATAATTTGGCTTGCAATTCACCATAATTGCAAATAGTAAAACACTCAAAAAAGTTATCAAAACACATTTATTTGATTGTCTTGGTTGTTTGCTGAAAACTCCGCCCATATTCCCAAAATTTCCAGCAGGCCACGTGCGTTTTCAAGATTTCGAATTTCATTCTCGTGTCGGGCGGAGGCTTTCAAGTTTCAATTTCATCGGAATATTTTGAGACCTGCACCTTTTTCGCGAAACACGCTTAACAGGATTTAATTCAAAATGTGGAATTGTAAAAAATAATACTAAAAAAAAATAAATAAAATATGTCAACAGTGACAGACGTCAACAAACAACACATGCTTTTTCGATGATAAACAAGCACCTGTGCTGAACTTTTGAGCGAACTGGCCATTATTTTCTTTCCAATCTTCGTTAGTTAAAAATCTTAATTTTAAGGTGAATTACCTTTGTTGTTCAACACTCTCAGTAAAACATGGGAGTCATCCGACGAAAGAGTTATTTTTTTCCCGGGTACAGAAAAATTAAAAATAAATTTGAGTGTGAGCGAGATCAATTTTTTTTCACATTCATTTTAGACTACTGAATCCAGTGTCTTGTTGCGTAGCCAGTCCTATCTGGTTAGTGGGTTAGGAGGATAAAATTAAGCAGAGTTCTGCTGAAAGTGGAAGTTATTTAATTTTCATGCTCTCCTCCATCTGCAGGAGTTTCGAGTAATTGTTTAGGGGGGGGGGGGGCAGGGGGAGGGCAGCTATAGCTTCTTTTGGGGAAGCATTTGTTGATTTAGCTTATTTTAATATTTTCATTATTTTACGTTCACTCTGCTCTGGGGGGAAGAGTATTTATATCATTTGTTTTTCACTGATAGGTGGGGTGCAGGGGAGAAGTGGATATTAAAAGGGACATTGTTGGGAACATCCTCTCCCTGGGCAAACTCCTTTATTTTCTGTGGTGTTGTGAGGGGAATACCTCACCCCCCACCCCCATCAGAGAGCCCAGACTCTCATGTAGGAAATCCTAGGGTCTTGGGGGGGGGGGGGTGTAACTGGTGTAGCAGTTGATTGTGCTTCTACCTGGAACAATATTTCCAATACCCACACTTTCATTCTCTAGCATTCATCTTTTTGGAATGTTAGGACCTGTCTGTTCCCCAAGGGAAGCACTGTCCATCACCTTTGCATTAATTTGTGTGTTAGAATACTTAAAATAAAGAAATCCTTTCCAATTTTTTTTTATTGGCAGTTTCATGTGTTTCCACTATAATAAAACTTTGGCCAGCCGCTGTTTTGTAACGGTTCTCAGGTTAGAAGGCCTTATTTATTGGGGTTTAGTGACACTTTCAACAGCTAGGGGAACCTCATCTCAGACAGTTCTACGGGTGGAGGAAGCCAGAGTACCCAGTAAGAATTAGTAAGCAATGGCAAGCAGACTCCCAACATTAGAAGGCCTTAATTAACCCTGTACTCCAAAATACATCCCTATCCCCACACTTCATCTCTCCTCCAAACACCCAGAAACAAACTGATAACACTGTGCACATCATTCTTTCCAATCTTTCTGAAAGAAAAAAAATACTAACCCTTTCCTTTGTGTTGTTCAATACACAGACATCCTTCATTCTTCCATCCCAATATAATAAAAGATTGAACAAAATATTTTATTGACTTTTATTTAAATTTCTAATATCAATAACATCCATCTACAAGTATATATATTAGGGTAGTTTATACCAACACCTAAAAAATTAATTATGGTGTGAATTTGCTTAAGAAACTATTGAGACCCAAAATTGAGTTCTTGCTGTATGGCATAACTAACTGTATACATAGAATATAGTTTGGTGGAATGTGTCCAAGGAAAGTTACTGCATATAAGGGTAGATGAAGAGGGCACAGAAATAGCAATGGTGATCTATTTTACAAAAATAAATATCTCCTGTGAGCCACCAGGAATTTTTTTGGTGTCTACAGGGTCAAATGTGGACCCCTTTCCCAAAGGTATTTGGGCATGGTTTTCTCAATTGAAACCAAAATTTCTCAAGCCTACTCCCCTTTCGAACAAAATTTTAATTCACTATTGGTATCCTGAACTTGCTGAGTGGTCACAAGCCCCCAGATAGCGTTAAGCAATATTAAGCAACCTACCGAAGCACAACAAGTTTCTAAATTTAGGGCAAACAGCATGTTCTTTAAACCTTAAAGGCCTAATTCTGAGAGTGAGCACATTTTTCTGCAACCAAACAAGTGCCCCAACAAGCAGTCGTTAGATGCAAGTTACATTCCGAGAATCTTGTAAGTAGTTCCTAGACATGTCTTGGCTGCCTGTATAGACTGCCAAGACTTGTCTTGACACAACAGCAAAGTCACATCGTGTAAAAGTGTTCTCAGTTCATATTGAAGGTAATATTTCTTATGCTCTGTATGTTTCTTCTCCCCCAAAACAATTTCAAATTGGAGCCTTCGAGTTGAGAATTTTCCAAATGCATGGGTCCCAGGCCCTTTCCCAAAGAGGGTAGATGAATCCCTGGCCACAAATAGCAATTTTTAAACAATCAAGATATCGATACCAGAGGTGTCAATTAAAACAAACACTCGGGAGATGTGGTGGCCAGTGACTGCCGGGAAGAGAATGCAGGTGAGTGAATAATCACTCTCATCATTTTCATTTTGCGAGAGTGAAAAATTTAGGAGAGTGATTTTAACCCCTTACCTACTATAACTGCTCAAACTGACCAGCACTATACACGAAAATGATCCATACAAATTTTGTTATCTTTTCATTCCAATGAGGTGTCATAAGCTATGGTTTATGCCAAAAAAATGAAAGATTTCAGTTATGCGAGATAATGTTTTGCAAGTATCGTCTCCCAGGTGGGTCATGTAATAGGTGATTGAAATACAATATATAACACGAAGTTCAGACATAATTTCTACATACATCATGAAGGCGAGTGATTAATTGCTCCCATAGTGAAAAGTTTAGGAGTGTGATGGCGAGTGAGAGTGATCACTCTCCTTTCCCATCAGTCCTTGGGTGGCTCAGTTGGTAGAGTTGCAGGCTGCAAGCCGAGAGGTCCTCGGTTTGAATCCCACCTGCTGCAACTGTGTTGTGTCCTTGGGCAAGACCCTTCACCCCCATTGTCCACATGGGGGCATGGTGATGTTGTGTGCACATTTGGCCACAAGTTGTTTTCGTGAAATATTATTAAATTATCAGTTCTGGTGCGAATACGGTAACAGACTTCCAGGAACCAGTGGTGCCAACAGTCGACTCTATGAGTTGATTACATATGTGTTTCGTGTTCTATACATCCCAACCTTCATTTTGATGTATAATTTGTGTATATGTAATTTGAATTTAAGGAATATGACAGGTGAAAATTTCAAAATAAACAAAATTCTATTACTTATATGGGCCCTTAATATTTTTACATTTATGCCAATTTATGGATATCTCCCATGAATATTTATGTAAAATTATTCCTGTTTTTATAGATACTGTTGGTGTTTAATTGCATGTTGAATAGGTTAATTTTCTTTGATTTCTTTGATTTATTGTTTGATTTTACCGATGAGTGACTTGTTTGCATATTGCCGGGATGTTTTTAGGTTATTTCGTTTGTTTGTTTGCACATGTGATGACTAATCTAGTCAGCGGTAAATTGCGAAGAGTCTGAAATCTTTCACTGGAGTCTACAAGAGATCTTTGACTTGGAAAAATAACAAGCACGGTGTCTTGTCAAATCTGAATTTCAAAAAACTAATCGGGTGTATATTGGGGTATGGAACTGTCCTGAGCCTGTCACTTCATTGCCCAATATGACGGAATGGGGTACCCATGTTCTGGTTGTGGAGGTGAGGTCAGGCCAAGGCAGGAGGCTCTCTCTGTGTTGTGACTGCTGTAGCAGATGGAGGCACCGAAAATGTGATACCGGTATGTCACGCCCGGTTTATCGGGAGTTAATGATGAAGCAAAAAAGAGGACAGGTGTTTATGTGGAGGTGCCCAGATTGTACTCGGGGGGGAATATGATGGAATTAGCCGTGATGGAGGAGAGGGAGCTGAGTATAGACCGTGATAGTGTCACGAACATCATGGAGGAGAGAGACACATCTAATGACAGACAACTTGCCAACACAGACAATAATGGTGACAATGACGGTGACACACGCATGAATGTGGATGTGCAAACTGCAAATAACAGATCATTCAACGTCGACATCATTGCTGAGCATGTAGAGTCCAGACATGAGGTTTCCATTACATCTGAGAGCATACCATCAGAATTACCTGTGGATCAACCCATTCACTGGGAGGTAAGTTGTTACCTTTACTGTAATTTCCAAGTTTGTGTGTGTTTGAGAGAGAGAGAGAATTACCCGAGGACCAAGCCATTCGCTGGGAGGTAGGTTGTTACCCTTACTGTAATTTCCAAGTTTGTGTGTGTTTGAGAGAGAGAGATAATTACCCGAGAACCAACCAATTTGCTGGGAGGAAGGTTGTTACCCTTACAGTGATTTCCAAGTTTGTATGTGTTTGAGAGAGAGAGAGGGAGCAAGAGAGAGAGAGAATTACCCGAGGACCAACCCATTCACTGGGAGGTAGGTTGTTACCCTTACAGTAATTTCCAAGTTTGTGTGTGTTTGAGAGAGAGAGAGAGGGAGCAAGAGAGAGAGAGAGAATTACCCGAGGACCAACCCATTCACTGGGAGGTAGGTTGTTACCCTTACAGTAATTTCCAAGATTGTGTGTGTTTGAGAGAGAGAGAGAATTACCCGAGAACCAACCAATTTGCTGGGAGGAAGGTTGTTACATGTACCCTTACAGTGATTTCCAAGTTTGTATGTGTTTGAGAGAGATAGAGAATTACCCGAGGACCAACCCATTCGCTGGGAGGTAGGTTGTTACACTTACAGTAATTTCCAAGTTTGTGTGTGTTTGAGAGAGAGCGAGAGAGAGAGAGAGCGAGAGAAAGAATTACCCAAGGACCAAGCCATTCGCTGGGAGGTAGGTTGTTACCCTTACAGTCATTTCCAAGTTTGTGTGTGTTTGAGAGAGAGAGAGAGAGAGAGAGAGAGAGAGAGAGAGAGAGAGAGAGAGAGAGATTCATTGAGTTACAATTTTTATTTTCAGATCGTTCACACAGGTACAAAGAGAGCCAAACCAAGGTTGCATGACTCACGACTCTTTGGGCTTTACATACACGATGAGGAGGAGCTCAGAATCTACAACATACTGGTGATGTTCTATTGGCCAAAAGGAGAACAGGTGCCCTGCAACAGTAATCCAAAAGGGATCAACTTTCAATTTTGGAAATTCAACACACAACCATGCTGGTAATCCTGGGGCACTGCTAGGAACTAAGGTATGGGTTGAAGTCCTTCGAGTGTGTACTGGAGACATTCAGAAATCAGCTAACACGGTTGTTGAGGATGCTTTTTTATCACATTGGAGCGAAACGGATCACCAGCTACCTTAGCCCTTAAAGGAGACAAGAGCGATAAACAGAAAAAAAAAAATTTAAGACCAACCGAACCAACTACATTGGATTTTGAGGTTAGTTAATACTGTATTCCCAAACTTATCTCTCTCTCTCTCTCTCTCTCTTGAATATCTGTATACTATGTTTCCCGTTTATATTGCAAAGTATTTTATTTAAAAAGATATCTGACAGGTGTTATCCTTGCAGGCCTACAATTCAAGTTTGTTCAAAACAGAATGCTATTCATTTTTCGGAAATTTGTAGCATTTTGTTATGCATAGAAAAAAATGTATTTTGAGCCCTGGTGGACAGATTATAAATTATATTTATATAACTTATTTGGGGAGCGTGGTGGCTCAGTAGGTAGAGGTGCAGGCTGCAAGCCGAGAGGTCCTCGGTTTGAATCCCACCTGCGGCAACCGCGTTGTGTCCTTGG
Organism: Pictodentalium vernedei; assembly: GCA_031216915.1. Taxonomy (NCBI): domain Eukaryota; kingdom Metazoa; phylum Mollusca; class Scaphopoda; order Dentaliida; family Dentaliidae; genus Pictodentalium; species Pictodentalium vernedei. The sequence continues at coordinate 322,141,688 of CM062288.1, read as the reverse complement.
GCAAGACACTTCATCTCCATTGCCCGCATGGGGGTACGATGACGCCGTGTACTAAGGCGTACTGCACGTCGATGGTACGCATGTCTTCAACCAATCTAACCCTGCCTGTGCTGCAGTGCGGAGTTTTGATGTTGGGGAGCTGGCAGCTGCTCGTCGTTGCTCGGTGGTTCTCTCTGGGTACTCCGGCTTCCTCCACCCGTAAAACTGTCACGGTCATGATTAGCCATTGTGCATAAATATATGACCTTAAAACATCAATAAATAAATCAATAATCAATATAACTTATTTATATTATTATATATTATTTTTCATATAATTTATATGAATTATTTATAAAATATTTATATATATTATATATACTGTAGTTCTAAATATTATTTATGATATGTTTTCAGGTACTGACGTCAATTCTAGAACAGCTGCCAGCCAGACCTGATGTGGAGGAGGTTGTTTGCAACTTTGAAACAGCAATTCGGGCGGCCGTCAGAAATGTTTTGCCTTCAGTAGATGTCCATGGCTGTACGTTTCATTGGTGTCAAGCAGATTACAGAAAAACAATTCAGCTTGGTCTTCAGACAGCTTATATGGAAAAGGGCATCATTCATTCCTTCATTAAGAAAGTGCTTGTGCTGCCGTATTTACATAGGCGTCACATTGAACCAGCTTTTAATGAGTTAAAGGAACAGACTGAGACATCTGCTCAAATAATTGACTTGTGCCAATATGTCCAATCAACATGGTTTGAGAGCACCGTTTGGAGAGTTGGAAATTGGTGCAGTTTTAGACGGCTTGTACGCACTAAAAATGACTGTGAGGGGTGGCATCGGAGGCTTAATGCCCGTGTAGGTTGTGTTAATGTTCCGTTTTATGCACTTGTTCCAACACTGAGAAAAGAGGCAAGATTGGTCAACTTGCGGTTACAACTGGTATCAGAACAAAGACTGACATCGACCAACAGAAAGTCTTCCAAGGACCAGCAGAAGAAACTCAAGGTGGACCTGACATTCCTAAAAATGCAGGAGGGCTTAAAATCGCTCTCCCGACATGGCCTAAGGGAGCGATTAGCTCTCCTCAAGCTTACAAAAGCTAAAAATGGCAAAATGAAGTTTTAATATTTAGGAATTCTGCCGAGTGGGCTTTGTACATATTATTTGGTGCTGGTAACCAGGTAGTCTCTGTGAGATGGCTACACTGCCCCTCCCACACCTTCAGGTCTTGGAAAGGTACGGAGGTGTGGGAGGGGCAGTGTGGCCATATTGCAGAGCCCACTAACATAACAGAGATCTGAAAACCTGTGGCTTTTAGGAATCGGCTGTTGTGGTAATCATTATTTTCTAAGGCTAGGAGGGCTATTTTTCGTCCTCCTCAATTTTTAAGGCGAGCGAATAAATCGCTCTCCTGAAAATGCCAGGCCTGTCAAGGACCATTGGGGCAAGTACGAGGAGAAGCAGCTGTCAACAAGAGTTTCCTGAAGGCCTGCTCCACCATCGTTCCATTCTAAATTTGTATCATACTGTATATAATACAAAGTCTGTGCTTTTTTATTTTGTGCTATTTTATCCTGTTATTGTTACAGTTGGAGTGCTATACTTTGCTCAGTAGGGTAGGTAAGGCCACACAAAGTAGATGTTCTGTTTCTCAGGCCAAGTTTTGTAAAATTGCATGCGAGCGGGCGTTTTTTTATTTTTTTTTTATTTTCGTAATTATTTCTTTGCTATCAGAAGTTCATGTTCTTGGTTTATTTTATCTTTTAGGCCTCATAATCTACAGAATATCAGGGTGGTGGTGTATTTCGTCCCTTGGGTGCAACAAGGCTTTGCAATGCTAAAGCATTGCAAAGCCTTGTTGCACTCAAGGGACAAATTTATCAGTTTTATTAACTTTGGAAAATATCAGACATAAACCATTTAATTTTTATTTTTTCAAGTTTGCATTGGCCATAAAAAGAAAGCATGCGGCAGCCAAAAGGACCATGCGGGAGGGCCTGAGAAACAGATTTTTAATTTTATTAAGCCTAAAACAGTTTAGCATAATGCAATGAGGTAATTTGCCGAAAATGTACAGTATCGCTGGAGATAAGTTGTCATAAAAACGCAATAAAATTTTATTGATATTTGCCTTTCAAAGATGGTACTAGTCTCTGCTTCAATTTCATGGGAATCCCTTGGACTTTCCATTAAATGACACCAAATACTGTTGCTGTCAATAAAGGGCAAATATCGATAAAATAAAATCAGTTTAGCAAAATGCAATGAGGTGATTCGCCAAAAATGTGCAGTATCGCTAGAGATAAATTGTCATAAAAACGCAATAAAATTTTATCAATATCAAAGATAGCAATATATTTTATATTGATGTAATACAATAAAATCACACGCAGAATACAACAAACACATAAAAGGCTACACAAAGTAGATCTGTTTCTCAGGCCATTATTTGTAAAATTGCATGCGGGCGAGCGGTTTTTTATTTTATTTTTTATTTCAGTAATTACTTCTTTGCATCAAAAGTTCATGTTCTTGGTTCAAGTTTTAGACCTCATAACCTACAGAATAGCACGGGTAGTGGTGTATTTCATCCCTTGAGTGCAAGAAGGCTTTGCAATGCTTTAGCATTGCAAAGCCTTCTTGCACTCAAGGGATAAATTCATCATTTTTTTTAACTTGGCTAAAATATCAGACATAAACCATTTAATTTTAATATTTTTTTAAGTTTAAATTGGTTATAAAAAGAGAGCATGCGGCAGCCAAAAGGACCATGCGGGAGGGCCTGAGAAACAGATTTTTTTATTTTTTTAGGCCAAAACAAAACATGTTATTTTTGTTTAATGAATTTATTTTAATTTAGTATGTATGAGATTTCAACTAAAATCACCACGTATTTGTTGGAAAATAAAATTATTTCATGCAAGAAAATAGTCTTCTTTCTTTCTTTTAAACCCAAAATCTGAAATTAGAAGGAAAAAAAGCGAGATATAAAGAGAAAATGCTAAATTGAAATCTGTGTACGAAACATCCAGGCCTTTTGTGTACGAAACGTCCTAAATTGCCCGTGTACGAAACGCCTGTGTACGAAACGTCCAGCAGCCCCTTCGACCAATACACGAAACAGGTTTTAAATAATGTACCACTTAGAACAGAGGCAAAGCCTTCCAAATTTCTCGCCCCAGGCCAGTCATCACCACAAATAACTAATGGTACCCATATAAACAAATCTTTCAATGCTGGTAAGAAAGTTTCAAAGTATTATTTTCACGATAGTGACCAAAAAATGGGATGTAAGAACATTTTTTTGCTGTGAACATTTTTTTCTGCACAATAATTTTTCACAAGATAATATTTTCCATCTGTGAGGATTTTGTTTATTTATTAAAGATATCAACCTCTGAACTGACGAAAGTTTGATCGAAAAATTCCATCTGTCTTTGTAACCAGTACATAAACGGCATGTCCAGAACTAAAGAGATGGGGGGGGGGGGGGGGGGGTGTGGGGCGGGGGCACTATGGTTCAGTAGGTGGAGATGCAGACTGCAAGCCGAGTGGTCCTCGGTTCGAATCCCACCTGCGTCAACCACACTGTGTCCTTGGACAAGACACTTTCACCCCCAACGCCCACGTGGGGGTACGGTGACGTGTACTAAGGCATACTGCATGTCAGTGGTGCACCTGTCTTCCACCAAAGCTAACTCTGCTTGTGTGGAGTTAGTATGTTTGGGAGCTGACAGTTGCTCACCATTGCTTGGTGGTTCTCTCTGGGTACTTCGGGTTCCTCCACCTGTAAAACTGTCGAGGCCATTATTAGCCATTGTACAGAAATTTTTGACCTTGAACACCAATAAATAAATAAGTAAACTAAGAGATGAGTGGTATACCAAAAATTTTGGAATGCTAAACGGCAGAACCTGTATTCCGATGAGAATCTGAGAATCGATTCACGCAAATATTCGCGCAATAAAACCAGCGAGAATCCATGTAGATTTTCTCTGCACCCTCTGTTTAGAATTTGGATTCACATGAACAGAACAGCGGCAGCAAATTAACCAATACAAGGCTAACATAACCTGAAATATCGTGACACTTTGTCAATAAAATTGTACAAATATGGATGTCATTGGAACCGGCTCAATGAGCCGGTTTCAATGACAGCCATATTTGTAATGTTTTGTTTGTAAATATTGTTTATTTTTTAAAAAAATAATCAATTTTAATTTATGTTTTAATAAAAATTAAAGAGCTGTGTTGGGTAAACATATGTTATCAGTATACAACAGGGGTTCAATCACAGAGGCCTCATGGCTTCCTGGGACACTCATAGCAGATATGGATTCTCGAAACCATTTTTGCGAGAATCCAAATGGATTCTCCCAAATTTAGATGAAATATAAGACCTGAAACGGAATGTCAGTATGGTCTTATGTCAATACTTTGTGGATGGTATATTGGAAGTCAAGTGCTATAAATGACAACAAACAAATAGTTTTATTGCAAACTTATTTTTAAAGGCCGCAGTTTTTAGCTCACCTACTTCTATTAGAAGTGGTGAGCTTATATGATGACCTCGGGTGTCAGCGTCGGCGTCCGACATGTCCAATATTGTAAGATTTAATGTTAAGGTTAATTTCTCAAAGATCAGTGGGCTCAGGCCTTTGATATTGCATATGTAGGTTGTAGGGGACTATCAGAACAGTATTTAACCCTGATACTACAACTTTTTTTCAAATTTCACCTAAAATTTTCTGCCAAAACATGTTGAAAGAATTTGCGTTTAGGTGTTGTAAGAATTTGCGTTAAAGTCAGCTTTTGTGCAGATTGTGCTGCTTTAACTTCTCATTACTGTTGATTTTCATATTTCAATAACAACTGTAGGTATTAACCCTACTGTATGCAGAAATTTAACAGAAATTTTCTTTTTTTTCAGTCAAAATTTTCATGTTTTTCTCGGACTTAGTAAATTTTAAGTTGTAAAACTTTGTATCTGGCCTCACGATTCATATTCTTAATCATAAACATGTCTAAAAGAAAAAAATGCTTTTATATCCAATGATTCTATGTTGAATTGATATATAATAAATGCAGAAATATAGACTTTCCAAAGCCATCACATAAACCACATTAATCATTTGATGCCTAGTTAATGATTTATTTTAACTAAATATTAGGCATGTTACATTGGAACGACATTATCAAGCGCGAATGTAGGTGAGCGTTGGGATGTAACATCCCTCTTGTTTGAAAGTCAATTTGGCAAAAATCTCCTCGTTTTGATTTTTGTCTCCGATAATAGCACGTTACCGTATTTCATCTAAATATTTGGACACTTGAATTATTTGGACACCATAATTTTGTGAGAAAAATACTTTTTTAACCTTCTATCTTTGGGACACTCAGGAAATCTGTCGGATGTCAGTGTCTTTTCGACCTAAGAGGAGTTTGGTGGTGTATCAGTATGTTTTCAAAAAAATTAAAAAAGAATTTTCGACATACTTATACTAATTTGTTTTGTTTTTCATTACAATTCCCTAACGTTATCACAATTAAAATCCCAGTAGTAAAGAACCAGAAAATAAACATTTTTAAAAAAAATGCCAGTCTGAAGATTGATGTAACATACCAGTACAGTACGTGGAGAGTGGATTGTAACTAAATCACCCGCGGAGTGGAGTTATCACCCAAGCTATAACTTTCAAATTTTGTATATATCGACAATAAACACAAGCAATGTTTCAGCCAATGGACCTCCGGATTTAACCCGGAGGTCCATTGGCTGAAACTTTGCTGGTGCTGGTTATGCTTTGCAACAAATTTGCAATTATTGCTCGGGTGGAATCTCCACTCTGCGGGTGATTTAGTGATAATACACTCTCCACGTACTGTACATGCACTGCACATGTATATTTCTATACAGCGTTACAGCTGAAAACAAATCCCACAATTCCCCTTTGAAAACTTCCGATCCCATCGTGATGAAAATACCTGCCGAGATACTGATTTGAGCGGACCCGGTAAGTATTGAGAAAACAGGATTCAATTAATGTGCCGGAAAAATAAAAGTGGAGTGGGGTGCATTCTGTGTTGTTTTTTCATTCCGAACTCCCTTGTTATTGGGTGCCCAGGCCAAGGGGAAATGAAATGACACCGACACTGGACAGGTAGACAAGTGACACTGACAATGAGAAGCCGCCTGAGATGGCGAACATGGCCATAACAATAAATAATTGCATCGAAAAGGGTGAGATCAGCTGCCTTGTATTGACCCCCCCCCCCCCCCCCCCCTTGCAGGGAATTTTAAAAATAAAAAACAGTGTAAATGCAAGGGCAGGTCCAGGGCCCCCACCCCTCAAGGTTTCGGCTGGCAATTTTTTTTATTCCCATGTGAACTTTTCTTTTTCTAAACAATCCTTCAAATGAGGCCCTTTGATGGTATCTAATCTTACGGTATCATGCGTACACAATCTACATTTGTCTACTTTTCTAGAAACTACAGTTAAAACTAGGAAGTCCTGTCACGAACTGTGCACTTATCTAGACTTAATTGCACGCAATTGCCATATCGAATGGCATCCAAAGCATGGCAAGTTCACCTGGTTACTCATAGCAAACACAGGCAATGTTTCTGCCAATGGACCTCCGGGTTACCCGGAGGTCCATTGGCTGAAACATTGCTTGTGCACAGGCCATATTTACAGAATTTGATAGCCTTACTATGGTAATAACACGTAGATTAATGCGCAGATCAACGTGCTATTTGTGCTCATTTCATGACAGTACTTCTAGTCTTAACTGTATGCAACCAATATGTGATTTTAAACTATGCATGATCCTTCGGAATTGTGGCTCCCCTCTCCACATCCCCCCAGTCGCCAAACAAAAAATCATGAATGCAAGGGGCAGAAAAAAAGGCATGGTAGGTACCACTCCCAAAATAATAAATAATAACCACATTTCTCATTTACATCTCAATTTCTTGTTTTATGCATAACAGATTTTCTGTTAACTGTGGCCTAATACAGAAATCCTGGACTGACATATGACATTCGATATACGACATACACCATATTGAAAATATGAATAAAATCCCCATAATCATTGCGACCAGTCAAGTAATTAATGTTTTGTTTGGCCAATCCAAATGGTGCTTTTATTCTGACTAGTTGATGGGTAGGGCTGGGTGGTTTATCGGTTCGTTTTTTTTTCTTTAAAACCGAAACCAAACTGCAGCCTTAACAAAAATACCGAGACTTACGGTTTAAACAAATTTCCTAGAATTGGTAAGTTTATGACCTCTCAGTCACATGCGTTCCGCATGCCAAAGGCTGAAATGTCTGACAAAGGTACATGTAAATGCTGTGCCGTGTATACTTACATGTACTTCAAGAGGATTGACAACAAATCCCACCAAAATAATGGTAGCAAATTTCTTATATCTTAAACGATATCCACAAAATCACCACCAGAAGGAATATGAAAAATTAAAAAGTCTTACGTAAGAATCCACACATGCAATTCAAGAATCGTTAAGTAAATTTAATGAACTGGGCACAGCGTCAGTCTCCATCATATTCGACCAAATAGGTATTGAAAGTTACCTGACAATATATGGTGTAAAAGTAATATAAATTATCTTTGACCCCAAATCATCTGCGTATGGCGCGTAGAATATTAGGTTGGAGGTAAAACCTAAAATTTATTGAGTTTTGAAACCTCAAAGTTCACATGGGAAAAATGACGGGTAAATTACGTCAATTAGCAAACTTCTGGCATGTTCTCTGAAACTTTCACATCCTCAGAGATAATGCTGTGCATTGGCAGTTCTATTTTTTTTTGTCAACATTAAAATTTAAATTAAAATAGAACATATCCTGTTAAATTGATGGCAGGTAAGGCCATACAAAGTAGATCTTCTGTTTCTCAGGCCATTATTTGTAAAATTGCATGCGGGCGAGCGATTTTTTATTTTATTTTTTATTTCTTTAATTATTTCTTTGCCATCAAAAGTTCATGTTCTTGGTTTATGTTTTTGGCCTCATAATCTATGGAATTGCATGGGTGGTGGTGTATTTCATCCCTTGAGAGCAAGAAGGCTTTGCAAGGCTAAGGCATTGCAAAGCCTTCTTGCACTCAAGGGGCAAGTTTATGAATTTTTTTTATTTGGGTAAAATATCAGACATAAACTATTTAATTTTTTTTTTTTAAAGATTACATTGGTTATAAAAAGATAGCATGCGGCAGCCAAAATGACCATGTGGGAGGGTCTGAGAAACAGATTTTTTTATTTTTTTAGGCCTAACTATTGAAAGTTTTTTAAACTTATTGCGAATTGTTTTGTATACTATTTGAACTTTAAGGAATCGTGCAGCACTGCAGGTCTGTCAGGTATGAACTCTCAAGTTAATGCTGCATTCCCAATACGCAGTTGTTATAATCAGCACGTTTTGCCATGCATATTTTGTGTACACAACAAATTTCAAGATCAATATTGCAAACTTTCAAATCTTATCAATCGCCTGTCTTGACTGAGATGGAATCTTTGCAGGGATCAGTCAAGAGGGCGAAGTGAAGTTGGCAATTTCTATGTTTGGGCAAAATCACAGTCGAAATTAGGAGAGATGTTGTGAAAACATTGGAGTGAGTTACCAAGAAAAGTGATTCGTACAGTACGTGGAGAGTGTATTATCACTAAATCACCCACAGAGTAGAGATGGGCAATATACCGAAAAACCGAACCGATACCGATATCATGGGGACACCGAAAAACCGAACCGACCCAATCTTTGAATACCGAAACCAACGGTATTTTCAATTTTCCCTGTGCATTCACTATTTATAAGGCCTTGATGAGGATTGATAGCAGTTGATGTGTTCATTTTCATGAAAGAAGTGACTGATTTTATTTTTCAGTTTTGTTAAGCCTTAAGAACCAGTGCAGTTGTACTAAATTATCAATAGTCTACGACCTGTACATGTCCAGTTGCTTAGCAGTGATTTCTAGCCAAGTCTTGGCTGCCTTAACAGGCAGCCAAGACTTGGCTAGAAATCACTGACCAGATAATTTTACTACTGTCATCAGGCCCACCTAAAGATGACATCTTCAGGACACACATTCTATGATTACAGACGCCTTAAGTGGAGCTTGAAAAGTTAAGGCGGATTTAGAACAAGTCACCAAATTACTGTAGATATGATCTGTGTTGACAAAAGAATGACAATGTTGAGCCCACCAACAATGGCATGTGTAGCACTGTGATAGAATGATACAAGAACAACTTATTCTGTATTTTTCTGACATGGATTCCCCTACTATCAGTGAATCTGAAGTCACATACCGAATACCGAACCGATACCGCGGTATACCCACACAAAAATACCGAAACCGATACCGAACTCAAAATTCCAATACCGCCCATCTCTACCACAGAGTGGAGATTCCACCCAAGCAATAATTGCAAATTTGTTGCAAAGCATAACAAGCACAGGCAAAGTTTCAACCAATGGACCTCCGGGTTAAACCCCGGAGGTCCATTGGCTGAAACATTGCTTGTGTTTTTATACGCCCGTTTTGAAAAAACGGGTTGTATTAAGGTATACCGCTGTCCGTCCGGTCACACGTCGTACGATAACTCAAGAACGCTTTGAGAGATTTTCGTGATTTTTGGACAGGTGGTGTATATTGATGGAGGGAAGTTCCCTTTCGTTTAGTGTCACCGTTCGATTAGTTATTCCAGAGTTATGGGACTTTATTACTTAGAAAATTGTTGATTTTTTACACGTACGATAACTCGAGAACGCTTCGAGAGATTTTCACGATTTTTTGGTAGGTGGTTTATGTTGATGGAAGGAAGCTCCCTTTCGGTTGGTGTCGCCGTTCGATTAGTCATTCCAGAGTTATGGGACTTTATTTCTTGAAGTTATGATCTCTATAGACATAAGATATATACATGAAATTCAAATAATTTATTTCCAAATTAATGAATACAGTATGTTGTTGGTTATGATTATTGTACAAGAATATAAAAAAAACCTGACAAGTACACATGTATACTCATATTTTGTGCTTCCCTCTTGTAATTAATAACGGGTGTATCATGCGCTCATGGCGCAGCTGTTTATTGTCCATATGTATAAAATTTGAAAGTTACAGTTTGGGTAATAACTCCACTCTGTGGCTGATTTAGTTACAATTCACTCTCCATGTACTGTATATCACGAATACTAGTTACTTCAATAATAGTTATCAAAATCACAAGAAATATGATTTGTGTTCCTTTTATTCCATTGTCATTTGAAGCAGGAACCAGTGGAAACAGGGCGGTCTATTTTGAAGAAATGTGATAATTACCAAAATAAGCACAACAATTGCATATTATCCACCAAAACCAGGGTGAAGGCTTAGCGACTCCAGGAAATGTTGATTTTTGCTAAACTGTACAGCGGTGTGATCACAAAAGTGGAAGAAATTTCGTTTTCGTGTCGATTTAAACGAAGCGCAATTGAAACCGTGCTCTCAGTTTAATCGATAATGCGTCGAGTAGATCGAGTCGAAATAGGAGAGGAATGAAGATTGGACAAACTGCATTTTAATTGATTAAAACAACGTGGTTGTGGTTTGCATGAAATTTTTTTCGTATTCGTATTCCCAACGAACTAAAAAATACTGCAGCAGACATGCAGAGGTTTGACATGTAGGCATATTTCTGATGCTTTAAATCATCAACATGAGTTAATGCAATGATCGTACGCAAATTCAAAATGAAACACTCTGTAGACAACAAATGGAGGAGAAAATTAACAAAAAGTGTACTTGGAACAACAAGGTATAATCCCCCATGCGAAGGTTTGAATGGGCATTCATGATAAAAAAGCCTACAGGCTACAGTCAACATGGATAACTGGTTGAGTGCTGGACTATTTGGATATTTGGGCTTTATTCGGAAGTGCAAGTGCCACAACTTGATGCCTTCATATTCTGTGGATATGCTTCATATTAGTTTGGAATTAAAATTATTTAGTCTCTGAGGGTTTGCCTTGTTACAATTTATAAGAGAGTGCCAAGTGACACTCTCTCATAAATTATAACAAGACAAAGAGATGTGAACAAACTTGGATGACCAAAAATAATTTAGCATCCTACCAGTTAAAGATTATGTGGCTAAATCCCCTCCACTCATCATGAAACGAGAAATGAAACATATTTAGTTAAGAGTCTCAACTCTATATCTCCTTTCATTTATAAAAAAATTGCTCTGTTTCAGCCCTTTGTAATTGTTGTAGAATTATGGAAAAGTTTGATACTCCCCCCAACCCCCCACTTTCCTCTCTTTCCATAGTAGACCTACTCCAATATATTTTTGTGGCCAGAGTTTCAGTTGACATTAAATATGAAATATGAGATTCTGAGAAAGGTATGACCTGTGGGGCATTTCGCAGATTTATTCACACTATTTCGCCTACATCTACACTGTACCGTAATTTATTATTTATTTATTTGTGTTTAAGGTCATATACTTACAGTTAAAACTAGAAGTCCTGTCACAAACTGTGCGCTTATATAGGCTTAATTGCGTGTAGGAATTGCGCACAATTGCCATATCGAATGACATCCAAAGCATGGCAGGTTCACCTGGTTACTCATAGCAAACACAGGCAATGTTTCTGCCAATGGACCTCCGGGTTACCCGGAGGTCCATTGGCTGAAACATTGCCTGTGCACAGGCCATTTGTACAGGATTTGATAGTCTTACTATGGTAATAACGCGTAGATTAACGCATAGATTAACGCGCAGATCGACATGCTATTTGTGCGCATTTCATGACAGGACATAGTTTTAACTGTATGCACAATAGCTAATCATGACCGTGACAGTTTCATGGGTGGAGGAAGCCGGAGTACCTGGAGAGAACCACTGAGTAACGATGAGCAACTGCCAGCTTCCCAACATCGTAACTCTGCACTGCAGCACAGGCAGGGTTAGATTGGTTGAAGACATGCGTACCATTGACGTGCAGTATGCCTTAGTACACAGCATCATCGTGCCCCCATGTGGACAATTGGGGTTAAGTGCCTTGCCCATGGTCACAACATGGGAATCCGAATTGATCGCTCAGACGGTCACCCATCCAAGAACAGGTTACCGCAATGCCACCACGCCCCCACTCTATACCATAAAACAGTAAGCACAGGTGAACAGATACACTGTTGTACCCCCCCAAGCTGGCCCCAACCCAATCACCATTCAGATTTAATTATTTTTCCACTTCCTCCCAAAAGAAATGTTGGCTGTGACATATTCTTCCAATAGGGTTCATAAGGTATGTTTCGTGGGCTTGAAATGATGGGAGCCGTTCATTAAGCGTACATGTACGCTCTACTGCAGAAATTTGTCTAGTGTCTGCAGGCGAGTGCAGGCTTCTACTGGTTGTGAGGTCTGGTCAGAATAATTGAATATTCATTAAAAAGAAAATCTATCATCTTTGAAAGTGTGTGCGTGTGTGTGTGTGTGGGGGGGGGGGGGGGATCTGATCATGTGCCCCCCCCCATCCCTTGATTCCCCATTTAGCAGTCATTGATCAGTTAAAATCATTGGTGTTGATCGAGAAGTAATCAATCTAGCATTATGAGGTGGGGGGGGGGGGGGGTAATATAAAAGAGCCTTCTCCACTGGTGATGTAGTGTTGCTGTTTCAACTGTGGGCATACAAAAAAATAGGCTATTTACCCCGTGGAGCAGCCAAAAGTCAATATTGTGGTTGGTGCATCCGCTCACCAGAAAGATGGCCATTTGGTGATTCGATATTCTGCACTTTTGTTAAATGGCTAAAGGAAAGCATACTCGAATGACAGAAACAATGGAAATTGTATTTCCACTATTTATTTCACAATAACATTTGAAAAAACATGCCTGAAAGCGTGCGTGTCTTTTTTCATGAGGGTTAAGTTTTTCACAAATTTGAAACACGTTCATGGGAAGTCATATATTATCTTTGTTTCTCAAACATTCGCTCCTATGCATATCGACCTATTCTAATAAATTGAATCCAACATGACCTTATATGCGTGGGCAACTTATATTTTGCTTGATGCCTAATGCAAACTCATAAATAGTACGTTGATAGTGGACGGATTTGGAAACACCCACATTGTGTAAATTCCACCCAGATACAGTACGTGGAGAGTGGATTGTAACTAAATCACCCACAGAGTGGAGTTATCACCCGAACTATAACTTTCAAATTATGTATATATTGACCAAAAACACAAGCAATGTTTCGGCCATTAGACCTCCGGGTTTAACCTGGAGGTCCATTGGCTGAAACATTGCTTGTGCTTATGATTTGCAACAAATTTGCAATTATTGCTCGGGTGGAATCTCCACTCTGCGGGTGATTTAGTGATAACACACTCTCCACATACTGTAATAACTCAAGTTCTGTGAAACTGCACAAAAAAAAAGAAAACATTAAAAAAAGATTAGAAATGTGAATTTCCAAAGAAATCAAGCTGTGTGATTACAGAAGTTTGTTCAGGGATTAAAGTGGCAATAATCTTTCAATGAGATAGTCAACATGGGATGAGTGACATACGGTAATCAAATAGCTACCAAACTATTGTATTCATAAATTTGTAAGGTGGGAAGACAAAGGGGCACTGGTTGAGGCAGCCATGCGTTGCCGAGTTGAGAGTGGAGGCTGCTAGCCACAAAACGGTTTGGGAATTTAATTTAATTTTTTTTGTGGGGGTGGGGGGGGGGGGGGGTGGGTGGGCTAACCCCCTTGTGTGATTTCTACACCACCGGTTGGGGGTGTATTTCACATCCGACATACACTTACAATTAAGAGAAAAAGTTTAGGCACAGCTTGCAATCTTTCAAATACTGCTGACACATTTGCTAATCTCTTAACCCTTTACCTAACCTGAAAAGCAGACGACACTTGCAAAAATAATTCTTGAATAACTAATTTTCTCATTTTTTGTCTCAAAAACATAGGTTATGACCCCTCGTTGGAACGAGCTCGTTCCAACGAGGGGTCATAACCTATGTTTTTGAGACAAAAAATGAAAAAAATAATGAAAATTAATTGGCGATTTTTGAGAATAGCGCTGGCCGGTTTTGGCCGTTACATTGGGTAAAGGGTTAAACTTGAAAATAATTGCTTCGCGGAAAACTCCCTTCTTCAGTGGTTTAGTGGTAATCTACTTCTCCCATAATTTGAACTGCAACAGGTGAATTCCAGTAACATGCATTGGTATGGGCTACTGACATAAATGTTCTTCACGATAGCAGGACGATTGTCTAGACCAAACTTAATAGGGCAAGATGAATGGTTTCGTGCTGTGTTGACTGTAAATTAACCCTTTAGCGACTCAACCAAACCGACCCCCCCAGACTTGGGATATTGGGGTTAATTTCGGGATCATCTCATCCGTTAGATAAAGGTATAAAATATTCCATTCATTTGGATTGTCAGGTAAGTCAAGATTTATCTTCCCAGCTTCAGAACATGGGATATCTAGTGGAACAAAATCTGTGCATTTTTCCCATTGAAAAATTGGACCAATTCCACAGCCACGCCAGCTCCCTCATATTCTGCCATGTCCCTGACCAGCACTTCTTTTTCTGCCATGTCCCCTCCCACTGGACAGTCCTATTCCACTCCGTCATCTGGATTATTACTGGCAACATCATCTGAACGTCCAGCACTCATAGTAGTGTCATATGTGTCGGCTTGTTTTGAGCCAGACTGTACTGCAGAATCCTTTTTCCACGTTGCTATCAATTGTCATCTTCATCTGTGGAATTATTGTGAGGTGCAATTTGCGCTAAAACTGTAGCCAATCAACTAAAGGGAAACAACTCTAAATTCATTTGGGCATGAAATTACTTCTGTGGACTGATAGAGATAGCACACGTGGACTGAGGTGAGAGTAGATGCATTACTATGCCATCGGCGTGCCAAAGGGTTTGTAGTGTCAGTTTACCACTGGCACGGCACGTCGGCGAGTCACAAAAGGGTTAAGTTTAAAATTGTTGCACATAACAATGTTATAACAAATAAATGTGATAATTAAAACTCGTTGCGCTGTTTTTTCTGTTGTTTTAGCACGTTATTCAATTCCAGTGAATGAAAGTGAACAGGATATCAATTATCACAAACTAAAATCCTTATAGTTAGGGAGCCCTAAAACCTGGGCTATAAAATTTAAGCCTTCATTCTTCAAGCGATAGTCGGTAGGGTGGGGATGGGGGTGTCATAGACTGGGGCTAGCACCTTTATTCAGTGGTAAATGACACCTCACATAACAGTGTGAAAAGGCAGGGGAATTGCACCTTTTAAGACGATCATGTAGCAGTCCTTGCTCTTGAAATTTATGGTATAATGAATATTTTACGATGATTGTGACACAAGAGTAGGACAAGATGTACACATGTTTGAGGCCACATGGTCCCCACTTTAGTGAAATGAGTAGGGCTGGTGGTGGGAGTGACCCGTTTTGAATAACTATATATGCTGACAGATGATTTTTAGCTCACCTGACCAAAGTTCAAGGGGAGCTTTACTGATCACTTTCCACCCGTCGTCCGGCATTATTTGCTCACCTGACTGAAAGTCAGGGTGAGCTTCTCTGATCACTTTTCGTTCGTCGTCCATCGTGAAGGTGGTGTTTGGGTCTTTTTCTCCCAAACCACTGGCCGCATATTAATAAAATTTCATGTGAGTAGGGGTTATATAAGGGCATTTTGATTTTTTGTCAAATTAGGTAATTTAGGTTTCGGCTCATATTGAGCAGAGGGATGGGGCAAAAATGCTCCAGTTCTTAAAAAATCTTCTTCTCAAGAACCAGCAAAAGCAGAGACTTGATATTTGGTATGCGCCTTCCTTTTGAGGTCTAGACTCAAGTTTGTTCAAGAGAAGTTTGAGGGACTATATCTGACGATGTTAAAGGAGGGGTAAAAATTTTGGCCCCGCCCCAAATTTCTATTTTCCAAACCGCAAGGTCGATTTGAACCAAATTTTATGTGAGTGCTTATTGGGTCATAAGTACCTAATTTATGCAGAAATTTTTTTTCACATAGCCCCATGGGAACCACAGGAGCTAAAATAGAAAAAAATTAAAACGCCCATATCTCCAAAACTGCACGGCAGTGAGAATTTTTATTTGGTGTGAAGCTTCCTTGGGACCAACAGAAAGGATTGGTCAAAAAAAATTGCTATCGGTTTTATCATAGGGTACTTTTTTGGGACTCTGAAGAAGTGCTGAGTCAGCATTTTTTAACACTGTGGGCAAAGGGAAAAAATTAAAGAATCGTTTTCTTCCAAACCACTGCTCCAAAAGCTTTCATATTTTACACATAACATCTTTGGAACATTGATTCACATATTTGTTGAAATCAAATTCCTCGGTCCATTTTTGGGTTCCATGTGGGAACCCAAATGTTCAAATTAGTGCAATGTGAGGGATATTCTTTAAAAATCTTCTTCTTCAGATCCACAAATCAGAATCTTTTGATATTTGGTATGCAGCATCCTTAGAGGGGTGAGATTCATGTTTGTTCAAGCCAAGTCCCTGAGTTCATATTTGGTCTCCCTGTGGGAATCCGAATTATAACTTAGTTCAATACGAGGTATATTCTTTAAAAATCTTCTTCTTAACATCCACCATACAGAATCTTTTGATATTTGGTGTACAGTATCCTTAGGGAGGTGAGCTTGTAGTTTGTTCAAGCCAAGTCCTTGGGTTCATATTTGGGCTCCGTTTGTGAGCCCGAATTATAACATGGTTCAATATGAGGAATATTCTTTAAACACTTTTTTTTTCAGATCCACCATCAGAATCTTTTGACATTTGGTGTACAACATTCTTAGGGGGCTGAGAGTTAAACTTGTCTTATCACTCGTTGTCCGTCCATCCGTCATCCTGCTTGAAGGTGGTGTTTGAACCTCTTTCTCCTAAACCACTGGCCACATTTTAATTAAATTTCATGTAAGAAGTGGTTATATGGGGTCTGTCCGTGGTTCTGCGTGAAGGTGGTGTTTGAGCCTCTTTCTCCTAAACCACTGGCCACATTTTAATTAAATTTCATGTAAGTAGTGGTTATATAGAGGCATTTTGATTTTTATGGAAATTAGGTTTCGGCTCATATTGAACAGAGGGGTGGGGAAAAATTGGCCAAATTTTTTGAAAATCTTCTTCTAATGAACCACCAGTAGCAGAGACTTGATATGTGTTATACAGAGTCCTTTTGAGGTTTAGAATAAAGTTTGTTCAAGAGAAGTTTGTCGGGCATTATTTGCCTTCGTTATTGAAGGGGCAAGAATTTTTGCCACTCCCAAAATTTCTATTTTCGGAACCGAGAGGCAGATTTGAACCAAATTTGATATGAGGCTTATTGGGTCATAAGTACTTAATTTATGCCCAAATTTTTGTTCCCGTCGCTCCATGGGAACCGCAGGAGCTAAAAATAGAAAACAATTAAAACACTCATATCTCCAAAACTACACGGCATTGAGAATTCTTATTTGGTGTGAAGCTTCCTTAGGACCAACAGAATGGAATGGTAAAAAAAAATTGCTATCGGTTTTATCATGGGGTACTTTTTTGGGACTTTGAAAAAGTGCGGAGTCAGCATTTTTTAACACTGGTAATGGGAAAAACATGTAAGACTACTTTTCTCCCAAACCACTGCTCCAAAAGCTTTCAAATTTCACATATAACATCTTTGGAAGATTGTTTCACATGTTTATTGAAATCAATTGCCTGGGTCGATATTTGGGCTCTCTATGGGAGCCCAAATGTTTAAATTAGTGCAGTATGAGGAATATTCTTTAAAAATCTTCTTCTTCAGATCCACTAATAAGAATCTTTTGATAGTTGGTATGCAGCATCCTAAGGGGAGTGAAATTCAAGCCAAGTCCCTGGGTAAATATTTAAGCTGAAAATTTGAGGCTCTGTTCTGGACTTAGAAATTTTGGACCAAAATTCAGATTTTTTTTTTTTTGTTTTTTTTATGCATTTCTGCATAAATTTGGGGTTCGGGTGCGACTTGGAAAATTTTGGACCAAAATCCAGAAATTTTTATTTTTTTACTTTTTATGCGTTTCTGTCAATTTTAAGACAAAAAAAAATTTTTTTTTTACCCTGAAAATTTGGGGTCGGGGTGGGACTTGGAAAATTTTGGACCAAAATGCGTAATTTTTTTTTTTTTTTTTTTATGCATTTCTGTCAATTTTAAGACAAAAAAAATTTATTTTTTTTAACACCGAAAATTTGGTGTCCGGGTGGGACTTCAAAAATTTTGGACCAAAATCCGGAAATTTTTGTTTTTGTTTTTAGCTCAACTTTGGCGAAGCCAAATTTGAGCTTATGCCATGGCCCGTCGTCCGTCTCTCTGTCTGTCCGTCAACAATTGGATACGGCTTGGGCAAGAGGCCGTATTTATCAACCGATCTTTACGAAACTTCTTGGGTGCCTCTGTTATGACCGTGGGACGAGAACGAGTGTTTTTGGGTGCGGTCCGAAATTCAAGATGGCTGCCAGCCACCATTTTGTACCGACGATGCAGAAATCTGTTTTTTGTACAGAACTTCCATATGAAAGCTCTGATTTGAATAATTTTTTGTATGAATGTTTAGTACCATGGGATACATTACATATAATATGGATTTTTTTCTCGTGCATAAATTATGCAAATTAGACTAACTTTGATGTTTTTTGGTGTTACTGTCAGCACTGTAAGTGCAAATGCCAATACGGCTCGGGCTAGAGGCCGTATTTATGAACTGATCTTTACGAAACTCCTTGGGTACCTTTGTTATCACCGTGGGACGAGAACGAGTGCTTTTGGGTCCGGTCCGAAATTCAAGATGGCTGATGGCAGCCATTTTGTACAAAATTTGGTGCAATCAGATTTTTGCACAGAACTTCCATATGAAAGCGCTGATTTGAATAATTTTGTGTGTGAATGTTTAGTACCATGAGATACATCACATATAATACGGGTTTTTTTCTCGTGCAGAAATTATGCAAATTAGATGAACTTCGATTTTTTCAGTGCTACTTACACACAGTAAGTACACATGTCAATACGGCTCGGGCTAGAGTCTGTATTTATGAACCGATCTTCACGAAACGTCTTGGGTACCTTTGTTATCACCTTGGGACGAGAACGAGTGTTTCTGGATGCGGTCCAAAATTCAAGGCGGCTGCCAGTGGCCATTTTGTACCGAAATTAGGTCTAATCAGTTTTTAGCTCAACTTGACAAAGTCAAGCTGAGCTATTGCCATCACTTCTCGTCCGTCGGCGTACGTACGTACGTACGTATGTACGTTAGTACGTACGTCCACAATTTCCTTTGGCACACCTCACAGGTCACATTTATGATCAGATTACTTTGAACCTTAATATGCTTGTTTGGGGTGACCTCTAGATGGGAGCTATCGATTTTCTTCAATTTCCGTCAAAAAATGTTGCCGCGGCCAACGTTCTTAGAACTTAGTTTAGTCAAACCACAATATTTCCCTTTGGCACACCCTACAGGGCACATTTATGATTTGATTGCTTTGAAACCTGGTGTGCTTATTTAGGGTGACCTCTAGATGGGAGCTATCGATTTTCTTCAATTTCCGGCAAAAAATGTTGCCACGGCCAACGTTCGTAGAACTTAGTTTAGTCAGACCTCAATATTTCCCTTTGGCACACCCTACAGGGCACATTTATGATCAGATTGCTTTGATACCTTGTATGCTTGTTTGGGTAGACCTCTAGATGGGAGCTATCGATTTTCTTCAATTTCTGTCAAAAAATGTTGCCGCGGCCAACGTTCTTAGAACTTAGTTTAGTCAGAAGACTCAATATTTCCCTTTGGCACACCCTACAGGGTACATTTATGATCGGATTGCTTTGAAACCTGGCATGCTTATTTGGGGTGACCTCTAGATGGGAGCTATCGATTTTCTTCAATTTCCGTCAAAAAATGTTGCCGCGGCCAACGTTCTTAGAACTTAGTTTAGTCAAACCACAATATTTCCCTTTGGCACACCCTACAGGGCACATTTATGATTTGATTGCTTTGAAATGTGGTATGCTTATTTAGGGTGACCTCTAGATGGGAGCTATCGATTTCCTTCAATTTCCGGCAATAAATGTTGCCACGGCCAACGTTCGTAGAACTTAGTTTAGTCAGAAGACTCAATATTTCCCTTTGGCACACCCGACAGGGCCCATTTATGATCAGATTGCTTTGAAACCTGGTATTCTTGTTTGGGGATACCTCTAGATGGGAGCTTTCGATTTTCTTCAATTTCCGTCAAAAAATGTTGCCGCGGCCAACATTCTTAGAACTTAGTTTAGTCAGAAGACTCAATATTTCCCATTGGCACACCCTACAGGGTATATTTATGATCGGATTGCTTTGAAACCTGGCATGCTTGTTTGGGGTGACCTCCAGATGGGAGCTATCGATTTTCTTCAATTTCTGTCAAAAAATGTTGCCGCGGCCAACGTTTTTAGAACTCAGTTTAGTCAGACCACAATATTTCCCTTTGGCACACCCTACAGGGCACATTTATGATTTGATTGCTTTGAAACCTGGCATGCTTGTTTGGGGAGACCTCTAGATGGGAGCTATCGATTTTCTTCAATTTCTTATCAACCTACTCACAATTGTTTACTACAGGCTTGCACTACAGTGGAAGTCCCTAACTCGGATAAAATACTCTCTATTTTTGTCTTTCCCAAGCAAGTTGGGAAAGAAAAGTGGTGCAAAAGCACCAATAAAAATAAGCCAAAACTGGGTCGAGTGCAACCGGCGCAGACCCAGTACGGGACGCTCTCTCCCAAGTACAACTCCACGACTTCCGTTGCCAGTGCGCATATACCGTCTCTAAAGACTCATTCTTTTTAAAATCCGCTTCGTGTCGAGATGTTTTTGCACGCTTATCAGTGTTCCTCCAACTCGATGTTTGATGATTCCTGATTCATTATACCACAGTGTATCCTTTGTATTCTCAGGAACAGTGTTTTATATTCTCTTTTTTCTATTATATGTCCATAATGTATATTTATTTACTCTCTCTCGAGTCGCGCGCGAATTTCGTGGGCCACGCAGTTCGGACTTAGATTATTTCACAATTATTGTTAATGCTTTTTTTGCAAAATTTTCTAATTGTGTTAGAGTTAGGTGTCAGCGGGGTACCACTCCTACAGTGTTTCTTCTTTCTGTTGAGAGTAGTCTTCCTGTTGGGTGGTTCCCGGTCGACCGTCTGGGGTCTTTGTTTCTGTCACCTTTCTCTCTTTGGGGGTGTTCTGTTTTCTGATCTCACCTTCTCTGCTCCTCTCACCTCTTTCATGCCTAGGACAATTCCTTGTGGGCAGTGTCTGCTGCCTAAGCATGTGGACGATGTACATTCGTCGTGTTCCTCCTGTAATGGGTGTTCGGCCGAGCGGCCGTGTGGTGTCTGTGGAACATGGTCTTCCACCTTTTGGGCGTCTGTAAATCGTGTCGTTCGTTCTCGTGGCCGTGCCTCCCGCTCCCGCGGGAAAGGAGAACATGGTCGTTCGGGGCCTCCCGAGCCGACTTTGTCTGGTGAGAGTTATTCCTCCTCCGTGGGGGATGTGCAGTCTTTTCCTGTGGTGGATACTGCGGGAGCCGTTGAGTGTTCTGGTGTAGAGATGCCTGGTTCCGGGACTACGGTCCCCCTCCAGTCGACATCTGAGGCTGTCACTAGGGTTGTGACTCCTCCTTCGGAGCCGAGCCGGTGTGCTCTCTCCACTATTTCACCAGCCTCAACGACTCTCGACGTACCTACTACTGCTGCTGGTCCGTCTGCTTCGTTGTCTGTTTCAGCCGGCCTCGGCTTTTCGCTGTAGGGGACTGCAGAACTGTCCAATACTGTAGACGTGGGATATCGGCCCCAGCCTTCCCTGGCTTCAACTCGGCGAAGTCGGAAGGGGCTGCCGGCAGAGCCCATCGCTGTGGTCTCGTCGCCGTCGAGTACCACAGTTGTGTCTTTGGATTCGGATGTTCGTAGTGGAAACACTATGAACTCCGTGGCATTTCCGTCCACTCACTCTGGTCACACGACCAGTTTTGGGGGACCAACGCTTTTTGTGCAGCCTGGACCTTCTGCCCCGCAGAGGTCCGCGGTGACTCTCATGAGTTCTCGCAATATTGATCCTTGGGGTGCATCGTACCCCTATACACGTCTGCCTTCAGATGTTTTGGCTGCCGCCCGTCGTCCCGCGTCGGGTGTTTTGGAGGATCGTGACCCTTTGCTGGTTAAGAGGGTCAGAGGTGAAGCCACTTTGCCGGTTCGCTCCCCTGTCGAACCGGTCGGTACAGGCAGTGAGCTTAGGGAGGCCCTCTCCTTACTCACTCAGGTTCTCTCTAAGAGCCTTCCTGTTGCTTCCAGCGAGGCTATGGGTGGTTTCCAGGCGCCTCCTATGGCGCCGCCTCCCAGGATTGGAAACAGGCCGGTTTCCGATTCCTCTGGTGTCCCGACACCATGGGAGGCGTCGGCTGGTTTGCCCACGATGGGCTATGTGTCTTCCGACTCTGGGGAGGAGTCCGACATGCTTGAGGTCGAGGGCCAGCAGTCTTCGGACTTGGGGGCTGCTCTTGACTTTGTATTTGGGTTTCTGCCTGAGCTCAAACCTGCTACCCAGCCGACAGTGTCAGCCTGGCCGCGATCATCGGTCGCGCGCCAACAGCCTATGGAGCAACCTGCTTCTGGGCGCCTTCGACCATGCCAGTCGGTACAGGTGGTTGAGGCTTTTTCAGCTTTGGATGCCAAGCTGAATTCCAAGGCTTTGAAGACTTCGTTCTTCACCAGGGTTGACACCTTTTTGCCTCCTGTGCG
Source organism: Pictodentalium vernedei (assembly GCA_031216915.1). Taxonomy (NCBI): domain Eukaryota; kingdom Metazoa; phylum Mollusca; class Scaphopoda; order Dentaliida; family Dentaliidae; genus Pictodentalium; species Pictodentalium vernedei. The sequence goes on along the minus strand of CM062288.1, from coordinate 322,118,837 downwards.
TTATCGTTCCTACGATTCCGCCAATCCGTCAGTCTGCCAGACTTTGACGGTTCTGGATCAGGACTCCACTTCCCTCGGGCTTTCCAAGCCCAAGTCTGCCGTCATTCCAATGACAACTCTGGAGTCCACGTTGGGCTTATCTAGAGAGATGCTTGGCATGCTTTCTCTCTCAGATCACGTCGTCTCAGCTTTGGCTGCTTATCTGCCTCCAGATAAGTTTGATGAGGTACAGGCTCCTTTGCGTGTGCTGTCCAAGGCGCTTATGCACCTTACTCTCACCCATGCCTGTAACACGGCCAATTTGGAATTAGTTCGAAGGGACGCTGTGCTGGACACAGGACGATCCCTTCCCGAGGAGCAGCGTGCTACTCTTCTATCTGCTTCTTTGGCAGGTCCGCAACTTTTCCATGGTTCCGTGTCGACGGTCCGGGATGACGTCCTACGTCATTCCAAAGATCAGCTGCTGTTTCGTCAGCTTGATCAGCCTTCTCGGGGAGGCAAGGGCCGTTCCAAGCCTAACAAGTACCCTTCTGCTTCCTCTGTGAAGCAAAAGGCTGGTCCTTCTGCCGCCGCCTCTACTTCTTACTCACGGGATAAAGGTAGGGGTCGGCAGAATCGAGGGAAGTCTCAGGATTCTTCATTTAGCAGAGGAGGTGGTTTCTCCTCTCGCGGGCCTCGTCGAGGCTCGAAATGAAGGTCCTCACCTCGACTCGTCCCAGGTTGGAGGAAGGATAGCAGAGTTCGCAGACCATTGGACCACCATCACATCCGATCCATGGGTGTTAGATGTTGTTCTGTCCGGGCTGCGCATATCCTTCCGACGGCACCCCACTCTGTCAAGGGTGCCTCTTCCAACCACAGTTCCTTCAGACGTTTTACGTCGGGAACTTTTGTCCACGGAGATTGCCAATCTCCTGGCAAAGGGGGCGATCGAGGTCGTCAAGAACGTTCAGTCAGTGGGTTTCTATTCCCGCCTGTTCTTGGTGCCGAAGAAGGACGGCCGACTCCGACCGGTTATCGATCTGAGCATCCTGAACCAGTCTATCATTGCTCCCAAGTTCAGCATGGAGACTTTCAGGTCGGTCCGCCAATCAATTCACCAGGGAGATTTCGCAGCCAGCATCGACCTGCGAGACGCTTACTTCCATGTTCCGATGCGTCGGGCGTCACGGAAGTAACTCAGGTTCGCTTTTCTGGGGCGAGTTTACCAGTTCAAGGCCATGCCTTTCGGCCTCAACCTGGCTCCTTGGGCGTTCACCAGACTGATGTCGCATGTGATAGCGTTCCATCGCACACAGTCCAGGGTGACTACTTCGGCATATCTGGACGATATCCTCCAGAGGCATTCCAATGCTGCCTTACTGGAATCGGATGTCGCCACTCTGTTGAGCTTGCTCACGTCGCTAGGATTCAGAGTCAACGAGGAGAAGTCGGACCTGGTCCCTTCTCAGTCGTTTTGTCATCTGGGGATGTCTTTCCAAACCAAATTCAATTTGGTGGCTGTTCCCCAGGCCAAGGCTGTGATTCTCTCAGCTTTTGCTCTGACTCTGTCCCAGTCCAGGTCCGCGACCGCTCGGAGTTTTCTCCGGCTGATCGGTCTCTGCGGTTCGGTGACGGATCTCATTCCTCTAGGTCGGCTGCGTGTCAGACCTCTCCAACACTTTCTGCTCAGTCGTTGGAGACCGAATGTAGATTCTCTGGATCAGGTGCTTCCGTTTCCGGTCTCTCTGTATCCTCACCTTCTTCCCTGGACAGATGTTCAGTGGATTACGCAGGGTGTTCCGCTGGACTTACCCACGTCCGATCGCGTTCTGACGGCCGATGCCAGCGGTCTCGGATGGGGTGCGACGTTGGATCCTCTCGGTCTTTCCCTACACGGGATGTGGGACCAGGATCAAGCAGCTCTACACATCAACCAGAAGGAGCTTCTTGCTCTTCTTCTGAGTTTCAGGCAGTGGATCCCTCACCTGTCGAATCGCCAGGTCCTTCTACTATCCGACAATTCGACAGTGGTTTCTTACATTCGGAACCAGGGCGGCACGCACTCGCTTCCGATGTACGAGTTAGCTCGGGATCTTTTACTGCTCGCTCAGGAGGTTCACGCCGGAGTGGTTGTTCGTCACATTCCCGGTCGTCTGAACGTCCTAGCCGACTCCCTGTCCCGACAGGGCAGGGTTATTTCCACCGAGTGGATGCTTCACAGGGCAGTGTTCCAGTCGCTTTGCGATCTCTGGGGACGTCCCCACATCGATCTCTTTGCGACTCGTTGGAACCATCAGGTGGACACTTTCGTGTCCCCGTGTCCAGATCCTCTGGCTTTTGCCGTGGACGCTCTGTCACTCGATTGGAACGGTCTAGTCGGCTACGCCTTCCCGCCGGTTCCGATTCTTCCTCAGGTTCTCGCCAAAATTCGAACCTGCAGTTGTCGAATCATTCTGATCGCTCCCCTGTCGCCTCAGCGGGTGTGGATCAATCAGCTCCGCTCGCTGATGGAGGCGGTTCCGGCACGTCTCCCGCTACGTCGCGACCTTCTTTGGTTGTCAAGGTCGCCTGAGGAGGTTTCACGTCGACCCGACTTCATTGTGCCTTCACGCATATCTTTTGTCAGGTCCTGTCTCCTCCGTAGAGGTTTTTCGAGACGAGCAGTGGAGTGCATTTCTTCTTCAAGGAGGCACTCCACTGGTTTAGCTTATGCAGCTAAATGGAAGGTCTTCTGTCGATGGTGTGCTGATCACTCTGTTGATTATGCCAATCCTTCGATTTCACAGATTGCGGAGTTTCTGGTATATCTGTTTGATTCTCGGGGTCTCCAGCCTGTTACCATCAAGGGTTACAGGTCTATGCTTTCAGAGACTTTTTCTTATGTGGGGAAGCGTCGTATCGGCACTAATCCTTACCTCTCCAAGCTTGTTCGGCACTTTTCTTTGAAAAGGCCTCGGACTTTGCAGCTTACTCCACGATGGAATCTTTCGTGGGTGCTGCTTTGCTTGGGGGGGGGGGGGGGCGCCGTTCGAACCTTTATCCCAGGTGGATATGCAATTTCTCACATACAAGACGGCTTTTCTGATGGCATTTGCTTCGGCCAGACGGATTAGTGAGCTTCACGCCCTCTCGGTTGACCCGGCCTTTTTTAGGAGTTCTCCCAACAGTGTTACTTTTACCACTGATTGCTCCTTTTTGGCTAAGAATCAGTTACCAGATACTACTCCTCCTCCTATCTGTATCAGGGCTCTTCCCTCTGTTGAGGGTACTCGCCCTTTGCTCTGTCCGGTCCGTGCTATTCGCATTTATCTTGATCGGACACGCTTCATTCGGAAGGGCAGAAAACGTTTTTTTCTGTCTCTCATTCCGGGTCGACAGAAGATCTCTCCTCAATCCATTTCTCGATGGATTTGTCTTGCTATTCGTACGGCTTATAGTCGTTTAGCAGCTGGCGATTGTATTACCAATCGTATTTCTGCCCACGAGGTGCGGGCACTGTCTACCTCTTGGGCTTATTCTAACTCCGTCAAGTTGTCGGATGTTATGCAGGCAGCCTACTGGAGAAATGCTTCTACTTTCTCCACCTTTTATTTACGCCAGTTGCAGGAGCAGTCGGAGGACCTTTTTGCCTTGGGTCCTCTTTCTTCTGCTCAGGCTGTTGTCTGCCATAGCCATTAGGCTTCTTGAAGGTCAGTTTCAGCCTTGTGCTGTTACTGCCCTTTTTTCTGTCTGTGTGTCACACAGGCTCATATGTCTCTTTTCATTGTCCTTTACCAATGATTGCGACATTCTGGTTGATAAGCCTCGGGACCTCTTCCTTCTGCTTCACGGTTCCAGTGCACTAGGGTTATGTGGGGGTTGGTTATGCGATTCCCTCCAGCCTTTTGTCTATTCAGCCTGTAGTAAACAATTGTGAGTAGGTTGATAAGAAATCTAAATTTTATAGTAAATTTCCTTTCTTATTATACCTACCACAATTGTTTACATGGAGGCCCTCCCGTCTTCTTTACGGGTAAAGAATCTTTCCTCCCCGCTGATCACATAACTCTAACGTTTACGGATTCAAAAAGAATGAGTCTTTAGAGACGGTATATGCGCACTGGCAATGGAAGTCGTGGAGTTGTACTTGGGAGAGAGCGTCCCGTACTGGGTCTGCGCCGGTTGCACTCGACCCAGTTTTGGCTTATTTTTATTGGTGCTTTTGCACCACTTTTCTTTCCCAACTTGCTTGGGAAAGACAAAAATAGAGAGTATTTTATCCGAGTTAGGGACTTCCTCTGTAGTGCAAGCCTGTAGTAAACAATTGTGGTAGGTATAATAAGAAAGGAAATTTACTATAAAATTTAGATTTCCGTCAAAAAATGTTGCCACTGGCAAAAAAAAATGACACTGGTACCAATGATCTTCAATTTTGCCATTTCATTTATAACTTACCAAGTTCAAGTTTGTCAAGTTGAGCTACAGTGTCATTGACACTTTCATTTGTACACAACTTCTATACGGCTCAGGCTAGAAGCCGTATTTATGAACCGATCTTTACGAAACTTCTTGGGTACCTTTGTTATCACCGTGGGATGAGAACGAGTGTTTTTGGGTGTGGTCCGAAACTCAAGATGGCCACCAGCAGCCATTTTGTACCAAAATTAGTGCAATCAGTCTTTTGTACAGAACTTCTGTATGAAAGTACTGATTTGAATAAATTTTTGTATGAATGTTTAGTAACATGGAATCCATCACATATAGTACGTTTTTTTTTCTCGTGCAGAAATTATGCAAATTAGATGAACTTTGATTTATTCAGCGCTACTTATACACTGTAAGTGCACATGTCAATACGGCTCGGGCTAGAGTCTGTATTTATGAACCGATCTTCACAAAACTTCTTGGGTACCTTTGTTATCACCTTGGGACGAAAACGAGTGTTTCTGGGTGTGGTCCAAAATTCAAGATGGCTGCCAGTGGCCATTTTGTACCGAAATAGGTCCAATCAGTTTTTTGTCACAACTTCTACACAGCTCATATTTGTGAACTGATCTTCACAAAACTTCTTGGGTACCTTTGTTTTCACCTTGGGACAGGAATGAGTGTGTTTTGGGGTGCCTTTGTTATCACTGTGCTATGAGAACAAATATTTTGGGGTTCAGTCAGACCCACTCTGAGACTCAAAGATTTCTTTTCTAGTTTAGCATCTGACTGTCAACACACCTTTACAATACTTTACCTATACATTTGTTACAGGCTACGGTCAGTATTTATGTACAGGCCGTTACAATACTTTATATGTACCTTTGTTATCAGGTCATTACCTAGATGTTTGTCATTGCTGTGTCACATGCTATACATGTACATGTCTTGACAAGTTGAGCTACAGTGTCATTGACACTTTCATTTTATGAATTTTGTTCAATTTGGAGACGAAAAAAAAAAGTTTTAGTCTGAAAATTTTGGGTCTGGTTCAGACTGAAATTTTGGACTAAAATTTAAAAAAAAAAATTTGCATTTTGAGATGAAAAAAAAAATTTCAGTCTGAAAATTTTTGGTCCGACTTGGAAATATTTGACCAAAATTCAGAAAAAATTTTTTGGATTTTTTTATGGGTTTTGTTCAATTTTGAGACAAATAAGAAAAACAAATTTATAGCCTGAAAACTTTGGGTCCGCTTGCGACTGAAATTTTGGACCAAAATTTGAAAATTTTTTTTTTGGTTTTTTATGCGTTTTAAATTTTTAAATGAAAACAAATTTTTGGCCTGGAAATGTTGGGTCTGGTTCAGGCAGAAATTTTGGACCAAAATTCGAAATTTTGTTTTACATTCTTTTCAAAATCGAGTTCCTAGATGAATTAGAGTGGTTTTATGCAAAAATGTTTTTACTCTATGTCCTCTCTCTCTTCCTTGTTGGGTGGTGGGGGCAGTAAGATGTAACAAAATGTTTGGCTGCAAAATATATTTTGAAAGATTTAGAGTGTTTTTATGCATCCCCCCCCCCCCCCCCCCCCCAAAAAAAAAACCTTATGACCACCAACCCCACCCACTCCCTACCCCTGGGGGTCAATTAAGTGGAGGAAAAAAAATTGCTACAAAATGCGTTTTGAAGGAATTATGAATGTGATCCAAAATACTTCTTTGAACAACTTCTCAGGTGAGCAAATAAGGCCCTTTGGGGCCTCTTGTTTCATCTTATCCTTATCTTTTTAATTTTTAGCCTAACTTGACAAAGTCAAGATAAGCTATTGCCATCACGCGTGGGGAAGTCTGTGAGTCATTTTCCTTTAGCACGGGCTACACCCTGCAGTTCTTGTCTGATCGTCATGAAATTTCATATGCAGGGTTGCGGTCATGTCTAGATGAGAACGTCCCCTTTTGGTCGCGATCGGTCAACCAGTATGGCTGCCTGAGCCCAAAACCATTAACACAGTCTACAGGTTGTATTTATGAAGGGATTTCATTGTAACTTGGTAGGATGCCTCTGTATAATGCCTAGATGAGAACGTTCCCTTTTGGGCATGATCTGTCAACCGTGATGGCTGCCCAAGCCCGAAACCCAAAAACTTTTAGCACAGTCTGCAGGTCATGTTTAATATGGAGGGATTTCATTGTAACTTGGTAGGATGACTTATATGATGTCTGGATGAGAATTTCCCCATTTGGGCGTGATCTGCCAACCGTGACGACTGCCCGAGCCCAAAACCTAAAAACATTTAGCACAGTCTATAGGTCATATTTATTGAGGAATTTCATTGTAACTTGGTGGGTTGACTTTATATAATGTCTAGATGAGAAAGTCCCCTTTTGGACGTGATTGGGCAACTGTGATGGCTACAGGGGCCCGAAGCCCGAAAACCTTTATCACCATCTACAGGTCATATTTATGAATGGATTTCATTGTAACTTGGTAGGATGACTCCAAATAATGTCTAGATGAGAACGTCTCATTTTGATCGCGATCATTCAGCCTTGATGGGTGCCCAAGCCAAAAACCTTTAGCATAGGCAAAAGGTCATATTTATGGAAGGATTTCATTGTAACTTGTTAGATTGACTCCATATAATGCCTAGATGATGTCATCCCCTTTTGGTCGTGATTGGTCAACTGTGATGGCTACAGGTGCCCAAAGCCTGAAAATCTTGAGCACAGTCTACAGGTCATATTTATGAAGGGATTTCATTGTAACTTTGTAGGATCACTCCAGATGATGCCCAGATGAGAATGTCCCCTTTTGGTTGCGATCATTCAACCATTATGGCTGCCTGAGCCTGAAGCCCGAATACCTTTAGCACTGTCTGCAGGTCATATTTATGAAGGGATTCATTAACGGTGAGGTCATATTAACCCAACCCTCAGCTCTTTAGTTCAGTGTACACCTCATATTATTTTTATCAAAAACATAGCATACAGGGAACAGAAATGAACATTTTCCCAATTATCACAATTCTTGTCTTATTTCATAATCCTTTCATAAACATTGAACATTATCCTTTTCATCAAACACAACACACAAGCTACAGTGTCATTGACACTTTCATTTACCTTGCCTCCTCAACCCCCCCCCCCCCCCCCCTGCCCCCCATCTATGTAATGTCAATAATTGGTACCAATATATAGGCCCCATCTTTGGTTTTTCATGCTCATTTCTATTAGTCCACTTGCTGTTATACAATTAAGTACCTGGAATTCTCATTTTTAGCTTAACTTTACAAAGTCAAGATAAGCTGTTGCCATCACGCATTCAGAAGTCTGTTAGTCTGTGAGTCTGTTCAGTTTCCTTTAGCACAGGCTCCACACCGTAGTTCTTGTAAAATCGTCATGAAATTTCATATGCAGGTTTGAGGTCATGTCTAGATGAGAACGTCCCCTTTTTGGTCGCAATCGGTCAACTGTGCTGGCTGCCCGAGCCCAAAACCTGAAAGCCTTTAGCACAGGGGCCCGAAAACCTTGAGCACAATCTGCAGGTCATATTTATGAAGGGATTTCATCATAACTTGGTTGGATGACTCCAGATAATGTCTAGATAGGAACATCCCATTTTGGTTGCGATCATTCAGCCATGATGGTTGCCCGAGCCTAAAACCCGAAAATCTTTAGCACAGACTACAGGTTGCATTTATGAAGGGATTTCATTGTAACTTGGTAGGATGACTCAGTATCATGTGAACATTAATTCGTAATTCACAGGGACGAATTACCTCACAGGGTAATTCATCCCTGTGAATTACGAATTACCTCACAGAGTAATTCGTAATTCACAGGGACGAATTACCCTGTGAGGGTAATTCGTCCCTGTGAGTAACTGGTGGGTGCCGTGCCAGTGTCAGGTGACCTTGACCTTGAAATTGATGACCTTGACCTTTTATTTTGAAAACGGCTGGGCCAATTGGGCTAAAATTTCATATTTGCGGGTATTTTGGCCCATCAATCATTTTGACTTTATCGGGGTGCCCGTGCAGGGTGACCTTGACCTTGAAATTGGTGACCTTGACCTAATCGACAGCTTACACAACACATTTGTTTATTTATCAGTGTAAAGCCTGAGAGCACCTAGGTGGATTCACGGCTATAAACTATATTATTATTATTATTATTATACTTATGCACAATGGCTATTCATGACCGTGACAATTTTACGGATGGAGGAAGCCGGAATACCTGGCAAGAACTACCGAGCATCAATGAGCAACTATCTGCTCCTCAACATTCTAACTCTGTTCAAGCTCCGCTCAAGCAGGGTTACAGCTGTTGATTAGCTCTCCTCAAGCTTACAAAAGCTAAAAGTGGCAAAATAAAGTTGTACTATTAATGAATTCTGCCTTGTGGGCTTTGTACATTTTATTTGGTGCTGCTAACCAGGTAGTCTCTGTGAGATGGCTACACTGCCCTTCCCACACCCTCAGGGCCTTGGTAAGGTGTGGGATGGGCAGTGTGGCCATATTGCAGAGACCACTAACATAGCAGATATCTGAAAACCTGTGGGTTTTAGGAATAGACTGTTGTGGTAATCATTAATTTCTAAGGCTAGGAGGGCTATTTTTCGCCCTCCTCAATTTTTTTAAGGCGAGCGAATAAATCGCTCTCCTGAAAAGTCAGGCCTGCCCTAACCAAAATGTCCCATAACTGGTCAAAAGGGGGGCGCGGTGGCGTTGCGGTAACTGGTTCTCGTGAGATCACCAATGTCGAGCCTGGTTAGTCCTTGGATGGGTGACCGTCCGTCTGAGTGATCGATTCGGACTCCCGCACTGTGTCCTTGGACAAGGCACTTCACCCCAATTGTCTACATGGGGGCACAATGACGCTGTGTACTAAGGCGTACTGCACGTCGCGGGTACGCATGTCTTCAACCAATCTAACCCTGCATATGCGGAGTTACGATGTTGGGGAGCTGGCAGCTGCTCGTCATTGCTCGGCGGTTCTCTCCGGGTACTCCGGCTTCCTCCACCCGTAAAACTGTCACTGTCATGATTAGCCATTGTGCATAAGTATGTGACCTTAAACACCAATAAATAATAAATAACTGGTCAAAATGCCCCCTATCCCCACACCCCATCTCCCCTGTGCCCAAACCAAAACATCCCATAACTGGTCAAAAAGTACCCTGGTATTGGTAAAAAGTCTTATCACCATGACCAAAACTACATGTGTATGTAGTTTATCTGGCAAAAGGGTGAATACGTCGTATTCTCATTGTCACAATTCCTAAAACAGTTAAAACTGAAAGTCCTGTCCTGAAATGCGCACAAATAGCACGTCGATATGCACGTTAATCTACGCGATATGTCCATAGTAAGGCTATCAAATACTGTAAATATGGCCTGTGCACAAGCAATATTTCAGCCAATGGACCTCAGGGTAACCCGGAGGTCCATTGTTAGAAACATTGCCTGTGTTTGCTATGAGTAATCAGGAGAACCTGCCGTGCTTTGGACGCCAATCGATATGACAATTGCACGCAATTCCTACGCGCAATTAAGCCTAGATAAGCGCACAGTTTGTGACAGGACTTATAGTTTTAACTGTACATGTAGACTCATCCACTGGATGAGTAACAAGGGAGACGATGAGAACACCGTAAAGATAACATGAACGTTATTCATTTGTTAACCCAATATGTGTTTTCAATAATACATGTACATGTCACTGATCCCCTAGAACCCTTATGAGTGATCAAAGGAAAGTTAGGCTGAACCCAATGGTGATACTTACAGACAGGGCTCTTTGTGGTGAGCACTGTTGTACAAACCATTGCAGTTTGTTTCAAGTGAAGGAGCTTGAATTACAGTACAAGTCCAAATAAGTTGTAGGATAGCAACTATAAACTATGTATCTTTCTCTTTCTACACTGATAAGACCAGAAGTTGACATTATTTTCTGGAAAGCTCTTAGTGAGCATTATACTTTTTGTTGTTGATTATTCGTATGGCTCATTTTTGTTAATTAACTGCTCAGCTTGTTTGGTGTTGGGGTATGTCCCCATGCATGTAGTGTGTACATCAGGTAACTTCGCAACAGTACAATATACAGCAGTGTCTTTAGCGTATTGAATGGCAAGAATGTTTTGACTCTCTTAATAGTACAAATCAATTTTGCTATTTTTTGTGCTTACCTTCGAGATGTCGTACTTAAAACTTAAGTTTTCATCTACATGTGTATCATCACCAAGAAATTTGACTGTTTTAGCTTCGTGGGAGTATCTGACCTGTGTTACATTTTTGTCATTCACAGTTATAAGTACGTCATCCAGCTTCCATGTGTCATTCGTAGGCTGTAACATTTAGCAACAGTTTATTCGCAGAGTACCACTCTGCTATTTTTGCTCACTCAATTCCAGTCTCAGGATTAATATTTGGGCTCCCTATGGTAGCCCGAATTTGAACTTAGTCTGATATGAGGGAATTTCTTTAAAAATCTTTTTCTTCAGATCCACCTGTCAGAATGCTTTCATATTTGGTATACAACATCTCTGGGGTGAGATTCAAGTTTGTTCAATTTGAGTGCCTGGTTAAATACTTGGGCTCCCTATGATAGCCCAAATTTCAACTTAGTGCAATATGAGGAAATTTCTTTAAAAATCATTTTTTTCTAATCCACCAGTTAGAATGCTTTCATTTGGTATACAACATATTTAAAAAAAAAAAAAAAAAATTTTTTTTTTGGGGGGGGGGGGGGGGGGGGGGGGGGGTCAGATTCAAGTTTGTTCCAATTGAGTGCCTAGGTTCATATTTGTGCTCCCCATGGTTGGAGAGGGGGGGGGCTGAATTTTAATTCAATGCAATGTGAATGAATTTCTTTAAGTTTGGGTTAATATTTGGGTTAGGGTAGCCCGAATTTTAACTTAGTGCATTATGAGGGAATTTTAAAAAAATCTTCTTCAGATCCACTAGTCAGAATGCTTTCATATTTGGTATACAACATTTCAAGGGGGTGAGATTCCAGTTCAAATCGGGGCCCTGGGTTAATATTTGGGCTCCCTATGGTAGCCTGAATTTCAGCTTAGTGACATTTGAGAAAATTTCTTTAAAAATCTTCTTCAGATTCACCAGTCATAACGCTTTCACATTTGGTATCAGGGCTCGATTTAACTGAATCCATTTTCAACTATTGCTAATAAATTTCATGTGACAAAAACATATAAATAATAGGAAATTCTAATCAAAATTTATCCAAGTTGGTAAACTACTTAATTTTTAAAAACTAAATCGACCCTTGTTTGGTATATAGCATCCTGACTATGGAAGGGAAGGGCTCAGACTCAAGTTTGTTCAAGTTACGTTCCTAGGTTGATATTTGGACTCCCAACTTTTGCATTACTGGAAATCTGGGCAGCATTTCTGGGGTAGCATCCCAGTACTAGAAAAAAATCATCTGGCATGGACCACAGAGTTATAAATAATTCTGTAGTGTTAACTAGCTATAGATGTTAATTAAAGCCTTCTTTAAACAACTATTGTGATTGAGTGCATCAGACCTCATGGGGCCTCTTGTGTTACATTCAGATTCATTTTTCATCAAATCCAGTCATGGCTGCTTTAAAGCAGCCGTGACTAGATTAACCCTTTACCTAACATGAAAAGCAGATGACACTTGCAAAAAAAATTCTTGAATAACTAATTTTTTTTCATTTTTTGTCTCAAAAACATAGGTTATGACCCCTCATTGGAACGAGCTCGTTCCAACGAGGGGTCATAACCTATGTTTTTGAGACAAAAAATGAAAATATTTTGAAAATTAATTGGCGATTTTTGAGAATAGCGCTGGCCGGTTTTGGCCGTTACGTTGGGTAAAGGGTTAAAGTAGATTTGATGAAAAATATCTAGAAAATATTCAGTTGATTAAGAGTTAGGTGTTGAAAACCTGATATTGAGAATTGAAAACCTGTCAAAAGCACCTCCGACATTGATAGTTGAAAATCTGTAAAAATTGGTGCCGTGGTTAAAATGTGTCAAAATCAGTCACAACATTTTGTGTTAAAAACGTATCAAAATGGACTGTCTTCGGGAGTGTTTAGTGGAGTGGTTGAGGGGGTTTATGCTCTGATTTCTGTACATGTAGGTGGTGCAAATTTGAGAGCTCACATCCCAGTAATCCTTTGATTCATGTAATGTTTTTATTGTTTTGACTGTGGCACATATTTAAGGCATTTTTGCCACTCTTGGGAGTTTTTTTTTTAGCCTGCCTGACTGAAATTCAGGGTGTTCTATTGTAATCACTCGTCGTCTATTGTCCGTGAACATGGCGTTTGCACCTGCCCCTCCTAAACCACTGACCTGAATTTTAGTTAAATTTGAAGTGATTGCTTGTTCTGACATTGCATTTTTTTTTTTCAAATCAACTTGCTGAGCCCCATAGGAAGTGGGTGGGGGGAAAATCGTCCAAACTTAAAAAAAATCTTCTCATGAACCAGTACAATGACTTGATATTTGGTATGTTGCTTCCTTTTGAGGTGTAGAAGCAAGTTTGTTAAAAAAAAGTTTGCGAGGCAATATTTGCCTTTGTACTGGGAGGGTCAACATTTTTGGCCCCGCCCAATATTTCTATTCTCTGAACCGATGGTCCAGTTTGAACCAATATATATGGTATTATTGAGTCATAAGTACTTGACTCATACAAAAACATTAATTTCCCATGTCCTCTTTGACCCCAGGAGCTAAAAATAGAATTATTTTTGAACGCCCACACTTCCCAAACCGCACGTAACAGAGAACTGTTATTTGGTATGAAGCATCCTTAGGATCAGTAGAATTGAGTGGTAAACAAAAAATTGTCATCGCTTTTGTCAGGGTGTTCTGTAGGGGGCAACACAAAAAAATGCTGAGACAGCATATATGCTGCAATGCAAAAATTTAAAAAAAATTTCTCTAGAACCACTAATCATAATGTTTTGATATTTGGTATACAGCATCCATGTGGAGGGAGGGTGGGGTGGGGGGGGGGGGGGTGGTGGTCGTCATCAGATACACGTTTGTTAAAGTGAAGCCCATTGGTTCATTTTTGGGCCCAAATTTTTAACTTAGTGCAGTATGGGGGATAATCTTTAAAAATCTTCTTCTTTAGATTCGCCAGTCAGAATGCTTTCATATTTGGTGTACAACATCTCGGGAGGGGGGGGGGGGGAGGAGGGGGGGGGGTCAGATTCAAGTTTGTTCAAATCGGGTAACGTTCTTGTTCAGTTTCTGCTGTCAGAATGCTTTCATATTTCGTTTACAACATCTTGGGAGGGGGGGGGGGGGAGGGGGTGCAATTCAGGTTTGTTCAAATTGAGGGCCTGGGTAAATATTTGGGCTCACCAAGGAGCCCAAATTTTAACTGCAATATGAGGAATATTTAAAAATTTGCTTCTTGAGATACAATCAGAATCTTTCAATATTTGGTATACAGCATCATTTGAGGGTTCAGATTCAATTTGTTCAATTTGTTCCCAATGCTAAAAAAAAACTCATCTGGCATGGATGTCAGAGTTAAGAGTTATAACTTAATAAATAACTTCATTCCTCTGTTGTGTTTAGTAGCCATAGATGGTAATTAAATCCTTTTGTAAACAAATTTTGTCAGGTGAGTGCCTCAGACCCCATGGGGCCTGTTGCTTTTGTGTGCACACAATACCCTGAAATTATCATTTTTCATTTTCATGGCCCTGCTTGAAAATCACTTGAAATGAATGATTTTGTCTTCATAGAAGATTCAATGGCGGTGGGGTAAACCAGACATATGGAAATTTCTCAAGCTCGCCAAGTCAGATGCTGTTCAATTGAGGAAAAGATGTGTTTTCATGTAACTATCTGAAAATGTCATTTTGGGGCTTTTCAGGACTTCATTTAGACCTTTCCCCAAGGAATCGCCTGCATCCGCCCTCGTAATATGCAAATTCAGCATCTGAAAAAATATTATTTTTCGAAACATTTCAACAAAACCATATCATGGGACCTCTCTTTGGAACGAGCTCGTTGAGCTCGTACCAAAGAGGGGTCACATGATATGGTTTTTTGTAAATGTTTTGAAAAAATTTAAAAAATGATATTTAAAATAATAAATTTTGAAATCGTCTGCATTGGGTAAAGGGTAAGGCATGTAATCCCAATTGCCTATACATGGGGGCACAGTGGTGCTGTGTACTAAGGCGTACTGCACGTCAATGGTGCACATGTCTTCAACAAATTATAGAGTTAGTACATTGGGGTATCTTTACAGTTTTTCGTGTTGCTTGGCATTCTCTCTGGGTCCTCGGGCTTCTTCCACCTGCAAAGATAGATAGATACAGTTAAAACTAGAAGTCCTGTCATGAACTGTGTGCTTATCTAGGCTTAATTGCGCGTAGGAATTGCGCGCAATTGCCATATCGAATGGCGTCCAAAGCACGACAGGTTCTCCTGGTTACTCATAGCAAACGCAAGCAATGTTTCTGCCAATGGACCTCCGGGTTACCCGGAGGTCCATAGGTTGAAAAAGTGCCTGTGCACAGGCCATAAGTACAGAATTTGATAGCCTTACTATGGTTATAACGTGTAAATTAACGTGCAGATCGATGTGCTATTTGTCTGCATTTCATGACAGGACTTCTAGTTTTAACTGTACCTTAACTGGTAGAGTGCTAAATTATTTTTGGTCCTTAAAATCTCTTTGTGCATCTTTGCCTTGTTACAATTTATGGGAGAGCGCCAGTAGGCACTCTCCCATAAACTGTGACATGGCAAATCCTAACAGAGAAAATAATTTCACTTCAAAGATAATATGAAGCACATCCACAGAATATGAAGCCTTTAAATTGTGGTACCGGCACTTCAGAGTAAAGCCCAAATATGGGCTTTCAACACTCTACCAGTTAACCACCCGGAGGTCCATTGGCTGAAACATTGCTTGCGCACAGCCCATATGTACAGAATTTGATAGCCTTACTATGCTCATAACACGCAAATTAACTCGTAGATCGACATGCTATTTGTGTGTATTTCATGACTTCTAGTTTTAACTGTAGTTATATTGTTTATTTTCATGACATGTGTGCATACAATATCAAATAAAATACAAAATAACCCAGAGCACCCGGCCAGCTTGACCTTTATGTCACGTTTAATTATAAAATTATTTTTTCGCCATGCCCCCACTCTCTCTCTCTCTCTCTCACTCACTCTCTTTCTTTCTCCCTCTCTCTCTCTCTTTGAGGTGTTTAGTGTAAAACTGTTCGACACAAGGTGATTCTGGCAGTGGAAAGCAGCTTCAAACCCCAGAAAGTATATAAATAAATAAACAGGTGCCCCATATAATATCATGGTGTCTCTGGGTAAACTCAGTGACTTAAATCGCTTGGCAGTTGTTTCTCGGCAGCAGCCAAGACTTGCTTAGAAACCGCTGCAAATAAGCAGGATGTAAACTCTCTGCATAGCAAAAGGTTATTAAAATATCCAGGCAGATGTACCTGCCCATGATAGGATTTGTGATGGGAGCGCGGTGGCTCAGTAGGTAGAGGTGCGGGCTGCAAGCCGAGAGGTCCTCGGTTCGAATCCCACCTGCGGGAACCGTGTTGTGTCCTTGGGCAAGACACTTCATCTCCATTGCCCACGTGGGGGCACGATGACGCCGTGTACTAAGGCGTACTGCACGTCGATGGTACGCATGTCTTCAACCAATCTAACCCTGCCTGTGCTGCAGTGCGGGGTTACGATGTTGGGGAGCTGGCAGCTGCTCGTCGTTGCTCGGTGGTTCTCTCCGGGTACTCCGGCTTCCTCCACCCGTAAAACTGCCACGGTCATGATTAGCCATTGTGCATAAATATGTGACCTTACACATCAATAAATAATAAATAATAATAGGATTTCTGATGCCATTGAAATAAGTATACAATGGAGCCCACTTAATTGGATATCTCTTAACTTAATAACCCTGTAAATTGAATATAATTTCCCAACACAAAAAGCCATTTACCATACCTCCAGTACAAATTTGGCCTGTTAATTGAATAGGTTATAGAGTAAACTCCTGTTTATTGAATAAAATATCTTGTAACCTGTCGAGAAATTACCCTGACTCTCCCCAGTTTTGCTTTGTTTATAGACCTATTTGGCCTCGGTACACCCAATACAGGTATTTAATCTATTATATCTTGTTTGACAGAGCTCGTGGAGCTCTGTCAAACAAGATATAATAGAATAAATACTAAGTTTATCTCTAGAATACAGGAAAGTGACACAATCCCTGTTAATTGAATATCCATGTTAATTGACTAATTTTCATTGACTAATTTTCATTGGCAAAGTGGCTATTCAATTAACAGGGTCCCACTGTACCTGTGATTTGTGCATGTTTAATCATATTTTGCCCCTGTAAAATAAATAGATTTGTCCACTTGAGATTTCAGAGTAAAAAGTAAATGAATTTTTCATCAAACCTAGTCATGGCTGCTTTACAGCAGCCATGACTAGATTTAATGAAAAATATATTGAAAATACTCAGGGGGATAAGAGTAAAAGCTAAAAAGATTAAAAACAATCCAAACTATTTGTTATAGCCCATAATTTGGAGATATAGGGTACTGCCTGGAATTAGGTGGAATTTAGAATTCTTGGCTACCCTGCAGCAAATTTTTGGCTATTACTGTATTGGAGGCAGGTCATACTGTACATGTATTTTGAAACTATGATTGGGTGAGAAGAGATTTATTGTTAAAAAAAAAAAATCCTTACTGCACAAAATCAGCATCCAAGTATTAGGAAAATGTCATTTCTAACATGATGTCATTGTATTTAACTGGTAATCTATTTTTAGTTGAAGGAATATTTTAACTTGATGACTCATACATCTGCAATTAGTCTTATATTTATAAATTACACTACAGGGTGTTTCAGTTTTTTTCTGAGTTTGGCCATGTCAGTTTGTGTCTAGGAATATTTGAAGAACTTAATTGAAATTATTAGTTTATAATTAGGTTGTGTGGAAATATTCGTTCACTCACTTGTGTTAATAAATCTGTCAATACTAAACAGAAATAATTGCCTTCTACTTCAGCTGTTGATCTTTCATTTTCTCTTGTCCATTATGTTTAGGTGCATTCACAGACCAAAGGATAAAGCAATCGAGATCATGTCCAAGGCAAAAGCCCAGCAGCCCGCTGTTATCCATAAAGTGATAATGGTGGGAAGTGGTGGTGTTGGCAAATCAGCACTCACATTGCAGTTTATGTATAATGAGGTAAGACTTTCATAATATTATGTTCCAATTATGGAGCCACTCCCAAGACAATTTACTCCACTTTCAGGGTCTAGTTTGGGGACCTCTCCCAATATAATTTACTCTACTTTTTACCCAAGTACCAGCTACTGTTTCTCATCTTTCCAACCTGTGACCAGCATTAACCCCAGGTCTGGCATTCTTAAAAATGCAGGAGGGCTAAAAATTGATCTCCTCACAGTGCCTTGGGGAGCGATTAGCTCTCCTCAAGCTTACAAAAGCTAACAGTGGCAAAATGAAGTTGTACTATTAATGAATTCTGCCTAGTGGGCTTTGTACATTTTATTTGGTGCTGCTAACCAGGTAGTCTGTGAGACAGCTACACTGCCCCTCCCACACCTCCGGGCCTTGGTAAGGCCCGGAGGTGTGGTAGCAGCAGTGTGGCCATATTGTAGAGACCACTAACAGCAGAGATCTGAAAACCTGTGGGTTTTAGGAATAGGCTGTTGTGGTAATCATTCATTTCTGAGGTTAGGAGGGATATTTTTTGCCCTCCTCAGTTTTTTATGGCGAGCAGTAGGCGAGGAATAAATCGCTTTCCTGAAAATGCCAGGCCTTTAACCCTCTACCCAACGAACACATAATTTGTTGTAATTACTTTTTTTTTTAAATTAAAAAAAAAAATTCAATAAAACCACATCATGGGACCCCCTCATTGAAATGAATACATTCCAGTGAGGGTTCTCATGATATGGTTGTGTTGAAACCTTTGAAATTTTTTTTTCTTCTACTGCACAATTTGTAAGTTGAGGTCAATCCATTAGGTACATGTAGAGGGTTAGCACTTACAAAAGAATCTCTACTTCACTATAACCGGCATTGATAACTGATAAAAAAATCTGATCCGATGCGGAATCGGAATCTCGATCTCATTCGCGCAGAGGAGATCATCAAACTCAGTTGCATTTGCACAGAGGAGGTTATCAACCCCCTATGTGCAAAGGCGATCGAATTTCCGATTCCGCATCGATGAAAAGGTCTATTCGTTTCGGTGCCATTACTGGGTTATTGTTTTTTATTTATACAAAAAACATGGTCGATTTCGAAACATTCGTTGCCACTTCAAGAGTATTAACTGGTAGAGTGCTGGAAGCCCATATTTGGGCTTTGCTCTGAAGTGTCAGTACCAGCACTTAAAGGCTTCAAATTTTGTGGATGACATCATGTTGTTCATACCACCTTTGAAGTGAAATTATTTAGTCTGTTAGGATTTGCCTTGTTACAATTTATGGGAGAGTGCCTACTGGCACTCTCCCATAAATTATAAAGCAAACATATGTGAACAAATTTTGATGACCAAAAATAATTCAGTACTCTACCAGTTAAAATAACGATACTTAAAGGATAAAACATAGTTTGGATCAATAAACTCTGCACAAATGTAAGGAAATACGTGTACTAACGATTGCAGCCGGTAATAAGAGCGAAAGCTTGATATTTATTCCTAATTTCGAGTTTTGAGTTCCCATAAAAACTTGATGGGAACTTTTTCTATAGGATTGAATGGAAAGAATCGGAATGTAGAGGGGTAGCCACTATGTTCGGATCGCTGAACTGGGTTGAAACCAGGTTTTTCTGTGAAAAAAATTAGTTGCATAACTAGTGAACTGATTATCAAACTTGCTATGCAGTGCTTATATTTCGACGAGAATCCGAGAAGTGATTCTCACAAAGATTCACACAATAAAACCGGCGAAAATCCATGTAGATTCTCGCTGCACCTCTGCTAGGATTCGCGTGAAAAGAGTCAATTTAACCCTTTATCTAACACAGCGGCAACAAATTAACCAATAGAAGGGTAAAATGACCTGAAATATCCTAACACTTTGTCAATAAAATTGCACAAATATGGTGGTCAATGGAACCGACTCATTGAGCCGGTTTCCACAACAGCCATATTTGTAAGATTTTATTGGTAAATATTGTTCATTTAATTATTTTATCATTTACTTATTATTTATTGTTTAAAAATTATCAAATTTAGTTATAAAAATTAAAAGGGTGTGTTGGGTAAAAGGTTAACATGTGTTATCAGTATACAACAGTAGTTGAACCATGGTGGCATCATGGGATCCTGGGACACTCATAGTAGGTATGAATTCTCGCAACCATTTTCACAAGAATCCAAATGGATTCTCACAAATTTAGACGAAATATAAGCCCTGCTATGAACCAATAACCGATTATTTCACCATACATTCTGCTGATTCTGTTGGTTTGAATAGGACACAGAAAATTTCAAAAAAATCTGCTAGTGCCTATTTTACCACAATATTTCATTCATAAATCACCAATTACAATTTACAAAGATTTAATATCAGTAGCAATAGGGTCACTACAGTGGATCACGCTTAACCCTTTTCCTAATGAATCGCCTGCATCCGTCTGCGTAATTTGAAAATTGGGCAGTTGAAAAATATAAATGCTTCAAAATATTTCAACAAAACCCTATCATGTGACCCCTCATTGGAATGAGCTCGTTGAGCTCGTTCCAATAAGGGGGTCATCTGATAGGGTTTTGCTGACATTTTTTTGAAAATTTTTAAAATTAAAAAAATTGATATTCTCTACGATGGGTGAAGGATTAAATGAATAATGCTTTTGTCAGACAAAGATATTCAAATAAGTGGGATCCATGAAGGTAATCTTGCCAGGCTCAGTAGGAAAACTGAATATCAATTAATCGTCACCACAATGAGGTGTCAATCCTGCACTGAGTGTGTGTGTTTAACCCTTTATCTAATGAATTGCCCGCATCCAACCGCGTAATTTGTAAATTGAACAGTTGAAAAAAATAAATTTTTCAAAATATTTCAACAAAACTATATCATGTGCCACCTCATTGGAACAAGCTCAATGATCTCATTCCAATTAGGGGGTCACATGATATGGTTTTGTTGAAATTTTTTTTAGAAATGTTTAAAAATAGTAATTAACCCTTTACCTAACTAATCGCCCGCATCCGCTGCGTAATATGCAAATTGAGCAGTTGAAAAAATTTAATTTTTCAAAATATTTCAACAAAACCATATCATGTGACCCCTTATTGGAACGAGCACATTGAGCTCGTTCCAATGAGGGGTCACATGATATGGTTTTGCTGAAATTTTTTGAAAATTTAAAACAATGATATTTAAAATAATAAATTTTGATATCGTCGGGTTGGGTAAAGGGTTAAAATAATAAATTTTGATATTCTCTGTGCTGGGTAAAGGGTCATTGTTGAAAAAATTAATAAAATTTTATATCTTTTGTGTGCTTTGGCATTCATTTTTTTATGCAATGCAGGCTCTAAAGTTGAAAAGTGTTATGTTGATATTCCAGAACTGTTGGGATTGGGAGAATTCGTCGTATTGACAATTGTCATTGATTTGTTTTCATCACTCACATTTATTGAATTGGGCTACATCATGCAAGCGAATCACAGGTCTTTTAGACAGACTCGGAAAGAAAAGCATTAACAACTCACACTAAATGTTTATTTTAAATATTCACACAATAAATCAAAAACACATGTTACGCAACATTACAGAATTTAAAGCATGTGCGACTGATGAATTCATATCTAAACAACCAGTTACATCACTTTAGGTATCAGCTGCTCTTTGAACCACCCTCGATAACAGTACATTTAAAAACTTTTGAAATTGTCCATGTGAATTGAAATGACGTATTCCTCTGGCCTGTGCAAATTCCCGTTCAGAGCATCAGTTCTTGATGACAGTCAGTTTTCACAAAGATTTTCTTGGAGTTTTTTTCTAAAAACTGATTTTTAGAGATCATTTTCAGAAAGAATTCAACCCTTCCTTGTGCACCCAACAATACTCAAAAGTCCCCCTCCACCCACACCCGTTCCCTCCCCATTTGAGCCATCATTTCTTGGTTAGTTATCAATTAAAACCTAGGAAATAATAGTGCCAATGACTAAAATCATCTTGAATTCTGAAAAATGATTTTAGTCACTGGCATTATCATTCTCTGAAAGTTCCCATTGAAGACTAGCCAAGAAGTGATGCTCCCCCTCCCCCAACTTTACAGTCTTTTTTTTAATGTATGTATCATCCAGCCCTGGCCCCCAAACAATGCAAATAAATTTTCAAGAACACAAGTTACACCAAAATTAAAATCATATCTGTTTCGTTTCCTTGCAATGTTGAAGGGTTTTTTCCACTGTCTTGCCAGTGTGTCACTGACAACTGGTATATAAAAAAGTGTACAGTTGCTATTCCCCCACAAAACAAAGTTTAGGGGGGTATACAGGAGTCAACCTGTCCGTCGGTTGTCGGTAGGCCTGTCTGTCACTGCCGTTGTCAGTCCGTTGCACATGTGAACTTGTGGAGCGAACTGTTTCCACAGTTTTTGCCGCATTTTCATGAAACTTCACAAAAATGATCAACATGATGAGGGGAAGTGCATGACATAATTTTTCCAGATCGGATTCAAGATGGCCGACTGGTGGCCATATTGTATTTTTTTTTTTACTTAAAAAAATTGAATGCTCCTTTTCAGTTACCCACACTAGGCGGTATGCCATGGTGGGGGTATACTGGGTGCCAGACCATCTGTAGTTTTCACAGCTTTTAAAACTTGTCTCAAGCCCTCGTGATAATGAAAATTTAAGAACAAATGGCTGTCTTGACAGATTTTTCCATTTAAGTAAAAAACAGTGTCGGGGAATGAAAGGTGGTAATTTGATTAAATTAAGAACTCAACAGTCAGTTATGATGTTTTACTATAATTATGCCAAATCAATTGATGAAGTACATCTGTTCCTTTCATCTCCCTCGATAACCAGCTGAATCCCTACAATGCATGGAGGTTGTAATCAAAACAAACACAGCCATTTTAACATGTGATTTGTTTCGAAAACAATCTACCCGATACATAGAATTTACATAATGTTTGATCGTTAGAATAAAGATTTTTTTTTTTATCAGTAAATGATTTAAGTTAAATATGGAATAATTGGAAACTTCAGGTTTTTAACTGTCCGTTGTCATAATCAGCCAATACCCCATAATCTGCTGGTTCCGATTGCCGATTCTGATTATCTATTCATCACTATGCATAATTATGTCTCCCCTTCCCAGAAGGGAGACATATTGTTTTAGTGCACAAAGTTTGTCCAGGCCATAACGTTTTTGTCTTTTGACCTACACCTTAGATACTTGGCATGTGGATGTATCACCATGAGCCGGTGTGCAGTGTACTAAAGTGACCTTCATGTGACCTTGTCCTTTGACATGAAGGTCAGATTTATGTGTTTTTTTTTAGGGAAACATCACACAAACTTTGTCCGGGCCATAACTTTTTTGTCTTTTGACCTACACCTTAGATACTTGGCATGTGGATGTATCACCATGAACCGGTGTGCAGTGTACCATAGTGACCTTCATGTGACCTTGACCTTTGACCTGAAGGTCAGATTTATGCGCTTTTTTTAAGGTAAACTGTCAGGACCAGAACTTTTTTGTATTTCGAGTCAGGCTTTAGATATTTGGCATGTGGATGTATCACCATGAGCTGGTGTGTATCATACCATTGTGACCTTGACCTTTGATCTGAAGGTCAGATTTGTGCTTTTTTCAAGGAAACTTTGTCCAGACCAAAACTTGTTTGTCTTTTGAGCCAGGCCTCAGATATTTGGCACGTGGATGTATCACCATGAGCCGGTGTGTCACATACCATTGTGACCTTCATGTGACCTTGACCTCAAGGTCAAATTTATGTACTTCAAATAGGGAGTAATTGTCCAGACCAGAATTTTTTTGTTTTTTGACCTAGGACTTGGTTATTTGACATGTGGATATGTCACCATGAGACCGCATGTCTTGACCTTCTTGTGACCTTGACCTCAAGGTCAAATTTATGTACTTCAAATAGGGAGTAATTGTCCAGACCAGAATTTTTTTGTTTTTTGACCTAGGACTTGGTTATTTGACATGTGGATGTGTCACCATGAGACCGAATGTCCTCTACCTCGATGACCTTCATGTGACCTTGACCTCTGACCTTAAGGTCAAATTTATGTACTTCAAATAGGGAATAATTATCCAGACCAGAACTTTTTTGTTTTTTGACCTAGGACTTAGATATTTGACATGTGGATGTATCGCAATTAGACCGCATGTCACATGTAATCATGACCTTCATGTGACCTTGACCTCAAGGTCAAATTTATGTACTTTAAATAGGGAGTAATTGTCCAGACCAGATTTTTTTTTTTGGACATGTGGATGTGTCGCCATGAAACCGCATGTCCGCTACCTTGATGAACTGCATGTGACCTTGACCCAGGGACCAGCCGTGAGGGCGACTATATCGCCCTTCTAAGCCCAAAGTCGCCTAGAAAAATAGTAGGGGCAATTACAAGTCGCCCTAAAAAATTGGCCAAAATGAGGAAAGGCTGAACTGAGTGATGCGAGGTTTACATGAAAACGATTATTTTCATAAATCGAATGTGCTCGAGAGTGATAAATGTGCATTTTAATTCGTCAAATAAAAGTCCATATATTTGAAATCACACAACAATCAGTTATCTATTGTCGCTTTTGGCAGATTTTTTTTTATTTCTGTTTTGTTGCGTTTCAGTCGGAGCTTCAATTGTCGAAACGAAAATAGGTGACTTACGCAACTCAACAAAATAACCCAGTTTGAAAGTAGGTTACGTCGCTTAGGATGCCGAAAATGTATACACAATGGACGTATTTTATAACACAGTATTTTCATTTCGTTTTGCTGATGACTGTTAACGGTTGGACTGTCTATTCCCAGAAAAACACGAATGGAATTGAAACACATGAAAAAAAAAGCTTTGGTGATGACAAGAAAAGCTTTGTTCAGGACAGAAGTGTGCATGTGGACGATCTTGAAAAAGGGTCCTCCTAAACACTGGAATGACATGAAATGACACGGTATGACAACGGAATGCCTTAAAAATGATGCGAAATGACATTTCTTTTACAAAATACTCAACCCCAGAATGTATTTTGTTTATTAACTAACAAAGTACCTCCCAAGCAACCTTCTTACATCTGGTCCTGTTCACAATTTCAGACTTAGGAAATTATTAGTTCAGTAGACTTTGGTGAAAGGCAACCACAGGAGGGTGCTGGGGGATTGACACGAGGAAGAGGGGAGGGGTCATGAAGGAGAGGGTAGCAGTGGGGGATTTTCAGTCAATAATTACACATTGAAAATATGAAGGGGCGGTGGGGGGGCGGTACATGAATATTCTTAATTTTCCCCACTTGCCTATGAAGTCTCCCTACATGACTCTGCAGTCTCCCTATTTTTTCTGGAGGTCTCCCTAAAATTCCCCCCTAGGCTGGTCCCTGCCTTGACCTCTGACCTCAAGGTCAAATTTATGTACTTCAAATAGGGATTAATTGTCTAGATCAGAACTTTTTTGTTTTTTGACCTAGGACTTAGATGGTTGACATGTGGATGTATCACAGTGAGACCACATGTCATCATGACCTTCATGTGACCTTGACCTCAAGGTCAAATTTATGTACTTTAAATAGGGAGTAATTGTCCAGACCAGAATTTTTTTTTTTTGACATATGGATGTGTCACCATGAAACCGCATGTCTGCTACCTTGATGAACTGCATGTGACCTTGACCTCAAAAGGAAGGGGAGACATATGTTTTTGTGCTAAAACACTTTCTAGTCATTTTTGTTTCTATACAGATGCTCTTTGCTACCGATTAACTTACTGGTGTCCATTGTGTTCATCATTGGAAAATTTAATCTGGCCGTTAAATTCCTTACTTCCAATTAAGTATTCCCTCCTCAAATATTGTATATTTTGTAACTGTTTTCTGAAAGTTTCGTAAACCTGAAATTAATACAGAATACACATTTTTTTATACCCCTCCAACTTAAGTCAGGTGGCATATAGTGATTGAAGTGTGCGTGTGTGTGTGTGTGTGTGTGTGTGTGTGTGTCCGAGCCACTAACTCGAAAACTGTTAGGGCCACAGTCATCAAACTTCACACAATTATAAAGGACCATGGGAGGGTGTGTCTCACACCATAGCCGGGTTCATACCTTCAAGGTCAAGGTCACATTTCAAAGTCACACTAAAAATCGGTCAATATTGTGTCTTAGCCATAACTCAGAAATGAATCATAGTACAATTGTTAAACTTTTTACAAATGTTAAGGACAGTCAGAAGGTGTGTCGTGTATAATAGTTTCCGCTGCATCTGCAAGATGAGGGTCACAATTGACCTTCATATGTTCTGGGTCACAAATCGTGTCTCAAGCATAACTCCAAAACTATTAGGGCTACAATCATCTAACTTTGCTCAATTATAAAGGATAATGGGTGGATGTGTCACACACCACAGCCTTGTCCGTAAGGTCAAGGTGGGGGGTGGGGGGGGGGGGCATGTGTTACCTTAGTAACATTTTTCTTGTTTGGCACTGATCTTATTCACTCTAAAAGCTGTAAAATTCTGAGTTTACACTCCACCCCAACCTGCCAATAATTAAGACTACCCCGGTACACATGCAAATTTTTTTTTACGTTGACCATGTATACAAGTTGTTTTTTCACAACTTTGTTTATTTAGTGATTTTAAATTATGTTGCACTATGAATGTATATTTATTATACACCTATTACTTTTCCTCCAGTACCATATCTACAAATCCATACGGAAGCCGTGTTCCATACTGATTTCCATTGATCACATATTTTTCCACTTTACGTCATAATTCTATCAAAAGAATTAAACTCCATCCATTTTTATACCCCCATGAACAAAGTTTGGGAGGGGGGGCATATAGGAATAACTTTGTCTGTCTATCCATCTGTCCGTCTGTCTGTGAAAGTCATGTTCAGCTCAGAACTTTTGATGGCCTTGAAAGATTTTAATGATACTTGGTACTAATGTTGCCCACCACCAGAGCATTTGTTGTGAATAAGGTTGGAATGCCCATTTACAAAGTCAAGGTCACAGTTCAAGTTCACATACATGTACCCCTTACATCCAAATCCAACTAGAACAAGTCGTGTCCGGCCCAAAACTTTTGATGGACTTTAAAGATATTAATGATACTTGGTATTAATGTTGCTCACCACCAGGGGGTGTGTCGCGAATTAGGTTAGAATGCCTGTCTACAAGGTCATGGTCACAAACTTCATTCAAATTCACATACCCCCACATCCAAATCCAACTATAACAAGTCATGTCCGGAACTATTATGGCCTTGAAGGATATTAATGATACTTGGTATTAATTTACATTGGCATGGCGGGGGTCTGAACCCAATCTGAGGGAGTTTCCTTCGGCACCAACCGCCTAGCAAAACTATACTGAACCACGCACACCACCCAGCCACCGACAGACCCCGAAAGGGAATGCTGGTTAACCAAGTATATACGAGGCCAGTACAGAACACACGGAATACTCAATTATTTAATTATTCATCAGATAGTTGCATCTAAGTACTTAATTCTACGAACTGCACCCCAGAAGAAATCAGCAACACTTGTCTTTTTATGTGTACCCATACTATGTATGGTACACATAATGCCGGCATCCGGGGTGGCCATCCGTCATTCGTCCATCCTTTGTCCATCCATCCGTATCCATTTCTTTGTTATTTGATAACTTGAAAAATATTGCTTGGATTGTCAAGTTACTTTATATTTGTGTTCAGGTTACTGATGTGCCGAGCTGTATAGTTTTTAGTGTAAATCTGATAATTTGATCCTGAGATATTAACCCTTTATCCTTCAAATTGAAAATTCCTCCAATCCCTTTGGCATTCGATAACTTGAAAAATATTGCTTGGATTGTCTAGTTACTTTATATTTGTGTTCAGGTTACTGATTTGCCAAGCTGCATAGTTTTTGGTGTAAATCTGATGATTTGATCCTGAGATTTTAACCCTTTATCCTTCAAATTGAAAATTCCTCCAATCCCTTTGGCCAGGCCGGGCCAGCCTACAAGGCAAAGTAGGCGATATCTTCGCCCTTAACACCAGGTCTTTGCCCAATTTCTTTCTCTGGGCGAAGTTGAAGTCGCCTTACAGTTTTGAAAAGTCGCTGAGAAAAGTTATTTCCGGCGATTCCGTTGCTAACTTCGCTTGGAAAAAATAGAAAAAAATAAAATAAGTGTAGTGAAAGCAAATAATTGGCAGGTTAAAGAATTACTAAATATATTGATTTTACTTCCCATAAAACCCCAAAATAATACCAACCACGGCACAATTTCGTCATGACAATTCAAGTTTTCACTAGAGTGAAGTTAGATGACAAGACAAAAAATGCTCAAGTTCTTTTTTAATGTTTCATTTCAAAAGTGATTTCCACCATCAAACTTCGCTACACAGAGTATTTATTTAAAAACAACATTTTTGGTAATGATAAAAATGTTTAATTTTTAGTTTGCACTTGTGAGTTTGAAGCATGTGATTTTTAAAAATTATTGTTGGGTGTGTTCCATTTGTGGCAGTCACAATAAGGGTCCCACTAAATTACCAAAAAAGTAGTAATTTACTGAAATAAATGGTGTAAAAAGCAAACTGACAAATTCAATTATCTTCCTTGATAAGAGAACATTTGCCTGGAAGAAATGATTCTCTAAACTGAATTGAAATGATATTAGGTTGGCAAAAATAATTCCCTAAACTGAATTTAACCTCCCACTAATAGCTTTTAAACTGAATTGAACCCTTACCTAAATAGCTTTTTGTGAAATAATATTTGGTTAGCAAAAAACAATTTGCTAAACTGAATGTAACCCTTTACCTAACACAGCTTTTTGAGAAAAATTTGGTTGGCAAATATAATTTGCTAAATTGAATTCAACCCTTTACCTAACACAGTTTTTTGAAAATAATATTTGGTTGACAAAAAAATAATTTGCTAAACGGAATTTAACCCTTTACCTAAAGCAGTTTTTTGAGAAATAACATTTTGTTGGCAAAAGTAAATTTGATAAACTGAATTTAACCCTTTACCTAACTCAGGTTCTTGAGAATATTTGGTTCTCAAAAGCAATTTGATAAACTGAATTTAACCCTTTACTTGACATAGCTTTTTTGAGAAATAATATTTTTTGCTCACTTCTCCCTATTTTCACCTCACTTTTCCTTAAAACCTTGGGAGGGAGAAGTGACTTCTCCCTAAATTTGGCCTCTAGGCTGGTCTCTGCCTTTGGCATTCGATAACTTGAAAAATATTGCTTGGATTGTCTAGTTACTTTATATTTGTGTTCAGGTTACTGATTTGCCGAGCTGTATAGTTTTTGGTGTAAATCTGATAATTTGATCCTGAGATATTAACCCTTTATCCTTCGAATTGAAAATTCCTCCAATCCCTTTGGTATTCGATAACTTGAAAAATATTGCTTTGATTGTCAAGTTACTTTATATTTGTGTTCAGGTTACTGATGTGCCGAGCTGTGTAGTTTTTGGTGTAAATCTGATAATTTTATCCTGAGATATTAACCCTTTATCCTTCAAATTGAAAATTCTTCCAATCCATTTGGCATGAGACAACTCAGAAAATATCAATCCAATTGTCATGTTACTTTATATATATCTTCAGGTTACTGATGTGCCGAGCTGTATAGTTTTTGGTGTAAATCTGATAATTTGATCCTGAGATATTAACCCTTTATCCTTCAAGTTGATATTCCTCCAATCCCTTTGGCATGAGATAACTCAAAAAATATCAATCCGATTGTCATGTTACTTTATATATTTATTCAGGTTACTGATGTGCTGTGCTGTATAGTTTTTTTATGTAAATCTGATAATTTGATCCGGAGATATTAACCCTTTATCCATCAAATTAGACACTCCTCCAATCCATTTCTATATGTACCCATACCATGTATGGTGTACATAATGCCGGCATCTGTGGTGGCCCTCCGTCATACAGCTTTCTACTAGTTGCGCGTATGGGTACACATCTGACGATTTCATTGGCCTATTTTTCAAATTTCACGGATGCCATAGAATTAAGAAAGGACGTGGGCTTTGTTTACATTGGCTTGGCGGGAGTTCGAACCCACACCGAGAGAGTTTCCTTCGGCACCAACCATTTAGCAAAACTATACTGAACCACACGCACCATTCGGCCACCGACAGACCCCAAAATGGAATGCTAGTTAACCAAGTATATACAGGGCCAGTACAGAACATTATCAATGTATTAATGTTGCCCACTATCAAGAGAGTGTGTCGCGGGGGGTATTCTTGGTCTTAAGTTCATTAGTGATGAACCAATAATCGGAATAGGTAATCGGAACCAACCAATTATGGGGCATCGGCCGATTATGACAACTGGCAGTTTCCAGTTATTCAATATTTAACACTGACTATTAAAAATCCCTTTGATATCAGCCCATTTCAATAAAGTTTCCCTATTAAAAACGTATGTAGTGCATAGCAGATAATTTAGAGATTTGCAGAGCAGAGATATTACAGAATTTACCAACTGCAATCGGAACGAGATCGCCACCATTTCCTGAAGATTGTAGAGTTCATGTAAACATTAGAGAAACACATCAAGGGAAGTAACAAGTTGAAAAAAGAACATTGAATAATACATTCTGACAAACGTGTAAACCATGCATCATATGACTTCACAACACACATTAACATCAAAATTATTATTCATTTAAGACACAAAGTATGTGTGCTCAGTATATTCGTGGCTAATACAGCCAAATGTATTGTATCCTTACACAAAACCATATTAACACTATTTACCAGAATAAAACACTATCTTCACGAGAACAATATTGTGCGATTGTATCGTTAATAACATTTTTTCCCCACACCCCAACCAAAATGCAAATATTATTTTGGCTAATATTGCCCAACACTAAAATATGCATATGCTGAGAACTTATGTGGTATTAAGCTTTCGTAATTGATGATTTATTAACGAAATTCTGTAGTATAACAGCCACCAACAGATTTTCTTCAGTGTCCTACTTACCATCGGAATCGGCATAATCGGCAGAGAAATCACCAGTAATCGGTTGATAGCAAGTTTTGATAATCGGCTCATCATTATAGTTTGTAATTGACCAATCAAAACATCGCATTCTGACCATGATTCGGAAGCTGCAGTGACAACCGATAAATCGAATATCAGTTGGAAAATATTTTTGTTCAAATCCAACAAAATGAACAAAATTAAACTTATTCTATAAATTGGGTGTAAATTTAAACACTCAAGTCGTGACTTGGTTACAGCATTGGACTTCAAACCGAAAGGACCACAGTTTGGTCTAGTGGTCAACCAATTACCAAAAATGGCTGCTGACCAATTACAGGTTATTTGAGCTCACAATCGGCTGATTCTGATGCCGATTACGATTGTAATACCACTACTAGACAAGTCAAGCCTCGAAAGAACTACATTAAATTGAACTTATTTTACAGGTTTACAGTCCGTTCACTACCAGATAAGTCATGACTCGAAAGAACTACATTAAATTGGACATATTTCTCAGTGTTAAACTCCGTTGACTCCACCCCAGTAAAATTACCAGTTGCGCACATTTGGGCGGTAAATGTGGTACGTTTACCACCCAAGTGCGTGCAACTTGTAATTTTTACTGCTACCGGTACCTGAGTAAATGGAGTGCAACCATCACTTTTAGAGTATGAATTGGCGATTGCCACAAGTTCGCTCAATTGTAAGTTTTACATGTCATTTAACTTGTATATCCTGTAAAGTGGCGCCCAGAGAGGTTAAAAATACACATGGGGGTGGTTTTTCAACTTTATTGTATGGTATCATTGACATCATTTTACATTAACAATTGAACAATTGCAGAAGACAATAAGATGTGGTTAATGAATCATCACAAAAAAATGCTTGGCAACAGTCAGTTGAACCGATGTTCCAGGAGCCGTTGTGTTGTCATCCGTATGCCCACAATTGGCCGATTGGGGTGGCTGATTCCTATCATCAGTTGAACACTAGTTTGGTCCCTGCCAGAAGTAACTGCGTTGTGTTCTTGGGGGCAAAGCAGTCAATCCTGATTGCCAATGTGGGAGTTTGGTGGCGCCATGTACTGTTGACTACAGCACATCGATGGTGCACCTGTCTTTAACCAATGCTAATCCATGTGGATTGGTACATTGGGCAGTCTGATAGTTGCTCTCCCAATACACTGGCTACCACCACCCGTAAAACTGTCTGACATCAGGTGGCCCTGGCTGTCTAAAGTATTGTTAAACACCAATAAATAATAAATAAATTTTACTTTGAAGTGAATATCTCGGATAACGGCAGCTAATTTCTTAAAAATATGAACAAATAACCTGTTTGGGCACAATTTTCATTTATGTTTTTCTGTTTTCATATTGATTTGTCACACATATTTTCTAATCATACCTGAGTTTTGTTTTTGTTTTTGTTTGAATTTGTAAATTAATGGATTCTTTGTCATAGAGGCATGTAATAAACACAGAACACCACCAGACCTGTTAACTCTCCCAGTTTCACCGTGAGTCTCCTGGTTTGAGGCACGAACTCACGCTCTCACGGTCACATCCTATGTTCTCCCGATTTGACACTTTTCAAAAATAGTTGTCTTATTCTATTTTGAAGATTAAACAAGTTGCATTGTATGCCAAATATATTCTCATACTGTCGTGGTTACGTGAAAGAAATCAAAATTATATAAACTCAAAATATAAATTAAATAAAAACATAATCTCTCAAGTATAATTAACTTCAGCTGACCTTTTATATATACTATTGTTATGGTTCATACCAAATTTATCCGTTATGTGTAAAAAAAAATATAATTGAAAGTTTGTTGAAAACTGAAAAAAATCTGTTGTGAGATTTCACAAGAATTAAGTTACCTCCCCTCCCATTACTTATATACAAAAAGATTCAGAACAATCATGTCCAGGCTCCAGCAGAGTATTTTGTCTTCATTTTGAACCAACAGGATTATTTTGTTTGTATTTTTTTCACAATGGGAGTTATGAATACTGAGGGCACCTTCTCTAATGTGAGTAATACAAAACACAGTTCAAATATTTTTAAAAAAAAAAAAACGAAAATGAAATTACCACAATCATACACAACTTCATTGTACTGGCAACAACAGGTGTTTTTTTTTAAACAAAACGATATGTATTGTTAGCATTCAAAATAATAAAACCTGTCAGAAGATAATAAGAATGAATATTTCCTCACTAAAAATGTACAGACTGAACAAAGAATTTACATGAATAAATGGCATGAACGAAGAAGGAATGCTTGTTTTGGTTCTTGAACGTTTTGGTCCTGGGGCGTTTTGGCCCAAGATGTTTCAGCTTCCATGTTTTAAAGCACCAGGATGGGCTTGCTTACATTAGAGCTGTCGGTTTACCGAAACCAAACCGAGATTTTTAGTTTTTTTAAAAAACCGAAACCGAAACCGTCGACATCCCGTAATCTAAGGTTTTTCGTTTTTTATTAAATACTCTCTTGCCAGCTCTTGCTGCAGAAATTCACAGAATGTAGCCATCCCAGAGTAGTGAGAGTACCCAGATACTGCCAATGGCAGTGTCTGGGTACTCTCACTACTCTGGGAAGGCTACATTCTGTGAATTTCCGACATTTCAGTTTAGTTGTGTTTGCAGCTTTCCTCAAGTTCCTCAAGTGTAGGTGTCAGACCTTGAAAAATGGCCAAGCACAATAAAAATTCTGTATAGTTAGGTAATTATTATATTGGCCTTCCTGATTCTTCATGTATTATAGCTTATTTCGGGCATTCATTGAGTTTCACCCAATTTCACTACCATTCAGTTATGACTCTGGACATAAGAATGAGTTTTATTGAATTTTACTTGGCCTCATGAACAAACCGAAAACCGAACCGAACCGAGGTTTTTCTCCACCTGAAAAACCCAAACCGAAACCGAAGAAGAAATTTAAAAACCTACAGCTCTAGCTTGCATGAGCAAGGAAAAATGGCCGGACTGAGGAAAGGGGGGGGGGGTTGGCACAGGCAAAGGCTAGATAGGCACCACTCACATAAAATTTGTGTGTCGGGAGGGAGGGGGTTGGGGTGTGGGGGGTAGGGTGGCTTGGACCAGTGATATCCCTATTTGTATGCTTTTACTGACAAATACCATTAAAAGTGTTAAAATAAATTATTAAAATGAAATATATAATGCATTTGGGTTGGGGGGGGGGGGGGGGCTGCCCGGGTGGGACCGCGGGAGGCATAACAAGGAAAATATTGATGTATTGGCCACGTGGAAAAATCTCACTGACAAGCATCCAAATCTCACTGAGAGCTCATCGAAATCTCACTGACAGTCACCTTCAGAGGTTAACAGATCTGAACACCACCTGTGAATACGTTCGCCAGTACGGCGCCCATAGCCATCACGAAAAGATAGACCGAGAGTTGCAGCCTCGTTCTATCCTTTCGTGATGGCAAAAGGATAGAACGAGAGTTGCAGCCTCGAGTTCTGTCCTTCTGCACTGACACTTCACTGTCACACTTGTACCATATTGACAAACATTCATGCATCGCATCGTTCTGTGTATGTGTGTAGGTATATGAATGTTGCAACATGACTATACAGTAAAGTAAAGCCAATCGTTAATGCTACCCACCCATGTGGATTTCCACCCAAGCCTTGGTTACAGTACTGTGATCACAAAAGCGGTCTTTTAGACGATTAGCTCTCGATCCGGCTTTGGTTCAGTTGCGATTGAGAATTGCGGTTCTGTCGTTAAAACGTGGCAGAATGGAGAAAGAATCGAGACAAAATTTAGGTAGAATCGAAAGAAAATCGCAACGGAAACACCAATACATTGTGAGATGATTTGTTTCATGTATTCCTCGACTGTGAAAACTTCGAAGTTTGGCGTGAACGGATCGTAGATTCTAAGATTCGTTCGATGTATTCGTATGTCACAATTAAAAAAATTTCTAACTGTTGATATTTTTTCCCTTCCAAATTTCCAACTATTGGGGCTTTGACAAATATGTATTATGAGAGGATGCGATTCCCCCCTCCCCCCCCCATCTCCTTTCCGCGATGCACATGGCACAGGGAATGCTCAGTCCTGAGATGTTTCTAAGCAGAGAGGCAACAGGGGGGTCAGTGTTTTTGTTTTTGACACAATAGGTCATCATCCCAGCTGGAACCCTTAATTTACATTCCTGTTGTTCAAAAACAGATCCACACATTGTTATTGCGCCAGCCCTTAATATTCCTGCGAAGGCCTTTTTTGTTGGTGGGGGGGGGGGGGGGGGGGGGTGTTTATTTATTTATTGGCCAATGTCAGCATCAGGGCTATATTATGACACAACATAAGTATAAAGTCAAGTTTTGTCTATCATTTATGTTCATGTTTCCCACTTACAGAGAGGAATCTTGCACCTCAGCCGTGTTGGTTGGCCTACCAGATCAGGGAGCAAATTGTTTTGAAAATTTTGCATAGCAGTTTTTTCTTGACGATCACAGCAGATGACGCGAAGTGCCATCGGAACCGCGAAGCGGTTCGCTGGGGATGAGCACGAGAAGGGGTGGGAGTGCGAGTCTGGGGTGCCTCCGCGGGAAAGTTTGAAATTTCAGAGGGCAGTAGACGCATTCTGGTTGATTTTGAGAGCATAAAATGTTATGTGATGAGAGAGGAATGAATCAACTTTCTTAGGGATTCAGGCCTATGCGGGAAAGGCACGCCATTGAGCTCATGCCCCTAAACATGCCTGCATTTAAAATGGGACGAGCAATTTTATGCACACCTTGATAATCATTTGCAATGAGCACAACTCAGATTGCGAACACATCAGAGATGCCACAAATTAGGAACTTCCAAAGTTGATGCTATTCTCTAAAATTTTAACATTCAAATTACCTCAATTTTCAGATAAATACTCCCTTGAATCAAAAGAATAGTTGCTCCATCGATTTAGCTGTACATATGCGCAGTTGTGTCTGTTACTAAATATTGACAAGAGATTTTCCAAAACATGCGCGCGTTTTGGAAACTCCCGGTAAATATTTGGTAACAAGGCGCAACTGCGCACGTGTATAGCACAATTGTCTCTTAGAGGGGGTCTGAACAAATTAATGACATGAAGACTCTTTCGGGTTCCCCGTTGGTGAATGCGACAGCGTGCAAAGTTATATGGATTTTTTGGAAATAAATAATCCGGTCTCGTAATTTGCATTGGCGCTTTACGATTCATAGACCTAAAGTTGTATCGCCATGTGTGGATATTGCATCGCATTTTGCGATGCGATTCCAATCATTTTGCTCCCTGCAGGTTCTATTTTACAAGTAAAACAGAACTTGTTTACCCCCAGTAAGCAAGCACTGCTTCACTTCCCGATGTTCCCACAAATGGAGGGGCCTGTATTTATAAAACATGTTGCCGAACAGCCGTCAGGGATCGTGTGGTCTCGGTGTTTAACTTCACTCCCTGTAGGCTGTGGTTGTTTTGGGTGAATTGATATCTTTATGCTGCGTATTTCTTAATCGTAGCTCAAGTAACAAATAAAAGGAAGTGTGGACAAATGACTAGGAACAAATGTAAGTGTGTTTCAACTATTTATTCGCAAAAAAACATTCGAAAGAACGCCTTAGAATTCTTGGTTTTGCGCTAAAACAAAGGTTTTTCAGAAATTTCTCTGCGGCATAATTGCACATGGCATGAGGATCCAGATTCAAACACACCAAGGCATTTCCGTTCTTGATGCGGTTCGACCCGTGGTTCAACTGAATTGAACATTGTCATTCACATTGGACGACCGTGATTTTAATTGCGGGTGCCATGTACCCTAACATTATCCCTGCCATGGACTCCATTGCCATAGCTGAATAATAAATTAATTATTGAATTGATACCGCCAATCGCTGCATCAAAAATGTCATCAGTCTTTTCACCGTTTCTGTACATAGCAGCGTCCAGTTATGGCTTTTATGTGACAAGTGAGAGGCCGCGCTGGTTAAGTTACTGGCGCCGACCGTCAAGGGCAGTGGTAGTGGAGACTGGCACCTGGGGGTACCAGGATTTTACACTGAATTTGCCTGTGTGCCAGGACTGGCACTTGGGGTATCAGATTCAAGTCTACGGGAGTTCCTATAGCAAATTTCCAGTACCCCAGTTCCCAGTCTTGGATTTTGGCCCCCCCCAGGGCTGGCCCTTGATGTACCAGACCCTTTGGAGATTCAACCAGCCCCCCCCTCCCCCTCCCTAAATGGATTGAATCGACCTGGATGAATATTTTGTGGATCAATATTCATAACCAAACTGACTACGAATTGACTTGATAACGAATTGGCACTTTCGCCATTAAAAACTGCCCTGTACCAGTCGTGTAGAACTTGCCATTCCTCCTTTATTTAACGTTTCATTACAAATGTAAAATCGGAGTTTACAAAATAAACAACGATGGACCCCATTATACTAGAATTTCCTCATTCAAAATGTCATTAGCTAACGAGCCATTTCCTTCATTCTTTATCCCATATCAAGTTAACTAATTAAAGTACTGTTTGCATTTTCATACGAGTTACATAAGAAAAACAGAACAATCAGTTTGTCATTATCTTTGTAATTTTAAGATCCTTTCTGCTTTC
The DNA here is from genome assembly GCA_031216915.1 of Pictodentalium vernedei. NCBI lineage: Eukaryota > Metazoa > Mollusca > Scaphopoda > Dentaliida > Dentaliidae > Pictodentalium > Pictodentalium vernedei. The sequence continues at coordinate 322,081,560 of CM062288.1, read as the reverse complement.
ACACTTCCCATTGATTTGTGCTCTAAGATAAGAAGCCCGAGGCGCTTGTGACACATTTCAATGTTGATCCACCCCTCAATTTAAGAACTGTGAAAACTTAAGTAATCTTTTACAGTGCTAAAGTCTCAGTACCTGCTGACATCTGTGTTTTCAAACAACTCAACTCGTTTTGAAATACAGTAGAATCCTCTTAATTGAATATCCATTTTGCCAGTGAAAATTATTCAGTTAACAGGAGTATAGAATTAGCAGGGATTTGGTCAGTTTCCTGTGTTCTGGAGGTAAACTGAGCATTTATTCTATTATATCTTGTTTGACAGAGCTCATAGAGCTCTGTCAAACAAGATGTAATAGAATAAATGCCTGTATTGGATATAGTGAGGCCAAAAAGGTTGATAAATAAGAGGAATTTGGTGCGTGTCACAGTAATGTTTCGACTTATTACAAAAATTTATATACAACTAACAGGAGTTTACTCTACAACCCATATGCAATTCACAGATCAAATTTGTACTGAAGGTATGGTAAATGGTTTTGTGTTTGAAAATTATATTCAATTAACAGGGATATACAATTAAGAGATATCAAATTAAGTGGGCTCCACAGTACTTAGTGTTTGTTTAAGATAATACTGGTCAGTAATACATGTAAATGAGCTTTTTCCTATAAATAAGCAAAAAATGGCAACAGGCCTTTATGTGCATCCTCAATCACAGAGAGGCAGGTCACAACCCAATATATTGTTCGGGACAGGACACATTTACCTTGGCAATGGATAATTTGTACATTGATAAAAGAGTACAAGCTTTAGACACCGATATTTATCGCTGGTGCAATGCTAAAATCGTGAGGAGTGGTGAAGATGGAATGTTTGAAGTTTCGTTTGATGGATGGAGCAGCAAATACAACCGTATTCTTGAAAAAGGTAAGGAATCATAGATAAAATAGTTTTAACGACGATAAAATGGAAAACAGCTCTTTTAATATTAGTGAATTTCCACATTGCTGTTATAATATTGTAGCATATTTTCCACAAACGTTTCACATATATTCTCCAGTCAGCTTTACAAAAAAAAATTATATTTTCCATTGGAAATTCCGGGAATTCATCGTCATTGGCAGACAAGTTCTGTCTTGTCAATGAAATAGGTAACTTGAGCGAGGGCTGGGAGTGCTCAGACGTGTACGGCAAGCCATGTACATGTCAACGATAAACTTGGCTCTAACTGTTTGAGCATTGGACACCACTATCACCATAATCAGTCACAAACAAATACAATTGTGTTACTATAGATTTGCTTTATTAAGAAATAGTGAAGTGCCTTTTGGGCACTCTCCAATAAATTTTGATAAAAACAATTTTTATTAACAAATTCCAAATTTCAAAAATAATTCTTGCATTGTTCTGTGATACCCATAACTGCTGAAAGTGCAAAACCACAAAACAAAAGTACTTATTTTCTTATTTGTTGGGAGTTGAGGGGTGTGGTGGGGGGAGGGGGGGGGGGCAATAAGCAAGGTGTTGATGTCAGTACTATATAAAAAAAGCTGGCCGTGTGAGGCTTGAAAATTATTACATCCACGCAATTCAGGGGCATTGCCCAGATGACCGATCATCCGGTTGGAGTAATTGCGATGGAATCGATATTTTTCGCCCCCACACTTTTCGGCCTCCGAATGTTGGGATGGATTAATGACGACATATAAACAAGGCAAATTCATTTTTAGAATTTCTTTCTACTTATTGACTTGAATATGTTTACACACGTTTCCTGTTACATCATCAATAGAAACAGTTTGTGGGAATCGACGAGCTCGTTCTAACAAGCTGTGATGCCCAAAGTGTTATGCCATTCACCGCTCATGTAAAATAGTAATAATAACACTTAGGCCAGCCCCTGATTTGCCGCGGTTCTCATAAGAGAAGGCCATCATTCCCCCTGCACCCATCCCCTCTCCCCCTGCTTTTTCTCACGGCAATCAGATATAAACTGTTTAATGCTGTCCCTCACTTCCTCCTCTGTTCTATTGGAGAGTGCATAGCGCCGGCGTATCATCTGGTGGGAATTGGATCTGTCAATTATTAAGCAGTCTGTATTGAGTTCGAATCTCACCCCTATTTCACTCTTATGGGTAGGCCTACACAACCCCGGACTGGCCGATCAGGAGCCGGCGGGTCGAGTAGACCGGTCGACCATGCACTAATAATAATAACACTTTGGCCATCAGAGGCCCAGTGTAGCCCCTAACACTCTTCAGCCGCCACTGGAGGAGCCAGTCCGGCATTGGGCCTACACGTAAAAATGACAGGGTATCTATCTATCACCAGGTAAAGTATTGAAATCCATGACATCAGTGTCGACTTGAAATATCGCTACTGTCAAACCTACACCAAATATTTGTTAAAAACATGCTTTGACTCATCACACATTCTTGACAAAATTTCATGGTGTATGTTTTGTCTCTTTCAGATTACCCACGCAATTCAGGGGGCATTGCCCAGATGACCGATCGTCTGGTTGGAGTAATTGCGATGGAATCGATATTTTTCGCCCCACACTTTTCGGCCTCCGAATGTTGGGATGGATTAATGACGACATATAAACAAGGCAAATTCATTTTTAGAATTTATTTCTACTTATTGACTTGAATATGTTTACACATGTTTCCTGTTACATCATCAATAGAAACAGTTTGTGGGAATCGTCGAGCTCGTTCTAACAAGCTGTGATGCCCAAAGTGTTATGCCATTCACCGCTCATGTAAAATAGTAATAATAACACTTAGGCCAGCCGCTGATTTGCAGCGGTTCTCATAAGAGAAGGCCATCTTTCCTCCTGCACCCATCCCCTCTCCCCCTGCTTTTTCTCACAGCAATCAGATATAAACTGTTTAATGCTGTCCCTCACTTCCTCCTGTGTTCTATTGGAGAGTGCATAGCGCCAGCATATCATCTGGTGGGAATTGGATCTGTCAATTATTAAGCAGTCTGTATTGAGTTCGAATCTCACCCCTATTTCACTCTTATGGGTAGGCCTACACAACCCCAGACTGGCCGATCAGGAGCCGGCGGATCGAGTAGACCGGTCGACCATGCACTAATAATAATAACACTTTGGCCATCAGAGGCCCAGTGTAGCCCCCAACACCCCTCAGCCGCCACTGGAGGAGCCAGTCCGGCATTGGGCCTACACGTAAAAATGACAGGGTATCTATCTATCATCAGGTAAAGTATTGAAATCCATGACATCAGTGACGACTTGAAATATCGCTACTGTCAAACCTACACCAAATATTTGTTAAAAACATGCTTTGACTCATCACACATTCTTGACAAAATTTCATGGTGTATGTTTTGTCTCTTTCAGATTACTGCACTGGGCCACAAAAAACAGAAAGCTATTATCCATCATCTCCTTCTTCTGAGAGTGATTGTGAGGAATCGGAATCTACAAACTTGATAAATTTCGAAAGTGAGATAAAAGAGGCATGTGAGAAATACAGTGGGTCCAGGGACCTAACTGACATAATTTCTGCTCTTGGAGCAGTTCGAATCAACAAATGCTTGCGAAACTTCGCCCACCAATATAAATGCCAACGCAAATAGTGTGGATGTACATGTAAAAGTGCCGTGTCTCCCCACAAATGAACTACCAGAACAATTACTGGACAATAATCCAAGAGAACTGCATTGCTGAGTCTACCATTCTTAACTGCTTTTCTTTGGCGGAAGTTCAGGAACTAAAAAAAGGTTTTCAGGAACTCAAAAGTCATGTTCAAGAGATGAAAAGGGATATTTGTGTTTTATCAAAATCAGTTGACACCCTAACTAATTCTGTCAAATCTCTCACTGAAACAAATCTTGCACTTCGAGATATTTTGTTAACCCTTTACCTAACATGAAAAGCAGACGACACTTGCAAAATAAATTCTTGAATAATTAATCTTTTTATTTTTTGTCTCAAAAACATAGGTTATGACCCCTCGTTGGAACGAGCTTGACGAGCTCGTTCCAACGAGGGGTCATAACCTATGTTTTTGAGATAAAAAATGAAAATATTTTGAAAATTAATTGGCGATTTTTAAGAATAGCGCTGGCCGGTTTTGGCCGTTACATTGGGTAAAGGGTTAAATAAGTCAAGCGAATCCCGACTGCAAGACTCAGCACAAGGCATAGACTGTGGAATTCGAATCAGTTCAAACAACGTCGCAAGTAAAATAGTAGTGCATGATAAACAGTTTTGGAACATTAACCTCATTGACTTTCCACCACAGGTCACTGAATATACCATAGAAAAGGCTCTGTAAGATGTTGTAAATAAACAAGTTTCTGGTCGGTATACTCCAGATGGGGTAGATCAGATCCACAAAATGCTTGTTAGAGACGCGGAGGTCGAGGAGACCAGTGAAGTTTCAAAATATGCAAGAGCTCTGTGCAGGCGCATTTTTACTTTGGGGGAAATTTACAACAGAAGTGTTCACAGAACGGCAAAGATGAAGGGTGGGAGCGAGAAAAAAACACTGGAGATTGACAAAACTGAGGCAATAAAAGAAGAGGTGTTTAGGTTTTTCCCAACAAATAGCCCACTGGAGAAAATGAAAAACTGGCAGCTTTGCATCAATGAACTGAACAGACATATACTATACTGCAACAAAAAAATCACCGACATGATTGATTTGATGAACTGCTTCGTTATTTGCCTGATGGAAAAGAGAAGAATCACACAGCTTGAAGAAACTGTTAATAGGCATTCCCAACAACACCCATTCCATTTGCCTTGTGGGTATCTTCAATGGCCCTCCAAAAATTGTAAACAATGCCCCTCCAGAAATGGTAAACAGATATTTTTTTTGTGAATTCAAAAATTGATGTGGATAGCATTTTGGCAACATGAAGATTATTCGAAATGACTACATACTGTGAAAAAAATTTCTGTCTACTTACTATTTATTTATTTATCGGTGTTTAAGGTCACATATTTCTGGGAGTGTAGGGGGCACCAAAGTTATGACCAAATTTTTTTTACCGATATATGTCTTCAAAGGGGTCTACTAGGTGTACGTTTTTATCAGGAATCTAATGGTGTGGTTGAAAAAAGTATCAGGTGGGCGTGTAGAGGGGCACCAAAAGTTATGACCAAAATTTTTCTCACCGATATAGGTCTTCAAAGGGGTCTACTAGGGGTAATTTTTCTAATGGTGAGGTTTAAAAAAGTACCAGGGTGAGGGTGGGTGTCGGTGGGGGTGTGGAGGGACACCAACAGTTATGACCAAAATTTTTCTCACCGATCTAGGTCTTCAAAGGGGTCTACTAGGGGTAATTTTAATACTCTCCTCAGCCCGAGCAACGTCGGGTAACCCTGCTAGTATATTATATATGTGTTACTATAATTGCATTTGTCCCTTGAATTCCCCCTTTGACTGATTCGATCCTCTATCTTCCTTCAAGTTGGGAAATAGTGGAAGTAGAAAAAATAGATCGAACCTTAACCAGACCGTGGCATGCACAGTGAAAAACGAGAGGCAAGCGGGAACTGGAAGGCTACACTTGTAAGTGTACGAGTGTAATAATAACATGCTGCATTTTTTTCTGCATACTGATCATACCATGGTATGGTAAGTCAGGGGTATCTTGAATGTCTAACCACCCCCCCCCCCCCCCCCCCCCCCCCCCCAACGCTTCTCTCCACAACCGCCCACACACACACACCATCACCATCACTTCCATTAAACTTGATGAAGATATCAGTACTAAAGTACAAGATTATTAGAAGAAAGGATACCTTCAATGGGGATTGGGGGTATTTATATACATTTTTGTTGTTTTCGATGAAACTATTATATAAATATCATAGGAATGTGTACTGTATATTTCGAATAAAACGACCACTCCCATTACCTAAATAAAATTAATAAATCTTATTTATGAAGTCCCTTTTTCTTTTTTAAATGTGATAGTGCCCTTCAGTTCCTGAAATACAAATTAAAAAAACGAATTTACCGTATGTTCTTATGTAAAATGGACTGGAAAAAACGGTTCAGTGTTTGTCACTGCTAATTTCTTTTGCCAGAATTCAAATTTTGGACTCCACTAATTTCATGTGATGTATATTTCTTTTAAACCACAGCTTATGAGCCCTCGTTGAAACACACCCATTGAGTACGTACCAACAAGGGGTGATAAGCCATGGTTTGAGAGAAAATGGGAAAAAACTTTGGTTTTGTTATGCGGAAAAATAATTGGTTCTGTAAATTGCATGTTATTGCTTTAGGTATAGTCTTAATATTCAGCCACCCGTTTAATCAACAAAATGCATAATTATTCATTTGCTTTCTACGTCACATAGTCTTGTACTTGTTCGCTACAACGGGACTATATTATAAATACACTGCTTTGGTCGCATTTCCCATAGTACGCTAATCTGACATTCACCCATCTTTTTGACGCTTCACATGCTTCTTAAAATACAAATGTGTTCATGTGATGTCAGTCATTTTGATAAAGGGATAAAATATCGTTTTTTTTTTTTTATTATTTAAGGTCCCATAATCAACAAAACTCTGAATTTCTAATGGAGAGAATAGTTGGAAACGACTATATTGTATTCACCCCAAACGACAGATTGTGGTGAAATGCGTGAAACTGAAACGGAAAGTACAAATTAAGTTGAGATTGGAGGGTGCTGCCTACACAATGTCAGAGCGGAGGGACAACAAAAAGAGAGGGAGTGGTGAAAGACATAGTGCGGGGGGGGGGGGGGGGGGGAGGGGGGGGTCTGCCTCAAGTCCATGTTTATCATGATTTTCAAATTCAGATGAATACGATTATGAATTTATGTTCTGATTAATGTTGGGGTGTAGGCAATTGCGACATCTGGGAAGTGTTGAATTTGACCCCTTTTGGCTCACCTTGACAAAGTCAAGCTGAGCTAATCTCATCACTCTCCCTCCGTCGTCCGGCGGCCGTCGTCCGTCGTCTGTCGTCCATCGTCCGTCAACACCATGTTTTGGTCTTCTCCTCCAAAGCCACTGGGCCAATTCAAGTGAAAGTTTGTGTGAGTGATGGTCCCAAAGGGGCATTTCATTTTTGTTCAACTCAGCATGCCCAGCCCCATAGGGAGGGAGTGGGGGAAAATGCTCCAAAATATTTTTAAAATCTTCTTCTCAAGAACCAGTGTGTACAATGACTTGATATTTGCTATGGAGCTTCCATATGAGGTGTAGAATCAAGTTTGTTCAAACGAAGTTCGTGAAGTAATATTTGGCTTTGTAATAGGAGGGGTAAGATTTTTGTCCCCACCCAAAATTAATATTTTCTGAACCGATGGTCCGGTATGAACCAAATTTGGTTTGTGGTAGTATTGGGTCATAAGTACTTGACCCACGCAAAAAAAAAAAAAATTCCCGCATCCCCATGGGAACCCTGGGAGCTAAAAATAGAAATATTTTCAAATGCCCATATTTCCCAAACCCCATGGAACAGAGAGCTTTTATATGGTATGAAGTATCCTTATGACCAGTAGAATTGAATGGTAAAAAAAAATTGCCATCGGTTATGTTAGGGAGTTCTGTAATGGGCATCGAAAAAATGCTGAGTCAGCATATTTGCAAAAATTTTAAAAAATCTTTTCTCCAGAACCAATCATCAGAATCTTTTGATATTTGGTATACAGCATTCATAGTGGGGTCAGATAAAAGTTTGTTGAAATAAAGCTCATTGGTTCAAATTTGGGCTCTCTACAGGAGCCCGGAGTTTTAACATAGGGCAATATGGGGAATATTCTTTAAAAATCTTCTTCTTCAGAACCACCAGTCAGAATCTTTTAATATGTGGTATACATCATTGTTATGAGGGTCAGATTCTAGATTGTTCAAACCAAGTCCCTTGGTTAATATTTGGGCTTCCTACGGAAGCCCAAATTTTATCTTTGTTCAGTATGGAGGGTAATTTAAAAAAATCTTCTTCAGATCCATCAGTCAGAATGCTTTGATATTTGGTATGCAACATCTCTGTGGGGGTCAGATTCAAGTTTGTTCAAATCAGATCCCTAGGTATATATTTGGGCTCACTATGGTAGCCCAAATTTTTACTTAGTGCAATATGAGGAAATTTCTTAAAAAATCTTCTTCTTCAGATCCCCCAGTCGGAATGCTTTTATATTTGGTATACAACATCTCTAGGGGGGTCAAATTCCAGGTTGTTCAAATCGGATCCATAGTTTAATATTTGGGCTCGCTATGGTAGCCCAAATTTGAACTTAGTGCAATTCGAAGAAATTTCTTTACAATTTCTCTTCTTCAGATCCAACAGTCAGAATGCTTTCATATTCGGTACACAACATCTCTAGGGAAGTCAGATTTAACTGTGTTCAAATCAAGAGCCTGGGTTAATATTTGGGCTCTATATGGGTGCCGGAATTGGCCATTTTACTGAAGAATTAAAAATTTTGTATTCAGTACCCTCTAAAGGTACTAAGATTAATCCACATAGATTGTATCAAGGGGCTTCATAGGGGAGCTCTACATTTTACTTATGATCAACTGAAGAAAAGGCATGATGCCCAGATTACTTTTGTCACTCCTGAGGGACTCAAGGATTGAAAGTGTAGCCTGTGGAGATGGCTTGCTTAATGTAGAGTCATTCTTGGACTCTGTTCAAATTGTGTTCTGTACAAGATGAGCGCTTCAGGCCCTGTGGGGCCTCTTGTTTATGTGTACCCATACTATGTATAGTACACATAATGCCGGCATCCGGGGTGGCCATCCATCGTTAGTCCATCCTTTGTCCGTCCGTCTGTCCGTCCATCTGTCCGGCATCTGTATCCATTTCTTTGGCATTCGATAACTTGAAAAATATTGCTTGGATTGTCAAGTTACTTTATATTTTTGTGTTCAGGTTACTGATGTGCCGAGCTGTATAGTTTTGGGTGTAAATCTGTTATTTTGATCCTGAGATATTAACCCTTTATCCTTCAATTTGAAAATTCCTCCAATCCCTTTGGCATTCGATAACTTGAAAAATATTGCTTGTATTGTCAATTTACTTTATATTTGTGTTCAGGTTACTGATGTGCCGAGCTGTATAGTTTTTGGTGTAAATCTGATAATTTGATCCTGAGATATTAACCCTTTATCCTTCAAATTGAAAATTCCTCCAATCTCTTTGGCATGAGATAACTCAAAAAATATCAATCTGATTGTCAGGTTACTTTATATATTTATTCAGGTTACTGATGTGCTGTGTTGTATAGTTTTTTATGTAAATCTGATAATTTGATCCAGAGATATTAACCCTTTATCCATCAAATTAGACACTCCTCCAATCCATTTCTATATGTACCCATACCATGTATGGTGTACATAATGTCGGCATCCGTGGTGGCCTTCCGTCATACAGCTTTCTACTAGTTGCACGTATGGGTACACATCTGACGATTTCAGCGGCCTATTTTTTTAGAATACATAACAACTCGATACGTTGGTTAGGTCTACATGTACATTTACATTGCAAACCAGTTGCATCTGTACACATGCAGTTCCCTCTGACAAAATTGCGGCGCTGTCGACGTTCGTGAAAAATCTTGGCGAAAATCCAATCAGCAGAATGGAGATTGTGTTTCACTTTAGCCGCACTTCTGTTGATAAGGTTTTTTTCTTGTCTGTCACCTCGATTGCCATGGCGTCAAGAACGCGCTGCGATTTGATGTCCGCTTTTCTGATCACAGTACTGTATTCCATTGTTTCAACATGCAGCCAAAGAACAATTATTGTCCCCTGAAAATTTTTTTTTTAGTTTGGGTTTGAACCCCTGCTATGTCGATTACATGCAGCATTGGCTTTTGGCAGTGCAGAGGCTAAAATTAAGAATAAAAATATATTCTAACATAAATCTGCTGATGGAAAAAATTAAATATCACCATGGCTTTTAACCCTTCACCTAACGTAACGGCCCAAAATCGCCAGCACTATTCACAAAACTCGCCAATTAATTTTCATTATTTTCCATTTTTTGTCTCTAAAACATATGTTATGACCCCTCATTGGAACGAGCTTGTTGAGCTCGTTCCAATGAGGGGTCATAACCTATGTTTTTGAGACAAAAAATGAAAATAATAGTTATTCAAGAATTTTTTTTGCAAGTGTCGACTGCTTTTCATGTTAGGTAAAGGGTTAAGTGAACATTCAAAAAGGAATACTGCACATCGATAGGTCACTTGCCTTCATCCAATGATAACCCGGCTTGTGCAGAATTGGTACGCTAATGAGTCTGGCAGCTGCTCAGTTGTTCTCCGGGTACTCAGCTTTAGCCTTCCTCCACTCATAAAACTGTTATGACATGAGGTGACCCTGCCAGTCAAAAGTACTCTTAAATCCCAATAAATAAATAAATAAATGTAAATAAATAAATACAGGGCATTAAAAGCCTACTTCTTTATATTCCAAATCATTCTCCTGTCATGTCAAATGATACATAGTGAGGGTGGGGGTTGGAAGATGTGGCAAAGATGAGAGGTTTCGGTTAATTTGTCATCAAATAGCTGATATTTTATTTATGGACCCATCAACAGAAGTAACAAAACACTGATTTGATGAAGATGACTGAACAGTGTTTATTTATTGTTTAACCCTTTACCCAATGAATCGGGTGCATCCGCCCACGTAATATGCAAATTCAGCAGCTGAAAAAATATTATTTTTCAAAAAATTTCAACAGAACCATTTCATGTGACCCCTCTTTGGAACGAGCTCATCGATCTCATTCCAATGAGGGGTCACATATGGTTTCGTTGAAATTTTTTGAAAATGTTTAAAAAATTATATTTAAAATAATAAATTTTGATATTGTCTGTGTTGGGTAAAGGGTTAACACTAATATATACATATCTACAAATGTACAGTGAAGCCAAAGTGACGAAAAAACCAAAATGCACTTTCCCTAGAAAAAAGTTGTTAGAAGGTGGGCGACCAACTGCTGCGACCAACCGCGTGCCCACCCAGACCTTTAAATTCTTCCCAACTCACGACGGTAAACGCTGTGCCCAAATAAGGTAATTGCGCCCAAATTATGAGGAGTTTGAAACTTTTTCCCAAGTTTTACAGTGTTTCGGCAACATATAGTTTGGCAAGGTTTCCCTGATGCTTGTAATATAACTTAGAGCTTACCTTCGAGTCAAACAATGCAACACATAAATAACTTTTAAAAAACCCAACAAAGTTCGCCACAGAAAAGCAACTGCCAACGGCGTTTGCTTTTCTGTGGCGAATTCTATTTGGTCATGTACTTGAAGCTTGAGATCTATTATATTCATGTTTGTGGCAGTTCTCAGTAAATGCCATGCATAATTTAGCTTACATTCAAATAGGCCTTTGGCTCAACACTGGGAAACTAAGAAGCCTTCTCTCGTTAGTCGAGTAAACTTATGCCAAAGTGTGGTGGGAACCAGTGATAATGGTGAAGACCTATAACAAAAGCTTTCATTTTTTGCATTTTTCGGTTCTCGCAGATTTTTCAAGGCTCCAACTGTCTGCAGAACGAGGGCAGGGTGGCTCAGTAGGTAGAGGTACAGGCTGCATGTCGAGAGGTCCTCGGTTCAAATCCCACCTGTAGCAATGACGTTGTGTCCTTGGGCAAGACACTTCGCCCCAATTGCCCACTGTGGGGGCACGGTGGTGTTGTGTACTAAGGCGTACTGCACGTCAGTAGTGCACCTGTCTTTAACCAATGCTAACACTGCATGTGTGGAATTGGTATGTTGGGGAGCTGTCAGTTGCTCGCCGATGCTCGGTGGTTCTCTCCGGTTACTCCAGCTTCCTCCACCCGTAAAACAGAAATATGTGACCTTAAACACAAATAAACAAATAAATAAAAAAATAAATTCTGCAGTTAAATGACCAAATCCATTACCAATTAATTAATCCAACTCTCCACCAATTAATTAATCTAACTCTCCCAACTGGGGGCGCGCTGGCTCAGTGGTGGACTGTTGGACTTCTTTGTTAGAGGTTCCGAGTTTGATTCCCTCCCGGGACGACCTGTGTTGTGTCCTTGGGCAAGGCACTTTATCCCGGTTGCCTACATGGGGGCACGATGATGCCATGTACTAAGGCATACTGCACATCGATGGTGCACGTCTTCAGCCACTGTAACCCTGCTTGAGCGGAGCTTAAACAGAGTTAGAATGTTGAGGCGCTGACAGTTGCTCGTCGATGCTCTGTGGTTCTCTCCAGGTACTCCGGCTTCCTCCTTCCGTAAAACTGTCACGGTCACGATTATCCACTGTGCATAAGTATGTGACCTTCAACACCACTATATAGATAAATTACTCTACAATTACGTAATCTGACTCTCTACCAATTAATTAACCTCTCTACCAGCTATTGAATCTAACTCCCCAGCATATAAATGACCAAATGCATTTCCAATCAATTAATCCAACTCTCCACGAATTAACTTTACAAAGTCAAGATGAGCGATTGCCATCATGCGTGCAGAAGTCTGTGTATCTGCGAGTCCTTAACACAGGCTACACGTCCTTGTCTAATCATCACAAAATTTCATATGCAGGTTAGGAGTCATGTCTAGATGAGAATGTCTCCTTTTGGTCGCGATCGGTCAAACGTATGGCTGCCCGGGCCCAAAACCTGAAAACCATTAGCACAGTCTACAAGTCGTATTTATGAAAGGATTTCATTGTAATTTAGTAGGATGCCTCTTTGTAATCTCCAGATGAGAACGTCCCCATTTGGTCATGATCTGTCAACCGTGATGGCCGCCCAAGCCCGAAACCAAAAATTTTTAGCACAATCTGCAGGTCATATTTAATATGGAGGGATTTCATTGTAACTTGGTAGGATGACTCCGCATGATGTCTAGATAAGAACTTCCCCATTTGGTCGCGATCTGTCAACCGTGACGACTGCCTGAACACCAAACCCGAAAACCTTTAGCACAGTCTACAGGTCATATTCATGGAGGGATTTCATTGTAACTTGGTAGGTTGGCTTCATATAATGTCTAGATGAAAACATCCCCTTTTGGACGCGATTGGTCAACTGTGAGGGCTACAGGGGCCCAAAAACTCTGGTTTATGCCCCAAAAGCTTAAAAACCTTTAATATCTTCTTCTCATGAACCACCAGAGGGAATGCCCTGTTATTTAGTATGGAACATCCTTTGGTATAGAAGATTAAAGTTTGTTCAAGGGAAGTTGATAAGTCAATATCTGGGTTCTCTGTGGGGGCATATCCATTTTGGGCCACCTTCAGCCAAATTTGGCAAGTAGTTTAAGTGGGTCCTAAGTAACTGATTGATGCCTAAAAAAAAAATTTCGCAGGAGCGAAAAACAAAAAAAATTTGAAAGCCCATATATCTCAAATCACAAGGAATAGAGAACTGTTATTTGGTATGAAACATCCTTGGGATCGGAAGAAGGGATTGGTTAAACAAAATTGCCACCAGTTCAATCAGGGTGCCCGGTAAAGGGTATTGAAAAAATGATGAGTCTGCATTTTTGCAGTAGTTTATCGTGGAGGATTTTTCATTCACTGAGAACCTTTGATTGACATATTGTTCTTAAAAATAACAAACCTGTTATGAACATTGTTATCTTGTTATTTTAATCAGAAAATTCTCTGGACTTTTTGTTTGTTTTTGCAGAGATTTTATTTTATGTTGAATGAACCATTTCAATGTTGGAAAACATCTGGTACCTGTATGCATGTCTTTAATGTAACACTCTCAAGACTGCAGTGTAGGTTCCAAAGATTTTATTGATGCCATGAACAAACAAAAACCCTTTCAATACTGTAGATGTATTTTTCTGGTTCTTTGGAAAGAAATTGATCTGATGCTTGTATGAATATCTTTAATTTAACTCTCTCATGACTTCAGTGTGTTTCTTCTAAAGATTTTATTGTGCACATATAAGTTATTTCATGATGAATGAACCCTTTTAATGTTGGAAAACATTTATCTGATTCCTGTGTGCATGTCGAAGAAAATGGGGGTATACTGGATTACATGCATCTGTGCGGCTGTATGTCTGTGTGTGCGTGCATCCATCCGTGTGAGTCTGTCCGAGAATATTCATAACTTTCATAACTTAAGTAAATTATTATTTTCTATAATATTTGTTGGTCATAGGTATGCCCACACTAGTTATTTATTTTTTTTATTACATGTTCACTTAGAAATTGTGTCTATCCGAGCCAAATTTTGTCTGTTCAGCCTGTATCTCGGGTATCGAATGTTGTATTGCAATGAAATTTGCCATGAGCACTGCTTATGGTATAGGCTTTAAAAAAAGGATTCAATGATATTTCTCACATTCTCCTTTTTAGAGTTATCCCCTTTTTTTGACTTAGAAATTGTAGGAATAGACATTATTTGTCTGTTCAGCCTGTATCTCAGGTATGGTTTATCGAATTTCACTGAAATATGGCATGCAGTTTGCCAATGACAAAGGCTTCTGCCTCATTGCATAAAACTTTCAAACACCAAACAATTTACCATACGTTTTGACTTAGAAATTGTTGAAAACTTTCAAAGAAAATGGGGGGGGGGGGGGGGGGTGGTGGGAGGGGTATACTGGATTGGGGTTATCGGATTTCAGTGAAATATGGCATGCAGTTTGCCTATGACAAAGGCTTCTGCCTCATTGCATAAAACTTCCAAACACCAAACAAATTACCATACCTTTTGACTTAGAAGTTGTTGAAAACTTTCTAAGAAAATGGGGAGGGGGAGGGGTTCTGGATTGCGTCTGTGCATCTGTCCGTCCATCCGTCCATCCATCCGTACGAGAATATTCATAACTTAAGTAAATCATTATGGAATTAAATGAAACTTAGTATGCAATTAAATTGTAACATTGGCCAAGACTAGAATGAATTTTGGTGTTGTCAGATAATTTGTTTTATTTTATTAGATAATTATACCCCACTTTTGAAGAAAGTGGGGGTATACTGGATTACATGCGTCCATCTGTGCGTCGGTGCATCCGTCCGTGTATGAGTCTGTCCGAATATATTCATAACTTTCATAACTTAAGTAAATTATTATTCTCTATAATATTTGTTGGTCATAGGTATGCCCACACTAGGTGGAACACCACATGGGGGTCCAGCTCTTGTATTTAACCCTCTCAAGACTGCAATGTGGGTTCCAAAGATTTTATTAATGCCACGAACAAAAATTTTTTTTTTGGGTGGGGGGGAGGGGGGGGGGGGTAGAGAGAACCACAGTAGTTGAAAAACAAAATGAACTCTGTCAAACAAGATATAATAGAGTAAATGCCTGATTTTTTAAAATTTTTGAAAAATTTAAAAAAATTATATTTAAAATAATAAATTTTGATATCGTCTGCATTGGGTAAAGGGTTGAAGGGGTTGTATTCCGGAAATCAGTTTGACCTTTGGCCACATCCCATACTAAACCTTAATGATGTAAGCCAGGAGTGTAAAATATCCCTTAGGACTGCCGTGACTGCAGAGTCAAACTGTAGCAGGCAAGGCTTTGTAAAATGTAACTGTAAGGGACCAAAGATATGTCAGACCAACAGATGTAAATATTTTAAAGAAAAATTAAAATGTAACTCAAAATGTCACGACAGTATTAATTGCGTAAACAAAATATAAAATGTATTGTATGTTATATGTTTTATGTTACATGTTACATATATGTGTCATTTCTGAATAAAATATTAGCACAATGTTATTATTTTTTTATCTTTTTTGATAGTTTCCATCAATGAAAGAACATTTCAGTAAATTCATGTATTGACTGGTGTCTTTTTAGTCCCCTACCGGCATCGCCGGAGGGCACTATAGGTTTGCACTCCGTCCATCCGTCAGTCAGTCTGTCTGTCTGTCTGTCTGTCTGTCTGTCTGTCTGTCTGTCTGTCTGTCTGTCTGTCTGTCTGTCACACTTTAGTTTTCCAGAGTTTTTTTGGAAACCCTTCAACGGAATGATTTCATTTTTGGTAAACTACAAAAGAACGATGACTTACAGATCAAGTTTGAGTTTCATGCTGATTGCATTATTCTTGTGTGAGTTACAGCCCTTGGAAATATGCGAAAAAGCACCAAAATATCAGTTTTCTGGAGTTTTTCTGGAAACGCTTCAACGGAATGATTTCATTTTTGGTAAACTACTATAGAACGATGAGTTACAGATCAAGTTTGAGTTTCATGCTCATTGCATTATTCTTGTGTGAGTTATTGCCCTTGGAAATATGAAAAAGCGCCAAAATATCAGTTTTCTGGACCCTTTCTGGAAATGCTTCAATGGAATGATTTCATTTTTGGTAACCTACCATAGAACGATGACTTACAGATCAAGTTTGAATTTTGTGCTGATTGCATTATTCTTGTGTGAGTTGTGGCCCTTGGAAATATGGGAAAAAGCACTAAAATATCAGTTTTCTGGATTTTTTTTGGAAACGCTTCAACGGAATGATTTCATTTTTGGTAAACTACTATAGAACGATGAGTTACAGATCAAGTTTGAATTTCGTGCTGATTGCATTATTCTTGTGTGAGTTGTGGCCCTTGGAAATATGGGAAAAAGCACTAAAATATCAGTTTTCTGGATTTTTTTTGGAACTGCTTCAACGGAATGATTTCATTTTTGGTAAACTACTATAGAACGATGAGTTACAGATCAAGTTTGAGTTTCATGCTCATTGCATTATTCTTGTGTGAGTTATTGCCCTTGGAAATATGAAAAAGCGCCAAAATATCAGTTTTCTGGACCCTTTCTGGAAATGCTTCAATGGAATGATTTCATTTTTGGTAACCTACCATAGAACGATGACTTACAGATCTCGTTTCATTTGTACTCTGTCCATCCATCCGTCAGTCTGTCAGTCAGTCTGTAAGTCATACTTTAGTTTTCCGGACTTTTTTTGGAAATGCTTCAACTGAATGATTTCATTCTTGGTAACCTACTATAGAACGATGACTTACAGATCATGTTTGAGTTTCATGCTGATAGCATTATTCTTGTGTGAGTTATGGCCCTTGGAAATATGGAAAAGCACCAAAATATCAGTTTTCTGGACTTTTTTTGGAAATGCTTCAACGGAATTCATGCTGATCACATCTAGGTTATAACATTTGTATAATTATTAATGCTCATTAGTCCGATAGGGGACATTGTATTTCTTCAGCGATACATGCGCTCTTGTTCCAGTAAATACATAAATTTACTGAAACTTCCAGTAAATTCATGTATTTACTGACCCATTTAGGAAATGCATGTATTTACTAAATGTTTCAGTAAATTCACGTATTTACTGAGTTCGTGGATTTACTGTAACATATATACTTATTATATTTCAGTTTGTGGAAGACTACGAACCAACGAAAGCCGATTCATATCGCAAAAAAGTTGTATTAGATGGTGAGGAAGTGCAAATTGACATATTAGATACGGCAGGACAAGAGGACTATGCAGCTATACGTGACAATTATTTTAGAAGTGGAGAAGGATTTCTCTGTGCATTCTCTATAACAGAACAAGAATCATTTCAAGCTACATCAGAATTTAGGTAAGATATTTTTCAGTCCAGTCAGTATAGAAACTCAAACTCACACTAATTGCAACAGAATTTCTGTCAATGGATTTGTGTACATTAGGTGCCAAGAAATAAAAAAAAAAAATTTCAGTAATAATTTGTAAATTGTGGGTGACCTATCCCTAGATATGGCTTCACAGTATTCCAATTTGTAATACTGAATTCGGTATTTTTTTAAATACCGTGATATGAGTAAATATCGAGTATTTGAGAACTGACAATCCTTGTTTGATATGACCATGCAGAATTCCAAATGCACGCAATACTGCTTGTACTTTCCTATAGTTCTTGCTTGGAACGAATTCTAACCACGGGTATGTGATTTTTCAAAGGAACCATACAGGCCTGAAAATAAGCAGTCATGACATTTGCAGAATAAGGTCCCCATATGGTGAATTTGATTATGCTATCCCATACAGTGGGCTAATTTATCCTCTAGGTACCTCTTTCTTTTTAGTTTTAAGACCCTGATTCAGATTGAGGTTCACAGGGGGTAAATTTAGTGATGCTACCCTGCTATGCAGGGTAGCATCACTAAATTCTCCTCTGGGGACCTCATTTTGTAGATTACAATCTGCTTATTTTCTGGCTTGGATCCATATCTAAATTAAATAAATGTATGGTAATTTATAGTGTGCGTGTGATGAATTTAGATGAAGTAGTTCAAGTCCAAAAAGTTAAGTTTATCATTAGTTTGAGAATATCGTCATTGCTAATCGACAATATTGTGAAGGTTGGTATATCGAGTGAGTTGAGGTATCGATAGTGAAAAAAGTACCGAGTTTCGGTGAAATATCGAAATACCATGAAGTCTAATCCCTGGATAGGGCAGCCCCACCTCCACCATGGAAAATTTCTAGTTGCATTGCATATCAAGGGAGATAATCAAAGCTTGATTTTCTAGCTGGACTGAATTAATGCATGGTCTCGATTTATCCTATAGATAATATACATGTAACTAACAATAACATGAGTTGGAGTGGGTTACAGTTGATTAACAGCTTGAGAGGAAGGAATGAGCCCAAGGGCTTATTATTGGCATGATACTTGGTCTAGGACCGTTAATTAGGCTGAGGGCTTTTATTCATTCCTCAGGCTGATATTAAACCGGGATGCCCAACAAAATCATTGTCACTATTATTACCATGACCGGAAGAACTTTGTTTTTATTTATGGCCTGCCACTTGCATCTGCTTACATGATGTCCTGAATTATGGAGTTTTACTGCCTAACAAAATGGCAGATCTTCATGGTAGAATTTTTTGACTGGGGGGAGGGGGTGGGGGGGGGGGGGGATCAGCAACTACTCTCATGGTATTACAGGAAGTGTGCATACACCACACTTGCTTATGTAGTTCTTGTTACTTTCTGTGTTTTTCACTTGGATACATGTTAACTCCTTACATGCACTGGTGGATATTCCTGCACAAGACAGAATTTCTTTTGCCGCTGAAATTAGTATGTGTATAGTGTACTAAGGCATTCTGTACGTTTATGGTTCACTTGTCTTCAACCAATGCTAACGCCGCTTGTGTGGAGTTAGTACGTTGAGGAGTCTGATAGTTCCTCGCTGTTGATCGGTGGGTCCACCCACGTACTCCGACTTCCTCCACCCGTAAAACAGTTTGACCCGAGGTGACCCTGGCTGTAGAAAGTGTCATTAAACCCCAATAAAAAAATATCCAATTTCTTTTGCCAATGATTTCATGATTTAAATTCAGATGAATTTTTCAACAAATCTAGTCATGGCTGTTTAACAGCAGCCATGACTAGATTTGCTGAGAAATATCTTGAAAATACTCAGCAGGTTAAGAGTTAACCCTGTACCTGTCCAATCAGAAGCATCCACACACATAATTTACAAATTGTGCAGACTTAGAAATTTTTTTTTTCACAACATTTCGGCAAAATCATATCATGTGACCTGCCATTGGAACAGGTCATTGAGCTCGTTCCAGTGTGTGTGTGAGGGGCTCACATGGTATGGTGTTGTCAAAGTGTTTGGGGAAAAGTAATACAGTAGAATCCTCTTCATTGGATATCCATTTTGCCAGTGAAAATTATTCATTTAACAGGAGTATACAATTAACAGGGATTTGGTCAGTTTCCTGTGTTCTGGGGGTAAACTGAGCATTTATTCTATTATATCTTGTTTGACAGAGCTCTATGAGCTCTGTCAAACAAGATATAATAGAATAAATGCCTGTATTGAATATAGTGAGGCCAAAAAGGTTGATAAATAAGGGGAATTTGGAGTGTGTCGCAGTAACTTTTTCAACATATTATAGAAATTTATATACAATTAACAGAAGTTTACTGTACAACCCATATGCAATTAACAGGTCAAATTTGCACTGGAGGTATGGTAGATGGTTTTGTGTTTGAAAATAATATTCAATTAACAGGGATATACAATTAAGAGATATTCAATTAAGTGGGCTCCACTGTAGTAATAATTACAAATTTTGAAATTGTATGCATTGGGTAGAGGGTTAAATTATACCAGCTGTGTGGAATAAATTTGATTGAAATCAGTAGCCAAAATTACTTGTGATACAGAAAATGGGGAAAAAACAAAATTGGCAGAAATATCTTCCAATCAGTTGAAGAAAAAATCCTACAGTTTACTTGAACCATGATAAATCAAACCTGAAAACAGAATAATTTGTACATTAAGATTTTATGAATGGATTCTCTGTTTATTGATATTTAAGCCACCACCTGTTTTTCTTATCTCTGAACACTGTCAGTTTGCATGTGATGTTAGATTAGCTTTGTTGATATTAACTTTCTTGGTTCCAGCCCTATTTTTAATCATAATTTTTCCCCGTTATAGAAGACTTCTACCCCAAACATTTGTGACTGGTTTACCAGTAAAACAGAGCTTGTTTACTGCAGTGGGGCACGGTTGCGTCGCGGTGGCATCGCGGTAACCGGTTCTCGTCAGATCACCGAAGTTAAGCAACGTGGAGCACGGTTAGTAGTTGGATGGGTAACCATTTCATCGACTGATTCGTGCTCCCGCATTGTGTCCTTGGGCAAGGCACTTAACCTCGATTGCCTACATGGGGGCACAATGACGCTGTGTACTAAGGCGTACTGCACGTCGATGGTGTGCATGTCTTCAACCAATCTAACCCTGCCTGTGCCGCAGTGCAGAGTTCAGGGTTACGATGTTGGAGAGCTGGCAGCTGCTCGTCGTTGCTCGGTGATTCTCTCCGGGTACTCCGGCTTCCTCCACCCGTAAAATTGTCACCAACATGATATGACCCTGGCTGTTAATGTGTCGTTAAACCCTAATAAAAAAAAAGTTTACTGCAGTCAAGCAGTCAAGCACTGCTTCACTTCCCTGGGTTCCCACGGAGGAATGGAGGGATGTCCAACCATGATAAACCACTGGAAAGGGACAATTTGTGATAGTGACAGTTGACCCAGATTAAAATCAAAACAACTACTTGTGTGGACTTCACAGGTTTTGTTATTCTTCATCAAGAGTCAACAACTTTTTGTTTCCTTGATTAGGGTTTAAGAAAACATTAACAGGCAGGGTCATACTATGTCGGTGACAGATTGACAGGTGGAGGAAGCTGGAGTACCCGTAGAGAACCACCGAGCAGCTGTCAGCTCTCCAACATTGTAACTCTGAACCGCGGCACAGGCATGGTTAGATTGGTTGAAGACATGTGCACCTTCGACGTACAGTACGCCTTACTACACAGCGTCATCTTGCCCCAATTTAGGCAACCAGGGTTAAGTGCCTTACCCAAGGACACAACGCGGGGAGCGCGAATCAGTCGCTGAAATGGTCACCCATCCAACTACTAACCGTGCTCAACGTTGCTTAACTTCGGTGATCTGACAAGAACCGGTTACTGCGACGCAACCGAGCCCCCGAGTCAGCAACTACAGTTAGACGATAAACATCTCTTTTTGAGTCAGACATTCAGGAATTTGACTTTGAAAAACCATTTGTTAACGAGCCCCTTCGTGGCTCGTTAACAAATGGTTTTCCATAGACAAATTACTGAATGTCTTAACAAAACAAGAGACATTTATCTCCATTGTAATTCCTGTCATTGTTAGAAGTGAACGAATTCTCCAAACCATTTTATTTGAAGAAAAAAACAGTAAAAAATGTCATTTTCGATCTTTGTATACAGTTAAAACTAGAAGTCCTGTCACGAATAGTGCGCTTGTCTAGGCTTAATTGCGTGTTGGAATTGCGCGCAATTCCCATATCGAATAGCACCCAAAGCACGGCAGGTTCTCCTGGTTACTCATAGCAAACACATGCAATGTTTCTGCCAATGGACCTCCGGGTTACCCGGAGGTCCATTGGCTGAAACATTAACTGTGCACAGGCCATATGTTCAGAATATGACAGCTTTAATCGGATCATAACGCGCACATTAACGCGCATATCAACGTGATATTTGTGCGCATTTCATGACAGGACTTCTAGTTTTAACTGTATTTGCCATGCTCGAATTTACTGGGTGTGTTCGATTTGTGACTCGAGTGATGTAAGAGTTCATAAGAGAGAAGGATATCATTCAGTTTTATTCTGAGGTAAGACCAAGCCAGAAAGTAAGCACACTGTCATCTGCAAAATAAGGTCCCCATAGGGTGAATTTGGTGATGCTACCTAGCACAGCAGGGTAGCATCACTAAATTTACCCTCTGTGATCCTCAATCTGAATCGAGGTCTCAAATATAAACAGAAAGAGGTACCCAGAGCATAAATTGGACCACTGTATGGGATAGCATGAGCAAATTCACCCTCTGGGGACCTCATTCTGGAAATGACAGATTGCTTATTTTCTGGCTTGGGTAAGACAAAATTAAGTGATGGAAGAAACAAGAAGTAGTTTTCAAATTGAAAATCTGTTCTATTTGATCAGAAAACCCCAGTTTTTGTTGTCAAGTTGAATGAATCTTTCACTGATTGTGTTTCTACACGTGATATACATCATAAACGAGGCCTTTACCACAATCTAAAACCCTCCATTTTTAAGTTATGGTAATCGACCTACACTGCGAAGGTTTACTTCAAACTCCAACTCAAAAGTGTGCTTACTTCAAATGCAGGCTCAAAGTGTTTACTGTTGTGTTTGTGACATTCTACAAATTGTGAGACAAAATATCAGTTTGGAAATATTTGGAAGGAACATTCCAATCTCTAAAATTATGAGGACAGAAAATGTGGAATGGAATCAAGAAGGTGGGTGATCAATATTTATCTAACAACCATTGCCATAGAAAACAATGTAGGGGTGTGTTCAATCAGTGATCTGAACTGTTTGGCGCTGTTGTATGGATACAAACATGTTCTAATTTTCCCACTTCTGGCAGTTGGAGCCAGGCGTGCAGAAATTGCACGAATGATCGTTTCGTTCGTGCATCGTTCGTGCAAACTGCAATTGGCAAAACCCTGTTTCCGTTCTTCTTCAAATTTGGCCTACCCACTTTGATGTGCCCGGAAATAAATCGTGCATGTTGTTATTTGCATTCAATAAAAAGTGTCTGCATTTACATGATTTTAATGAAATAAAAATTCTCCAAGTTCGGGTGTTTCGTTATTATTTATCAGTTAAAAGCAATGTGCATCGACCACAGTCGGATTGAGTCGACAAGCTGAGACTGGGTTTCATTGTTTTTCGAAGTGGCTGAGTTGTCATGACAAATAAACAAGTGATCTTGTGTCACACGATACGCATCGCCGATTGGTCAATAGGTATAGACTATTTCTACAATCATGTTTTGCGATCCACATAAAAGTGGTTATCAGTGAAAACATGATTGTATAAACAGAATATACCTGGCTTTTATAGTAAATAAAAAAACATGTGTACCGCAAATTTTCAAAATGGCAAATAAGCAAGAGTCCGTGAACGAAAATACTTTTAAAAAGTTGTCAAGTTCCGAACTATTTTTATATGATCTCAGTGAGAACGGGAAAATTGAAAACTTACGTTGTACAATATGCAGCGAAATGTGGGATTATATACAGAAGGAAGCGAAATTGAGAGGGTTGAAAGGCAGTGCCCTGAACAATGTGAAAACGTACATTGACGGCGTGAATTATGTGCATCGCGCAAATGTTTCAAGGCACTGCAAACCTGGTTCATTGCATGAATTTGCATTGACCCTGAAGAACAAACACATTTCTTAGCAGTTTCATGTTTGTCAATTTCAAAGCTTGTTTAAAAAATAAAATTTCCAAGTTAGTACATGTAACAATCATGAAAATTTGAAATGATGCTGTTTAAAAAAGGTGATTTTGGTGACCAAAAAATAAAGTGAATTTTCAGCCCCAAAACCACCAGAAGGCTTCATTTGATAGCACATTTCAAAATGGGTTATATGGGGGAGCGGTAGCTCAGTTGGTAGAGGTGCAGGCTGCAAGCCGAGAGGTCCTCGGTGCGAATCCCACCTGCGGCAACCGCGTTGTGTCCTTGGGCAAGACACTTCACCCCGATTGCCTACATGGGGGCACGATGTCGCTGTGTACTGGGGCGTACTGCACGTCGATGGTGCGCATGTCTTCAACCAATCTAACCCTGCCTGTGCTGCAGTGCAGAGTTCAGAGTTACGATGTTGGGGAGCTGACAGTTGCTCGTCGTTGCTCGGTGGTTCTCTCCGGGTACTCCGGCTTCCTCCACCCGTAAAACTGTCACGGTCACGATTAGCCATTGTGCATAAGTATGTGACCTTAAACACCAATAAATAAATAAATAAATAAATAAAATGGGTTATGCAAAAAAAATTGGGTTATGCAAAAAAGAATTTGCATAACCGGTTTTCAGGTTATGCTAAATTTGAATTCCTGCACCCCTGGGAGCACAGTAAGAGTGATTTTATATGAGATTTTAGCATAGAACTGATCCCACGGGAGCAATAAAATGCCCCTCGCAAAAATGGAGACGGGGGCATTATGCACTCATGAATCAATAACAGCATGTTACAATTTTCCAGTGAAAATTTTAACATGCAGGTAGAAAAAAAAATTGTTCCCACCCAAATTAAAAGTAGATTGACACCCTACAAGCCACCAGAACAAAGTGATTTTCATGGAAAATGCAAGGTGATTCGGCGGATTCGGAGCTGCGTGGTACAGTCTTTCGATTTTGAAAACAGTAGGTACGTTATAGCCTGCATCGCTTGCTACTATTTGAAGTGATGCGCACTATCGTGCATCCAGCCCCGTCGATTAGAAAACAGATTTGTCGGCGGCAATTCTTTGGTGAGAATGCTTGGGAGTGATGCCTGATGGTCGTGTTGTTGGCAAGAACAATTAACATGCAATGAAGAATGCAGCCACCAATTGACAGCACTGTGCATTCAGTACGGTATTTGGGCATATCCGTATCGAATGGTAACATGAAAGCTGGACGATTTGGTGCTTTCGTGGTTTTCATTAAAGGAATCCCAACTTTTGGTTCATCACGATGTGTTAGGCGCCAAGTAACAAAAAAGCGCACATTGCGGCTATAATTTATGTGGAGCTGATAAATTTGCTCCATTGGTAAATACTGAATAATGATTGGACCAGGAAGCACGAACCTCTCAGAGAACATCAGGTTTTTCCAAACAGAAGAAGTGAATAGGATTTGTGCTGAATACATTCACGCTGTTACTAAATCCCACTGCCAGATATTCGGCCCTTGTTACTTAATAAAAAATAATTGACTGTTCACACAGAAATGATTTCTCAACTGGAATGAATTACCAGATTTTGATAGCTCTCTTAGCAGCGTCGAGGTGCACTGTTGTTGACTTGCATTTCCACCGAATTGTCTTGTATCCCAATGAGTTTATAGGTACCCAATCACAATGCGTATTACACTAAGTGACAGCAATACATGGTATGTTTGATTATCATGATTCTGGACCATAAATGCCGGTCTTTCGCTAAATTTCCGGTAATTTTATAGTAAATAATTAAAATATAGTAATCGCGTCACTTGAAACCTTTCTCCTTACTTGATAATAATATATGCCTGGTCAAAACACAAGCGCGGTTTTTTGCACTCTGGAAACGGGAATGACGGGCGCAGACGGCCGCGAGCGCTACAGCGCCCGTCTCATGGGAAGGACTGAGTCAAATTACTCGAGTTCAAGCCTGAAAATAAGCAATCTCATTTGCAGAATGAGGTCCCCAGAGGGTGAATTTGCTGATGCTATCATATACACTGGGCCAATTTATCCTCTGGGTACTTCTTTCTTTTAGGTTTGAGACCCTGATAAAGATTGAGGTTGACAGAGGGTAAATTTGGTGATGCTAACTGATGAATTATATTTGAAATTTGAGTTGAAGCTATTAATTTTGTTGGGAATAATTGATGTGATTCAATGCTCTTTTTGCTGTGCATTTGAAATGTATGTAGCCTATAGCCAGGCACGTAGCCAGGATATCAAAGTTAGGAGAGGGGGGAGGGCAAGAGTAATGTTAAGGGGATCAAGTTCAGCGATCTGAACGTAGCGGCTACCCCCTATGAAGGGGGTAGCCGATACGTTCAGATCGCTGAACTACTAAGAGGCATACAGAATAAGATGTGCAGCATCATCTGAGCCACGTAGTGGCAAGATGGGGGGGGGGGGGGGGGGGGGGGGCGACCACAAGAGAGGGATACCCCTCTCGCATGTAGGGAATTTTGAAATTCGAGACAAAAATGCAATTTCTTGGACTCTTGAGTCCATTTGTGTCCATAATTTATAAGTTGTGAAAGGCATCAATAATTAGACAACATCACCGGAAATGGGAGGGGGAGGGGGGTGGGGGGGGGGGGTGGTGGGTGACAGAAAGAAAGAAAATCCTGAGAGCTTGCAAAACAAAAGAGACAGCTGAATTATGCAGAATGGCACAAGAGATGGCAGCTTAATACCTACCAACAATAGAGGCATCTGTAAGGACTAGGACTCCTCCACCTGGACCAAACCTCCCGACTCTACATCTACCATCCTGACTACTCCACCAACTTAACAACGCTAGTCTCTCCTGCTCAACCACCACCACCAAAGAAGAATCACAAGAGACATATAGAACACCTTGACCTTTTGTTCCTTTGCCTGACATGACAGCAAAACTTTACAGTCGGGGGCGCAGAAGTGTTGCAGTAACCGTTTCTCATCAGACCACAAAAGTTAAGCAACGTCGAGCTCGGTTAATCCTCAGATGGGTGACCGTCTGAGCGATCGATTCGGATTTTCCACGTTGTGTCCTTGGGCAAGGCACTTAACCCTGATTGTCGACATGGGGGCACGATGACGTCGTGTACTAAGGCGTTCTGCACGTCGATGATGCACATGTCTTCAAACAAACTAACCCTGCCTGTGCTGCAGTGCGGAGTTAGGATGTTGGGGAGCTAGCTGCTGCTCGGCGTTTAACTCCTGGTACTCCAGCTTCCTCTACCTGTAAAACTGTCACGATCATGATTAGCCATTGTGCACAAGTATGTGACCTTAAACACCAATTAAATAAATAAAACTTTACAGTCAAAATATCGTCCAAAGGGGCTTGCCTCACACTGTCCCTGCATGCCTTTGGCTTGCAAAAAACATTTATTTTGGTTTTTTTTTTTCCAGTCGCTTTATTTGTTGTCTAAATATGTCATCAGATTAGCCTGTGGCAACCAAAAGACTGTTCGGAAAAGTTGAAAAGCAAACTAAAACAAGTAACACCAAGCATAAAGTAGGAAAACCACTTAGCTTCAGCAGAATTTATTCAAAAGTGTCCGTATACTCTTATGAACGGATCATCTGAAAATACAAGCAGCAGTGATTGATATTTGAGGGAGGTGGGGAATCTTTGAGATCATGTTGGCCTACTTTTAACCACTCTCCACTGGGGAAGGGGGAAATTACCCAACCTTGGTTTTTCAATCAATAGGCATGGCATATGCCGAAACAGTTTAGAAAAGATTAAAAAAAAACAACTTGTGACCACTCAGTTGTGCTTTCAAAATCTTGTGTGGGATGGGGGAGGGGGGAAGTTGTAGGGATGAAATGGTTGGCGACTGACTGACTGAGAGCTATAACCGTATAATATCCGTGGCCATTATTTCACCGAATATGGGATCAGTACTGTTGGAATTGGAAAGCAGTATTCTCAAACTATTCCGTAGTATGTACACAAATGAACGTTGTCGAGTACTCGACAACGTTCGTTTGTATACACAATATGTAATAGTTTCTTCGATCACTCATCACTCACGGAAACTGTCGATAATTAACGAAGTCTTGAACGCCAAAGTCATTATTTCTCAATATAAACATCGCAGCTTCAGTGTGTAATCTATCCCAAAGGAGAAGCAGCAGATTTACTACATTTTAAACGTGGAATGACGATCATTATCGATATTTCGGATAATCGGTTGACGGTTTTTCTAAACGGTTAGGTAGCTAACTGGTTTCAAAACGATTATCCGGTTAAACATTTCAGTACTAGTGTCCGCCAAAATATTCAGGAGACAGTTCGGCCAGGGGGAGACATTGGTGATATCGTTGGACAACCTTATTGGTCAGTTGGGCCACAGAAAGTCGGTTTGGGTAAAATAGTAGGAGATGATTCAGATCAAAACGTTGGGGTCTGTTCAGCTAGGGGATGGTTTGGGCAGTTCCCATCATACTGAATAGCGAGTTGCAGCTTCACAATTTTTGTCCCCCGAAAAAATTTTCGGGGGACTGTAGAACGTCCATCCACCCGTCCGTCTGTACATCCGCCCCACTTGGTGTCCCCATGATAACTCCAGTTTGGATCATTTGATTGGAACCAATTTTGGTATGTGACCTTCTTAGCCCAAACCACAGGTCTAGTTCGAATATGGGTTCGGCCAGATTATTTTGTTAGAGTTACACCCCTTTTTCGACTCAGAAATTTCAAGATTTGCGGTGTCTGGAATCCGGATGATAACTCCAGTTGGGATTATTTGATCAGAAAGAATGTGACTTTCTGGAGTAATAATAACGGTCAGGTTCGAATATGGGTTCGGACCGATCATTTTTACTAGAGTTATGCCCCTTTTTCGACTTGTTTTTTCAGGGGACATGTGGCCGAGTGGCCTTTTATTGTTATTATTAGGCTTATCAAGTCATAAGCAATGAGAACATTTTAAATGCAGTTGAAAATTTGCTGCTATCATAGTTTTTTCTGGTTATCCTTTCAGTGTTACTTCTACTATTGATCACATTTTCCTTGTTCAGATTGTCACTTGGCATTGCATTAACCCTTCAAGCAGTGTGAGGCTCAACATAGTTCCAACTCTGCTACGCCTCCTGACTGTGCGTTAACCCTTCAACGTATGCAACTGTCTCTTTACATTTATTTATACAGTTAAAACTAGAAGTCCTGTCATGAAATGCGCACAAATAGCACGTCGATCTGCGCGTTAATCTACGCGTTATGATCATAGTAAGGCTATTAAATTTTTTACATATGGCCTATGCACAAGCAATGTTTCAGCCAATGGATCTCCGGGTAACCCGGAGGTCCATTGGCAGAAACATTGCCTGTGTTTGCAATGAGGAGAACCTGCCGTGCTTTGGATGCCATTCGATATGGCAATAGCGCGCAATTCCAACGCACAATTAAGCCTAGATAAGCACTCAGTTCATGACAGGACTTCTAGTTTTAACTGTAGCTCCACTGCGTATCGACATATCAAGACAACTTGCGCCACCTGGGGGTCAATTGACCAGGAAAGTGGCATTAGATGAGCTCTGAATTGTGCTCGAGGTCGCATTAATCCTTCAACCAATGCAATTCCAATGCACTGTTCAACTCTGCTATGCTTTGACCAGTCCACAAAATTTAGTGCCTGGGGGTAATTGGACCAGGAAAGGGACACGACTCTCAAATACGATCAGTGCTGCGGTAACCCTTCATGTGCGTCACACTGTGCATTGTTCGATTCTGCCTTGCTTCACCCTATCTTGGTATAAGTTTGATAATGAAAGGTAGTTTGTCCAAGAAAGGAACACTACCGTACAGTTGCCATGGACTGGATGTAATCCACACATGGGCAGTGATGTCGACGCATGTGTTACCAGGTAATAGAAATCATCAGCAGCAAAATTTTAATTAACTGGTAGAGTGCTGGAAGCCCTATTTTGGGCTTTACTAAAAGTTACAGGCAATAACTGTCTGTAGCTACATTCTGCCTGAGGAAGCCTTTATTGTCCCTGATATGAATCAGATTTTTTATACAATACCTTGCTCTGACATTTAATTGGATAGTGCCTATAAGGCACTATCCAATTAAATGTAAGAGAGCAGTATATGATGAGCTTTGATTTGTTGTCAGAAAAAACTCAGCACTTTACCAGTTAATGAATCACCGCATTGTACCCGGTGCTTCATTAATTAAATTTTTGATGATTATTCCTATAATTAGAGTTTGAAATCTAATACAGTTAAAACCAGAAGTCCTGTCACGAACTGTGTGCTTATCAAGGCTTAACCCTTTACCCAACGAATCGCCCGCATCCGCCTAAGTAATATGCAGATTCAGCAGTTGAAAAAATATTATTTTTAAAAAAATTTCAACAAAACCATATCATGTGACCCCTCGTTGGAACGAGCTCGACGAGCTCGTTCCAGTGAGGGGTCACATGATATGGTTTTGTTGACAATTTTTGAAAAATTTTAAAAAATGATATTTAAAATAATAAATTTTGATATCGTCTGCGTTGGGTAAAGGGTTAATTGCACGTAGGAATTTGAATTTGAATGGCATCCAAAGCACGGCAGGTTCACCTGGTTACTCATAGCAAACACAGGCAATGTTTCTGCCAGTGGACCTCCAGGTTACCTGGAGGTCCATTGGCTGAAACATTGCTTGGCACAGGCCTTATGTACAGAATTTGATAGTCTTACTATGGTAGTAACGCGTAGATTAATGCGCAGATTGACGTGCTATTTGTGCGCATTTCATGACCGGACTTCTAGTTTTAACTGTATTACATGTATTGTGTCCGTGGAAATATTACCCACCCCTGGAAAATGAAACGTCCACCTACTGTAGATGATTCTATGGGTCATGGTAGTAAATGACTGCGTGTTAACTCTAAATTTAACCACAGCACTCTTTGAAATCTTTTTCATTTTTTACACCAGTAGAGGTGAAATTAAGCACCCATGGGAAATTTAATCTGGAAAGGGACATTGAAGGGGTTCTTCATTGCGTCCAATGCTACTTAACCCATAAAACCCCTGCAACACCGCATATTGTTCAACTCAACCATGCCGCAGTGGATCTAGATATAATTTGGTACCTATAGGGGTGAGACAAAGAGAGGTAATTTGACCAAAAAAGGACATAAGATGGGTCCAGAAAGAGTCCAACTCATTTTAACCCTTTAACCCTTTACCCAACGCAGACGATATCAAAATTTATTATTTTAAATTTAATGTTTTTAAATTTTTCAAACAATTTCAACAAAACCATATCATGTGACCTCTCAATGGAACGAGCTCAATGAGCTCGTTCCAATGAGGGGTCACATGAATGACATGATATGGTTTTGCTGAGATATTTCGAAAAATTTAATTTTTTCAACTGCTCAATTTGTATATTACGCAGGCAGATGCGGGCGATTCGTTAGGTAAAGGGTTAACCATTTAACACTCTGCACACTGATGTGAAAACATCAAAATTTCAACCTGCACCTTTATCCCATAATGCAACTGTATCCCATAATGCAACTAGGAATTGAATCAATTCACTCGGGGAACGCGGTGGCTCAGTAGGTAGAGGTGCAGGCTGCAAGCCGAGAGGTCCTCGGTTCGAATCCCACCTGCAGCAACCGCGTAGTGTCCTTGGGCAAGACACTTCATCTCCATTGCCCGCGTGGGGGCACGATGACGCCATGTACTAAGGCGTACTGCACGTCGATGGTACGCATGTCTTCAACCAATCTAACCCTGCCTGTGCTGCAGTGCGGAGTTACGATGTTGGGGAGCTGGCAGCTGCTCGTCGTTGCTCGGTGGTTCTCTCCGGGTACTCCGGCTTCCTCCACCCGTAAAACTGTCACGGTCATGATTAGCCATTGTTTCATACATATGTGACCTTAAACATCAATAAATAAATAAATCAATTCACTCTCAGTGAATTGATTAAATTTTGAATTGCATTATGGAAAAAAATTCGCTTCTTGAAATTTCAGTACTTTGACATCTCTGTACAGAGGGTTAACTGCAGAACTTCTACATTTTCATACATGTTGAAATGGAAACTGTTACCCTTGGATAAGTTTTTATCATGTGTAATCTCGGCAGTTTGAGCTTTGTGTGACATAAAGTAAAGAGTTAAACAAATTTCATTAGGAAGACTTTCACATGCAGTAGACTATGGATTCCAATAACTCTTTCAAGGGTTTTCTGCGGCCAGAAAAAGCCTGTAATTCTGCAGAATTGCTCCGTCTGGTTTAATTTATTTTTGCTTTGAAGTATATGTGAAATAAAGTGTGTAAGAATTATATTCTGAAATTCCCAAACCAATTCATTTGACTCCAAATTGAGAGAGAATGCATTTTATCTTACAATCAACATGTATTTTGTCTGTATTAACTCTGCAACTGTCGTGTAGCTGATCCCCTGATACAGATGTTTGTATCAGGGGGTCGGATACAACCACATTCCTTTTGTTCCATTTCTTTTCTTTTTGTTCATCTGTACAAATAAATAGTTCGTTATATATTCGTCCACATTCTTGACTTATCCGCAATGTATTGTAAGATAAAATGATTACAGTGGAGCCCACTTAATTGGATATCTCTTAACTGAATAACCCTGTTAATTGAATATAATTTCCTAACACAGAAGCATTTAGCATACCTCCTCTACAAATTTGACCTGTTAATTGAATATAGGTTATAGAGTCAACTCCTGTTAATTGAATAAAAAATCTTGTAATCTGTCAAGAAATTTCCCTGACTCTCCCCAGTTTTTCTTTGTTTATAGATCTATTTGGCATCAGTACATTCATTAGAGGCATTTAATTTATTATATCTTGTTTGACAAAGCTCATAGAGCTCTGTCAAATAAGATATAATAGAATAAATGCTACATTTATCCCCAGAATACAAGAAAGTGACACAATCCCTGCTAATTGAATATTTCTTTTAATTGAATAATTTTCAATGGCAAAGTGGCTATTTAATTAACAGGGTTCCACTGTATTACCATTATGTGGATGTACAAAATATGTATCTGAGTCTCGCTCTGGGTTCTAAGGGTAGATCATGACGAGTCTTCGACTTGTCGTGATCTGCCCTTAGAACCTGGAGCTCGACTTGGGATACATATTTTGTACATCCACATAATGTAATGGTAATAATCTCTATGGAACACAAATGATTTAAAAGTCACGTTTTTGATATTGAGGTTGAAAAAACATATAAATGAAGCATTAATTGAATCTTTTCAAATGTTATTATTGTAGAAAAAACCAAGCACATTTACCCATTGATTTTTGGCGTCATCAGAAGCTTTGTTAACAGCTGTCAAAATAAATATGATTGGTTGTTATTTTGCTTGTCTCACAATTAATAACAGTAGGAGGTCACCATGGGATTTTGTGTTGCTATGAAAAATAGTCGATATCATTGATGTGTGTTGGGCCGTCCAGACATGAGGGTGGCTATTGATCTGGATGCAGGAATTGTAGTTTCATATTAGTGAAAATCATTTTTCATTCACTTTGAAGAATTCCACCACACTTTCATGTTAACCCTTTACCCAGCGGATCGGCCACTTTCACCCGCGTAATATGCAAATTCAGCAGTTGAAAATATATTATTAGTCCCCTACGGGAACCGTAAGGGGACTATAGGATTGCACTCCGTCCGTCCGTCCGTCCGTCCGTCCGTCCGTCCGTCCGTCCGTCCGTCCATCCGTCCGTCCGTCCGTCCTTCTGTCTGTCTGTTTTTTATGTTACCACCTCTCCCTCCATCATGCTTTAAGCTACACCTTTCATATTTGGTACATGGATAAATGGTTCTGAGGGGATGATGCACGCTCAAATTTTTTTTTTCAAAATCCAAGATGGCGGAATGGCGGCCATTTTGGTTGTGTTTTTTAAGCTTTTTTTCTCTATTTTCATGTTACCACCCCTCCCACCAACATGGTTCAAGCTACACCTTTCATATTTGGTACATGGATAAATGGTTCTGAGGGGATGATGCACGCTCAAATTTTTTTTTTTTTTTTCAAAATCCAAGATGGCGGAATGGCGGCCATTTTTGTTGTGTTTTTTAAGCTTTTTTTCTCTATTTTCATGTTACCACCCCTCCCACCAACATGGTTCAAGCTACACTTTTCATATTTGGTACATGGATAAACGGATCTGAGGGGATGGTGCACGCTCAAAATTTTTTTTTCAAAATCCAAGATGGTGGAATGGCAGCCATTTTTGTTGTGTTTTTTAAGCTTTTTTTCTCTATTTTCATGTTACCACCCCTCCCACCAACATGGTTCAAGCTACACTTTGCATATTTGGCTCATGGATAGAGGGTTGGGAGGGGATGATGCACGTTCAATATTTTTTCTTCAAAATCCAAGATGGCGGCATGGCGGCCATTTTGTTGTGTTTTTTAAGCTTTTTTCTCTATTTTATGTTACCACCCCTCACTCCAACATGGTTCAAGCTACACTTTTTATATCTGGCACATGGATAGAGGGTTGTAATGGGATGTTGCACGTTCAATATTTTTTTTCCAAAATCCAAGATGGCGCCATGTCAACCATTTCTGTTGTGTTTTTAAAGTTTTTTTTCTCTATTTTATATTACCACTGCTCCCTCCAACATGGTTCAAGCTGCACTTTTCATATATGGTACATGGATAAAGGGGTTGTGAGGGGATTATGCACGCTCAATATTTTTTTTTCAAAATCTAACATCTGTCTGTCCGTCTGTCTGTCTGTCTGTCTGTCTGTCTGTTTTTATGTTACCACCTCTCCCTCTAATATGCTTCAAGCTACACCTTTCATATTTGGTACATGGATAAATGGTTCTGAGGGCATGATGCACAGTCAATATTTATTTTTCAAAATCCAAGATGGCAGAATGGCGGCAATTTCTGTTGTGTTTTTTAAGCTTTTTTCTCTATTTTATGTTACCACCCCTCCCTCCAACATGGTTCAAGCTACGCCTTTCATATATGGTACATGGATAAAGGGTTGTGAGGGGATTATGCACGCTCAATATTTTGTTTTCAAAATCCAAGATGCTTATATACTCTAGTGTCTTCTGTGACAAAAACACCTTATGTCACAAAAGCACCTAATACAACCTCGGTGGTCAAACACTTGTTTTTCAAAAAATTTCAACAAAACCATATCATGTGACCCTTCTTTGGAACAAATGGTTTTGTTGAAATTTTTTGAAAAATTTCAAGAAATTATATTTAAATTAATAAATTTTGGTATCGTCTGCGTTGGTTAAAGGGTTAAGTTCATACCTGTTGCATCCCAACTCATGCCTGAAATATCAGTATTCATTTTCACACTTTGCCTGGGGTACCTGGTGGCTCAGTGGATAGAGCGTTGGACTTTAAACTGAAAAGTCAACAGTTTACTCCTGACCAGTGGTAACTGCTGTATGTCCTTGTGTGAGAGCTTTTAATCCCGATTGCCCACTAATTTGTACCGACTAGGGAGTGCGGTGGCACAGTAGTAGACTGTTGGACTTCCATGCTAGAGGTTCCGAGTTTGATCTAGAGCTGTAGGTTAACCTAAACCGAACCGAGGTTTTTAGTTTTTTTAAAAAACCGAAACCGAAACCGTCGACATCCCGTAATCTAAGGTTTTTCGTTTTTTATTAAATACTCTCTTGCTGCAGAAATTCACAGAATGTAGCCATCCCAGAGTAGTGAGAGTACCCAGACACTGCCAATGGCAGTGTCTGGGTACTCGCACTACTCTGGGAAGGCTACATTCTGTGAATTTCTGACATTTCAGTTTAGTTGTGTTTGCTGCTTTCCTCAAGTTGCGTGTAGGTGTCAGACCTCAAAAAATGGCCAAGCACAATAAAAGTTCTGTATATTTAGGTAATTATTATATTGGCCTTCCTGATTCTTCATGTATTATAGCTTATTTCGGGCATTCATTGAGTTTCACTCAATTTCACTACCATTCAGTTATGACCCCGGACATAAGAATGAGTTTTATTGAATTTTACTTGGCCTCATGAACAAACTGAAAACCGAACCGAGGTTTTTCTCCACCTGAAAAACCAAAACCGAAACCGAACAAGAAATTTAAAAACCTACAGCTCTATTTTGATCCCCATCTGGGACGACCCACGTTGTGTCCTTGGGCAAGGCACTTTATCCTAGTTGCCTTCATGGGGGCACAATGACACCGTGTACTAAGGTGTATTGCACTTTGATGATGCACATGTCTTCAACTTCTGTAACCCTGCTTGGGCGGAGCTTGAAGAGAGAATGTTGAGGAGCTGACAGTTGCTCATTGATGCTCGGTGATTCTCTCCGTGTACTCCGGCTTCCTCCACCTGTAAAACTGTCACAATCACAATTAGCCATTCTGTGCATAAGTATGTGACCTTAAACTCCAATAAATAAATAAATACATAATTTGTCCCATCTGAGATGGCTCAAGCCCGGACTTACTAATATTCCAACTATATCTTCAAGACATGCCTTTGTCAAATAGGGCCCTGCAAATCTCACATTTTCAATTCGAATCTAATCGAATCATGTCTATTATTCAAAATTGAATCAAACCTCAAATCTAATCAGTGGCGTCTTGAAGATCACCAATGGGGGTTGGGGTACTATCAACCTGCTTTGTTCCGATTGTGATGGCTCAAGTCCCGACTCTCCTGTGTTGTGTCCATGGGCAAAGCACTTCACCCCGATTGTCCTCATGGGGGCACATGACACTGTGTACTAAGGCGTACTGCACGTTGTTGGTGTGCATGTCTTCAACCAATCTAACCCTGCCTGTGCTGCAGTTCGGAGTTAAGATGTTGGGGAGCTGGCAGCTGCTTGTCGTTGCTCGGTGGTTCTCTCTGGGTACTCTGGCTTCCTCCACCCGTAATTCTGTCACCGACAATGATATGACCTTGGCTGGCTGTTAATGTGTCGTTAAACCCTAATAAATAAGTCCCAACTGATAAAATAATCCAACCACATCATCAAGGCATGCCTTCGTTGAAGGCATGCCTTGATCATGTTGTTGGAATGTTACCCTGTAAGGATTATATATAGTTCTCGTCGTCATTGCTTGGAAACCTTAAATTTTTATTTGACCCTTCACCCAATGTAACGGTCAAAACCGGCCAGCACTATTCACAAAAGTCGCCAATTAATTTTCATTATGTTTTTTCATTTTTTGTCTCAAAAACATAGGTTGTGACCCCCTCATTGGAATGAGCTCGTCAAGCTCGTTCCAATGAGGGGTCACAACCTATGTTTTTGAGACGAAAAATGAAAAAAATAGTTATTCAAGAATTTTTTTTCCAAGTGTCGTCTGCTTTTCATGTTAGGTAAAGGGTTAACAGTGGTAGGGTCTAGTGATATTGGAATGAGCACGGTTGGTGACATGATTGAAGATGTTACTCATGTTAATGTAACGAAGTTACACTCAGTCTTTTATTTCAGTATATTTTATTTCCATCTGAACTCAACGTTTTATGAGACAATGAAGAAAACTGATACAAAGCTATATTCCTATGAAAAAGATTCGAG
Organism: Pictodentalium vernedei; assembly: GCA_031216915.1. Lineage (NCBI taxonomy): Eukaryota > Metazoa > Mollusca > Scaphopoda > Dentaliida > Dentaliidae > Pictodentalium > Pictodentalium vernedei. The sequence goes on along the minus strand of CM062288.1, from coordinate 322,044,278 downwards.
ACAAAATGAATCAAGTCAGCCGATTTTGAATCGAACTGAAAATCAACTTAAGATTGAGGGCTCTGGTTTGTTTTTCCACCAAAACATTATATCTACTTATTACTCTTTCGTGGAAAGAGCAAGCCAGAAAATAAGCGGACTGTCATCTGCAGAATGAGGTCCCCAGAGGGTGAATTTGGTGATGCTATCCTGCATAGCAGGGTAGCATTATTAAGTTTGCCCTCAGTGAGCCTCAATCTGAATCAAGGTCTCACGTCTAAACAGAAAGAGGTACCCAGAGGATAAATTGGCCCACTGTTTGGGATAGCATCATCAATTTCACCCTTGGGGGACCTCAATCTGCAGATGACAGATTGCTTATTTTCAGGCTTGGGAATGAGTGTGTCATGCTTTTTCCAATGAGGGGTTGTAAGCTTTGTATTGATTACTTTTGTAGGTCAAAATTGAAAATATTGGTTGTTCAAGAAATGTTTTGGCAAATGACAACTATATATGCCCCCCTGACCTCAGAATGAGGATTCAGGGTCATGTGGTGAAGCACTGCGTCTGTCCGTCCATACAAATGTTTTGGATTGTAATTTCAAAGCCATCCGTCTGATTTGAATTTCCTGATAAGCCCACATTGGGGAATGGATATGCACAAGGAGTGGGTTCCATCCAATAATGTCTCCCGGAGTTATGGCCCTTTTTCACTCTTGATTGTAGTGAGACATGATTGAATTACAAACCCTCAGGCAGCTTACCAAGGGTGCCACTTTCATCACGTCATTTTGTGTGTTAATATCCAATCTATAAGGCCTCACAAAGTAGATCCTCTGTTTCTCAGGCCATTTTTTGTAAAATTGCATGCGTGCGGGCGGTTTTTTATTTTATTTTTTATTTTTGTAATTATTTCTTTGCCATTAAAAAGTTCATGTTCTTGGTTTGTTTTATGTTTTAGGCCCCATAATCTACAGAATAGCATTGGTAGTGGTGTATTACATCCCTTGAGTGCAAGAAGGCTTATTGCAAAGCCTTCTTGCACTCAAGGGACAATTTTATTAACTTGGGTAAAATATCAGACATAATCCATTCGATTTTGATTTTTAGAAGTTTGGATAGGTTATAAAAAGAGAGCATGCGGCAGCCAAAAGGACCATGTGGGAGGGCCTGAGAAACAGATTTTTATTTTTTTTAGGCCTAATATATATTTTATATTACAGTTTGGAAAGTAACTCACCAGTAACTAAAATGGATTTAATGCAGCAAGCAAGATAAACTTTGGGTTTCTGTATTCTTTCTCATATACCGGGGCCTTTGTTCTACTGTAAAACCTGTCTTGAGAGACCGCCCTTTGGGCCACACAAAAGTGGTCTCTCAAGACAAGTGGTCTCTCATAACAGGTTACAGGTTTTCTCAAGTCAGTGAATAACCAACCACAAAATTCAGAAATGGAGAAGAATTGATTTTTGTAATTACTTTGTAGTTGTTCTTTTTTATGAAGTTTTTTTAACAAATTGAGATGGAATGTTATAAAAATTATAAAAATAAATTAGTGTTGAAAATCTTCCTTGAAGATTTTCAACACTAATTTATTTTTATAATTTTTATAACAGTCCATTTCAATTTGTTACAAAAAGATTTTCAACACAAATTTATTTTATGTATGAAATTGTTTATTCAGCAATAATCCTAATCTTTTCACAATGGATTTTCCAATTCCAGAACAGGTAAAAAGTTTTTGTCATGGTTTCAGTCTTCAAAGGTGCGGTCTCTCAATACAGGTTCATTATGGCATAAAAATACAAGTTGGTACAAGGTCACAGTGGTCTCTCAAGACAGGTGGTCTCTCAAGACAGGTGGTCTCTCAAGACAGGTGGTCTCCCATAGCAGGTCCATTATAGAGTAAAACCAATCGGTGCCTGGTAGATGTGGTCTCTCAAGACAGGTGGTCTCTCAAGACAGTGGTCTCTCAAGACAGGTTTTACTGTATTACATATTGTACGTGTGGGTTCTAACATCATTCAAATGGGGCGGATACACTACAGGATGTACAGATATATACTGTCGCCATTTGTGCTGCAGATCAAATCCATTCGAACATGGAAACAATTGTTACTTTGTGTGTGTGTGTTTGTTTTGGGGGAGGTGGGTGGGGAGTTAGGAGTTACGTGTCTGTTTAAGTGATTGAGTTTTTTTTAGTTTTATTTTAGTTATGCAAGTGAAAGAACCTTATCTGTTTTTCAGAGGTGAGTGTTCTAACTTTCAAAGGAAGAACATCACAGACACATTGTCACAAGTTCACAACTTCTGACAGTTCTTGATTATTACACTGAAGGTTCAAAAGTTTAGAACCTCAAAGCTTTGAATGTACCTAAAAGATAAATGCTTCTAACGGCTTCTTGAGGTTTAATGTCGGCGTTCTCCCTTTACCTTTAGAAACAATAGTTTTTTCATCAAATTTTCTTTTAATTATTAATCGTTTAAAACGGGGTAAAATTTACCAATTATTTGACAATGAAAAATACTTTGCCATGACCAATTGACAATCGATAAATCATGACAGCCCAATTTTGTCAATTCCATGTCTTGAAATTGAGGGGGAAGAGCGTTCCACCTCAGAAAAATGTAAGGGAATGGTATTCCCCCGCATTCCCTCAGGAAAGCATTACTGTCTCATACCCAATTTTAGATGCTGAAAGGCATTGAGGAACTAATTTAGCATGGAATTCCCCATACTTTTATCAACTGAAGCCTTTGATTGGTTCTATTTATGAGCTGTGTAATGTCAAAATAGTGAAGCCAAGAATATTTCTTGACTACACTGCTGGTTTTGTCTGGTAAAAGGTTAAAAAAGTATTGTGTTACAAATGAAAATTGTGATTCATCATCATAACATTTGATTACATGTGACTGGATTGTACACCTGAGACAACCTGTAATAACATTTATTATGAAAGAATAAGATCTTTTTATGAAAAATATCATCACCCCACACACTTGATGTATCACATATCATATGCAGTATGAATCATGCATCATATGCAGTAGAAAAACATTCAAATGGGCATTAGGCTAATTTTCACAATTCCTTGTGCTTTTACTAATATGCCACACCTGCTCACTTCAAAAATCTTCATAATTAGTGAAGAGACTCGTTTTACTGTGGAACATGGTTTAGGACATTTTCTGTGAAAAATAATATCTGCTGAGATTTTTAACCCTTTACCCAACGAATCGGCCGCATCCGCCCGCGTAATATGCAAATTCAGCATTTGAAAAAATATTATTTTTCCAAAAAGTTCAACAAAACCATATCATGTGACCCCTCGTTGGAACGAGCTCGCCGAGCTCGTTCCAACGAGGGGTCACATGGTATGGTTTTGTTGAATTTTTTTGAAAAATTTGAAAAAATGATATTTAAAATAATAAATTTTGATATCGTCTGCATTGGGTAAAGGGTTAACCAACACAGTACTTTTAGCTGCGACGGGCAGCTCGAAATGTGGCAATGTCGGTCTGTCTGTCTGTCGGTCGGTCTGTCACCAGTGAGTTTAAAAAACACCATAGCGAATTAACAGTGATATACCCACATGTCCGTTTGCAAAGAAAAATAATTCTGATAACTCAAAAACGGCAGAAAAAGTGGATATGACTAATCGTGGGTTTTCCCCAGACAAAAACACAATACTAAAAATATAACAATCGATTAAAAAGTAAATTGATGTCACAAAACATTTGCCGTCTTGAAAAGTTTCAAATTTGAGAAATCACCTAAAAAACAAGGTTTTCATAAGTTAATAGCTTCATCAAGTCATTTCCTCATGATTTGTCAATTTACAATGGGTAAAAAAATATGTTGAAAATGACCTGCACCAAATTAAAATGTTCTGCATCAACTACTTGGGAGAGGACATTTTGACCTGTACTGAAAAAAAATGATTTCCAGCCTTGAACATAGGTGCATGGTGGCTCAGTGTAGAATGCTGAAAGCCCATATTTGGGCTTTACTCTGAAGTGCCGGTACCACAATTTAAAGGCTTCATATTCTGTGGATGTGCTTCATATTATCTTTGAAGTGAAATTATTTTCTCTGTTAGGATTTGCCATGTCACAGTTTATGGGAGAGTGCCTACTGGCACTCTCCCATAAATTGTAACAAGGCAAAGATGCACAAAGAGATTTTAAGGACCAAAAATAATTTAGCACTCTACCAGTTAAGGTACAGTTAAAACTAGAAGTCCTGTCATGAAATGCAGTCAAATAGCACATCGATCTGCGCGTTAATCTACACGTTATAACCATAGTAAGGCTATCAAATTCTGTTCTTATGGCCTGTGCACAGGCACTTTTTCAACCTATGGACCTCCGGGTAACCCAGTGGTCCATTGGCAGAAACATTGCCTGTGTTTGCTATGAGTAACCAGGTGACCCTGCCGTGCTTTGGATGCCATTCGATATGGCAATTGCACGCAATTCCTACACGTAATAAAGCCTAGATAAGTGCACAATTCGTGACAGGACTTCTAGTTTTAACTGTATTGCACTTCAAACCGGAACGTCCACGGCTCGATCCCTGCAAGGGATAACGGTGTTGTGTCCATGGGTAAGGCTCTTAATTCTGATTGCCCTTGTAGGGGCTTGGTGTCACTGTGTACTGAGGCATACTGCACATTGATGCAGGGCTTGCATTTTGACCAGGCCGTTCTGCCCTGGCCTGGTAAACGGCCACCAAAAAATAATATGACGAGGCCGATCAATCAGCCTCATCATCAATCTATTGTTTTTCCAATATCAGCGAATCAAAGGATGAGCGAGTTCGTTAAATAAAATAACTTCCGGCAATGGAACTAATCGATCTGGTGACTCCCAGGCTTGTCATTTTGAGGTGGGGGTCGCCTGCGGTGGCCCGCCTAAACTAAAATTTCTGTGGACCATAAACGACCGCCGCTCGCTAAATACCGCGGGTGATAAATATTTATCAGCTCCAATATATTAACAAAACTTGAGACGATGCGGCACACAGCCCGTTAAAATTGAGAGGGGGGATTTTTTTCTCAGCATTATATTTTGTCAAATGGCCAGGTGCCTGTGCATGTAATTTCACCCCTCGTCACACGCCAAAAATTTTTTGAAACATTCCAATAAAAATTGGTATGCAATTGAGCGAAGTGACCAACGTTTCATGTCTGTAAAATGTCACACATTTTGTCAATGTGAGGATTCCTTTATGTATAAAGTCTTATCAATGAATTTGTATCAAAAGTCTGAGTGATAAGCTATTTTTATTTAATATATACAAAAATATGTGCAGGATGCTTCACCCCACAACAGCTTTGTTACCTGCGTCGCCAGCGGCAGAGCAGGTCTAGTAACCGCTCGACTCTGTCCGTCAGTCTGTTCGTCCGTCAGTCCATCCGTCCATCCGTCAGTCCGTCCGTCCGTCCGAAACACTTTTTCTGTCAAAGTTTTCTTGGCTTCTATGAAAGGGAATGATTTTATATTTGGTCTGCTGCTTCATAATGATGAGTTGTATCGTGTAAGCAATATTCAGATCTGCCGTGCAGCCACTTCCTGTTTGCCGATACTTTGAAATTTTACTGTACCGCTGAACATTGAAATTTTCTGTCAAGGTTTTCTCGGCTTCTATGCAAGGGATTGATTTTATATTTGGTCTGCTGCTTCATAATGATGAGTTGTATCGTGTATACAATTGTCAGGTCTGCCGTGCAGCCACTTCCTGTTTGCCGATACTTTGAAATTTTACAGAACCCACTGAACATTGAAATTTTCCGTCAAGGTTTTCTCGACTTCTATGCAAGGGATTGATTTTATATTTGGTCTGCTGCTTCATAATGATGAGTTGTATCGTGTATGCAATTTTCAGGCCTGCCGTGCAGCCACTTCCTGTTTGCCGATACTTTGAAATTTTACTGTACCCACTGAACATTGAAATTTTTCGTCAAACTTTTCTCGGCTTCTATGCAAGGGATTGATTTTATATTTCATCTGGAGCCTGATAATGATCAGTTGTATCAGGTAAGCAATTTTCAGATCTGCTGTGCAGCCACTTCCTGTTTGCCGATTCAATTCCATGCAGCGACACAGGTCCAGACCCGGTATTGGTCTTGGCTTGTTTTAATTTTTTTGCCATGTGGCACATCATTTCACCCACATATGTTGAGTACTCTCCCTTGATGTGCAGATCTCTGTTTTGAACAGCTGATTCCAGGTTTTCTTTCTTGTTTTCACATTACCTTTTGTGGAAACATTCTGTTTTCGAAATAACAGCATATCAAAATATTTCTATATTGAGTAACAATTCTTCCAATATATTTACCAGTATGTATTATTTTTGGGGGTATTTTTTCACCAAATTTCTTGCTGGTACCCAAGGTAAACTGCTTGATATTTGTGGGACATCACTGGTAACTGGATCGGCAAAGCTCACCAAACTTCGTGTCAACTCAAGAATAGGCCCAACCCCAGTCACCCTCCATTGATGAATTAAGGTGAACCAAAAAAGGCCCTCCTGGACCCATTTTTGGTGGACCATTATGGCTCTCCTGCAGTTCTGATAATGAGAAGCCTGGATTCAGGGTTTATTCGTGTACTTCCGCCTGGGATGTACTAAAAGATGATCGCAGATGAGCGTAGAAAATGTGAGGGAGTGGGTATGGTGAAAATAAATGCACAAACGGGTTGCTACTGACCTTATAAACCTTATATGGTGTAACAACTTCAAATCACTTATTTATTACCACATTCCATTGCGATGACTGTTGATAATGAATGAGATGTGTCAGTGTGCCGAAGACCCACTGGGATAATGTGGGAGTGAAATCCCGTGCGAGTTGCGACCCGAGTAACTTTATTCACTTAGGAATCCACGGGAGTCTGACGGGAGAGCCAAAATCTCATTTGGTTTGAGTGTGTGCACTAGCAGTAGGGTATTAGGTTCAGATCCCCAAGAACCTTGACCTTGAAGATGACTAGGAATTGTGCATAACTCCCAAGAATTCTGCTCTATGTTTGCTTAGAGATGTGGGTATATTTATTGTAATATATATACTGAAACCGTAGCTTGATGGTTGTTTTAGAAAAAAAAAAAAAATACCGAACAGTCGCTGGTTTGGGAGCAGATGACTGTTTGATTGCCTAGCACAAGTTTTATACATATGGTGGGAAAAGCCATACAAATATCATCGGCAAACTTTAAAAAAAATTATTTTTTGTGCGACTGTGTTGTCAACACAACCACATGCGTCTATTATGATAAAGAGAATAAACATAACCTTTGATTGATTGAGCGTCTATCTGAAAAGTTTACATAAGAATTTGTAATTTCTGCAATGTGGATTCCCTCCTGCCCTCCCTCCAAGTTGTCTTCGAAAATAACCCGTCACAAAATAAAGCAGTTACAATTCATTTGGAAGGGGGTGCAGTGGCATTGCGGAAACCGATTCTCGTCCGATCACCGAAGTTAAGCAACATCGAGCCCGGTTAATCCTTGGATGGGATTGGTCTGAACGATCAATTCAGACTCCCGCGTTGTGTCCTTGGGCAAGGCACTTAACCCCGATTATCCACATGGGGGCATGATGATGCTGTGTACTAAGGCGTACTGCACATCGATGGTCTGCATGTAATCAACCAATCTGCCCCTGCCTGTACTCTGGCTTCCTCCACCTGTAAAACTGTCATGATTAGCCATTGTGCGTAAGTATATGACCTTAAAAACACCAATAAATAAATTCATTGGGAAAAATATACACTGAATACATACTGGTTCATGCGTTAAATTTTCATGAGTGATTTATGTTATGAGCGTTTTTAGGGAATAATTGACAAGTGAGAGTGCATGATGTCAAGTTTGTTGATCTTCAGGAAAGTGTATTCGTGAAAGTAAAAACAACACTGTTTTGACTTTTTGCTTCGGAATGGATTTTATCTTGATAAAATAAAACCACTCACCTCCTTTTGACATATCAAAACAGGCGACAATCCATTTCCTGAACGTTAGATGAAAAAGGAAATCTGCATTGTCCTCCAGGTAATGACAACACATTGCTACTCATCTAACTTCACTTCAAATTCACCTGCGCACCATCGCCTTTTAAAGTCTTCAAAACTGAGGGAGTAGGCTTGAACACGGATAGGGGGCCTTGTTTTCAACTTGGAGAAAGGTGGGGGTGGGGGTAGGGGGGAGTGGGGCTAATTTAGCCTAAATCACGAACATGTGCCAAGAGGCAATACACATATCAGTATGGTATTAAATATTGCCTGGTTAACCCTTTACCCAATGAATCGGCCGCATCTGCCTGCGTAATATGAAAATTCAGCAGTTGAAAAAATATTATTTTTCAAAAAATTAAAAAAAAAACATATCATGTGACCCCTCGTTGGAACGAGCTCGTCGAGCTTGTCCCAACGAGGGGTCACATGATATGGTTTTGTTGAAATGTTTTTAAAAATTTGAAAAAATGATATTTAAAATAATAAATTTTGATATCGTCTGCATTGGGTAAAGGGTTAATAGCCCATAGCAAATTAATAAAAGACAATTAGGTTGGCATTATTAATCTTAATTCATAACAAATCATCAAATAACACAATATACATGAATATCAATGTAATTTGCACATGCAAGTGTAAAAAAATAAATCACCCCCAGTGAAGAAAAATCAGCCTGGTCGACCACTTCAGCAGACCTATCGATCAGCCTGGTCGTGATTAAAAAATGCAAGCCCTGTTTATGGTGTCTTCAACCAATGCTAACCCTGCTTGTGTGGAGTTAGTACGTTGCTCTCCAGGTATTCTGGTTTTCCTCCACCCATAAAATTGCCTGACAGGTGGTGGCCCTGCCTGTTGAAAGTGTTGTTAAACACCATTAAATAAACTTGTGACATGGGATATTTTTTTTTTTTCAAAGATGCCATGCTATCAGAAAGGGCAGGCCTGGCATTTTCAGGAGAGCGATTATTCGCGATTATTCGCGATTATTCGCGATTATTCGCTCGCATACGGCTCGCCTTAAAAAAATCAAGAAGGGCGAAAACTAGCCCTCCTGGCCTTAAAAAATAATAATTACCACAACCGCATATTCCTATAATCCACATCTTTTCAGATCTCTGCTATGTTAGTGATCTGTGTAAGACCGCCACACTGCCCCTCCTGTCTGCGGGGGTGGCAGTGTAGCCATCTCACAGAGACTACCTTGATGGCAGCACCAAACAAACTGTACAAAGCCAACTAGGCAGACTTCATTAATAGTAAAACTTCATTTTACCACTTTTTGCTCAGTCTGTCTGTGAGTCTGTTCACATTTTCCTTTAGCACAGGCTACACCCCCGCAGTTCTTGTCTGATCGTCATAAAATTTCACAGGCAGGTTTGGGGACATGTCTAGATGATAACATCCCCTTTTGGTCACGATCAGTCAACCGTGATGGCTGCCCGAACCCAAAACCAAAAAACCTTTAGCACAGTCTACAGATTGTATTTATGAAGGGATTTTATTGTAACATGGTAGGATGCTTCTGTATAATATCTAGATGAGAACGTCCCCTTTTGGTCATGATCTGTCTACCGTGTCAGCTGCCCAAGCCCGAAACCCAAAACTTTTAGCACAGTCTGCAGGTCATATTTAATGAGGAGGGATTTCATTGTAACTTGGTAAGATGACTCTGTATGATGTCTGGATGAGAGTTTCCCCATTTGGTCACGATCTGTCAACCTTGATGACTCCCCGAGCCCAAAACCCAAAAAACGTTACCACAGTCTACAGGTCGTATTTATGGAGGGATTTCATTGTTACTTGGTAGATTGACTTCATATAATGTCTAGATGAGAATGCTCCCTTTTGGTTGCAATTGGTCAACTGTGATGGCTACAGGGGCCCGATGCCCGAAAACCTTGAGCACAGTCTACAGGTCATATTTATGAAGGGATTTCATTGTAACTTGGTAGGATGACTCCAGATATTGTCTAGATGAGAACGCCCCCTTTTGGTCACAATCATTCAGCTGTGATGGCTACTCGAGCCCAAAACCGAAAAACGATTAGCACAGTCTTCAAGGTGTATTTATGAAGCGATTTCATTGTAACTTGGTAGGATGACTCCATATAATGCCTAGATGAGAACGTCTCCTTTTGGTTGTGATCATTCAACCAAGACGGCTGCCCAAGCCCAAAACCTTTATCACAGACTACAGGTTGTATTTATGATGGAATTTCATTGTAACTTGGTAGGATGACTCAGTATAATGACTAGATAAGGACGTCTCCTTTTCGTTGCAATCGATCAGCCTTGATGGCTACACAAGCCCGAAGCCTGAAAACCTTTAGCACAGTCCACAGGCCGTATTTAAGAAGGGATTTCATTGTAACTTGATAGGATGACTCGTTTTGGAATAATTTCATTGTAACTTTGTAACTTTGGTTGACATACATTAACTGTGAGGGCCACATACATTAACTGTGAGGGCCACATTAACCCACCCCTAAATTCTTTAGTACCTCATATTATTTTTACTGAAAACATAGCATACAGGGAACAGAAATTAACATATTCCTAATTATCACAATTCTTGTCTAATTTCATAATCCTTTCATAAACATTGAACATTATACTTTTCATCAAATACAACACACAGACAGACAAGTTAAGCTACAGTGTCATTGACACTTTCATTGTGAATAGCACCGGCTTGTTTTGGCCGTTACATTGGGTAAAGGGTTAAAGTATCTGATGAAGTATATATGTGTAGGGCTGTCACAATTTTGTAATTTAGGAATGGATTAATCGTCGCAAATAATCGATAATAATCGATTAATCGTACCTAGACTACCCTCTCCATGTGAGTCGCTAAAAATGAATTTCAACCCAGCTGACCTACCTCAAGTAAACAACAAAGACGATCCTGTTTTAGGTACATTCAAAGCTGTGATGTTCTGAACTTTTGAACCGTCAGTGTAATAAGACCGATCATCAGTTGCGAACTTCGCAACTGCCGATTGGTCTTGATTATTACACTGATGGTTCAAAAGTTCAGAACATCAAAGTTTTGAATATACCTAAAAGACAAATGCTTCGAACAGCTTCTTGAGGTTTAACATCGACCTTCTTTACCTTTTGCCTTTTAAAAACAATAAATTTTTCATCAATGTTTAAAAAATTATTTAACGTATAAAATGGGGTAAAATTTACCGATTCATCGACAACAAAAGATGCTAATCGATTTCGACGTGACCGATCGACAATCGATTAATCGTGACAGCCCTATATATGTGACACCTATTTTTATATATTTATATGTCATATATAGTCCATATGTGTTGCATGATCTTCCCTTAATTTCTATTGGAACATTCTGTTGTTTTGATCGCAAGTCAGTGGGAGCTATTGTCATCACTTTTGTCTGGTGCCCGGCCCCTGTCGTCCGTCATCCGTGAACTTTTTGCTAACTTGGCTTCTTCTTCACAACCATTTGGCCAAATGTAAACATACAGTACATGGAGAATGGATTGTAACTAAATCACCCGGAGAGTGGAGTTATCACCCAAAGTATCACTTTCAAGTTCTGTACATGTGGGCAAAAAACACAAGCAAAGTTCCAGCCAATGGACCTCCGGGTATAACCCGGAGGTCCATTGGCTGGAACTTTGCTTTTGCTTGTAATGCTTTGCAACAAATTTGCAATTATTGCTTGGGTGGAGTCTCCACTCTGCGGGTGATTTAGTGATAATACACTCTCCATGTACTGTATATTGCACAGACCATCTGTAAAGTATACCCTTTCCATTTTGTTCAAATGAAGCAGCAGGCATATTCAAGGCCTGGTTTATGCCCCAAAGCTTAAAAACCTTTAAAATCTTCTCATGAACCACAAGAGGGAATGCCTTGATATTTGGTATGGAGCATCCTTTGGTGTAGAAGATTAAAGTTTGTTCAAGGGAAGTTGGTAGGTCAATATTTGGGCTTTCTGTGAGGGCATATCCATTTTGGGCTCTGCCCAAAATTTCTATTTCAAGAACCAGTGGGCCAATTTCAACCAAATTTGGCATGTAGTATAAGTGGGTCCTAAGTAATTGTCTGATGCCCCCCCCCCCCCCCCCCCCCCCCAAAAAAAAAAAAGAAAAAGAAAAAAGTTTTCACAGCTCCGTGGCAACCCAGGGGCTAAAAACAGAAAAAAATCAAAAGTCCATATATCCCAAACCACAAGAAACAGAAAACTGTCATTTGGTATGAAGCATCTTTGGAACCCAAGTAAGGGATTGGTTAAAAAAAATGCCACAGGTTGTATCAGGGTGGCTGGTAGAGGGTATTGAAAAAATGATGAGTCAGCATTTTTGAAGTAAAATATTTCCCTGAACAAATTGTTGAGAGTGCTTCAGACTGTTTACTATTATCAATTAGTTATGTAAACAAGAGACAGGAGAAACTTCTGTCATCTGTCAAATACATAATATTTTAACTTAATGTAATGAAATTTCTGAAAAGTGGCCAATATAAAATTTCTCTGATTCCTGTATGAATACCTTTAATTTAACCCTCTCAAGACTTTGTGTAGAAAATTTTGTTTAGAATGAAGAATTCAGAGTGATTTTATGCAGAAAAAATGATGCTCTATTAATCTCATGTTTCTATTTAGTTGTTTTTTGAAGAGTTAGAATGTTTTTTTGTCAGGTTGTTGGGATTGGGAGGGGTAGGATTACAGTTAGGTGGAATTTTGTTTTTTCCATTCAATCCATCAAAGTCCTTGAACTAAGTTTAAGGGAAAAAAACAAACAAAAATCCCTCATGGGAACACTAATCTGACATCTCACTCCCCCTCCCTTCCTTACCTACTCTACCCCTTCCAGTTAAAAAACTATCGGGGTTTTGACACTTAAAACATCTGAAAAAAAGCATTGAAATTTTTTTTTAAATTTGGGACATACCCTTGAAAACTGTGGAAAATTACTGGAATTTAATTTTTTGCTGCAAATGTGAAGGATTAACTGCCTTATATTTGAGAAAAAAAAAATTTTTTAGCTCACCTGACTGCAAGTCAGTAGGAGCTGTTGCCATCACTTTTGTCCATTGTCCGTCGTCCGTTAACTGTTTGCAATCTTGACCTCTTCTTCACAACCACTAGGCCAAATTCAAATATATATTGCACAAACCATACCCTTTCTATTTTGTTTAAATGAAGCAGCTGCCACATTCAGCCTCCGGTTTATGCCCCAAAAGTTTAAAAACCTTTAAAAAATCTTCTTCTCATGAACCACCAGAGGGAATGGCTTGATATTTGGTATGGAACATCCTTTGGTGTAGAAGATTAAAGTTTGTTCAAGGGAAGCTGATAGGTCAATATCTGGGCTCTCTGTGGGGGCGTATCCATTTTGGGCGCTGCCCAAAATTTCTGTTTCAAGAACCGGTGGGTCAATTTCAACCAAAGTTGGCATGTAGTATAGGTGGGTCCTAAGTAATTGATTGATGCCCCCCCCCCCCCCAAAAAAAAAAAAAAAAAATTGACAGCCCTGTGGAAACCCCAGGGGCTAAAAACAAAAAAAAAATCAAAAGCCCATATATCCCAAACCACAAGGAACAGAGAACTGTTATTTGGTATGAAGCATCCTTAGGACCGTTAGAAGGGATTGGTTAAAACAAAACATTGCTACTGGTTCAATCAGGGTGCCCGGTAGAGGGTATTGAAAAAATATTGAGTTAGCATTTTTGCAGTAGTTTATCCTGCACAAACATTTTCATTCACCGAGAACCTTGATTGACATATTGTTCTTAAATCAACAAAATTGCTGCCAGAAAATATTCTAATCTTGTTATTTTGATCAGAAAATTTTGTGGACAGTTTGTTTTGCCAAGATTTTATTTCATGTTGAATGAACCCTTTCAATGCTGGAAACATATGATACCTGTATGCATGTCTTTAATTTAACCATCTCAAGACTGCAGTGTGGGTTCCAAAGATTTTATTGATGCCATGAACAAACCCTTTCAGTGCTGTATTTGTATTTTTCTGGTTCCTTGGAAAAAATTGATCTGATTACTGTATGAATATCATTAATTTACCCTGTCTCATGACTTCAGTGTGTTTTTCCAATGATTTTATTTTATGATGAACCCTTTCACTACTGTACACATGTATGTTTTTTCTGGTTTCTTGGAAACATTTTTGTTATTCCTGTATGCATATCTTTAATTTAACCCTCTCAAGACTGCAATGTAGGTACCAAAAATTTTATTTACTCTTCTGATTTCTCCCTCCAAATTACTATAGCCCTTAGGGTGGGGTTAATGTTCCATAAGCCTTATATGCTTTTAAAATTCTCGTTTTATAAGCCGCTTGCGATAATGCTTAGATTTCTTGTTTGGAACTTACTTTAGTGATGCAGATTCACTTTTTAGTCCCCTACAGGAACCGTAAGGGGACAATAGGATTGCACTCTGTCCATCCGTCTGTCCATCTGCCTGTCTGTTTTTGTTACCACCTCTCCCTCCAACATGCTTTAAGCTACACCTTTCATATTTGATACATGGATAAATGGTTCTGAGGGGATGATGCACGCTCAAAATCTTTGTTTCAAAATCCAAGATGGCGGAAAGGCGGCCATTTTTGTTGTGTTTTTTTAAGCTTTCTTCTCTATTTTCATCTTACCACCCTTCCCTCCAACATGGTTCAAGCTACACTTTGAATATTTGGCACATGATAGAGAGTTGGGAGGGGATGATGCACGTTCAATATTTTTTTTTCAAAATCCAAGATGGTGGCATGGCGGCCATTTTTGTTGTGTTTTTTTTAAGCTTTTTTCTCTATTTTATGTTACCACCCCTCACTCCAACATGGTTCAAGCTACACTTTTCATATTTGGCACATGGATAGAGGGTTGTGATGGGATGATGCACGTTCAATATTTTTTTTTCAAAATTCAAGATGGCGCCATGGCAGCCATTTTTGTGATTTTTAAGCTTTTTTCTCTATTTTATGTTACCACCCCTCCCTCCAACATGGTTCAAGCTACACCTGTCAGATATGGTACATGGATAAAGGGTTGTGAGGGGATTATGCACGCTCAATTTTTTTTTTCAAAATCTAAGTTCTGTCTGTCTGTCTGTTCATCTGTCTGTCTGTTTTTATGTTACCACCTCTCCCTCCAACATGCTTTAAGCTACACCTTTCATTTTGGTACATGGATAAATGGTTCTGAAGGGATGATGCACGCTTAATATTTTTTTTTCAAAATCCAAAATGGTGGAATGGCGGCCATTTTTGCTGTGTTTTTTAAGCTTTTTTTCTCTATTTTTGTGTTACCACCCCTCCCTCCAACATGGTTCAAGCTATACTTCTCTCAATTCTCAATTTTTCAGATTCCATTCACATTTGAAATCCTGTCTGATAACCTGTATTTTACCCAAACCACCCCCCAGGTCTGACACTCCTGTTGACTGTTGACATGAAACCCAAATTGTCCCCAAGCCGAACCGTCCCCAGGCCGGTCCGTCCCCAATTATTTTACCAAAACTGCCCCCCCCCCCCCCCAGGTCTGATACTCCTGCTGACTGTGGTCATGTCTTATGTGATAAAAACACCTTATGTCACAAAAGTGTCGTAGGGGACTAATACCACCTCGGTGGTCAAACACTTGTTTTCAAAGAAACTCAGAAAGTCAAAATTTGGGTTCCCAAATTTTGGCCAGCACTCAATATTTCTGTTTTCAGATTCAATGGGCAGATGTGAACCATATTTATCAAGTAGTATATAACTGGGTCATGAATATTTCATTTATGCCATAATTTTTTTTTTTTTTTGGGGGGGGGGGGGGCGGTTAGAGAGACCCACATTAGTTGAAAACAAAACAAAAATTCACAGGACAGAGCTTGCTAGAAAGATATCCTAGGACCAGCAGAAATGAATGGCCAAAAAAGTTGCCTTTTTGTTGTGTCATAGCAAATCAAAATATTGCTCTTGCTGCTGATCACTTACTGATACACTCATCTCTTTTGACAACTTGAGCCTGGTGAGCGTTTTAGGCTCACTTGAGCCTGTGGGTTTTTTAAAATGAATTTTGCTTCCAAAATATACATTATGCCCCCCTCTCACCCAGTAGAACAAGCTCGTCCATCTTGTTCCATTGAGGGGTCATAAGCTATGTTTTTGTGGCAGAAATGAAACTTTTTTGGTATTCATTGATTTTTTTTTTTTGGCACATGTCCTCTCGTTATGACACTTAAAGTGTTAAAATTGATAACAAAATGGTACAATCTTCTAACATTAGTCTATTTTATGTGATTCAATGGTGATAGCTTTGAACCTTAACCCTATACCGAACATGAAAAGCAGACGACACTTGCAAAAAAAAATTCTTGAACAACAATTATTTTCATTTTTTGTCTCAAAAACATAGGTTATGACCCTTCATTGGAATGAGCTCGACGAGCTCGTTCCAATGAGGGGTCATAACCTATGTTTTAGAGAAAAAAAATGATGAAAATTAATTGGCGATTTTTGAGAATAGCGCTGGCCAGTTTTGCCCATTGCATTAGGTAAATGGTTAAACTGAATGGTCTATAGTTTGATCCTGACCAGCGGTAATAGCATGATATCCTTGGGTAAGGTGTTTAATCCCATTTGCCTCTGTGGGGGCACTGTGCAGCTGTGTACTAAGGTTTACTGCACGTCCTTGATATACTTGCAGTCCCTGAAAGTTGACCATTTCCTTTGTCAAACATAATGAGAATTCCTACACAACTCTGTAGCTTTTAACGTAAAATGAGGATTTTGTCACGAAACTCCCACGGGTTATATTATTACAAATATTTTTAATTATGCAGTTATTAAACTCCTGGCTTCCAAGAAGTTATTTGATCTTTGTGTTCATTTCCTTTTTCCAGGGAACATCTGTTTCTTCAGAAATCAATTATTTGGCATTAATACTATTTCAGCTCTAAAGGTTGCTTTTAAAATGCACCTAATTAAGGATTTTCTTCAACATTGGAGTGCTGAACACATAACATGTAATGCACGTAATTGAACTGATTAGCAAAAATGACCGCTGACCAATTAGTGGTTATTTGGACTCACAATCGGCCAATTCCAATTGTAGAACTGTGCACTACTAGTAGAGCTGGTAGGTTATTGAATTTTGGGTCGGTTTCGGTTACAACTCGGTTTTTAATAAAAGAGTCGGGTTACGGTTTCGTTTTTTTTATTAAACAGATTCTAAACCAAAATAACAGAAAAAAATTAAGTTGTATGAACTAAATAATGATTGAATAAACTCTCCCTGAGTGTGTAAAAACTTTGTCGAGTCGTTGACACTTGGAAATAATATAAACAGACTTTAAGGACGAACTCTCGCGGTCTCTGCCGAAGTTAATTAAAAGTAATTTGTAGCTAACACAATGAGTCACTAGCGGAAATTGGGTTAATAGTTGAGCTAATTTCAGCTAACAGAACGTGGGGGAGGGGGGGGGGGGTGGGGGGGGGGGGTGAGTGGGGGTAACCACAAAGTTCTAATACCTGCGTCCTTATTGTTTCAGAAAAAAACACATAAAAACGTAATTCTCACGTGACATTCAAATAACTGAGAAAGTCGGTTTTTCAGTTTATCGTCGGTCTCGGTTGTCGGTTATTTTTTCATAACCGAAACCGAGTTGTTTTTCGGTTAACCTCCCAGCTCTAACTACTAGACAAGTCGAGGCTCTCAAAGAATTACATTAAATTGAACATATTTTACAGTGTTTACAGTCTGTTCACTATTACAGTTAAAACTAGAAGTCCTGTCATGAAATGCGCACAAATAGCACATCGATCTGCGCGTTAATCTACGCATTATTACCATAGTAAGGTTATCAAATTCTGTACATATCGCCTGTGCACAAGCAATGTTTCAGCCAATGGATCTCTGGGTAACCTGGAGGTCCATTGGCAGAAACATTGCCTGCATTTGCTATGAGTAACCAGGTGAACCAGCCGTGCTTTGGATGCCATTTGATATGGCAATTGCGCGCAATTCCTACACGCAATTTAGCCTAGATAAGTGCACAGTTCGTGACAGGACTTACAGTTTTAACTGCAGATAAGTCGAGACCTGAAAGAACTACATTAATTTGAACATATTTCACATTGTTAAACTCCGTTGACTCAGATCCAGTAAAATTACCAGTCGCGCACACTTGGGCAGTGAACGTGGCTCTCAGAGCCACATTTACCACCCAAGTGTACGCAGCAACTGGTAATTTTTACTTCGACCTTAGTCAATGGAATGTAATCTTCACTTTTGCGGAATGAACTGGCGAGTGCCATAAGTATGCTTAATTGGAAGCTTTTCTTTGTTGTTTAATTTGTATATCCTGTAAAGGGGTGTCTAGAGAGATTAACAAGACACATTGTGGTAGTTTTTTTCAACTTTATTGAATGGTATCATTGACATCTGCGGTAACCGGTTCTTGTCAGATCACCGAAGTTAAGCACTGTCAAGCCTGGTTAGTCCTCGGATGGGTGATCGTCTGAGCGATCAATTTGGACTCCCGCGTTGTGTCCTTGGGCAAGGCACTCAGCCCCGATTGTCCATATGGGGGCGCGATGACATCGTCTACTAAGGCATACTGCACGTCGATGGTGTGCATGTCTTCAACCAATCTAATCCTGCCTCTGCTGCAGTGCAGAGTTACGATGTTGGGGAGCTGGCAGCTGCTCGTCGTCGTTCTCTCTGGGTACCCCGGCTTACTCCACCCATAAAACTGTCACCGACATGATATGGCCTTGGCTGTTAATGTGTCGTTAAACCTTAGTAAATAAATACATAAGACAAGAAAATAGAGATGGACATTGTACTGAAAAACCGAACCGATACCAGTACCAGTATCATGGGGATATGGAAAAAACGAACCAAATCGATCATTTAATACCGAAACCATCTGCATTTTCAAATTTTCCTTCATTCGCAGTTTATAGGGCCTTGTTGGGGCTTGATAGCAGTTGAAGTGTTCACTTTCACGAAAGAAGTGATCGATTTTATTGGGCCTGATTTTATTGGGCCTGAATTCCCACTAGCTTGTACATGTACTGTACATGTCCCGTTGCTTAACCCTTTACCCAACGAATCGCCCGCATCCACCCACGTAATATTCAAATTCAGCAGCTGAAAAAATATTATTTTTCAAAAGATTTCAACAAAACCATATCATGTGACCCCTCTTTGGAATGAGCTCATTGAGCTCATTCCAAAGAGGGGTCACATGATATGGTTTTGTTGAAATTTTTTGAAAAAATTTAAAAAATGGTATTTAAAATAATAAATTTTGATATCATCTGCATTGGGTAAAGGGTTAACAGTCATTTCTAGTCAAGGTTTGGCTGCTTTTACAGGCAGCCAAGACTTAACTTGAAATCACTGCTCATGTGATTTATCTGTTCTCAGTAGGACCTAATGTTGGCATGATAATGGCACATGTTCACAGACTGCAAAAGCCTGAAATAGTTCCTTGAAGGTTAAGGTCTGTGTGTAACAAGTCACAAAATTACTGCAGATATGATTTATGTTGGCAGAAGAATGCCAATGTTAATTGTACTCATTGTCAGTGGAATGTGTGGTGCTGTGGTACAATGAGTCAAGAACAATTTATTCCGTATTTTCTTTGTGTAAGTTCCCCATTGGTTCTATTGGCAAATTTCAGTCAAGTAAGATGCCGAATCCCAAACTGAAACCGCAGAACAGGCGCCTAAAAGTACCAAAATTTTTGCTGAGTGGTTTTCGTTTTTGAGGTTCGGTTCCAGTTTTTGCAGCAAACCGACAAACCGTACTGCAAGACCCAGCAAAGACAGGTCTACTGATTTTTTACATAAACAGATCATACTATGTAACTTGGAGGGAATTTTAATAGTAACTACTATGGACTCTTGTAGGCTTGCCGTGATTATGCAAAAAGTCGACTAATCGTCGATCATGCCGATTGGTCGACTTTAAATTTTAAAGTCGACTTTTTTTTACCCCCTCATGTATAACGACACCACTGCCTTGCCAGAACGTGATCACGCTGTATATACATGATGGGAACTTTTCTGGATGTATAAACGACAGTGGTAGACCATATGGATCTTAATCATAAATATTTATTTTGAACAACACGAAATGAAACTCACTGCATTTGATGAAATTTGCATAGCCAATTTTGTAACACAAAATATTTAATCAATTTTGCATCACAAAACTAGAGTTAGCTCCCTTGGGTCACTCTTTTGTGTTGGAAATCTGAAAATCACAACGTTTCCCACCATTGATAAATTATTGTGAGTGTGTGTGTGGAAGGGGGGGGGGGGGGGGGGGGTGTGACGTTTTACATCTTTAGTGGCCTTACAGGGTCCAGCAGAATAGTCCTTGTAAGTTGTAAAATCCCTCGGATCAGGCCTAGTTCCTTCTGGCTGCTCACTGTTGTGTTTCATCTGAATTTCGGGTGTCAGGGTGTATTACTGTTTAACAGTATGGCAGACGATCGACCAACTTAACAGAATATGGTGAACCAAACGTTCATTCCAACGTTCACCAAGCCTTATAATGTGGGAATGATGGATTGTTGACTACGTCACCATGTTATTTGAAATGTACATGGCCAAACCCCTGGTTATACCTACCTTTTGGACCATTCAGCCATATCGTTTTAGTCGACCCTTTGTTAAAAAACGTCAAAAAAGTCGACTAATTGTTGATTTTGGGCTCTGATTAATCGACTGTGGAATTTCATAATCACGGCAAGCTTAGACTCTTGTCACTTAGTTTATCCAGCAAAGGGCCGAATGGGGGCACGGTGGCATTGTGGTAACCGGTTCTTGTCAGATCACCGAAGTTAAGCAACGTCGAGCCCGGTTAGTCCTTGGATGGTTGACCGTCTGAGCGATCGATTCGGACTCCCACATTGTCCTTGGGCACTTAACCCTGATTGTCCACATGGGGGCACAATGACGCCATGTACTAAGGCGTACTGCTCGTCGATGGTGCACATGTCTTCAACTAATCTAACCCTGCCTGTACTACAGTGCGGAGTTATGATGTTGGGGAGCTGGCAGCTGCTCGTCGTTGCTCAGTGGTTCTCTCCGGGTACTTCGGCTTCCTCCACCTGTAAAACTATCACGGTCATGATGAGCCATTGTGCACAAATATGTCATCTTTAACCCTTTACCCAACATAACGGCCAAAACCGGCCAGCGCTATTCTAAAAAATCGTCAGTTAATTTTGATTATTTTTTCATTTTTTGTCACAAAAACATAGGTTATGACCCCTCATTGGAACGAGCTCGTCGAGCTCGTTCCAATGAGGGGTCATAACCTATGTTTTTGAGACAAAAAATGAAAAAAAGCAGTTGTTCAAGAATTTTTTTTGCAAGTGTCGTCTGCTTTTCATGTTAGGTAAAGGGTTAACACCAATAAATAAATAAATAAAGGGGCGAATATATGCTGTGTTCTCATTGTTACATTTTTTCCCTTATTGACTCGTCCGCCGGACTCCACCGACCGGACATCGCCGGACGAGTCAGTCAGTAAGGGAGAAATGTAACAGTGAGAACACAGTGTAGTTTAGATGAACCGTATTCATTGGTTATCCTGATTTGTGTTTGTATACCCCCAGTACGAGTTGTGAGGGGGTATACTGGAATCACCTTGTCCATCCATAGACATAATTTTGTCCGGAGATTTTCTCAGACATTTATGGACCATTCTGCTCGAAATTTGGTATGAATGTTCAACACCATGGGAACCTGCGATTATAGTTCCCGCCAGATTATTTTTACCCGAATTATGCCCCTTTTTGAATTGAAAAAGCAGGCCTAGAATTCTGTCTGGTGATTTTCTCAGATGTTTATTGGCAGATACCTTTGAAACTTGGTATGGATGTTTTCTACCATGGGAACCTGTGTGCCTGCAATTATAGTTTCGATCAGAATTTTTTGCCAGGGTTATGTCCCTTTTTGTCTTAGATTGTCTGAATTTTGTCCGGAGATTTTCTCAGATGTTTATGGGTCGATTCCTTTGAAACTCAGAATGGATGTTTACTATCATGCGATTATAGTTCTGATCAGATTTTTTATGCCAGAGTTATGCCTCTTTTCGTCTTAGAATTCCTGAATTGCCTAGAATTTGTCTGGAGCTTTTCTCAGATGATTATGGGTTGATTTCATTGAAACTTGGTAAGGTTGTTCATTACCATGGGAACCTTTGCACCTGCGATTATAGTTTTGATCGGACATTTTTCCCAGAGTTATGCCCCTTTTCATCTCAGAGTACCTGAATTTTTTCCAGAGATTTTCTCAAATGTTTATAGGTTGATTTCTTTGAAACTTAGTATGGATATTCACTACCATTGGAATCTGTGCACATGGCTCTGTTTATAGTTTTGATCAAACTTTTTATTTTACCAGAGTTGTGCCACTTTTCGTCTTAGAATAATCATGGTGACGGGGTATGGACAAGCCCATCTGGGGCAGTCACACCTCTTGTTTTTTCTGACTCACTCAGCTACTGATCCCTTAGAACCTAAAGGGTAGTTTGTTTGAACCGAATACATACAGGGCTTTTGTGTTTAGTGATATTGTACAAACTTTTGCGAATTTTTTCCAAGTTAAGGAGCCTGAAGTGTTATTTGCTTTCTGTTTGTAACCAAGCCAGAAATAAGCAGACTGTCATCTACAAAATGAGGGCCCCAGAAGGTGAATTTAGTGATGCTACCCTGCATAGCAGGGTAGCATCACTAAATTTACCCTCTGTGAACCTCAATCTGAATCAGGGTCTGAAAACTAAACAGAAAGAGATACCCAGAGGATAAATTGGCCCACTTTATGGGATAGTATTATCAAATTCACCTCTGGGGACCTCATTTTGCAAATGTCAGACTGCTTATTTTCAGGCCTGTTTGTAACACACAGAAAAACCGAACCAAAACCGAGGTATTTTCCCCAAAAACGAAACCAAATCTGAAAAATCACAACCTCCCAGTTCTGACCAAAACTGACACGGGAAGTCAAAATTCCAACACAGCCCATCTCTATGCATTTAACTACAGTTAAAACTAGAAGTCCTGTCATGAACTGTGCGCTTATCTTGGCTTAATTGCACGTAGGAATTCCGCGCAATTGCCATATCGAATGGCATCCAAAGCATGGCATGTTCTCCTGGTTACACATAGCAAACACAGGCAATGTTTCTGCCAATGGACCTCCGGGTTACGTGCTGTTTGTGCGTATTTTATGACAGGATTTCTAGTTATACCCCTACTTTTGAAGAAAATGGGGGTATACTAAAGGATTACATGTGTCCGTCCATCCGTCTCTCCATCTCTGTGTCCGTCTGTGCGTCCGTGTGTGAGTCCATCCGAAAATATTCATAACTTAAGTAAATTACTATTTTTATCCGCCCGAAAAAAAATTTCGGGGGATATAGTCGTCACGCCTTTTTTTTTTGTCCGTCCGTCTGTCCGTCCGTCCGTCTGTTTACATTTCGTTTCTGGATGATAACTTCCCTTGAAATAGTTTGATTGTAACCAAACTTGATATGTGGCTTAAACATATAAAAATACAGGTCAAGTTCGAATCCGGGTTCATCCTGATTAATATTACCAGAGTTATGCCCCTTTTTAATGTAGAAAATCGTATGATTTTTGGTTTCCGGATGATAACTTCCCTCAAGATAGTTTGATTGTAACCAAACTTGATATGTGGTGCAAACATATCAAAATACGGATCAAGTTCGAAAATGGGTTTGTCCTGATTTAAGTTTCTGGATGATGACCACACTTTTTTCGGGGGGATCAGCTGCCCCGTGGATGTGCCAGCCCTCTAGTTTATAATATTTGTTGGTCATAGGTTTACCCACACAAGTTATTTTTTTTTTTTATTATTTTTTTTTTAATTACTTGTTCACTTAGAAATTGTGTCCGTCCGAGCCAAATTTTGTCTGTTCAGCCTATATCTCGGGTATCGAATGTTCTATTGCAATGAAATTTGCCATGAACACTGCTTATGGTATAGGCTTTAAAAAAAGGATTCAATATTTTTCACATTCTCCTTTTTAGAGTTATCCCCCTTTTTTGACTTAGAAATTCTAGGAAATAGACATTATTTGTCTGTTCAGCCTGTATCTCGGGTATGGGTTATCGGATTTTGGTGAAATATGGCATGCAGTTTGCCTATGACAAAGGCTTCTGCCTCATTACATAAAACTTCCAAACAATTTACCATACCTTTTGACTTAGAAATTGTTGGAAATTGTTGAAAACTTTTGAAGAAAATGGGAGGGGGGTGCATACTGGATTGGGGTTATCGGATTTCAGTGAAATATGGCATGCAGTTTGCCTATGACAAAGGCTTCTGCCTCATTGCATAAAACTTCCAAACACCAGACAATTTACCAAACTTTTTGACTTAGAAATTGTTGGAAATTGTTGAAAACTTTCGAAGAAAATGGAAGGGTGGGGGGGTATACTGGATTGCATCTGTCCATCTGTGCATCAGTCCGTCAGTCCGTACGAGAATATTCATAAATAATATTTGTTGGTCATAGGTATGCCCACACTAGGTGGTACACCATGTGGGGGTATGCACCGGATGAAAGTCCAGCTCTTGTTTTAACTGTAGGTGGGTTAATTAACTCAGGGACCTCTACTAGACTAGTATAGACGTCCAACAGTCTACCACTGAGCCACCACATTCCCAACTAGGTGGGTTAATTAATGATATAGTTTGTGTTTGTAAGTTGATAAAGGATAATGCTAAACATAAAAACATACACATGGCAAAGCTATTTTGGAGTTTCTTCTGGATTGTAATTGGAGATAATTCCCAAGTAGGTAGTTTATGTGTGCATTCAACTT
This sequence comes from Pictodentalium vernedei, assembly GCA_031216915.1. Classification (NCBI taxonomy): domain Eukaryota; kingdom Metazoa; phylum Mollusca; class Scaphopoda; order Dentaliida; family Dentaliidae; genus Pictodentalium; species Pictodentalium vernedei. Next base: position 322,019,435 of record CM062288.1, on the reverse strand, counting down.
TTGGTGTCTGTCTGGTAATTTTCTCTGATAATTAAAAGCTTCCAGTATTTAACAGGTGATTTTTTCAGTATTAGCCTGTACAAACAACTACCTTTTTATGATACAGTTCATTCAATAAACTGGTTTAACTCCTTCACCCAAAACAGTTTTTCTGGTCCTGGAACAGAGTACATAAAAATTTAATTGAGTAAGATCATTAGATGGCTACTTAGTTGATGTGTGGTAGGGTAAATTAATTGATCTCTCCCAAAATATGAATTTAGGCTCTCTCAATTGCTGCCCTTGGACTGGCAAGATACCATCAAAGTTCAAACGGTTAAAATTGCCGACTTCTGTGCATTCTAGTTTTTCAGTGAACCTATTTATATCCGAGTATTGCATGCAATTGTGATCTTTTTTCTTCCCAAGAAAATGAAAATTTGTAATGAAACGTTTTACACAAGTGATCAATGAGATTATCATTTTTACTGCCGAGACCAGTTTGTAGGGTTTGGACAAGATTTATCACTTTTAGTGCTTAGACCAGTCTGCAGGGTTTGTGTGAGATTTATCATTTTCAGTGCTCAGACCAGTCTGCAAGGTTTGGGCGAGATTTATCATATATTCAATTCTGATTGTCGCATTAATTTTAACCCCTGGTTTCCTCCTGTCCGGGTTCAGACATTGGAGAAGGGCCAAATAACAAATAATAGCTGTGTGTACAAGTACAAACAACGTCAGTCTAATGACAGAGAACAGAAATTAGGAAGATTTCACAATTTATAACAAAGATTGACTTGGTTATGTCAGATCTTTTTGTTCAGAAAGGTCCTTGAATACACTTGCAAGCTTGTCATTTTCAAAATGGGAGGAGAGTAATGGTGGCCCACCTTAAATGAATTCAGGAGGGCCATCTTTTGATCCACCTTATTTGACCTGAGAGGAGCCACTATTCTTGAGATTGGTAATTTTACCATATCTTTGCATCTTATTGTTTGGGTTGTGTTAAAAGTATCTAATGTAAGTTATATAAAAATGCAATAATTTCTTGCAGAACATGTCAGGATTTCTACCTAATTTATGTACATAGCAGGCTTGTCAACCGGTACCGGTACTGCCGGTTCCCTCATGCTCCAACCAGTACCGGTACTGAAGCTTTTGCCCTGTCGGTACCGGGACGAAATTATTTTATGTGGAAATTCGTAACTGAACAAAGGCAAGCTAGAATTTTATTTAAGCAGACTGACATCTGCAAAATGGGGTCCCCAGAGGGTGAATTTGCTGATGCTATCCCCTACACTGGACCAATTTATCCTCTAGGTACATCTTTCTGTTTTAGTTTGAGACTGTGATTCAGACTGAGGTTCACAGAGTGTAAATTTTGTGATGCTACCCTGCTGTGCAGGGTAGCATCACCAAATTCACCCTCTGGGGATCTCATTTTGCAGATGTCAGTCTGCTTATATTCAGGCTTGAACAAGGGTAAACAGACTGATGATTGTGTATGGCACACTTGCACAACATACTTTTAACTTATTTGTGAATAAACATATCAAAACACTTTAAAGGTACATGTTCTGTCTGCACAGAGACCTCGATAAGGTTGTTCATTTTGACTTTTCAAATGTGGTATCAAAGACAACGAAAGTGCCGTCATTGGTTACTTCAAAGAAATTATTCTGTGGAGACTTCAAAGTAATCATAAAGCATGATTTTCATGCTTTATGATTACATTGATGTTGGCAAGGAATAATCGTACAATGCCATGTTTGTTTTTGCGATCTTGGCAACTTGGTCGGTTTAAATGCAAATTTCTCCCATCTGATTGTGATATGTCACTCAATTGTTGATTTGTCCCGGTACTGGGTTCGGCGAAACGGGGTCTGTCCCATCCCGGTACCAGTTATGTTGGTACCGGCGGTACTTTGACATGCCTGGTATGTAGTTAGACAGTTATAGTCAGCATCCGATAAGTAAGTAAAATGGCTACCAGTTAGTCTCTGTGAGACCCCCAACACGCCGGAGGTCAGGCATAGCACAGAGACTAGCTACCAGTAAGCTTTTCCAAAGTGCATGATCACATATTCAGTTGAGCGAAAGATCGCCGCTACTGTACAAAGTTCACTTTTGTGGCTCTCCTTGTATGTGCCAAGGAGGGTGTTTATCGCCCTCGCAAATTTTAGTTTAGGAGAGCCATTGAGAGTGAGAGTGATCGCCATCCTTAAACCTTTACAAACAACACTTGTTAAAAAAATGTTTGATTAACTAATTTTTTTTCATATTTTTGTCTCAAAAACATAGGTTATCCCTCATTGGAATAAGCTTGTTCCAATGAGGTGTCATAACCTATGTTTTTGAGATAAAAAAATGAAAAAAAAAAATAAAAATTAATTGGCGATTATTTAGAATAGCGCTGGCCAGTTTTGGCCATTACGTTGGGTAAAGAATTTAAATGACAGGCCTGCACTTTCAAGGCCTGAAAAGTCCAAGAAAAAATTCATCAGTTTTTTTTGCCAAAATTCTGTGATGATCGTACTATAATTTGGGTTACTCTGTTTGCCGTGAGGTGCCCCTTCTCCTCAGCCTCTACGGGTCCAATCGACTTCAAACCAGGAAGGTCTATGTATTTCTCTCTGATATAATTAAATCTATGTTTAGTGGCAATATTTTGCATTTTTCCTAAAAATCGGTGATTGTGTCATCCTGTGCTATTCTGCATACAGACATGAGTCGCCATTAAATAGCGCGGGTCCACATCTTCTAGTAAAACTTTTTTTTATACAACCTGAAAAAATCTTTTATTGTTTTTTTTTTTGTGTCTTTCCAGAGATCAAATTTTACGAGTTAAAAATGATGACAACATTCCTTTCATTTTGGTTGGGAATAAATCTGATTTAGAAGAGAGACGAATGGTGACATTGGATGAAGCACACACGAGGGCACATCAATGGAATGTACCATATGTAGAAACATCAGCAAAAACAAAGACAAATGTAGATAAGGTAATTAATTATCTACTAGACATACCAAACTTATAACTGATATTTGTATGACGGTTCCTAACACCCCTTGGATTTGACTCTTTGAATCCTCGTTTCCTGTCGTATCGACTTTGTGTACACTTACAGTGAGATGGGTCAGTCCAATATCAATATACAGGGAGGATAAAATAATAACTGCAGTCTGCAGCCATCTGGCTTAGCGATGAGTCGATAAGAAGAAAGGCCAGTCATCCGAATGCCGATGTTTTGAAGACACAATCGGCCGATTGTCGATGCTGATGTCAGGTTGTCAGGTGTTAGTAATTTACTGTTAAGGCCACACAAAGTAGATATTCTGTTTCTCAGGCCATTATGTGTGAAACTGCATGCGGGCGAGCAGTTTTTTATTTTATTTTTTATGTCTCTAATTATTTCTTTGCCATCAAAAGTTTATGTTCTCGATTTATGTTTTAGGCCTCATAATCTACGGAATAGCATGGATGGTCGTGTATTTCATCCCTTGAGAGCAAGAAGGCTTTGCAATGCTTTGGCATTGCAAAGCCTTCTTGCACTCAAGGGACAAATTTATAAATTTTTTTAACTTGGGTAAAATATCAAACATAAACTATATAACCCTTTACCCAACGCAGATGGTTTCCAAATTTATTATTTTAAAAATCATTTTTTTATTTTTTCCCAAAACTGTCAACAAAACCATATCATGTGACCCCTGTTTGGAACGAGCTCGACATGCTCGTTCCAAAGAGGGGTCACATGATATGGTTTTGTTGATATTTTTCGAAAAATAATATTTTTTCACCTGCTGAATTTGCATATTACGCGGGCGGCTGAGGGCGATTCGTTGGGTAAAGGGTTAATTTTATTTTTTTCAAGTTCACATTGGTTATAAAAAGAGAGCATGCGGCAGCCAAAAGGACCATGCAGGAGGGCCTGAGAAACAGATTTTTATTTTTTTTAGGCCTAAACTGTTAATGTATTTGCGCATAGGAACTACATGATAATTCAACCTCCAAACTCCCAATCCTGGCAGTTTTCAAATTTCAAACAGACCTCCGAATTGCATAACTGACTTAACCCTTCACCCAACGAATCGCCCACATCCGTCCGCTTAATATGCAAGTTCAGCAGCTGAAAAATATTATTTTTCAAAAAATTTCAACAAAACCATATCGTGTGACCCCTCTTTGGAACGAGCTCGTCGAGCTCGTTCCAAAGATAGGTCGCATGATATGGTTTTGTAGGAATTTTTTGAAAAAATTTAAAAAATTATATTTAAAATAATAAAATTTGATATCGTCTGCGTTGGGTAAAGGGTTAAGTTAGACATTTCCCTGTTAGAAGAAATCAGAATTTTATCATTTGGATTACCCCTATGGCAAAGATGATAACATGAACCACATGTCATGTGTTTAAATATTTCTACCTTCTCATTGGTTAAACAACTTTGTGTCCAATTATGGAAAATAAACGCACGTTTTCAGGTGGTAACAGTTTGTGAAGACAACGAAATGTTGTAATTCAAAAACCCACGCGACTCGATTCGGTTCACAGCCTTGCTAAAACTGCATGTGTAAGGCTGTAAGCTAAAAAAATCGAGGCGTAGCAGTATGAAAATGTTAACAAACCTTTTCATTTTGACAACTGGCCCTTGCCGATGTTTACTCCACCTTCTGAACTGATGCCCAATTGTATACCAATTAATCATCTCATCACTATGGCTGCAGACTGCAGTTATTATTTTATCATCAATGCCCCGTGTATAGACCTCTTAAAATAAGACAAAAATGACTCAAAATTAGGCCTTAGACAAAAAATCGGTCTTACGAATTCAAAGGGTTAAGGAATGCCTTGACTAATGGTCATCAGAGCTTGTCGGGATCGGTAGTGAGAGACTACCGAAAATCACAACCACACTGCAATAAACATAACTGCAAATTTTGTTCTAAAATTTCAGTACGTTTTAAGATACTGCGCATAATATCGAATTATCAGAATGACCAAATAATTAACTTTATAATAAATGCAATATCTACAAATCTGCTGGCCGTTGTCAAAATAATTAAAAAACAAAACTGCTGTACACTATACTTGCACCAATGACATTTTCAAGACAGTAAGCCAAGATTTGAGGCTTTCAATATCAATACACGACACTCAACATGATATTCATTAACCATTTCGCTGCTGTGCAATTTGGTAATATCCTGTGCTGAACCATATATTGGAGGGAATGGGGTTAAAGTGAAAAAAGTGAAAGCGCCAATAACGTTCACGTATTTGTAAATTTAAAACTGTTATTATACAGTACGTGGATAGTGTATTATCACTAAATCACCCCTGGTGTGGCGATTCCACCCAAGCAATAATTGCAGATTTGTTGCAAACCATAACAAGCACAAGCAAAGTTCCAGCCAATGGACCTCCGGGTTAAACTCAAAGGTCCATTGGCTGAAACATTGTTTGTGATTTTTGTCCATATGTGCAGAATTTTAAAGTGATACTTTGGGTGATACCTCCACTCTACGGGTGATTTTGTTACAATCCATTCTCCACGTACTGTATATTGGAACAACGTTGACTGAGTTCAACAATGTTTCCAAAACTACTCCCAGCCACACTCCATAAATCTCAAAAGAAAAGACGTCTAGTCGACTTGAATTTAGTTCCTATTTAATGGACTGACCATGTAGTCCAAACTTTGCTCCACAGGCCATTATATAATTTTTGTTTTGTTTTGTCGCCATGTGGCACAGGACAACAAAAAACAATTATATATGTTGGGATAAGTTTGGACTATTGAGTTTGTTGTTGCCTCGGGTATTTCGGAATTTACATAGATGTGAAAAATGGTTGAGATCAAATGGATAATGCCATATCGTCTGTCGCTTGCATTTTGTATAACATGTGTTCTATTGAGAATAACAACGAGCTATGATATCCATTCCCTGTACATGTATGTGGTATCTCCGTACTGAGTACGGACTTATTGCACAGGCCGTCAACAGTTGGTTCCATACTCTATATGGACCTGTAGCAGCAAAAGGGTTAATATTTATGACCTGTCGACAACACCAGGGCTGAAGGAAACATTGTAAATGTTCATCAGTTTATCAAATGTGGTTTCCTTTGATGAACTATAACTTGCCACTTGCTCTTCATTTATACTGTCTGATATATTTATTTCTACAAGTAACTTTGGAAGCTTGAACATCAAAATCGGTTTCAAATTCACAGTTGAAGATGGATGGAAATTTGGGGTTACACTGACCTAAATGAGCAACTTCTACTTTCAAGTTAAAATTTTGAGGGTCGGCATAATTTTTTAGGGTCAGTCAGGTTATCCTAAACACAGTTTTTTTTTTTTTTGGCCTGGCATTTGACAAAATTACAGGCATAGATATTTTATAATCATTTATTCAGCTTATTTATTCAACTGATACAATCAATTGAAAATGCCTTAGTTGTAAGAGGAAGATGTTGTAATTATGGGTGATCTGATAGGTACGTATATACGGATAGTTTCTACATGTTCTTGGACAACCAAAACCGCAACCAAGATTTTTTTTATTTAAAAAAGCACAACCGCAGTGTAAATCCCACAACCTCCCAGCACTAACACCCATTAAAAACCTTTGAATCTTTTAAAATGGTCCTGGATACATGATTGGAAACAAGCCTGCAAATAAGCCTTAGGTCAAGGACAAAGACCTAAGCAAATACCCTAAATGTCCTAAGCCAATAGATTGGTGCAGGCCATAATGTCCTAAGCTATAATGCCATCAATGTTGGTGATTGACGATCACATTATATTGAAATATTAAAATAAAAACAAGGCTGGGATATCTCCAGTGACTGTTGCCATTGGCAACAGTCACTGGAGATATTCCAGCCTTGTTTGATTGTATTACTGGTTTCTCATAATTTTATGCCAGAATACTCAAAAAACTTCTGCCCCAGCATCTTCACAATGTCCTGCGCCAAAACATTTGTACTGGTCGTGATTACAATAAATATATTTGTCCCTAAATCCCGATAAATTCTGTCTTTTGATTGGTCACCATGGACAAATAGCCATGGCAAAGGAAGCACCCAACCTTCAAGGTATATGAGAGAGTGCAACATGCAGGGTATATGGGCACGTGAAACATCGGGGGTATATGGTTTAAATGAAAGCTTTTTGCTCTCGGCCACCTCGGTATAAAAATCAAACCCCAAAACCTGAAAATAGTCACAAATATCATCAGATTTCCGAAAATTTGATCATATTTTGCTGTTATAAATTAAATAGTCGATTTATTAAATGAAACACTTTGAGAGAAATAAAATAAGAGCAAATAATTATGTCAGCAAAATACTGTTTACTCGTTTCCTTAACAATCCAAGGGATATAACTCTATCTGTTGTCTTCTGTGTTTGTAAAAACAAAACAATTATTCAAGAATTTGATCAAACTGATAGCAGGGCGTGAGAAACGCATCCATAAATTTATTTCCACTGTTTCTGTTGTGTTTCAAACGGGACAAAAACGTTATCTCTGCCAACATGTATGGTGTACGGAGATTTAATACCTGAATGTCTCTGTGTTTAAAAACTGACATCCAGGTATTAAATCTCCAAAACCATATAAGGGGTAATGCCACAAATGTTGGTGATTGACAATCACATTAGTTAAAGATTAAAATAAAAACAAGGCTATTAAAGATATCTCTAGTGACTGTTGCCGTTGGCAACAGTCACTGGAGATATTCCAGCCTTATTTGTTGTTGATTGTATTACCGTTTTCTGAGAATTTTTATGCAGGAATAACTCCGAAAACTCTTCATGACCTAAAGCATCCTGCAAAACATTTGGATTGGTCATGATGACAGAAACACTGTGCAAAATTATTTACCTACATGGGGGCACGACTGTGCCGTGTACACATCGATGGTGCACATGTCTTCAACCGCTGTAACCCTGCATGAGCAGAGCTTGAACAGAGTTGGAACCTTGAGGAGCTGACAGATGCTCGTCGATGCACGGTGGTTCTCTATGGGTACTCTGGCTTCCTCCACCCGTAAAACTCTCACGATCACAATTAGCTGTCGTGCGTAAGTATGTGACCTTAAACACCAATAAATAAATAAATAATAACATTTGCAAATGAATATACATCAGTCCAAAAAGGATAAAATTTAAAGTCTCCTGATTTGATGCTAATTTTGGAAGACGCCGCCAGCCAATAAAAATGTTCAACGAGTGGGTTCAATTTGAATGAGGGAGGTACCTGAGAACCAAAACACTTTTTTTGTTGCTATTTGTCCCTTTAAACCTTTACCCAACGTAACGGCCAAAACCGGCCAGCGCTATTCTAAAAAATTGCCAATTAATTTTCATTATTTTTTCACTTTTTGTCTCAAAAACATAGGTTATGACCCCTCGTTGGAACGAGCTTGTCGAGCTCGTTCCAACGAGGGGTCATAACCTATGTTTTAGAGACAAAAAATGAAAAAAATTAGTTATTCAAGAATTTTTTTTGAAAGTGTCGTCTGCTTTTCAGGTTAGGTAAAGGGTTAATATGATAGTATATAATTTAGCTTATGTATGAATTGTTGATTTTTCTTATCTGTTACAGGCTTTTTATGACTTATTTCGTGATATGACCAGATATAAGGTCTCGGTGCCTCTTGCCGCATTTGGAAATAGGAAAGTGAAATTGGACAAGCCAAAGAAACAGACAGCAAATCATTCAAACAATCAGAAATGCTGTATTCTTTCCTAATTACACAATGCAGTATTCTTTCCTAATTACACGGCTTGTTCCTTTCACAAATGCTCACCTTTTTTCTGCCACAATCTAGACAATATCCTTGTACCTTTTTAATTTTGCTGATGAAATGCTCTTGGAGAGCCAGGGTACCATGAACTTTATGAGCCCTCTCCAACAGTGTCTTACCATCCATCAGTTTTATAAAAGAAATCTAAGGCACCACAAGTAGATCTTCTATTTCTCTGGCCATGTTTTGTAAAACTGCATGAGAAAATTTTCTTTTAAAATTTTCTTCAGATCCACCACAGTCAGAATCCTTTCATATTTGGTATACAACATCTCTAGCAGGGTCAGATTCAAGTTTGTTCAAATCAAGTCTCGGGGTCAATATTTGGGCTCCCATGTTGAGAGTCCGAATTTTAACTTATATTAATAGTGCAATATGGGGAATAATCTTTAAAAATCTTCTTCTTCACTTCCACCAGTCAGATTCTTTTGATATTTGGTATTCAACATCACTAGATTCAAGTTTGTTCAAATCAAGTCCCTGGATTAATTTTTATGCTTCCTATGGGAGCCCAAATTGTAACGTACCATATGAGAGAATTTCTTTAAAAATCTTTTTCACATCCACCAGTCAGAATACTTTCATATTTGATATACAACATCTCTAGAGGGGGAGGGTGGGGTGGGGGTGGGGGGATGGGGGTGTCAGATTCTAGTTTGTTAAAATCGGGCCATTGGGTTAATATTTGGGCTCTTTATTGGGCGTCAATAGTTTAACTCGGTGCAGCGTGAGAAAATTTCTTGAAAAATCTTCTTCGGATCCACCAGTCAGAATCTTTTCATATTTGGCGTGTGACATCTCTAGGGGTGTCAGATTCAAGTTTGTTCAAATCAAGTCCCCGGATTAATATTTTGACTCTGAATGCCGACCACTTACTGATGCACTTGTCTCTTTTAACAGGTGAGAGTTTTAGGCTCCCTTAAGCCTTTGGTTTATGTTTGCATTGGATGCGGCAGAGAAAATGGGCCATGCGGGAGAGCCTGAGAAACCAATTTTTAGGCTTTTTTAGGCCTTGAAGACAATTTCATATTTTTAGAGTTAGTTGATTGATTTGATCTTGGCGCTGAACCTTATCAAATCACACAAGAAATAATTAATTTCATATGCTTTCTAAAAATATATCGAGAAATGTCAGAAAAATATTTTTCAGTGTTTCCTGTCATGATAGGTATAGGAGAATATCTTTCTTGAAGTAATACACATTACAGTACGGTCACCCTGAACTGATCACTTTCCGCAGGTGAAAAGTGCTCTCGACACAGAGTCGAGTTATTCAAATCCATCAAAACCTCCAGTTAGGTTTGTTACTATTACAGTACAAGTCAAAATAAGTTGTAGGATAACCACTATAAACTATGTATCTTTCTCTTCATACACTGATAAGACCAGAAGCTGACATCATTTTCTGGAAAGCTCTCACTGAGAGCTTTCCAGAAAATGATATCAGATTCCGATCTTATCAGTGCAGGAGCAGCAGTATACTTAGTTTATTGCAGTTATGCTACAACTTATTTTGACTTGTACTGTACATATTCAGTAATAGCATTACTTTGTCACCTAGATTAAACTTGGTTCTAGACATATTACACTCAGCTGATTTTGAAGGGCACCAGATGTGTTAAAAATTTAATTTTGAACCCTCTGTAGAATTTACTTTTCATTTGTTTAACCCTTAAGGGACTGGCTAATGGACCTAAATTCACTCCTGACCACGTTCCTTAGCAGTGATGTCTAGTCAAGTCTTGGCTGCCTGTTAAGGCAGCCAAGACTTGATTAGAAACCACTGCATAGGTAATTTGTCTGTTAGCAGGACCTGCTCATGATGTCATATTTAGAGCAGCTGTTCTGAGATCGTAATAGTCGAAAATAGGGCTGTCGCGATTATTCGATTAGTCGACTAACCGTCGACTATTGAAGTAGTCGACGTTTTTTATTTTTAGTCGATCGTCGTTCATTTTCAAGGTGGTACATGTCTACTACACGTTGGGGCTAAATCGCATTGTTTTGTGAGGTGAATGATCAACGAAGGTGAATAACTTTAAATATCTAACCATAGTTAACATTCATATCCAGAAGACTGTACGACTGTCACTGACTGTGTAAGAAAGAACACTCACAGTCACTCGAGAAGAATAGATTCTTCTGAATTTCTCCAGTCTTGTACACACGAATGCACCCATTAGAAAACCCAAAGCGCGGAAGTGACAGAATTATGACGAAAGTCAGAATGTCAGATCACTTCTCAAAGTTCAGAACTTCAGACTAAGATCCAATTATAACAACTGACGAGGGAATGCATAGATCTCAATGTTCAAAATTTCGAGAAACTTATTGCAGAAAGGAAACATATGCAGGAACGTTCTTTGGTAAATTCATTTTAATTCATCGGCTTCAATCTAGTTCAAACTTGGACCCGCAGTCAGTAATATTATTTTTGGGGTTGGTACGTCCTACAGGATGTACCAACCCCAAAAATTATATTACGGACTGTGGGTCCAAGATTGGACTACATGTAGCTTCAGTCGGGACCGATTTGTTGTTCCCACAACCCCACTTCGTCTGAACATACTGGTGCCATTGTCATTTTCAGAGTTTTACGAACAGAAGAATGATTTGCTAAAAAATCATTGGAAGCGACTATTAATCGACTAACCATCGATTACTGGTCACGATTAGTCGATTACAAAAAATGATAGTCGCGACAGCCCTAGTCGAAAATAGGCCCAAAGGGTTAAATGAATTCTGAGAAGTGATGGGGCCGAATGTGGTCAAGTTTAGTCATATATATATATATGGGCGGATAAGATGAATACTTGTTCAAATGGGCCCACCAGGTCGCCTTAAAATGGGTTTTGGAGGATTTAAAAGCGATTTTTTGCGAAAAAATGAAATTAGTTCGATGTGGGGGGTTGGTGGTGTGGACTACATTAGGTGAATTTTTAGCTGCGACCATTAGTTCTATGTCCAGTGTCAGTCTGTCATTTTGTGAATGACAAGTTTTAAAACTCATTAACTTTTAATATACTGGGTGGAATGACATCATATTTGGTATGCCAGTGTATTTTATTGATGTCTATAAATGTTTTTTGGCAGAGTTATTGCCTTTGATGGACCTGGAATTTGTTTCATTTTTACCATCCGTCGCAGCTTAGGTGCAAACTCAGTTCTTTTTTATTTGTTTTCAGGTTAATGCTCTAAAATGAGTTCTGAAAGATTTCAAGTCATTTTGTGCAATAAAATAAATTCAAAACTTATTTTAAAGCCGAAAAAAAGTTTTAAAAATTAGTCCCTTCACCTGACACAAAGAGCATAGTTATTTTGTCACTATGACAATATTGTCAGTGTCATGTGAGTGCCCTCATGGCACTTGGAATTCTTGTTTGTATACAGGGTATTGAAAAATCTAGGGCTGTCGCGACTATCATTTTTTGTAATCGACTAATCGTGACCAGTAATCGACGGTTAGTCGATTAATAGTCGCTTCCCATGATTTTTTAGCAAATCATTCTTCTGTTCGTAAAACTCTGAAAATGACAATGGCACCAGTGTGTTCAGACGAAGTGGGGTTGTGGGAACAACAAATCGGTCCCGACTGAAGCTACATGTAGTCCAATCTTGGACCCACAGTCCGTAATATAATTTTGGGGGTTGGTACGTCCTGTAGGACGTACCAACCCCAAAAATAATATTACTGACTGCGGGTACAAGTTTGAACTAGATTGAAGCCGATGAATTAAAATGAATTTACCAAAGAACGCTCCTGCATATGTTTCCTTTCTGCAATAAGTTTCTCGAAATTTTGAACATTGAGATCTATGCATTCCCTCGTCAGTTGTTAAAATTGGATCTTAGTCTGAAGTTCCGAACTTTGAGAAGTGATCTGACGTTCTGACTTTCGTCATAATTTTGTCACTTCCGTGCTTTGGGTTTTCTAATGGGTGCATTCGTGTGTACAAGACTTGGGAAATTCAGAAGAATCTATTCTTCTCGAGTAACTGTGAGTGTTCTTTCTTACACAGTCAGTGACAGTCGTACAGTCTTCCGGATATGAATGTTAACTATGGTTAGATATTTAAAGTTATTCACCTTCATTGATCATTCACCTCACAAAACAATGCAATTTAGCCCCGACGTGTAGTAGACGTGTACCACCTTGAAAATGAACGACGATCGACTAAAAATAAAAAACGTCGACTACTTCAATAGTCGACGGTTAGTCGACTAATCGAATAATCGCGACAGCCCTAGAAAAATCACGGATGATTAAAACAATTCCCTTGAATTTTATTTCTCTTACTTCTGGAAGCATCAAGTTTTCTTTAAGAGGAATCCTACGTGGACACGTTTTAGAAAAGAAAGGCGTGAAATATTCAGAATTATACCCTGCCCGACACTTGCACTTCCTTGAACCTTGATTTCCCAACCGACATTTTCTCTTGCAAGTTAAAATATATTTATTCCCAAATCCGAAGCACTGCATGTTATTGCTGCTATATTTGTAATACAGTGGAACCGTCAATTGAATAGCCACTACCACTTTGCCAATGAAAATTATTCACTTAACAGGCATATTCAATTAATAGGGATTGTGTCACTTTCCTGCTTTCTCGAGATAAACTTAGCATTTATTCTATCATATCTTGTTTGACAGAGCTCCATGAGCTCTGTCAAACAAGATATAATAGATTAAATGTCTATTGGATGTACTGATGCCAAATAGGTCTATAAACAAAGGAAAACTGGGGCGAGTCGAGGTAATTTCTTGATAGGTTACAAGATATTTTATTCAATTAACAGGAGTTTACTCTATAACCTATATTCAAGGTCACATTTGTACTGGAGGTATGGTAAATGGTTTTGCATTGGGAAATTATATTCAATTAACAGTTATTTAGTTAAGAGATATCCAGTTAAGTGGGCTCCACTGTATTATGTCAAATACTTTAAGATAACATCTATTGTAAGTGACACAAGTAAACTGTTGAAATAATTTTGGATAGAATTATTGAGATACAGTTGAACTGTTACAATAATGTGAGACAAGATTATCTGTTGCAAGTGACACAATGAAACTGTTATAATACCACGAGATAAGATTTTCTAGTGTGACACAATTGAACTATTACACGAATGTGAGATAAGATTTTCTATTGTGAGTGATACAGTTGAACTATTACATTATCTATTTGTGAAAGACAGGAGTATTTGTTGTGACACAATTAATGTGGCGATTAGATTATCTATCCACTCCACAGGAATCCTGGGAAGTGAAGCAGAGCCTGTTCACCGCAGTAAACAAGCGCTGTTTTACTGGTAAAATAGGACCAAGTCAATGCTTGGGAGGTGCAAACTCTCTCTAAAATGGGCAACATGGCTTATTAACTTCTCACCTCTGGTCTTGAATTGATACTCATGTTGTGGTCATGATTAGCCATTGTGCAAAAATATGTGACCTTAAACACCAATAAATAAATATATTTATGCCCCCAGGCAGCCCAATAAGAGTGCGTCGTATGGGAGATCATGCAGAGCGACGCTTTGTTTGCATTGAATAAATAGACAATAACACTTTATTTATGCTGAATGAGTTATATAATATCTTTATTGTTTTCAGCTTGCACTATTTAAACAATTATGAAAGAATGAACATTAAACATCTGAAAACCAAAACTTGTAAATTTAAACCCAAGTATATAATTATATAGCCAGTATACAATGCAAAGGTGGCGGAATAAAACGCCAAAGATGTTTGGATGCCGGTCACTGGGTCGTATTTTGACATCGGTCCCATAAGCACCAAGCGACCAGCAGACAAACATCCCGCCACCCAAAGCCTCTGTGGTTCAGGACACTAACAGCCAAACAATATGACAAAAGAAGATGTAGGACCCACCAAATGTCCAATAAACAAAACTAATAGCAGATCTAAGAGAAATTTGAGAAAAAAAAAAAAAAAAAAAAAATAGTGATGGTATATACAATCGTAATGTAGTGTACTCAGTACAACTCCATATTGTGGCATGCATCTCCCTGCCCACAAGTGATGTATGGTTGGCATTGCTCTGAGACCAATGACCAGGGCTATGTATGAGTGCCCAACCCTCGCCGGCACGCATGCATAGCCCGTATGTTCGCGAAGCAAGGAGATAAACGCTTGGAATAAGCAACAAACAATGAGATAAAGTAATGATCATGTACCATTCACCGCTCCAAATTGAAGAGGCAATTGAAAACCTCCCACTTGCTATAAGGCCCCATGAATAAAACACCTAACACTCGCCGGTGTCCATTCATGCCCTCATCCCCAAAAAAACCTTGAACTAAATACAATGGTACTTGTGCATGGTAACTATATACATTGCCAACTGTCACACCCCGGCTGAAAAGAAACTTGTAGCTAGGAGTAAAGGCCAACCCTCGCCGGTCATTACACCCAGCTACTGAATCATAACTATGTATGTCTAAAGTATCATTATGCGACATGCAACCCACTAAACCTGACTCAACACCCTTTGAGCTATACGGTCAGGAACTTAACCCTAGCAAGTTCCATACGTAAGCCGCAGTGGTGAATACATCCGACCACCAGAAATCACTCCGCAGGATCGCCCTACAAATATTGTACGGCCTAATATTAACACCATTACGTTGTACAAGCACAAGGGGGAAGAGACAACCTGACCCTCGCTGGCTATTCTCTTGACCCAGCACAACAACGCGTATCAAACACCGAAGAATTAAATCTGCTTAGCCCCATGGTCTCCCCAACATTACAATGCACTTGGACGTAAGTATTTTTTAAAAGCATCCGATTTCCACCTGCCCATCAAACGAATCTGGGCATCGGAAAACCCTCTGCTGGCAGCCAGAGAAGCCGCACCAATCCGAAAACTGTGCCCTTTGTAGCAGCTGGAGTTGAAGCCACAGAATTTCAGTGTGTAATCTAAAATTTGACTGAAGGTCCTCCTGTTGACACCTGAACCTCCGGGATAGGTAAAGAGGGGACCCATACCCGTACCACGCTGTTGCAAAAATGTTGAAAGTAGAGCAACAGGACAGATTTGTGGATTTGTGTTTCTCTGCAAAACTATCCTGTGTGGTCGACCATCTGTATTATGCTTAAAATTGCGAAATGTCACCTCTAACTCATCAGCTGAAAACTGAACATCACAAAGCTGTATGACTCGATTTTTATCGGCGGACTGGGTAACACACAGTTCCCCAATCCTGGCAAAGGCATAAAAGGCCACGCTGTAAAGTGCTTGGTAAAGCACTTGTTGAAAATAACTAGGAAGGCACTGAGGGAGCGCTTGCACTAAACGACAAAGAATGGCTTCTGTGATGGGCAGTCGAATGTCCACCTGAGGTCTTAAACGTTGTACTCCCACAATCATTTTGCGTACTATGAATGCAGCAGTGGGATCAAAGAACCCACCGATTTTTTGATAGTAAGCGATTGCTGATAACATTGACAATACCGAACCTGCGGAGTAATTTTCTGAGAAGAGATGAGCAACAAATAAACGAATTGAAGATACTGGAGTTGGAACCGCCACAGGAATTCCAAAACTGTCCCCGAACTTAGCAAAAGTGGACCATGCTCTTTCGTATGAGATGCGGGTGTTCGGCGCTAGCGAATGATCAATTAGGAGGTTGACGGTTGAATTAAGGTGGTGAAGGCCAGATGCGCCGGAACCGTGGTCGGGACATCGTTGCACCATGGTGCGAGGTTCCGAAATTCTTGTACCTGCAATCGAGAAAGACAGTCTGCTAGTTTATTGTCTTTACCTGGTATATGTTCAGCCTTCAATAAAATATTGAACTTTAATGATGTGAGGACTAACTGACGTAATAGGGTGAGTAAATGGGTATCCCGAGCTGTTTGCTTGTTAATAACGGCAACCACGGCTTCGTTGTCCGAAAAAAGGATGATACTCTTATTCGCTAGCTGGGGGCCCCAAATTGCCATGGCGACCACAATCGGATAGAGTTCGAGAACGGCAATATTGAAACTAATGCACTCATTAGGCCAAGACCCACAAAACGAGTCAGCCCCAAAAACAGCACCAAAACCCAGTGCCCCTGACGCGTCAGTATGCAGGTGCAGCACATCGCTGGATAGAAAGATTTCATCCAAGAACATGGTGCATCCATTAAATGCCTGTAAAAATGAAAGCCACATTTGTAGGTCGGCTTTCACAGCTTTATTTAAACGGATACGGTGTTTAGGGTGACTGATGCCTATCGTCAAATTGATAAGTCTGCGGAGAAAGACCCTCCCAGGGACAATAACAGAGCATGCGAAACTGAGTGTGCCTATCACTGACTGGAGCTCCCGCAAACATACCTTCTTACGATTTAAGAATGAGACAATAAGGGTTTGACATTTTTGCAACTTGTCAGATGGTAAGCGAGTTTCCATTGCGATAGTATCAATCTCGATGCCCAAAAATTCCATGCATGTAGCTGGCATAAGCGTTTTCTCCCCAGCAATAGGCACACCCAGATGCTTGCACAGGGCTAAGAAATTATTCTAACTACTGGCACAGGTGACCTCGTTAGGACCCAGAAACAAAAAATCATCCAGAACATGTATCACATGTTCAACATAAAGTTTGTGCTGGAGAATCCATTCAATAGAAGAGCTAAACTGCTCAAAAAGGGCACATGAAGCCGAACACCCCATAGGGAGACACCTGTCATAATAGTAATCCCCTTCGAAGCGAAACCCGATGAGCGAATACTGGTCAGGATGCACAGGCAATAGTCTGAAAGCTGATTTGATATCAGATTTAGCCAGAAAACAGCCTGGGCCAAGCCGTTTGACTATATTTATAGCCTCCTGAATAGTAGCATAATGCACTGAGGACAACTCTGCAGGAATCCCATCGTTCAAAGACGCGCCCTCGGGGAAAGACAAGTGCTGTATTATTCTAAATTCCCCAGGAGATTTCTTAGGAACCATCCCGATCGGAGAAATACGGAACGGGTCAAAAGGAGGCTGAGAGAAAGGACCCGCCATCCTCCCCAGATCGACTTCTTTGGTGATTTTTTCCCTTAAAATGGAGGCACGATCAATGGCTGATGAAAGGTTCTTAGCTTCTGTGCTCACGTGCAAGCCCTGGAAACCCAAACTGAACCCCCCGGAAAACCCGGAAACTAAACCTTGCTTGAGTACCGGGTTATAACCTTCTAACCATGCCGCTAGCCTAACCACTTGAATGGGAGTTGGTAGTTTGTTTTGGGTACTGTTAACCGGGTTGCCAGATTTACTTATTCTTTCCAGGAAAGGGTTGGTTCCTTCCGCCTCGAAAGGAACGAAACCAGTCCTGCTTAGCCGGGCAGTGATTGAAAGAATGGTCCTTTGAACATTGGAAGCAGGAGTGTGAAAATCTGCAGGGTGTCTTACAACCCTGACCACTGTGAAAACGATCGCAATACCCCTTTGGGAACTTGCGAGCAGGCCTGTGTACCTGGGGGGGTTTCACAGACCTGTCCACAAGGTGCCCTCCTCTATTATATGACTTGTCCATTGACTGCTTCACGACCGGGTCATGCAACGCTTTAAACTAGAGTTCCAATTGAAGGTCACTCCATCTCAAGTGGGGATTGGCCTGTTTCAACATACGAAACTCCTGGTCGTAAAATTGCCAATTCCCTTTAGCTGCAGCAATGGAACAAATGCGCGATTGATATTGAAGTAGACTCCCATGTTCCTGAGGGTGTTTACAAAGATAGATAGTCATGAAGACTTCAAAAGCTGTGAGCCACTGGGAAATATATTGGATACCTTTACCGGGCTTAGGGGTGCATGTCCATGAAGGACATTCGACATCCAAGCCTGATAAAGACAACGTGTACTGAGTTGCATCGCCCTGGTTGGAAGACAGTAACGAAGCCATGTCCACATACTCCCCTACCCAAATCTTAGCTTTTGTCTTAAGCGGCACATGAGCATCTAATGGGGAGGCTTGTGAAATGAAACCACTGCACCCTTGCAACTGCATAGAATTGTGAATGGGGTTAGCGAAAGCTCCCGGGATGAATGAGCCACCCATCTGCTGAATTTCGGGTGTGAGACCCACGTTATCAGCGGCCAGGGAGGTATCACCCCCTCCGGAAGGTTGTGCCACACCCATAGCATGAGTAACAATAGGAACTCTGGGCCCTTGCATCGGGGGTACCTAAATTTGACCCGGCATTTATATATGTAGCAGCAGCTCCAGGCATCGCTTGTAAGTTCATACCCATCACCGGTGGTTGAGAGTGCATTTGAGTCACAGTTCTTGCTGGGGCTACTTGTGTATTGCCCCCTGTCAACAGGCTTGAAGATATTATCCCTTGTCCTGTAGTACTAGTACCTGTGGTTACACTAGCTTGGGGAGTCAAAGCCAAATCTAAAGTGTTAGTTAAATCGACAGATTGTGCCACGGCGGGTGTCGCCGACTGCCCGACCGGGGCTTCCTTCACTAGCACCGATGGACGTCCCTTAGCACAACGTGCCCGAGTTTTACGAGGTGTTTCCGGCACATTAGCTAGAGAAAAGGAATTCACAGAATCTTGAATAGTTGACAGCAATTTCTCACGCTGGGCTGGTGTTAAAGCACTGGGAATATTCACATTAACGTACAACACATCCGATACGGGTACATCTGTAACAGGTGGATCTGGATTGCGACCTGGGTTCTGAACTTCATATAGCTGACTTAAATCATCCTGCAGGACAGCACTAGCAGACTTTCTTCTCCCTGGTTGACCAGCACCTGCCCGTTTCCTTTTAGGCATCTTTCCAAACCTGAAAGATATAATGAGATGAGAGCACCTGTGGTGTGTCATTGTATTACCCAGGGTCACCAATGTGACCTACCTACTGGAAACATGGAATTGGAACTGCACACGACCAAAGCCGAGAAAAAACACCAAGGGCAACAGGAACCCTGATTTATTCAAAACTGACTCCTCCCCATGCTGCTCCACCAGGCGGGTGGCCGATCACGGAATCAAGTGTGGGTGGTGCATGCACCAACCGAAATGCAACAATTTTCACTTTTTGTTTTGTATGCGTCACTGGCACAAGTCGCCACTCAGCCCCTGCAGGGCGAAGAAGCCATCGGTGCCAATGAAGGACACAGACTGCCGTCGGAGAACAGCACCATGGGGCATCAATATATATTTTGGAAGCAGGACGTACCACCAACACATAAAAATATATACAAAACTGTTCCTTACTGGCAGAACAATAACGGGACAATGATGTCCAACAGCAGTCTTTGCAACAGGCAACCCCCACCCCTCGATACCAAGGACTTGCGTCCTCAAAGAGATCTTGTGATCACAGAGTAGGCCCCTGAGGTACCTGCCAGTGAAAGTAAGGGGCAGAGAGCATGTATCGGCTGTTATCGGGTGGCTCCTAGCTTCCAATAACGGGTGCTATACAGAAAATGTGCAAATTGTCCAAGTAAAATACATAAAGGAAGAAAATGTTGGCCATGTGACAGGCTTCGATTGGACAGAATTCAGATGGCGCTTTATGCCACATGTCCATAAATAGTCTGAAGCGATCCGTGAATTACTGCGAATCAAGTTTTTCCCAAAGGAACTGTATTATTATATTTATTGTTTATTTATTCATTATTATATTATTGGCAAATAAATGCGAGAGAGTCAGGTCCAGACTGGAGTGGGGGAATGTGGTTAACATATACAATGTATAAACTCATAATTGCACACGTTGGATACTGTGTAACACAGCACCTCGAATGCTTTTGAAAAACTGTTTCAGTCTGCTGTCATCGAGGTGTACTCCGTCGAATAAATGGGACGCAACATCCCTGTACACCCGCTGACTATGCTTCCAAAATTGGACTCGCCCATTCAAGTCGGGATCCGACAAAACAGCATCCAGGTAACGATTGACAATTATAACATTGTCATTATATTTTTTTACGTCGGCTGGGACCTCATCAGCTGGGACACCACGAGCAATGCGCCTGTGCAATCTTGTGCGTGGAAATAATTGACAAACATAAACAGATCGCACCCCATCCGACAGCAACCCTTGGCAAACATCGTCAATTCGACTTCCCACCGTTTCAGGGCCGAAACGACCCTGGGCAAGATCATTGCCACCAATTTGCATGATCACGACATGCGGTCGGTAAGTGCGAACTATTTGCTGGTCGTCACGTAAAAAACGTTTGATTGTGTTTCCACCAACGCCATGCATACGAATATTCACTTTGTGGACCGTGCTATCTAATCGGAAGTGATCAGCAAAGTCCAGCATTGATGGAAACACAATCCCAGGCTCCAAGTAAGTGCCCATACGACGAATAAAAGAATGACCTAAAATCAAAACCCGAAGTGTCTCAGCCATCGTGCCCAGCCAAATTTCAAGCTAAGTTACCTCAATTCCTGAACGCAGCCAAATCCAAGAATAAATGTGCACTTGCAAAACTTTTCTTTTCGATAAACTTTGTTGCTTCCTTCTCTCTTGAAGAGCAGCTGGAAAGAGGGCTGTTTTTCTCTGAGCAGGCGCGAAGATGGAATTCCTTATCTTTCCGACTTCTGATTGGATGGCATTGGTGATATTACATCACTTGCAGCCACCGAGCTTCTCCGGGATCACCCGCAAACAGCCGAACCGAACTCGGGTAATTTAGTGTTGCTAAATATAGCATTTTCTTTGTTCATAAACAAAGAACTTGAAACCTGACGTCTCCGGATGAATCCCGGACAATCGCGAATGCTGCTTTTAGTTGTCAAATCCGTTCCCAGGAAGCGTACAGTTGATAACAGAGGTAATTGCATCTAAGATGTATAACTATGAACACATAACTCGACTGGGCCGCCTGTGAGCACAAAAGGTGATAGTTGTATCACTGCATTAGATTATCTATTGTAAGTGACACAATTGATCTGTTATAGTGATATGAGGCAACACTTTTATTGTAAGTCATACAATTGAACTTACAATAATGTGAGTTAAGATGATTGTAATTGATACAGTTGAACTGTCACATTGTCTATTTGTGTCAGATAAGATTATCTGGTCGACACAATTGAACTTAACGCATTGAAGTGAGATAAGATTATCTTTTGCAAGTGACACAAAATGAACAGTTACATTAAAATGAGATTAGATTACAGTTAAAACAAGAAGTCCTGTCATGAACTGTGCGCTTTTCTAGTCCTGTCACGAACTGTGCACTTATCTAGGCTTAATTGCACGTAGGAATTGCACGCACTTGCCATATCAAATGGCATCCAAAGCACTGCAAGTTCACCTGATTACTCATAGCAAACACAGGCAATGTTTCTGCCAATGGACCTCTGGGTTACCCAGAGGTCCATTGGCTGAAACATTGCGTGTGCACAGGCATATGTACAGAATTTTATAGCCTTACTATGGTAATAACACATAGATAAACACACAGATCGACGTGCTATTTGTGCGCATTTCATGAAAGGACTTCTAGTCTTAACTGTATTTATTGTGACATGCGAACTGTTACATTGTGTATGTGTGTCAGATAAGATTTAAATGACATAATTGAATAGTTAGTAATTTGAGAAGATTATCAATTGTGAGTGACACACATAACATTATCATTTATAAGTTACACAATTGAACTTACATTGTGCTTTTGTGTCAAATAAGCCAGAAAATAAGCAGACTGTCATCTGCAAAATGAGGTCCCCAGAGGGTGAATTTAGTAATGCTACCCTGCATAGCAGGGTAGTAGCATCACTAATTGTACCCTCTGTGAACCTCAATCTGAATCAGGGTTTCAAAACTAAACAGAAAGAGGTACCCAGAGGATAAATTGGCCCACTGTATGGGATAGCATCATCAAATTCAATTGCTGGGGACCTCATTTTGCAAATGTCAGTCTGCTTATTTTCAGGCCTGGACTGGCAAATAAGATTATATTTTGAAAGTGACAAAATTGAACAGTTCATAATGTGAGGAGATAATTTTTTTGGGAGTGACACAGTTGAACTGTTTCAATAACATGAGATTAGATTATCTATTAGTGACACAGTTGAACTGTTGCATTGCCCATGCCAGATACGACTATTTATTGTGACACATCATATAATCTGTTGTAAATGTTACAGTTGAACAGTTACAATAAAATGAGATAAAATTATGAGTTGCAAGTGACACAAATGAACTGTTACATTGTCTGTTTGTGTCAGATTATCTGTTGTGACACAATTCAATAGGCACAATAACATGAGATAAGATTGTGCATTATGAGTGATACAGTTGAACAGTTATAATAACATGAGATAAGATTTAATTGTATTAAAAATTTCAACAACATGACATAAAAATGTTAATAGCAAGATGGCATAGCCTGACTGGCGGTCTGCCTGCCATCGCCCAAAGTAACAGTGTTTGAAAACACCAGATACAGACAGTTGATAAGCTTTTTGTAGAGAGATTATTTTATAGATTTATTTATTACTCTACGAAAAATCTTCCACATATCTTACTCTAACATTTGAAACAGTCCAGACTTTTAGATCAGTCTAATTTGAGCAAAACGGCAAATATGGATGTGGCCTGCCTGCAAGTGACACAAATGAACTATTACATTGTCTGTAATTTGAAGAAAACAATAATTAAAGTAGTAAATTTTGATATTGTATGTGTTGGTGGAAAGGGTTAAGTCTTTTTGTCAGTATTGATTATATTTTTCCTGTGGGAAGCCCTTGAAGTAAAGAAGTGCTTGTTTACTGTGGTAAACATGCTCTATTTTACTGGCAAAATAGGACAATGCCCTTAATGCTTGGGCGGTGCAAACCTTCTCTAAAATGGGCAACATGGCTTATTGACACTCACCCCTTGTCTTGAGTTCATACTCATGTTGTGGTCATGATTAGCCATTGTGCAAAAATATGTGACCTTAAACACCAATAAATAAATAATTCACTTAACCCTTTACCCAACGAATCGCCCGCATCCGCCCGCGTAATATGCAAATTCAGCAGTTGAAAAAATATTATTTTTGAAACAATTTCAACAAAACCATATCATGTGACCCCTCATTGGAACGAGCTTATTGAGCTCGTTCCAACGAGGGGTCACATGATATGGTTTTGTTGAAATTTTTTGTAAAATTTGAAAAAATTATATTTAAAATAATAAATTTTGATATCGTCTGTGTTGGGTAAAGGGTTAAGGTCTCATTTCCTATTTAAAAGGTCATACATATCAGAGGTCAGTGGATATTCTCGGTCAAATGGCTATTTTGGACTACAGTTTTATTTCGTAATGGTGTGGATTAAGTAAATAATGCTCATTGATGATGATTTGAAAATATAATGTTGATGGATTTGATTCGAACTGTGTAATGTCAAGTGCATTTCAGTTGGAGGTCAAGGTCACATTTTTTTTTAATAAAATATTGCGCACTTGTAAATTCAAGTGTATCATCATAGGAAATGACATTGAGAGTGAATAATTTTACAACGCAAGTTTGAAAATTCGCAGTGACCGCATTACTCATTGTTAAAGTACACAACAGTATTGTTCCATAGAATATGGGTAGTTTTCCCGCCCAACATTATCTCCCAAAACTGTATTGATAATTTCAGATTTAATCTGTTTATGTGACAGAATTGTTAGATAAATGAATTTTAATGATAATGTGCATGTCCTGTGATTAGCATCAGATTCTCGGTGGTGTCCAGAATGGGATCTCAACGAGCTAGCTTGCAAATCACAGGATATGCACATTATCATGATAATCTGTATATAATATCCCGTTGGACTCCCGGGAAATGAAGTGTTTACTGTGGTAAACAAGCTGTGTTTTACTGGTAAAATAGGACCAAGTTACCAACGGCAGTGGTGGAAGACCTCTAAAATGGGCAACATGGGTATAAACCATGGACTGAACTTGATTTTATCTCAATGTTATGGTCATGATTAGCCATTGTGTGGAAATATGTCACCTCAAACAGCAATAAATATATTGATTATTTTATGTGAATGTTGCACCTATCACAAAATTACTGCCATATTCACTTAATAAGATTTATTTTCCAGATGTCTATGCCCCCCCCCCCCCCTTCCCCCATCATCACATTTTCACAACAACAGGACAAATTTAAACTAGATTTAAAAGGCAATTTTATTTGCTGAGAAGTTCGTCATTTTCTGAAAAGAACATTCTCT
The DNA here is from genome assembly GCA_031216915.1 of Pictodentalium vernedei. Lineage (NCBI taxonomy): Eukaryota > Metazoa > Mollusca > Scaphopoda > Dentaliida > Dentaliidae > Pictodentalium > Pictodentalium vernedei. Next base: position 321,994,449 of record CM062288.1, on the reverse strand, counting down.
GACCTTTACAGTATTACACAGGAAGCTAATATATCATTTTTGAAAAAATAAAGTTATAAAAAAATGATGTGTTTATGAGGAAATATAATTTATCAATGTAATAAATTATTTTATACAGTTGAAACTAGAAGTCATGGTACAATTAGCGCAGAAAATGCTCGCTAGTTAATGCACTCCTTACTGCAGAAGAATGAAGCAGTCTGAAATATACAAGAACGTTTGCGCTGTGCAATACAAAATATAAGGCGCTATTAGTGAAATCAGTTGAGAACTGACTGAACAGAAAGAAAATATTGAGACTACTTACTGTATGTGGAGGATGGATTATTACTAAATCGCCATGGGATAGATTTTGCACTCAGAAATAAATTACGTACAACTTCTGAGGACAGAACACAAGAAGAGGTCCACGTGATGAAAGTTCGCAAGCAAGCCAGAAAATAAGCAATCTGTCATTTGCAGAATGAGGTTCCCACAGGGCGAATTTGCTGATGCTCTACAGCAGGTCATTTTATCCTCTGGGTACATCTTCTGTTTAATTTGAGACACTGATTCAGATTGAGGTTTACAGAGGGTAAATTTAGTGATGCTACCCTGCTAAGCAGGGTAGCATCACCAAATTCACCCTCTGTGAACCAAATTTTGCAGATGACAGTGTGCTTATTTTCTGGCTTGTTTGCAAGTGTCTCTTGTGGTGTTATGAACAATTATAAATACATTTTGAGTGGAGAATATATGGCGCCACATTTAAATAGAACTCATTCCCTTCATTCTGTATATGCAGTCTAATTTTAATATCAGATTATGACATTTGTCACATGTATCACAGTAGAGTTTAAGAATGATGTTAATGATCTCTATTTATGTCTCCCCTTCCCAGAAGGGAGACATATTGTTTTAGTACATATTCTTCTTCTTCTTCTTCTCATATAAACTTTGTCCGGGGCATAACTTTTTTGTCTTTTGACCTGGACCTTAGATATTTGGCATGTGGATGTATCACGATGAGCCAGTGTGTCGCGTACCATAGTGACCTTCATGTGACCTTGACCTATGACCTGAAGGTTAGATTTATGTGCTTTTTAAGGGAAACTTTGTCCAGGGCATAACTTTTTTGTCTTTTGACCTAAACCTTAGATATTTGGCATGATTGTCAATATTATTCATGTATATATAATTTTCAGTGCATTAAATAGAAAGGAAGGGAAGACATATGTTTTAGTGTGCTAAAACAGTTTCTGTTTACTAGTATAGAATTGTACAGAGTTGAGCACTGTGTTTTTCTGCAGGAATTGAGTTACACAAATGGTGCAGTTGGACATGGACAAAAGTGCACTTACTCAGCATGCTATAACTTCAAAATAGTGCACAATACAGTCACATGACTTCTGGTTTCAACTGTATCTCTTATGCCTCTGATGTTTTGCAAAATAAAAGCTTCATTTGTTGTATTGGAATGAAATATATGTTCATGCCTGTACCTAACTGATTGGAAAAGTTTTTTTTTGTTTTTGCTTCCACAACCGAGCTCCTTATTGCAACAAGATGTAAAGCTTGTTCCATGATGGGGTCGTACCTATATTTTGGAAGCCTAAAAAATTTACTTGGCATGAACACCTGTATACTATAATACATCTCTTTCCCGCACATGGAAACTATCAGAAGTGGAACATTGCTTCAAGCCAGAAAGTAGGCAAGACTGTCATCTGCAAAATGAGGTTCCCAGTGGGTGAATTTAGTGATGTACAAACTTTTGCGGATTTTTTCCAAGTTAAAGAGACTGAAGTGTTATTTGCTTTCTGTTTGTAACCAAGTCAGAAAATAAGCAGACTGTCATCTGGAAATTAAGGACCCCAGAGGGTGAATTTGGTGATGCTACCCTGCATAGCAGGGTACCATCACAAAATTCACCCTCTGCGAACCTCAATTTGAATCAAGGTCTCAGGTTTGAACAGAAAGAGGAACCCACAGGGTAAGTTGGCCCACTCTATGGGATAGCAGCAGAAAATTCACCTCTTGGGACCTCATTCTGCACAAGGCAGATTGCTTATTTTCAGGCTTGCATTGCTTGCTTCAGTTGTATAAAACTGCTCAACATTTTCCTAGCACAACCTATCCTATCTTTCCTCACAATATCTCACATGGAATATTTCAGGTTTTTTATGATCTGATGCGAGAAATCCGATCTCGAAAGGTAGAAGCTGGTCGACAGAATAATGGTAAAATAAAGAACAAGAACAAAAAAAGGAAGTGCATAATTCTTTGAAGATTAACCAATCGATATAGATTAATGTAAGACAGTTCTTGATGACCAACTCGACTCAACTGCACACAATGGTCTTCTTTTCATTTTATATTCAGTGGGAACATGCAACGTTGTTGTTTGTATGATGTTGTGAGAATTAATTGTCTGCCATTATCTAAAGTGCTGACACATGTGCTGACAAAAGTTCCCATATTGTTACAGTTGATCGTAGAAGTGAGTGCTCAAATAACGACTACTTGACTTATCTTTAACCTTTGTTATTGCGACTTGTTTGAGGTGTCCAACAAATACTTACTGGATCAGCTTCTATTTGTCTTTCAACAAGTAGCTGGATTATTTTGGAGCAATCTAATTATGGCTTGTCAATTCACCATCAGTTTGATAAGATGAACTGTGGAGTTCTGTAAAACCGTTCCTGTGTTAAGACCATGTTCAGCTTTACCTCCCGAAATCAGAAATTAGTACTGAAATGGTTAACTGGATAACCGGTTTGAAACCAGTTCCTACCTAACCAATCAGAAAAACATGCACCCGTTGTCCGAAATATCGATAGCATTCTTCATTTCAGAGTTATAGCATAGCAAATCTGCCGTTTCTCCTTTGGGATAGATTACACCTCGAAGTCTTGTTGTGTATATTGAGAAATAATCGAATTTGGCATTCAAGACTTTGTTAATGATTGGCAATTTCTGTGAGTACTGAGTGACCACAAAAACTATTCCGTAGTATGTATACAAATGAACGTTGTCGAGTACTCGACAACGTTCGCTTGTATACACACTACGGAATAGTTTCTGTGAGTACTGCTTTCCAGTTCCTATAGTTTTGTTCCCATATTCGGTGAAATAATAGCCACAGATAACCGGATATTATCCTGTTATCGCCCTTGGTTAGTCGGTTGTGAAAATGAGCCAACTGTTTCAGCCCTAGGCCTGTCAGAAATATGATCAGTCTTTCGATTTTGAAAATCAGAGGTGCACTATATACAGCATGGTACTCTCAGAAGTAAGGTGTGCTCTTCAGCCTGTTGTTTTACAAACATTTGCATCATTGATTGGAACCTTTTGCAAGAAAAATATCAAGTAATATATTTCCTCACATCTTGGGAACTCTGTGCTAGTGTGTTGACTTTGTCACGATGGGGAAACCACAGAATCCATCTGTTACAACTTACAGGCCAATCGTTGTGTAATAGACCGATCAGTCTATGATAGATGGATTTGTGGTCCTCCAACATGATTATGTTGCAGCTGACCCATGCTTTCAAAAATGTCTGTATCCTCCTCTTGCCGTTATCAAGCCTGCAGTCCATTCAGACATTCTCAGTCTTTGTTATTTTTATACCCCCGCCCCAGTGGGGTATATAGGAATCGCCTTGTCTGTCCGTCAGTCCGTCCATCCCGAAATTCAATCATGAATAACTTGTAAAGTACTTGGTTGAGTGACTTGATATTTGGTATGCAAGTGTATCCTATTGCTGTATACCCATAGTGAAATGCAGGTGTTGTGAGAGATTTTATTGCCAGAGTCATTGCCCTTCATGGACTTAGAATTTGTCCGCTTTGAAATTAATTCATGAATAACTTGTAGAGTACTCAGTGGAATGACTTCATATTTGGTGTGTAAGTCTATCCTATTGATGTCTACCCACATTACAAGGCAGATGTTATGCAGTATATTATTGTAGGAGTTATTGCATTTTATGGACTTTGATTTTGTATGTCTCGAAATTCGATCATGAATAACATGTTTAATTAAGGGTACCTTCATGGTGTAATCAACTCCTCCCACAATTTCTAATTTAGGGTGTTGAAACTTTAGGATATGGTTAGGTTAAAACTTTAGGATATGATTACACACATGTCTTGCAGATGCGGAACATGTATAAAGTTTGCAGAAAAATATTTTTTTCACAGAGTTATCAAATCAAGTCGCTCACATTTGGTAAAGAGGTGGGGGAAACTTTTTGTGTCACCCTATGGTGACACTTAATAGTTCTTATGATATGATATATGCCCCAATGGATCTGTAATCTGTCATGGGTCTGTCATCTGTCATCCTTCAGTGTCACCCAGAAATAATTGTTTCATTTCTGTAATGCTACCCATGGTATTGCAGGCAGGGGTATATGCCCAGGGTGTGCACATCCTTGAAAAGTGCTTGAATTTCAATCTTACTCCTTGAATTTTGAAAATTCAGAAAATGTACTTGAAAAGTACTTGAAAATACATCAGACTCCTTGAAAGTCCTTGAATTTTGCCCTATATCATTTTTACATGTGTAATAGTGGACAATTGAAACATCTCTTTTGCACTTTTTTTTGTTTAAAAACGAAAAAAAATGAACATAACTGATAATCGATAAATGAGGAATTAAAGTTCAGGCGTTATTTAACTGGGTGTCATTCTGTACGCACCGTAATTTAGTTACAGAGCATTTTAGAAGCACAGTTTTTCTGGAGTTTAGAAGGATGAGGTAGAAGACAATTTTAACTCTTTACCCAATGTAATGGCCAAAACCGGTCAACGCTATTCACAATTAAGTTCAATTATTTTTTTCATTTTTGTCTCAAAAACATAGGTTATGACCTCTCATTGAGGGGTCATAACCTATGTTTTTGAAACAAAAAATTAATTATTCAAGAATTTTTTTGAGAGTGTCGTCTGCTTTTCATGTTAGGTGGAGGGTTACAGTGGATGAGGCTTCTAAAAAAAATGGTTATATTCCAAATGTACATTTAAAAAAAAAATCTGTGGAAAATGATGTTATGTCCTTTTTTTATACCCCCGCTTCGAAGAAGTGGGAGCTATATAGGAATCGCCCCGTCCGTCCGTCCGTCCGTCCGTCCGTACGTCCGTCCGTACGTCTTTCCGGACATGAAATTCTTGTGTGCGCAACTCCTCCTACATTTATCAATCAATTTGGACAAAACTTTTCAGACATCATCACTACTAAGTGAACATGCGCATATTCCAAGATTTTTGATCTGCGACAATTTTAACCAGGTTATCTCCCTTTGACTTAGATTTATTGTGTCTTTCCATCCGAACAAATTCTTGTGTGCGCAACTCCTCCTACATTAATGAACCGATTTTGATGAAACCTTTCAGACATCATCTCTACTAAGTGAATATGTGCATATTCCAAACTTTTTAATCTGCGACAATTTTAACCAGGTTATCTCTCTTGAACTTTGATTTAATATGGGTTTCTACATGAAATTCTTGTGTGCGCAACTCCTCCTACATTTATCAATCAATTTGGACAAAACTTTTCAGACATCATCACTACTAAGTGAACATGCGCATATTCCAAGATTTTTGATCTGCGACAATTTTAACCAGGTTATCTCCCTTTGACTTAGATTTATTATGTCTTTCCGTTCGAACAAATTCTTGTGTGCGCAACTCCTCCTACATTAATGAACCGATTTTGATGAAACCTTTCAAACGTCATCTCTACTAAGTGAACATGTGCATATTCCAAACTTTTTGATCTGCGACAATTTTAACCAGGTTATCTCTCTTGAACTTTGATTTAATATGGGTTTCTGCATGAAATTCTTGTGTGCGCAACTCCTCCTACATTTATCAATCAATTTGGACGAAAGTTTACAGACATCATCACTACTAAGTGAACATGCGCATATTCCAAAATTTTTGAGCTGTGGCAATTTTAACTAGGTTATCTCCCTTTAACTTAGATTTATTATGGTTTCTACATGAAATTCTTGTGCGTGCAACTCCTCCTACATTTATCAATCAATTTGGACAAAACTTTTCAGACATCATCACTACTAAGTGAACATGCGCATATTCCAAGATTTTTGATCTGCGACAATTTTAACCAGGTTATCTCCCTTTGACTTAGATTTATTATGTCTTTCCGTTTGAACAAATTCTTGTGTGCACAACTCCTCCTACATTAATGAACCGATTTTGATGAAACCTTTCAAACATCATCTCTACTAAGTGAACATGTGCATATTCCAAACTTTTTGATCTGCGACAATTTTAACCAGGTTATCTCCCTTTAACTTGGATTTATTATGGGTTTTCAAATGGGATTCTTGTGTGTGCAACTCCTCCTACATTAATGAACCGATTTTGAATACATGTTGCACATTGTAAATGTGTTTTTCCAAATGTAAACCATATATGTGTGAGCTCTTTAAGTATTCAGTGCTGTTCTGTGGAAGGCCACATGCAAATACAAATTTCAACAACAAAAAATGATCTTTATGTATACATTTCCTTATGGCCTTCGCCTACATGATCAGAAGTGCATTCCTCTAAAAACCCAAAGCGGGGGTATTAATCACCTTCAGTGATAGTTCTAGTTGGTCCTTGATTGTAAGAACCCTGAAGCCACCCTCGACTTTGCGCTAGTTTTTGATGATTTTAATTTACAGCTCGCAAGGTAGAGCAGAGGGGTCATCTTCGACTCGTCGTGATCTGCCCTTAGAACCTGGAGCTCAACTCGGATACATATTTTGTACATCCACATAATGGTAATAATCTCCATATATCACCACAGTGCATTGATCTGGCCATAGTTGACAAGATGAGATAGCTGGAGTTTGGCTCAGATATTTCACCTTGTCGACGGGCGCAAACGGATGACAAATCAATCCACAATAGTGATTGAAAATTAATTAAAAACTCCCAATGGAATACACACCCATGCCCAGTGAACACATCACTTAGAAATAGTCTTTATTCAGTCAACAATCTGAAGCCTCATTCTCCTACTATAGTGGTATGACACGGGAATACGCACAGCTTTCCAGCAGTGGGGAAATGATTGTGACACAATTTATCAACTGTCACACAATTTATCGAAGCAAAAAAATCAAACAATCTGATGATGGCTGTGTTTTATTTAAAAAGTTATGTCCCTTTGAATGCATTTATTATGACTTTCTAACTGATACAGTACAGTATTCGATCACTGTATATATATAATATGAGATATAATCATTAGGACTGTCACGATCAATCGATTAATCGATTGTTGATCGGTCACGGCAAAATCGATTAGTATTTTTCGTTGTCGAATAATCGGTAAATTGTATCCAGTTTTAGATGTTTTATAATTAAAAGAAAATTTGATCAAAAAACTATTGTTTCTAAGGGTATTGACTTAAGAACATCGATGTTAAACCCCAAGAAGCCCTTGGAAGCATTTGTCTTCCAGGTACATTCATCAAAGCTTTGATGTTCTGAATCTTTGAACCGTCAGTGTAATAATCAAGACCGGTCGGCAGGTGAGAAGATCGCAACTGCCGACCGGTCTGGATTATTACACTGACTGTTCAAAAGTTCAGAACATTAAAGCTTTGAATGTACCTAAAAGTTGATCGTCTTCGTTGTTTACTTGAGGTAGGTCAGCTGACTTGAACTTCATTTTTAACGACTTCAAAGAGAGGGAGAGGGGTGGGGGGTCATCTAGGTACAATTAATCGATTATTTAATCGATTCCTAAATTTAAAAATCGTGACAGCCCTAATAATCATTCCTTTTGTTATTCGAGGGTGTCTAGTGAAGCTTTCCATCTGTCTGTCCGTCTGTACAAAAGTTTTGCATTGTAATTTTTCCGTCCAATAATTTTACCCAGAGTTATGGCCCTTTTTCACTCTTTGGACTTTGAAGAATTTTCTGTTTTCACTCTTTTTCAACTTAGATAATTTTTCTGCCCCACAATACCTTTACGGCTACTTCTTCGAACATGCCTACAGGACAGGGGCAGTGGCCCACGCTTTGCAAAGCCCTTGCACGAAATTTGCAAATCCAACAATCAAATTTGGAGTCAAATATAATCAATGCCGAAATCGATTAGTATTTTTCGTTGTCGAAGAATCAGTAAGTTTTACCCCATTCTGGACGTTTAATAATTAAAAAAATTGGATGAAAAAACTATTGTTTCTAAAGGTAAAAGGTCAAGAGCGTTGACGTTAAACCTCAATAAGCCGTAAGAAGCGTTTGTCGTTCAGGTACATTCAAAGCTTTGATGTTCTGAACTTTTGAACCGTCGGTGTAATAATCAAGACCAGTCGCCAGTTGCGAACTTGCAAAGTTCGCAACTGACGACCGGTCTTTATTACACTGACGGTTCAAAAGTTCAGAACATCAAATCTTTGAATGTAACTGAAAGAGGATCGTCTTCGTCGTTTACTTAAGGTAGGCCAACTTACTTGAACTTCATTTTTAATGACTTCAAAAAGAGGGGGCGGGTCATTTAGGTACGATTAATCGATTATCAATTATTTCTGACGATTAATCGATTCCTGAATTAAAAAATTATGACAGCCCTAGTACTTTCTGTTGAGGCCAGATGGTTGTAGCGTTTTGAGGGTGAAACTCCAATGGACTTCACTCAGGCGGCATTGTTCCGTAGTGGTAGGTAGTTCCAGATCGGAGTATAATACGGTAGCAAATGTCGGATATCGAGTGATTGTTGCCATTGAAGTGGATAGCAATAGGAGTGTCTCGTGTGTGTTTAATATCCGCCAGGTGTTCTCTGATGATAAAAAGATTTATCAATTATTCAGAGTGAGGTTTTCATTACCTCCCCTCTCTCGAAACTTCGAGACAATGGGAACAATGAGATTACGTCACTAAACAAATAGATACATATGCCTCTCACCGAATCCACATTCAGTTCCATAGAACCATATCATGCATCCGCCAAAATTACATCATCACTCTGCATCTGCCACTAACATTTGAGATAGTACATAAAGCTCAGTCACAAGTAGCCACTTTGCCTCTGATGAAGTTATCCTCATATAACGAAACCGGTCAGGCACATACACCGTCTATTATGGGATAATTATTCACAGGTCCCCTCAAACTCTTTGGTTATTATATTGTTGAAAGTGTCAATAAATAAATAAATATTAGCTTTCGTGCCAGGTAAACACCATGATGTTTGATAAAGTGAAACTATTAGGCTGTGACTGTAGTCACAGCATAATAGCTTTCACATCATCAAAACATCATGGATTGGGAGGAGTTACTACATTGATTGACATGCCACTATCATGGTGGTGGGGAGGCAGTTTGAGAAGCTTTTTTTTTCTCTGATGTTCCACCAATCCATTTGTATGGAGATCAGTGGATTACACTGACTCAAGGTGCTGAAGACCTGTACTGCACAACAAGTAACTATTAACTGGTAGTATACTAGGCGACTTAAAATGGCAAAATTGATAGTGACATAAAGCCTAGATGTATTATCGATTGTATTAAAGTATTTATTATTTCTGTAGATTTTGTATGCCATGAGCTTTAATGCAAAGTGGCCGCTGGTAATACATCCAACTTTCTGTACCTTATAAGACCATAACTACTTCAACACAGAATTACCAAATCAGATCAACGAGAGTTAAACTGGCACAGCAAATTGGGGGAATACAGTTTGTATTCATAGTGTGGGTCAGTAATTATTTAATGCTAAAGCCTAAAAGAGCCCAAAAGGACTGTGGGATTATATTCTCACTTCTACTACCTAACAAGTTGTTGTACATCGTTATTTGCGAATTGACTTCCTGCCCCCGTGGGAAACCCGGGAAGTGAAGCAGTGCTTGTTTACTGTGGTAAACAAGCTCTGTTTCAATGGTAAAATAGGACCCAGGTTTAATGCCCATCAGGAATAACTGCGTTGAGTCCTTGGGCAAGGCACTTTATCCCAGTTACCCATGTGGGGCACTTTGGCGCTGTGTATTGAGGCTTACTGCACATCGATGGTGCACTTGTCTTCAACCAATGCTAATCCTGTTTGTGTGGAGTATGTTGGGGAGCCTGACAGTTGCTCAGTGGTTCTCTCTGAGTACTCCAGCTTCTTCCACCCTTAAAACTGTCCGACATGAGGTGACATTGGCTGTTGTAAGTGTCATTAAACTCCAATATAAATATAAATAAATGAATAAACATGGACACTGTGTTGAAAGGGTTAACAATGTGAGATAATTATATTGTTATTAAGTTTGTATCTTGTTGTAATGTCGATAGGATAACTATGTTGCAGCTTTTGGTGTGTGTGTGTGGTTGGGGTTATTATTCAGAGAAGAGGCTACACATGTGAGCGATCTGTGTTACAAGCTTTTATTTCCTGCATAGAATTCTCTACTTGGCGTGCCATGCTTTATTTATCTTGGAAATTGAGAATATTTTATTTAAGCTGCTGACTGCTTTTTCAATATTTTCAGCGTTTTCTTCAATTTATTTCGTCTTACTGAACAGTTGGATCAATAGGGAGCACGGTGGCTCAGTAGTAGACTGTTGGACATCTATGCTAGAGGTACCGATTTCGATAAGTATGTGACCTCAAACATCAAGAAATAAATAATAAAATGGATCAATATTTGTTTAACCCTTTACCCAACGAATCGGGGACATCCGCCCGCGTAATAAGCAAATTCAGCAGATGAAAACATTATTTTTTAAAAAATCTCAACAAAACCATATCATGTGATCCCTCTTTGGAACGAGCTCGTCGAGCTCGTTCCAATGAGGGGTCATATGATATGGTTTGGTTGAAACTTTTTGAAAATTTTCGAAAAATTAATTTTAAAATAATACATTTTAATATTGTCTGCATTTGGTAAAGGGTTAAACATGTACTAGTCTAGTAGACACAGGAGAGCTATCAAAGTGCTTAACTGATAGAGTGCTTGGAAGCACACATTGGAGTTTTATTCTGAAGTTTTGGTTCCACAACCTAACCTGTTACTCTCCCCCGCCAAATGAAAGTGACATCACTATTATTAATTTTTGGAGAAAAAGGACAGCATCATGATTATTAGGCACCTACATGATTATTAAAATGAGTTGACCTCGTTCCAATGAAGGGGTTACATGAAATGGTTTTGTCGAAATGTTTTGAAAAATTAAAAACCGAAAGTGTGTTGGGTAAAGGGTTCATACTCTGTGGATGTGCTTCATATTATTTTTGAAGTAAAGTTTAGTCGGGTAGGATTTGCATTGATGCAATTTATGGGAGGGTACCTTTAGGCATTTTCCCATACAATGTAACAAGTCGAAGACATGTCCACAAATTTTGATCAAAAATAATTCATCACCCAAGAAAATCGGAATGATATGAGCCGAAGCTATCATTGAAGGTAAAATAAAAAAGCTTTCTATGATTTACTACAAATTATTTCAACGTTTGCAGTTTTACTGTTGAGTTCTCAAAGGACGTCTGTTGAAAGAATAATGTATGTGATACCATATTGACAACAGTCTTGAAATATGGATGTTGTCCCACCTTGTTAATTGAAATTGCCCTTTGTCAGGAGGATTTTGTGAGGCTTCCAAAAAATGTATATTCAATAAAAGTTTAAAGTTCACAGTTAACAAGATCATACAAATACTCGGTCATGATTGTAAATTGTGGATTAACCCTTTTTTCAATGAATTGCCACATCCGCCCACGTAATAAGCAAATTCAGCAGCTGAAAAAATATTATTTTCCAAAAAGTTTCAACAAAACCATAACATGTGACCCCTCTTTGGAACGAGCTCATCGAGCTCGTTCCAGCGAGGGGTCACATGATATGGTTTTGTTAAAAAAAATTGAAAAATTAAAAAAAAAATATTTTAAAATAATAAATTTTGATGTCTGTGTTGGGTGAAGGGTTAAACAATTTATCATATATTTACTCTGCAGCTAATGCTTTCAGAACCCCTTGCAGGTCAGCTGTTTTCAAAATTTTGCGTAACCCATTTATCATTCACCTGAGCTGTTCTTCGGTTCATTCTCCTGTACTTGATTCAGTTAGCCCATTAAGAAACCTAAACATATATGGATCGCAACTATGCTAGTGTACAAACTCGTATCACAGCCAAGTTCTTGCTCTCATGGGCAATATCCTGATGAATAGAGATGAATTCACAGGAACAATAATGAGACAATGTTGCAGCAATTCAGATACAAATTAGTTGCAATTATAGCCTAATCTTGGCATGGGCTAGCTTGCTGCAGAACAATCACAATTTGTGGTAGAGATATGGATTTTGCCTTTTCCTGATTGTGTACCTTTGTTACATCTTAAAATGCTCAACAGTTTAAAATGATGCGGAGCATCAACCAATCATCAGCATAGGTGTTTGCATCTGCCTGAAGTATAGCTGCTATGTTGGCCAATAATTGGCCAACAGAGCAGCTATACTTCAAGCAGGTGCAAACACCTATGCTGATGATTGGTTGATGGTTAACATCATTCCACCATTCATTCAGACTAAATCATTCAACTTGGCGAATATTTTGCGTGACCCGGCGACAATTTGACATATCCCATTTTTCGTTCACGCTTTTCATTTTAGGTAACCTCCAAGCGACCCAAACAGCCATTTGCCGCAAATCAACAGGCCTGCTTGGAACCCCAGGATTTGAAGCAGTGCTTGTTTATTATGGTAAACAAGCTTGCTTTTACTGGTAAATAGGACCCATTCACCAATGGTTGGGGGTGGAAGTTATCTAAAAGGGGGTAACATGGGTATAAACGATTGAAGAAAATGCCTTAACCATTGCGCGGAAATATGTGACCTTCAAGATCAGTAAATAACGTTTTCAGAAGAATTTTGAATTTGTCTTGCATATTGGCTATTTCAAGATGTATGCAATGCGGACTGATACACATGTATACTATTGTGTAACATTTCACACGGAACTATCTGGAACACTAATCCACAGATGTGGCGGAAATGTTTTTTAGGCCCTTGAAACTCTTATGCTTATCCAATATGAATGTGGCAATGAGCCGCAAACTTGACTTCTTTCTGCAGGCATTTGATGGAAATCAGGTTTTAGGGGGAGGGAGGTAACTATCAAACGGCAACCAATGGTCACCATATTTCATTCCTGACAGTCACAATCAGGAAATCAAATTTTAACATGGTTGGAGCCCCTACCCTTTTGGGAAGGTCCAGCCTCCTTCCTTCCCCCAGTCAGGGAAACTGCCTCCATTATTGTGGACTTGTCGAGGAACAGAGTACCACCCACCTGTCGAAGCACCGCACCCTTGTCGGGATATCCTGAGCACAGGATGACAGGTTTTCTGGGTTTTTTTGTGAAGAAAATCAGACGTGATGACATTAGATTTAGTCTGCATTCCCCATGTTGGGTCATGTGAGAGTAGGCACACCACACATCACATTTATTTTCAAATAATAATTCAAAACAATAAACTCAAGTGGAGCGAAATAGGGAGCCAATTAATGGTAGTTACCATCAATCGATTTATATGTCACTTATTTCTTTACGTACAACCCAACTTTGCCAAAAATGTGACGGAATTATTGACTTCCCATGTATATAATAGATGGATGCAACCCTGAAAATAAGCAATCTGTCATTTGCAGAATAAGGACCCCAGAGGGTGAATTTTAGGCCCTAACCCATGTGGTGGGCTAAAATCCCCCAATTTATCCTCTGGGTACCTCTTTCTTGTTAGGCCTGAGACCTTGATTCAGTTGGAGGTTCCCAGAGGGTGAATTTGGTGATGCTACCCTGCTGTGCAGGGTAGCATCACCAAATTCACCCTCTGGGGACCTCACTCTACAGATGACCGTCAGCTTATTTTCAGGCTTAGATAGATGTATATTGTACTGAATATATTGAATTTTGTTAATATGACGAGTACCTGTGGTCAAATCCCCATAATATCCACCCTCCACCATTCTTCAGATGTTAAAGTTTTACATATTAATATTAAGAACTGGTACATTCAAAATATTTTGAATGCACAAAATAATAATAAAACAAATGCATGGAACCTTATACTGTTCCCATGTGTTGACTTCCTTTCTGCTTTATTTCATTCTTGATCCTACATTTTAAGTACAATTGAAAATCTTATACTTCCTCTGTGCTGAACTTACCATTCCAGATGCGGTGTTTTTAACCCTGCTTTGAAATTAATTGTCAACTGCTGTGTCAGTAGCATACTTCGATAAGAATCATTTAACTGGTAGCATGCTAGAAGCCACTATCAAGGCTCTGTTAAAAAGTGCTGGAAGCCACTTTAATGGCTTTACACTGTATGCATTAAGTTGATGCTTGCTCAGTACCAGAAGAACATTTTTTTACATGCCATTGTTTTGTTGCATTTTATTGAAGCAGGGCTTATATTTCGTCTAAATTTGTGAGAATCCATTTGGATTCTCGTGAAAATGTTTGCGAGAATCCATACCTACTATGAGTGTCCCAGGATCCCATGACGCCACCATGGTTCAACCACTGTTGCATACTGATAACACATGTTAACCTTTTACCCAACACACCTTTTTAATTTTTAAAACTGAATGTGATAATTTTTAAACAATAAATAATAAATAAATGATAAAATAATTAAATGAACAATATTTACCAATAAAATCTTACAAATATGGCTGTCGTTGGAACCGGCTCAATGAGCCAGTTCCAATGACAGCCATATTTGTGCAATTTTATTGACAAAGTGTCAGAATACTTCAGGTCATGTTAGCCTTCTGTTGGTTAATTTGTTTCTGCTGTGTTAGATAAAGGGTTAAATTAACTCAATTCTGTTCACGCGAATCCCAGCAGAGGTGCAGCGAGAATCTACATGGATTCGCGTCGGTTTTATTGCGCGAATCTTTGTGCGAATCGATTCTTGGATTCTCGTCGAAATATAAGCCCTGTTGAAGAGTGCTTAATAATGGGCAATTCTGGGAAAGAAATACACAGAACGACACATGCGTGTGAATAGGTTAATAGATACGGCACGAGTGCCATCACAGATAAAACGAGAGGCCACAAGCCATGAGTTTTATTCTTCTGCAATGGCACAAGTCTCGTGTGTTGTTCTCTGTTTATTACATGCCCTCACATCCAGAAAAAAAGCTATTATTAGAAGGACACTCCGCAATTCATTTGACAACTATCAACAAAACCAACACATTTTATCACCAAACAAATTTGCAAGGGGAACCCACGTTACTATTTCGTCCCCAGAGTTTCAATATGTTCTATGTGCCTTTCTGGCACATAGAACACTTTGGAACTCAGGGGACGATTTTCAGCTTTCGCTAACGATTCAAATTGTAATTGCATTTGCACAATTTGTAGATAATTTCTGCGAAAATTCTCTTCTATTTAAAAATAGTCTGTCAACGATTTTCATTTTCCTCATGGTTTAGTGTTGCTGTAGATGGGGATTAGATAGAACAGGTGTGTAATAAAAATCATATCTAATCCATAATGCCCACACTGTGCATTACAATGGACTGTGTTGGCTAAGTGTTACAAACTGGAATTTCATTACTAGTTGTATTGTGACCACCAGATCATAAATACCATCTTTTGTTTTTGTTGAACTACATGTGTTGATTCCTGGAATAAGGTGGAGGAGAGAGTGTAAATATGAACATAACCCAGTTCCAACCCGCTAGGTTCCCATATGATGTTTGTTTTGCCCGGGATTTGTCTCGATGGTGAGTAGCTGTCAGACTCCCAAGGCACTTAATCCCAATTACCCACATGGGCAGTCTTTCGATTTTGAAAATCGTAGGCGCGTTATACATCGCTCGCTACTATTTGAAGTGAGGCGCGCTATCCTGTATCCAGCCCCGTCGAGTGATGGCCGTGTTGTTGGCAAGAACAATTAACATGCAAATTGCAATGAAGAATGCATCCAGTAATTGACAGCACTGTGCATTCAGTACGGTATTTGGGCACATCCATATTGAACGGCAACATGGAAGCTGGGCGATTTGGTGCTTTCATGGTTTTCATTAACCCTTTACCTAACGCTAGTAGCAGATGACACTCGTAAAAAAATTCTCGTATAACTAAAAATTTTCATTTTTTGCTTCCAAAACATAGGTTGTGCCCCCTCATTGGAACGAGCGCGACGTGCTCGTTCCAATGAGGGGTCACAACCTATGTTTTGGAAGCAAAAAATGAAAATATTAAAAAAAAATTAAATGGCGATTTTCATGTATAGCGCTGGCTGGTCTTTGCCGTTACGTTAAGTAAAGGGTTAAATGAATCCCAACTTTTGGGTCATGACGATGTATTATGCTCCAAGTAACAAAAAAAAAAGAGCACACTGCGGCTGTAATTTATGCAGAGCTAATAAATTTGCTCCATTGGTGAATACTGAATGGTGATTGGTCCAGAGAGCACGAACCTCTCAGAGAATGCCAGGTTTTTCCAAAGAGTAGAAATAAATAGAATTTATGCTGAATACATTCACACTGTTACTAAAACCCACTGCCAAATATTCGTCCCTTGTTATCTAATAAAAAATGATTGGCTGTTCACACAGAAATGATATCGCAACTGGAATGAATTACCAGATTTTGATCGCTCTCTTAGCAGAACCGAGGCGCGCTGTTGTTGGCTCGCAAGAAGTTAACATTGCAGGCGTCATGGCACGCAAGAGCGATAGCGCACCTCAAAATCGAAAGACTGCATGGGCGCTGTGTATTAATGCATACTGCACATCGATGATGCACTTGTCTTCAACCAATGTTAATCTTGATTGTGTAGAGTATGTTTGAGAGTCTGACAGTTACTCGCCATTGCTCGGTAGTTCTCTCTGGGTACTCCAGCTTCTTCCACCCTAAACCTGTCCGGCACGAGGTCACCCTGGCTGTCGAAAAGAGTCATTAAACACCAATAAATAAATAAGCACTTTATCACTTTGTACAGTCACCCACGTTCCCGACATTGAGTTAACTGTAACACAAGCTAGTGTAGCTTGTAACAAAGTGTTTGCAGTAGACAACATTTTCACTAGGCTGAAAAACAGTTTTCAGTCCTCAATTGTTTGTAAATTGCCTACAGTTAACAACCAGCAGACCATTCGGTAATGAGTTTTCCTACTGGCAGAGAGACAAATCTCGGGCAAAACAAACATCATACGGGAACCTACTGGGTTGGAACTGGAATATGGGTGCAGATTCTATTTATGTTAATATTGGAAATTAACACTCAGTCTTCACTTTCTGCATCATTTATGTACAATTTCCATCCGATAACTATGAGATGACAAATATGAATGATGCCAAGCTGTATTCTAATGAAATGATTCGAAAAAAAAAAAAATTGTGAAGCTGATTTTGAATTGGACCGAATACCAACTTGATGTTTGAAATCAAATCGAATCTCAAAGCTTTGCTGGGCCAAAATGGTGGTCCTGAGGAAAAATAGTCCAAACTTCTCCCTCACATGGACTATTCTTGCTCAAAACCACTCTTGGGTTAGTTAATCCCAAGTCATGCAATATTTATAATATATGCTATTCTATTCAGTACAGTTAAAACTGGAAGTCCTGTCATGAAATGCGCATAAATAGCACGGCGATCTGCGCGTTAATCTATGCATTATTACCATAGTAAGACTATCAAATACTGTACATATGGCCTGTGCACAAGCAATGTTTCAGCCAATGGACCTCCGGGTAACCTGGAGGTCCATTGGCAGAAACATTGCCTGTGTTTGCTCTGAGTAACCAGGTGAACCTGCCATGCTTTGGATGCCATTCGATATGGCAATTCCTATGCGCAATTAAGCCTAGATAAACGCACAGTTTGTGACAGGACTTCTGGTTTTAACTGTATAACAATCATATAAAACTAAAATGTACTGGAATTTTCATAATTTAATACTGCAAATATACTAGAAATTCACTCAAGGAATTTTGACTAACCCAGTCCATTGATAATCTTTTAAATTTCAATTAACACCTGAATGCAGAAATACTTTTAATTTATTTCTGGTATTGTTGATGCAAATAAAATATTTTAGGAAATTATTTTATTTTATATTTGTGCATATATCATTTAGACTTTTCAAAAACCAGCAGTTTACCTAATTTAGATAATTTTTGTTATAAGCAATCTGTCATTTGCAGAATGAGGTCCCCAGAGGATGAATTTGTTGATGTTGACCCATACAGTGGGTTAGAGTCCTGCATTTTATCCTCTGGGTACCTCTTTCTGTTTAGGCCTGAGACCTTGATTCAGACTGAGGTTCACAGATGGTTAAATTTGGTAATGCTACCCTGCTGTGCAGGATCGCATCACCAAATTCACCCTGTGGGGACCTCATTCTGTAGATGACAGTCTGCTTATTTCCAGGTTTGTTTTTGTTATACTGCTGATGCAATCATATCCTATGATAACCATTATTGCTGGAAGGTTTTGATTTTTAGTCGAGTTGTGACAAAGTCAAACTCGACTTACAGTTTGATGAATGGCAGACGGTTGGGCGGGCAGGCATAAACAATTGGTTTCCGGATGATGACTTGATAATGGTTCAACCCATGTTCATGAAACTTAATAGGTAGGTTGGTATCGGTGAGAGGAAGAACCCTTTTAATTTTGGACTTGCTTGGTCAAAGGTCAAGGTCACAGTGACCTTGAACATAGTAAATTGTAAACAATTGGTTTCCGGATGATAACCTGACTACTGTTCAACCCACATTCTTGAAACTTCATATGTAGGTTGGCCTTCATGAGGTGAAGAACCCTATTTATTTTGGACTCACTAGGTCAAAGGTCAAGGTCACAGTGACCCTGAGCATAGTAAATCAAAACAATTGGTTTCTGGATGATAACTTGATAATGTTTTGACACATGTTCATGAAACTTCATAGTTGGGTTGCCATCAGTGAGAGGAAGAACCCTATATATTTTGGACTCGCTAGGTGAAAGGTCAAGGTCACAGTGACCTTCAACATAGTAAATCGTAAACAATTGGTTTCCGGACGATATCTTGATATTGGTTTGACCCACTTTCATGAAACTTCATAGGTAGGTTGGCCTAGGTGAGTGGAAGACCTCTATTTATTTTGCACTCACTAGGTTAAAGGCCCAGGTCGCAGTGACCTTGAACATAATAAATCGTAAACAATTGGTTTCCAGATGATAATTTGACAATGGTTCCACCTACATTCATGAAACTTCATAGGTAGGTTGGCATTGATGCAAGAAAGAGCCCTATGTATTTCGGAATCACTAGGTCAAAGGTCAAGGTCACAGTGACCCTTCACATAGTAAATTGTAAACAGTTGGTTTCCGGACGATAAGTTGATAATCATTAAACCCACTTTTGTGCTGTCACAACTCGACATTGGATTGGTGATCCTATTGGCATTTTTCCGATTTGATTTCAGAAAAAAGAATTTATTTTGGTTCTTCTTTTCTATGTCTTCAGAAGGATGACCCTTGTTGTGTCCTTGGGCAAGACACGGTTCCCTTCATGTGGGCACGATGAGGCCGTGTACTAAGGCGTATGGCACGCCGATGGTGCACATGTCTTCAACTGCTGTAACCCTGCTTGAGCGGAGCTTGAACAGAGTTAGAATGTTGAGGAGTTGACAGTTGCTCATCGATGCTCGGTGGTTCTCTCTGGGTACTCCGGCTTCCTCCACCCATAAAGCTGTCATGGTCACAATTAGCCATTGTGCATATGTATGTGACCTTAAACACCAATAAATACTCTTGAGTGCCCAGTAATCATACATGTATGATTATTCTTTTTCGAACAAAATTCCTACCTGTATGATTCTTATTTGACCCTGTATGATTATTAATTTTCAGCAATTGAATGTGCAGAGTGGCCGCTTGTCTCAAGAAGTTCACCAAAACAAACTAGTAAGGTACATGTACAAGCAAACACAGGATGCAATGGAAAAGTTTGCAGGTCATTTCCAAAAACCATTGACAAATAAAGTCAGTTAACTTCACCCACAGCTGTGCAAACAATTTATATTTGGGTAACTTCACTATTTGCCTGGTTCCACACCATTGCTCATGACTCCTCCGTAGAACAAGTTCCCCAAGCTTGTGTTCAATGAGGTCGTCAGAGTCTACCTACAAGCATACTTCTCAAACTTTTGTTCAATGACATGTCTGGCTACTAATGAGCAAATTAATCAAGTTTATGTACAATCAGACGTCTGGCTATGATGAGCTCTTACCTCAAGCTTGTGTACAATGAGGTATCTGGATGCTTGGGTGGAAGCTGTTCAAGCCGATAGTTTCAGGCCAGTGCACAACAGCACTACACAACTACTACTTATGAGCAGGCTCCTTGAGCTTGTGTACAATCAGGTATCGGGATACTTATGAGCAGGCTCCTTGAGCTTGTGTACAATCAGGTATCGGGATACTTATGAGCAAGCTCCTCAAGGTTATGTGAAATGAGCTGTCTGACTGTGAGCTATCACCTCAAGCTTGTGCACAATGAGGTTTCTGGTGAATTGGGAGGATAGCGGATAATTTCCGGACAGTGCTCAACAGCAGCTATCCTTTGAATTTCATAAGAAATTCAAAAATATTCATTGAAGGCAAAAAGTCAAATACTAGTCAAGTTAAAGAAATGTCTGTAGCAGGTCCAGACTTTCAGTGTCTCTGTAACCAGGACTTGATAACCAGTGTCTCAAATGGTCAGCATGACACAAAGTGATTGGCAAAAAATGGATTAACTAAACTTGACTTAACCCTTTACCCAACGTAACGGCCAAAACCGGCCAGCGCTATTCTCAAAAATCGCCAATTAATTTTCAAAATATTTTCATTTTTTGTCTCAAAAACATAGGTTATGACCCCTCGTTGGAACGAGCTCGATGAGCTCGTTCCAACGAGGGGTCATAACCTATGTTTTTGAGACAAAAAATGAAAAAATTTAGTTATTCAAGAATTTTTTTTGCAAGTGTCGTCTGCTTTTCATGTTAGGTAAAGGGTTGAGATACTTGTGTCAAGTCGAATTGACCTTAACCTTCTAACGAAGCGGCTGCAACCATCCACGAGATTTACAAATTAAGCAGTTGAAAAAAAATATCTGTTTCAATGACTTTCAGCAAAACCATATCATGTGACCCCTCATTGGAACGAGTTCGTTCCAATGAGGGGGTCACATGATATGGTTTTTGTTGAAATTTTTGGTAAAATTTTTTTTAAAAATTAAAATAATAAATCTTGATACCTACATTGGGAAAGCGTTAAACAACTGAATAAATATAAATGATTGTTTGGATTTCTAGTGTTGTATGTAACACAAAATACCGTGAAAGTCATTGGTTTTCACCTTGGCCCCCTGCGGGAATCCTTGACTAAGGTAGGGCTGCACGATATTAAAAACTGAATACCGCTATCGGTATTAAAAAAAATACCGCTGTATACCGGTATATCGAAAACTGTTCAGATATATGAACACAAGTACCACAATCGAGACTCGAGTCAATTAGCATGCCTTGATGATGCGGTTCAAAAAATCTTTACCCAACGCAGACGATATCAAAATTTATTATTTTCAAAATTAGTTTTTCAGATTTTTCCCAGATTTCAACAAAACTATATCGACGAGCTCGTTCCAACGAGGGATCACATGATATAGTTTTGTTGAAATTTTTGAAAATTATTTTTTCAACTGCTGAATTTGTATATTACGAGGGCACAAGCAGACGATTCCTTGGATAAAGGGATAATATTATTCATTTGGGGCTACAATTAAAAAACTGAAGACATCTTGAAATTCAAAATTGTGGGTAAATAATGACGATAAACTGATATTTTTGTAATTACACCGGTATTCAATCGATATTGGTTTGAATACCGGTATATATCGGTTTATCGATATACCGTGCAGCCCTAGTCTGAGGCTGGGCTTATTTACTGTAGTAAACAGTTTCTGCTTTTCTGGTAAAGTACGACCCGTAAACCAATGACTTGGATGGAAGTCTTCTAAAATAGGAAGCATTGGTATAAAAGATGGGTCTGACTTTATCCCTGTGTTTTTTGGTTATATAGCCACAGATGCTGAAACGGACTGGAAACGCCAATGAATAATAAATAAGTCGGTAATTTTCTGTGGTTGGATTGTTAGATGAAATTTGTTGTATGATATGGTTACAAGCAGTACCATTAAAGAGATGAAATGCTGGATAAGAAATGTTTGAATCAGTTCATAAGTTAATCCATTTTATTTTAGTTATATGTACAGTCATTTTTTTTTTGTAAAATTTATTAATATGTAAATGATAACATCATATTCATTTTTCTCTGTATGCATGTGGCATTTTTAATAACATCTGATTAATAAACTGCTATAACATTATATATTACAGCTATTAGAGTCTTCATTTTATAAAAAAAACCTTTCTTTTTCAAACCTGAGAATCTACTTTATTTCCATTTTAGCTTACCAGTAGTATTTGAGGAATAACTCGACCCTGATCAAGGTGTTCTCATGGGTGTTCTTATGTGACCCAGTTACATTGTTGAGTTGTCATGGTGACCCCACGTGAGCGACCATGTTGTGACGTCACCTGCATAGTTATACGTTATATCAGCCCGCCCGTGTTAGACTGAAGCGTGTTTCTGTCGTCAATTTTGTATATTGGAGGCCTCCATCTTGGTTTCTATGGTAGTAAGTGGTTGCTATGTCACCCCAAACCCTCTAATAGGACACGATGTGTTTGATTTAACTGGAGTATATCTAATTACCGAAATGGACACGACAACGCCCCACCCCCAAATCATCAAACTGCCGAAACCGACTTGGCGAAGCCCCATTGCATGTAGTGCTATAAGGCCTATCTAGTAAACTGGAGTAGTTTTCTGGTTCGGATTTTCCCCAATTCCCGTTACTTCAAAGAATTACCACAAATAACCCGACAATTGCTTCACTCCAATCTTCTTCCTTCTGCTCATCCTGGTCTATCGTATTATTAGTTATCCTTGTGTTTTTCAGGGTGTATGGGAATTTACACCGGCTTGGGAACTCATACACCCTAAGGCGAAGCTGAAGGGTGTATGAGTTCCCAAACCGGTGTAAATTCCCATACACTCTGGAAAACACAAGGATAATAGATTTATTTCCTAGAATTTTGGTGTACTTTACACTTTAACATACATTGTGGGCAACAACTGACAGAAAATTTGTAATTTGTAAGTTTCTTAAATAAAACCAGACACGTATGGATGTCATTGGAACTGGCTCAATGAGCCAGTTCCAATGACATTCATATCTGTAATATTTTATTGCACAAAAATATTTAATTTCCAGTATTTTTATTTTTGTTCTAACATAACCGAGCAGAAGGTATGAATTAATAATTAAAAATAGGTACCTTTTTAGCCATATAGCTTGCTCTTGTATATTCTTGTTTTTACTCCGTGGTTAAACACGTTGTAAAAAAGTCCCTGTGGATTGCAAGTTACACCGTACCTCTCAGTCAATCAAAATGCAGTATTTTGTTTCATTTGGAAATAAAGCTTATCTCCATTCCATTGGCTGATCCTATGTTTTGACTTTTCTGGCCTCCCTATGACGTATTCCGACTTCCCTCGATGTGTGCACATAACATGTAGCACGTGGGGCACATGCTGGATGTGCCGCTGTGTACATATGTGCTAGTGCAAGTGAACGCACGATGTATGCAGCACGTATGCACACACGGGTATTTTAGGATACTTTTAACATGGTGATGTGCTATTTGAGGATACCTTTTATGGATACCTTCTTGGGGATATCTATCTGAAGATCGTTATGGCTCCTAGCCCCATTCAGCTCCAAGGCCACCACCATGTGTCACGTGATCCGGCGCTGTTGTATTCACCTAATAGTATAGTCTTCTACCACCCTATGATATAGTGAATAACGCCGTTTGGTAACGCCATTCTGTCCTGTGCTAGATTTTTTCACCATTACAGACGGTTCTATGACGTTTCGGCCCGAGACGTTTCGGCCTCCAATCGGGCCGAAACGTCTCGAGAATCGGGCCGAAACGTCTTAGGTTTTTGGTAATATTTTGATGAAGATTAGGGTATTATTTGTTTATATTTATAGTTTTAAATATAAAATAAATTTGATTATGGTATTTATTATGGTTGTACTCACTTTTAAGTTGGAAATCAAAGAATTTATGAGAATGAAGAACTTTTCCGATATGGGCAGGACTCACATATAAAAATCCAATATTTGAAACTAGACTCCGAATTCACTTAAAATTTTCCACATTTTGAAATGAAGCAGAAATCTTCCTAGAGCTTTCACGTCTGACAGCTGGGGTGTATGACAATTGGGTGTCTGACTAATGGGGGTAAACCACACAGTACAATGTTGCACACATTTCTGACCCCAAGTATTTTTTACAAGGTGAGTGGGAGTGATATTGTTGTGATAACATACAAATGAGCTATGTGTGCGACAAACCAGTCATGATTCTAATACTGTTTTTAGACTAAATACTCGGGAAAAGGTGCGACGAGCAATCTAAAATGGATATTTTTTGTAAAAATCAGCTGCAATTCCAACGCTTGGCATTCTTATTTGGAGCGTCTTCTCCGAGTAATAATATCAAGTGTCGGAATTGCCATCAAAATAAAATATAACCAAATTTTATTGTGATTACTCTGCAGCTTATTTTGAGTGGTACTGTACAAGTACGCCTGACACGATATGACCCCCACCTGTAAAAAAGAGTTTCAAGGATTGAAACAAGCTTGTCTGGCTGGGGACGAGTGTACATTTTATATAAATAAACATTTGAACAAAGATTTAACAACCTTTTTAAGGGCTTGAGGATGTGTGTCTGCGAGAGGTTTTTTTTTTTTTTTTTTTTGGGGGGGGGGGGGGGTGTTTTGTTTCTTTTTTTTTGGGGGGGGGGGGGGTTAGGGTGGCGGTGGGGGAGGTCATTTGGAATTCCCGAAGGATAAGCAGATACCTCCCAGAAGGCTTGATGGATGACTCCCGGTTTTTCAAAACTAAACTGTTGGAGCTTTCTCCACTCCTTTTTTGTAGCACAACTACAAGCTTCTGTCTCGACATCTGCCCTTGGCCAAATCTATAACAGGCTTAATCAGCTCACTCCATTCATCTAAGACTCATCAGTCTATACAATGCCTGGCCTAAATGCAAGCTAGGATATCTTACATAAAAAACACTATGTTGACTGTACCCAGTTGTGCTTATGTGCTAGTACGCAATGTGTAACACTGTATAGATCACATGCTGGATGTGCAAGTGCACAATGTGTGCACAACACATGTAGTACATGGGCACATACGACGAAAAGTGGATTCTAGAAGCATAGTCGTACACTGGAATGCAGTTCCATGGAACGTGGAGCAGGTAGTTGATTGAATGCACTTGTGTGCTATGGCACAATATGCGATCACCCATTTTGCAGGGTATTTCCCTTTCCCGCTAATAAGATTTCACTTCAAATGTTTTATGTAGGGCTACGCGGTATATCGATAAACCGAGATATATCGGTATTCAAACCAATATCGATTGAATACAGGTGTAATTACAAAAATATTGGTTTATCGTCATTATTTATTTACCCACAATATAATTTTCAATGGCCTGAACTTGAGATGTCTTTGAGTTTTTTAACTGTAGCTCGGAATGAATAATATTATCCCTTTACCCAAGGAATCGTCTCCATGTGCTCACGTAATATACAATTTCAGCAGTTGAAAAAATAATTTTCAAAAATTTCAACAAAACTATATCATGTGACCCCTCATTGGAACGAGCTCGTTCCATTGAGGGGGTCCATGTTGGGGGAAAATCTGATTAACTTTTTTTTAAATAATAAATTTTCATATCGTTTATCTTAGGTAAAGGTTTTTCGAACCGCGTCATCAAGGCATGCTAATTCCTTCCGACTGTGATGCCTCAAGCCTTGATTGTGGAACTTATGTTCATTTTTCTGAGCATTTTTCGATCTACCGGTATACCACGGTATTTTTTTGAATACCGATACCGGTATTCAGTTTTGAATATCGTGCAGCCCTAGTTTTATGAGTTCCAATTGTGTTACGGATAACATTGTATTAATGTTCGTTTTTGAGAGTTCTGTTTTTGCTCTGCTCAGTCCTGTTTCGAAGTAATAGGCTCAATCAGATCACTCGATTCATCAAAGCCCTATCAGACCATACAATGGCTAGACCTTATGCAAGCTATTAAAGTTTTGCCCAAGGGCAGATGTTGAGTCAGAGTCGGGAGTAATCTTATCTGTTCTTCGTTCACCCCATTTCATTTTGATCTTCTCGGTGTTTTTAGCTTACCTGACTGCAAGTCAGTGGGAGAATTGCCATCACTAAGTCTTGGCGACTGGCGTCTGTCGACCGTTAACTTTTGCAAACTTAACTTCCTCACAACCACTAGACCAAATTCAAACATATTGCACAGACCATCTATAGAGTATGCCCTTTCTATTTTGTTCAAATGAAGCAGCAACCATATTCAGGCTCTGGTTATTGCCCCAAAAGCTTAAATGTCTTCTCACGAACCACCAGAGGGAATGCCTTGGTATTTTGTATGGAACATCCTTTGGTGTTGAAGATTTAATTTTGTTCAAGGGAAGTTGGTAGGTCAGTATTTGGTCTCTCTGTGGATCCAAAGTAATTGATTGATGCCAGAAAAAATTTTTCACAACCCCAGGGGCTGAAAACAATAAAAATTCAAAAGCCCATATTTCCCAAACCACACGGAATAGAGAACTGTTATTTGGTATGAATCGTCCTTAGGTCCAGTAGAATGGATTGGTTAAAAAAAAATACCACCGTTTCTATCAGGTTGCCTGGAAGAGGGTATTGACAAAAATTATGAGTCAGCATTTTTGCAGTAAGATTTCCCTATACAAATTGTTAGTTTCCAATTCATCTCTTCAATGAAATGTCAACACATACTTGTCAGACACACCTGCTATTGTTTTGTTTAGCTACAGAGAATGAAATTTTTTAACCCTCTTCCATATGTTGCAAAGGAAAAATTGATCTTCCTGTATGAATATCTTTAATTTAACCCTCTCAAGACGTAAAAGTGTTTTCTAAATATATTATTTTATGTAGAACCCTTCAATGTTGTGCACATATATGCTTTTTCTGGTTCCTTGGAAAAAATGTCTGGTTGCTGCATGAGTATCTTGACCCTCTCATGACTTCAGTGTGATTTACAAAGATTTTATTTCACGTTGAACCCTTTCAATGTTTTTTTCTGGTTTCTTGGAAACATTTATCTGATTCCTGTATGAATGTCTTTAATTTAGCCCTCCCATGACCTCAGTGTGTTTTTCAAAAAAATTTTTCATGTTGAACCCTTTCAGTGCTATGCACATATATGTTTTTTTTTGTTTCTTGCAAACATTTATCTGATTCCTGCATGAATGACTTTAATTTAACCCTCGCAAGACTTCAGTGTGTATTCCAAAGATTTTATTTCATGTTGAACTCTTTCAATGATGTGCACATATATGTTTTTTCTGGTTTAAACATTTCTCTGATTCCTGCATGAATGTCGTAAATTTAACCCTCTCAAGACTTCAATGTGGGTTCCAAAGTTTCATTTCAAAGATTTTATTGATGCCTTGATCAAACCTTTTCAATGCTATGCACAAAAATGTTTTTTTCTGGTTTCTTAGAAAAATTATTTTCTGATTCCTATATGAATATCTTTAACACTCTCAAGACTTCAATGTGGGTTCCAAAGCTTTTATTTCATGTAATACTGTTAATGAAAACCTATTTCTGATTTCTTTAAAAATATTTTACCCCTCAAAATAAGCCTCCATAATTTTGTTTTGTTTTGTTTAGTTTTGATGCTTTAAGTTAACCATTTTCACACAGACTTGAATTACTGGTGACAGTAAAATTCTATTTCTCCAGATTGAAATCTTTATTATTCTTTAAAACCACTGGGCCAAATTCATTTGTTTATGGCACAGACCATCTTTGGGGTTAACCATTTCTAATTTGTAAAGCTACTGCCATCTTCAGGCTGATGGAATTTACTTTTCTGATCCCCCCCCCCCCCCAAAAAAAAAATGACTATATCCCTTGGTGGGGTGGGGTTAATGCTCCATAATCCTAAAATGCTTTAAAAATCCTCTTTTTATAAGCCACTTGCAATAATGCTGAGATTTTTTATTTGGAACTTACTTTAATGATGCAGGTACACTCAAAATTTCTATTTTCAGATCCAATGGGCAGATGTGAACCAGATTTGGCATGTAGTGTACAACTGGGTCATAAGTATTTCATTTATGCCGGATTTTTTTTTCTTTGGGGGGGGGGGGGGGGGTAGAGAGAACCACATTAGTAGGAAACAAAAAAAAAATTTCGTTTGGTTGTTGTTTTTTACAACTTCACAGAACCGAGCTTGTGGGGCAGCTTTCCTATAACCAGCAGAAATGAATGGCCAAAAAGTTGCTTTTGGTTGTGTCATAGCAAATAAAAAAATTGCTCTTGCTGCTGATCACTTACTGATACACTCATCTCTTTTGACCCCCGCGGAAACCCGGGATGTGGAGCTGTGCTTGTTTACTGCGGTAAACAAGCCCTTTTTCACTGGTAAAATAGGACTCAGTCACTAAAGCTTGGGACGTGAGTACTCTAATTTAGGCAACATGGGCTAAAAACGATTGACTGATCTTGACTTTATCTCCATGTTGTCATGATTAGCAAATTGTGCAAACGTATGTGACCGTAAGCACCAATAAATCAATCAATCTCTTTTGACAACTTGAGCCAGGTGAGCGTTTTGGGCTCACTTGAGCCTCTGGTTTGATCTTCGTTCTATTCCATTCTCTTTCATCTTCTCCCATCTTCAACCACTTTGTTCTCTCCGTTGTCATTACTGGTTCTGTATCTTGATCGTTATCAGTAGTGAAGCTTTGATGCAGAATTATCTGTATCTGTAAGAGCTGGCTCTGCAGTATTGTTCCAGTTCATGGTTTGCAATTCTATAATCACTTTCATGTCTCCATCCAGGTTCATTGGGACCCGTTCGTTTTGGGTCCTGCGCACTGAATGCTGTTGATACAGCAAGCTTTCCAGTAAACTGCGTTCGTCCAATACTATTAGTGTTATCCTTGTGTTTTCCAGGGTGTATGGGAGTTTACACCGGTTTGGGAACTCATACACCCTGGAAAACACAAGGATAACGGATTTATTTCCAAGAATTTTGGTGTATTTAATACTTTAACCTGCATTGTGGGCAAAAACTGACAGAAAATTTGTACTTTGTAAGTTTCTTAATAAATAAAACCAGACAAATATGGAAGTCATTGGAACTGGCTCGATGAGCCAGTTCCAATGACATCCATATCTGTAATATTTTATTGCAAATAAATATTAAATTTTATGTATTTTTACATTTAGCTCATCTGACTGAAAGTCAGGGTGAGCTTTTCTGATCACTTTTTGTCCGTCGCCTGTCATCCTGTCGTCCGTCGTACGTCGTGAAGGTGGTGTTTAGGTCCTTTTCTCCCAAGTCACTGGCTGCAGTTTAATGAAAATTCACATGAGTAGCGGTTATATATGGGCATTCGGGTATTTCTTCAAATTGGGTTTCTGCTCATATTGAGGAGGGGGTGGGGCCAAAATGCACAATTTTTTTAAAAAATCTTCTCATGAACCAGCTGTAGCAGAGACTTGATATTTGGTATGCAGCTTCCATTTGAGGTGTAGACTCAAGTTTGTTCAAGAGAAGTTTGACGGGCAATATTTGCCTTTGTTTTGAGAGGGGCAAGAATTTTTGCCCCGCCCAGAATTTCTATTTTCTGAACCGAGAGGCCAATTTGAACCAAATTTAATATGAGGTATTATTGGGTTATAAGTACACGAACACGTCCATATCTCCAAAACTGCACGGCACTGAGAATTTTTATTTGGTGTGAGGCTTCCTTGGAACCAACAGAAAGGAATGGTGAAAATAAGAAAAAAAAATTGCCATCGGTTTTGTCATAAGGTACTTTTTCGGTACTTTGAAAAAATGCTGAGTCAGCATTTTTTAACACTGTGGGCAATGGGAAAAAATTAAAGAATCATTTGCTTCCAAACCACTGCTCCAAAAGCTTTCATATTTTACATATAACATCTTTGGAAGATTGTTTCACATATTTATTGAAATCAATTCCCTGGGTCCATATCTGGGCTCTCTATGGGAGCCCAAATATTTAAATTAGTGCAGTATGAGGAATATTCATTAAACATCTTCTTCTTCAGATCTACCAATAAGAATCTTTTGTTATTTGGTATGAAGCATGCTTAGGGAGGTGAGATTCAAGTTTGTTCAAGCCAAATCCCTGGGTTCATAATTATGCCGAAAATTTGGGGTCCCGGTCCGGACTTGGAAATTATGGACTAAAATCCGGAAATGAGTTTTTTTGTTTTTATGCATTTTGGTCAATTTTAAGACAAAAAAAAGTTTATACTGAAAATTTGGGGTCCCGGTCCGGACTTAGAAATTTTGGACCAAAATCCGGAAATTAGTTTTTTGTTTTTTATGCTTGGTCAATTTTAAAAAAAAATTTTAGTCTAAAAATATTTTGTTTGGGACTTCGAAAATTTCCAAACAGAGGTAAAAAAAAATCTGTTTTTTATGCATTTATCTGAATTTTGGGACGTAAAAGTGCAGGAACTGAAAATTGAAGGAAAATCCCGTGTATTGTGTCGGCACAATCGCTTCATCTAGTTGGTATATGCTTTTCTTAGGAGGGGCGTATGCAGCTTATTAAAGTCAAGTCCCTAGTTTGATATTTAGACTACCATGTCAGGTGAGCGCCCTTAGGCCCCCTGGAGCCTCTTGTTGTTGTAACATAATCGAGCAGAAGGTATGAATTAACAAATTAAAAATGGGTACTGTTTTTAGTCATATAGCGTGCTATTGTATATGCTTGTTTTTACACCCTGGTTAAAGCCACTGTGGATTGCAAGTTACACCGTACATCTCAGCCAATCAAAATGCACTATTTTGTTTCATTTGGAAATAAGTACTTTTCTTACTGCTTCGTTCTTGGATTATACTGATAGGGTTTTTCCATCAGTCGTTTATTCCCTGTTCCGGTCGATACTGTACGAAGTTTTCTGTTGGAGGAATTGGTATCCACGGATTTCTATTTAGATATTAGATTCGAACCAAGACATGGCATAGAATTATGTTATCTTTATTTAACTCTTTACCCAACGTAACGGCCAAAACCGACCAGCGCTACTCTCAAAAATCGCCAATTAATTTTCATTATTTTTTCATTTTTTGTCTCAAAAACATAGGTTATGACCCCTCGTTGGAACGAGCTCGTCGAGCTCGTTCCAACGAGGGGTCATAACCTATGTTTTTGAGACAAAAAATGAAAAAAAATAGTTGTTCAAGAATTTTTTTGCCAAGTGTCGTCTGCTTTTCATGTTAGGTAAAGGGTTAAAGGCATTCAATACTGATCCATTCAGACAAGGAGTTACTTTTAATCTTTTTCAAACAGGTCATAGAAAATGTCCCGTTGGGTTACTTAAAATATATGTCAGGGATAGTGGTCGGCGTTCTCCAACTTGTGCAGTGTTCATGACAATTGATGGCACCCCCTTAACAAGAACCTATTTAACTGGTCACTTTTTTCAGGTACTTCGCAGATTAGATCAGAACTTCAAGCTCTATTCTGGACATTTTTTTCACATTGGAGCTGTCATGCACACACCCATTGTACGCATCGATTACCACCTTGTCAAGAGTCTTGGCATGTGGCCATCCTATGCCCCCTGCACTCGCCATATACAAACTCCATTGGTCACTGTTATGGAGCCTAGACCTCCTCCCAAAGCATGAATAATTCACATCGTTCATTCTGCAATCCAGGAGTTCCCAACAATGTAGATGCGAAATAAATTGTTGGATAAAAAAGGTGTCGAGGCGTAATGATTTTTTTTTTCAGCAACTAATTTATTGACACACATACGAAACAAAATTATAAACAGTCATTGGGATAGCAAATCACTAGAGCACTGAAGATCCAAATATGATCGAATTGAATGCACAAACTAATGTGTTCACCGAAAGGGTGATGTTGGGAAGGACACACACTACTACCCTAAAAAAATTTACACAGGGTCAAAAGGATGTGACAATTTAAGCTCGTTTTAAAAGGGAGCATAAGTCTTTTTCCAAACGATACTAAGTCCCGAGTTTCATGCTCTGATTTAATGACAAATATGTTGAAATAATAACTCACTCATATAAATGGACGGTTAGATTATCGGCAACTACTTCCACGTTAACAAATGAGCTTACAAACTGACGTATGAACAAAAGTCCAAACGGACAGCCAAACCGACAAACCCCCAATATTTACAAGTTTTATACTTGCACACGGACAGATGAGCGGGTACTGTTCTCGACCAAAAGAAATCTGTCGTTCATGGCCTTCAGCGTGCACCTGCCGGGAGATCGAAGTGCCCGTTTTTACATGAACCTTTGTCGAAAGCAGGGAAAAATATTATCTTCCCAAGACTATTTAACAGGCAGGTGGCAAATCAAGTTTTGTCCCAATTAGGTAATTCATGCCCCAAGGGTTTAACCTGTGGGGGAACACGGCATGTCAACAATACAAGACAAATTAAAAAATCTCATCTGAGTAAGAGAAAAGCAGTAGATGTGGTAAACGGCCCACATTGGCAGGACATAGTGCAGGACCTAGGAAGTGACGTCATAGTCACATGACCTGGTGGCGCCATGTTGTGTTGCCATGGTAACCCGCGTGAGCGACCATCTTGTGACGTCATCTCCGTAGTGATGCGTGGTGTTAGTGCGCATGCTCAGCGCGTTGTTAGGGTGATACGTGTTTCCGTCGTCCATTTTGTATACTGGAGGCCGCCATCTTGGTTTCTATGGTAGAACGTGGTTGCTATGTTATCCAAAGGACAGTGGTATGTTCGGAGGGCATGTTCGATTGAATCGGGGTATCACGAATTACCACAAACAATCCCTCCAAATCACCAAAATTGACTTTATTTACTACAGATTCCCCATTTTATCTGCTTAGCACGTAGTGCTATAGTACCGAGGGGTGAGTTCGATTAAATAGGATTAATTTTCTGACTTGGATTTTCCCCAGAATCCTCGTTTAATTCGTAGAATTACCACAAACAACCCGACAAGTTGTACTATTTCAGAATCCTTTTGATGACGCTCATACTTTGGCTTATAATAGTAACTGGACTAAAATAATGTCCAGATTTGTTCCCAGAATCCTTTTATTTGGTTCCCTATACCATAACGTTTTTTCTCAAAAAAGTCTCTTTCCTTTCTATAAGAAGAACACGTAGTGCTACAGGACAAATTCCTTTGTATCAGAGTCATTACCCAGAATCCTCTTTTTAAAATAAATTCCTATTTTTAGTAACAACCTTAAATGACCCAATCACTGCTTTAATAAGTTCATTAACTTTTTTTTTGAATGTGAGGATCAAGATTGCTTCTTGGATCCCCACACTGACCAATGAAATAACAGAATTATCGACCAATCAGATTAATGTATTCCTATTGTGTTTCTTTCCCATTACTTTCTATACTGATTTTTCTAACTTTAACCTATAATCCTATAGAAAACAAACACAAACCTCAACCAAGAATGAAAATATCGATGGAAAAAAAAACGTTGTGACGTCATGACGTTTTCAAAAACGTCCGTCACGTATAAATAGATTCAGCGACGTTGTGGCGTCGGCTTCATTCCATTTTCATCTCTTGACGGAAAAGGATCATCTCTGTGTACTCAGATTATTCAATTGTTTTGTGTGCTATTTTTGTCCATTCATTATTCTAAGGATTATGGAGACTTCTGGATTTTTGTGCAAGGATTGTGGGAAAATATTCACGGATATCTGCAACAGGAATAGACACAGGAGGACAGCTCATGGATAAGGTAAGACATTCGACAGTAACAATTGCTATAAAAAATTTACTAGAAAAGAATATTTGGATAAACCTAAAAAAAACTTGCTTAGATTTATATACATGTTTGGAATGTGGACAGGAATTTAAACAAATTTTACATTTTAATAGGCATAAAAACACCGCCCATCTCCCTATCTACCATGAACTATGAATTAAGTAAAACAATCTTTGAATCTCAGAAAAATAAATTCAAAATAAATTTAAGCTACGGCTTCATTTTACGTAATAATGAAACATTAGAGCTAAGATTTTTTATCATCCTTCACAAAATAATGTCCGGGTTCTTGATACGCCACCCCTGATAGAAAATGCTGTAGATTTTGGGAATTTCCTTGAAGGCCTTGAACAGGAAGACATTTTGGAATGGGCTAGGCAGCAGATACCCAACTCTAAATGGATTGTCCATCAATTGACCAATGTAACTTTTTATGCAGACAAGATTAAAAATCATCCAATTGGTGGGGTCCCTGAAAATCTTCCCAAGTATATTTTGGAAAATCATTCGATTGTTGCCCTTGTCAGTGATGAAGCTCACCATTTTGTTTATAATGACAATCTCTGTTTATTCCGGTGTTTAGCCCTCTGGAGCGGAAGCGAGCGCCATACTTTGAATACAACTTAGACCCTGTATAGTAAATACACAAATGAACCAAAAGATAACTTTCCTGGTGTGAAATTAGATGAACTCCACAAAATAGAAAAAGTATTTCAAGTGCATATTGTAGTATTTGAGCTCTTACTGGAAGATGATGAAGTTTTGGCTAAAATTGTACAT
The DNA here is from genome assembly GCA_031216915.1 of Pictodentalium vernedei. Classification (NCBI taxonomy): domain Eukaryota; kingdom Metazoa; phylum Mollusca; class Scaphopoda; order Dentaliida; family Dentaliidae; genus Pictodentalium; species Pictodentalium vernedei. The sequence goes on along the minus strand of CM062288.1, from coordinate 321,959,695 downwards.
AGGTCTAAGAGAAATTTTGAGAATACTATGTATATCAATTTGTATGAGAACCATTTTAGTTAAATCACTGACATTAATCAATTGTAAATCATTTGCTTGTCTTAAATGTGGTAAATTGTGGAAATCGGCATGGCCGATGCAACGCCATGAGTTCTCTTGCACTGATGATGTGTCTTATAAGTATGTTGGTAGTATGTATCACACCCCCAAGACCAGTTTTGAAAAGTTACATGAAGAAGATATTGTTATTCCAGACCACTTATGGTCATATCCCTATAGGGCTACATTTGATTTGGAATGTTATTTTGATAAAACGTCTCTCCCCGCTTCAACTGATACTCTTGACTGGGAAGCCCAACACAAACTCCTCAGTGTTAGTGTATGTAGTAATGTCCCCGGTTTTGATAAACCTAAATGTTTTATTACTGATGGTGACACACCGACATTGGTTGAAAATATAATGAATTATTTAATGGAAATTTCTCAGAAAAGTTACTCTCTCATACAAGAGATTCACACGGCCACCATATTATACCTCAGGCAAATGATTCAAGATGGTTTGGCACAGGAAGGTACAGATGATTCTAAACCCCACCCATTTGAAAAGTTAGCTGCAGAATTTGATATTACATGAAGGAAATGCCCTTCTTAGGTTTTAATTCTGGAAAATATGATGTGAACGTGAGTAAACGAGAATTGATGGATTATCTAAAAAAGTATGTCTCACTGTCCTTTGTTGTTAAAAAGTGTAACAACTTTATGGTTTTGAAAACAGATCATTTGAATTTTTTTTGATATTTGCAATTACTTAGCCCCTGGATTTAGTTATGGTAAATTTCTCAAGGCTTTTGGGCGTTCAATTACTAAAGGGTTTTTTCTCTGTGAATGGATTGACTGTATTGATAAATTGGACACTACCGAATTCCTTCCCCATGTTTCCTTTTATAGCTCTTTAAAAAAGGAAAACATTTCTGAAGAAGAATATGCTTACTGCCAGTAATTTTGGGGGAAATGGGGTGAGGACATTTAGGGACTTCCTGATTTGGTACAATAATAGAGATGTCCAGCCATTCCTAGAGGCTATTAAGAAACAATCACAATTGTACTTGTAAAGGGGGATCAATATATTTAAGAATGGTATTAGCATTCCAGGACTGACTCTAAAATATTTATTTAGTACCGTCGACGAAGGTGTATCCTTCAAGAACATCAACGAGAAGAACAAGGATCTTCATCATCTCATCAAGGACAATATTGTGTGTGTGTGTGGGGGGGGGGGGGGGGGGGGGCTTCAATCACATTCAATCGTTATCACGAGAAGGATATTACCAGCATAAGAGAATTTAAGTATGGCGCAGCAGCAAAGGGTTGTGGGGGTGTTGTAGGCTATGATGCCAACGCCTTGTACTTATGGTCATTAATGCAGGAAATGCCAACAGGTTGCTACATTAGACGCAAGGAAGAGACAGGCTTTAAACCAGAGTATTCCCATAAGTACGCGTAGGATGGCCGACCAGTGGCTGGAATATATATCTACCAGGGACGGTGTCAACATCCGACACGAATACAATGATACAGAAACGAAGATTGGTAGACGACAAATGTCCGTAGATGGTTGGTGTAAAGATACCAAAAACTGTTTTTCAGTTTCACAGATGTTTCTGGCACGGTCATGTATGTTATCTGAATATGAAGGATGGTACATTGGTCACTCACAATGCAGTACGGGGGAAGTCCATGTCTAAGCTCATGGAAAAAAACCAAGGGAACCACCCAGTACCTGCAGAGCCTTGGGTATGATGTAATAGAAATCTCGGAATGTGAGTGGCATCAGCAGAAGACCGATGCAGCCTTAAAGACCTTTCTTCGGGAAAAGTCTGGGACTTTGGTGGATGGTTCGATGACATCCAGCGAACTTCTCGAGAAGATCCGCACAGGCAATACCTTTGGCCTAGTGGAGTGCGACGTTTCTGTACCCGATCAACTGAAGCCCTATTTTGAAGAAATGACACCAATCTTCAAAAATACAAATATTTCTCGGGAAGATATCGGGTTACATATGAAGACTTACGCTGAAGCCAACCATATTATGCGCCAACCTCGCCGTAGTCTCATTGGTAGCTACTTTGGCGAAAAATTCTTGTTGGATACACCATTATTTCAATGGTATTTGGAGCACGGACTGGTAGTCAGTCGAATGTATCAAGTCATCCAGTACCAACCCAAGGCGTGCTTCCAAACATTTGGTGATCAAGTATCACACGCCCGACTGGAAGGGGACTCTGACCCAAGTAAAGCCATCGTAGCTGACACGATGAAACTATTAGGTAATTCGGGCTATGGGAAGACAGTCACTAACAAGGCAAAACATAGGAATGTAGTGTATTGTGATGAAGATAATGTATCCAACCTCATCAATAATCTGGCCTTTTGGAACCTGAACACCCTCACTGAAGAACTTTACCAAACTGAAATGAATAAATGAATAAAAGCAGAATCAAACTGGACTTGCCCCACCACATTGGTTTTTTCGTGTATCAGTATGTTACGTATGCTCCAGTTCTGCTATGGTTTTTTGGAGGTTTTTGTTGATCGTAGAAATTTTGAACTTTGTGAATCGACACGGACAGCTTATACATAGCACTTTCTGGATCTTCCCTTGAAGAAGTAGTCAGCCCAGAGAAAAAAGAATCATTCTATCGCCAAGCCTATAAGTGGTTACCCTCAGAAGCCCGTGATGCCCATATGGCAGATTATGTTAAAACTAAATTAAGGGGAGATAACTGGATGCCATCTCAGTGCTGCAGGGACAGGAAAACTTTTGATAAAAGAACCCCGGGTCTTTTTAAAATTGAATGGGAGGGAGAGGGGGTTATTGGATTATGTAGCAAAACTTATTATTGTTTCGGCCCATCAAACAAACTGAGCTGTAAAGGAATAAATAAAAGACAAAATGATTTAACAAGGGAAACATATTTAAAAGTAATCAAAAACAAACAAACAGGAACAAATAAAGGCTGTAGACTTAACGGAAATGTTCATTTACGTACAGATGAAAGACGGCCTATCTTACTTTTATCCAAAACGACTGATTCAAGATGACTGTGTATCGACATTACTATTGATAATTTAATTTCTTTCTCTACAACAAGTGGATATTCTTCCACAATCTTTACAGAAATCCAGAGGTAAGCATAATTCTTAACTGGTTGAGGGCTGGATTATTTTTGGTCGTCTGAATTTGTTCTATTACAAATTATTGGAGAGTGCCTGTGGGCACTCTCCAATAATTTATAATAGAACAAATTTATATAAATAAAATATCATTTGCATTTGGCTGAATATGAAACATGAGCAAGGAAAATATTGGCTTTTGCTTTGTTGCCCCCATTTTATTAAAAGCCCTGATAGTGGCTTCTAGCACTCAACCAGTTAAATTCAAATTATTCCAATCAATATTATTTTTATACTTACAGAGATGGTTATCCAAGATGAAAATATTCTTTCTTTTTATCTCATGAGGGTGGGTGAAAGTAATTACTTGTACATATTTGTAAATAGTTTATGGAAGGAAATTTGTTCTTCAACAAATATCATTCATATTGTACACTTCTGGTGTAGGCTAAGTACAGCCAATGCTAAAAAAATTATGTTTAGTTTATAATGTTGATTCCAGGTATCCCTCAGGTTACCCCCATTGTAACCGGATAACACTCAATTATATTTATTTTTACAATACTAAAAAAATTATGTTTAGTTTACAATATTGATTCCTGGTATCCCTTGGGTTACCCCTATTGGAACCGGGTGATATCCAATTATATTTATTTTCACAATACTCAAACATTTATGTTTAGTTTACAATGTTGATTCCTGGTATCCCTTAGGTTACCCTTATTGGAACCGGATGATACCCAATTATATTTAGTTAACAAAAAATGTTTAGGTTATCCCTACCAATGGAGTAATTCATGTTGTCAATTCATCATCACCATATCATCATTCTCTGTTGAACAAAGAATAAATTTCCTTCTACTTTTTTATGGAAAAAAAAAAAAAGAAAAAAAAAAAAATTAAAAATAAAACAAATAAAAAATTTGCAAGTTTAGCTCAGGTTTGTAGGGGAATTATTTTTAGACAGAAATGTATCACTGCGCCTTTTTTATTTTTAGCAATTTTGCTCGTCTTCGAACTGGACCAATGTACTCCTAATTTCTCGCTATGTTTTGTAGTGAGTAACAGCACGATTTCACCATGACTGTCCTGTGAAAGGTTTATGGGATAAACAAAACAAACGTATAGTGTTTTCAAGTAAAAAAATTATTCTACTCGTAGAATTAAGAATGAAACCGACTCGCCAGAGGCTCGTCGGTTTCATTCTTAATCCTATTCGTAGAATAAATTTTTTACTTGAAAACCCTATGTGTTTATTCTATATATTTTTTTCGTTAACAAAATGTTTAGGTTATACCACCCAATGAAGTAATTCATGTTGTCAACTCATCATCGCCATCACCATTCTCTGTTGAACAAAGAATAAATTTCCTTTTGCTTTTTGTATTTTTATAGAAAATTTAAAAAAAAAATAAAAAAAATAAAAAAAAAACCCTTTCCTGTTGGGGTGGTAATGCTCTCTAGTTATTTGATCATTATCTTCGGCCAATGATCAATCAGGTTGAAATAGAAAAGAGTACGAACTGTAGTAGGTGGAAATGCACACGAGCTATTTGACTTACCTCCATCGGACAGAGGTTTGTAGCTTGACCTGTCCCAAGTCAGTATAAAATGCAGAGGGCCATATCCTACAGTTTAAGGATCAAGATTGCAGTTTGATCGCCAAACTGACAAATCAGATCGAAGTTAATCAGTCAGTCAGAATAATGTATTCCTATTGTATTTCTTTTCCATTACTTTCTATACTAATTTACTCATTTTTCTAACTTTAACCTATAATCCTATAGGAAACAAACACAAACCCCAACCAAGAATTAAAAAGTCGATCGAAATATGTTGAAATGTGACGGTGTTTTGAAACCCGTCCATGAAAGATACATAAGATTAGACGAAGAATGGACTTGGCATCATTCACGTTCAAACCATTGACCAGAGACGATGTTCCGACTTGGCACCAAGCAGACTTCCTCTAATGTCACCTAGTACCAGGGTAAACTGAAGATACATGTTTGAAGATACTTTGAGGGTGAATACCAGAAACCTTATCCAACGAAGACTGGGATTGCATTATCTTTAGAAGAATGAAATGCTCGGAAATCCCAAATAGAAGAAATAGATGCAGCCATTAACACCCAACAAACAGCTTTAACTGAAGATACTAAACCTGAAGAAAATACACCAGGACCTTCTAATCATGATGACTTCAAAAAACCAAGGGAACCACATTTGAAGAAGAAGACCACAGTGAGAAGAACCAAACCGTTACCATTGATCGTTGATGAAATTGATATTGAACTCAGGCAAGTTCGCTTGCAACATGAACTTTTTTTGGCATTTGTTCATTATGTGGAAGAGAACATTGACACTGTAGTGAAAGAAAAATGATATGGATGTACAGTCGATCATCCAAGTCCGATTCAGCATAATGTATGCCTCATGATGTCTCAAGAAGAGAGGATTATAACATGTTTTAATGAAGCACTTGAAAGAATGATGTCCATCTACTGTGGCACCATAATACTTCTCCACCGCCAGTACAGAAAGAGTATGAAGATATGTTCGAGAATCCTCTCACAAATGAATAGAGACGTTGTATTATGGATTTGGTGATTGAATTCATGACCGTCAAGAAACCATTCAGTCTGAAGATGTAAACAGATGTTTTGTTTTTATAAAAAAAAAGTATAAAAAGAAGAAGAAAAAAGGTGGTAATGACGCTCAAGTTATTTGATGTTTCTTCTTGACAAATATCAAACAAACCTGACCTGTCCCCAGTCAGTAAGTCAGAGGGCCGCCAATGCAGTGTATATTTTTGGAGGGTGGTCAAAAAGACCACCTTCCCAAAAGGTATAAAAGGGGGAGCAGCACCCACGTTCAGTTGCCACTCCTCCACAAAAGGTATAAAAGGGGGGGGGGGGGGAGCAGCACCCACGTTCAGTGGCCACTCCTCCCCAAAAGGTATAAAATGGGGGAGGTAGCACCCACGTTCAGTGTAGTCTGCTCCCCAAAGGTATAAAAGGGCATAGTACCCACATAGAACAACAAAGATGCATCCTCGTTGGAAGCATCCATTTACTTGTTTATTGTGTGGTCCCACGGGTACTGGTAAATCATCATTTGTAAATCGAGTTATTCAAAACATTCAAGATATTATTTCACCTGTTCCAAGTCACATCATTTGGTGTTATAGTGAATGACAATCATTATACAATACTTTATCCCAAGTAGAATTTGTGGAGGGTCTCCCACAAGAATTAAAATCTGATATTTTAGTCATATTGGATGATCCGATTCTCGATGCAGATGTTCGAATGTCTAGATTATTTACTAAAGGTAGTCATCACCGTAACATTAGTGTGATGTACATTGTTCAAAATTTATTCGACAAAAATAAAGTCCATAGGACTGTAGCTCTCAATAGTCATTACATGATCTTGTTTAAAAATCCTAGGGATCGATCTCAGATCTCACACTTGGCAGCACAGATGTATCCTGGTCATTCCAAGTTTCTGAGAGAAGTTTTTGAAGATGCTACTTCGACTCCATATGGTTACCTTTTAATCGATCTCAAACAAGATACTCCTGAATATGTGAGATTGAGAAGTAAAATTTTCCCAAGGGAAACCCAGTACGTGTAAAGAATAAAAGAGGAGCAACAAGAAGTCTGCCTCAAGTCAGAAGTATGTCTGACCGTCTCAAGCACAATATCGCTCTTCTCAAGCTTCTTATTAAATCTTATTAAATCGAAACCCACACTCGTCAAATCAATACTAAAACATGCAGACAAAGAATTGATTACTTGTTTGTGTGACTGTGCCTCGAATATCTTGAAAGGGGCAGTACCTCTGACCAAAGCTTCGAGAACCAAACTCGTCCGTCAAAAACAACTAGTTAGGGCCGTGGCAAATAAAGGTACCTCTGACAAAAAGAAGAGACAAAGTTTGCAGAAAGAGGATTCTTGGGGGCATTACTACCCCTGGTACTATTGGGTGTTGTTAAAGGTATTTTTGGATGATGACGGAATATGAAAAGAAGATGGCTTTAGTAGAACCAAGGTTATTGGAACGTGTACAAGAGACTCCAAGACAACCGAATGAATTGACTGTTTCATCATTGGATCGAGAAATGAGAGATATTCTCGATGCCCCTTTTCTTTCAGCTGATAAAAAGATGACACATTATAATCAAGTCTTACAAAGTTACTTGACATTTTAACAAAAGGTAGTGGCTCCTCGTCCTATTAAAGTCGAACTTGAGAAAGATAATAAAGACCAAGACATTCTCGATTCTGTACCTATAACTATGAAGAGAAAGGCAAAGTTGTTGTTGAATCGTATTAGAAATGATCCAAATATATCTTGGAATGAGAAGGCTGAACTAGTCCACAAAGATCAAACTGTGGTAGGGTCGAATGTAATAGATCTTTTAAACGATTTACTCAGAAGACAAAAATCTTTCCAATCCAAGGGATGGGAAGTGATGGCCGAAGACATACCCCAAGAATTGATTGGTCATAAAGAACGTTGGGATTTATGAAACAGGCCCCGACAAAGTCGGAAGCAAAACATCGAAAGAAAATAAAAACGCCAAAGTGGGGTGAAGAAGGGTATAAATAGAGTTGACACATGAAAAAAGGCAGTCATGGAAGCATTATACTATGATTCTGAAGCTCCTGGAAGTTTTGGTGGTATAGACGCTCTCCGTAGAGCGTCCAAGAAAAAAACTAAACAAGTTGTAAAATGGTTAGAGACTCAAGACACATATACTCTTCACAAACCTGTTCGTCGTACATGTCCTAGAAGGAAAGTGATAGTTAGTGGTATCGAAGCACAAGGACAAGCTGACTTGGTGGATTTAGCAAACATAAGTAAATTCAACAAAAACACAAAATTTTTGTTGACATCTATAATAAAATAATTAGAACGTTTCTTTTCATGTTCTATCGGTCGATAGTACCTGAGTTTGTGTGCTTTCTGAAATAAAACCTGAAGCAGCGAAGCTTCGCTGCTGAAGGCTTTATTTCAGAAATCACACAAACTCAGGTACTATCGACCGATAGAACATGAAAAGAAACGTTCTAATTATTTTATTATGCTGAACAAAAATAGCTTTCATTGTTAAGCGTTAACTGCAACATATCATTAATCTTGTAATAACAATGTAGTCGAATCCAAAAACATGACGTCATTTCGAACGAATGACGCCTCTTTAGGAGTTTCCAGATCACCAAATTCGAAAATGACTTGTCACAAGTGCCGTCGCTTTGAGAGTTTCAGTATCACCAAATGTGTGTTTACAACTGCATCATGCTGTCCATGTTATAATTTATTATTAATGCTTGTGTGATAAGTTGTATAAATTAATGGAATATAAATTCATGTTTCTTGGATGACGACAGTTGTTAGAATTAAGCGGAGTGAAACAATTTATTTTGAACTTGAGGCGGAGGCTCAGTGAGGTCGAGGAGTACTAAACTTGTGGAAATATAATTGATTGAAGTCATAACTCATATTCAGGATTCACTGAAGTGGTGAACAATACGTATGTTTTTAATATTTCTGATTCTTTTTAATTCATTGTTTGCAGTTAAAATTGAAAACACACCCACTGAAGATGATATATTTGTTGGTAAGTTTGTGTCTATCGGTGACGAAAAAAGTTAAACGGACTCGGCGCCAGCGTTTGGTGTAGAGAAATTCCAATCAGGGTGTGCGTAATAGACGCTGATCAGTGGAAGTGGAGCTTACATTTTCTTTGTTCTCCTGTCTCCAGGGAAGAACGTTCCGATAGTACCCCTGTTTTGCCCCAAAACTCCAGTACTATGACTTTGAGAAGGTGTGAAATTAACCAATCACGGCTGATGTTACAAACGAGAGGCATAATAAAGATGTGTTTAGTAAATATTCTTGGGTCATACCTCTCAAAAACAAACCTGGTGACTCCATAGTAAAAGCTTTTACTAAAATTTTTAAACAAGGCCGTAAACCAATAAAATTACAAACTGATCAAGGCAAAGAATTTCTAAATAGAAAATTTTAGAATTTTCTCAAACAACACGGAGTAGCATTTTTCACTACACAAAATGTGGAAACAAAATGTTCCATAGGAGAAAGATTGAATAGAAATTGGAGATAGTGCGGGCGTTTTGTCCCAAGTTGAGTTTCGCACCAAACGATTCGTCCAAAAAGCTGGGGGGGGGGGGGGGGGGGGGGGGTTAGGGGGAGAGGCGTTTGTGTGTGGGAAGGGTGCCTTTCACGCGTTTTCAAAGGAACATATTAACCCCTTCAGCCTTGAACCCTTCCAATAAATCTGAAATTATATTAAACTAATGTCTTGTGAATAACCAGTCACAATGTTTTGAGATGCGGTATTCACCTTCTTTTAGTGATCAGGACTCTACTTTGTTCACAAAATGTTTCTTGCTTTTGTTGTGATATGAAAAGATTACATGATATATGCAAAAAATCAGTCGTTTCATGGGCATTTCATGGCGCGCTTGCACAACATTTTTCTAGTTAGAATCTGAACCAAAAATTCATTTGAAAAAGTTTTCACTTGATTAATGCAAACTGATGCAATACCTGACAAAATTGATGACTGTTTCATATCTCACAAAATACTCTGGGCAAGTAATTAATACCTAACTGAAACTCTCCAAGAATCCAAGGATGTGTAAAATTAGACGTGTTTTTCATAAGATGAAACGTCGGATTTCTAATTGTAAGGCGTGATGATTGCATGTTGAAGAAATAAAAACACAGCATTGTCAGCAAAAACTCGCGAATCAGTTGCCGTTGCATGAGTTTCTTGGCTCATTGGTGGACAGTACGCACGTGACAGAAACGCCCAATCCAAAAGTTATAAGAGACAACTAAACCTTGTCGGAGTTCACAGACAAAGTTCGTACATAACAGAAAAGAAAACGTCTTGATGGCGAAGGTATGTGACTTTCTGATTTTCTTTTGTTTTCTTCCTTTGTCCTGCCTTTTCCCGATGTCGTCTGTTTTTAGTGGAATCTCCAATTACATATTGATTTCTAAAACTAGAGCTGGGAGGTTTTGAATTTTCCGATTCGATTTTGGTTCGGTTTCAGGAAAAAAAACTCGATAGGACGGTACGCTGCGACAGCATCAATCCCACAATTGATGCTGACAGAGAGTGTTCGGCCACCTGGAGAACATTTCCCGACCGGGGATCGATCCCGGGCCCTGGCATAAGAAACCAGCGCACTTATCCGCTCGGCCACAACTCTTCCCCTTTATCTGTTTCTCTATGTGTTAACCCTTTACTTAATATGAAAAGCAGACGACACTTGCAAACAAAATTGAATAACTAATTTTTTTCATTTTTTTTGTCTCAAAATCATAGGTAATGACTTCTCTTTGAAATGAGCTCGTTCCAAAGAGGGGTCATGACTAAATGTTTTTGAGACAAAAACTGAAAATATAATGAAAATTTATTGGAGATTTTTGTGAATAGTGCTGGCTGGTTTTGGCCGTTACATTGGGTGAAGGGTTAAGAACATAAAATTAATAAGACTGCAGGCTCCTTTACTTGGGAAAAAATGCGCAATATGTTTGTACGACAACGCTTACCACAAAAAAACCCTGTAGTGGTATGTAAGTATCACCATCATGACTTGCATAACTTCCCCTTTATCACTCTTAGGGGTTCTAGGGGATTAGTTACTAAGCCTATTCAGTCAGCCACACCCCCCCCCCCCCCCCCCCCCCCCACACACACACACAAATTGGTGTAACTAATGAATACAGTTCATCTAATCTAATCTTAGTTGTGCTCTCATTGTAACATTTTCTCTCTTACTGACCCATTCTATTTATTACACATCCATTAAACTTTAAACCCTTGTATTCAACGGAATCGCCGCTATGATATAAATGATTCTGTTTTCAACGGGTGATATACAAGCCGGAACTTTTTTACCACACCGTTTCGTTACGCTCGAAAATTTTCCAAATTTCGTTATACAATCATCGACCGTCTGTCGCATAGAGTGAAAATGAAAACGTCCAAAGCAAAATAAAGTCGGTTCACAAAAAATTAGTTAAAAATGAGATAATTTTTTAAAAAAAGCCCAATCATTTCCAACCAGAACATTAACCCAGTCCCGTTGCCGTCTCGTTTTGTGGATCCCATTATATCTAAATTGGTCAACTTTATTTCGGTAAATCTTCGTACATCTTGACATGCTTCGAACTTCTCTTAAAAACGTTTCTCCCAGCTGTTTTGCAATTTTGCACATATTTGTACTTATATTTTTACTAACACTAATGGCCACCAAATGGTTAGGCGTGAATGGGCACCATCCCATTCACGCCTAACCATTTGGTGGCTGTTACTGTTAGTAAACAAACACTGGTTCCGAAAAGGTTGTTTTGATTTTTTATCGATCCATTTGATCAGTGCAGCTTCAATCAAAACAAACTCTTCATCGGGTTAAACATCGGAATTAAAATTTGTTTATTTAAAAGAATTTTAATGCATGGGTTGTGTAATAAACACAGAACGCGATGTGTGTTTGAATCGGTGAGTGTTTTACATAACTCGTTGGAATGGCGTAGTCATATTTCGCTCGAGCGGGAGTCGAGCCTTCCTTCGGCTCGAGCGAAATATGACTACGCCATTCCAACGAGTTATGTAAAATACCCACCGATTCAAACACACATCGCGTTCTGTCTATTTATCTAATAATCAACTTAATTTGCACCCCAAAACTCGAAAAAAAAACGTTTGTATCACCCCCGCCCACCACCTTCCGTTCCTATTCCGTATCAGACAGATTCATTTTCTGGAAGTAAACATTCACATATATGCATTGTTATTACGCATTAAAGTATAGTTCCTGAAATTCAAACTAATTTCAACCCAAATTAAACTGAACGAGAAGGGCGCATCGGAGATGCAGGCGTCGAGTTGTGGCTACTTTCTTCATACACTTTCTGGGACACACTAAAATGTGTACCCCGGCTCCGGCTCCGGAAAAGGTGTGCCTGGGAAATATAAAGTTGCATTTCTTTCTTATTCGTATGTATAATGCGATCATTTTGGGTATGTAGCATCCTTTAGGGATACTTTAACGGTATATGGAGAAATATTTAGAATTATTATATTTTTGTGAGTTTTATCGAAGTTTTCCCTTCAGAAACACACAAAAAAGTGTACCCCGGTCGGGTCGTTAATTAAATAGCTCGAGCTTTAATCCGATGACAATGGAGGTGTTGTGCAAGTTGAGTGTATAAACACTTCATTAAATTGCCCAACCAGTTCGCTGAGTGGATTATAATTCTCATTCATCTTATTCAGTTATTAGGACATTCTTGGTTGGAGTAAAATGAGGATGGTTTCCGTACAGACAAATAAAAGCGAATAGGTATATATATAGAGGATCTCAAACGAGTGATGTTTGGATATAAGATTTTTTGAAACGAGTTTGATGAATTTGATTCACAACGAGCCTTTAGACGCTTAGAGCTCAGAAGCTTCACACCAAGAAATTTGCTTTACTTGCACTTGTTGTCGTAATTGACGTCGTGTGAACTACGCACAAGAATACAATGCTGCTGCTATGGGACGACGCGCCGATTAGGCACTCGTTGATAATCAGGAAATAAGACATGGGTTGTTACGTCGAAATTAACGATGTTTCATGTGATATAGAGGAAAATACAAACATTACAGCAATCACGGAGTTCAAAGATTTATAAGAATGCCCGGCCGGGGTACACTTTTTAGTGTGTTTCTGAAGGGAAAAACTTCGATAAAACTCACAAAAATAAAATAATTCTAAATATTTCTCCACAAACCCTTAACGTACCCCTAAAGGATGCTACATACCAAAAATGATCACATTATACATACGAAGAAGAAAGAAATGCAACTTTATATTTCCCAGGCACACCTTTTCCGGAGCCGGGGCTGGAGCCGGGGTACACATTTTAGTGTGTCCCCACTTTCTTTTGAAAATCAGAAATGTCATAGCACTAAGCTCAAAATTCGTAAAAGTTTACTAATTAGGCCTAAGGCCCGTAATTCCGTAAGGACAGGGCCAGTTTTCGAACTTCCTTGAGATATTGTTGTAAAAGAACTGTACGACAAGTATTTGTCAAATAGGAGAACTTTTGTTCAAGTTATTGCGCTAACGAGCTCAAAATTGGTTAAAATTGACTAATTAAGGCCCATAACTCTGTAATGAAAAATAGGAATGTGCAGATTTTGTACCGGCCGTTTGAGATATTATTGCAAAAGACCTGTATGGCAAATATTAGTCAAATCGGTGAACGTTCGTTCAAGTTATTGCGCTAACAGTGCGAGGAAGCCCGGACGACCGCCCGCTCGCTCGCTCGCTCGCTCGCCCGCCCGGACGCACACCTACCGTCGCCAAACCAAAGGTCTCACTTGTTGACACAACTTAACCAAAATGAGGGAAACTGGCTTTCTGTAACGGTGTTGTTAGATGAATGATCGGTGGATATAGACTTCTGAGATAAATATACACCGATCAGGCCGAAAGCCATGATACTAAATTTCCAGTCGTTGTGTGGCTGGAGTTAAAAGTATCCGTTGGTGTTTCCGGGTAGTTGACAGTCGGTACATACTTTTGCATCTACACTGGGGGTGACCGGCGCTTAGGCCCACAGCATCAGTTCGTTAGTTACCTGCGCTCGGATTCGTTCATGATTTTTAAAAGTGCAGATTTTCTCCGATTTTAACAAGAAGTTGCGTGTTTATCGACTACAAATGACATAAACATGGTTAGTACACAACCTGAAAAGAATACAGGGGATTATTACAGTTGCTGTCTGCTAGAGGTTCCGAGTTCGATCCCCGTCCGGGACTACCCGCGTTGTGTCCATGGGCAAGGCACTTTATCCCGGTTGCCTACATGGGGGCACGATGGCGCCGTGTACTAAGGCGTACTGCACGTCGATGGTGCACATGTCTTCAACCGCTGTAACCCTACTAGAGCGGAGCTTGAACAGAGTTAGAATGTTGAGGAGCCAACAGTTGCTCGGTGGTTCTCTCCGGTTACTCCGGCTTCCTCCACCCGTAAACCTGTAACGGTCCTCGAGCATCTCCAGTTACAAAATGAAAAGTATTTTGTTTCCATTTGTGTGAAACTTGGCACTGATCAGTCCAGTTCTCAAAGCTTTTCCGTAAAACCCGATTTCCGAACAAGATTGTTGTATGAAAAACATAACAGAGAAACACAATTACTCACGAAATCTTCAATTCTAGAACTCATAAGTTCAGCATAAGTTAAATAGTATTATTTCCAAATGAAACAAAATACTGCATTTTGATTGACTGAGAGGTACGGTGTAACTTGCAATCCACAGTGGCTTTTTTTTACACCGTGGTTAACCACGGTGTAAAAAATAAGAATATACAATAGCAGGCTATATGGCTAAAAAACACAGTACCCATTTTTAATTGTTAATTCGTACCTTCTGCTCAGTTTTGTTAGAACAAGAATAAAAATACAGGAAATTTAATATTTATGTGCAATAAAATATTACAGATATGGATGTCCCTGGAACTGGCTCATTGAGCCAGTTCCAATGACATCCATATTTGTCTGGTTTTATTTATTAAGAAGCTTACAAAGTACAAATTTTCTGTCAGTTTTTGTCCACAATGTAGGTTAAAGTATTAAGTACACCAAAATTCTTGGAAATAAATCCGTTATCATTGTGTTTTCCAGGGTGTGTGGGAACTTACACCGGTTTGGGAACTCCAACACCCTTCGGCTTCGCCTCGGGGTGTATGAGTTCCCAAACCGGTGTAAATTCCCATACACCCGGGAAAACACAAGGATAACTAATAATATTATATTTCGTAGTTTGAAGCCAATGAGTAACTTTTGAGATATGCCATGGCGCTGATTCTTTTCATCAATGACTCAGATTTGTAGGCAGGCAGATCTGATGGGCTCAGATTCGTAGGCAGGCAGATCTGATGGGCTCAGATTCGTTGCAAATCACCGAGACTTCTCGGAATTGTTCTCACAAAATGATCAGTGTCACATGTAATTCAATTCGGTCGAGAACAAGAAATAATTCTTCCTGACAATACTATGCCTATAGAAGTATTATAAAGTATATAATTTTTACCAGTTTATGAAGTACATATTTATTTATTTATTTATTTATTTATTTATTTATTTATTTATTTATTTATTTATTTATTTATTTATTTATTTATTTATTTATTGGTGTTTAAGGTCACACATTTATGCCCAACGGCTAATCATGTATATCAGTTCGAGTCATCGGTATATTGGTTGAGTTGTATATATATTCTATCACATATCGAATAAAACATACATATTAAATGGACAGCCATATAACTTACTGTGCTAAGAACTTTAGGTGTTTAGCAGACAAGGAATTACCTATCCAATACGAACACACCCAGCGAAGTGTTTCGAATAAGCATACAATGTTTTCTTATTCCACCATGTCATGGCTCTGACACACCCTTCAACTAACTGTAAACTATTGGTTTTATAAGAAATGAATGGCAGATCCATTGTGTTCATTCAGTGGCTGCGCCATAGGGGGGCCCGCCCCCTCCCTTTTCCCTCGCCCCACCCTCAAAAAATCAAACTTCAAATTGCTATCTGACCGTGATTTTCGTGGAAGCGTTTACAAATAATGATGTGAGCCCAATTTTAGACACAATCTGGGGCCTTTGAAGACCACGCCAGATGTTGTAGAAACGCTCAGACATCGATCCCAAGGCATCCATATATGAAATGTTTTCATGGGAGAGATGTGCCCCCCCCACCGTTAACTGGAGGTGGGCACACCTTCCATCCCCCCCCCCCGGCTCAGGTCTGCTGCTTTCAGGATTTTCCTTCGGTAGCTCGACCTGGGGCCTCCACATCTTACCCCCCCCCCCCCCCAATAGAAATCCTGCATTTTGACCGAAAGACAAATTCATCAAAGTGTGTGAATTCCCGAATGGGATTCCCACAAAGCTCTCCCATTTGTTTATTTACTGATTGATTGACTGATTGATTTATTGATTACCATCTGGTGTGTGGGCCATTGAGAAATGAACGCAACAGTCGTTGCGTGTTGGGTCATGAACTTTTTTAGTAATTTTCACACAGCGCACCTGTGCTAAATGTAGTTTTTGGACAAGTGCAAACTAAAAATGAACCCTGAAGTGATTCATTCTTATTTGTATGGCTAAAAAGCTTCATTTAAAAGTCTAAAAGGCGACATTGTATACTTATAATTCAAATCTAAATATTGCACTTTTATGGGGTGGGTTGGTTGGATTATATATATAAAACTTTATCAAAAGATGCAAGTAATATGTACATTTGAGACCACATATGTTCACTATTTTCCCATCCGTCGCCACTCCGATATGCGGTCTGCCCTCAACACTAAAATCGACACATGTATACTTGGGCGCTTATACATATCGCAGAATAAAGGTAGTCGGTGTGTGTCACTATCTAACCCGAGCTTCTTCTGACGCACCCCTTGAACACCTGGGCTAAGTCCCAGATGGTTTAAATGACGGATTGTCAGAGGAAGCTCAGATTGGCCAAAACTACAAGGAGTTGAGGTAACAATATTAACAAGGGTTACGCAAAGCGTGGGCCACTGTCCCTGACCCGTAGACATGTTCGATAGCCTTAAAGTTATTGTGGGACAGAAACATTTTCAAAGTCGAAAGATTGAAAAACTGCCATAACTCTGGGAAAAATTATTGAACAGAACCCGTTCCTTGTTGGGAAATATGGGAGCAAATGGAGACTCGAACTTAATGAAAGCAAGAGCAAAGTTATACCTGTGGGCCGCAAAGTGGACCCCACTCGAAGGTGGAGAGTGGGTGAGTTCTGCATTCCGGAAGGGAGCAGCAAACTTCTCAGTGTAGGAGAGACAGGTGATTACGAGTATTTGGGGTTAAATATAAACATTACAGGAAGAGGCATCTACCGAAACCACACAAATAAATTGATTCTGAAGGGGAAGCGAATCCTTAACCAAATGAAACTTATAGGGAGAAACAGTTTCAATAAGGTTTTCGTGGGGAAAACCATTTGGGAAATGGTGGGGCTGCCAAGTATAACATACGGTACGGAAGTGGTACCCCTAAACCAGACGGCCGTAAAGAGCCTGGAAATCTTACAAAACGATGCAGGCCGATGGATAACGGGGTCGAGTAATGCCGCAGCGCTAGAAGCAATCAGGGGTGAGCTTGGGTGGATGAGGATCAAGGACAGGATAGACCTGTTGAAACTCGGTTATCTTAATTATTTGGTGAATCTCCCCGACAGCCGATGGTGTAAAATAATGTTCCTGCGAATTTTCAACTCAAATATCAAAACGGGGTGGATGGTCCAAGTGAGGGAGCTAGTAGAGAACTACTCATAGGAGATCTCGGACCTGGACATTGGGGCAAACCAGGGTAAAAAAATCGTCTGAGAAAGGGTCATGGAGGATTGTAACCGTAATTGGCGAGAGGGGGTCAAATCAAAGAGGTCTTTGGGTGGCCTGCGTGATAAAGAGAAGCCTGGTTTTGAAGAGTACCTTGATGGCACCTTTGGGGGTCACTGTTGTTCAAGCTGAGGTCGCGATCCCTGGAGCTGAGGGGAAAAAATGGGAAAGACGGTGAAAGGGAGTGCCAGATGTGTAACTTGGGCATGGTGGAGACCCTGGAACACTTCCTTCTACAATGCCCAAAGTATCAGTCTAAAAGAATGAGATTCACTGGGAGTATAATGGGGAAGTGGGATGGGAGAATGAAGGACATGTGGTTAGGGGGAGACTCAAAGGAGAGGGTTGATATGCTAATCAGTGAGATTGGGAAGAATGGGGCAAGGGATGTCATCAAGCAGTTCGTCTCCGAGTGTTGGGAGGAGAGGAGAAGCGTGGGAATAGGGAGGCAGTTGGGAGTCCAGGGGTAACCATGGCCTTCTCGTCCGAGAACCGCGACAAATCAGCGGCTGGCCAAAGTGTTATTATTATGTGCATGTCCGTTCCCCCATGTGGGTCTTTCAGCAAAACAAGGATATCCAAATCCGACCGATGGCTTTGAAATTACATTCCATATTGTTTTGTACGGACAGACAGACGGACGGAGAGACATGAACAGACGGGCGGACTGAGGTCTTCACTATATACCCCCAATCGCTCCTTTGGAGGTCGGGGGCATAACAATCAACATAATTATCCAGGTACGGTACGTGGAGGGTGGATTGTCCCTAAATCGCAGTGGGTTAGATTTCATCCAATTGACCAACGGGTTTAACCCGATGGTCTATGAGATGAAATTTTGTTGGTGGTTCTTGAATTTTGATGCAAAATTATTGAACTTTTACGCGTGGAGAAAATCGACATCACCACGATTTAGCGACAATCTACCCCAATGTACTTTTCTGCAGTGTACCGTTGAAATTTATCACCAGCAAGTAAACCGGCATCAACACAGCTCTTCCATATATCATGTATTAAGTCTTTATCTAACAATCATATAGATTTGGGCCTGAAAACCACAAGAAACGGTACGCATCACATAATGTGTTCCGATTCCGTATCATATAGACGACTCATTCTGATTCCGTATCATATAGACGACTCGTTTCCGGTAGCGCTACGGGCTATCATAACAGGCACATGGATACATTCTATGTGCGTTTCAGTGATCGACCGAACATTATGTCCCAAAAATGTTTAAAAATAATTTAACCCTTTGCCTAACATGAAAAGAAGACGACACTTGCAAAAAAAAAAAAATTGAATAATTAATTTTTTAAAATTTTTTTGTCTCAAAAACATAGGTTATGACCACTCATTGGAACGAGCGCGACGAGCTCGTTCCAACGAGGGGTCATAACCTATGTTTTGAGACAAAAAATGAAAAAATAATGGAAATTAATTGGCGATTGTTTGAGAATAGCATTGGCCGGTTTTGTACTTTACGTTGGGTAAAGGGTTAAAATTTAATCTGTTTATGTGACAGAATTGTTAGATAAATACAGATTATCATGATAATGTGCATGTCCTGTGATTTGTACCAGATTCTCGGTGGTGTCCAAAAATGGGATCATAACTCGCCGGCAAACCCGGCTCGTTGAGATCCCATTCTGGACACCACCTCGAATCGGATACAAATCACAGGGCATGCACATCATCATGATAATCTGTATTTGCATGCTGCTGGCTGATATTTCTGCCAGGTCAGTTTTTCTCTTGCCACTGCAATATGTATAATTTGGGCATATTTAATTAAATTTTCTCGCTGTAAATTGAATGGATATTTTCACCAATGATTTCTTGAGTTAAATTTATATGAATTTTTCATAAAATCTTGTTATAGCTGCTTTATAGCAGCTATGACCAGATTTAACGAAAAATACCTGGAAAATACTCAGCGTGTTAGAGTTAATAACAGCAAAACGTATATCGATGTTGGGATTGTGGATTTTTACGCATAACCTTCTATTGTATATAGATTACCAAATGAAATCAATGTTGAATCGCCTTCGAATCAGCACTCAGAAAGAGAGCAACGAACCTGATCGCAACCATAAAATCGCAAACGAATTCGCGCGTTCGTAATTTCAAACGCTTCGTACTCGTAAAATACTACTGATTTGGTCCCAATTCTTTCAATGTTTACAAATCTTCCTGAACGGGACAGAATACAATTTATGTGAACTGTGCATGTGATGTGAATTTCCAGCAATCACCTCCAGAATTTCCCATTGGAAAATACACACATTCTGCATGCGGCTATATTATATGCCAAAGAATAATCTAGAATTCTAAAATAAAGTATTTCCGTAATTTTGTTCAGGCGAATGGCACCCGTAACCAATATTTGACAAAATACCCATGTTATACTCACATTAATTTCTGTCACCTTTTTACAAAAACAGAGCTTCCGAAGTTTTTGAAAATCGGGAACGAATCTGCACGCTGTCGGAACGAATCAGTGTAAAAACAAGAAACGAACTGATTCTGTAATCGCCGGTCACCCCCAGTGATCTAACTCACCTTACTTCTTAAAAAAACAACAATAAACGAAACAGGTCGAAGCATTTTTTTATTTTGTTATTTACAAGAAAGTAATTCTTTAAAATAATAATGATAAACGATTTTTTTGTGTCCATAACTACTCGATTGCCCACTATTTACAACAAACACTTTCATGCAACGTATATGCATTATGAAAATAGTGGTCTCGCTAGGCCGCACCAAGTAGATCTTGTGTTTCTGATGCCATTTTTCTGTAAAATTGTTTGTGGGCGGGCGTTTTTTTTTATTTATTTTTTATTTTAGTAATTATTTCTTTGCCATCAAAAGTTCAGGTTCTTGGTTTGTTTTATATTTTAGGCCTCATAATGTACAGAATAGCATGAGTGGTGGTGTATTTCGTCCCTTGAGTGCAAGAAGGCTTTGCAATGCTAAAACATTGCAAAGCCTTGTTTCACTCAAGGGAAAATTTCATCAGTTTTATTAACTTGGGTAAAATATAAGTCATTTAATTATTATTTTTTTAAGTTTGCATGCGTTATAAAAAGAGAGCACGCGGCAGCCAAAAGGACCTTGAAGGGAGGGCGTGAGAAACAGATTTTTAACTTTTTAGGCCCTACACTGTCAACCTTTTTTAAAATTTGCGGCTTTGAGAGATATCGCCATTCAATCAAGCAACAATTTTTCCGACGAACAACAAATATTTCCGACAGACACTGTGGAGAGGGAGACCCCCCCCCCCCCCACACACACACACCAACTAGCCTCGCTCGGCCTTCCACCGTTTTGAATAACTGGTAAATAAAAGTGAGTGAACTGTGTATATAAATTTAGCGAGAAGTAATAGATATATCACTATTTTGTGTACTATGTGTGTAAATAATTGTACAGTTGTGCAGGTGTCCGGAGATATTTTGGACGAGGCGAAGCCGAGTCCAAATTTTGGAGGACACCCGCACAACTGTACAATTATTTACCCATATAGTACACAAAATAGTGATATATGTGATTTAATCCACAGTCCCTCAATGTTAACAAAAGTCAAAAAAATTATATTTTAGAAAGTTTGACACGAGTAAAACCACATTTTAAAACACCTTTTGCTTGCTCTACCCCCGAAAAACAAAATGGATATAACCCATTGTTTGCTTGCTAGAAAGTCTACTGAAGTTATGACACGCATCAGGAGTTCAAATATTGTGAACAGATCTGTGGCTTCGAAGTGAACTCACATCATGACGTAATTTGTTCCTCCGCTAATATAATGTCTCAGCTCAAGGGTGGAACACTTATTCAATCCCCCATCGAAAGTGCTGCAGATATATTTAATAATCGTTAATTTTTAAAGCATTTGGAAGAATAATTCTTTTTTTTATCTGAAGAAGAGGTTCACTTTCCCTCAGGGGTGGCGAGTGGTGGTGCCTGATTGCCGTCTTAATATTTGAAAAAGGGCGTTTTTTTTAGGTTATTTATTTATTTACTGGTGTTTAAGGTCACTTTTCTGCAGCTATGGCTAATTGTGACCGCAAAAAAAGTGTAAAGTCAAGTTTAGCCAATCGTTTACACCCATGCTGCCCATTTTAGGGGACTTCTACCCCGGGCACTGGTGACCAGGTCCTATTTTACCAGTAAAACTGAACTTGTTTACCATAGCAAACAAGCACTGCTTCACTTCTGAGGTTTCCACAGGAGTCCTTTTTGGGTTTCCAGGGCTGTTGGTTATTACAAGCAACAACGAATTAAAAAGTACATTATAATTTGGACACGATGCACACTCAATTCAGTAGCTCTGTCGAGAAAAGCTTGTCGATAATTCATGTGTTAGAAAGTTTTTCACACCTCCTTTACAGCATCTTTACTTTTGAATGGTTATGATTACAGTACCGTGACAATCGTACAAATATCTAGTTATTGGGACTGTTTCAAAACCGTCCCAATATCCAGATATTAGTACTGTTTTACTGAGCTGTTCTCATCAAAACTTGGTGTGATTTTATAGGACTTGTTTTCATGACAGAGAACAAAAGAAATATTAGGTAGCTGTGGATTAAAAGACCAATAAAGTAAAAAAAAAAGTTTTAATATTTGATTTGAAAGTAGAAATTGTTTAATATCACGGGAAAGTTGATTCCACAGTTTAGGATCACATGTGGAAAGTGAACTACTGGTCCTAAAACACCAAATGAACGATAAAGTGCACGCAATGTCAAAGATTATTGTAATATCTTGCTTTTAACCCCTATTATTTTATTTTAATGTCTGGTAGAAAGACGCATTAATTTGCGGTCTCCTTTTCTACCATGCAGCAAGACATAGATTATGGAGAAATCCTCTGCTGTAATGAGCCAATTAAGTGGATTTGCCTATAATGTTATTAGGGTATCCTGTAAAACTATCCCACGTTGATCTCGACCCGAGTGAAGTCGACCCAAAAAAGTGAAGTGGACCCACTTTTGGTGATTTCGACCCAAAGTGATTTCGACCCCAAAAACGTGATCTCGACCCAGTTATGAATTTTGCTAAAGAGGGTAATATACAAGAGTATGACGCAGTAACAGGTTCAAGATTATTTTATTTCATCATAAAAATAAGATGCATGGCTAAGAACAAGATATTAACAAAAACATGAATAACAACAGCAAGTTTTTTTATCATGAATATTCATTACTTTGAATGTAGAATTTAGTCCATATTTTTCTGAATGGTCTATGAATGACAATTTCATAAAACGTTCAGAAGATTATGACGAATTCCCATACGGTACAATATAAATTAAATATAAATGTACCGGACAATCTAAATTAAAAAGGATAGCACAAATATTATCACTTTATAAAACAAAATATACTTTAATGTATAAATCTATTTACAAAAATAAGGCATATCCCTTCACTATATATTTTTTAATTTTCCACTATTTCTTCGATTCATCATCTACTGAAAAATTGACAGAACTTTATCAAAACTAGTTAGATGTACCAATAATTGGAGATGATTCTAAATGAAGAAGTGGAACCGCTGTATCACTTGATGGTGGGGTTGGATCTAATATAGACGATTCATAGAGTTGTTGTGGCACCACAAAACTATTATGTAATAGTTACTAACTGAGTTGGAGGTATTGATGAATTTGAACAACCTGCCAACGTGCGGTATGTGACACCGAGCCGCGAAGTGGCGAGATGTTACAGCACGTTGGCAGGTTGTTCAAATTCATGAATACCGACAGCGAGGTTAGTAACTTACTTACACGCCAATTCACAGAACGCACGGATCCGGGAATGGTAAGTGAGAACAGGTGTTCAAGTGACGTCACCTGGTCTATTGTTCTATCAGGTATTTCACGACTCTTAAAAACCCGGAGAAGACAAAGGAATTGGTGTGTAAATACATATCTTTACACACCAATTCCTTTGTCTTCTCCGGGTTAATCTCTTGCCAGTTAATCTTTGCGTGCTCTTTCCACGTCCGTACCAATCTAACATCCGCCGTGTTGTCCTCACACAGATTGAGTTTCAGGTCCCGCTGTGAGGGGACACCCATAGTGGAAGTCAGATCATTTGTGCAACCCTGGCACAAACTATACATCAAATCTATGCGAGTCATGAATAAATTTTTGAACAGATGAGAAAACTGACACATTGCTACTTTCGTGTAATGACGGGCTTCCATATAAAATTAAATCCACTGAATTCCAGTTGGGCGTGAGTTTCGACAAATATTCTTTGAGGATACAGAGAATATCAGAATTTAAAGGACACGGAAGAAATAATGTTCTGCATCCTCAACGCCATCGTTACATAAGCAAAATGGAGAATCTGAGATGTAGTTACGGAATTTGTCACCATTAAGGTCACTACATCCAGTTCGCAATTTTGAGTGAATAATATTGTATTTCCTTATATCGGTTGAAAAATATGTTGGAGGCTTACACAAGGGTGGTGAGATGGACTTTTTGAATACCCCAAGTGACCGACTGTTTCGAACAACCTCCGGTAGGGTATTCTACACTTCAATACACGAAGGGAAAAATGATCGTTTGAAGAGTTCCGTTCGACAGAAATAAGGGACAAAATTAGATGCGTTTCGTAAATTGTATTGGGATATGTCGGCGACACGAGATGGTAAAAGATTGTGGAGGAAGTTCAGAGCATTCGCAGTGAGAATTTTGTAAAAGTTACACATTTTCTGAACATAGCGCCTGTTTTCCAGACTTCTCCAACCAACTTCCAACCGTGACAAAAGTCGATCCCATAGCACAGATCTTGTCAACCCGCTCACTATTCGGGCTGCGTCGTAGTGAATATCTTCAATACGATTTAGCTGATACTGAGGAGCACCGCTCCACGCAGAAGTACCATATTCCAA
Organism: Pictodentalium vernedei; assembly: GCA_031216915.1. Classification (NCBI taxonomy): domain Eukaryota; kingdom Metazoa; phylum Mollusca; class Scaphopoda; order Dentaliida; family Dentaliidae; genus Pictodentalium; species Pictodentalium vernedei. The sequence continues at coordinate 321,935,135 of CM062288.1, read as the reverse complement.
AATCGGTAATATGAATGCATGATATATTTTCGAGAATTTTCCTGTTAGATGTATACTTCAATTTTCTTAGTTGAGACAATCTCGAGCAAGCGTTTTTACAAATGTTATTAACCCTTTACCCAACGAATCGGCCGCATCCGCCCGCGTAATATGCAAATTCAGCAGTTGAAAAAAAATTATTTTTCAAAAAATTCAACAAAAACATATCATGTGACCCCTCGTTGGAACGAGCTCATCGAGCTCGTTCCAACGAGGGGTCACATGATATGGTTTTGTTGAAATTTTTTGAAAAATTTGAAAAAATGATATTTAAAATAATAAATTTTGATATCGTATGCGTTGGGTAAAGGGTTAAAGTCATCTGACCAAGACAGGTTTGACTGCGAGGTTAAACCCAAATGTTTGTGAGAATTACAAAAATCAATTGTTTCGCCATTAAACGAAATATTTAATGACGAGATATTTTTGTTAAGTGTGAATAGGATTGCTTTCGTCTTTTTGCATTAAACGAAACAAGCCATGTGTCAGCCCATTCGTTTACTTTTTTGAGTTCCTCGTTCATTTTTGCTCGAAGTTGCAGGGGTCATTGGACGATTCTGTCAGACACGTGTCATCGGCAAACATGCGAGTAACTGAATCAATTTTGTCGACGATGCCATTGATATATATAAGAAACAGGAAAGGTTCTAGGACCTACCCCTGTAGAACCCCAGCCTTGACTTTCTTATAGTTGGAATTACAACCATTTATTTTTACCCTATGTTTTCTGTCCTTGAGATAGGTGTGAAACCAGCGGAACAAGGGACCCGAGATACCGTACTGTTTTAAATTGTATATGATTCCTCCGTGCCATACTCTATCAAATGCCTTTGAAATATCACAAAAGACACCACATATATATAAGTTTTTATCCACTGCGTCACAAAGGTTATGATAGATCTCTAATAATTGGTAAACGGTGCTGTTGTTTGGAAGGAAGCCATGTTGTGTTGACATGGTAACTCGTGTGAGCGGCCATCTTGTGACGTTATCTCCATAGTGATATGTGGTGTTAGTGCACTTGCGCAGTGCGTGTTGTTATGGTGGTACGTGTTTTCGTCGGCCATTTTGTATACTGGAGGCCACCATCTTGGTTTCTATGTTACCGAAAGGCCTACAACAAGACAGGGATATGTTCGGAGGGTATGTTTCTTTGTACAAGAGTAATTTCCTGATCTGTGGAATTACCACAAACAACCCGACAATCCCTCCAACTCACCAAAAACTACTTTATTTGATACGGATTCCCCATTTTTCGGCTTGGCAAGTAGGACCCCGGGATGAGTTCGATTGAACTAGAGTATATAAAATTACCCAAAATAGACACGACAATCCCGCGAAATCACAAAAATCCACTTTTATTAGATATGAAATCCCATTTTGGGCATATAAAAATAGCATGTAATGCTACAGTACAGAGATATCTCCAGGTAGAGGTATGTTCTATTCAATAGGAGTACTCTTTCCTAGATTCCCATTATTATACCTATTACAAAATCTACTCTAACACTAACAGGCTATACCGACCCAACTATCGGTTCCCTCGTCCAAGTCTTACAATGACCAGTGCTTGATTTCCCTTGACCTGTATGCAGAGTTATCTCCCTTGTGTATAATAAAAACCTACATTACTCCCAAAGCCAAGAATCTATCGAGTAGTTACTGGTAAGTCATCGCCATGACAACACAACATGGCACCAATGGGTCACGTGAATATGACGTCACATGAGATCCCCCCCAAACGGGCCCTGAAAACCACATTACATACTACTGACATGTCGTCTGGATTCAAACAATATTTTAATCTACATGAAAAGGAGCCAGAGTGGGGAGTGACAATTATAATGTTATGTTCTAAATACTGCTTATGCGTTAATGACTTATTTGTACTGGTAATATCTCCACCGTTGGAAAATTGCAAGATAAAGAAATTAGCAACTTCGGTTGCCTGCTCGTGGAGATGTGTGAATCCTGTAACCTGCACATTGTTAATGGGCGTGTAGGGAGGACTGTGGAGTAGGGAACCTCACATGTAAAAATAGAAGTCTAATCCATTACTATATTGCTAAAGCCAATATGCAGGGACGTGGCTAGAGGTTTCCGATTGGGGGTGGGGGGGGGGGAGTAATGAATTTCCAACTAAGGGGAGGGACCGGGATGGGGAAGCCCCCTCCCGCCCCCACCCCCTAGTTGGAAATTCACTACCGAGAAAGATTTTGAAAATGAAATCATGAAAGGGGGCATCAAATTGATTCTAGTAAATGATATACCAACACATTTATGATAGAATTATCAGGTTATTATTATTTGGTATTCTTCTGTGAATTGAGTATGTGCTAAGCAAATGCTCAAGCTGAGAACTTTGAACAATTCACACTGTCCTAACATTAAATCAGATCTTATGCAGGAATGATCAGTTTTCGATGCTTGATCATTGTGTAACTGTGAATGATGGAATTAACTCACGATAACGATTTTACATGATGTGATTTTCTTGAAGTTCATTCGAGAATTTTTTTCTTATTACGATAAGTAAACGTACTATAGAAATCTCGTACCGATTGACATCATGCGTACTTATGAAGCTCGATATTGCGAACACTGTAGTTGTAAATAGTAACAGTTAGAATTTTTGCCCATTGGGAACCGAGTTGGGATTTTTGGAAGTAAAGGAAACATCAGCATCGCCAAAGAAGCTCTAAAATCCAGATATATGGAAATTCCAACTACTCATGACTTGCCCTCCGAATTTCCAATTATAGGAAATTTTGGTGATAATTGACACCCCCCACCCCACCCCCTGTCTCCACGTCCCTGACCGTATTCATTCTTCACAGACATGAAAGTATACAATTTAAAAAATGATCGACGATTTTGAGGCGTCGGGAACATAAAAACCCTTAAGATTTTTTTAGCATTGTTTATTTATAGAAACAACCACCACCCACCACACCCCACCTCCAAGATAGCGGCGCTAAAGACACTTTCCGAAAAAAGAATATGGCGGCCGGTAACCAGATAATAATTTGGGTCGTGGAATTAACACACTCAAGACAGAGAACTCTAAGCTCAAAGAACTCATTAAAGATTTCACGTGTCATTCGATGTGCGACAACTTACTCGTTACTGGTATGAAGGAGGAGGGCGATGAGGATTGTAAAAGCTTTTTGCGTATATTTGTTGGAAAAGAGCTTCATCTGCCAAGTGATATTATTAGTTACCCCGTGTCTGATCACGTGGTACGGGTTTTTACCTACTCGAAGCCAGTCGTATCCCATGAGGCCTTCGGCCGAATGGGATACGGCTGGCTTCGGGTAGGTAAAAACCCGTACCACGTGGTCGGACACGGGGTAACGAATTTATCTATTGACTTTCCGTTTTAGAAGTACAATCTATTTCATGTGTGAACACACACAGCATGAGATCTTTTATCTCCATTGTTGAGCCATACAGGTTTCTGTGGAATTTTTGTGCAAAAGAGTTTTTGTGAAAATATGCTGATATGACTAGCATAAAAAAATTATTGAATTTCTTTTTGTCTTTTTTGTCTCACAAACATAGCTTATGAACCCCACATTGGAGGGTACTCGACAAGCTCATTCCAATAAGGGGTCATGAGCTTTATTTTTGGAGATAAAAAATTAAAATATAATACATGTACACTGTAAAACTGGAATGACGCGTCTTCTGCGGAGTATGGACAATTTGTAGATTTCGGAACGAGGCTTCATCTGGGTATGGGAAATTTGTCAGTGGCTGGGCGGACGTATCGTGGGTTTCAATGAATATGGTCTCATACCACGTATCTATCAACCAATCAAATCAAAAAATTCACTTTAGTCAATAGATAAATGCCCACCCAATTTGAACGAGTTAATCGAGTTGGAATAAAGGTGTCACAATATCCAAAACCAAAAGGAGCAAAGTTCTCTTTTTTCAAAGACTGCGAATTCGGTCTAAGGAAGAGTTATGAACGTAACCCTTTACCCAGCGTAACGGCCAAAACCGGCCAGCGCTATTCTCCAAAAACGCCGAATAATTTTCATTAGTTTTTCATTTTTTTGTGTCAAAACATAGGTTATGACTCCTTGTTGGAACGAGCTCGTTCAAATGAAGGGGTCATAACCTATGTTTTGAGACAAAAATGAAAAAAATGAGTTATTCAAGAATTGTTTTATGCAAGTGTCGTTTGCGTTTCATGCTAGGTAAAGGGTTAAAGGCAAACCATATTACATCAACGAGCAGTTCCCCGTAGGAGAAGGGCAGAAACAAAAGCTACTTTACCCTAAGCTCAAGAAATCCATCAAAAACGATAAAAAGCACGGTTAATGAAAGACTAACATTTTATTGACGGGAAATATTACAGCGACTAAACGGAAATAGCTAAAAAGGACAGCTATAATGGTGGTAAATCACCAGGTACAGTCGAACCACCAAACAAAACACTACCGTGTCTCATCAACACACACAAAATGGAGGTGCGCTGGCGACCATTGCTCACAAAATTCTGCAGACATAAAAAATACAAAACATCCCAACCGAAAATGCGTGAATGCCTGGCTATTCTTGGCCTAAACGTCTGCGGGATAGCTAGTAGACCTCGAAACCCCGATTTCATTCAACTGATAAATGCGTACGATTTAACCCTTTACCCAACGCAGACGATATCAAAATTTATTATTTTAAATATAATTTTTTAAACTTTTCAAAAAAATTCAACAAAACCATATCATGTGACCCCTCGTTGGACCGAGCTCGACAAGCTCGTTCCAACGAGGGGTCACATGATATGGTTTTTTTTTAAAATTTTTTTGAAATATAATATTTTTTCAACTGCTGAATTTGCATATTACGCGTGCGGATGCGGCGATTCGTTAGGTAAAGGGTTAATCTGCCTCTTTTTGGCCGTTACGTTGGATAAAGGGTTAAGTTCATAACTCTTCCCTCCCACGAATTCGCGGTCTTTGAAAAAAGAGAACTTTGCTCCTTTTGGTCTTGGATATTGTGACATCTTTTTCCAACTCGATGAACTCGTTCACACTGGATGAACATTTATTACTTTCCAAAGTGTGATTTACTGGGATTTCCGGGTTTGATTTATTTATTTATTGGTGTTTTAAGGTCACATATTTCTACACAATGGCTAATCATGACCACGATAGTTTTACGGGTGGTGGAAGCCGGAGTACCCGGAGAGAACCACTGAGCAACGGCGAGCAGCTGTCAGCTCCCCAACATACAAACTCTACACAAGCAGCGTTAGCATTGGTTGAAGACAGGTGCACCATCGACGTGCAGTACGCCTTAGTACACAGCGTCACCGTGCCCCCACGTGGGCAATGGGGTGAATTGTCTTGCTCAAGGACACAACGCGATTGCCGCAGGTGGGATTTGAACCGAGGGCCTCTCGGCTTGCAGCCTGCACCTCTACCTACTGAGCCACCGCCCCCCCCCCCCTCCGGGTTTGATTATAAACGATAACTTCGCAAGTGAATTATGCAATCAACAATTGTATCATGTATCCGTGCGCGCAAACGAAGGCGCTTTGCCGTGGGTATAATGGGTACTTCATTGTTTTTTGAGGTTTTTTTTTTGCTTTTTTTTAACCCTTTACCTGACATGAAAAGCAGACGACACTTGCAAAAAAAATTCTTGAATAACTATTATGACGAGCTCGTTCCAATGAGGGGTCATAACCTATGTTTTAGAGACAAAAATGAAAAAATAATGAAAATCTTTTTTTGAAAGACCGCGAATTCGTGCGAAGGAAGAGTTATGAACTTGTGTGGGTGGGTGGGTCGCATGGGTGCGCTTAAAACTATTTTAGAATTTTTCATAATTTTCTGCAATATATCATTATTTATGTTCCAAACCGCCGAAATAATGCTGTAAATCAACCCTAATTGGTTAATTGCAACACAAGGAACCTTAATAAGTGTTAATGAGGTAAAATCTGTGGAAATGTCATAAATAATACATGACGGTGGAGGGATGGGTGTCTGGTTCTTTGTGTACAAAATATGCCGGACAATTGTTTTGGAAAAATACTTTATAATGCACCATATACAACATGAATCAATGTAAAAATGTGCTAGTATCAACTAATATTCTATTCACTTCAAGGGCTTCACTTATTTACTCAGATGTTAAAAGGGTATTTGAGAGTATTTTCTGTTGTTTACTCGTTGTCAATGATTTAGTATTATGATGGAGAAGAAGTGCTAGTGAATTGATTCTGACAACTGCCCTGTTTCAACTTGGTTAACTCTTTACCTAACGTAACGGCCAAAACCGGCCAGCGCTATTCTCAAAAAACGCCAATTAATGTTCATTATTTTTTTCATTTTTTGTCTCAAAAACATAGGTTATGACCCCTCGCTGGAACGAGCTCGTCGAGCTCGTTCCAACGAGGGGTCATAACCTATGTTTTTGAGACAAAAAATTAGTTATTCAAGAATTATTTTTGCAAGTGTCGTCTGCTTTTCAGGTTAGGTAAAGGGTTAACAGTTCCAACACGCTTTCAAATTTAATAAGACTTTACCACATGTGTCATTGGTAACTGGAGTTTTTGGAAAATTGACAAATATCATTTTCAACTGATTTTTGATTGAGAAGTCTGGAAAAATAAACAAAACAATAACTAACAAGGTTAGTACTTGGAGTCACTTATGGACTCAATCATGTAGACTCCTGCCAGAATCAAGTAAAAAATAAATAAATGAGTCAGAATGGATTGATTTTCTTTGTCATTTTTAAGTTTACACATATGGTTCAAATCAGGGGAATAATTTAAACATATTTTATTTACGTCCATCAGGGGAATGGGGTTGGGCATATCTTAGGCCATCATTCATACTTTCATGGACATTGGGCTGTTCTGGGCGAGTTGTTTAAGATATCGGGAGCCTCATTTTGCAAACAGGAGGTGAAACTGACCAAATCGTTGGTGTAGTTAAATGATCAGACATCTGAGTACCTCTTCTGTAATAGCGGCGTACGACAAGGAGAAAATCTGTCTCCCCTACTTTTCTCATTTTTATACGACAACAGTGTTAGAGGAATGTCTTGCCTCGAGTCCGATTGGAAGAAGAGCTCTCTGTTTTTCTACGAATGCTCGTTTTTCTTTATGCGGATGATACTGTTATATTAGTCAAGTCAGCTCATGGCATACAAGCAGCAATAGACCAATTCCCTGATTACAGTTCTACCTGGAAACAGAAGATAAACACCGAAAAATTCAAAGTGATGGTTTTTGGCCGAGGCCGTATAGCAAAATAATTTACATTTAATCGACAACCCCTAGAATGTGTCGGTGAATATAAATATTTGGGCCAAATCTTTTCAAAAAGTGGTTATTTTGCAAAAGCCGAGACTAAGTTTCAAAAAGCAACACGAACCATGTACTCTGTAATCAATAAAATAAGATACTACTCTCTTCTGTTTGACAAATTAGTCCGTCCAGTAGTTCTATATGGCTGCGAAATTTTGAGTTACCAACTCAACAAGTAATCCAATACGACTTATCTTGCTAAATATCGTCCGAGGGCCCAGGCTTGGCACAAGAGTCAGAACTTTTGGGGAATCCCAAAAATTCTGGACGCTTAGGCCAATCCCGGCCCCCAAAGTTCCGGGACCCGAAGTTACTACCCGCCCCACCCTTTCCCCAGCAACAAATCGAACAAGTATATTGTGTGCTGTTATCTTCTTCACGTTAATTAGAAGTAATTATTTTCTGAATTTCAGGTTGTTCTCCAGAACATCTAGAACAATGAAACAAATCTCATCTAATGTTGTCTGGTTGCAGCTGGTGGTGGTGTTAATATCACATTCTTGTCAGCAGCAAACGGAACCATGTAGTGGAAACTCAAATAATCCATGTTCCTGGAAAGACGATGAAGCCTCTCCTAAACACGATGAGGTACGTACTGATTATCCAGTTGGCACGAGCACTGTGCCCTTCTACTGGGAACTGAAAAAACAATCCACCGGAATCGAAAAACAGCAGGCATCGCGTGCTCAGGAAACAGGGTTGTCTTGGAATAACAGTGCCAGTTTTTTTACACCAAAGGGAACGACGACAGCTGAACCTCCTTCACTTGAAACAAATATCACAATTTCAGCAACGGAGCAAAGAGATCGGGAGTTTATCAGCAATACAAGCGAGCAGACGACAGAAGCGAGAGAAAACAGGTTCGTTTCACTTTCTTATAAAACTACGCTTTTTGTACCGTTTGTACCCGCTGATCAGCCAAGAACAGATATTTCGCCATCATACCCTGAGGATGGAAACCTGAACATAAATAACAGTAGTAAAGAGGCTGGGAATGTTGATCAAATCTGCTCTGGTGCTGATGACAGAAACTCTTCCGTTAAATTCATATGCGACTTTTTTGAACGAATTGAAGAGAACAAATTCGGCAGTGATGAAACGGATTATGCAATCAGTCAGTTAGATGAGTGTACAGAAAACCGCCAAAAGGATTCTTGTTTAACCCAACGCTTCTGTTCTTGTGACGATGAATGTACTATATATAACAACTGTTGTTACGATGCACAACCTCAGTCTATAGAGCCCTCTAGACGTATCCAAATAGAAAACATATATGCTACGTCATCGTGTGAGAACGCCGTCAACGGTTTGGGTTGGTTTATGGTGTCATCATGTCCAAATATAGCTACTAACATTACACTAAAAAAACAATGCGAGTTTCCAAACTCGTCTGATTTGGTAAGTTTGGTCCCCGTGTACGATCAAAATTTAAAAATATCATACAAAAACTCATATTGTGCTAAATGTCATGGAGTGAAGGCAGAGTTGCCATTTTGGAATGTGTACATTGAAAGATGTAGTAAACAGTTTCATGCCAGCTTGAACCTTGAAGAAGATTTGATGGTTAAAATTCAAAGACTTGCTCAGATTCGTCCGTGTCAACTGAGGACTAGACCAATGGAAAGCGCTAAAACCATACCATGCCATGAAAAGTATAGTGACGCTTATCAATGCTTTGGTCATCAATCCCGCGATTTTCTCATCTACAAAGTTGATTACAACAGGCGCAAACCAGTTTTTGGACAAACTCGGAGTTTTATGAGTGTTGAAGCAGAAAAGGGTTCCGAAGAGTTACTTTCTATTTCAGAGCATCTGTCAATGAACAATGCCATACAACATTACATTGAACACATATGTGGTAAATATTCAAACCTAGTTGTAATTGGAAAGAGATATTTCAGAAATTCGATATGCACCTGGTGTATTCATGAGACTAAAAAATGTTCCAATACAATAATTATAAGAGGCCTTAACACATTTAGTGCACTCATCAATTTCACAGCGGTTTTACACAAAACGCCCAAAAGATCTGCCTGTAAAGAAAACGAAATATTTGATTGTTTAAACGTAAGTATACCCTGAGAAATAAAGGTATTAGTCTTAATTGGTCTTAATATGGTAAACAAGATGTCAGTTAACCCTTTATCTAACGTGAAAAGCAGTCGACACTTGCAAACAAAATTCTTGAATAACTATTTTTTTCTTTTTTATCTCAAAAAACGTAGGTTATGATCCCTCATTGGAACGAGCTCGACGAGCTCGTTCCAAAGAGGGGTCATAACCTTTGTTTTTGAGACAATCGATCGTCTATCCGCGAACTAACCTGGCTCACAGACGTAGCTTAACATCGGTGATCAGACGAGAACCGGTTACCTCAACGCCTCCGCGCCCCTCCTGTTCTGATTTAGTTATTTATTTATTTATTGATGTTTAGGGTCACATATTTATGCACAATGGCTAATCATGACCGTGACAGTTTTACGGGTGGAGGAAGCCGGAGTACCCGGAGAGAACCACCGAACAACGACGAGCAGCTGCCAGCTCCCCAGCATCGTAACTCCACACTGCAGTACAAGCAGGGTTAGATTGGTTGAAGAAATGCGCACCATCGACGTGCAGTACGCCTTAGTACACGGCGTCATCGTGCCCCCACATGGGCAATGGGGGTGAAGTGTCTTGCCCAAGGACACAACGCGGTTGCCGCAGATGGGATTTCCTGTTCTGATAAAAGTGCACAAGGAAGACATTTTCTGGGAAATCTCCTTTCTCGTTAGCTCGACAACTTTAACAAATATCAATGGATTTGGGTATATGGGACACCCTTTCAATGTCTTGAATTAGTTTAACTCTTTGCCCAATGTAACGACCAAAACTTACCAGCGCTATTCACAAAAAAACACCATCCAATTTTCATTACTGTTTTCGCTTTTTGTCCCAAAAACATAGCTTATGAGCCCCTCATTGGAACGAGCTCGTTCCAATAAGGGGGTCATAAGCTATGTTTTTGACACAAAAAATGAAAAACAAATAGTTATTCAAGAATTTTATTTCCAAGTGTCGTCTGCCTTTCGTGTTAGTTAAAGGATTAAAAACCAGTGCGGTTTGGCCATGCTGATCGGAGTTATGGTCCTCAATTGGAAAATTTTTGCCTGTTTTCAGCTCGAAAGCGCGATAACTTCAACAAATATCAATGGATTTGACCAATATTTAGTATATGAGACTGCCTTAACAATGTCTTGAATGAGTTTGAAAACTGCTACGGTCCCACTGAGTGGAGTTATAGCCCTTAATTAGTTAATTTTTGCCTGTTTTCTAATTGTGAGCACGATAACATGAACAAATATCAGTATTTATTTGTTTATTTATTTATTGGTATTTAAGGTCACATACTTATGCACAATGGCTAATCGTGACAGTTTTACGGGTGCAGGAAGCCGGAGTACCCGGAGAGAACCACCGAGCAACGACAAGCAGCTGTCAGCTCTCCAACATCGTAACTCTGAACTCTGCACCGCAGCACAGGCAGGGTTAGATTGGTTGAAGACATGCGCACCATCGACGTGCAGTACGCCTCAGTACACAGCGTCATCGTGCCCCCATGTAGGCAATCGGGGTGAAGTGTCTTGCCCAAGGACACAACGCGGTTGCCGCAGGTGGGATTCGAACCGAGGACCTCTCGGCTTGCAGCCTGCACCTCTACCAACTGAGCCACAAATATCAGTGGATTTGATTTTCTTGTAATGGCAAGCCTTATAGGTGCTACAAAACTCGACCCCACATTGGCGATGCGTAATCCTTCTTTATTTCTTAGTGCTTAACCCTTAAATCCCCATATAGCCACAAACTGCTCCTTCTATATTGCGCTGAAAAAGTTGTCCCAAGGGAATTCTTCCTTAATTACTCGAAGCCTACTGACAGGATGTATTTTTCTCCCACCACTTAGGTACTGAGATATATATAAAGTCGTATGGGATAGTTGGGAGAGATATGCCTTTTTCACTCTACCCACGTGACAGCTATCTCACCCCACCCACGTGACCAACCTATTTGCATATTTAATTGGTACCGGAATTATTTAACTGGTAGAGTGCTGAATTATTTTTAGTCATCAAAATTTGTTCAAATATCTTTGCCTTGTTAGAATTTATGGGAGAGTGCCAATAGGCACCCCCATCTCCTCCTCCGCCAATAGGCACTCTCCCATAAATTCTAACAAGGCAAATCCTAACAGACTAAATAGTTTATCTTCAAAGGTGATATGTTGAACAGCCACTGAATTTGAAGCCATTAAGTTGTGGTACCAACACTTCAGAACAAAGCCCAAATATGGGCTTCCAGCACTCTACCAGTTAATCATTGCAAATCACGTCTGTAGATGTATAAACAAACAAAATCGAAGCCCGTTTTGCTTCTGTATATACGACTGACTTTATAGACGAAAATCGAAACCAGAAGACTCAGCGAAAAACTTCAGCACACCTCAAATTGCTCTATCGGTTTATTGGGGAGAAATATACACGTGATATCATTGCGCCCTGTCAAACTGAAGTACAAACCTGGAAAGGACGTGTGCTCAACATGCGGTGCTAGTCTGCGTGTATTGAAGTATATACCATTGGCATATACCACACTTCTCGACATGGTTTTCTCCTAGATTTAACACACTAAGAAATATTTGTTCATGGAAAATATGGTATTTTCTTATTACTGGCGTCGCAGCCCAAAAATGGTGGGAGAAAAATCATCCCTGATGGGTATCTTGGTGGGACGGGTAAGATATTTGAGCCAGACACTCGGCAATCCTCGTGTCTGACTCAGATATCTTGCCCTTCGGGTGAGATTTCCCCATCCCACCCAGATACTGCAAATAGGGCTGTCACGATTTTTGAATTTAGGAATCGATTAATCGTCGCAAATAATCGATTATAATCGATTAATCGTACATAGATGACCCCGTCCCCACATTTCCCTCTCTTTAAGTCGTTAAAAATGAAGTTCAAGTCAGTTGACCTTCCTCAAGTAAATAACGAAGACGATCCTCTTTTAGGTACATTCAAAGGTTTGATGTTCTGAACTTTTGAACCGTCAGTGTAATAATCAAGACCGGTCGTCAGTTGCGAACTTCGCAAGTTCGCAACTGCCGACCGGTCTTGATTATTACATTGAGGGTTCAAAAGTTCAGAACATCAAAGCTTTGAATGTTTCTAAAAGGCAAATGCTTCTAACGGCTTCTTGAGATTTAACGTCCACGTTCTTGACTCTTTACCTAAAGAAACAATGGTTTTTTTTAATTTTTTTAAAATTATTAAACGTCTAAAACGGGGTAAAATTTACCGATTCTTCGACAACGAAAAATACTAATCGATTTCGGCGTGATCGATCAGCACTCGATTAATCGAATAATCGTGACAGCCCTAACTGCAAATGAAGCATTATGCAATAAACAACGTGTTGTGGAACAATATGGCATTATACAACAAAACAACGCATTTTTTACTGCATTTTGCATTAAATGATTTTATGTTTAATCGGATGTGGATGAGGCCATTCTGACGTGTTTTGCACAAGGCATCTCGAGCAATTTTATAGCAGTCCCTACCGCCGAGCTAAAGTAAATAGTTACGCATATCTGGTGGTTGAATGTGTATGTCACATTTCAAAGGCAGTAGAGTGTTTCATGAGAATCCCGGTAGTGGAGCAGCCCATGACTATGCTCTTACCTGGGTTTTGTTTTACCAGCAAAATTGGACAACGTAACTACGCCTGGGGTGCAAGTCCCCTCAAGGGGGGGGGGGGGGGGGCATACATTCAAATGGTTAGCTACTCTTGAACTTCACAGACTAACTTGTGTGAGTTGAGTAGTATAGCATGTGCTTTAACACCTTTTTACGAAGATCTGATTCACGATTTCATGTGATGGCATGCCACTGTGCATGATGAGTATCATGCTCGTTGTTCTGGTGGCCCCTGACGGTCATGTTGTGACGGCATTGGCAAGGAGTTACACATTGTTAGTGCACATGTTTCTGACCCCAATTTTGTATGATTGAGGGCGCCATCTTGGTTTATAAGGTGTCACGTTGTTACTAAGGGACCCACATACGACTAGTATAGCGTGTATGTGCCAGAGTATATCTCTTCATCGAAAACGACCCAACAACGACCATAAATAACAAATGAATTCAAAAACTGTTTATAAGGCTCGGATTCTCCAGCTTAGTAACCTGATACAAACAGGGTTATGCGTACTATCTACGTGCTGTACACCGTACACCGAGTGATCGTACGCCCAGTTGGAGAACGGGGGTTAAGTGTCATGGCCAAGCACACATGCATATAATGCGGGACCGAAACGAACCCACTGCTCTAACCAATAAGCCACCATGCCCCTCATCCATAAAAGATATGATCTTTGGGTTAGGAGCTAGAGGTCACGTGGGTTTTAGTCTGGGTGCTAGGAGCCAAGAAGGCTAGAGGGTGGTGTAGAAGCAACAAACTACGAAACGTGTAACCCAGAAGTGTAGAGACTGTAGCAGTCGAGGTATAAAGGCCATTTACCAACCAGCCTGGTTGGTCCGGATCTCTCAGTCTCGTGGTAAATCGGTCGCTTTGTGTGCTAGAGGTCGACGGTTCGAACCCCGGCTCCCGCACTTATCTCTCCTCCTGTTACATTTGGGGGCTCGTCCGATCCTCAGCAGTAGGTGGCACTGCGGGTGTTTCGACCGCTCTGAGGGAGGAACCTGGGTGAGATTCACATGTGGTGAATCTCAAAAGAAGGGGAGAGTAGTGTAGCGGTCGAGGTATAAAGGCCATTTACCAACCAGCCTGGTTGGTCCGGATCTCTTAGTCTCGTGGTAAATCGGTCGCTTTGTGTGCTAGAGGTCGACGGTTCGAACCCCGACTCCCGCACTTATCTCTCCTCCTGTTACAAGACTAATGCAAACCAATACTCACTGCCGTGGACTCGTGAATTCTAATTTGGATCTTTGTGGATTAACGTGGACATTTGTGGTCTGATATTGTGAACCTCTGTGTTCTAATGTGGACCTTTGTGGACTGATACGGGCCTTTGTGGACTGATGTGAACCAGTTCGGACTGCTGTGAACTGATGTCAGTAGTTTGGCATCTGCTGGGGACTTTTGGGAGTGAAGAGAGTGGTGATTTGGGGAGTACTTGGGACTATCGGGAACTGAATATATTGTTTTTCGTTTGTTGTAGTAGTTGTTGTATTGGTTGGTTTAATATTTGCAATGGTTTGTTTAGTCTTTAGTTCAGCTGTTTTGTTGGTTAGCGTAGTTGTTTGTTCTTGTGGTTGTTGGTGTCATCGTTGCAGTGGCTGATGTTTTATCTAACAACCATATAGATTTTGGCCTGAAAACCACGAGAAACGGTACGTATCACGAAATGTGTTCCGATTCCGTATCATACAGCCGACTCATTCTGTCAATTTCTGATTCCGTATCATATAGATTCAGTTTCCGGTAAACACCGCGCTATGACAAATAATATCATTAGATGTATTGTTATTGCACTAAAATATGAAATTCAAAATTTTGACCAATTCCAACCAGTTTAAACTGAAAAACGGGGGAAACGGGCTTCATGTAACGGAATTTTAAGATAAATGTATTATCATGACCAAATGCATGTCCTATAAGTTGTATCAGATTCTCGGTCGTGCTTACAATCGGATCACAACTCGCCCTGATGGGCCCGTTACGATCTGATTGTAAACACCACCGAGAGTCTGATACAAATTACAGGATATGTACATGGTTATGAAAGTATATGTATCCGTCAATGTTGAAGTTGTTGTAGTATTTGATGTTGTAGTTGCAGTGGACAGTGTAGTATTTGTGGAGGTTCTTGTAGTGGTTGGTGTAGTAGTAGTACAGTTCGTGGAGAGTGTATTATCACTAAATCACCCACAGAGTGGATATTCCACCCAATCAATAATTGCAAATTTGTTGCAAAGCATAACAAGCACAGGCAAAGTTTCAACCAATGGACCTCCGGGTTAAACCCGGAGGTTCATTGGCTGAAACATTGCGTGTGTTTTTTGTCCATATGAATTTGAAAGTTATAGTTTGGGTGATAACTTCACTCCGTGGGTGATTTAGTTACAATCCACTCTCCACGTACTATAATAGTTAATACTGTAGTTGCGGTTCTTGCTTTTGCTGGAACATCTGTAGTGGTTGATATTATAGTAGTTGATGTTTTAGCTGTGTTTTGTGGTGTTGTAGTGATTGGTGTTCGCGCGTTGGAGATTAGTGTAATGATTATTTTGTTTGGTTATTGTAGTAGTTGTAGGAGTAAGTATTGCACTGTTAGATGCAATAATTGAAGTGGTTTGTATTGTAGTGGTTAGCGTTGTAGCTAGTGTTAGTCCCATACGTCTTTGTGATTGGTGTAGTAGTTGTAATAGTAAGTGATGTCGCGGATTTAGTAGGTGCAGTTTGTAGTCGAAGCGGTAGTTGTAGTGGTTTATTTTTGTTGTCGTAGTTGGTGAAGTAAAGGTTGGTATAGTAGTTGTTGCTTTTGATAAAGTAGTTGTAGTGGGTTCTGTGGTTGTGGCTGTTAGTGCTGTGGTTGTGGTTAATGGTATAAAAGTGAGTGGTTGGCGCCGTTGTTGTGGTCGGTAAAGTAGTTTAGGTTGTTGTTATAGTCGATGGATCTATAGGTGTGGTGTCGGCGTTGTTGTGGTTCTTCTTGCAGTACGTGTAGTGGTTGATGTTGTAGAGTGTTGGGTGTTGCGGGTGTATTGGTGGTTGTTGTTGTAGTAGTTGTGTTTCTTTGATATAGCAGTGGTGGTTGACAAAGTAGTCGTCGTTGTTGGTGGATATTTGAGGTTGTTGATGATGTTGTTGCAGTAATTTAATTGGAGGTACAATATGTGTAGTGATTGGTGTTATAGTATTTATAGTGATCGGACATGAGATGACCCTGTTGAAAGTGTGGTTAACCCTTTACCCAACGTAACGGCCAAAACCGGCCAGCGCTATTCTCAAAAATCGCCAATTAATTTTCAAAATATTTTCATTTTTTGTCTCAAAAACATAGGTTATGATCCCTCGTTGGAACGAGCTCGTCGAGCTCGTTCCAACGAGGGGTCACAACCTATGTTTTTGAGACAAAAAATGAAAAAAATTAGTTATTCAAGAATTTTGTTTGCAAGTGTCGTCTGCTTTTCATGTTAGGTAAAGGGTTAAACCCCAATAAATAAGTAAAATAAAATAAATAAAATAAATCAACAAATAAATAGCTACTACACCAACAACTACAACAAATACTACACCAACAGCCACTATCTTCTGTTTCGGAGTCCCAAGTACTCACCAAAAGTCACCAAACCACCACTATTTTCTATCCTCAAAAGTCCCCAATTGCCCCCAAACCACTACCATCAGTTCACAGAGGCCCACAACGGTCCACAATGTCCCACAGCAATCCATAAAAGTTCTCATGTGTCAACAGAGGCCCACATTAGTCAACATCACTCTGCTCCAGTTTAATCCACAGAGACCCACATTAGACCACATAAGACTGTGGTCCACATTTGTCCAAAAGGGTCCCTATCACTGCCCACACTACTGGATTGTGAGTTTCGTAGCTCGTAGATTAGCACGTGTTACCATGACAATGACGTCGCAGTCTTACAGCCCACGTGAGCTACCATGCTAACCAAAGTGAAATTCTTCATGCACCACAACGTTACATGAGAGCCTGATAAAATATCGTTAAACCACACGCTATGCCTCTAAGAAAGTAATAAAGGCATTAATACCACATGCTATGCTGCTAGTGGTTGGTTTTGTAGGAGTTGGTGTTGTAGTTGTTAGTTTAATAACTCTAGTGGTTGGTGTGTATTGATTAGTGATATAGCTATAGTTATTTGTGAGTAATTGTTGGTGCACTTGTTTCAGTATTTGATATTGCAGTTGTTACTGTAGTAGGTTTTGGTGTAGTGATTAGTGTTTTCAAGTTGGTGTGGTTGAGGTTGATGTATGTGTGGGTGCAGTAGTTGTAGTTGTTGATATAGTAGTGGCTGGTGTGGAAGTTTGTATTTTAGCACTTTGGTGGTTGGTGTAGTAAAGATTGTAGTAGTTGTTGATGCTGCAGTGGTTTGGTTTTGTAGTAGATAGTGATATACCTACTGGCTCAATAATAATTTTGGTTGATGATGTAGTAGTTTGTTATTATAGTTGTGGGTTTGATTGCTGTAGTTGCAGTTGTGGATGTCGTCGTAGATATAGTGATTGTTGTTGTAGTTGAGATTGATCGCCATGTGGTTGTTTACATCTTACATATACGTATACCGTGAATACAGATTCTAAATCTGAATCTGAACAGCCTTTAGCGAAAGTACCATTCGTCAACATTATTCGCCTAATAACACCAGATTATTGCCTCATTATTGCCAGATTGCTGTGGCAATCTGGCAATAATAAGGCAATAATCTGGTATTTCAATGTATGAAGAAGAAACATGAAATGGTGTATTCTCCTGGACCTATGAATGAGGTGACCCATTTGAGGAGCTAATAATAAATAAATTCCTTTAACGTATTGCACACCGACGACACAGGAACCAGGATCTGTTGGAAAGATTACAAACGTGTAGTCTGTAACCATAATAGAGGAACAGGAATACTTCAAAGGAAACCACTCTTTATTTCAGCTTGGGTTTTGCTGTGTGCGCTGCTTCCTCAGCTCGGATTTGGCTAATAAACAAAGGGAGATCACTCTAACTGTTCGTCTTGCAAAGATGTTAACAATATGTGTGGGGGCGCGGTGGCGTCGCGGTAACCGGTTCTCGTCAGATCACCGAAGTTAAGCAACGTCGAGCGCGGTTAGTAGTTGGATGGGTGACCATTTCAGCGACCGATTCGTGCTCCCGCGTTGTGTCCTTGGGCAAGGCACTTAACCCCGATTGCCTATATGGGGGCACGATGACGCTGTGTACTAAGGCGTACTGCACGTCGATGGTGCATATGTCTTCAACCAATCTATCCCTGCCTGTGCGGCGGTGCAGAGTTCAGAGTTACGATGTTGGAGAGCTGACAGCTGCTCGTCGTTGCTCGGTGGTTCTCTCCGGGTACTCCGGCTTCCTCCACCCGTAAAACCGTCACCGACATAATATGACCCTGGCTGTTAATGTGTCGTTAAACCCTAATAACAAAAAAAAAACAACAACAAAAAAAACAAAAACAATTGTGTTTGTGCTTCATAACTGAGTTATGTTATCACGCTATCGCACCCTATGTATATATCGCGTCGAATCGATTCTCGAATTGAATGAAGAAGATGATTTCGATTTAACCCTTTACCTATCCTGAAAAGCAGACGACACTTGCAAAAATAATTCTTGAATAACTAACTTTTTTCATTTTTTGTCTCAAAAACATAGGTTATGACCTCTTGTTGGAACGAGCTCGACGAGCTCGTTCCAACGAGGGGTCATAACCTATGTTTTTGAGACAAAAAAAAAATGAAAAAAATAATGAAAATTAATTGGCGATTTTTGAGAATAGCGCTGGCCGGTTTTGACAGTTACGTTAGGTAAAGGGTTAAATCGAATCGAACCGCTCAACAAGTTGTAAATATATTGTAGCTCAACACTTTGAACTCTGGTGGTATCGTCCACGATCGTTAAATGACAGCAATTGGAAAAGTCCATTATTTCCGGCAAAAAACGAAATGTGGCGAATGACGCTAAACCAAAAATTTTTTACGCATGGCCTAATGTAGCGGCAAAGAGAATAAGTCAAGATATTTATCTTTGATCAGACAATATAATTTCTTTGAGACTTTTTTTTTTACCTTTTTCAGAATGTTTGTCGTCGATTATCATGTCCGGATAAACAGATACCAAGCCATGGCACCTGCCTTCTTCCGTATATCAGTATGGTAAATGCAGTGTTCTGCGTAGAATATCTGTTCCCTTGCTCCAGGAGTATTACATCTCTTGAAACCGCTTTGAGTCGACGAAGATTGAATACCATCTACCCTGGAAATAAGAAAATATACCGAATACAGACGTCTGAGATTAATGGAACCGTCACATTACCGAATGTTACATTAGATGTTTGCAAAAGAATTACTTGCCCGTTCTGGGTAACCGACAGAATATCCTACAGACATGTCCAACGAATCAGAGAAGCCACAAAGTTTCCATTCGTTGAATATCCTCTATCACAAGGTACCTTTGTTCGAGTTGAGAACCACAGAACTGGAGCATGTTCACAACAGACTCCAACCAAAATAGCTCCATGTCCATATTTGACATTCAACGACGTCGAAGTGGAGTCAATACGTCAGAACATGAGTCGGGGGCCATTCCATCCAGATGAACTTGACGTATTTCACACCGACGACACAGGAACCAGGATCTGTTGGAAAGATTACAAACGTTTAGTCTGTGACCATAATAGAGGAACAGGAATACTTCAAAGGAAACCACTCTTTATTTTAGCTCGGGTTTTGCTGTGTGCGCTGCTTCCTCAGCTCGGATTTGGCTAATAAACAAAGGGAGATCACTCTAACTGTTCGTCTTGTAAAGATGCTAACAACATGTGTTTGTGCTTCATAACTGAGTTATGTTATCACGCTAACGCACCCTATGTATATATCGCGTAGAACTGATTCTCGAATTGAATGAAGTAGATGATTTCGATTTAACCCTTTACCTAACCTGAAAAGCAGACGACACTTGCAAAAATAATTCTTGAATAACTCATTTTTTTCATTTTTTGTATCAAAAACATAGGTTATGACCCCTTGTTGGAATGAGCTCGACGAGCTCGTTCCAACGAGGGCTCATAACCTATGTTTTTGAGACAAAAAATGAAAATTAATGAAAATTAATTGGCGATTTTTGAGAATAGCGCTGGCCGGTTTTGGCAGTTACGTTAGGTAAAGGGTTAAATCGAATCGAACCGCTCAACAAGTTGTAAATATATTGTAGCTCAACACTTTGAACTCTAGTGGTATCGTCCAAAATCGTTAAATGACAGCAATTGGAAAAGTCCATTTACATTATTTAGGGGTAGACCCAGGCGGGGGGGGGGGGGGGGGGGGGGGGAGTCTCTTGAGTGCGCCAAAAATGTGCATTTCCAACTTGTGCAATGTTTTGATTTTTGAACTTTTTAAAAATATATCAATATATCAGCTAATATATACCATCATTTGTGTTTCAAACCTTAAAGATGATGTTGTACATCACACTCTTAACATAAATACAACATCAGGAGGCTTTATACGTGAGAATATTGGGCTTAATCCGGGAAAATGTCACACGTTAGTAGGGGGGTGGGTGTCTTGTTCGAAATGTAGAAAATCTGCAGACAATATTTTGGGAACAATTCAAATGAAAATTTGTTCCCGTATATGTACACCTGCTCTGGCTAAGCCTAATAATGAACAGCTTGTCATTTGTAGATTGGGGCCCACAGCAGCCCACAGAGGTTTAAATTGGTGGTATCAGTTTAAGAACATTATGAAAAACCCCTAAAGACGGCTGTGCCTAAGTTTATAAGTTTATTTTGGATTTTAATGGGAGAGTGGGGGGGGGGGGGGGGGGGGGTGTCACGGTAGTAGAAAATGTTCACGTAGTGGGTGGGCGGGTGTAAAAAGGAGCCGAATAAAAAATAGGACGTCTTGCAAATTTTTAGTGCCCCCCCCCCCCCCCGGTAGGCTAATTAATATTTTCAACGTGCAGCCTTAGGGTTGCACGTTGATAACAGTTATTAGGCTACTTCACACATTCAGTTAGCAGTCATCCTACCTAATGCAATTATAACGTATCACGTTCCTGGCACGGAAAAGTGGCAGCTCGAGTTCAAATGTTTAGTTTTCACCACCGTAAATATTGCCATTCACCACACAGGTTTTGTATTAAAAGATGAATCGTTGGTTTGGGCACATCAATCAGAAATGCAGAAAAAATTCCAGATCAGAATCAGAATTAGTTTCGAAGGCGTAGCCCCATTGGACTCATCGTCTAACATCAGGTCTCTTTGATCTACTAAAGAGTCAACTTCCGCCATGGTGATACGTTGCACCCCCCTTTGACAATTTTGTAAAATATACATAATCTCCAAGCCACTCCAACCAACTTCCAATAGAAGTGGATCACGTAAGACAGATCTAGTCAGCCTGATAACTATTCTGGCAGCGTCAGGGTGAACATCTACGTTAAACATATTTGTGTTTGCCATAACTATTAAACAAAAAGGGATGGGGGACAAGTGCTTTCCACTTAGTAGAAACCTCCGCCCCCATAACATGAATACAGAAAATGTTACAGTGTCGAAACAAACAAGATTTTGAAATTCATAAATGTAAAATAAACTATTTGAAAAGGTTTATATATATATGTGTGTAAAATAAACTATTTGAAAAGGTTTGTATATATGTGTGTGTGTGTGTGTGTGTGTGTGTGTGTGTGTGTGTGTGTGTGTGTGTGTGTGTGTGTGTGTGTGGTTGTGGTGTGTGTGTGTGTGTGTGTGTGTGTGTGTGTGTGTGTGTGTGTGTGTGTGTGTGTGTGTGTGTGTGTGTTTGAGGTAAAAAATCGCACTGGTACAGACATTTCGTACTGAAACGTTTTGTTCTTTTAATATGCCGCCAAAAAATTGTTTTCATTTACTGAATCCTGATGGGTTTCAAACATGACCAAAAAATTACATAAAATTGATTTACACTAAGTGATGAGCTTAGGAACTAGTTAAACTGACTGGCAAAAATTGATGTTATTCATTGATGGGCTCTAATTTAGTCCTTACAAGGATGTTACGCAAGCTTTTGTTTTTGTTATAGGCGATGACAGGTCGAAGATTCAAAGGTTCATTTAATTTAGTTAATTGGTTAAATTGAATTCACCTTTTAACATTTTTGCTATTTCGATATTCATTCTGTTGTATGTTAAAGTGAAAGGAATGATGGACCTCCTTTCGCATTCGCCCTCTGATATGTTCATACCAAATGGCCAGAGGGTTTGAAGCGTATTGATCCAAAAAGCTTCCCGTTTTTTGCTAAATTTATCCGTTTCTTCTAATATGTCTTTAATTGGTGGTTGTTCAATAGGATGGATTTCGAAATCGTCCAAAGAATGGCCAGGAAGGTTAAAATGCTGTGCTACTTGGGCATCAGCATTATGTTTTATATCCTGTTTGTGTCTAGTAGCACGTTCTCGGAAAGGATTTTGACTTTGACCAACATACTGTTTCCGACAGCGCTTACATGTGATAAGGTAAATAATGTTTGGTGAATCACAATGGAGGGGGTTACGGGTCTGATAATGATTTTTCGTTTGTTCGGAGGAAAATTCCTCTTTCTGATCAGGCATAAAAGTATGCAATCTACATCGAGGCTTTTTGCAATTAAATAACGCGCCACTACCATTTTGCAACGGTCTGTTGTGTTCAATCTTCAGTGGTTCGAAACGGTAGTTTCAGCTGGACTTTCGAGCTTTTTCAGGGTTTGGGATTTCAGGCTACGTAAAAGGCGCATCGAGTATCCTCTCGATCTGAGGGCGCCAAATAGAGTAGAACAAGCCTTGTTGAAATTTACCTTATCACTTGAATTGCGGCGGAAACGAATGAGTTGTGATTTGATGATACCTTTAAATGTATGTTGAGGATGAAGTGATTTTGTGTGCAACAATTGATGTGAATCAGTTGGTTTAAAATATACTTTATAATCTAAATGACCGGACGCCTGAAATTGCTTGTCTTTATACACGGTCACATCGAGATAATCAACAGAATTTTCACTGATAGTAGCTTTCAATTTAATATTTGGATCGTGATTGTTCAAAATTTCTAAAAATTCATCAAAATCTTCTTTTGAATGTTCCCAAATAATAAAAATGTCATCTAAATACCTGAGATATACGAGAGGATGCTTTGCACATTTGCTTAAGGCATTTTCCTCCCATTCCGCTACATAAATGCTTGCAAAATTAGGACTGAATCTTTTACCCATAGGACAACCCATTATTTGTAGAAAATATTCTCCATTGAATTGAAAGTCATTACCTTTTAAGCTCAGCTCTAAAAGATCCAAAATTTGTTCATCCGGGCGTTGTGAATCCGGATATTTTTCAAATGCATTTTTAACTGATTTAACATCTTTATCAACATCAATGTTCGTATACATACTGTCGATATCCAAAGTAGCCAGAATTGCATTTTTCGATATTTTCAATTTCGAAATTTTTGACAGAAAATCCTGTGTATTTTTTAGATAGCTCGGATGTCTATTTGCTATAGGTTTCAGATGATAATCAATTAATTCCGAGATCGCATAAGATTCCGAATTACAATCTGATACAATTGGCCTCCCGGGTGGAGTTAAATCATCCGTCCATGAAGAACGGTCCTTGTGGATCTTTGGTAGGATGCAAAAATTGTCTTGTATGAGCACTGAGCTTAGCTGTTAAATATTTCAATTGTTTTTTGGTAATGTGACCTTCGTCGAGGAGAAATTTTAAGATTTTATTGAATTTTTCGATATTACTAGGCCAAATAAGTGAATCTATTTTCTTATAATGTTTAGTATTGCTGAGTTGTCTCATGGCTTCCTTTATATAATTATCCCGAGATAGAACAACTACCGACCCACCTTTGTCGGCTGATTTAATTACTAATTTCTTATTTTTTCGAAGTTTCGTGAGGGCTCTCCGTTCACCAGCTGTTAACCCTTTACCTTACATGAAAAGCAGACGACACTTGCAAAAAAAATTCTTGAATAACTAATTTTTTTCATTTTTTGTCTCAAAAACATAGGTTATGACCCCACGTTGGAACGAGCTCGACGAGCTCGTTCCAACGAGGGGTCATAACCTATGTTTTTGAGACAAAAAATGAAAATATTTTGAAAATTAATTGACAATTTTTGAGAATAGCGCTGGCCGGTTTTGGCCGTTACGTTGGGTAAAGGGTTAAATTGTGTGAAGAAGTGGATCACGTAAGACAGATCTAGTCAGCCTGATAACTATTCTGGCAGCGTCACGGTGAACATCTACGTTAAACATATTTGTATTTGCCATAACTATTAAACAAAAAGGGATGGGGGACAAGTGCTTTCCACTTAGTAGAAACCTCCGCTCCCATAACATGAATACAGAAAATGTTACAGTGGCGAAACAAACAAGTTTTTGAAATTCATGAATGTAAAATAAACTATTTGAAAAGGTTTATATATATGTGTGTGTGTGTGTGTGTGTGTGTGTGTGTGTGTGTGTGTGTGTGTGTGTGTGTGTGTGTGTGTGCATCTCTCTCTCTCTCTCTCTCTCTGTGTGTGTGTGTGTGTGTGTGTGTGTGTGTGTGTGTGTGTGTAAAAATAAATGTGAATATATAGCAGTAAACAAAGACAGAAAAAAAGAAGGAAGAAAGAAATACTGTTGATGTCCCTTTTGCATTCTGTGTCACTCTTGATTTGAATCAAATTAATATTCAAAGCCAAAGGCCGCTTGGGTGCTATTCTTATTAGGATTTGTTAAAAAATAATAATAAAATAATAATAATAATAATAATCTCTCTGCCTTCTGTACTGCAGCTAAGAGACGTGTCTCATTAGATCCATGCTGGTTCACACAAGAGGTAGGGAAACGCCGCGTCGGCGCCTCAGGCCACAAACAGAGCTACCGTGACTATCATCGTGACCGTGCAATCTGTGTACCGATGCGCTGGCTCAACGTCACTCTGATGACGCGTCCCTTCTGTGCACCCTCCGTGCGTATTCTATTCTTCCATACGTTTAAGGAGACATATAAAATATACCCATAGTAGCTTGGTGTACCAAATGTTCACCACGAGTAGTGAAGTGGTGTTAACCGCGAGCCTTCGGTGCGAGGTTAACACCACTTCACCACGAATTGTGAACATTTGGAACTAAGCTACTTTGGGTATATTTTATTTATACCATGATCGTCAGATTATTAAGAGTCGATACTATTTTTATTATTTTCCTCGTACTACACAATTGTGGGTTTCATTTCACTCTTCGCGAGGCGACGTGCGATAAATGTAGACAAGTTTGCATTCAGGTCGACGTCACCAAAGGTCAACGTGGATGTAGTTCTACTGTACATGTAAATGTAGACTAATGAAATCCCATTGCTGGCATGTTCACCACGCTTGGTGTGTAAAGCTAAAATTTATGTCATAGGCTTTTCATATATAGTAGAATAGGTAATCATGGTATAAAATGTGGAACACCACTCAACACAGAATTTACTTATTCTAAGATTGGTAGTATGAATGCATGATATAGTTTTTCAAGTATTCTCTTATTAAAATATACTTTAGTTTTCTCATTTGGAATGATAGAAGTAGAGTTCAAAACGAGACACTTTGTTGGAATAAACTATAAATATTGTCAGTCTCCACTCTCAAGTCTTGTGTGCAATGGCGACTTGTGCAAATCATGCAAAAAAGCGGGATATTTCAGAACAGAATTCGAATTTTGGAAGCGGGACCTACTTGAAGTCATCTTCTCTCATCAGGTCTCCTGTACAGACCATCTGACAGCTCCTTCCTGTACAGACAAGCCTGAGAAAATAAGCAGACTGTCATCTGCAAAATGAGGTCCCCAGAGGATGAATTTAGTGATGCTACCCTGCACAGCAGGGTAGCATCTCTAAATTGACCCTGTGTGAACCTCAATCTGAATCAGGGTCTCAAAGCTAAACAGAAAGAGGTATCCAGGGGATAAATTGGCACACTGTATGGGATAGCATTATCAAATTCACCCTCTGGGAACCTCATTCTGCAAATGTCGAACTGTTTATTTTCAGGTCTGTGTACAGGAGACCTGGTGATAGAAGACTTCACGAGGAGACACTTTGTAGGATCTTGAGTACTTCCTGTATAGGAGACCTATTGATAGAAGAAGAGTTCAAATGGAGACACTTTGTAGTATTTTGAGAACATCTCCATGAGTCGAAAATTTCCGAATCAGGGCGACTCGAATTCAACCGAATTATTGGAAAGATTTCGATTCGAAACGAATTTCGAAGCATCACATTTTTGAGATATACTTTTTCTTCTGCTGTGCCAAAAATATTAGCAGCAGGGTGTATCTTATAATTCCTCTCCCACCTCCCAGGCCTACCTGAGCTTCTGTAAGCATAGCATTTGATGTAGAAATTATTGGATATATCCTACTGTTGATATTTTATGAAGGCGTGACGTCAGGTGTAGCGTAACAGAGACTACTGGTAAAATTGAAACAACGAAAGTTCTACCTTGAGCCAGGGCCGTGGAGAGGAAATTCGGGCCCCAGGGTTAAATCTATGACGAGCCCCTTTCAAAAGTGTCGGGATACCGATGCAGATGCCGAAAGCATCTGCCGTGAGGGCAGAAGGCACGAACGATGATAATGAATTGGGGGGGGGGGGGGGGGAGACTTCTCAGCCAAGACAATTTTGAAATCAGTTATTAAAATTTCTCCTCGACGAAGGTCACATTACCAAAAAACAATTGAAATATTTAACAGCTAAGCTCAGTGCTCATACAAGACAATTTTTGCATCCTACCAAAGATCCACAAGGACCGTTCTTCATGGACGGATGACGTAACTCTACCCGGGAGGCCAATTGTATCAGATTGTAATTCGGAATCTTATGCGATCTCGGAACTAATTGATTATCATCTGAAACCTACAGCAAATAGACATCCGAGCTATCTAAAAAATACACAGGATTTCTTGTCAAAAATTTCGAAATTGAAAATATCGAAAAATGCTATTCTGGCTAGTTTAGATATCGACAGTATGTATACGAACATTGATATTGATAAAGGTGTTAAATCAGTGAAAACTGCATTTGAAAAATCTCCGGATGCAAAACGCCCGGATGAACAAATTTTGGATCTTTTAGAGCTGAGCTTAAAAGGTAATGACTTTCAATTCAAGTGTTGCCGAGGGTTCGAATCCCGGTGGGGGATCAGAAACCAACATACAAAATTCCTCTAAAACATAATTGTGTCATTTGAAAAACACACACGAGCAGCCCCCTCTCGCACACACATAAGAAAACAAAAGCTTGTGTAACATCCTTTTGATGACGAAACTGTAGCCCATCAATGAATAATTAAGGAATAGTGCATGGCTTGGAGTTGACTTCGCCCATATAGTGCCCAGTGAGGTGGTGTAGTTCCCGCCGCGAAGCGGAGGGAACTACACCACCTCACTGGGCACTATATGGCCGTAGTCAACGACAAGACATGCACTAATCCTTATATTATATCGAACACCCATCAAGAAAAACATCTGTCCGATTTGTTAATCTATTACCCAGGTAGCAGCCCTACCAACCAGCGTTATACAGAAAAAAATACCATGTAGTTTTTAAAAAACATTTTCTTCTTCCAAAACACGGCTAACTTGGATTATTGATATGAGCAGAAGACAGATTTTGAATCTGTCGGCAAGGGTAAACAAAACATTTCCCCCAAACGGAACTGTGTTTTCTAGAATCGCGCAACTCGCGAATGAAAACTAAAATTTTCGAAATTTGACAACGCAGTTTGATAATTTCCACACATTTGTCACACACATACATTACCGAATGGGACAGTACGGGATACAAACTCCGAAGATTCAACTGAATTCCATTATTTATTCGTTTACTGCCCAAAACATACAATTAAGTAGCGAAATAATATGAGCAGCGAAAACAAACGATTTTTCATATCCGAACTCATTCTTATGAAAGTTGTACCCAGGTGTGGTTCATTCTCTTCGAAACGAGATATGGATCATCTTCTCCAGGAATAAAATGAACGCCTCGGAAAATGTGACTTCAACAATGGAAAAGCGATACATTTTTCCACAATGATTTCTTTCCGGGTCGTTTTGTGGATGTTGTGCCTCTGTGAATCAATATTTAAATTTAGCCTGATTAGTTTTTATTCACCCAGTATGAAAAGAAAACTGATATAGTAGTGTGCTAAAAATAGAAAACGTGAAGTGCTGGGTGTAGTGCCTGGTCAGTTCTGTGGATGCAAACTACACAAAATAGGGGTGCAACATTCGTCCAATCAAGAGCCTAGTAGTTCACGTGAGATATAATATAATCAATTACTGCCCTTCTGTTGAACCAGTCCTAAGCCCAGCACTAAGTTAATTAAAATCTGTTCATTTTTGGGTTATATTTGAAACCCACCAAGCTTTAATATCTACTATT
This sequence comes from Pictodentalium vernedei, assembly GCA_031216915.1. Lineage (NCBI taxonomy): Eukaryota > Metazoa > Mollusca > Scaphopoda > Dentaliida > Dentaliidae > Pictodentalium > Pictodentalium vernedei. The sequence continues at coordinate 321,906,576 of CM062288.1, read as the reverse complement.
CACAGTTTGCTAATGATCACACATATAATTAGGATATTCCAGTCTATTTTTGAAAATGGTTAACACAGCGGCTTGCCATAATTTATTCATTTATTTATTGGTGTTTAAGGTCACATATTTATGCACAATGGCAAATCATGACCGTGGCAGTTTTACGGGTGGAGGAAGCCGGAATACCCGGAGAGAACCACCAAGCAACGGCGAGCAGCCTTCAGCTCTCCAACATACCAACTCCTCACAAGCAGGGGGTTAGAATTAGTTGAAGACATGTGCACCATCGACGTGCAGTACGCCTTAGTACACAACGCCACCGTGCCCCCACGCGGGCAATGGAGATGAAGTGTCTTGCTCAAGGACACAACGCGGTTTCCGCAGGTGGGATTAGAACCGAGAACCTCTCGGCTTGCAGCCTGCACCTCTACCTACTGAGCCACCGTGCCCCCGCGGCTTGCCATAAAGTAAACGGATTATTCTTTCAGTATTTGAATGATTGTTCCTGCTTACGATAGTCAATAGTGTTAAAGCATGCCGTTATCAGTGGATCAGAGGAATTCTGGGAATGTGGTCATTGGGTAGAGATGGGCAACATACCGAAAAACTGGACCGATACCGATATCTTGGTGAAACCGAAAAACCGAACCGAACCAATTGTTGAATACCGAAACCGTCTGAATTTTAAAATTTTCCTACATTCGCTATTAATAAGTTCCCATTGGGGCTTGATAGCACTTGAATGGTTCATTTTCATGAAAGAAGTGACTTATTATTTTCTTTTCAGTTTTGTTAACCCTCACTGGACAGGACAACTGTCCTAAATTCTCACTTGACAACAACCTGTACGTGTCGAACCGCATAGCAGCGATTAATAATCAAGACTTGGCTGCCTTTTAACCCTCTACCTAACATGAAAAGCAGACGACACTTGCAAAAACAAATTCTCGAATAACTGATTTTTTTTCATTTTTGTCTCAAAAACATAGGTTATGACCACTCGTTGGAACGAGCTCGACGAGCTCGTTCCAACGAGGGGTCATAACCTGTGTTTTTGAGACAAAAAATTTAAAAATTAATGAATGTTAATTGGCGATTTTTGAGAATAGCGCTGGCCGTTTTTGGCCGTTACGCTAGGTAAAGGGTTAAGACTAGAAATCACTTTCCAGGTTTTTTTTCTATTTTCAGTACGGTCTTCTGAAATGGCATCGTCAGGGCATTTGCTACTGAGACGACAAAGGCCTGAAATAGGTCTTTAAACATTAATAGGCGTTCAGAAAAATTCACAAAATTACTATATTTTTTCTGGAATGCCCAAAATACCAGTCTAAAAGAATGAGATTCACTAGGAGTATAATGGGGAAGTGGGATGGAAGAATGAAGGACATGTGGCTAGTGGGAAACTCAAAGGAGAGGGTTAATCTGCTAATCGGAGAGATTGGGAAGAATGGGGCAAGGGATGTCATCAAGCAGTTCGTCTCCGAGTGTTGGGAGGAGAGAAGAAGCATGGGAATAGGGAGGTAGTTGGGAGTACAGGGGTCACCAAGGCCTTCTCATCCGAGATCCGCGACAAATCAGCGGCCGGCCAAAGTGTTATTATTATTATTATGACTTGTGGTCGTAAAAGAATTCCACGGTTGAGCTCACTGGTAGTGTCATTTAAATTGTTGTTACAGAATGAAACTACAACAACGTATTCTGTTTTTCCTATGTTAATTCCTCCTTGAAACTATCAGCCAATTTCAGTCAAGTCAGATACCGAATACCGAACCGATACCGAGGTATACCCTCTAAAAATACCGAAATCGATACCGAGGTATACCCCCTAAAAATACCGAAACCGATACCGAACTCAAAATTCCAATACCGCGCATCTCTGTCATTGTGTTGAATGTTCTAGAAATTAATGTGCCAACTTCCCTTAACTTGTCAGTAGCCTTTGCATAGCTTTTATGTGTCGCCCTAAACCCTTTTTTTGCCAGGGGTTGCCACTTTAGTGCTCCGGACATCTTCAGGGTGATAGGGATGATGCATTCCGGCATGTCCCAACCTTGGGTATCCACAGACCCCAGCGTTAGCCAGGGTGTCGTCTTAAGGGCATAGAACCGTTGCAACACGCATGGAAGTGTTCATTGAAGATATGATGGTGGTCGTCAGCGCGTCACAACAGCTCGCCCGAACCGTTATCTGGTCACGACTGCTAACCGGAACAGCACCCTACATGCTACGACTTTAGCAAATTGGCCTCCAGAACTTGCTGGTGTACGAGTGTCTTGTCAAACAATCCGTAACAGACTCTATGCTGCAGGATTCCGCTCTTCGTGTCCCGTTACAGCCTGGACAGCACGTCAGTGGTCGAATGCCCTCTTCACAGATGGGTCGAGGTTCTGTATAGACTTCCTAGACAGGCGTGTTGTGTGGAGAAAACGAAATGAGGGGTTTGCCGTCTCCATAATTCGAGAACACGATCGGTATGGTGGCGGGTCTGTTATGGTTTGCGGTGGCATGAGATTCAGCTGCTAACACAGATCTGTACCTTACCCCAAAAGGCACTCTGAACGGTCAGAGACACAGGGCCAGATATTCTGGACCACTTTGTGAGACCGTACACGGGAGCAATGTTGAGGAATTCATCCCGATGGACGATAATTCCAGACCACACCGATTCCGACTATTGAACCAATACCTGGACGATAAGGGAATCTAGAAAATGATCTGGCCAGCGCGAGTTAACGCGACCTCAACCCGATTGAGGAATCTGGGGACCGATTGCAGGCTGCCGTTTTAAATCGACCAGTGCAACCTAGCATCCTACAGGAGCTGGGTCAACCTCTAGTAGACGAATGGAGAAACATGCCCCAGCAAATCTTCCGTGCGCTCGCCAATGGAATGCGGAGACGTTGCCAGGCAGACTTGATTGCTCGTGCAGTTCACACGAGATATTGAGGTTGATACAGACGTCGCCGAGTTGCTCGGATTGAAATTTAATAATTAGGTTTGTTTTTGATTTACTGAAAATGTTATCTTTTGTTCTTTTTGCGATCGCATGTAAAAACCACCCGGAATCTTCATTAACAAGAGTTATCCAGATATCCCTTCCCAAAAATTAATCAAACTGCCGCGAATACAAATTAGGAATGCAAAAATGATACCAAATATCTGAGAGATCCTTAGCAAATTTAGAGTAGTATATATAGAGGATCTCAAACGAGTGATGTTTGGATATAAGATTTTTTGAAACTCGTTTGATGAATTTGATTCACAACGAGCCTTTAGGCGAGTTGTGAATCGAATTCATCAAACGAGTTTCAAAAAATCTTATATCCAAACATCACGAGTTAAAGATTCTGTATATCAGATGGGTTTTCGAATGTTTTTTACACTTTTTATTTAATTCATTGTCGCTAAATTCTCCCCAAACAACCGACAATCAGTTTGTTGGCTCAGACGATTCACCCCATGACGTTATGAATGCCCTTTACTTGAACCTGTTGTCGTAATTGACGTCATATGAACGTCATGTCAAGAATACAATGCTGCTGCTGTGGGACCACGCGCCGATTAGACACTAGTTGATAATCAGGAAATAAGACATTAACGACGTTTCATGTGATATATATATTTTTAAGAAAATAATATTTCGGTGGTAAGATAAAACGTCTAATTAGGAAATGTTTGTGCCAGCGCGTATTTTAGAAGCTTCAACACCCTGTCATTCTCACCTATCCCCCACACACCACATTTATAGTCTGAAATCTCAAAGTCAGAAAAGGCTGGAAAGTACCGCAGAAATTATTAATTTCGATCCACTGAAAGCTGAACACTACAGACCGTTGCAGAATTGTGGTGGCGCGGTATTGAATTGCAAAAAGCCTAATTGTAGATTGCGTACTTTTATGCCTGAGCAGAAAGAGCAAGTTCCTCTGAACAAACGAAAAATCATCATCGAATCTGAAACTCTCTCCATTGTGGTCTAGTGCTTTAGGCGTTGGACTCCAGGCGGTGTTGCCGATGGTTCGACTGCCGGTGTGACAGGAATGATAGTCCGTAGGAAAATTAGTCCCTCTGGACTATTATTCCGCGGAATTATAGTCCTAGGTCTAACATTTCTAGGAATAGTAGTCCGCCGGACTACTATTCCTAGAAATGTTAGACCTAGGACTATAATTCCGCGGAATAATAGTCCAGAGGGACTAACGTTCCTACGGACTATCATTCCTGTCACACCGGCCGTGGATCAGAAATCAACATTACAAATTCATCGAAAACATGACTGTATCATTCAATACACACGCACAGGATTTGTCAGTCTTCGTCTGAGGACCACATCACATTCGTCCTGCTGTAGCCAGCGCACCTCACATTTTCATGTGGCTGCCATAAGGGAAGTGAACCAAGTAATCACGGGAACTTCTTCTAAAAGGGTAGATTCGAGACATCGCTTTTTTGACGATGTGCAGTGGTCTAGCGGTTTAGACGTTGGACACATGAGAAGATGATGATCACAGATGAGAAAGTAAAAGGGTATTAGAGAGCCACTGAATGTCACATCTGTAGACTACCATTCACCGAAAATTTGGCACCCGAATACAGGAAAGTGAGAAATCACGATCACTATACTAAAAAATCGTCAGAGAAAGGGGCATGGAGGATTGTAACCGTAATTGGCGAGAGGGGGTCAAATCAAAGAGGTCTTTGGGTGGCCTGCGTAATAAAGAGAGGCCAGGTTTTGAAGAGTACCTCGATGGCACCTTTGGGGAGGTCACTGTTGTTCAAGCTGAGGTCGCGATCCCTGGAACTGAGGGGGAAAATGGGAAAGACGGTGAAAGGGAGTGCCAGATGTGTAACTTGGGCATGGTGGAGACCCTGGAACACTTTCTTCTAGGATGCCCAAAGTATCAGTCTAAAAGAATGAGATTCACGGGGAGTATAATGGAGAAGTGGTATGGGAGAATGAAGGACATGTGGTTAGGGGGAGACTCAAAGGAGAGGGTTAATATGCTAATCGGAGAGATTGGGAAGAATGGGGCAAGGGATGTCATCAAGCAGTTCGTCTCCGAATGTTGGGAGGAGAGGAGAAGCGTGGGAATAGGGAGGCAGTTGGGAGTGCAGGGGTAACCATGGCCTTCTCGTCCGAGAACCGCGACAAATCAGCGGCTGGCCAAAGTGTTATTATTATTATACAGGTAAATTTGCTACGCACATCAATTGCAATTGAACGTATCAAGATGCTAAGTTCATTTCAATGACATTTCAAAATCCGTTGAGTTACGATAGTCAATTTGTTCATGAAGATTCTCTGTGGTGTCTGCAAAGGATATATAAACTGCATCGCAAACAGTGAAGAAAAATACATTTATTAGTCGCCTGTTCTTTGCAATCCCCATCTACAGCAACACTAAAACGTGCGGAAAATAAAAATCTGTTCCGCACATTTGTGCGGAACGGAAATCGTTGACGGACTATTTTCAAATGGAAGCGAAATTTTACTGGAATTTTCTCCAAATCGTGCAACGCAATTATAATTTGAATCTCTATCGATGGCTGAAAATCGTCCCCTGAGTTCCAATGTGTTCTATGTGCCAGTAGGCACATAGAACACATTGCTACTCAGGGGACGAAATATTAACACGGGTTCCCCTCGCAAATTTGGTTGGCGATAAAATGTGTTGTCTGTGTTAATAGTTGTCAAAGGAATTGCCGAGTGTCCTTCCAATAATTGTAGTATAGACGCCAAGTCCTCTCGTTCTATCCTTCTGTGGGGCAGACATTTACTGATATGATAATACATGCACAGAGTTTCGCTAGTGACACTGGTGGACTATGATCACCTCGAGGTAAGATTGGCGCGTTTTTAGGTGGGGATGTGACACTGGTGATAATGGTGGATTGGAATGGGACGTTTGAGTGGAGCGGTCGACACGAACTTTATATCATATCTTCTTGTATAAATATCTGTAAATAAAAACTACTATGTATCATAATATTAGGAATTGGTTGGGAGCATCACACTTCCGCGGTGGTACCCGTGCCTTATCGATTAACCCATTCACACGCGTGTGTCGTTCTGTGTATTCCCTTCACAAAAGTGATAGTCGTAGACAAGAAGAAAAGGAAATAAATGAACAGACATTGGTAGTCGATAGCAAGAGAGAAATACGTTTGATAGATAGTTTTAAATTCATGTGGATCTGTCTAGAGAAACTGATCGGCAATTTAGGGAAGGGGATGGGGCGAGCTGGCGTCGCGGATACCGGTTCTCGTCGGATCACCGAAGTTAAGCAACGTCGAGCGCGGTTAGTAGTTGGATGGGTGACCATTTCAGCGATTGATTCGCTCTCCCGCGTTGTGTCCTTGGACAAGGCACAACCCTGATTGCCAACATGGGGACACGATGGCGCTGTGTACTAAGGCGTACTGCACGTCGACGGTGCGCATGCCTTCAACCAATCTAACCATGCCTGTGACGCGGTGCAGAGTTCTGAGTTACGATGTTGGAGAGCTGGCAGCTGCTCGTCGTTGCTCGGTGGTTCTCTCAGGGTACTCCGGCTTCCTCCACCCGTAAAACTGTCACCGACATGATATGATCCTGGCCGTTAATGTGTCGTTAAACCCTAATAAATAAATAAATAAAATAAATAAATAAATAAATAAATAAATAGGGAAGGGGAAATTTGAGACCACGACCAAATACTTTTGAAATGAGTGCCAGTTGGGGAACATATTGAGAAAAGTAGTTTTTATTATACGCCTGTTCTATAAAGTCCTCATCTACAGCAACACTAAACCATGCGGAAAATGAAAACCTGTTCCGCATATATGTGCGGAACGGAAATCGTTGATGGACTATTTTTAAATAAAAGCAAAATTTCAATGGAATTTTCTACAAATTGTGCAACGCAATTACAATTTGAATCGTTACCGATAGCTGAAAATCGCCCCTGAGTTTCAAAGTGTTCTATGTGCCAAAAGGCACATAGAACACATTGGAACTCAGGGGACAAAATAGTAACACAGGTTCCCCTCGCAAATTTTGTTGGCGATAAAATGTTCTTTGTGTTGATAGTTGTCAACTGAATTACTGAGCGTCCTTGTAGTAACTGTTTTTATGGACTTGAAGGCGTGTAATAAACACAGAACGACAAATGCGTGTGAATGGGTTAATCGATATGGCAATTGTGCCATCGCGGAAGGATAAAATTTGAGGCCTACGGCCGCTCGTTTTATCCTTCCGCGCTGGCACTCGTGCCATATCCAATAATCCATTCACACGCGTGTGTGGTTCTGTGCATATACCTATGATTACATGGACGGTTTGCGTAGATTCAGCAAGTCCAAGCTACCTTCCAAAAGATCATTTTCATTCAAAAATTATATGATGATGACATTTTCGACGTTGACAAGGAGCACGCTCGAAAGATGTAGAAAATATTCAACATGAAATTCATGAGATTATCATGGTCTGTATCTGAAAACCCACACGCTTCTCTTGGCCGATGTGTTCGAAAATGTTCGAGATGTCTTTTGGAGACATGACAGTCTACAACCATCTTGGTGTTACATGGCTTTCGGCCTAGCCCTGCTGAAGACAATCAAAATCCATTTCGAACTATTATCCGACGCGGACGTGTTGCTGATGTTCGAACAGGGTGTGAGGGATAGGGTGTTGATGATATCCCAGAGATAAGTAAAAGAGAACAATCGAAACGTCGTGCCAGCAGGTCTTCTCAATACCATAAATATAGATCTACGCCGCACTGACAACTGCGAGCTCAAATTTGAGAATGACATATCGTTGAACACTAACGAGCTAGCTCGCCAAACCACGCAGCGTTTGACAAAACTTCTACAGACACAATACGGGAAGCGTAGCTCAGACCTAGAAGTCGAGATATCTGAGTACCTCAGTAACTCGCTCCTTCCTAATATCAATGAGCAGGATCAGCCTCATTTTTGAGCTCTTCCATAACACCATTACACGCTTTTCCAGCGTTGATCTCACTAAATATCGGCTAACCAACGCCGGCACTTAAGGGGACTATGGTCACAGCTGTACCAGCCCTTAATGAGGGTTTGAGCACAGTGGCAGCTGCCATCGTATCCGCCTGGAATATACAGGCGACCACAATCCACTCACCGAGTGGAAATTCCTCTGATCAATCAAGGACACACCACCTCCCGAAGCGCACTCGCCAAGCAATTTTACCAATGGACACTTACCATACCTCCGCTGATTCACTTCTGAGCGCGCCCAAGCGTCGGAAGTTAGGAATGACCAAAATTCTTTTCCCGAGTACAACGCCTCGGGGTAGTGCACGTCATGCACCTGAGGCATTTCTTAAGGCTGCCTCCTCTGTCAAACATATGACAGGGCATAGTACAACGGCACACGTGGCTACCACGACAAAGACAGTTCCTACACCTCGCCTACCTTCGGCCACCTCCACCTCTGATGTACTGAATACACTTATGAACCCCTTGTAGTAGCTCACTACAATGGTCACAGGTCAGGAGGAAGATTGGCCTCTCAACCCGAATATTGACTACGTGCCGAATGGCGATACAATGCCACTGCCTGTACTACCACGGATATACATCCTGTATTAACCACCACTGAATCACTGGCCCAGAGCCACTGAACACCACTCTGCCCACCGAAAAGTCCACTAATGTAGGTCCTAGGGACCATACCTGTCCCTTGGTGTCCGACCCTAACCCCTCGTCGTCCGAGCATGACACCAGTTCCACCATTGGAGCCATCAGTTGTCCTACCAATACCTCATCAGAGAGCATAAAGTTCTCCTATATTACTTCGGATGAGCAGGGACACCTGTCCTCATTCCCCTGAACCTACACTCTAAAATCGGTTGGGTTAAAAATCAACCCAAATCGACTGGGTTGAGTGAATATGAACCCAAATTGGGTTCATATTCACTCAACCCAGTCGATTTGGGTTGATTTTTAACCCAACCGATTTAGAGTGTAACACTCCGGACGCAGGCCTCTCACCAACATTTGCCTCCAGGCCGCGTGGCTCTTCCCATCCTTCTTCCCCACATACACAAACCATGGCCCAGCCATGTGTGGGTAACACCGATCTGGGCAAAACGCCAATTTTCACTTCTACCTTCTTTGAGTTTGTCCATAAATGTACCAGTGAGGGCATATTACGGAATCTAACCAGGAGAGTCGATACTAAACAAACATGACTAGGCCATTGTGCTCCTATCAGTGAAGCTCACTCTTCCTCAATCCGCTGTCTATCCCGGCACCACCGCACGACTAACAAACAAGTGGAACGACACTCTCACCTCACCGCACTGGCTGAGAAGGCTAGCAAACATATTACCAATTTATCCACTTACACCCTCAGTACACATGAGAAGATTGTACTGTGAAAAGGTTAAAATTTATACCAACGCCTCAAAGACCTTCCAGGTTCTTCCTCAAAGAAGATATACAATTGCTTCATAATGAACGATTTTTGAGAATAACGTTGGTCGGTTTTGACCGTTACGTTGGGTAAAGGGTTAACATTGTGCATCGATACCACAAACGATCACTCTCCTTCTAGAAAATGTACGACAAACGGGTTAGTGAAGAGTGTGTGTGTCTTCAGTCTCTAACCATTTCACAGCTTGTTTATTCTTGTTCTTTGACACTCACTCTAGGAAGAGCATCTATTCCACCAAAACTTTTTGGAGCTCCAGAATCGTAGTACAATGCTTCCATGACTGCCTTTTCCAAGTGTCAGAACTATTTATATTACTTTTCGGTCCACTTAGACAATTTTCTTTCTTTCGTTGTTAAGGTTTTATGTCCGACTGTCTCATGAAATCCCAACGTTCTTAATGACTAACCAGTTCTTCGGGAACGTTACTATCTTTCGGGGCTTCGGCCAACACTTCCCATCCCTTAGGTTTAAAAGATTTTCTTTTTCTAAGCAAATCGTTTAGAAGATCTGTCACATTTAACCCTACCACTGTTTGATCTTTATGGACCACTTCGCCCTTCTCATTCCAAGATATATTTGGTTAATTTCTAATACTTTGACTCTCTCTTCATCGGAACGGAATCGAGAATGTCTTGGTCTTTATCATCTTTCTCAAGTTCGACATTGATGAGTCGAGGGGACATTGCCTTTTGCTGAAATGTCAAGTATTATTCTAAGACTTAATTATAGCAAGTCATCTTTTCGTTAACCCTTTACCTAACCTGAAAAGCAGACGACACTTGCAAAAAAAATTCTTGAATAACTAATTTTTTTCATTTTTTGTCCCAAAAACATACGTTATGACCCCTCGTTGGAACGAGCTCGACGAGCTCGTTCCAACGAGGGGTCATAACCTATGTTTTTGAGACAAAAAATGAAAAAATAATGAAAATTAAATGGCGATTTTTGAGAATAGCGCTGGCCGGTTTTGGCCGTTACGTTGGGTAAAGGGTTAAATGTGAGAAAGGGGCATCGAGAATATATCTCATTTTTCGATCCAATGATGAAACAGCCATTTTAGTCGGTTGTGTTGGCGTCTCTTGTAGACGCTCAAGTAACCTTGGTTCTACCAAAGCCATCTTCTTTCGTATTCCATCATCCAAAAATGCTTTTAACAACACCTAGTAGCACGGGAGGCAGTAATTCACCCAAGAATCCCCATCTCTGGAAGATATGTCTCTTCCTTTTGGCAAACAAGTAATAATTTAATCATTTGCGTTTGATTGGTTGAAAGCATACAGCGTGAAAGTCGTCAAAATCGTATAAACCAAATCACGTAATGGTTTGGAATGTCTACACTCTGGAAGCCCCGCCCACTCAATCCAATTGTCACCGTGAGGGCAGACTGATAGATGTATAACAAGCTTGTAAACAAAGATCAATGATCGATTTTTCGTCGCCTCCAATCAGCGAGAATATAATGATAATTTCTCGGGAACAATTGAATTTAATAAAATATACCTAAGTGAGAGACGAATAAAAGATCATACATCCAAACATGATTTTGGGGGAACATATAAAAAATGTTTTTAATGATATTATTACGTGACTTGCTAAATATCTGTCGTCTGCGATCGAAAATCAAAACAACAAAGAATTTGACAATGATTGACGTGACCTGTTTGTGGCACACTTTCCTGAGTTTGACTGTTGTCTTTCGCGAAAATTAAAAGTTTTTCGTTCACGTAACATAGTTTTTAAATTTTAATATTACAGCCGGATTAAATTATAAGAAATAACTGTTGTTTTCCTTCGGTTTATGCGATATAAACCGAAAATTTTCAGCACAAGCTTAATCATAACTCGCTACGCGAGTTATGAAGCTTGTGCTGAAAATTTTCGGTTTATATCGCATAAACCAAAGGAAAATAACAGTTATTTCTTAAATGAAATCTTTGCATGTTTCAGTATGGATTTGACGAATGTTGGGTTCGATCTAATAAGCTTGAGAAGTGCGATGTTGTGCTTGAAACAGTCGGACATACTTCTGACTTGCGGGATACTTTCTCCCCCCCCCCTCCTATACCTTTTTGAGATACACATACAGGGTTTCCCCATGAAAAATTTGACTTCTCAATCCCATGTGTTCGGGAGTGTCTCGTTTGAGATCAATTAAATGGTAATCATATGGGGTCGAAGTGGCATCTTCAAAAAACTCCTCTCAGAAACTTGGAATGACCAGGATTCATCTGTGCTGCCACGTGTGATCTGGGAACAATCCCTAGGCTTTTTAAACAGGATCGTTAGAATGACTAATGAGAGCTACAGTCCTGTGGACTTTATTTTTGTCAAATGAAGTTAGTAGTATGTCATGTACCCGGACAGGACCCATTTGGGGGACCTCGGTGGGGGACCTCGGAAGTGACATCATGTTGTGTTGTCATGGTAACCCGCGTGAGCGGCCATGTTGTGACGTCATCTCCATAGTGATACGTGGTGTTAGTGCGCATGCGCAGCGCATGTTGTTAGGGTGATACGTGTTTCCGTCGTCCATTTTGTATACTGGAGGCCGCCATCTTGGTTTCTATGGTAGCACGAATACCCTCGAGTGTCGATGTAAAAACACGGAATCCAAATTTTACGGACTGGGCCACTTACGGAATGCCTTATATGTATACAGGGGAAATCAGATGGAACATTTTGAAAGCTTCAGCGAAGGTATAGCTAGGAAGTAATTGATGGTAGTTTAGCCAATAGTACTGGTACAATGCCGCAATGGAACAAGACTGCCGTAGAAGCTAATGATAGGACAGATAGACCATAGACCAGTAGTGGCCTTGGAGCTTTGGCGACAAGATGGAAACGGAATCCCATTTGTGGAATCCCTTTTTTGGAATCCCATTTGTGGAATCCCTTTTTCGAAAACGCCTGCGGCTATGGAATCCCATTTTGGTCGTATGTGCCTATGTGATAGGGCACATTGTGTCACATTGTGCCTTTTCACATAAGCACATATCGGCACATAAAGCATGTGCTTATGTGCTAGGTCACATTGTGTCACATTGTGCTTTTTCACATAAGCACGTATGACAAAAAGGGATTCTCCAGAAGGTATCCTAGATAGGTATCCTCAAATAATACAATACTAGGCTATAGGTATCCTCAAATACCCGTATGTGCCAATGTGATAGTGCATATTGTGTCACATTGTGCCTTTTCACATAAGCACATAAAGCATGTGCTTTTGTGCTAGGGCACATTGTGTCACATTGTGCCTTTTCACATAAACACATATGACAAAAAGGGATTCTCCAGTAGGTATCCTCGAATAAAACAATACCAGGACATAGGTATCCTCAAATACCCGTATGTGCCTATGTGCTAGGGCACATTGTGTCATATTGTGCCTTTTCACATAAGCACATATTGGCACATAAAGCATGTGCCTATGTGATAGGGCATATTGTGTCACATTGTGCTTTTTCACATAAGCACATATGACAAAAAAGGGGTGCCGAAGGTCATATGTTTTTCAAAAAGGGGTGCTAAAATTGGGGTGCCATTGGATATAGGCTTTTGTTATACACAAGGGAGATAACTGCATTATGGGAAATCAAGCAATCTGATTGGTTAGTTAGATAAATGAAACAACAAGAGTACACGGAATAGGGTCAGAACTAACAAGAATAGACTAGAAATTGCTAAATATAGCAATAATAAGGTAAACTGTTCGAAATAATAGGCTCTTCTACGCTACTGGAGTATACTCTAGAGCAAAGGCACACGACCAGATAGACGTAAACTATTGCATATATAGATAGAAGCAGAGAATTCTGGGTAAATTTGTCCTATAGCACTACGTGCTATTCTTAATAGGGGAAAAACGTCATGGGATAGAGATCCAAAAAGGGATTCTGGGAGAATTCTAAGTCAGAACATTACTCCTGTTCAATCGAATGCACCCCCGGTACCCCCTTAGTACTATAGCACTACGTGCTAAGCCGATAAATTGGGGAAATAAAGTCAATTTCGGTGATTTTGGGTGGATTTTGGTGATTTGGAGGGATTGTCGGGTTGTTTGTGGTAATTATCCTGGGAAGTCGTTCCAGAAAATACTCCGATTCAATCGAACATACCCTCCGAACATACCCCTGTCCTATTGTAAGCCTTAGGTAACATAGCAATCACGTGCTACCATAGAAACCAAGATGGCGGCCTCCAGTATACAAAATGGACGACGGAAACACGTATCACCCTAACAACACGCGCTGCGCATGCGAACTAACACCACGTATCACATGTAGAAGACGTCACAACATGGCCGCTCACGCGGGTTACCATGACAACACAACATGGCGCCACTACATCACGTGACATTACGTCACTTCCGAGGTCCCCCAAATGGGTCCTGTCCGGGTACATGACATACTACTGAAGTTTGAACAATGTACATCACACTAATATTATAGTGGTGACTACCTTTAATAAACAATTTAAACACTTGAAATCTGTATCAAGCATCAGATCATCCAATATGACTAAACTATCAGATTTCAATTCTTGGGGGAGACCTTCTACGAATTCTACTAGGGGTAAAGTATTGTATAGTGGTTTCCATTCACTATAACACCAAATGATGTAACTTGGAATAGGTGTGATAATATCTTGAATGTTTTGAATAACCCGATTTGCAAAGGCTGATTTATCACTACCCGTGGGACCACACAATAAACATGTGAATGAATGCTTACAACGAGGTTCAATCTTTTTTTTTTTGTTGAATGTGGGTGCTGCTCCCCTTTTATATCTTTTGAGAATGTGACTGTTATGGATATCCCCCCCCTCCCCCCTCAAAAGATACTCACCATGGGTGACCTTGTGACTGTACACTGAATGAGGTCAGTTCAAATTTGTTTAATCTTTGTCCAGAAGATAAACACCAAATGACTTGAGCGTCATTAGGGCTGTTACGATTAATCGATTGTCGATCGGTCACGCCGAAATCGATTAGTATTTTTCGTTGTCGAAGAATCGGTAAATTTTACCCCGTTATAGACGTTTAATAATTTAAAAAAATTGGATGAAAAAACTATTGTTTCTAAAGGTAAAAGGTCAAAGTTCCCAACTGACGACCGGTCTTGATTACTACATTGACGGTTCAAGTTCAGAACATCAATGCTTTGAATGTACCTAAAAGAGGATCGCCTTCGTTGTTTACTTAGAGTAGGTCAACTGACTTGAATTTCATTTTTAACGACTTCAAAGAGAGGGAGGGGGGCATCTAGGTACGATTAATCGATTATTATCGATTATTTCCGACGATTAATCGATTTCTAAATTAAAAAATCGTGACAGCCCTTAGCGTCATTACCGCCTTTTTTCTTCTTTTATACTTTTTTTTCTTCTTTTTCTTCTTTCATAAAAAACTTCTATATACAACATCTATTTACAATCTCTATTTACATACTGACTGGCTTCTTGAAGGTCAGGAATTCAATCAATAAATCCATGATTCAAAGTCTCTGTTCTTTTATGAGAGATTTCTCGAACATATCTTCATCCTCTTTCTGTACTGGTGGTGGATTTATATAGAGAGTAATCGTTTGACTGGACTGGTTACGTGAAATAATTCACGAGAGGTGAGGGACGTTGTACAAACACGAGTACGCGAATGCGCACGAGTGTTTTACAATATAGTCCCTCGCCTCGAATGAATTATTTCACGTAACCAGTCCAGTCAAGCGATTACTTTGTTTATTACTTTTCATTATTAACGATAATTATATTATTTAACCTTTACCTAACATAACGGTCAGCGCTATTCTCAAAAATCGCCAATTAATTTTCATTATTTTTTCATTTTTTGTCTCTAAAACATAGGTTATGACCCCTCATTGGAACCAGCTCGTCGAGCTCGTTCCAATGAGGCGTCATAACCCATATTTTTGAGACAAAAAATGAAAAGAATAGCTATTTAAGAATTTTCTTTGCAAGTGTCGTCTGCTTTTCATATTAGGTAAAGGGTTAAAAAAAACTATGAAGTCCCCATTACACCCACGGCAAAGCGTCTTCGTTTGCGCGCACGGATACATGGCCCAATTGTTGATTGCATAATTCATTTGTGAAGTTATCGTTTATAATCAAACCCGGAAATCCCAGTAAATCACACACATTTTGGAAAGTATAATCCAGAAGTATTATACCACAACAGCAGATGGACGTCATTTTTGTTCACTCTTGCAAGTGCGTCAACAAAACATGTGATGACCTTCTCTTCTTGAAACATCACCAGGCATATATTATGCTGAGATCTGGCTTGGGTGATCGATTGTATATCCGTGATATTTTTTTTTTCAGTACATCAATATTCTCTTCCACATAATGAACATACCCCAAACATAGTTCATATTGTAGGCAAACTCGTCTGAGTTCCGTATCAAGTTCATCAACGACCAATGGCTGTGATTTAGTTATTCTTCTTGTGATCTTCAAAGTGGTTCTTGAACTGGCTTCTTGAAGTCTTCAGTGTCTTCAGGTTTAGTAGGTTTAGTAGGTTTAGTGTCTTCAGGTTTATCAGGTTTTGTGTCTCAGATCTGTTTCTTCTGGAGATAGTACAATCCCAGTCTTGGTTGGATAAGCCTTCTGCTCTTTTCCTTCAAAGAATTTTCGAAGGTGTATTTTCAGTCACCCTGATACTGGATGATGTTAGCATAAGTTTGATTGGAACCAAGTCGGAACATCTTCTCTGTCCAATGGGTTGATCGTAAGGATGAGGACCGGACCGCAAAAAAACCGGTACGGTCCGCGGTCCAGGACTGGACCGCTGATCGGACCGGACAGCCGTCATTGGACCGCTTTGGAACGGTCCACGCGTGGTGGTCTGGTCTTTAATACATAGATGTATGTCTAGCTTTAGCACTGCGGTTATCGATTACAATAAGACATTTGATAAAGTCAGACATTGCTGCTTTAAAGGTTAGATGTTTAGCGGGACACTTTCTAAAATGTGTTTCATACAGCCGTCTTCTCTAACTTGACAGCTTGCATCTGGGGAAAAAACAACGCTCCTTGATGAAATGCATAAGCCTTTTACAGAAATATCCTCTCCACCCTTTGATCTCTGGAATGGCAATGTCTGTAATTACAAAACCGCTTATAAAATCACCATGTTCTCGACAGTTGGGCCTATATCTGACACATTGGGTAATTTGGGAAATATCCAATGTGTGAGATATAGGCCAAAATGTCGAGAACATGGTAGTTGTATAAGTGGTTTCGTAATTCCAATGGGGAATGGTATGCATATTGTTAGTGACAATGACTGATATCAAGATAGCGAATTAGGAATTATCATGCCAAGTTGTCAACTAACCCGCAGAGGCTCATATACATTTCAGTTAGGGACCTGCGAGCCGGGGATAAAACTTCGAGCCGAATCTCGAGCCGAATCATCCCTCTGGTATCGAGTCGAGTCGAATCTCGAACCTTGAAACCGGCGTGACGGCGACATTCGTGCTTCCATAGTCTGCAATACCGGTACTCTGCATGCTGGATGAGTTCAGAATCAATTGGTCTGGAATCGAGTATTCTCGCACTGCGAGAATACTCGATTCCAGACCAATTGATTCTGAACTCATAGACTCGCAGTTTTATTCTACCCACTTGGTGGTCGTGGCTCGTGCTCAGCCTCATCAGCACCAAATACCATTATTATAAAAGCAAACAAGGCATGTCGGAAAATATGATAAAAAATCTCAAACTCAAAGTCTCGCGAAACACAGTATCGCGCACTAATAGTGAAGATAGACATACAATATTCTCAAAAACCCGGGGACGAATATTCCCGGGGACGAATCTTCCCTGACCCTCAGAGATCGTACGGTAGCCCGGGGGTTTAATAATCAACAAAATTGGAGAGCTAATACGTTCAGAGAGCGATTTATTACACTATCGTTAGCGTATGACGGCGTGTTCTTGATGCGAGCGAGTGCACATATAATTCGCCGTTTGAACAGAGGTCGGTTCGAAAAATACGAATCGGACGGTGAGGTATCGAGTCGAATCGAATCTTGGCGATGGTTTCGAGTCGAGCCGAATCTCGAACGGTTCGCAGGTCCCTAATTTCAGTGTACTGAAGATTGGATGCAAATCGCGATATAGCTTATAGCTGGTAATATCTAACTCCAAGTCACTACATCCAATACCGAATACCGGTACGCGTACCTGTTCTTAACCCAATCATATACCACATACATTTCCACAATGTGCATGCAATGTATTTTATCCCATAAATGGTCGTTTATTTGAACAATAAAGACCTTGGATAAATTGCTTTATTCACCTAGTAGGGTGATACATTTTCCTCATAGGTTTAACACTGAAAGAATTTATTCCCCTAGTAACAACGGACTTGTTGACCTCTGGCCTCTACCAAATTTGTCTTGCATAATTAATAGTTCGATTGTTGATTTCTTTAAAACTTTTTGAAAGTATTACACAATGCCAGTAGAAAACACCACCCACTGCTCATATCATAAAGTATTTTTACAAGTTTAGCTCAAGTTTGTAGGGGAATTATTTTTAGACAGAAATGTATTACTGGGCCTTGTTTATTTTTGCCAATTTTGCTGGTCGAGTGAATTAGACCAATGTGCTCCTCACTTCTCGCTGTGTTTTGTAGCGAACTATTGCACGATTTTGCCGCGACTGCCTTGTAGAAGATTTATGGGCTAAACAAAATAAACGTAT
This sequence comes from Pictodentalium vernedei, assembly GCA_031216915.1. Lineage (NCBI taxonomy): Eukaryota > Metazoa > Mollusca > Scaphopoda > Dentaliida > Dentaliidae > Pictodentalium > Pictodentalium vernedei. The sequence goes on along the minus strand of CM062288.1, from coordinate 321,888,404 downwards.
ATTATTTTCAAGTAAAAAATTTATTCTACTCGTAAAATTAAGAATGAAACCGACTCGCCAGAGGCTCGTCGGTTTCATTCTTAATCCTACACGCAGAATAATTTTTTTTACTTGAAAACACTATACGTTTATTCTATATATATAACATTCCCAGGGTTACCTAGCTTGCCCATCAGATGGCAGTACCTTGGTGCTTTCTTTAACACAAACGCGAATACCAATTCAATCATTATAAAATATCTTAACCCTTTACCTAACATGAAAAGCAGACGACACTTGCAAAAAAAATTCTTGAATAATTAATTTTTTTCATTTTTTGTCTCAAAAACATAGGTTATGACCCCTCTTTGGGACGAGCTCGACGAGCGGTCCGGTCCAGTCCGTATCCCTAGTTGATCGTGAATGATACCAAGTCTATGCTTCGCCTAATCTAATGTAACTCTGATGGACGTGTTTGAAAACATCACCTTATTTTAACGAATTGTGATCGACTTTCTGATTCCTGTTTGGGGTTTGTGTTTGTTCCCTGTAGGGTTACAGATTAGGGGTTTGTGTTGTTCCCTATAGGGCTACAGGTTAAAGTTGGGAAATTTAGAGAATTAATATAGAAGTCTAAGGAAAAAAAACAATGTGCTTTTCTATTTTAAATTCAGAGAGGACAAAAATTGATTGGTTTATTTACTTCGATCTGATTGTCAGTTTGACAATCAAACTGCAATTTTGATTCTTAAACTGTAGGATATTTCCCTCTGCATTCTATGTTAGCTTGGGACAGGTCAAGCTACAAACCTTTGTCCAATGAAGATAGGTCGAATAACTCGAGTGCATTCCCAACCCCACAGTTTGCACCAGAACTCTTTTGGGGGAAATAATTTTTTATTAAGAAGATAACTTTCGAAAAACATGCCTAACTTAGCAATTCAGAAGTAAAACTTGCTTTGTTCATTTCTTATTTTTTAACCCTTTACCTAACGTGAAAAGCAGACGACACTTGCAAAAAAAATTCTTGAATAACTGATTTTTTTCATTTTTTGTCTCAAAAACATAGGTTATGACCCCTCGTTGGAACGAGCTCGACGAGCTCGTTCCAACGAGGGGTCATAACCTATGTTTTTGAGACAAAAAATGAAAAAAATAGTGAAAATTAATTGGCGATTTTTGAGAATAGCGCTGGCCGGTTTTGGCCGTTACGTTGGGTAAAGGGTTAAACAAAATATTTACAACAGAGAATTTCCTAGTGATGATGATTTATTTCTCTGGTTATACAATGGGGGTAACCCCAAAACACCAGGAATCAACTTCTTTCTTGAACAAAATGAATATGGAAATAAAAAGTTTGAATGGAACGAAAATGGAAATAAAGATGTGTCATCTGGTTCCAAAGAGAGTAACCTAAAAGATATCACGAATCAACTTCTTTTTTAACTAAAAAGTTGCAGTGAAATAAATTTAATGAAAAAAATTAAAAAGTGTATCATCTGGTTCCAATAGGGGTGACCAAAAAAGATAGATACCATAATCAACTTCTTTTTTAGGTTATGCAAAAGCTAGACTTTTCTGGTTGTTGAGCTGAAAATATGGTAACTTGTCCCTATATCCCGATAAATTCGGTCTTTTGATTGGTAAGAATGCATTTGACAAATAGCCATGGCAAAGGGTGCGCCCAACATCCAAGGTATATGAGAGCGTGCAACATCCAGGGTATAAGCGCACGCGAAACATCGGGGGTATATGGTTTCAATGAAAGCTTTTCGCTTCCGCTCGCCTCATTATAAAACTCGAACCAAAAAACCCGAAAATAGTCACAAAATATCATCAGATTTCCGACAATTCAGTCATAAAAATAAAATAAGAGCAAATAATTCGTCCCCTGAGTAGGCACATAGAACACACTGGAACTCATGGGACGATATGTCAACAAAATATTGTTTACTGGTTTCCTTAACGACCCAAGGGATGTAACTCTATCTGTTGTCTTCTGGTTTTTTGAAAACAAAAAAAATAATTATCAGGAATGTGGTTCAAGTGATTGTGGAGCTGAGAAATGCGTCCACAAATTTATTTCCACTATGTTTGTATTAAGTTTGAAACGGGAATAAAACGTTATCTCCACCAACATGTATGGTATACGGAGATTTAATACCTGGGTGTCTCATTTAAACACCTCGCCTGCGGCTCGATGTTTAAAAACCGACATCCAGGTATTAAATCTCCATATACCATACATGTAGGGAGAGATAACTTATAATGTCACTCACCAATTTTTGTTCTTATCCTTCTTTGCTGGTTAAATATCCAATGGTTTGGTCGAGACACCATCTGATTGTATCTTTCTCTTGGGTTAAAAGTAAGACAAACCGTCTCTTCTTTGGTTATACGTGAAACAAAACCTCCGTTAGTTCCAGTGCCAGGTTGTTGTGGTTTTAGCACATCCACGTATCTCTGCTTAGTCAGGTTGTTTTGACGTGTGTTGATTCCTTTTCAGCTAATTTTATCTGTAGCTCCAAAACAGTGGTATATTTTACTGCACAATGCTACAATGCTTTCACCATGCCCGTCAACGTTAAAGAGACCAGGTGTTCTTTTATCGAAGGCGTTCTGTGCTTTACAACCTGAGGGAGACAGCCATTCCTTCCCTTCTAATTTGTTTTTTTACAAATTCACTTTGAAGGTTGTTAAAGCTTCTGCGGGGAGCCACTGGTTCCAATGATGATAAAACTCTTCTTTCATCTCTGGCCGCACCACTTCTTCGATGTTTTCACTGGACAAAGCTAGATATAAAGAATATGTATCCTCCTCACAAACTTCAAAGTTACAACGATCAACAAAATGATCAAGAAAGTAGTAGAACTCTATCATTCTCAGTTTGGTATATTGGTAAACAAAAAACCCTATATGCAAGGGGATGTCCAATTTGATGTTTTTTTCTGTTTGATTCGGCTTTGTACAAAGAGTCACTGAGTGCATTTAAAGTGTCGGAAGACAGGTTATTACTGCATCATATGTAACGAAGTGCCTATAAATATATGATCGTAGGGTAGACTAGTTGTTGTGTGGCTGATAGAACCGCGAAGTCCCACCACCCCGTGGCTTTCGGACGAATCTTGAACACAGTCTTGAGATAATTGTCAGTTTTCCGTAACCTCACGAAGCTTCACCCAGCGCAGACGATTTCAAAATTTATTATTTTAAATATCATTTTTTTAAAATTTTTTCAAAAAAATTCAACAAAATCATATCATGTGACCCCTCTTTGGAACGAGCTCGACGAGCTCGTTCCAAAGAGGGATCACATCATATGGTTTTGTTGAAAGTTTTCGAAAAAGAATACTTTTTCAGCTGCTGAATTTGCAAATTACGCAGGCGGATGCGGGAGATTCGTTGGGTAAAAGGTTCGAAACGAAAGTGGATTCTGGTTATCTACCATTTATTGCAAATAAACCTCGACGAACGGTCCTTATCTCTGGCTATTATAGAAAGTTACAGAATTCAACAAAGTTCATACCTTATAGCAACAGTGGCGGCATCCATCTTAAGTCTTGTATGTAGGTGTACTGCAGGTGATGAATCAGGAGGCAACATGGCTCATTGCTTATGTACACCTATTTTGTGATGCAACACCTAATCGCGCGACTACCAGTCGGCGGAAAATTGAGTGAAACTCCCCTGACGTGGCAGTCGCCATTGTTGGACTGTTGTACTGCCATATAGACTTCGGTAAGTCTTCATGAAGTCCATGGAATCTTTACATGCAAATGGTATTCTACCGAGTGTCTGTTAACCGGCAGAATGTCCCTGTGGAATGCACAATTTGCAATTCAGCATCACCTGATATCTGGTGATGTTTCACCAGGTGCATGTTATGATTTGATGACAGGTCGAACCATACCATCCCAGAAACTACTGCAGAATGTTATTGTACTATATATCAATAAATCCTACAATATTACTGTTTGTTGACAATATTGGCCTGCAGAGATCTGCCTTATATTGTCAACAGAACATCTGGCGTCCACTCCTATGTGGGTACACAAAGTGCGCCTGTACTCTGATCGCCAATTAATGCAATGCCATGTAATTTAACTTCTACTGAATCTGTTAATACTATATGAGTCCGAATCACCAAATAGAAATTATCTATAAGAACTATCACGGCCCTACCACTTCAATGAAAAGAGCTCATAAGAGCTGTAGCTCTTCTCCCTCTCCCGAGCTTCATTAAGCGAATTTCGCAACATTCCTCCCCCACGTAGGATCAAAACCTGGAGGGATTTGATCACAGTAAGAGAGACGGTTTGCAAAAAGAACACAGGGTTGATCATATAACGTCACATTAACACTATATGTTCATGGATGTCGCCCAAAAGCAATTTGTCCCCATAATTCTTTTCATATTGATATCATAAGAAAAAAACACCACCACAAATACCCCTGAACATGTTTAACTGTCAACTGGATTCACGATCCCATAAATAAAACACAAAGACAAATAAACCCCTGTCTGAGAGGAACGTTCACTTAGTTATCTTATTACCTACAATTATAACTATGGCTCCAAGGGCACGAAATCAAAGGTATGTGGGTTTAACCTCGCTCCCCATCTCACGGCCTTACAGCACAAAGGACAAGATTTAGTAGAAGCCATGTCCGGCCACGTCTGACAGCAGACTTGGTGGACCTTCTTTAAACACTGAGGCATTCAAACGCTTTAAACCCTTCCTCAGTTATGTCCTCAAAACAAATGCAACAACGTTTGGCTGTTCCACTGGTACACTGTTCGAAACATACACGAATTTTGTGGACCTCGAGAGCTGTCTTCAGAAGAATGTACTAGGGCTGCACGGTATATCGATAAACCGATATATACCGGTATTTCAAACCAATATCGATTGAATACTGGTGTAATTACAAAAATATCGGTTTATCGTCATTATTTATTTACCCCCAATTTAATTTTCAAGATGTCTTGAGTTTTTTAACTGTAGCCCCGAATGAATAATATTATCTCTTTATCCAAGGAATCGTCTGCTTGTGCCCTCGTAATATACAAACTCAGTAGTTGAAAAAATAATTTTCAAAAATTTCAACAAAACTATATCATGTGACCCCTCATTGGAACGAGCTCGTTGTGCTCGTTCCAATGAGGGGCCACATGATATAGTTTTGTTAAAATCTTTGGGGAAAATCTGATAAATTAATTTTGAAAATAATAAATTTTGATATCGTCTGCGTTGGGGAAAGATGTTTCTAACCGCATCATCAAGGCATGCTAATTCGTTCCGAGTGTGATGCCTCGATTGTGATACATGTGTTCATTTATCTGAACAGTTTTCGATATACCGGTATACCGCGGTATTTTTTTGAATATCGTGCAGCCCTAGAATGTACTGGGGTTGAGCTCTTTCCCACTCGAATGTCTGTCGGACATCCCAGTGATCGGAACTCAACTTCGCGAATTTTTCTCGGGGTACAGTAAACAAGATCGACTTTTGAAGTTCGATGCTACAGAATGGCAGGATCCGGGAAACATCGTCCGTATAAGATCAGCCATATCAGTACTGGTCGTTCCAGTACCTTACCACCCGGGTTGGGAAATCGGTAGTCACCTCCGGGCACTTTTTACCGACTGCCCGTAGACTCTCGGAATTTGTTGCAAGGCGTCTAGACATTTCAGATTCTGCGGATCCTCAAACATGCAAATGGGGAAGACATATTTATCATCTTTAGTAACCAAATGACTGAGATATACCGCATACCTTCGTATCACATAACTGCCTCCTCGAAGTATAACTCATCCCAAAACCGACCTACACTACGTGGAGAGTGGATTGTAACTAAATCACCCGCAGAGTGGAATTATCACCCAAACTATAACTTTCAAATTTTATACATATGGACAAAAAATATAAGCAATGTTTCAGCCAATGGACCTCCGGGTTTAACCCGGAGGTCCATTGGCTGAAACTTTGCCTATGCTTGTTATGCTTTGCAACAAATTTGCAATTATTGCTTGGGTGGAATCTCCACTCTGCAGGTGATTTATTGATAATACACTCTCCACGTACTGTAATAGTTGTTGCATATGACGTTTTCATAGTAATTCTGATGCATTTATTTTTCCTTCTGGTACATATTGCTTCTGGCCAAAGTAATTATATTGTTCCTCATCAAAAGTTCTACCCTCAGGGGTCCATACCGATGCCATTTTGCCACTAAATTCCAATGTCAATAAATTCCACTAAAATTAATTCAACAGGTAAATATAGAATGCCTCTAAATATTTAAATAAGAATTATATAAATTTCCCTCTCCCGTGGGTATGTGTGCTTCTAGTACCCTCCTTGACAGTCAAGCCACCCACGTACTAGTTTTAAGGTTGTCTTGCATAGGGTTCTGGGGAATACTTATCTAAACCCTGACGGATCCCCTACTTTTTTTTGCATTACTAATGACTTTCTTTTTACTCTAGAAAGGAACGAATTTGTCGTGATTAATGTGTAGGCAGAAAGATAACAGCACATGGCCCTATTTCCGTCGGTTTGTCTCCACAGTCTACCGATCAATACGGCATAGACGATGAAAGAACACTGAGAGAAATGTTTATGTTAATGGCTAGATTTCTTCAGATGACTCAGTTTCAGGAATTTCAGTTATTTCCTCATCCAAGGGGCTTTTCATCTGATGGAAATATCGGCGGATCCACCACTTATCCACTCCAGGTTGCAATTGTATTCTTAACTCTTTGAACACCAGAGGTCGCTTTACCGGTTCAGGGATATGGTGCGTCATACCTTCATTAAGTACGATGCCTGATAAGGTGGGGGTGGGGTAGACCAATCAATATTGATCGGTCTACCCCCAAATAATGAATATGGACTCTTCTAATTGCTGCATATGAACTGACATGGAAGATACCACCAGGGTTCAAAGGGTTAAGTGAGGGCTGGTAAATTCCTCCCTTCCCAACCTGGGTGTCGCCCACTATATAGAAGGGTATATATTGGTTCTGTGTCACTTTCGGGTGCTCTTTCTTCGTTCCGGTGAACGTGCGTACTGTAGGCATGAAAACTGTTTCAATATAAGATTCATCATACCGTAATTGGAGAAATTTAATCTCTTCGTAAATAATACGTTTATTTCTGAAAGGGATATAAACCCGATAGACCCCATGTTCCATTGGCCATTTGATACATACGGAAATGTCTTCTCCATATAAGAGACGTCTGCAGCCAGAAATTAGCTGTTGAGAATAGGCCATTACATCGCACAGTTTTTGAGCCAAAAGTGTTTCGACACCCGTTCTCGTTAAATGGCGAGAGAGATCTCAAGCCATTATTTGATTTGCATTGACTTGCCGACTTTCACTGATTCACCTCAATATACTTGGTACTGGTGCACGATCTTCATCAGAGTCATTGTTCCCTACCTCTGCCATATTTATTACTAAAAGAAATACAAAATTACAATACAACTCAATATAAACTATTTATATAACCAAATAAGATATCTGCCAATGTCACCTAATTCAATCCTTACAACATGGTTTCAGGAAATCTGGCTCTTAACCATTTCGCTGCTGTGCAATTTGGTAATATCCTGTGCTGAACCATATATTGGAGGGAATGGGGTTAAAGTGATGAAAATGAAAGCGTCAATAACGTTCACGTATTTGTAAATTTAAAACTGTTATTATACAGTACGTGGATAGTGTATTATCACTAAATCACCCCTAGAGTGGCGATTCCACCCAAGCAATAATTGCAGATTTGTTGCAAACCATAACAAGCACAAGCAAAGTTCCAGCCAATGGACCTCCGGGTTAAACCTGGAGGTCCATTGGCTGAAACATTGTTTGTGATTTTTTTGTCCATATATGCAGAATCTGAAAGTGATACTTTGGGTGATACCTCCACTCTAAGGGTGATTTTGTTAAAATCCATTCTCCACGTATTGTATATTGGAACAACGTTGACTGAGTTCAACAATGTTTCCAAAACTACTCCCAGCCACACTCCATAAATCTCAAAAGAAAAGACGTCTAGTCGACTTGAATTTAGTTCCTATTTAATGGACTGACCATGTAGTCCAAACTTTGCTCCACAGGCCGTTATATAATTTTTGTTTTGTCGCCGTGTGGCACAGGACAATAAAGAACAATATATATGTTGGGACATGTTTGGACTATTGAGTTCGTTGTTGCCTCGGGTATTTCGGAATTTACATAGACGCGAAAAATGGTTGAGATCAAATAGATAATGCCATATCGTCTGTCGCTTGCATTTCATATAACATGCGTTCTATTGAGAATAACAACGAGCTATGATATCCATTCCCTGAATGTGATATCTCCGTACTGAGTACGGACTTATCGCACAGGCCGTCAACAGTGGGTTCCGTACTCAATATGGATCTGTAGCAGCGAAAGGGTTAAGGGTTCAGTATTTACAACTCCCTTTCCTGAGATGGCATCTGATATGTACGATAAATGTTGTTGGGTCCCGTCCTAAAATTAAAAGTACAACCATCATAGTCAGGATGAATAACTCCATGTACATCATAAATAGACAGAACGCGAAATATGATTACGCCATTCCAACGAGTTATGTAAAACACCCACCGATTCAAACACACAGCGCGTTCCGTGTTTATTACACAATCCATGCATCAAAATTCATTTAAAAAAAAAAAATTAATTCCGATGTTTGACCCAAAGGTGACGAGTCGGTTTGTTTTGACTGAAGATGTTCTTATAATTAATTTAATTTAATTTAATTATTGGTGTTTAAGGTCACATACTTATGCACAACGGCTAATCGTGACCGCGACAGTTTTACGGATGGAGGAAGCCGGAGTACCCGGAGAGAACCACCGAGCAACGACGAGCAGCGGCCAGCTCCCCAACATCGTAACTCCGCAATGCGGCACAAGCAGGGTTAGATTGGTTGAAAGCATGCACATCAACGTGCAGTACGCCTTAGTACACGGCGCCATCGTGCCCCCATGTGGACAATCGGGGTTAAGTGCCTTGTCCAAGGACACAACGCGGGAGTCCGAATCGATCTCTCAGACGGTCACTCATCAGAGGACTAACCGGGCTTGACGTTGCTTAACTTTGGTGATTTGACGAGAACCGGTTACCGCAACGCCACCGCGCCCAGTCCGAGTATAAGTAACACACATCCAACAAAATATGCATATTTCGGTACCTCAAATGATTCTACCGGGGCTAACTGCACCTTTTCTAATTCTTGTGGTAGGTCATTCATTTTCAAACACTCTTGGTATATAACTTCTCATCTGCAAGCACACCCATCTGCTCATGCAGATCATCCATACATGTTTCTGCTGCTAATAACATTAATTCAACTTGACTCAACACTGTTTCAAGTTGATGGAATGAATGTATAAAATGGTCTAAAAGTGTTAACCGATTTTCATGCTCTTGTAATACGCGATCTTCTTGTTCACGCAAAATCGGTACTACTCACGACAAATTTACCATAAATTCTCGATTCTCTTGTACGGCGTGATATGTTAATTTAATTAAACTCAAACTTTGTTTTTGAACGTGTTGCATCATTCTTGATTGAATGACAATCGTCGTAAATTTTCTTTCACCGCTTTAACACTTTTGGTGCGACGGGCAGCTAAAGTCGACAACACGCCAACCCGCGATAGGCAACGCGATAGGCAACTGTAGTGGGCATTTTAGACAACTTTGTGTGTCCAACTCCAAGTGCTATCAATCAAACATCAACGCATTCCTATGTTTCGTGCACAATTTTTATTCTATGCAAGAACAGTTATATTGTCACCGGAAAGTATAAAGGTGCCAACTGCAACGCATCTGCGTTGCAGTTGGTACCTTTATACTTTGAAAAGATTATATGACATTATCTCTAATAATGTAGATCCTACTGTGTTATTTTGACTGCATAAATACAGAAATCAGTAGAGAATGGCCACACAAAATCCTACTAAAATGTACGGCAATATATACATAATATATATATAAAACAAATCATGATCCAATTCTGAAAAAAACGCTGTATGAGATCCCTGGAACGCTTTTAAGAATTTAAACTCTAATAAACCGTATTTTAGTAAAATGCCTGAAAATTATTACGCGCTGGGAATTCTGTTTCTCGGGATAATCCTCACCAAAAGAGTTAAATCAGATTCAGTGACTGTTCCAAATAGGAAACTTAACCCTTCACCTATAATATTTACAAAACCTCGCTTATTTCGAGATGAGGGTGTATGTTCTTTTTAACCCTTTACCTAACATGAAAAGCAGACGACACTTGCAAAAAAAATTCTTGAATAACTAATTTTTTTCATTTTTTGTCTCAAAAACATAGGTTATGACCCCTCGTTGGAACGAGCTCAAAGAGCTCGTTCCAACGAGGGGTCATAACCTATGTTTTTGAGACAAAAAATGAAAATATTTTGAAAATTAATTGGCGATATTTGGGAATAGCGCTGGCCGGTTTTGGCCGTTACGTTGGGTAAAGGGTTAATTTGCGATAATCGTCCAGGTCCGCTTTTACTCGTTCCAAACAAATATTTATAAACCTGACCTCTTCGTATAAATCCACTATTATCGAATATAATGCAAGATTAAAACTATGGTTTCCGGTATTTGTTGTTCAAATATTTTCATCAGTTTCCTAGTAAAAGTGATTCATGAATCGTACAATATTGTCAACCCTTTGCATGTAATGAATGAGTGGCGCAACTTCCGAATATACATGGTTGTCCAGTCACTATTAACCACATACATTTCTTTTACTTTTGTAAAGATGACATTGTTTCGTATTATTGTACAACCACTAACTGTTATAATCAACAAACTTCCAAATAAGTACCAATTTAACATCTTGCTTCTGCAACGAGATGGAAGGCATGGATTAGAGTCACAAGTGATTCTCAATACTGAGAATTCCAAATATACTCTTTCGTTTCACGACCGGTCAGTAAAACTCCACAAAGTCTTTTCTAACACAGAACTGCCGAGCTGATTGCGCAGGCCACCAAACAACTCCTCCGTGTTACATTTTCTTGCAAACGTTTAGTCAATATAATTTTTGTCTCTCATGACGCCCGTCTTATCTTCCTCCATAGTCATATAGCATATTAATTTATTTAATTTCTATGTTCACTCCTGGGTACTCCAGGGTTTATAAATAGAAGAAACCCATCATAGCCAACAATATTGATTAAAATAACATCTTACGAGAAAATTATCTCCCTTGAGATTATTGAACTTGCGAGACGAAATCCAGTTGAGCAGTTGAGAAGGCAGTGAATGTGGGTGGTGAGGTGTGAAATTTCTGAGACTTGATGTGCGTGGATGAATGACAATGAGGTATGAAATAGCAACACCAATTAAAGCAATTACTATGTAATTTCTCATCCACCCCTGCGTTATTGTACAGTCCGAGAATGTGTTTTCATAGCAATTTGGAAGTTTTAATTCATCAGAGGAAAAAAATTGAAAAACCACATCTGACAGACTTTTAGATTATTAAAAAGAACAATGTCTGTATTTTATGCAACGATGCGCACACTGTTGATACAATGAATATAAAAAAGTTATAGATCACCAAAAGGGTCTGAAAAGGCAGTTTTCTATTTTTTTAAATGGTTTCTACTGGGAACAATAGTCCAATGTTCAAACCGATTGGGAAAAAAGTGTAACAAGATAGCTTTTATTTGTTTATACTACGCCACAGGAAAAGAACTGTAGTTTGTGAAATGATACGCACATCGATGATAAAAATACACGAATATTAAAAAAACATAAGTTTTTATATGAAGTCCCCATCTCTCTCAGTGTTAAATGCCTGAACAGCTTTACCAAATTAAGGGGAGATAATGTTATAGAGAATCGCATCAAGGTAAACATTTTCTTGGCCATGAGTAGCTTGGTGTACCAAATGTTCACCACTCGTGGTGAAGTAGTGTTAACCGTGAGCCTTCGGGCGCGGTTAACATCACTTCACCACGAGTGGTGAACATTTGGTACACCAAGCTACTTTGTGTATATTTTATTTATATCATGATCGCCAGATTATTAAGAGTAACTATTATTTTCTCTCGATTTTGCTGAGCAGGAGCCGTACATACGTGCGAATTTGTTTTTGTTTACAAGAGCAACGATGGGCGGTACTTCCGCTGTCAGTTTTATCACCGAAACGAAATAGAAAAAGAAACGGGTCATTTTTCATTTTAATAACATAATAACATACTATTTCGAGTGATGGATGCTTTATTAACATGAGACATGCATGTTTGTTAATGTTTGGTGTCTTATGGGGTAAACTCATTTAAAAACGTAAAACATAATTGCCACTTTCCTTTCACGCTTCGCGAGGCGACGTGCGGTAAATTTAGACAAGTTCTCATTCAGGGCGACGTCACCAATGGTCAACTTGGATGTAGATCCACTATAGGTGTAAATTTTAGCTACTGAAATCCCATTGCTGGCGTGTTCTCCGCGGTTGGTGTGTAAGCGAAAATTTATGTCATAGGCTTTTCATATATTGTAGAAAAGGTAATCATGGTATAAAATCTATTCTTTGGGTTTCATTCATGCCATCCATCCTCTCGAAGGGTGGCTCTAATTTTATCAACAAGATTGTCTGTCTTTACTCCATTTGTTGGTTGTACAGTAGTTTGTATGGCAGTTACTTAGGGGATAACTATGTTGTATTTGATTGTTTGGGGCCGTAAACGATGGTTTTACTGTCGCAAATTGAGTTTTGCCGGCGACGCGTTAGCGGAGCCGGTAAAACGGATATTTGCGACAGTAAAACCATCGTTTACGGCCCCAAACAATCAAATACAACATAGTTATCCCCATTCTAATATAATTCGGCTGAAAACTGAGATAGATTTGAACTCCCAACTATAAAACAACGCCTTGTTGAAGACAATTTAAATCTAAAAATACAACCTTCGTGACGTCATTTGGGAGTTCCGAACAAAATCACGAAATTTTTTTTACGCTGCTACAAAACAAATAGTTCCAAACGTTTTAGTCATTTTATCACCAATAACAAAATATGTTTATATTTGTACTGGCGACATTTATCATGTTTCAATGTTTGTGACAACCTGAAAACAAAATACGCCGTCTGCTTTCCCTGTTCAAAGTTTAGAGTTCACATTGTGATTTTTCAGTCTGAGTCGGGAAGCACTCGAGGATTTACCATTAAAGTTAAAAATATTGAGCTCTTTGATTGGAAGCCCTTGTTCAACCGTAATAATTACTTATGGTTACAGAACACAATTGTTCATTTTAAACTGTTTCTGGGAAGTCATGTCTGGTGGAATTGGGCTACTAGTAATGACATAACTTGCAGAACGAATAGTTCACCCCTCTCAGGCTCAGCGGTGAACGCGTTTCTGCAGTTGTACATGTTGGTGCCACGAACGCAGGTGACAAAAAAGAAAATGAAAGGACCGCTTGCACTTTAAGTCGATGTTATAACATCGCTAGTGGATCGGTCAGAAATTTTTGGCCTTGGACAATTAAAGTTTTTATTGCCAGTTGTCCGAATTTTGGTTTTCTATTTCGCACATAGCGTCCATAAATTCTTCACCGTACGAAAAATTGCTATTTATAAATTATCAGAATATCACTGACTGGTTCCACACGGTTGTCGTCAAGCCTGTCGGAATCAGTTTTTTCAACTCTCATTTCATCACTCAGCAGTCTCTGCCAAACCTCTTCCACATTAATATTAAACTTTTCAACTTCATCCATATTAATTACAGTTAATTACGAGAAAGATAGAAAACATTTTTATTTTACAGAAAGTCAACGCGTTCACAGCGTTTGTTTACCTTGGATATGGTAGTCAATGAATCTGAATGGAACGAAAATAGAACGCCCATGAATACATCTTGACTTTCCTGAAATAGTTTTTGAATGCACAAAATTTGCGACAGGTTACGCCGATTTTACTGTCGCAAATTTTATTGATTAACCAATCAAATTTCGAGATTTATAGTAATTGTATTAGAATAGTTTTTTTTTATCTTTGTTTCATTGCTTTATAGTACAGTCAGAGAAACATTCTGATTCGGATTCGGAGTCAGGAATTGACTTGTAAAACCTGTATTTCCATTGGCTCATCAGCTACTTCCAGTGGCTCATCTGCCGCTGTAGCGGCTTGACCAGTTTGTTTATGCTCCCTGAAGCGTCATAATCTATGACGTAATTCTTCCATAGGGACACCTCCGTCTTCTGATGACGAGTTTTCCATGATTTGTCTCTTATTTCGGATAAGAGGAGCCAAAGGTACAGGCTCTTCATCTTCACTGCTGTCACTTTTTTGGTCTGCAATGGGTGCCTACATACCTTTGTTTTTTATGTGCCCTAACTGGGTCAAGAATCTCCCACTTCTGCGGAGCTAAACTTAAGTTTTCCCCATGGCACTTTATTATTTTACCTGTCAATTGATCTCTGATTCTATAAATCACAGGTATGCTAGAGAAAAGTCCTCTAGTCCTTGCAGGACTCATGAATTCTGGAGTGGATGCGAATACTCACAAAATATCGAATCCAGGAGAACCGGAGCATCCCAGAGATGGTGCCACCAAACAATGTGTAGACGTCACGGAATGAAAGATCATAGATACTTTGAATGAGAAAAATGAAATGAAAACTGATCTGAATGCCGGCTTTAACCCTTTACCCAATGTAACGGCCAAAACTGCCCAGCGCTATTCTCAAAAAAACACCAATTAATTTTCAATATATTTTATTTTTTTGTTTAAAAACATAGGTTATGACCCCTCGTTGGAACGAGCTCGTCGAGCTCGTTCCAACGAGGGGTCATAACCTATGTTTTTGAGACAAAAAATGAAAATAATTAGTTATTCAAGAATAGTTTTTGCGAGTGTCGTCTGCTTTTTCTCAATAACTCTGAATGGGTATCCCATTTTTGTTCCAATTTACTTTTACTCCTCTCATCTCTGTACCTGACTGGATCTACAAAATTGAATTGAATTTGTTTGGCTTTGACGTCCCTAGACGCTTTTGTTTGTCTGCTCTTTTCTTCTGAGAAGCTTGTTGTTGCTCAAATGCTTTATGTTGTTCTTGTGAAGCTATCTTGAAGGACTCCTCTCCCACATATTTTGCTCTAGGTTGTAAAACTTTGTCTAATTGCAAAACCACATCCATGGCATATAAAAGGTAATAGGGCGAGAATCCCAAGGACTCGCTTCCATTTAACCTAATAGCTGCCAGTGACTGATTTCGAAATAAATCCCATGTCTCCAAAACCTTATGAGACATCCTGGCCAAAACGTCATTCAAAGTCCGGTAAAATCTTTCGACTTTACCGTTTGACTGAGGGTGACAGTAAGAAGTTGTTACATAATGTATTTTCAAGTGCTCAGTCAAATATTCCATGATCTCATTCCAATTTTCAGAACCGCTGTCGGTCAACAGTTCAAGTGGATATCCATATCTCGGAAAAAATTGATCAATTAACAAATTTGCATCTGTTTCTGCCTTTTTATCCAGTACTGGGAATGCTTCAGGCCAGCCAGAATAAAAATCAATAAAAGTAACTGTCCAGATAGAGTAGTTGGAAAAGGTCCTCTCATACCCAAAGCAATTTTTGCAAATGGATATTGTGGTCTATATACTTCTTCCATGGGTAAAGTAACCTTTTTAGTATTTTTTGCCCTACAGGTAAGATATTTTTCTACATACTAGTAGATATTTTTATATAGGTCAGGCCAATAATACTTTCTACTAATGTTCCAGTACACTTTATCTATTCCCAAATGTCCTAAATCGTCATAGTATTGTCTAAGTACTTCCCTCTGTAAATGTTCAGGAATATATAACCTCATTCTTGGGTTATCATCGGTAGCAGTTATATAATATAATATTTGTATCAAGTATCTACTACTTATTTTGGTTGGGGTTTTACCACTCAAGTATTTCTTCTTATTACTTTCCAAAGTGTGATTTACTGGGATTTCCGGGTTTGATTATAAACGATAACTTCACAAGTGAATTATGCAGTCAACAATTGTGTCATGTATCCGTGCGCGCAAATGAATACGCTTTGCCGTGGATATAACGGGGACTTCATTGGGTTTTAGGGGTTTTTTTTAACCCTTTACCTAATATGAAAAGCAGACGACACTTGCAAAAAAAAAATCTTGAATGGCTATTATTTTCATTTTTTGTCTCAAAAACCTAGGTTATGACCCCTCATTGGAACGAGCTCGTTCCAATGAGGGAACATAACCTATGTTTTAGAGACAAAAAATGAAAAAATAATGAAAATTAATTGGCGATTTTTGAGAATAGCGCTGGTCGTTGCACTAGGTAAAGGGTTAAATAATATAATTATCGTTAATTATGAAAAGTTATAAACAGAGTAATCGCTTGACTGGCCTGGTTACGTGAAATCATTCATTCGAGGCGAGAGACTATATTATAAAACACTCGTGCGCATTCACGCACTCGTGTTTGTACAACACCCCTCACCTCTCATGAATTATTTCACGTAACCAGTTCAGTCAAGCGATTACTCTCCATATCTTTTTCTTGTTCCTTTTTCATATCCAAATATTTATAATTTATCTCTTGAGGTTCCATAGGTGAAGCTTGTTGTTCAGTATTTACATGTGCAATTTGTTGAGGGTTAATTTTATCACTGCATATTATTCCCACACGTAATGATCTATCAGTCTCCACGATATCCATCTGATAATCTGGATCTGCATTTTCAATACCTTCAGGTAATCTAGAAAGTAAGTCAGTACAGCTATTTTGTTTTCTAGGTAAATATTGAATCTTATAATTATAACTGACTAATTTCAATGCTCATCTTTGAATTTTTGCAATGTTTTGTGGACGCTTCAACAGATAATGTAATGGAGCATCGTCTATTTTAATAAAAAAATCGTCCCCATTCAAATAATTGTCAAACTTATCCAAAGCATAAGATATGGCAAAAGCTTCCTTTTCAAAAGTTGACCATTTCTGTTGAGTGTCACCTAATTTGTGTGACAGAAATACAGTTGGTTTTTCATCAGCTACACCTGGAATTTGACTTGTCGCATCCTCACAAGGCTGAGTTGAGGGGCTTTTATAAGTAATGGAATTTTGTTTATTTTGAAATTCTCACCTCTCATATTCCTAAATGCAGATCAAATATACACAAATTATACATCGAAATGACGGTTGGGATGTATAGAATACGACACACATATGTAATCAACTCACAGACTTGACAGCAGGCACCACTGGTTCCTGGAAGTCTGCTATCGTATTCGCACCAGAACTGATAATAAAATAATATTATCGTGGCCGAATGTGCTTCAGATATTCAATAACAAAGCTAGGCATTCAAAACGCTTTCGAGTGCAGCGATAGGACTGCATTTTGGAAAAGGACAAGACTGTCTGCATTTTTTATTGAAGATGGTTTCCATGCTCGACAGACATGTGCAAATCACTCGATACCACGAATTTTCATCGAAATACAAAATCGTAATTCTAAGAAATTTCAACAGGTATCGTGATACCTTGCATTGAATATGGCCACTGTGCAATCTCTATCTAATAACAGTATACTGTATGAAGGCGATCTTTTTCATTATTTGATTTTAGACGGCGTTGTTTTACATGCTTTTTCCATCCGATAACGTCGACCGGAAATCGAAAGTATATTCATACGTAAACAAAAGCAAAGGCTCTGGAATTTAACCCCATGCAGCTCTGTCACCGTGTTTTGAAGAATTTTGATTCCCTAGCTTTGATCTTGCATATGTAAAGCCATTTGGCCATAAGTTGTTTTCGTGAAATATTATTAAATTATCAGTTCTGGTACGAATACGGTAGCAGACTTCCAGGAACCAGTGGTGCCAACAGTCGACTATATGAGGTGATTACACATGTGTTTCGTGTTCTATACATCTCAATCTTCATTTTGATGTACATTTTGTGTATATGTAATTAATTTGAATTGAAGCAATATCACAGGTGAGAATTTTCAAAATAAACAAAATTCCATTACTTATATAGCCCCTTAACATTCCTCCAACACAAAGGAATGAGAAGCGTCTGTATATAAGACGTATGGTTTTCGTGTGTTAGGATACGAGAGATATGCTACTTGAGTCAAGCTTTCCATCAAATGAATTTTTATGAGCCTCTTTCCAATGAAATCTAGCATGCTTTTTGGCAAGTCCTATCAATGACTGTGCAAATTCCCTAAAGTTTGGTATGAATCTCTTATAATATGACACCATCCCCATAAAACTTCCAACTGCGTTCACTGTTTTTGGAGGTACTAATTTTCTTATGACCTCGACCTTTGTGGGTTCTGGTTTGATACCATTTTGACTAATGACAAAACCAAGATAAGATGTTTCACTCTGAAAGAATGTATACTTTTTAACTTTCAATTTCAACTTGTGTTGCTTCAGGTATTTAAATACTTGCCGAATATGCTGAATATGTGACTTTACGTATTCACTAAAAATCAAAACATCATCTAAGTATGCTAGGAAAAAGTCCTCTGATCCTTGCAGGACTCATAAATTTTGGAGTGGATGCGAATTCTCACAAAATATCGAATCTAGGAGAACTGGAGCATCCCAGAGATGGTGCCACCAAACAATGTGTAGATGGCACGGAATGAAAGATCATCGATACCTTGAATGAGAAAAATGAAATGAAAACCGACCTGAACGCCAGGTTTAATAAGATCACCAATCTGGCACAAATCAGCGATGAGGATTCCAAGTCGAATGCAGTCAATAAAACCTACATGGATTCTGCTCTCACGAAATCATAAATTTATCCCACAGAGCGCGTGGACGATCTCTGTCTCAACAAACGATTGGGAGGAAAGATGGAGTCCGGCATCGACATGAATGGTAGCAAAGTATTCGGTCTTGAGGCCAATCTGGAATATGATTCAGGTGCAGTCAGTAGAAAATGTGCGGACAACACTAAAGTCGAGAAAACCTACGATGTGATGGAAGGTGGTCTGGATATGATAGGTGATCGAATCACGAATCTATCCAATCACCGAATTGATGACTGGCGCCTGCACTATGATTTGGGGTCATAAAATATGTGGAACAGTTGATAACCGTGTGTGCCAAGGACAGTTATGCATTAGATTCTAGCAAATCGAAATGGTCCTTCAGAAATGGAGGAAATTGTCTCCTACACGGACAGGAAGGATATCCGATGCCGATAGGTGGATGCATCGTTTGAGTCTGACTTCTAACAACTTAAAGGCCAAAACCGGCCAGCGCTATTCTCAAAAATCGCCAATTAATTTTCAATATATTTAAATTTTTTGTTTAAAAAGCATAGGTTATGAGCCCTGGTTGGAACGAGCTCATCGATGAGCTCGTTCCTACGAGGGGCCATAACCTATGTTTTTGAGACAAAAAAATGAAAAAAAATTAGTTATTCAAGAATTTCTTTTTTGCAAATATCGTCTGATTTTTATGTTAGGTAAAGGGTTAATAAGATCATCAATCTGGCACAAATCAGCGATGAGGGTTCCAAGTTGAATGCAGTCAATAAAGACTACATGCATTCTGCTCTCACGAAATCACAAATTCATCCCAAAGAGCGAGTGGACGATCTCTGTCTCAACAAACGATCAGAGGAAGACATGAATGGTAACAAACTATTCGGTCTTGAGGCCAATCTGGAATACGATTCGGTTGCAGTCAGCAGAAAATACGAGGACAACACTAAAGTCGAGAACACCTACGATGTGATGGAAGGTGATCTGGATATGGGAGGTGATCGGGTCACGAATCTATCCAATCACCGAGTCGATGACTGGCGCCTGCACTATGATTGATAACCATGTGTGCCAAGAAAAGTTATGCATTAGATTCTGGAAAATCGGAACAGTTCTTCTGCAATAGGGGAAATGGACCCCTATACGACCAGGTAGGATATCCGATGCCGATAGGTGGATGCATCGTTTGAATGAGTCTGATTTCTTACAACATGAAAAATAGAGTTGTCGTCAGTCTGGTGGGAAACGGCATAGGAAACGATAGATATAAAGTCGAAAAAATAGCGAAACAATATTGCAATAGAGTAGAACCTGTCCTGAGAGACCGCCCTTTGGGCCACACAAAAGTGGTCTCTCAAGACAGGTGGTCTCTCGTAACAGGTTTCAGGTTTTCTCAAGTCAGTGAATAACCAACCACGAAATTCAGAAATGGAGAAGAATGGATTGTTGTAATTACTTTATAGTTGTTCTTTTTTTTATAAAGTTTATGTAACAAACTAAAATGGACTGTTATAAAAATTATAAAAATAAATTAGTGTTGAAAATCTTCATCGAACTTTATTTTTATAATTCTATCTGTCACACATGTATGAAATTGTTTGTTCAGCAATAATCCTAATCTTTTCGCAGGGGTCTTATAAAAACATCTCAATGTTTAATGAGTTATGTAACTGAATAGCAACTGAAACCCAGTTAAGAGCTTTTAATACTTTTAATTATGTTAGTATAACCACAATGGATTTTCCAATTTCAGAACAGGAAAAAAGTTACTGTTTTGGTTTTAGTCTTCAAAGGGGCGGTCTCTCAAGACAGGACCATTATGGTATAAAAATACAAGTTGGTACCAGGTCACAGTGGTCTCTCAAGACAGGTGCTCTCTCATTACAGGTGGTCTCCCATAGCAGGTCTATTATAGAGTAAAACCAATCGGTGCCTGGCAGATGTGGTCTCTCAAGACAGGTGGTCTCTCAAGACAGTGGTCTCTCAAGACAGGTTTGACTGTACAAGCAAATTTGGAACACCTTTGAAAGTGAGAAGAGGGAGATAGAATTAATTTCATGATGAAGACGAGTAATCCCAAGGTTACTTCTTCTATAAATTAATTTCATGATCAAGACGACTAATCCCAAGGTTACTTCTTCTAAAAATTAATTTTATGATGAAGACGACTAATCCCAAGGTTACTTCTTCTAAAAATTAATTTTATGATGAAGACGACTAATCCCAAGGTTACTTCTTCTAAAAATTAATTTTATGATGAAGACGACTAATCCCAAGGTTACTTCTTCTATAAATTAATCTCATGATGAAGACGACTAATCACGAGGTTAGTTCTTCTAAAAATTAATTTCATGATGAAGACGACTAATCCCAAGGTTACTTCTTCTATAAATTAATTTCATGATGAAGACGACTAATCCCAAGGTTACTTCTTCTACAAATTAATCTCATGATGAAGATGACTAATCACGAGGTTACTTCTTCTAAAAATTAATTTCATGATGAAGACGACTAATCACGAGGTTAGTTCTTCTGAAAATTAATCTCATGATGAAGACGACTAATCACGAGGTTAGTTCTTCTGAAAATTAATTTCATGATGAAGACGACTAATCCCGAGGTTACTTCTTCTGAAAATTAATTTCATGATGAAGACGATAAATCCCGAGGTTACTTCTTCTAAAACTTAATTTCATGATGAAGATGATTAATCCCAAGGTTACTTCTTCTATAAATTAATTTCATGATGAAGACGACTAATCCCAAGGTTACTTTTAAAAATTAATTTCGCGATGAAGACGACTAATCCCGAGGTTACTTCTTCTAAAACTTAATTTTATGATGAAGACGACTAATCCCAAGGTTACTTCTTCTATAAATTAATTTCATGATCAAGACGATTAATCCCAAGGTTACTTCTTCTACAAATTAGTCTCATGATGAAGACGACTAATCCCAAGGTTACTTCTTCTATAAATTAATTTCATGATCAAGACGACTGATCCCAAGGTTACTTCTTCTAAAAATTAATTTTATGATCAAGACGACTAATCCCAAGGTTACTTCTTCTAAAAATTAATTTCATGATGAAGACGACTAATCCCAAGGTTACTTCTTCTATAAATTAATCTCATGATGAAGACGACTAATCCCGAGGTTACTTCTTCTACAAATTCGTCTCATGATGAAGACGACTAATCCCAAGGTTACTTCTTCTACAAATTAGTCTCATGATGAAGACGACTAATCCCAAGGTTACTTCTTCTATAAATTAATCTCATGATGAAGACGACTTATTCCGAGGTTATTTCTTCTAAAAATTAGTCTCATGATAAAGACGACTAATCCCGAGGTTATTTCTTCTACAAATTAATCTCATGATAAAGAAGACTAATCCCGAGCTTACTTCTTCTAAAACTTAATTTCACGATGAAGACGACAAATCCCGAGCTTACTTCTTCTAAAAATTAATTTCACGATGAAGACGACTAATCTCAAGGTTACTTCTTCTAAAAATTAATTTCACGATGAAGACGATAAATCCCGAGGTTACTTCTTCTAAAAAATAATTTCATGATGAAGAAGACTAATCCCGAGGTTACTTCTTATAAAAAATAATTTCATGATGAAGAAGACTAATCCCGAGGTTACTTCTTCTAAAAATTAATTTCATGATGAAGAAGACTAATCCCGAGGTTACTTCTTATAAAAATTAATTTCATGATGAAGACGACAAATCCCGAGGTTACTTCTTCTAAAAATTAATTTCACGATGAAGACGATTAATCCCAAGGTTACTTCTTCTAAAAATTAATTTCATTATAAAGACAACTTATCCTAAGGTTACTTCTTCTTTTGTATATGTGGTGATCGAATGCCATCCTTTGAATGCATAAAAATTATTGTATGAACTTATTTTAATCGAATTAACCTTGAAGAAAATAAATAAGGGAGTTTGAGAGCTTCTTCCTTTTTTATGTTTAAATTCGTTTGAACTTTTTTAGGTTATTTTAAAATTTTGAAGTTATTTTAAGTTTTTTGGGATTATTTTGTAGTTTGTTTATGTTTTGACAGACATTTAACCCGTTGATAGTTTTGTACGTGTTATTACATATGAAGTCAAACAGCACATTGATACTTAGTGGTCATTTGTTTCGTTATTATTTTTGGATTTTTTAAATTTTAACCTCAGTTCCTATTTTCTCCATAATAGTGCTCAGTAACAACCGTTGAGGGAAATGTTATCGCAGCTTAAAATACTAATATAATCCTGTTGTCAAGACTTCTTAGTTTG
The DNA here is from genome assembly GCA_031216915.1 of Pictodentalium vernedei. NCBI lineage: Eukaryota > Metazoa > Mollusca > Scaphopoda > Dentaliida > Dentaliidae > Pictodentalium > Pictodentalium vernedei. The sequence goes on along the minus strand of CM062288.1, from coordinate 321,865,302 downwards.
GTTGAGTGCTAGAAGCCAGTATCAGGGCTTTAAAAAAATGAGGATACCAGAGTAAAAGCCAACGCTCTCATTGTTTATTTTTCATATTCAGTCAAACACAAATAATATTTTGTTTATATAAATTTGTTTTAATACAAATTATTGGAGAGTGCCTATGGGCACTCTCCAATAATTTGTAATAAAACAAGTTTTGAATAAAAAATTCAGACCACCAAAAATAATCTAGCCCTCAACCAGATAATTACTGTGAAAAATATCCTGTTAGTTTTTACGATGAAGATGACTAATCCCAAGGTTACTTCTTCTAAAACTTAATTTCATGCTGATGACGAATAATCCCAAGGTTACTTCTTCTAAAACTTAATTTCATGATGAAGACTACTAACCCCGAGGTTACTTCCATATTGAGTACGGAACCAACTGTTGACGGCCTGTGCGATAAGTCCGTACTCAGTACGGAGATACCACATACATGTACAGGGAATGGATATCATAGCTCGTTGTTATTCTCAATAGAACGCATGTTATGTGAAATGCAAGCGACAGACGATATGGCATTATCCATTTGATCTCAACCATTTTTCGCGTCTATGTTAATTCCGAAATACCCGAGGCAACAACGAACTCAATAGTCCAAACTTGACCCAACATATATAATTGTTTTTTTTTTGTTGTCCTGTGCCACACGGCGACAAAACAAAACAGAAATTATATAACGGCCTGTGGAGCAAAGTTTTGACTACATGGTCAGTCCATTAAATAGGAACTAAATTCAAGTCGACTAGACGTCTTTGTTTTGAGATTTATGGAGTGTGGCTGGGAGTAGTTTTGGAAACATTGTTGAACACAGACAACGTTGTTCCAATATACAGTACGTGGAGAATGGATTGTAACAAAATCACCCGTAGAGTGGAGGTATCACCCAAAGTATTATTTTCAAATTCTGCACATATGGACAAAAATCACAAGCAATGTTTCAGCCAATGGACCTCCGGGTTTAACCCGGAGGTCCATTGGCTGGAACTTTGCTTGTGCTTGTTATGGTTTGCAACAAATCTGCAATTATTGCTTGGGTGGAATCGCCACTCCAGGGGTGATTTAGTGATAATACACTATCCACGTACTGTATAATAACAGTTTTAAATTTACAAATACGTGAACGTTATTGGCGCTTTCATTTTTTTCACTGTAACTCCATTCCCTCCAGTATATGGTTCAGCACAGGATATTACCAAATTACACAGCAGCGAAATGGTTAAATCCAAACCCAAACAACTTTAATTGAATAGTAAAATAATAGTCCATAAACAAGGGACTCCATGTCAATGTAATTGTTTAATAAAATCGCTCAACCGGTTCCAACGATTCGGCCCCATGGCCTTCATCAGGGTGAAAATAACCAGAGATTTACATATCACACATTCACAATAATTAACTGTAGATAAATAATTGAGAGAGACGTTGGAATATACACTGATGACGCTGCGCTATACGTATGCGGCGAGCGTCACAGGGAAACATCCTACGGCATGCAATACATTGGAAGTCCAATAAAAGATGAATGAAATCATCCGTTCCCCAATCCCCGCTAAAAGTTTAGACGACAGGGCGAGTATAATGAGGATAGTATACAAATTTATATGAGAGATAATAATCAGTGGTATCCATTTACACACATCCAAGGCGCTATTAAATGGAACGAGGCGCTATTAAATTTGTATACTATAAGGATAGTATACAAATTTATTATAAAGATAATGATCACTGCAGTATTCGAAGTAATGAGCCAAGCCCCCCCCCCCCCCCCATATTTCCGCCGGCATATAGACCCCTATATACAATACTTCATTAATAAAACCTTAACAAATACCGATGCCATTAACACCGACCCTTCCATCCGAATCCACCCATATGTTATCACCGGGACATAAAAGGCACTTAGGGCTCCAGAAGATAAATCGAGAGAAACAACAGTATACATATGGTCGCCACGCCAGGAAAAAGGTAAACTAACCATACACAGGTATGCAGATATAGACGGAGAATTACGTGAGGAGTGCCCTACTTACGTTCGCGCCCCTCCACCTTCACCCCCTCTTTCAGTCCAACGTGTACGCAAGGATGATGTATAAAATAGCGGAATGGCCCCTCATAACCCCGCACATGTCCCCACATGATTATAAAGGATACATACGAAATAGTAAGCCACTGTAAATGGTGATAGGTTGGAGGTAGAGGAGGGCGCGGTATATGAATGAAAGAAAACCATTTACTACCCCCCCCCCCACAGAAAGAAGGGGGGGGGGGTCATTACAGGAGACAGGAGCTATAAATAATCACAGACCACCTTCCGAACAATTATATCTCGCTTGCTCTAATGAGGGGTGAAGGTCTACGTATAATTCAATAGAACATAATAATCGAATATGGTTATAATTTCTATACCCAACAAAACAGGGGTTTAACAAAATTACATATATAGGAAGATTATTATAGACATAACTAACTAGAAAGAACCATGCAACCACGGACATCATTGGGGCCGCCCCTGTCAGCCGGTTCCAATGATATTCATAATGGCATGGTTATATGAGGACATACGCAAATTATTCGAGGTCACCCCACTAAAGTACAAGTCAAATCCCTGGTTGTGTTATTCCGGTAAAATGAGTAATAGTGATTACTAATGCCAATAGGGTTAAGTACCACCCGGAAGGATAAAGGATGGAAGTTAAACAGGCGCCACCATTCGCACGCATAGTCAATACACGGGTACAATAAGCTAAATTTAGTGGTGGATGAGAATTATGGCCAAGAAAAGGAAATGGAACCGACATTAAAAATGAGAAGAGCACTGTCTGAAGGAGACTTTCTTCAGTTAAGTGAGGGGTCAGCGCGATACGGCAGATAAAAGGAAGCCAGTACCTCTTGCGTACATCCTTAATAGCGCCTCGTTCCATTTAATAGCGCCTTCGATGTGTGTAAATGGATACCACTGATTATTATCTCTCATATAAATTTGTATACTATCCTCATTATACTCGCCCTGTCGTCTAAACTTTTAGCGGGGATTGGGGTACGGATGATTTCATTCATCCTTTATTGGACTTCCAGTGTATTGCATGCCGTAGGATGTTTCCCTGTGACGCTCGCCGCATACGTATAGCGCAGCGTCATCAGTGTATATTCCAACGTCTCTCTCAATTATTTATCTACAGTTAATTATTGTGAATGTGTGATATGTAAATCTCTTGTTATTTTCACCCTGATGAAGGCCATGGGGCCGAAACGTTGGAACCGGTTGAGCGATTTTATTAAACTATTACACAAACAACTTTATCTTCTCTTAAATGGCTATTAATGCAACTTCCGGAAAATGTTTTGCACTTCTAAAGTAACGTAACTCGGAATAAGTCAAAATTATAAATTTTAAACATTAGGCATTAAGATGAAGGCCCTTCCAAAAAGCTCATCCTGCAAAAAACGTAAACAATTCATGATTTTCTGAAAAGTTGAGCGAATTTGAAGGGCCATTTTTTGCTGATTGTGACCTGGTGTATAGATGCAGCAACCCCGCGAGAATCCCCAGAAAGTGAAGCAGTGCTTGTTTACTGGGGTAAACGAGTTATGATTTTCTTGTAAAATGGGACCTGGTAACCAACGTCGCAGGAGTGCAATCCCCCAGTAAGTGGGAAACATAAAAATAAACGATTGGAAAAACTCGACTTTTTAAACTTATGTTGTGGCATGAGATAGCCCAGATACTGACAATGACATTGAACACCAACAAACAGATGAAGGAACAATTATACAATAAAGTAACTGTTAATATTTTTTTCTGATTTAAGCCTTCAGACCCCCCCCCCCACCACACCCTACGTACGAAGTGAAGGCCTGCATGTCAAATGAAGAAGATTTGTTTTTCTCCACTGGGAAAATATGAGCTGGTAACAAACACCAGTGGGGTGCAATCTCTCGGTTGATGGACAAAATAAGAATAAACGATTGACAAAACTTGACTTTATACTTATGTTGTGTCATGATATAGTTTAGATGCTGACATGGTCGTGATACACTAATAAATCACACTTCAGAATACTGGAACCTAGAATAAGAGTATTGTTCAAATATATCTATTTAAACTTTCCAAAACCCAGTCGGGAAATTTTTTGTTATCTTTCTTTTTCAAAAATCTTTATTATTTTCTTCATTATTAGGCTTTACCAAACCCAGTTGGGAAAGACTCTTCGTCCTCAGTGATGTGGCTAGAGGATTTCAGCTGGGGGGTGGGGGGGGGGGGGTGCCACCGGTGTAAATTCCAACTGTGAATGGTTTCGATAGGTGGTTGCACTGCAGCGCTGGGTGATATCTTTTAACCTTTTACCCAACGAATCGCCCGCATTCGCCCGCGTAATATGCAAATACAGCTGCTGAAAAAAATATTATTTTTCGAAAAATGTCAACAGAACCATATCATGTGAACCCTCGTTGGAACGAGCTCGTTCCAAAGAGGGGTCACATGATATGGGTTTGTTGAATTTTTTTACAAAAAATTAAAAAAAAATGATATTTAAAATAACGAATGTTGAAATCGTCTGCGTTTGGGTAAAGGGTTATGAACCCTTCTGAAAATTTTCACTAGTCCTGAAATGGAAAAAGCATCATTTATAATGTGTCTGGGTCAGAAAATTTACCGGACTGATGTCAGAGTCGAAAGTTTGAGGCCATGTCAATTTTAGAGTAGGAAATTTGAAACTCAAGTTTCCAGTTGGAAATAAAAGATCAAAATTTCTCATCATTAGTTGGAATTTTAATATTTTTCATGAACAATATTAATTTATTGAATTTCCAACCATTTGATTTTTGACCTCGGAATTTCCAACTATTGAAAAAAGTACTCTTAGTTGGGGGGGGGGGAGACCCCCCACCCCTGTCGCCACATCCTTGTTCGTCCTCTGAGTTCCAATGTGTTCTATATGTCAGTAGGCGCATAGAAAACATTGGAACTCAGGGCGCGTCTTGTTGTATTTTTAGTCTGTCATCAATTTTGTCTGTTTCAAAAACAAGCCGTACGATTTCAACCAAATTTGTCATACTTATATATTGTCATAAAATCTAGTAAAATAGTAAAATGGGGCATTGTCATATCACACTGCAAAAAATATAGGTTCTCTTTAGAACCAAAAACTGGTTCTAATCTTGTCCCTGAGATGGAACCAGTTCTGTTTAAACAGTATTTATTTCAAATCAAATAAATTTACCAAGATTAGCATTCAATTTTAACAGAATATTACATGAACTGAAGTAGATTCAGCAGTAAACTTGGAGCTTATTTAACGCAGTCGCCAAAAATTTTGAAACAAAGGATATATGAACAGTTGGCATATCGAACCAGTTTTGGTTCTGTATAGAACCAAAACTGGTTCGATATGCCAACTGTTCATATCTCCTTTGCTTAATAATGATTTGAGACAACCTCGTATAAGCTCTAAACTTACGGTTGAAACCCCCACAATTTATGTTTAATTCTGTTAACATTTAATTTTAATCTTTATAAATTTATTTGATTTGAAATAAATACTGTTTAAACAGAACTGGTTCCATTTCAGGGACAAGATTAGAACCAGTTTTGGTTCTAAAGAGAACCTATATTTTTTGCAGTGCAGAGAAAACACTTATTATTAAAATATTCTGCAAAAATCATCCAAATTTCACCATTTTTCAAAAGTCGCAAAATTGTTTATAATTATTTAGCTCAAATTCTTCAAACATTTAGCGTAGTCTTCACAATTGACCACATTCAAGGGCAAACTTCTCTAATTGCAAAGCTGTTGTAAGAATTGTTTTCGTTAGGATAGATGCAACAATGATTTCAGAAGAAAACTACTGTTTACTTTTAAATCTCAGATTTAACTCCCAAGCATAATGAAGGCGAGAATAAGATATCGTTTGAAAGTGCCAAAATTATCCAACTTTGGTGTTTTTTTTTCTATCGTTTTGGAAAGGGTTACTTTCAAACACTTAGCTTTTGATGGAATGTCCTCCGTGAAAGCCTTCTGTCAACAAAAAGAAAAGTCAAGAATGTAATTCAAGAAATATAGACAAACAGTTCAACATACCTTTAATCAACTCATTTTGAGATGAACTGTATTTATCTCTCTGAACACAAGTTCTCCAGATAAAAAAAAACATTGTCATAAAATACACAATCCTACGGAAGTGTTGAGGCGCTGATATGTTGAACGCAATCTTTTAAATATTGCGAATAAAATGAATCAACAGCGATTCTACAGGTGACAAAGTCAAAGATTTCTTAAAACTGATTCTCTGACAAAATTGATCTTTTCTCAGTAAAATTCTTTCAAGCGTTCAAATCGTGGACTATTTAATTCTATTAACATTTAATTACAGTGAATTCTTTTTCAGGATTAGGTGTGTAATGAATACAGAAACACACGTATGTTTTGAATGGGTTACTGAATATTTATTCGTGTTTATGGTTACATATTTCTGAAAACTGGCTATCGGACCGCTATATCGCGATAAAGTCAAGTGTAGTGAAGCGTTTAAACTCATTAAACTTGTTTACAACAGTAAATAAGCACTGCTTTACCCATCCCTCCCCCCCCCGAGGTTCAACAAGGGGAGGGGGTATAGACACGACAACCGTTACTTATCCCTAGTTCCTTATTCCACGTTCGTTATCAACTGACTTCATCGGCTGCGGTAACAAATGTCGAACCTGGAACTGGGAATAGGTAACGATTATCACGTCCTCAGGGAGCTTTTGGTGTCATTTGACAGTCTTGTCAACGTTACACCTGCTTCTAATTAGAAGACGCTTGATAAATTGATCTTTTAATGTTGTTTTCTCCTTCTTTTTCGCCGAGAAAGGCTGCAGGACACACCCAAACAGATCACATAACAAGTCACATTCTTTGCGACGAAATTGCCACTTCATTTCAGGTGGACGCGAACAGAAAAAAAACTTGAGAATCGTAATTTGATAGACTAATGACGAGCTTTCCAACTTTTTTAGGCGAAAAGGCAGAGAATGTGTTGAACACAGAACTATCAATCATGTTGTTTATCTTTACACCCGATACCATGAGCTTTATTAATGTGGCAGCACCCTCGACGCCTGATAGGAAGAATCTCGAGTTGAAGACTGAAATGTGGTATCGTCATGTCGGCGAAAACGCTTATTTTCAAAATATTCAACCAAAACCTTCAAAATTTCACCATTTTTCTCCATAGCTCAAGCACATTGTAGGATTTCATCCAAAGTTGGCAAACTTATGTATTGTCACAAAATCCAGTGAAATGAGGTATTATAATATTCGTGAAGACGACGCTTATGTTAAGGGGACGTCCAGCCTAACTTTGGTCAAATTTCATGCAAATTTCTTCCAAGTCTAAAAAAGACCCAAAATGAATAACCCCAATAAATTATATACCAAAATGCTCGGAATGAAACATAGAACATGTGGAAACTGGAATTTGCCATGGAACTGTTGCCATGTGTAAATAGCACCACCTGAAAGTCTGCTATGGCATAAGTAAGAGAACCAAATGTTTACAATAAAATACCTCAAAATAAAATAACAGCAGTAGTGTATAAACATTGAAGTACATACTCGAAGACATCTTTTCCTAATTCATGAAAGTAATGAAGATTTCAGCGGAGCCTAGTTGCCTTTGAAGTCCGGCCATCATGTGCACAATACACGGAGGTAAGAATGGACGTTAGTACCATGGACACGGTGAAAGTTTAATATAAACAGTACTGGGAATGCGCAATGTTGTACATGCCTTAATTCACCTCGCCTTTATCTTTCTTATTCTGTCTCACTTTTCTTTTCTCCTCTTCCCAAGGGAAAAGCATGAAAAAATATATCAATAAATGTATACTGGCAAGGGAAGGCTATGCCTTCCCTTGCCAGTATACATTTATTGAGACATATTTTGGGGGGTTGTGCATGTGTTTTACTATTGTAAACTTGGATGTTGTAGATTTACACACCTTTGTCAATTTTTTATCTGTTTTGTATAAATATCAATATCAATGACAAGCTATTTCTTCGTCTTGCGTAATTTAGCTCATTTAACTTTTCTGTTAAGGGACGTCCAGCTTAACTTTGGTCAAATTTCAGGTAATTTTCTTCAACGTCTAAAAAAGTCCCAAAATGAATAACCCAAATCAATTAATACACCACAAATGCTTGGAATAAAACGTAGAACATGTGAAAACTGGAATTGGCCATCGGACTGCTGCCATGTGTAGAGAGCACTGGCTGAAAATCTGCTATGGCGTAAGTAAGTGAACAAAATTTTTACAATAAAATACCTTAAAATAATGTAACAGCTGTCGTCTAGAAACATTAAAGTACATACTCGAAGAAATCTTTTCCTAATTCATGAAAGTAATAAAGATGGTGGAGGTAGGCATGGGGGTTAGTGTGGCGGAGTGCAAGATTGCGAGCCGCCCCAGTGGGGACAGAGGTGGTAACAGGGGTAGTAGGACGGGAAAGAGGACAGGAAAGGACAGGAAAGGACAGGAAGAGGCAGTTGGTGGTTGCAGGGAGTAGTATAGTGCGGGAGTTGGATAGGGTGGTGTGTGGGCCCGACAGTGTCAACAGGACCTATTTATGCTTTCCGGGGGCTAGGGTGGAGGACCTAAGGGACAGAGTGGGTGGGTTAGTAAAGCGGTCAGGCTCAGACCCAGTGGTTGTTGTACACGTTGGGACCAACAACATCAGGGAGAGAAAATCAGTTCAGCTTATTGAGACTTACAAGGACTTAATAATTCAACTGAATGCCAAGAATGCACAGGTAGTGGTTTCGGGGCTTCTCCCAGTACTAGGTGGTGGGGGCGAGCGTAATTCGCGGATCATTGGGGCCAACGAGGAATTGGGGGAGTATTGTAAGGAACTTGGGATACCCTTTGTAGACAATTGGGGATCGTTTTGGGGCAGAAATGACCTATATGGAAGGGATGGTCTCCATCTTAGCCAAAGGGGTACAGAGGTTTTAGGAAGAAATATGTTGCAGGTGGTGGAGCCATTTTTGGTATAAGGAGGGGAGGGGGGGTCAGTGAAGGGGGAATAATCACAGGAAATGTGTCACGAACCATAGGTGTAAAAATGGGACAAGGGTGATAAGGAAAAAGGACCAAAAATCCAAATCAATAGGAATAGCTTCCCAAGGAAAGCACAGGTACACAAAGTAGGATATACAAACATACAGGGACTAGATAATAATGGGACCAAAAGGCGGAAGCCAATGAACCTTGACACCCTGAAAGTGGGTTATAGCAACATCCAGGGTCTCAACCGGAAAGTAAGTGAAATTGCTACATTGATTGAGGCAGAGAATTTTGACGTCATGGGCTTAAGCGAAACGTGGGTAAGACACGAGGAACGGGTAGACCAAGTAAGGGGGTACGTAAGGATAGGTGTAGGGCGAACGGAAGGCCAGAAAAAAGGGGGAGGGGTAGGCATGTACATTAAAGAGGATTTAAAACCAAAGACCTGGAAAACATCAGCACCCCGGCTGAAGTATCGAAAGAAATTGGATGGGTAAGGATCAGTTTGAAAAACAAAAGTATTGCCCTTGGGGTTGTGTATTGTGTGGTGGAGGGAAGCAAACCCGAATGCAATGATTCCATATACTCAACACTAAGGTCTAATATCACCGAACTACAAAACAAGGGGCTCAGTATAATTCTGATAAGTGACTTTAATGGCCACATAGGTAATGATGAAGAAGGCATAGAGGGTGGGGACAATAAAGTCAACAGGAATGGAAGGAAGCTGTTGAACTTCACAAACGAGCTCGGTCTGAAGATTCTGAACAGACGCGAGGTGTGAGGGGAAATGGACCTGGGAGAGGAACGACAGAAAATCAATAATCGACTACATCCTCACAGGTATTAATTTATGGAGGGAGGTGATAGAGGTAGAAGTGGATGATGAGGGTAAAATGGAGGTGGATAGTGATCACAACTTGATTACAGTGACGATCAGGGACAAAACTCTAGTAAAAAGCAAAGGAAGCTCTAAGGAGATTTGGGAACTCAAAAAAGATGTTCAATGAAAAACTGAAACCAAAGCTTGCAACCGTACCCAAGAGGGGCAGTGTCTAGAAGATGGCCGACGTCATAGTTGCGAGCCTGGTGGAGGCAGGAAAGGAAAGTGTGGGAAAGGTCAGGGTGCCAACACGGGAACTTGGGTACAGAGTGAACGAAGAACTGAAAAGGTGCCATAAAGGGAAGAAAAGCTAAATGTGCTGCATACAGACGTGGAAAACTTTAGGGGGCGGAAAGCAATGAGGCCACAGTTGCTAAGGAAGAATACCACCAAGCACGAAATAAAGTAAATAAGATTAAAGACGATAATCGGAGAGTTCGAAATAGCAGTCTTATTAGGACGATAAGAACGACAGGGGGGTCGAGTTCGAACGTATTTTGGAAATGGGTGAATAAACATAACAAAGGAAGTAACCCACAGAGTATTAAAGTAGATGGCAGAGTTACAGACAAGCAAGATCAAGTCGCATCAGAACTAGTCAAGCACTGGGAAAAGGTAAACGATAAGCGATGGGGCATGGGGAGCCCACCAGAGTGTCCGAATCAGATCAAGGAAAACATATCGAGCTTCGTGTGCAACCAAATTAAAACGCAGGAGGTGCGAAAGGTGATATCAAAATTAAGGGATGGAAAAGCGGGAGGAGTGGATGAAATTCCTAACGAGTTTATCAAAAAGGGGGAGAGGAACTCGTGGAAAGCCTAACTGCCCTATTCAATCTAGCCATAGAAAATCAAGAGGTCCCAAAGGAGTGGAGAGAAAGTAAAGTGACATTTATTCACAAAAAGGGGGAAAAAGACGTTTTGGATAACTATCGAGGGATCTCTGTCAGTAGCAACGTTGGAAAGGTCTTCTGTAAAGTCCTGTATGGGAGACTAGAGGAGGTGATTGAGGAGAAGGGTTTTTTGGGAGAAATCCAGAATGGCTTCAGGAAGGGAAGGAGAGTTACTGACCATCTTTTCACACTGTCCCAAATGATAGAATCTGCGAAAGCAAAAAAGAAAAAGATGTTTATGGCCTTTTTGGATATCAAAAAGGCATACGATAGAGTATGGAGGGAAGGTATGTGGCGCAAGCTGGAGGCTATGGGCTTAGGAGGCGAGTTTGTTGGAATTATGAAAGCATTATATAAAGATGTACAGAGTGAACTAAGCCTGGGAAACATTACAACGAAACGTGTGCCTATGGAGATAGGCCTAAAACAGGGGTGTATCCTTTCGCCGATCCTGTTTGCATTGTACATCAAAGGTTTAGGAGATGAACTCCTGCGTAGTGAGGAAGGGGTAGCAGTTGGGGACTTGAAGATCCCAGGACTATTTTTTGCAGACGATATGGTTCTAGTGTCAGATAGCGAAGAGGGGCTAACGAAAATGCTGGGAATTGTTAGAAAATATGGGAGCAAATGGAGACTCGAACTTAATGAAAGCAAGAGCAAAGTTATACCTGTGGGCCGCAAAGTGGACCCCACTCGAAGGTGGAGAGTGGGTGAGTTCTGCATTCCAGAAGGGAGCAGCAAACTTCTCAGTGTGGGAGAGACAGGTGATTACGAGTATTTGGGGGTAAATATAAACATTACAGGAAGAGGCATCTACCGGAACCACACAAATAAATTGATTCTGAAGGGGAGGCGAATCCTTAACCAAATGGAACTTATAGGGAGAAACAGTTTCAATAAGGTTTTCGTGGGGAAAACCATTTGGGAAATGGTGGGGCTGCCAAGTATAACATACGGTACCGAAGTGGTACCCCTAAACCAGACGGCCGCAAAGAGCTTGGAAATCCTGCAGAACGATGCAGGCCGATGGATAATGGGGTCGAGTAATGCCGCAGCGCTAGAAGCAATCAGGGGTGAGCTTGGGTGGATGAGGATCAAGGACAGGATAGACCTGTTGAAGTTCGGTTATCTTACTTATTCGGTAAATCTCCCCGACAGCCGATGGTGTAAAGTAATGTTCCTGAGAATTTTCATCTCAAATATCAAAACGGGGTGGATGGTCCAAGTGAGGGAGCTAGTAGAGAACTACTCACTGGAGATCTCGGACCTGGACGTTGGGGCAAACCAGGGTAAAAAAATCGTCAGAGAAAGGGTCATGGAGGATTGTAACCGTAATTGGCGAGAGGAGGTCAAATCAAAGAGGTCTTTGGGTGGCCTACGTGATAAACAGAAGCCAGGTTTTGAAGAGTACCTTGATGGCACCTTTGGGGGGGGGGGGGGTCACTGTTGTTCAAGTTGAGGTCGCGATCCCTGGAGCTGAGGGGGAAAATTGGGAAAGACGGTGAAAGGGAGTGCCAGATGTGTAACTTGGACATGGTGGAGACCCTGGAACATTTTCTTCTAGAATGCCCTAAGTATCAGTCTAAAAGAATGAGATTCACTGGGAGTATAATGGGGAAGTGGGATGGGAGAATGAAGGACATGTGGTTAGGGGAGACTCAAAGGAGAGGGTTAATATGCTAATCGGAGAGATTGGGAAGAATGGGACAAGGGATGTCATCAAGCATTTCGTCTCCTAGTGTTGGGAGGAGAAGAGAAGCGTGGGAATAGGGAGGCAGTTGGGAGTACAGGGGTAACCATGGCCTTCTCGTCCGAGAACCGCGACAAATCAGCGGCTGGCCAAAGTGTTATTATATTATAAAGATTGAGACCAAATGTTATAAGTGGAGTGCTCACTGATTGAAGGCAGACATTTTCTTTTGTTTATGTTTTGATTTGGCTAGTTCAACAAAGGTCAACTTGAAGGAGTCCACTTGAAGAAGTATGGAAGGACAAAAGAGTGTCTCCCAATATCAAGATGTATGTGTCACTGTGGTGGTTTGGAAAGAAACTATGATATTCTCCCATGTAGAATGCACTGCAAAGTCATACATTGTAGTTGAATAAATATATTTACAAACACCTTCACTGTAAACCCTTTTATCCCATGCATCACTTTGATAGTGATTGAATTGTTAAATTTGTTTGGTTTATCAATAAGTATCATAGCTTTGTTTACTCTTGGACACCAATACACTCATGATATCTGCTGGAGAAGAAATAAGGGTAACTGTAACCTGTCACTGCAATAAACCATCTAATGTACATAAAAGTACATTGTTATTCAAAACACATCAAATCAACCTTACATAACCATTATTGCATGTACTTTTCCAAAGGAGGCTTATTGGCATATTGAGATCAGGAGGGCACATCCAGAGGGTCTCACCTATTTTTTTCAAGAACGCAGTACACAACGCAATCCCCAAAAGGTGACAAGTGAGCTCCATTTGTCCAAAAATGTCCGGGGGGGGGGGGGGGGGGGGGGTTGCACTTTTCCTTGTATGACTCTAACCTCCGGCACTCAAGGCATATGCCTTTTTTTTCTCAAAGTTTAACCCTTAAGTCCTCAGATTAATTTTAAAGTATTTATGGCCTTTTTCTGCTTACATAGTTATTGATGACTTGGCAGTGGTTCTACATCACTGCTGGCTGCCTATACAGGCAGCCAGCAGTGATGTAGAACCACTGCCAGGGAAAATTCAGTCTACACACAAGAGTAATAAAAAAGATTACACAAGGGAGCACCTGCTTCAATGCAATATAAAAGTGGCGGTTTGGGGCTATATGGGGGCTTAAGGGTTAACTCTGTTTTTCTTTTTGATGATCCTGGCGACACACATGTTCCAAACACTATCAGACAGGTAACACTCCAAATAAGTGTATCTGCAAAAATCATGTTACATTGCAAAACATTCTTCTTAGACTTTAAGTTCTGGACCTTTCATGCCTCTTACTTCCAACTATAACACTTAATTTATCGATTAATGGGTGAATAGAAAAACCCTGCCATAATCAACATGTTGAGTTCCATAAGCCTCCATAACAGCTGTGATAAAAGTGTCAAACATCAAATTGGTGGCTTTATACAGAATATTCATTAGCTTGTTGCTTGATAAGTTATAGGAACAAAATATTCATAAAAAATATTTTGTAGCAATAAATTTGAGGGTGTCAGCAGGGCCAGGCACTTTCCAACAAATTATAACAAATCAACTAGTTATAAACAAAATTTTCTAACTCGAAATTGTGAAAAAGTACCATAACTGTGGAAAAAATGTGTGGAAGAAACACATGCTACAGCAGCTACACAGGCATCGTTTCCCCATGATGATCGATCACAACACCAAATATCCTTCAAATTGGAGTAGCAGTGAGTAGGTAAAAAAGGCCGAACTACGACCACTTGTACATGTACGTGTACAAACATACGCACACGATGCGTTCACCAACGTGGAATTCAGTGTTAAATCACACGCTTGTTCACAAAAACTGTACATGGTCTTGAATCCCCCCATGTACAGTTGTGACTCCTAGATCGCGCTTTTAACGTTCAAATACTCGTGGTGAACGCGCATTTTTTAAAAAAGGGTGTAATTGTACAGTTCACTTTTATCTTGTACGTAATTTTTCGTCGACGTTCCAATCGCAGATCAGACCATCGATCCATCGTCGGCGAACGCGATCAAAAGCAAAAGATTCTGGGTCATCATCAAAAAACAGTTTTGGGGACCCTAGACCAGCGGTCCAGAACCCGCAATTGCGTTGGTACAGATGGTCTAGAACCTGCAATTGTTTTGAGGCGGTGGGTTTTTTTTCTCCCATTTATGACATTATTAGGAGAATTCCTCCACTATGAGAAATTCTAAAAAAAAACAAACACTCAGCTGATCGAGCGATCGGATCGCTCGATTCTCTCGTAAAAGACTCGATCTGAACGAAGAGTGTTGTTGTCGTCGGTGTGTGTTGGAAATTCGCGAGCCCGCTGTCACGTTTTTTGATTGATATATATAGGGGAGAAAAAAATATATAAATAAATAGTTATTTAGAAAAATAAATATATCAAATCGAATAGATAATAATAAAAAAAAAAATACGGAAATCATGAGCGATTCTCAGACTATTAGAGCGAGGTTTCTTTTAAACATGCTGATGAGAGCATACGCAATCTGCGTGAACGAACAACTACGTCCCATCTTGTTAGAACGATGCGTCGGGTGTCGGGATCATCTAGACTTCGATCACGAGAATCATTCGTGTCTGACGATGGAAAGGGAAGATATGGTCGTCATGTATTTCGAACCGGCGTTCGAACGCGTTAAATTCAACGATGTGATCACGTTTTGGAAGAGATTAGTCTTCTGTAAGAATCGAGACAGGCCCACAGATTCGGAAGAACTGAAATTGGCGCGTAGAAGTTTGACTTTAGAAGACAAGGGATGCATCAAGAAATTATTGCTGAACGAAGCATACGTCTAAGTTTTTTTTTTGTTGATATAAAAATAAGGGAGAGTAGAAAATAAAAAAAAAAATAAATACACACATAAATTTTTTTTTTATCTAATATTAGAAAGAAAGAAAAAAAAAAACATAAAATGAGAACCAGAAATAAATTGTATCCGACGTTAGTGGACGACGAGGACGAGAAGCCGAACGGCGTTTTGCCGACGGCGCCGTCGCTAAAAGAAAGAGAAAGAGGAGAGAGGTATCGCATCGATCAAATCAGTAGAATCCAATTGTATCTGACTCGAGAGAGAGATTCTCGTCATTCCCTCAAGAAGAAGTATTCGCGTTTCGTGAAATTCGTCAACGCGATCGACACGACACTCATCATGATTTCCATGGATTTACACGCGGCCGGCATTGGATTGTTGTCGACCGCGGTCGGCATTCCGATCGTGCTGACCGTAGAAGGAGTGGCTCTCGCCGCCGGATTGTTTAGCACGGTCGGAAACTTTTTGAGTAGGAAATTATATCTGAAGGCGAGGAAACATGACAAGATTCGCGTCTTGGCCGACTCCAAGATCGACACGATATCCGAAATGATCTCTATGGCGTTGAAAGACGGTAGGATATCGGACGGAGAATACTTCGCGATATTGAGCAAGAAAACGAAATACGATGCCATGAAAGAAACCGTGAGAATCAAGACTCGTCAGATCATCAAGGAAGAGATGAAGGATTCTCTCGTGGAAAAGGGGAGGAAAGAGGCCAGGGAGGAATTCAGTAAGATGATAGAACTCAAGAGCAGCGATTGAAAAAAAAAAAAAATATATATATAATAAGAACAGAATTTAAAAAAAAAAAAATATTAAATTTATATATAAAATAAAAAAAAACGAAATTAATTTAAATAACTCTTAAAAATGTATTGCGTAAAGTGTAAGAGAGTTACCGAGACGAGTAATTCTAGAGAAGTGCGAACTAAAAACGACAGACGGATGCTTCGCGGAATTTGCGACGTGTGTGGTTCTATAAAGACTAGATTCATCAAAAAAAAGAACGCAAGCAAAGGTAAAGGCATCGTGAATAAAATGATCAACAATCTACCTTTCGAAATGCATCTGCCCGGTCACAGTTTCACGGGACCCAGAACGAAATTGAACAAGAGACTCAACGCCGATCTGACTCCCAAATCTTGGAGCAAACCCGTGAATAGGGTGGACGCGGCTGCGTACGATCACGATCTGTGCTACGCCGGACATCCCGACACCAAGACTCGCAACGACGTCTGCGACAAAAACATGTTGGGGAGATTGAGAGGCATATCGAATCCGACCAGGAGAGAGAAGATGGAACGTTCGCTGGTCGGCAATCTGATCGGTGCGAAACGTCGATTCGGAGGGGGCGTTCAAAAAAAAAAAAGCGCATCTGAAAAGAAGAAGAAGAAATGATTATTGACGAGCGAATTGGCCGAGGAGTTACACAAACCCATAGTGCGTAAATTTCGAAAGAGAAGGGTGTTCGTGAAGGGTCTGGATGACATTTGGTCTGCCGACTTGGTCGACATGAGATCGTTTTCGAGGTGGAACGAGGGCGTCAAATATCTATTGACGGTCATCGACGTGTTTTCCAAATACGGTTGGATCAGAGCTTTGAAGAATAAATCGGGACCTTGCGTCGCCGAGGCTCTGAAGAGCGTGTTCGACTCGTCTTCTCGAAAACTGAGTAAATTGTGGGTGGACAAGGGAAAGGAATTCTACAACAAGGACGTTCGTCGATTGGTAGACCTCTACTCGATCGAAAACGAAGAGAAAGCCAGCATGATGGAACGTTGGAATCGAACGATGAAGGAGAAGATGCACAGATACTTCACAGCGAATTCGACCAAGAAATACATATACGCTCTGAACGGTCTGGTCAAAGATTACAACAACACATGACACAGATTGATCAAGATGACTCCTGCGGAAGCTAGCGATCCTCGAAACGAAAAACGGGTCTACGTGAATCTATATCCCGAGAGATCTAAGATCAGGAAGAAGTCTAGAACGCCGAAATTTGCGGTCGGCGATCGAGTGAGAATCTACGCTTATAAGAAGCACTTCGAAAAGGGTTATACTCCTCGATGGACCTCGAAAATCTTCGTGATCATCAAAATATTTCACACCGATCCGGTGACTTATGAAATCGAAGCTTTGGATGGAGAAGAGATCATCGGAAAGTTTTACGAACAACAATTACAGAAGACGAAGTTTTGATGAAGAACACAAAAATTTTTTTTTATTTACTCTCTTTGACATTTTCTTGTTTACACACATATATATATAAGAGAGAAAAAAAAAATAATAATAAAAAATAATTAAAAACTATTTTTTAGATAAAGAAAGCAAGTGAATTAATAAACAAAAAAAACCCCCAAAATCCTTTAAAATGACAAATATACT
Source organism: Pictodentalium vernedei (assembly GCA_031216915.1). NCBI lineage: Eukaryota > Metazoa > Mollusca > Scaphopoda > Dentaliida > Dentaliidae > Pictodentalium > Pictodentalium vernedei. The sequence continues at coordinate 321,847,516 of CM062288.1, read as the reverse complement.
AGATATAGCACAAAGCATAGTGAAAGATTAAAGTATTCAAGAATATGAGGTTCACGAATATAAACCCGTAACCGGAACGAGTTTGAACAATGCGGGAGAGATAAGAATCAACGTCGAAACTCAAGATCTATTCGTACATCCTAGCGAGAGTTACATAGTGGTGCAGGGACGTCTCACCAAGGAAGATGGGAGCGACTACGCCGACGACGACACGGTTACTCTTGCCAATAATGGCATCATGCATCTATTCAGTAACATAAAATACATGCTATCTGGACAAGAGATAGAATCTGTTTTTCATCCCGGTCAGGCCACCACGATGTTCGGACTCTTGACGTATCCTGATGATTTTTCGAAATCCAGAGGATTTAATCAGTTGTGGGTGAAAGACACCGTCGGCCCTGCTAGCGCCAGTGCCACCTTGATATTCGACTACGTCGTCAAGACGTCCAGACCTAAAGGAACGTTTTCGTTCAGGATACCTTTGAAACACATCTTCGGATTTGTGGACGATTACAACAAGATCATGTACGGATTCAAACACAATCTGACGTTGATTCGAAAAGGAAACGACGACGCAATAGTGAGACTCACTGCAACCGATGCGGGTAAGATAACTCTACACAAGATATCGTGGTTTGTTCCGCATGTGGAGCCTTCGATTGTGGAAAAAGGGCATCTCTACAAGATCATAGAATCCAAGAGTAAATTACCCGTGGGATTTACAATGAGACAGTGCGACACGGCTAGCATTCCTCCCTCCACGAATCACTTCAATTGGAGATTGACGGTGAAATCCGCTTCCGAGAGACCGCGTTTCATCGTGGTTGCGTTTCAGACCGATAGGGACGGGTCTCAGGAAAAGAATGCGTCGCATTTCGATCACTGCCATTTGAGAAACATGCAAGTGTTTCTGAACGCCACGAGATATCCAGCAATTGATTACAATGCGTCGTTCGACAAGAACGATTTCTCCAGACAGTACGGCGACGCCGCTGATTTTAGAAAGAAGTATCACGGTCTAGATGAATTGATGAGCAATCCCAACATATCTCCCGGCGAATACAAGTCGATGTATCCCATGTTCGTGTTCGACGTCAGTAAACAGAGTGAACGACTCATAAGTAGCGTGTTAGACATTCAGATCAAGATGCAATTCGATAGGAACGTGCCGAGAAAAACCGAAGCCTTCGCCCTGGTCCTGTCGGACAGAGAATTACAATTCGAATCGGATGGAAATAAGATGTTGATCATTCGATGAGAGACGAGTGTGTGAAAAAATAAAAAATAAAAAACAAAAAAAAAATAAAAAAGTAATGAGTCATTATTAAAAACAAAAAAAACAAAAAAAAATAAATAAAAGTAATGTGATCTAGAGAGATTGAACATCTCTCTATATCTCATTACTTTTTTTTTGTTTTTAATAATCACACATTATTTTTTTTTTAATTCATTATTTTCCACGCGTTCACTGTTTGTTCAAAGGATCCAGTTCAATCAGTAGACTCACCACAGAAGTGGCGGCTTCGGGATTATTGGTTTTCATGACGAAATTAATCCTGTCTCCGGAGTTCACTTTGAGAGGCGTGCCGAACGTGCTAACATTCGCGTGTTGATTCTCAGTCTTTTCGACGCTGTATCTCTTATAGCACTCCACACCATTCACCATGAGATTGACGACCGCTCTGTTATTCAATCCGAGGAAGCCAGACTCATTTGAAGGATTTCACCTCCCAGCGGCATGGGATATCCCACCTGACTGTGTTTCGATCCGCTACCTCCATTTCCGAAAGACCACTCGGCTTTTCCCTCATCTAAGGTGCTGGCCTCTTCGGCCCACACGGTGATCAATTGTCTAGCATATTTGACTTTCTCCACCACCGAAATCAGGGTGCAGGCATCCGTCATGTTCACGGGATCCGGTAGATTCGTGAGCGCGTGTCCACCCATGTCTAGTTTACCTTCCATGATGTCGCCCTTTCTCCAGACCGAGTTGTCGTCCATGTACTTCCTGCTTACCGTGCTGGAATCGAATTCGGGATCGTGATCATGATTGAGACCGAATAAATTGTGACTGTTCATGTTGATGCCACCCTCCATGGTTCCGCCAGATTCTTTGTTCAGGTAGAGATCGTCCACTTGTAATTCTAGGTATTCTTGCAATTGTATCATGGCAGAATCTACATAGCCCTTGTTGACCGCGGTTGAGTCCGCATCCGTGTCGTCGATCTTCGACAGATTCAATATCTTGTTGAATCCCGCATTCAGATCCGATTTCATTTCTCGTCTATCAGACTTTCTCTGTTCCAGATCTACGTAGTGTTTGGTCGCCACGTCCTTGGGATTCGTGGGAGTGGCCACGTTCATTATCTTGTTAGAATTGGCGTTCAATTCCGAGTGCATCGTTTTCTGAACATATCTATTTCTCAGGTGTTCACTGAATCTCAAGTGAGTGTCGTCTGCGTATCTCTTGGTCGTGGCGTCGGTGGGATCTACGGAATTCGCGACGTTCACCAAACGTTTGGATTTCAGATCGAGATCGTCAGTCATGGTTTTATCCACGTAATTATCCAGCAGGATTTGTTTGAAATCGGTGTTCCCCCTGTCAATGTATTTTTTAGTCGCAGCATCTGCGAGATCTATTGGCTCGGGAAGATTGTAGTGCTTCTTATCGTTCATGTTCAAAGGTTCTTCTCGAGGTTCGTATCTCCGAATGTAACGCTCATCCAAGTTGACAACGTCATAACCATCGTCGACTTCGAATGTCTTCCTCTTCTTTCTCGGGTTGACTTTTTCGTCGTCACTTCTACCAAATTTATCGACTGGCATGTTGTTGTGGGATTTTTTTTTTGTTGTTTAGAAAAAATGTGTTCAAAACGCAGTTTATTAAAAATAAACTATGTTATTTTATTTTTCGTTTTTATTCGATTAAAATTTTTTTTAAAATAATTTTTTATCTTTATATATACTATAAAAAAAAATCTCTCTCTAATGTAAGTCATTGAGAATGTCTTGAAATCGATCTCCTTCAGACCATCTCTTGAGAACGTAGAGACACAGGTGATTGCACTTGATCCGTGTTGTAACGAAACATCAATTTGTTGAAATAGTTCTTTATTTCTTTTGGCAGCGAGATTCTGTAGCTGTCGAAATAATAATTTTTCTTCTTCCCGTTCTTCATCCACGCCACCCATTGAGTGCCTTCACCCGATGAATGGTCTAGATTTAAAATTCCGCATTCCGATTGTCGAGGTCTTCTCTTCGGCAAGGCATCTCTGGAAAACACTCCTAGAAAATCTTCGATTTTCAAATCTTTTGCCACATTCAACAGATCGATGTTGGATAGGGGTTCGTTGGGTAAGATGACACCTTCTATGGATATCTTTATTTTCTTATTCATAGATGCGTATATATATATTTTTTTTTATTTATTTTATTATAATTCACTAAAAATGACGTTATTTTTTTTTTTTTTTCTATTTTTTTCTTTTTCTTTTTAAACTAACTTTCTCGATGTCACTATCCATTTCTATAATTTTGCGTTCATCTAATTCTTCTTGATTTTCTGGAATCCTATCATCCACAATCATATCTGGAATCTTATCATCCGCAAGCGCATCTAGAATCCAATCATCTCCATTCATATCGTCTAAAATTAAATCCAAAGTCCAATGTCCGAGTGCCAAAGTGCTTATTTTATCGTCTAACACGAATCTCTTATCGTCGTCGGCCATCAGCGAAATCTTGTTGACTATTTCGGTATACAAGTCGTGATTTTTGCTTCGAATCGATTTCATAGTCTTACAATCTTTATACTCTTGGAAAGAGATGTTTTTCTTCACCACGCACGCTTTAACTCCTTTGCACTTCTTGATCTCTTCATCATCTTCTAGACGATAAGCATAGAGTTTGGGTCTCAAGCCCACGAATTCGACGATCTGTTTACCGCCGCTCTCGTCCTTAAATTTACCCAACACCTTCTTGTTGTCGTTCGATTGAATGTTGGACGGGTGATCGACAGGATAATTGCTTGTGTCGAACCAATCAGCCACGTCTGGAGATATATCTTGGTAGACGTCTTTCGTCTCTATCTCGTAAACTAAACTGTCCATGTTGGTGAACAGTAGTTTGGCTTTGTCACCAAATTTTCGTTTGACGTAATCATAGTGAAACTCGTACATCAATCGCTTGCTGATATCTAAGATGATCGGTCCAAGATAATACGGTTTGTCGAACTTCAGATGCGTCTTTTGCATGTGAACGGCCACTAGATTTTCGCCGAATATGGTTCGGTGTTTGTAATTGGGTTTCGCCACTAATTTTTTAGCTCCTTTCTCAGACGTGACAAGTCGAACGTCGGTTCTCTTCCTGATGTTGTCCATCGATTTGCCATACACGCAGTTGTTCATGAGTTTGAAGAAATCTTTTTCGAAATTGTTCTCGGCTCAAGTTTTGAGATTCGTGTTGAGATCGATGTATTTTTTCATCCAAGGCTCTTCGTCGAATCGAATGATGCAATGTATGTTGACTAATTTCATCCCGTAATCAACATACTGTTTCAAATTCTGGCTGTAGATGACGTAGTTACGTTTGTTAAATAAATTGGGAATGAGTTTTTCCTCGTCTCCTTCGTTCGGTTCCATTCGTTTGGGAGCCAGCGGATAATCGTTGTGTGGACCGTGTAATTCTTCCGGATAGTTCAAATCGACTTCTAAAATGCAACGATAGTCTCTGCATTTTTGCATCTCTTCTGGTTCCTTCACCCATTCGAAATTTCCAATCGGTAAGGGATGACTCATAGCCCAACCATACAGATTATTAGCGTCCCAATACTGTATGTATTTAGTCGACCGTATCGAATCGAAACCTTCTTTCATGTAGGGATTGTTAGCCTCAGAATGTCTGTGAGAGATCATCGAGACGCCACCTCTCGCAGCCCTTTCAAACATGAGCCACATGTCCACGTCAGATAATAATTCCAATTGGACTTCGGTGGTCTTCAACAGAGCGTCCCACGCCAGACCGCGTGCGGTGAAATACCAAGCGGGATCCAGATCGTAATTTCGATGACAGACGTCTCGAAAATTTTCGAACACGTCTGCCAAGAGCAGAACGTCGGTCTTCAGATAGAGATCGTGATAATCTCTCATGGTTTTCATATCGAATGATTTGCACACGTTTTTGGCGTGTTCGTAATTCTCGTCGGAAATGTCGGATTCGTATAATTTCGAATAAAATCATCTTTCAAAGGTAGTGCGGTGTCTTTGAATCTCTTTAGATCATTCATGTAATCATAAGGATAGACTCCTTTCCTCAACATGACGTCTACTCGTTCTCCGAAATGTTCGCTCGTGATTTTAAATTTATCCTTGCTCATGTTATCGACTAATTTTTCCAGAGCGGTCGACATGAATTTAAAAGTGTCGATGAAACGTATGCATCTACGAATGGATTTCGTTTTTTCTTTCAACGTATTTCCATCGATTACTCTTTTCCTCTCCATGAGCTTCCATTTTGTGAAGGAAATGTATCTTTCTTCGCTGTTCGTGATGCAATTTAATTCTTCGTGTGAGGTGCCGAGATTTTTCCTGAACAGATGACTGTCGTAACCTGAGAGATTGTGAAACATCACCGGATAGAAAGCGGCGTCTCGATATTTTAAATTACACTTTCTGTGAGCCGGACTGCGATACAGACCCGTGTAATGATCGTGGTCTCTGACCTTCTTATTTTCCTCCGAATTCTCGTCGAACGATTGTCTGCATATGTGACATTCGGTGGCTCTGTTATTTTCGTCCTGCTGCTCTCGCGTGATGATCATTTTCGCTGGAGTTTTGAATTTGTCGTATAACATTTGAATTTTTGATTCTGACTCTTCCACGAACCTTTGAGCCACGTCGTCATCTTCACGCTGTTTCGTGTAGGTGAAGGGACCCATGTCGTGTTGCAAGTCGAAAGCGCATTTCACATAAATGCAATAGCCCGAAGGTATGTGTTTTTGATATCTTTCGACATAACTTTGAAGAGCGTTGGGTTGACAGGAACTCATTTTCGTGGTGAAACATTCAAAATCGGCGTACACGACGAATGGTACTTTTAACCTTCTATTGTGATTTTCAAACTTCACGATGATGTTGGGTTTGCGCATTTCGACGGTGACACCTTGATTTTCGTTGCAATATTCCTGATGTTTTGCTAATGATTTTTCGGTCTTAAATATGTTCATGCAGTTGCAACATAAACATATCTTATGTTTATGTTTATTATTTTGTCTCGACAGTAATCGGCTCGGATGTTTACCCCAACAATAATGACGATTGTCACCATTCGAAATCAATAATAAAATAATCGTCTTTTCTCTTCCATGATACGAAGTCTGTCTGAGAGGATAGATCTTTTGATTTTCGTCGTCGTATCCTAGGACGTTCACCGCTACGGTGGGATTTTGAACCTCGAAATGTTCGATGTGTTTTAACTCTGTTGGAAAAGTCACTCTGGTCCAATTAAGATTTTTAGAAGTTTCCTCATAACGAGGAACTCTATCGGTGTGTATTTCGACAGGGTATAAAGCAGAGGTGACTGCCCATTTAAAACATTGATCATCTTTATTTCTCGCGTTCACCACGGCGTGTTTCTTAGTCAAGAAATATGGTAATTCCAAGTAGGAAGATCCTTTCAACGGTTCGTTTTTAGTCATGTGAATTTCGAGTTTCAACACCTCACCGAACGTCCAATTACTACCTTCATTTTGATAATTTGCGAGAGACGTCAACATCTTGTCTTTCATCTTTTCGAAAACGTCCGATAGATCTGAACCTCAAAATACGGGTTCGACGTTAGATCTGAAATATGCATTTTTCACGATGCTCTCACCGGACTTCACGTCGATTTTATTCATTATGCAATGGAGTATCATCTTAATTTGTAATTCAAAGTTCATGTATTCACGAAACAAATCCAATACTTCTTTCTTCACCCATTCCATGAACAATTTCGGATCGACTTTCTTCAACGAGGGAATCACGTTGAAAGTTTTAAAAATGCCTTTGATCGCACTCTCCCGTTCTACGGGTTTCGATTGGAATAGTTCCGCAATGAGTCATGTTATATATTCTTCTCCTTTCTCTTCGTCGATTGCTTGTTGAATTTCGCTCGATATATCTCGTTTGTCTTGAATCTGAGGTGCATCACTCGTTTTCGTTTTAGTTTTTCTTTTCTTTTCTTTGGAAACTTGATGTTCTTCAACGGCTTTTCGTTTAGTCGTCTTCTTATTTTTCACAACTGGTGCATCTTTTGATGTCGTTGCTATCGACATTTCATTTGCCTTTCTAGCGTTTCGCAAATATTCTTGTATGACTTCAATTTTTTTTGATTTAGTTCTATGCTTTCTGGAATCTGAAATTTGTAATAGTTTACAAATCTCGTTTAACTGAGGTATGGTTTTCTCATTTAAATTTACCATTGTTTTATCTGTTTGCTTCATTTGTAAGAATATTTTTTTTTTTTGAATTTTGTTTTAATTGATTTGTTAAAAAAGTTTTGCTTTTTTACTCTTTTTATATATATATAATAGAAAAAAAAAAAAAAGTTAAATTTTAAATTCAATTTTTTCTTTAATGTGTTTTTATTCAAAAACAATTTAAGACTGCTTTTATTTCTCGTTCGCAAATTGAACACGTTTTCTCGTCTTCGGAATTTTTACAGTAACGCAGGTGTGCGCACGGTAGAAACAGGATGTTTGCGACATCTTTGCAGACCAAACACTTGGTGGTTGACGTTTTGTTTGACTCGTTTGTTTTAACGTGTGACGATAACTCGTCCACTTCCAACATGAATTTAATGAGATGTTCTAAAGTTATGAATTGAGACAGGGTCTTGTTCGCTTTATTTAACGCATTGTAAATTGTTCTCTAGTGTATCCGAGTTGTAACATATCCATCAATAATTTTTGGTTTTTATCTCTATCTCTCTCTTCGTCTCTGATTTGGATCAATCCCAACATTAGGATCTTGTTTAAATAATCACAGTCGCCTTTTTTAATATTACTTATATGTTCTAGTAAAGGTCTGTCGTGAGGTTCCCAATTCATCAAATGTATGTCACAACAAAAACATTTGACTTTGTTGCCTTTACCCACGTAAACGAAACCCGCGGCGGCTAAGTCTTCGGGTTTTGGAGCGAGATGAGAAGGCCAATTTTTAAACGTTTGAAGTCTTGCACGTTCTAGACTATAATTCGGATGTTTAGACTTGATCATTGTTTTTACCTCAAAATTGAGTTTGTAAGAATTTGTTTTTTTTTTAACTTTTATTTATATAAAGAGAAATAAAGAGAAACTTTTTTTTAACAAATTATTATTTAAATACAAAATTTAAAATATACATTATTTGTAAGAATTCATAAAAAACCAAATAATCGATCATGACAACAACACCTAAAAGATGTGAATTGAAATTGAAACGAGACGAAAGGTATGAGAAATCCAGTTTTAATATCTATACATTACAACCACACGATCCCATCGAATTGAATGAGGTCGAGATGGTGGACTTAGAGCGCTACTACCACAAATATCGAATGTGTTTGAAAGTGGATGAAGCCTCGCTCGATTTGTTTTACGAGTACCAAAGCGAACTGTTGATTAATATCATCATCGCTGAAGACAGAGAATTCGACAGGGGTGATTTATTGTTGTCCTATGGAGGTTACATATATCCAATAATCTCACCCGAACTCGTGAAGAAATTGGGTGGTGAGAGTGCATTCGCCTATGAAAAAAAACTCAAAAGAGTAAAGATGAACATTCACACCATTTTCGTATGTGGAAAAATGATGAATGTCAACTTGCTAATAACGGACTTGGAAATATAAACAATAGAGAGATTGAAATTAAAAATTTAACTTTTTTATATATATAAAGAGAAAAAAAACTTTTACTAAAAAAATTTTTACATTAAAGAAAATTGAAAATTAAAAAAACAACTTTTTTATATATATATAAAGAGCAAAAAAAAAATAACAAACTTTTTTAACAAATTATTATTTAAATACAAAATTTAAAATATACATTATTTGCAAGAATTTGTAAAAACAAAAAAACAAATAATCGATCATGAAGACAACAACACCTAAAAGATGCGAATTGAAATTGAAACGAGTCGAAACATATAAGAAATTCGGTCATAAAATCTATAGATTACAACGACACGATCCCATCGAATTGAACGATGTCGAGACGAAGGGCTTAGAGCACAAATACGAGAAATATAAGATGCCTCTGAAATTGGACGAAGCCGCGCTCAATTTGATTTATGAGTACCAAAGCGATCTGCAGAACATCGTCATTGCCGAAGATAGAGAATTCGACAAGGATGATTTGTCGTTGCCCTATGGAAATTACATATTTCCAAACATCTCATTCGAACTCGTGAAGAAATTGGGTGGTGAGAGCAAGTTGACCGATGTAAAAAAACTCAAAAGAGTAAAGATAAACATTCAACACGTTTTCGAAAAAGGAGAAGACACGAGCGTCAACATGCTAATAACAGACTTGGAAATATAAACAATAGAGTGATTGATTTTTAGCGAAGAAAAATGAAAAAAAAAAAAGTAATGAGATCATTTTTAGATCTCATTTACTTTTTTTTTTTGTTTGTTTTCCTTCTTCTTCACTATCATCATAATATATTATAATAACGTTTCCTTTTCTCTCAAATTTCAGCGTTGATTCTTCTTTTTCTTTTTTTCTTTTTCTTTGTGATGTGATACGTTTATGGTAACATTTTTGTTTATCCGAATCATAATTATGAACGAATGTTGTGCATCTCTTGGTAACACTCGCATCATTACCATTCTCTTCAGAAGGTAGTGGTGACCGTGGAAAGCATCGTCTCATTCTCAACCGTCTATCCCGCGCTTCATCTATCTCTTTCATTAGTTCTTTCCTTAGATATCCATCATTAGCGTCTAACCATTTTTTTATTTTTTCGCTCTCTGGCTCGCGATGTTCGTCATTATCGTCAAATTGTTTCTCCACCTTTTCATCCAGGTGATAAATTTGTTTCTCCACCTTTTCACCCATTTTAAATATATTATTTTATACTTTCTATGATTTTATATATTTTATATTTATAATAACATATTCAAAATCGGTATGTTCTTAAATGGCGAATTCTCACCGAGCAACAAACCCTTGCCTAGTCGCTTGACGTTCTGTCCACTCTTCAGATAGAGACCGTTTCCTCTCAGAGAGTTGCCACCTCTAACGGGTTCTAGATACAATCCTTTACCGCTGTTGTCTACGTGAACGCAACACACAGCTCCTCCCTTCTTCAAAAACAGTCCGCTGCCACCCATTAATTTCTCAACAGCCGAACTAGCGAGTCCCGTGAGAGCTCCCACGCCGAGAGTCTTTCCGAGAAAGGGTAGCGCCTTTGCGGCGAAGGGTAATGCTTTTGCGGCTATTCCTGCCAATAGCGGTAGGAAACCACCTTTCATTCTCAAATTGTATCTCAATTGAGCGGGACTCATTCTCACCGTCAACCCTCTTCCATTGCGAATCGCTTTCTCCATCCTTTTGATTTGACTTCTGGTCCAGGCGATCGAATCCTGACCGCCTCTCGTCAGATCTTCGTGAGTGAATTTGAATCTCCCCGCCTCGCCTCGAGTTGTTAACGCTCTCTTAAGTTTCTTACCTCAGTCCTGCGGATATGTTCACGTTTTTAACCACGTATTCTGTCATAATTCTGTTTGTTTTTTTTAAAATATATTTACTTCAATTGTTTCTTGTTTAATAATTATATTAAAATAATTCTGTAAAAATTAATATTACCCTTTATTTTATTTTTGTTATCTATATATATAATATTTTATTTTTTGCTTTTATATTTCTCTTATGTGAAATCGTATCGTCACTCTCTCTCCGCGAAGATCTAACAGTTCACCATTTTGATCCGTCAACGTGGTTTTGAGACTATACAACGTGTCTAAAATCACTGGTAGATAAACTAAATTTCGAGGTCGATCCACGATCTTATAACCCAGCGACACGTTTGGAAAGAAGGAATAGATCGTCGGTTGAGCGCTACCATTCACGTAGCTTCCAGCAATCACGTCCACATTCACCAGAATGCTATTGACAGCGAGAATGTCGACCGTATTTTCAGATGCCGCGTGGCCTCGATACATCTTTCGATCGAATCCCAACATCTTGCCTATAGAATCGTCCGTGTTGAAATCCACACGAAAATTATCTTCCAAATCCAACATCGTCTGTAAGGTATTAGGATTGGGAGCGAGTCTGATCTTGTTGCTTCCCTTTCCATCCGTCTTCATTCGCGTCTGAATGTAATGGTTCGAATCGTCTATGTCGTAACTCCCTTTGGGAATTCGAATCTCCAACCAATCCGTTCCGTCGGAATACTTGAACGAGTTATTCTTTTCGGTGACGTTGCGAAAGGAATAATAAGTCTCCAGATTCACCAAAGCCATCTCGTATCTTTTCTCTCTATTCAATTCGATGGAAGGTTCGAATTTCGTAGCGAATCGAGTCGAATCACCACTCACCACGATTTGAATGGATTGTTTCGCAGCCGTATTCTCGGCTCTCCATTCTAACAATTCTCCATGTTCGAACATTATATTTTAATTTTATTTTTTTATTCAAAACTAATTATTTGAAGATTTATTATTTTTCTAATTTTTATTTTCACGCTCTATCTTATTATTATTACCATCGGAAACATAAAACTTGTCGAATCCGCACCGATATTTTCCGCGATTAAATTCGCTCGTCAAATCGATCACGATGAAATTGTAAAGTCCATCATCCCAAACCCTCTTGCAGAATCTCCTGAATTCCGCAGCGCTCATATCGTTTGCGACGTGATCGCCGTAGATGTGATTGAGATTCTTGAGATCTTGGCGAAAGAGGCATAGAAAATTAGCGTTCTCCCTTATCGTCTGTCTGGGCAATCGAAAATAATTCTGCGACAGGTAGAAACAGTCCACGTTGCTGTGTTGACCCCTAACGTAATACGATTCGCATCGGTTCTGTCTCTCCAAAAGCAGATCGTCGAAAATCATGAGATTCTTATCTTCCAATTTCAGTTCTCTAGGATCCGGAACGTCGCTAGCGTTCTCATAAAATCGACACTCGACGTTCGAAGATGCATTTCTCTTCATCAGCTCCGTCGCCGCGCCGTCCAAAATGGTCGAGAGCGGAGCTCCACTCTTGTCGAATTCCTCCCTACTGTCAAAGATTCTGGCTATGACGTCCTTGGGCAATCTGCGATCCATGCACTCTCGAAGCAATCTGTATTCGGATTGAAACAAGCTCTTGCCAAACACGAACAATTTGTCGTAATCCAACCAGTCGGGTCGGGACAACAGATTCATCAACAGATTGGTCTTTCCACAATTCGATTTTCCCACTATCAAACCTCTTATGCTCTTGGGAAAGAACTCGTTATTCGACCTCTTGGTCGCGGCGTCGTTCCAAGACATATCTTTAATGTTCATCTTTGTTTTATTTTTGTTTGTTTGTTATTTTAGATTCTTTTCAAACACAAATTTTTTTTATGTTTTTCAAACTCTTTTTTTAATGTTATTATTATTATTATTTATTTATATCGCACCGTCGCGAGTTCTCTTCAATCCGGATCCACTCGTCATTTTGACTAAATCTTGTATGGGCACCACGGCATCCTTAAAATCTTTCCAACTTTTCAGCGTTCGCTCTAACGCAGCTCGCTTCGCCGGCGGACTGATCAACTTGTCGATCAACGCGTCGGCTGCCCTCTTGCCAGCCGCAGAAGCTATCCTACCACTGGCTTCGGAAGCGGCTTTCTTACCAGCATCCAAAGCCGTCTTCTTACCGACCTCAAACGCGGTCGATGCGAGTTTTCTACCAGCATTGCTCGTGAACGCTCGCATTATAGAATCGACGATGCCAGAACCGCCTTGAACGTAAGTTTTGACGTATCCCCTGTTCTTTATCACCAACATATTTTATTTTTATGATATATTTATTGTTTTTTCACTGGTAAATCGTTTTTGTCGTTTTTAAATACTTTTATTATTCTAGTGTAAGAATTTACTGTTTTATTTTTGTTTGTTTGTTTGTTTGTTTGTTTGTTTCTCTCTCTCTACTTATTATTATATACACATCAATCCTTCAATTCGTTCATCAGCCTTTTATACTGGTTTTTATTCAAAACCTTCTGTCTCAACAATTCGTCAGATACGGCAACTATCTGATTATCTAATCCCGTGTTACCAGCCCGTCTGCTCGCCATCAACACACTCAATCTCTGAGAGAGAGCGTCGGAATCGCTCGGAAGAAAAGTGGTTTTCACCCCTTTGCCGGTCACCGATTCGAGGAACTTCTTGTTCATCTCCCATATGGGCTTCACCACTTTCGTCCACTTGTAACCTCTGTTGGCTTTGGGTCTCGTCTCTCTGGCATCGTTATTTCTCTTCATGGCGTGAGTCTGAACTAGAATGTCGCCGTAATTGTCGAAATCCTGTTCCGTGAAATCTCCGGGCTTGTCGTAAAGGAGCAATCTCTGCAGACCATCGGTTACTTTATATTTATTCGAACCCACGATCAATTCATCATCGTCCATTTCCACCAACGTATCACCTACAAAAGTTCTACCCTCAGAATCCTTATAAATTCCATATGACTGATCTCTCTTACCGCCATCATCATCGGACGATGCGATGCTACTAGTGGTGATAGTCGAAGCCGTATCATCAGACTCGCTCATATCTGTTTGAATTCCCGTGGCAACGTAATCTGGTGTAGATTGAACGGAATACCGATTTCCAAAACTAGGAGGCAACGAACCCATTCTCAAAGACCTCTCCTTTATGGGTCTCAATTCTTCGACTATCTCCTTCCTGCTTCGCTCTTGACCCTCTGTCTCGGGTTTAAATATTTTTGTGACTTCGCGTCTGAGTTCCATCTCACCGAGACGTCTGCTCCTATCAGCTGACTGAATCGCCTTCTTAGCACGTAAATACTCGCCTAAAATTAAATCTAGGCGTCTAGGATCCATCTGGAAAAACATCTTTTGTTTTAATTGTTTTTATTTATTTTTCAAAATTAAATGTTTAATTATATTTTTATGTTTTTGTGTTTTAAGTAATAAAAAAAAAACTCTTTCCTTCTTAATATAATAATCTGAAAATATTCACATCTCAAACTGACTGTGTTAATTGAAGTTTAAAAAAATACGTTTAAACAGTACATGACAAACCGGTTTCTGATTTAACGCATTTTGACAGTAGTGTTTACATTTTGTCAAAAGATCTTCATTCATTCACACATCAATTCACCGAGTGTTGAATTAAGAGAGAATCCTTTGATGACTGTTAAACAGTTTCAACGCACAATGGAAAACTGATTTTAACAAATCTCTCTCCGATTGCTATCATGAATATATTAAAAATTTTTACCACTCAAAACCTAATTGAGCGGAAAATGCGTTTTAAACATTCCGATAAGTGTTTTTGACTTTTTCCAACGAACGCTTAACAGTCAATCTCTCAATCAAGGCAAAACACAAATATCTATTACAGATCAACTCCCTTTGAACAAAAAACCCCTCAAAACTCAATTTTTATCCGTCCCATCAACAGAAAACATCAATGTCTATAATACAGACTATATTCATAATCGACTCTTTTTGAACAAAAAACCTCATTCACTCATTACGATAACATATGTTAGTTTTTTTACTTCAGGAAGACGTAACTGGGTTTGCAAATTTCCAACACACACCGACGACAACAACACTCTTCGTTCAGATCGAGTTTTTTTACGAGAGAATCGAGCGATCCGATCGCTCGATCAACTGAGTGTTTTTTTTTTTTTGAGAATTTCTCATAGTGGAGGAATTCTCCTAATAATGTCATAAATGGGAGAAAAAAACCCCACCACCTCAAAACAATTGCAGGTTCTAGACCATCTGTACCAACGCAATTGCGGGTTCTGGACCGCTGGTCTAGAGTCCCCAAAACTGTTTTTTGATGATGACCCAGAATCTTTTGCTTTTGATCGCGTTCGCCGACGATGGATCGATGGTCTGATCTGCGATTGGAACGTCGACGAAAAATTACGTACAAGATAAAAGTGAACTGTACAATTTCACCCTTTTTTTAAAAACGCGCGTTCACCACGAGTATTTGAACGTTAAAAGCGCAATCTAGGAGTCACAACTGTACATGGGGGGATTCAAGACCATGTACTGTTTTTGTGAACAAGCGTGTGATTTAACACTGAATTCCACGTTGGTGAACGCATCGTGTGCGTATGTTTGTACACGTACATGTACAAGTGGTCGTAGTTCGGCCTTTTTTACCTACTGCAGTGGTTGAGATACAAGGGAGAATGTTGGTATGGGTTAGAGGACAGAGGTCTCCACGGCCCTAGATGCGCCTTTGACTTTCCAACTTCCAGGTCCGGGGCATAATAATCGCAACACATCCACCTTATCAATTCATAATTTCAGTAAAATAAAAGGAATTACCCGGCAATTTTAATTAATTTATAGATGATGGGAAAATTTTGGCTTCTTTCGCCTTCTCGTACTATTATTACCACAAACAATATCAGTTTGATGCCGACAAACGAAACTGAACGCATGTGGTCTGGTTAAAAAGTAACTCGGCATGGATAAAGAAGAAATGGCGAATATTTCGTGTATTTCATTTGTTTAAATGCCAATTGCGGCGAATTTTGACCGTGGATTCGAAAATTGGTTTGGGTTTTGACCACACGGTCACGCTGACAGCGGTTATGTTTTTTATGATATACAAATTGGGAGATAGTTTCCGGTGAAGGAGATTTGTCACATTTTTCAGTGTAATACGATGACAAAAGACATATAGTTAGTTGCAAGAAAAAACTAAATTCACAGCATCGTCCAATCGCACCTTATCCAAAATCGCGAATGCATCATTTTCAACCCATCTTCAATCGGTCCTTTGCGGACATCAAACACAGTCGCGGCAAATTCCATGATTACTAGGAAGTAAATAACTTCACAACATCGGGGGAAATCAACACGCTCAATATAGTTCCAGATCACTTGGAATATACTTGGAGAAAATGATTTCTGAAGCACTCGGCTTACTTTGTTATGAATATTGCCTTATTTTATGTGTATTGTCCTGATTTTATATGCTAGGTTATTTTTTACAAGTGGTTCATGTCATCTTTTTAGTGCGCAATAATTCATATTTTTTGTCAAAAAAAAAAGTTCAGACGGCCTGTAAACACGGGAGGGAATTTCGAACCATATTTTGCAGTTATGACATTAACAGCTCAAGTATTTGCAGTAACCTGTTTGCAAATCCGCTGATACACTGTCTCGAGCAAATAAAGGACGTGATCACGTCGTTTCATTCTGTTTCATTCTGACGATCGCCCAAAATGAGTATTCCTGCAAGAACCACATTGTAATCACATGACCGAAATAAACATCATTGAAACATGACCACATCCGGAACATCCAGGATTTGAGTTGATTGTATTGCATTCCAACATCAAAACACACAAGAAAGTGTGTCATAAAAATGGTTTCTCCCAGTCTGTAGTATGTTATCATTACATTGAAGACAAGGCTTTCGAATTACCAATCATTTTGTGGTTTTACCAGTTCGTTACTTCTGCCATTGGCAAATTAATGTTCATCAAAATCATAAAATTCACTTTTTTTGCTGAAACAAATTATATATACCTTTTCCATGCACTTTACTCATTATTTTGATATATAATTTGCCTTTCCTTACTTCTCTTATCTGTTTCTGACGCATTGGGAAAAATGTCAACAAATTGACCAAAGTTACGTTGGACGACCCCTTAAAGATTTTCTGCAAAAACCATCAAAATTTCCCCATTTTTCAAAAGTCTTAAAATTGTTTACAGTTATCTAGCTCAAATTTTCCAAACATTTAGAGCATAATATGATACACCAAAATCACCACACAAATATTTCAAAATTAACCCTTTACCCAACGCAGACGATATCAATATTTATTATTTTAAATATCATTTTTTCAAATTTTTCAAAAAATTTCAACAAAACCATATCATGTGACCCCTCGTTGGAACGAGCTCGACGAGCTCGTTCCAACGAGGGGTCACATGATATGGTTTTGTTGAAATTTTTTGAAAAATAACATTTTTTCAACTGCTAAATTTGCATATTACGCGGGCGGATGCGGCCGATTTGTTGGGTAAAGGGTTAAGCCCTATAGACCAAAATGGATATGAATATACAATATTTGTCTTCGAAATTGACCATCTACAAGGGAAAATGTTTCTAATAGGAAGGTTGTTGTAACAATTTGTTTTGGTACGGATAGATGTAACAATGATCGCAGAAAAAAGTTACCGTTTATGTTTTGGTATGGATAGATGCAACAATGATTGCAAAAGAAAGTTAATGTTTATGTTTTAGTCTTAGATTTAACCTCCAAGCACAACGAGGGTGAGAATAAGAGCACCGTTTAAACATGTCAAAGTTAAACAACGTTGGTCGCTTTTTTCTATCATTATGGAATGGGTTAAATTCAAACACTTTGCATGTCCGTATTGACAATTGACTACCGAGCATATTTGTTGTTGTAAGTTTGGTTGTAAAGTTTAACCCTATGGCCATTCTGGTTGCACAAAAGTAGGTACCGTCCAAAGAAACTCCCATTTTTTCAGAATTTGGTAAGTTTAAGTGACAATTTACCCTATTTTTAATTGATTGAGCGCTGAATGTTTTTATGGCTGCATGCAGCAGTCAAAGTATGACAAATTTTGTTTCATATGTTATTATTAAAAGTTTAACCTTTGGCAGATTTGAGACTTTCCATAAGTGTTCTGTTGAAATAATTGCTATTTTACCCAACTTTGTATGTGATTTCTAAGCACTGGGGCCATATTTTCTCAAAACGTTTCCCATGAGAAGATATGGCATTCATCCAAGAACCATTTTGCTGTTATATGTTTTTTTCAAAGTTTTAACCGTCACCCAGTTGTCAGGACTTGAAATGTAGCACTCTCAATTTGTACATGTTCATTCAAATACCAAGATTCAAGATTCTTCCATATCTGTTATCAGGCACTCAGTCTGTGATTGATGTTCACACATTTAGTGCATAATATGATACACCAAAATCACCACACAAATATTTCAAAATTAACTGCTATTGGTCAAAACTGATATGAATTTCAAAATTGACTAACTTGGTGGGCAAATGTGTCTAATTGCAAGGCTGTTGTAACAATTATTTTGGTATGGATAGATACAACAGTGATTGCAGATAAAGTTACTGTTTACTTTTAACTTCAGATTTAACTCTCAAGCACAATGATGGCGAAAATGAGAGTATCATTTGAAAATGCCAAAAGTAGCCAACTTTGGTTACTTGTTTCTAACATTTTGGAAAGGGTTATTTTCAAACACTTTGCTTTGCTATTTGTAGACAAGCTCGATGAACAAATCCGCTGTTGTGAGTTATGCTCTGGGGCTTAACCAAACATATGCTTTGACCACTTAAAGAATAGTACTGTCAGAAAAAAAGGATTTTTTAGTGAATTTGGCAAAGTTCTGTACTCATTTGTCCAGAAACAAGAAAGAAATAGCTCTTGTGCTTTCCATAACTGCATCAAAAATCAATGGCGAACAAATTTTGTATTTGTATGTTTTTGTGTGCTGCTTTATCTGTACAAACATGAATACCGTCAGACAAAATTTATATTCCGATTAATTTCATACTTTTCTGTACCCAGTCTCCCTCGGTGTGATTGGAATAGTCTATTTTCCTTTTCCTATGTGTATTGTGTGTTATAGGGAAACAAATTTCTGTGATACGTTTTGGTATCACTCATAACTGAACACATGTTTTGACAGCATTGTCCAGAAAGAAACCTTTCATTTCCATGAATGTTACTGCAGTCTACATGTACACTCATTTATCCTGTCATTAAATCCAAACCCACACAACTTTATTTCCGCTAAAATGACTATTAAAGTAACTAAATTTTTGCAGAAAAATGTTTTGCACATGTAGAGAAACATTTCTGTTTATGTTTCAGGCTCACATTTAACCCTCCAGGACACTGATTGCTATAAAAAGAGTATCATTTGAAAATGACAAAATTGGCCAACTTTGGGTACTTATTTTCTATCATTTTGGAAAGGGTTAATTTCAAACACACTGCTTTGCTATATGCAGTCTGCTGGAAAGGGTTAATTTTAAACACACTGCTTTGCTATATGGAGTCTGGTGGAAAGGGTTAATTTCAAACACACTGCTTTGCTATATGGAGTCTGCTGGAAAGGGTTAATTTCAAACACACTGCTTTGCTATATGTGGTCGGCCTTTTCACATTAAAAAGTTGGGAAAGCCCGTAATTTGTCCAACAAATTGCAATTCGCTAGTTTTCATTTTATTTTTTTCCTCCCTCACTTTTTTCTGCTGCACTACTCAAAAACAAGCTGTGCGATTTCAACCAAATTTGGAATACTCATGTAATGCCATAAACTTTAGTGAAATGAGGTATCATCATGTCTGTGAAAACGCTTATGTTTAAAATATTCTGCCAAAACCTTAAAAATTTCACCATTTCTCAACATACATGTAGTTCAATACCAAGCTTATTTACTGTCATACAATCAAGTGAAATAGAAAAATTAAAACATTGCCATTTCACCATTTGTTAAAAGTCTCAAAATTGTTTACAGTTATTCAGCTAAAAATTTTCCAAACATTTAAACCCAAATAATAATACACCAAAAACACCAGACAAATATTTCCAAATTAACCCCTACTGGCCAAAAAAAGATATGAATGTGCAATTTTTCTTCAAAATCGACCAACTTCAATGGCAAATTTCTGTAAGTTCAAGGTAGTTGCAACAATTATTATGGTATAGATAGATGCAACAATGCTTGCAGAAGAAAGATACTGTTTACCTTTTAATTTCAGATTTAACCCTCAAGCACAATGATGGTGAGAATAAGAGTACCGTTTGAAAATTCCAAAATTAAACAACTTTGATTGCCTTTTTCTATCATTTTGGAAAGGGTTAATTTCCAACACTTTGCTTTGATATACGTAGAGATGTTTAATGAACAAATCTGCTGTTGTAAGTTATGCTCTGGGTCTCAACCCAACATATGCTTTGACCACTTAAGGAATAGTACTGGCCGAGAAAAAAGATTTTTAGTGAATTTTGCAAATTTCTGTACTCTTTTGCTCTTTTGCTCCAATTACAAGGTTGTTGCAGCAATTATTTTGGCATGTATAGATGCAGCAATGATTATAGAAAAAACTTACTGTTTACATTTTAATCTCAGATTTAAGCTTCAAACACAATGAGGGGGAGAATAAGAGTACCGTTTGAAAATGCCAGAATTAGCCAACTTTAGGTGTTTTTTTCTATCATTTTGGAAAGGGTTAATTTCAAACACTTTGCGTTGGTATATGTAGTCTGCCTTTCCACATTACAAAGTTGGGAAAGCCCGTAATTTGTCCAACAAATTACAATTATCTAGTTTTTCATGTGTCTGCTCCTGTATCTTGTCAATCTTGAATGTGGAATTAGGTATTCTGAATTTGCATTTAGTAAGTAATTTTAAAGAGGACTGATAGAATGTGGATAATGGTAGGCTTTTGGAGGACATTTCCTTGGGGTGGAGACTGACCAATCAAACTGTCCTGAACTGTTGTTTCAAAATCAAAATGCAGGCACTTGTTTCCAATTTGCACACGAAAATGCTCTGCCCACTGCCCTGATATTTGCCAAAATTCTAAAAATGTCTCCTCTCTCTGAACAATTTGTTCTGAAATTACCAATCCCTTAAAATGAAAACTCCAAAATTAGATGGTTATTGGTGGAGGGGGGGGGGGGGGGGGGTGGGGGGGGGGGGGGGGGGGGGTGAAGGTGCAGAAACACCCACCACATCTCATACACCCATGTAGCTAGTTCGTACAGGTGACATTCGATTTAAGTTTTGATGCTGCGAATTAAAGCAAAATAATATCCTTGTATGAAGCAGAAATACTAGCAAAAATCCTTAATTAGTCATTTAAAAAGACGCATCATGTGTGTCTGGAAAATATTGTCAGTAGGGGTGTATGGCTGGTTCTGGACCACCACCATCTTATTGGTCCAGAAATGTTGTGGTCCAGAAAAGTTAGTTATTTTTGGGCTATTTCTGGAAAAACTTAAATTTTTCTGTTAAAAAAAAATGATTTTCTTGGAAAATGTTGGGTTTTTCCAGAAATAATTCAATTTTTTCCCGAAAACCCTGGGTTTTTCCCAGAAAATGTTTAAAATTTGAACATTTCTGGAGTACTTTGAGTGAATTTGACGAAAAATTGCTAAAAAATTCCCAGATTCTAAATCCCGCTTTTTTGATAATTTTAACACTGATTTTTCCATTGAGTGAATTTTTGTCAAAAGTTTTATGACAAGGATTGCATAGACCATGAGTGTTCGAGATTTAACACTGAGATTTTCCATTGGGAAAATTTCTAAAAAACAATGTTTTTTTAAAATTGGGCTAGAAAAAAAAATGTAATCGAACATCGATTCTCACACTAAAAGACAATGGTTTGATCGAGGTGAATCCGAAAATTGCTCCCGTGAAAAAACTCGAAATCATGAATGGGCCAGTAATAAACTTGATCCAGGATGCAGATTCCCACGGTAAAAAGATAACGGTTCGATCGAGGTGAATTTCGTAGATCCAGCTGGTAAACTAGAGACCGTTCGAGACGTAGCATGTGCAAGTCCGATTGAAAACAAAGCAACAATGAACGAACGAACAAACAAAAAAAACAAAAAAATGTATGTAATATATTATTATTATTACGTGTTGCGAGATGAGTGATAAATTCACTGTTTGAGATTGCGTGTCCGAGTCTAAAAAGTAGCTTGATGGTGATCTAGGATGGATCGTGATTGAAAATATATATATTATAAGTTAAAAGATGAATCATGACTGGTCAGAGGCAAAATTATTTCCGCATATTTTTTTGTAAAATTTAAAAAAAATCAAAACTGACTTAGCATTTACAGGTTTTTACACGTACCTCACGCTCTCGGGTGAATCAGAAAAAAACGAATGTAACATGTCAATTCTCACTGTGGGGGTGGGGTCATGACTAGAACCGAAAAACATCAAAAGTTTCAAGAAAGTAGTCGTGTGACCTATCAAATTAAAGGTATCGACGAGTAGATTACGAAAATTATATTTTCAATCCTCGCCGTGGGGTGAGATCACGACCAGAGCTGAAAAACGTCTTCCTTTTTATAAAGCCGGGCATGTCATGTATCATTTTGAAGGGTTATTCAAGAAGATTACGAAAATGATATTTTTCCATTTTACTTGCAGGTGGGGGTCACGACCGTCAGAAAATCAAAAGTTTCAATAAGTTAGTCATGTGACCTATCAAATTAATGGTATTGACGAGTAGATTACGAAAATTATATTTTGAAATTCTCGTCATGGGGTGGGATCACAATCAGAGCTGAAAAAGTCTTCCTTTTTATTGAGGTCATGACCAGAGCTGAAAAACGTCTTCCTTTTTGTAAAACCACGCATGTGATGCATCATTTTAAAGGATTATTCAAGAAAATTACGAAAATAGTATTTTTCCGTTTTACTTTGGGGTGGGGTCATAACCATCAGAAAATCAAAAATTTCAAGAAGGCAGTCGTGTGACCTATCAAGTGAAAGGTATTGATGAGTAGATTACGAAACTTATATTTTCAACCCTCGCCGTGGGGTGGGGTCACGACTAGAGCTGAAAACATTTTTCTTTTTATAAAGCTAGGCATGTGATGTAGCATTTTGAAGGACTCGTAGAGGAGATCACAAAAATCATATTTTTTTCCCTTTTTCTAAGGGTGGGGTTGAGACCATCTTGAAATCAAAAGTATCAAGAAAGGTAGTTATGTGACATATTAAATTAAAAAAAAAACTTGAATCTGATGCATCATTCATTTTGGTGTCTGTTCAACAGGGAAGTATGTTTTCAACATTATCAATATATGATTTTTATGTTGATTAGAGATACACTTACCTTTTATAAGTGGCGCTGTGAATATAGAATGCCTTTTCATTCAATAACTCAAATGTACGTTTGTACTCTAGCATAGATTTGTCAATAAAATTATAAGTTGATCTTCTGACCTGGCACATTTCTACGGTTTGAGAATAGTGTATTTCACTATTTCAGAAAAGCAAGCATTGTCAATCCAGACAATTTTTTTTTAGAAAAATGACCATCAGAAGACATCACATAACTGGACAAGTGTATACCCAGATTAAATTAATTCAGAAACAATTTCACTTCCTATCAGAAATGTCATTGAAGTAAAACCATTTGTCACATGTTAGAAAAAGATTTTAACAGTCTAAATGCACTTGGAAAGTTGTTTGTTTTACAATGCGAGTTAAGATAGGTGGTGTTATATAGATACATCAACAACAAAAACAAAAATACTGAATGATTCTCCTCTCCTTTTACAGTGTGTTTACTGTATGTCGGCGAATGACTGAATGAACTTGGAAAAAAGCATGCACTTTCCGCTTTTGTGCAATGGGGTGTATTAGACTTTTTTTTTCAAAAATTATGTATTTTTCCATGATTATGTATATAAGAGAGAAAAGGTACACAACTCCCTGGCTTGGAAGATTTCGACCTGTCTTATTCAAACTCGCAGAAAAACCAAACTCGTGAATTTGTAGTCGAGATATTGATGTCATCCAACAACCAAGACATTAAGCTTTACGTTGATATACCACTTGCACAATTAAATATTTTTTAATGTTAAAACGGGTAAAATATATCTCGGGAGCGAGTCACTTTTTTCTAGGTCGGACATGGTTGTTGACAGGAAGTTGAATGGGGGGTTGTTCAAAACACTTGATCAAATATAACGAATGAAACGACTCACTTTTTACTACGATTGTTGCTCTATCCTAAACTTCACCACACTAATCATACAATATGGTATTGGAGCTTCAGGACCTCTTGAATATTATAAAATTGAAAATTTGTATTGCAAATTGCCTTCAACACAAATCGTAAATTCCTTCCCGTTACCATACTTGTACCATACCACATCGAATTTGACCTCGCCATCCCATTAGTAGATAAACCTGAACTCGTCATCCGAATGGTCGATAATTAAAAATAAAATGAAGGATTCCCCATATTTTTCTGTCACAAATATAGCAACCAATGGGAAGTCTACTCTCTGCCAACAGCCATGTCCGACCAAGAAAAAAGGGGAGTCATCTCCGAAAGATATATTTCACCCGTTTTAGCATTAAAAGATAATTTTATTGGGGAAGTGGTATACCAAAGTAAAACTTAACGTCTTGGTTGTCGGATGACATAAATATCTCAAATACAAATTCATGCAACACAAGAGATCATTCATATAAAAAACTTTTGAGTCTCGCATGGTATCAAGTGCCGTTAAATCTCAATAACGCCTCCCCCAAGGAAGCCTTTCCCGATAATAAAGCTATACTCGACGTGCTCAGAATTTGCATATGTATCACGTTATATCTCGATGGTTTTTCACACACAACAAAAAATTACAAACTATTTTTGTGCTCAGAAAACTGTATCAGAAATTAGTAGAGAAAATCGCGTAAATTGTTCTCGGAAAATTGCATTCGCTTGCGCGGTGTTTTCTGATTTTTACATAGTAGGGGATAGTGGCAGATTCCCGACCACCATGATGGAGTGGTCCAGAAAAATTGAGGTATTTTTGGCAAAATTGGACTATTTTTAGAAAAAATTCAAATTTTTCTTGAAAATTTTTGGTTTTTCCAAAAATAATTCAACTTTTCCCAGAAAATCCCGGATTTTTCGCGGAATTTGTTCGAATTCGAGCTTTCTGGACCACTTTTTGTCGAGGATTTTATAAAAATCCGGGTTTTTAACAGGTCCCTTTTTTGACAGACTTAACACTGATTTCCCAAAGGGGTGGATTTTTTGCCTCGGAGAAAAATCCCCGACGTATCGGACTGGGTGAATTCTTGTCAACCTCGACCAGTCCAGAAGAAAACCCCGAGACGCCAGTTTTTTTTTCCGTAATTCGAACATCGCCGTGACTCCATGGGAAGAAGGAGAAAGGATGATCCGATTGGGAAATGGACGAGGATTGCGATTGGAAAAAACATGTATATATATATATATATTATAAGTTAAAAGATGAATGATAATAATATATATATATATATATATATATAAGACAACATTAAAAATAAATAAGAATACAAAAAAATATAACTGTTTTTCATCCATTAAAGAGAGAAAAAATAAATAAAAAACAACAATGTTTCTACACATTGGAGAATCAAAGCAAAGGGACGAGCAGGTTCACGAATTAATATGAAGTAAGGAGAATATTCAAGTGCAGGATAGGGTCAGACGATTGGGAGAGATGGGATTGAGACGAGAGACGACCAAGTTGTCCAGTCCCGTCACCGAGGTTCAGAAACGAGCTATGAAAGAGATCGTGGAGGAACTGAGACCCATAAAAGAAGGTACTCAGAGTATGACCGCTTCGATTCCTGGTACTTTAGCACCGACAACTTTCTCCGATTTCGTTCCAATGGGAATAGAGACCAATCCGAGTACCACTGATAGTAGCGACGCTTCGAGCACCGTTAGCGGCATCAGATTTGACGATGGTAGTGAAATCCTGAAAGATCCGATGTATGGATTTCGTGACGATGGCGATAAAATTTTCGTGGGAGACAGGGAAGTGTTTGAAGATGGTGGTTATTTGATCGTCAGTTTAAACGGGTACAAAACACTCACCAGAGACCCGAAGATTACACCGAGGAGGATTACAAAAATTATGGAGACATTCTGGTTCAGACTCACGCCATGAAGAAGAACAATGATCCCAGAGAGACGACACCGAAGGATAGGAGAGGTTACAAGTGGAAACACGTGGTGAACCCATATGGGAGGCGAACGATTTTTTCATGAAATCGATGACTGGAAAGGGAATGACCAACACTATGTTTCTTCCACGTGATTCTGATGCCTTGTTGGGGAGATTGAGATTGTTGATGACGAGCAGGGAGGCTGGTAACACCAGAGTGGATAACGAGATAGTGAGCGTGTGAGACGAATTGTTGAGGCAGAAGGTCTTGACTAAGAAGGATTATCAAAAGTTGATGAATCATTTGAAATAATAAAATAGTAAGAGAAAAGAAAAAAATATTAAGTAAATAAAAAAATATATATTTAAAAAAATAATAATAATAATTTAAAAAAATGTTAGTGATACATAACAGGGGATATGCCAGATCTTACGTCTACGGCAGATCGGGCATCGTGGATTCGATGATGCAATTTTTAACTCATAAATTCACTGGCGATGCTGCGAAACAGATCATGTCAAGCACTCTCAAAATCGGAAAGAAGATGGTGATCGACGTGGATAAGAAAGCTGAAGCAAGCAGTAGAATAGCTTTGGGAACCAGTAAGAGAGGTGCTGATGCTTTGATTAATAAATTGTTAACTCCACAACCTGCCAAATGATTGAGAATCGAACCAACAAGTTGGAGAGATTTCTATGATGATGTCGAATCGATACAAGACTTGGCTAAAATGCCGAAAGGATCGGGATTGAAAGTGATTTATAAATAATAATAAAAAAGTTCTATATATATATAAAAATAGAAATTAAAATAGAAAAAAATTAGAAAAAAAACATAATTCAAAACATAGTAAAAAAACAAACTAGAGAAAAAAAAGAAAATCAAAGACATGTCTTGGAATGACGTGATGACCAAGAGGTGGAACGATGAGTTCTTTCCCAAGAGCATAAGAGGTCTCATAGTGGGAAAATCGAATTGCGGAAAGACCAATCTCTTGATGAATCTATTGTTGTGACCTGATTGGTTGGATTACGTTAGATTATTCGTTTTTGGCAAGAGTCTCTTTCAACCAGAATACAGATTGCTTCGAGAGTACATGATACATAAATTACCTAGGGAAGTTATGTTGAGAATCTTTGACAATCGAAACGAATTCGAAGGACACGAGACTTCGAATATATTGGAAGGAGAAGCGAGAGAATTGACCAAGAGAAACGTGGAGTGTTCGAACGTGGAATGTCAGTTTTACAAGAATGCCAACGACGTTCCCGATCCTAGACTGTTGATGTCGGAGAATAAGAATCTCATGATCTTCGATGATCTACTACTGTTGGAGAGACAGAATCGATGCGAATCGTATTACGTTCGAGGACGTCACAGCAATGTGGATTGTTTCTATTTGTCTCAGAATTATTTTCGACTGCCCAGACAGACAATAAGAGAAAATGCTAATTTTCTGTGTCTCTTTCGTCAGGATCTCAAGAATCTCAATCACATCTATGGAGACCACGTGGCCAATGACATGAGTAGGGAAGAATTCAGGAGATTTTGTAACATGGAGTAGGGCAAAGGACTTCACAATTTCGTGGTGATCGATTTGACTAGCGAATTTAACAACGGAAAATATGAAAGTGGATTCGACGATTTTGTTATATTCTTAATAATAATAATAGAGAAGAAAATAAAAAAAAAAACAATATCGATAAAATATAAACAAATATATATAAATAATAATAATAATAATAATAAAAATGTCAGAATATCATCTATTATAACAGATAATCGAGTATACGGCTGCAAAACAATCCTTTTAAATCATAGTGAGTCACGACACGACTCAATTCATGACTAAATTCGAGCCTTCCATCGAATTGAAGAAGGAAAAGAGATATGAGATGGCGATGGTTAATCTCGAGACTTACTATTTGTTTCCCAATGTCACCGAAAAAATAAAACATTCAAGTATTGCAACAGAGTGGATTGGTGTGAGATACGAATTCCCAAAGGAAGTTATGACATAGATGATCTGATCCATCACATCCAGATGAGACTGAAGACCGATGGTCACAGAACAAGATGCTAAGACTCGCTCCCAATACGAGTACTCTGCAGCTGATATTAGACTTGGGAGATAATTTTCGAGTGGATTTTAGTGCGAAAGATTCAATTGGTAAGATGTTAGGATTTGATCAAAAGATGTATCGAGGTCACGCAGCATTCAGAAATGTGGTCGACATTCTCACAATCAATAGCATTCTAGTGAATGTCAGTGTGATCTCGGGAAGTTACGTCGATGGTAGCGCTCAGCCTACGATCTACTCGTTTCTTCTGGATGTTTCTCCAGGTTACAAGATCATGGAGTGACCTCGAAATCATGTCTATCTACCCGTGATCCTGGACATGTTTTATAGCATCCAAACCACATTGACGGATCAGAATTGAGATCTGTTAGATCTTCACAGAGAGAGAGAGAGAGAGTGACTATACGATTTCACATCAGAGAGATATGTAAAAAAGTAAATGAAAAAAATAAAATAAATATAATTTGAAAAAAAAATAATTTTTTTTTCGTTTTTCTTTTCAAAATTTATATAAGAAATAAAAAAAAAACAAAAAAATCTTATAATATGTATAATAATTAAAAAAATCACCAACTTGTAATATTTCTAATTAAAAAAATTTTATAATCCAGTGAAAAAAAAACAGCAAAAAATATGAGTAGTAGTCGATACAGAATTAAAAACGTGAACATATCCGAAGGACAGAAAGCTAAACTTCACAGAGCATTGAGCCATCGAGGTGATGCCGTTAGAATTAAATTCAGTTACAAAGATCTGGCGAGTGGCAGTAGCGATCAGATCACCTGGACTAAAACTCAAATCAAAAGGATGGAGAAAGCAATTCATAATCAAACAGGAATGACGGTGAGACTGAGTCCCGCTCAACTGAGATACAATCTGAGAAGGAAAGGCAGTTTCTTACCTCTATTGGCAGGACTCGCTGCCAAAGCATTACCCATTCTCACAAAGATGGTGTTGCCAGCTCTAGGCATGGGAACTCTTTCGGGACTCGCTAGTTCGGCAGTGGACAAATTAATGGGTAGAGGATTGTTTCTGAAGAAGAGAGGAAACAGACTATTTTTGAAGAAGGGAGGAGCCATGTGTCGAGTAGATGTTGAAGGTAAAGGATTGTATTTAGGACCCATGAGAAAAGGTGGCAATGCTTTCTATGGAGACGGTCTCTATCTGAAGACCAGAGAGAATGTGGAACTGATCGGTAAAGGTTTATTCTTCGGCCAAAATTCGCCGTTTAAGAATGTACCCATTTTGGGTATGTTATTATAAAAAAAAAAAAAAAAAAAAAATAAAAAAAAATGGAACAAAAGGAGAGAAAATGACTTCCAACAGACATGTTCACAAGACGTTCGTATCATGAAAAGCTTTTAGATTTTTCACAATCTTTACATGAGTATGCATTAGAAACAATTCAATCGGAACAAATTATACATGATACATGTTAAATCTGTTGCGGAACATTGTCTTTTTTAATATTGTTATTCATATTCCTAAATGGAAGCTATTTCGAAAATATTAAAACGATGAAGTGTAAAGAAAATGTGTCTTACCAAGATTATGACATGATTATAGATGTTCTAGATTGTTTAAAATACCATGTGACATTTGTAGAACGTTGTAATTATGGGAAATATTGTTACATAATTTTTTGTGTGAAAAACATAGTTAACATATTCGATTGTGGTGGTGATGAAAATATTGAGAAATCTATTCACAAATGTATCAAATTTATTCGCAGATTACACTCGTCGCATTAAATAGATCATGGATCGAATTTGCTGGAAGGTTACAAATCATTATCAATTATTTCCTGTATCAATCTACTGACAACAACGATGAAAAAATTATGGTTTTATCAAAATACGAAATACTTTCGAAAAAAAGTCATCTCTTTCCAATAATAATACGCACGATCATGATAGACGAGAAGTATTCGTTCATTCATTGAGGATGAGAAGAATAGATATGTTGTTATTAAAAAAAACAACATATATATATAAAAGAGAAAAATATAAAAAAAATAATACTAAAAACAAAATAATAGAAAAAAATTAGGTTTTTTTTCATTTAAAATTTTTTTTTCATTTTATATATTTATATAAGAAATAAAAAAATTAAAAAAAAACAACCTTATAATATTCATAATAATGAAAAAAAACTTATAATATAATAAGAATGGAGAATTATTTTTTTTTTATATAAAAATTATGATGAACAATTCCATGGAATTGAGAGCTTGGTTTATTTGAAGAGCGCTGTGCAGAGCTTACGCGATCTGCATGAAAGAACAATTTCCTCATGTCATGCATGAAAGATGTCTCGGTTGTCAAGAAGAGAAAAAATTTAATTGCATTGATCATTCGTGTCTCATGATGGAATGGAAAGACATTGTCACCACGTATTTCATGTCTGCATTGGAATATGTCTGACACAACAACATGATCAAATGTTGGAATCAATTAGTGTTTGACATTGGAAAACCCAAGCCCACTAGATCGGAAGAGTTGAAGTTAGCGCATCGAAGTCTCACCAACAAAGACAGAAAATGCGTTTTTAAATATTTGTTGAAAAGGTAAGACCACAAATTTTCTGACGGGAATCGCATTTTTATGAATTCCTTGTTTAAGTGAAGAAAACATTAAAAATTAAGAAAAGAATTTTTTTGTTGTTAAATAATAAGGAGGTGAAAATAATAATAAAAAAATATATAAAAAATAATAGATATAAATAAAATTGAAATGAAAATAGTACTTTGAAGTAAAAACATCTATCCATTGTAAGAGAAGGTGGAGCCCACAGCACCTCTTCTACCACCAGAATGTAGCGACAACGTGGGACAGAAATAGCAAATCGAACAAATGAATAGCATTTAATCGTATCTGATGTGAGAGAGAGATTCTCGTTGTTTGCTCAATGAGAAATATTCGAGATTAGTGAAATTTGTGAGTGGCGTGGATTTCACTCTCATCACAATCTCTATGGGTTTGAACGTTGCCAGAATCAATCAATATTGTTGACTGCCCTCATTGATCTTCTGGTTGTATTGGCCGTAGAAGGATTGGCTTTGACTGCCGGATTCGTCAGTATGATCAGACAATTTCTCTCTAAGAAATTATCTATGAAGGCCAAGAAACACGAAAACATCAGCATTTTGGCCAATGCAAAGATCTATTCCATGTCAGATAAGATCTCTATGGCATTGAAAGATGGTAGAATTTTGGACGGCGAATTCGTCGACATTTTGAACGAAAAACAAAAATACGAAGTCATGAAAGCGAAGATAAGAGTCAAGAGTCGTCAGATTCTCAAGAAAGAATTGAAGGATTCTCTCGTGGAAAAAAATAGGAAAGAAGCGAGACATTCGTTTTGTAAATTATTGGATCCCAAAAGGATTCCAGAAGCAATCGATTGAAAAAATGTATATATAAAAGAAGAAGAAAAAATTATATACAAATTAAAAAAAAAAAAAATTAAAATATATATATATATACAAAAAAAACAAAAATGTACTGCAGCAAATGCAAGAGAGTTAGTGATACAGCTAATGTTAAAAAATAAAAAAGTACTGACAAAAAATAAAAGTCCCATGCTTCGCGGAACATGTAAAATGGGCGGTTCGATAAAAACGCAATTCGTCAACCGTGGTGCTGGTTTGATGAATAAATTGATTAAGAATCTACACGTCAAAATGCATCTGCCAGGACATCAATTCACGCACCCATGCACGAAATTAAATAAGAGATTGAATCGAGATCTGACACCTAAATCTTGGAGCAAACCCATCAATAGGGTGGATGCAGCCGCTTATGCTCATAATCTGTGCTATGCTAAACATCCCGACGTCGAGAATCATAATAGAATCTGCGATAAAAACATGTTGACGACGTTGCAAAATATACCAAATCCCCCAGGAGAGAGAGACTCGAATGTTTATTGGTCGGTAAATTGATCGATACTAAACGTCGATTCAGATGGGGTTATAAAAAATGTTCAGAAAACATTATTAATGAATGCATTTGCGATCGAACTACACAAGCCCATCACACGTGAATTTCGAAGGAGAAGGGTATTCATAAATGGTCTGGATCAGATTTGGTTGGCCGATCTGCTCGACATGAAATCGCATTCGAAATGGAAGGGCATTAAGTACATACTGATGGTAATCAACATGTTTTTGAAATACGGATGGATGAGACCTCTGACGAATAAATCGGGAGCTTGCGTGGCCGAGGCTCTGAAAAGCATATTTCCATCATCTTCTCAAAAACCGGATAAATTGTGGGTGGACAAAGGGAAGGAATTTTACAACAGTCACGTTCATCCATTGGTCGGCCTCCATTCCGTCGAAAATGAAGGGAAAGCTAACGTGATCGAACGTTGGAATAGAACAATGAAGGAAATATTGTAAAAGTATTTCACAACTAATAAAACCAAGAAATATATCGACGTTCTAGACGAACTGGTTGAAGAATACAACAACATGCAACACAGATCGATGAAGATGACACCTGCGGAAGCTAGCAATCCTTGAAATGAAAAATGCATCTTCACTAATCTCTATCCCGAAAGGATCAAGATCAAGAAGAAGTCCAAATCACCAAAATTTGCAGTCGGTGATCGAGTGAGAATCACTTCTTATGAGTCAGTCTTTTTGCAAAAGGTTACACTCCTCGATAGACTGAAGAAATCTTTAAGATCGTTAGAATATTTTACACGAATCCGGTCGACTTACAAAATAGAAGCTTTGGAGGATGATGAAGATGACAGCAGAGAAATCATCTGAACACTTTACGAACAAGAATTACAGAAAACGACATTTTGAAGAACCAACCCTTCACTTTTATTTTTTTTTTGCACGTATATAGTTAAAAGAAGAAAAAAAAATAAAATTAATAATTAAAAGAAAAAAACAATTTATAATAATAAAAAAGTGAATTAACACACACAGACAACAAAAAACCCCCAAAAACATGACAAATATATTAGATATAACCGAACGTATATTGAGACGAAAGCATTCAAGAATATGAAGTTCAGGATTACGAACCAGTGACTGGAACCAGTCTACACAATGCCGGTGAAATAAGAATCAATGTTGAAACTCAAGATCTGTTCGTTCATCCCAGTGAATGTTACATAGTGATACAGGTGTGTCTCTCTCACCAAGGAAGATGGAAACGATTATGCCAATAATGGTATGATGCATCTGTTCAGTAATATAAAATACATCTCTCGGGACAAGAGATAGAATCCTTGTTTCATCCCGGAAAGCCACCACGATGTTCGGACTTTTGACGTATCCAGACGATTTTTCGAAATCTAAAGGACTCAATCAATTGTGGGTGAAAGACACCGTTGCCAACATGAGTGCAGCCAATACCGGTGCCACCCTGAGATTCAACTACGTCGTCAAGACATCGATACCCAAAGGAACGTTTTCGTTCAGGATACCTCTGAAACACAAATTCGGATTTGCAGAAGATTACGATAAGATTCTCTACAGATTCAAACACAATCTGATGTTGATTCGAAAAGGAAACGATGAAGCCATCATGAGACCGATGCGGGTAAGATAAATCTGAACAAGAATCTTGGTTCGTTCCGAATGTATTGCCTTCAGTCATGGAGAAAGTACGTCTCTACAAGATCATAGAATTGAAGAGAAAATGACTGCTGGGATATCGAATGGGACAGTGCAACACGGCTAGTGGTCCACCATCTAGCAGTCACTTCAATTGGAGATTGACCATGAAATCCGCTTCAGAAAGACTGCGATTCATTGTAGTGGCATTTCAAAACGATAGGAATGGGTCTCAAGAGAAAAATCCTTCCCTATTCGATCATTGTAACTTGAGAAACATGCAGGTATTTCTGAATGCCACGAGATCTCCGACCATCGATTACAATGCCTCCTTCGATAAGAGCGATTTATGTACACTATACGGCAACGCCGCAGATTTCAGAAAGAAATATCATCGACTGGACGAATTGATGGGTAATCCTAACATCACTCCCGCCGAATACAAATCGATGTATCCTCTGTTGGTATATGACGTTTGTAAACAGAGCGAGCGACTCAAGAGTAGCGTCTTAGACATTCAGATCAAGATGCAATTCGATAAGAATGTGCCGAGGAGAACCGAGGCTTTTGCTCTAGTCCTATTTGAAAGAGAGTTAGAATTTGAATTGGACGGACAAAACTTATCTATCATTCGCTGATATAATATATATAAAAATAGAAATTAAAATACCCTCAAAAAAGATATTGATAAAATATAAAAAAAAATAAATAATATTAAAAAAAACCCTAAAAAACTGAATAACCAAGATAGAGAATGTTTGAGACGAAATCGAACACATTTGGTAGATAACATAGATGAGAGCAATTTATTAAATTTATTAGATCGATTGGAAATGACAACACCCGTGATATTGACTTCAGAAATGGTAGAAAGAATTAAAAAACAGAGAACAACCATGAAAGATTGCATGAGACATTTAATAGATATATTAACGTATAGAGGAGAAACAGCTTTTGAAGAATTTATTATTACTATGTTGGATCTTGGTTTGGACATTGACGGGTGTTTTAAGAATGTTAAACCAAAACAAATAACAATTTATGCAAGTTCGGAATGTCAAACCAAAACAAAATAAAAAGTAATAAAAAAAAATATAATTGGATTTTGAGAGAGAGAATAAATCAATGTCTCAAAATCCAATTATATTTTTTTGGAGTTGTCTCCCCTACATCACAAAAAAGTGATTATTTTTTTTTGTTGTTGTCACTGTTTAGAGGGTCCCGTTTGATCAACAGACAGACCGTTGAAGTGGCAGCTTGGGGATTATTGGTTTTCGTCTTGAAATTGATACTATCCTCATCTGCACCTTGAGAGGCGTACTGAAGACACTACTGTTCGAATGTTTCTCCTTCTTTTCAACTCTGTAAGTCCTGTCACATTCCACACCGTTCACCATGAGATTGACGATTGCTTTTTCGCTCAAGTCCGTAGAAGTCAGACTCGTTCGAATTATATCACCTCACACAGGCATGGTTCGCACCACTCTCCTCGGCCCAGATGGTGATCAATTGCCTAGCATATTTTATCTTCCCCACGACAGAGAACGGATTGCAGGCATCCGTCATGTGAGTGGGATCCATCAGATTAGTGAGTGCGTGTCCTCCCATGTCCAGTTTGCCTTCAAATGAAATCACCCTTTCTCCAAACTGTATTTTCGTCAAAGTACTGTCTGCCGATCAAGCTGGAAGCGAATTCCAGTTCATCGTCAAGTCCGAATAGATTGTGACAAGCCATGTCGATGCCGGCCTCCATGTTTCCTTCAGATTGTTTGTTCAGATACAAGCTGTCGACATGAGATTCCAAATATGATTGAGAATGCAGTAGGGCAGAATCAATGTAACCTTTGTTGACCACTGTCGAGTCTTCGTCCGCATTGTCGATCGCAGACAGATTCAATATCTTGTTCAATCCCACATCCAGATCCGAATTCATTACTAACTCGTCGACGTTATTCTTTCTCAATTCTAATTCTACGTATTGTTTGGTCGCCGCATCGTTAGGATTTGTTGGATTGGACACATTGATTATGTTGTTAGAATACGGTTTCAATTCAGACTGCATCACTTTAGGAACGTACCGATCTTTCAGATGTTTACTGAATCTCACGTGAAAGTCGTCTGCATATCTTTTAGTGGCGACGTCGGACGAATCTCTAGGATCTGTTACGCTCACCACTCATTTAGATTTCAAGTCGAGATCGTTCGTCATGGCTTTATTCACGCAATTATCTTTCATCTGCCGAAAATGTTTATCTCCTCTATCGACATATTTTTTAGTTGCAGCATCCGTTTGATCTATCGGTTTGGGAAGACTGTCGATTTTCTTATTGTTTACATTTAAAGGTTCTTGTCGAGGTTCATATCTTTGAACATATCGTCCATCCAAGTTGGCAATGTTACCAACAATTTCGACTGTGGTTCTTCTTTTCTTTCTAGAGGAACTTCATTATCGTCAGTGCGACCGAATTTATCAACTGTCATGTTTTGTTTTGTTTTGTTTTGTTATTTAAAATTATATATTTTTTTATTATTTTAATTAATGCAACCAAAATTTTTTTTATTTATATATCTCTCTATATATATCCAACAAAAAAAAAAAAATCTTTAATGTAAATCGTTGAGAATATCTTGAAAGGGATCTCCTTCCAACCATCTCTGGAGAACGTAGAGGCACAGGTGACCACAAAACACTCGATCCGTCGCTTGCACTTGTTTGGTATTGTAAATAACTGATGTTAAATAGTTCTTTACTTCTATCAGTGGTCAGATTCCGTAGCTATCAAAATAATAATTTTTATTCCGATTCGAAAACCATGTGACCCAATGCGTGTCCTCACCTCCGATGTCCAGATTTTAAATTCCACATTCCGAATCGTCGTCTTTTTTTCTCGGCAAAGCATCTCTAGAATACACACCTCGTAAATGTTTGATTTTTAAATCTTTTGCCACTTTCGATAGATCATTGTTAGATATGGGGTTCATTGGGTAAGACGACGCCTTCAATGAATATGCGTTTTACTTTCTTCTTATTCATAACTATGTTTTGTTTTTATTTTGTTTTTTTATTTATTATTTTTTTCTCTCTTTTCTTTTCTTTAATTTATAAACTTGCAAGTGTTTTTTAAATTACGACATTTCGACGTCTTCAGTCTCTCGATTTTGTTGAAATGTCGCGGAATAATGTCCAGGTGCAAAAGTGTTATTTTATCTGGGCATATAATTCTCTTATCGTCATCGGCAGTCAATGCAATCATATTGATTTCTTTGGTGTACATCTCGTGCTTTTTGCTTCGAATTGCAGTCATCTTTTTAAACACCGTCAAACCTTTGTAAAGACACTCTTTATACTCGCCAAAAGTGATGCTTTTATTCGTCACACACGCTTGAACACCTTTACATCTCTTGATCTCTTCCCCGCTGAGGAGATAAGCGTACAATTTTGGTCTCAAACCTACGAATTGGGTGATCTGTCTTCCACCACTCTCGTCTTTAAATTTACCCAACACCTTTTTTTTTTACTCCATTTGGAATCTCAGATGGATGATCGTCGAGATAATTACTCGTGTCGAACCATTCATCCACGTCTGGTGCTATGTTCTCGTAGACGTCTCTAGTCTCTATCTCATAAGCGAGATTGTGCATGTTGGTGAACAATAGTTTGGCTTTCGAACCGAATTTTGCTTTGATGTAATTGTAATGAAACTCGTACATCAACTGCTTGCTGATGTCTAAAATGATCGCACTGAGATAACAAGATCTGAGATCTTCAGATCCGTCTTTTGCATGTGCACAGCCACTAGATTCTCGTTGAATATTTTTGAAGTCACTCTCTGCCTGCATTCTTAAATTCGTGTTGAGATCATGTATTTTTTCATCCAAGGCTCCTTGTTGAATCGAATGATTCGATGCACTTTGATCAAGATCATTCTGTGATCAATGTAACATTTCAAATTTTCGCAATAGACCACATACTTGCATTTGTTATTTAAATTGGGAATGAGTTTTTCGATGCCGTTCACTTCCATTCATTTGGGAGCCAGCAGATAATCATTGTGTGAGTCGTGTAACTTAATCGGATAATCCAAATCGACCTCTAAAATACAAGGATAGTGTCTCCATTTTTGTTTTTCTTCTGACTTTTCGACCCCTTTGAAATTTCCATTCGGTAAAGGATGACTCCTGGCCCAACCATACAAATTATTTGCGTCCCAATACTGTATGTACTTACTCGGTTCTCCCAAATCAAAATCTTTTCCCATATAATGATTATAAGCTTTGGCATATCTGGTGGAAATCATAGAGACGCCACCCCTCATGGACTTTTCAAACATGTGCAACATGTCTACATCAGTTAATAATTCCAATCGAACCTTGGTCGTTTTCAAGAGAGCATCCCCAGCGAGTCCGGGTGCAGTGAAATACCAAGCCAGATCTAATTCGTAATGTCGACGACACACCGATCGAAAATTTTCGAACACGTCGGCCAAGAAAAGCACGTCATTTTTCAAATAGAGGTTGTGATATTCTCTCATGGATTTCATCTCGAACAATCTCCTCACTTTTGCACGCGTTAGTAAACGTCGTCAGAAACGTGAGACTTCTTCAATTTTGAATAAAAATCTTCTTTAGGAGGTAGAGAGACGTTGTCGAATTTTTCGAGATCATTCACGTAATCATAAGGGTAGACGCCTTTCCTGAACATGACGTCAACCAATTCTCGTTGATCATTAAAATGTTCACTCGTGATTTTAAATTTCTCCCTATTCAAACTATCTACTAATTTTTCCAGACCAGCCGACATGAATTTATAACTGTCAATGAAAAGTATCACTCTACGGATGGGAATCGATTCATCGTCGACCTTCTTTCTATCGATGACCTTCCATATAGTGAATGAAATGTATTTTTTATCGTTTTCCACGATGTAGCTCAACACTCCCTCGCTGACACCCATATTTTTCATGAACAGGTGGCTGTCATAGCCCGAGAAATTGTGAAATATCATCAGATAGAATGCAGCATCTTGAAATCTCAAATTACATTTGTTGTGAGCAGCTCCGCTAAACAGACCGGTGTAGCGATCGTGATCCCTAACTTTTTTTTTATTATTTTCACAATCATTATCGAATGGTTGCCTACAGATGTGACATTCGGTGGTTTCCTTGCATTCTTTCCGCTGCTCTGGCGTGATGATCATGTCTTTGGATTTTTTAAATTTGTCGTATAATCCTTGTATTTTCGATTCTAACTCTTCCACGAATTTTTTTAGCCACGTCGTCGTCATCCGAACGTTTTGAGTAGACGAATGGAACTAACGATTCTCCATCCATCGTCGAACGAACATTTCACGTAATAACAATAGCCTGAAGGTAGATGCTTCTGAAGTTTTTCGATGTAACTCCCATTCTCGTCGGGCTGGCAAGAATTCAGTTTCGTGGCGAAACATTTGCAATCTGCGTAGACAACGAATGGTGGCTTCAAGCTTCTTTTGTAATTGCAAAAATTCATGGAAGTGTTAGGTTTAGGCATTTTGACGGCACCGCCTTGCTTTTCGCTACAATATTATCGATGATGCGTTAGCGATTCTTGACAATGAAACGAATTCATGCAGCTGAAGCAGAAAAATCTCTCACTCTTATGCTTGAAAGTCTGTTTCGACAACAATTTACTTATATCCTCAATCCAGCAATAATGTTGATTGTCACCCTTTGAAATCAACAACAAATTAACAATATAAGCTCTCCTTTTGTGCGAAATCAGTCTGAGAGGACTGACTGTTCCTTCCGTGTCGTCTCCGTCGTATCCTAAGACGTTCACAGCCATGGGGAGATTTAACTTTTCGAAACACTTGATATCTTTCAATCCCGTCCAACCGAGATTTTCACAAGTCTCGGCGTACTTGGAATCTCTATTGCTATGCTCTTCTATGGGATACAAGGCCAATGTGAAACATTCACCATCCGTTTTATTTTCACGTTAATCAAAGCTTTTTTATTACATAGAAAACGAGGCAATTCTATATAGGAAGACATTCTCAAAGGATCGTGTCTGTCCACGTGAACCTCGACATTCAATATCTTCTCGAACGACCAACCACTTCCCCTCTTATGATAACTGGACATAGATTTTAACATTTTGTCTTTCATCACTTCATAAACGTCGAATAGTTCATCGTCTTCAAACACAGTTTCCGTTTTGGATTGGACATAACCATCGTGCAGCACACTCTCACCCGTTTTTGCGTCGACCGTTTTCATCAGACAATGCATGATCATCTTTATTTTTAAACCCCTATCTAGTTCTCTTTGTAACACATCCAACACTCCATCCTTCGCCCGTTCCATGAACGATTCGGGATCGAGATTCGCGAATCCGGAAATCACGTTGAAAGTTTTAAAATATCCTTTGATTGCTTCTTCATGTTCAATCGGAACCAATAATTTTTTCACTGCCTTGCTCACGATCGCTCTTATTTCTTCGACTCCCTCGTCCTTCCCCAACGCTCCCAAAATTTCATCTATCATTTTGTTTCCCGACGAATCGCCATCTCAAATTGCGTCGCTTTTCATTTTTTAACTTCCTGTCCCTTCCGGAGCCCACGGGTCAACTTTTCGTTTGACAGTCTCTTTCTTCTTAGTTTCCATGCATCGATGTTGTTTCATCTTCTCATCATCATTCTCGCCACAATTCGAGTCTTCGCATCTGTCGCAGGCCTTTCGTCTACCCCCTTCCCACAGAGTAAACTATCGACACATTCTTTCTTCCCTCTTCATGCATTTGACCCCTTTCAAATTCGAATACGATCGACGCACTCTGGCTCGTAAATTAACCAGAGTTTGATCATAAGTCTCGGCACACACAAGGTCAGTCAATTCTTTTTTGGTCTTTTTTATACCACCATCACGATTATTAATTCCCAGATTTCTACAGTACCGTTTCAACTGGGATATGGTAGAGAAATATAACCTTTCCACGTCGAAAGTTTTTGTTGTTTTTGGCATTTTGAATGTTAAATAATTTCTTATTTTTTTAAAAAAATATATATATTATTATTTCGACTTTTGTAAAATATTTTTCTTGTTTAAATATAGATGGACATAATTTAAATATTTTTATTTTTAATGGACAGAATCATTTTTTTTTTTCAGAATGCGAATTTTGTTTTTTCAAATGTGGGAATTAATTTTATCTAAAATGCAAATATCACACAACAATTATACAACACAAATAAACACACATTCAGTCGCCATTTCATTCTCACGGACGATAATAGTGAGCAAAAATTATTCATTATACTTTTTCAAGTTCACTGAAAAATAGCGCACGACACATGCCGATCACAATATACATTGCACAAAGAAAAAAGCCTGCCTAATGGTTTTATGTAAAGATTTCATTCATAAGAATTGTAACTGTGCATTCAGTGGAAATAGAAAACGAATAAATCTTTGTTTGCCTTTCCTTTAAAATAGTCTCGTCAATCATTGAAATATTTTATGCTTCATATTTATAATTCACATTATAATTCACATCACAATCTGCCTCACTGTAGGTGTAAATATTGATTCGATAATAAAAGTAAGTTTCATGAAACATATATTGAGATCATGACAGTATACTTTTCACACACTAAAATACAACCTTCAATGTAATGCTAATACTGTACTTTTAATTATCAAAAATAAAATCGAATACCTGTGCTAGCAATATTATTTCGACTAGGGCTGTCACGATCAATCGATTAATCGATTGTTGATCGGTTATGGCGAAATCGATTAGTATTTTTCGGTGTCGAATAATCAGTAAATTGTATCCCGTTTTAGATGTTTAAAAATTAAAGAAAATTTGATGAAAAAACTATTGTTTCTAAAGGTATTGAGTTAAGAACATCGATGTTAAACCCCAAGAAGCCATTGGAAGCATTTGTCTTCCAGGTACATTCATCAAAGCTTTGATGTTCTGAATCTCTGAACTGTCAGTGTAATAATCAAGACCGGTCGGCAGTTGCGAAGATCGCAACTGCCGACCGGTCTTGATTATTACACTGACGGTTCAAACATTCAGAACATCAAAGCTTTGAATGTACCTAAAAGTTGATCGTCTTCGTTGTTTACTTGAGGTAGTCAGCTGACTTGAACTTCATTTTTATTGACTTCAAAGAGAGGGAGAGGGGGGGGGGGGGTCATCTAGGTACGATTAATCGATTATTATCGATTATTTGCGACGATTAATCGATTCCTAAATTGAAAAATCGTGAGAGCCCTAATTTCGACCGCTAAAAAAAGAGAGAAAAAAAAATTCGCGTTCTGAGAAAAAAATGATTCCGTCCATCAAAAATTAAAAAAAATAAAATTATATCCGACATTTAAAAATTAACACTAAAAAAATCTACGATGGATTTTCGCGCAATGTCACATTCATGACGTGAACATTGATTTTGAAATCTTTTCCCTTTTGATAGACCCATCGAAACACCACGTCCACGGCCTCGAACGTCAGTCACTGTTGTTTTCCAATGATCAGATTCAATCTGCGAACCAAGTCTCGGAAACGTCAGGACACATGGTTTGGATCGAACCCTTCCGCGTCCACCTAGAAAAAGTTTTAATAAATCGTTTTGGGATTCGTACATCAAATCCAGATTGGTCTTGCTCAACTTCGAAGACAGGACGCGTTTGTCGAATTCGTCCATCAAACCATCCCATTCCAGATCTCTTTGGGAATGAGGAAGACTTTGGAAAACCATTTTCTGATTGTTTTTTCTTATCTATTGTGACACATCTATATTGTCCGTATTCTCGAGTCTTATCAAGCATATTTCCACTTGAATTATAATAAAGATTTTAACTTTTCATTCGAATCATGAAGAGACATATCTTTGAAATAGATTGCCTTTTTGAAGTTCATTATCACAGTATTATTCTCACAAAAAAACATTTTCTTACTAATTTGTTGAGTTTTTTTATTGATACTAAAGCAAAAAAATAATTGTATAAGAGATTCAGTATAATTTGTTTTATCTGATAACCATAGAGTATAACACCCGTTGTATATACTTGAAGTATATACAACGGGTGTTGTATATAATTATAATTTATGCGAACGACCTCTGACCTCTTTCAATTCCATTTTCATTCATTCATTCATGAAACATCGTTATATCACAGGGCAGGTTTTAATTGTACGCTTATTGCACTTTGTCAAAATCCTCTGATGGTGTTATTTCTTATTTATTTTGCTTCAATAAAGGCAACCTAAAATTTTGCTTCAAAACATTGTAGAAATTACTTGAATGTTAATAGTAATTAGTATGCGGAGACTGCGAACTATTTATAGTCACGGCCTCGATCAA
This sequence comes from Pictodentalium vernedei, assembly GCA_031216915.1. NCBI lineage: Eukaryota > Metazoa > Mollusca > Scaphopoda > Dentaliida > Dentaliidae > Pictodentalium > Pictodentalium vernedei. The sequence goes on along the minus strand of CM062288.1, from coordinate 321,804,583 downwards.
AAGTACTCGCGGAACTGCGCTAATTAAAAGTTCGTCTGCTCTACCTGAAAAAAACACTTCGTAAAAATTGTAAACAAACGCAAAATTATTTGTTATATTGGGACTACAGCATAAAACACGGAAGAAAACTGGAACTATGTCAAAAAAAGAATAACTCTACAGAAACACCGTTTTGTTACTGTTAATAAAATAGTTGAAATTTATTTTGTTCCAGCGCAGTTACATGATGCAAGAAGTGCAATCGCACTTTACAATCACCGTCATCGATTTTGTAATGTAAGGGACACAACTCTATGCGTCTTGTCCTATTTCTTTTGTCTCGTAGACTGGTTTTCTTTGGAGGCCCGTGGGAAGCATATATAAGTCGGGTAGACGCACGAGACGGGTGTCTGTTTGTTATCAGATAAAAACAATAAACATATAGTGTGTTTTTATATCTGTGTTATACAACTCGTTGAAATATGGTTTATTTTTTCTCGGCGAAGCCTCGAAAAAATAAACCATATTTCAACTCATTGTATAACACAGATATAAAAACGCACTATATGTTTATTGTCTATGTATTTTTTTTTTAATTAAAAGAAAAAAAAGAGATTGAAATGTAACTGAAAACACAGCAAGCTTATTCTAAATTTAAAAAAAAAAATCAGTTTTTTCCTCATCTGAGAACAGTGTACTCCAATATCTAAAGCGATTCAAATTTATTTATTTTTTACAAGAAAAATTGAGGACTAGTTTTACTGATAGTGTTGTTGTTATGACTGATAGGTTAGGTAGAGGTTTATTATGAGTACACCAGGGGTCACGGTACAGCTCTATTCCATACAAAAAAGATAAGAGTGGAGTACTAGATTTGTCAATGGGCTGGGACTTTTAAATAAATAAGGTTCTAGGTAGCGCGTGTTTAATTGGACAATTATAATAATAACTGAAACTGATTATGTTCTCCTACAATCACGCAAAAATAGCTGGGATGGATGGATACACAGCTGAGATGCTCGTAACAGATGTAAAATTAGATAAAGATTTCACATCTCGACTCGACTTTAAAAACAAACACATAAAATAAATATTTTATATACCCCAGACCTGGATTTTTTTTTCTCTGGCAAACCAATGTCTAATGGAGTTTTCAGTGTTAAGTCCGTGTTTGTCACCACTCTTTTTCATCATTGACAATCCTGGAGGCACTCTGGCGTAATTACAACATTTGTTTTATTCCATACATGTTTTTAGGATATCTTTCTCATTGATACAAAACTCATTATCAATAATCACTCGCAGAATGAGTAATGGAACTGTGTCTCTCTAAAATGACACAATAGTGCCAGTACTTTGAGTTTTTTTTTTCTGAATGCGTATCAACTTTCAATATCAAGTCGAAATAAGAGAGACAGTTCCCTAGTTGTAAATTCATATTCACACACAAATCATATTTCATATATTTGTACCGTACGACTACGAATTTGCAAATACAAGAACGCTATCCGTTATTTGAGTTGTAAAAAAATTTATTGTCTATCCTATTACAAATGTATTGAAGAGAAAAATACACCAATACCTTCAAAATGTTTCAAGTAAAAAATATCCAAAAAATATCCAATATAAGCGATGGATAAATTGTAATCTAAAAAGTTAGCCGAACAATTATAATCCTATGATAAACAAGACGCGTATTGAATTGTAATGTTAGGTGTTAGAGTCGATTTTCCTGGAAAATAAACGTCACGAAACACGTCATTTTCTGGAAAACGGTTTAAAATATGGCGCGTCTTCGCTGAAAAAATAACCCACTGCTTTTGCAAATCAAAAAAAAAAAAAAAACAACAATCAATACTGACTTAACACCGAGTGTTTTATCGATAGCTACGACGGCGTAGTACTACCATTACCAACAAAATATTTTTTTTTCCATCGATGAAACGTGATCAACCAACTTCATGTTTTTAAAAAATGAATGAGTTTTCCCACGACTTATACCATACATTTAACGGCAGAACTTTTTAGAACAACCGATCAAGCACTTCCCACCATATCCATAATTTTTACTTATGTATTCGAATATCTTCGCTCATAATTATTCTATCTTGACATATTATATACCATCGCAAAGCTTGTGAGCAGTAGTTTATGATGTTATCTTAATCAATACAATCGGTTTAGAACGGAAAAAAGTTAGTTATGAACTGTTATCTGTCCGAAGAAACACACAAATCCATATTGGCGAGAGGCTACAGCTTGCCTTACTGAACGTTCCACATTAAAAAAATCGGATATATGTTGATTAACCAACACAAAGCTCACAATATCTGTGTATAATAATTTTATCCAGGAGATAAATTTATCTCGAAAACCAAAAGCTCGAAGAGCTTGAAATAAGTATGAATGATCCTGAATTGCACACTAGACTGCAAATAGTGCATGCCCAGTTGCTTAGCAATGATTTCTAGCCAAGTCGTGGTTGCTTTAACAGGCAGCCAAGACTTGACCAGTAATCACTGTCCAGGTGATATGTCTATTGTCAACAGGACCTCCTAAAAGGGCATGCTTATTGCACATACTCTGAGATCACAAACGCCTGAAATAGACCTTTAAAGGTTTAGAACTTGTCACAAAATTACTGTTGATTTAACAAAAAAGGTAGAATGATCCAAGAACAACTTGTTCTGAATTTTCCTAATGCACTCTAAAAACTAAAGTGTTAAAACTGACACTTTCAAGGTGGTGTTAAACCCATTCTAACTCTTAGGGTTTGATTTTAACACTCAAAGTAAAATGCTTTAAGCACTTAGACATTACAATCGTCAGACATCTGAAACTTGAATGGATGGCACTTCCCTTGTGTCTAGCATTGATGGTTCTTCCAGAATCGTCCATAATTTGATTTGCGCTTGGTGGGTACATAATTAAAAGGACACAGCGCAGATGACGCGAATCAGGCTCGAGAGTTCGAGCCTGATCCGCGTCATCTGCGTTGTTTCCTTTTAAGTGTCGCGACATTACACTTGTCAAGTGGTATTATTGTCAACACCTGTCAAGTTCTGGGATATCTACACTTGAACAAAGTGCTAGTTCAGCAATTAGTAAGTGTTAAATACAGCACTTCAAGTGTAGTTTTTAACACTTTAGTTTTTAGCGTGTGTGAATTCTCCTTGGTACTATTACTAAATTACAGTCATGTCAGATACAGAATACCGAACCGATACGTGGTGTGCCTATCTATAAATAGCGAAACCGACACCAAACTCAAAAATCCAATGCCATCCGTCTCTAGTGATGATAGATGTTTGTACTTTCCGGAAAAGAAAAGATTTGGTTCAGCAGGAAAGATAGTGATACTAATTAATAAATAATAAACAGAACTTTTATCACAACAAAATAAATCGTTCAACATAATCAGTCTCTTGGTTTTATACCTTGAACAACTGAAAAAGAAGTGAATAGTATCTTCGATTTGTAACCACAGTCACACCGCGCTGTTCAGTACGGAAATAAAAATAAGGAACACCAATGATTGCGAATTCTAGAGAGCAAGATATTTTCTCTTGTCCTTCTAGAGTAAAAACAAACAGAAGTATTTAGTATAGTACAGTCGCTAGTAAATTTGTTTATCCAATCAAATGAAGTTAATCTTAACGAATTTTGAAATTCAAATGTGATACCCTCAGCCTATGTTGCCAACCAAGTAACCCACCGCAAGCCATTATCCGTTGTCATTTCAGGCCATGTCTTCCGTTCTGTGGAGTGTGGCGTTTTACAAATTGTAGCCTATCAGTACTTAAATGATTACTATTTCTGGTTTTCTCTTTTATTTCTCTTCTTCTTCTTTCTATAATTTCAGAATTTCAGAAATGTGTTTCCAACCTATATCAAACCGTATTATTACTTAGTAAATTATTTACTGGTTTGGATTTAACATATTTTATAGCTGTTTCTCGAATATATTAGAGGTAATTAATTAATGGTGTGGAAACGACCTTGTACAAGCCAACGGCTTACTGTCGAATCCACAAACATCTTCATGTTGTATACTGTACTCACTGGGGTTGGAAATAAATATTGTTTAAACTAAATGAAGTTACTAAGACACATAGACTCCGCAATATCAGGTTCAGGATGGCTGAAAAGCACCCAATATTAATTTAATATTAGGTGCCCGTCAACCATTTTGTTTGATCATTATATTCACACGCCTCAGCTTTTAATTTACAAGTACGTAAGTAGGTGATACAGGTGGATTCCCGACCACCATGGTCGGTGTGGTCCACAAAATGATGGCAAATTGGCAAAATTGGGCTATTTTTAGAAACAAATTCAAATGTTTCCAGAAAATTTTTGGTTTTTCAGGAAAATTTTGGGGTTTTTCGAAAAATAATTCAACTTTTCCAGGAAAATCCCGGATTTTTCGCGGAAAATGTTCGAATTTGAGCTTTCTGGGCCAAGGAGCTTATCAAAATAAGGGTTTTTGGTATGACCCTTTTTTGACAGATGAAAACTGATTTTCCCATAGGGGTGGATTGTTTATTTTGGAGAAAATCCTGAAAAGGCCCAAAAAGGCGGTGTCGTGGCAAGAAAGGACCCTCGATCCGAAACTGGAATTTTCTCGTGGGAAATACGATGACGCATCGGACTGGGTGAATTCTTGTTGACATCTACCGGTCCGGACGAAAACCCCCGATACGCCATGGGTTTTTTTCCGTCGTTCAACTCGATGGGGAAGAAGGGAGAAAACCGACGATCCGATTGGGGGAAATGGACGAGCAGAATCGCGATTGGAAAAAATGTGTTTGTGCGTTTGTGTGTGTAGGTATAATTACGTGATGTTAGACAAATAATGGATGAGATAGTTTTTGTCATTAAAGAAAAAAAACTGTAAAAGTTGTCTCATTTTTTTTTTTCAAAAATATATATATATAAGAAGAAGAAAACAAAAAATATTTTTTTTACAATTAAGAAGATTTATTCCTAGCACACAAATCTCTTTATTTCATGATGCGCCCGCGTGTTTCTGAGACGTCACATGCAGTTCTCTCCCTTTGATAGGTTTCGCCGTATCACGCGTCTATTGATAGCACACACGTCAGTGGCGTCAATCGCGCACTGAATTGCGCAGCATCGTGGTCAGTTCAGAAGCGTTACCTGTTGTGTAAAGACGAGAATGATTTTATAAGCACTCTGTTAAAATAAAATATGCCTCTACGGAGAAAACAATCTGGAGCGAATTCGCAGAAGCGAAAGAAGAACTCTGTGCGGCGATCGTCTGGCAGGCCATCCACGAGCCGTTATTCGCCCTATCAACGTTCTCAGAATGCTACTGGTGCACAGAAAGAAGCATCTTCCAGATCAACACAGTCAGCCATTGTGGGAGTACCGGGAAGAGAGCGACACCTAATGTCAGGTGCAGCGCTGTCTGCTCGAACTGAAACAGATTTACAGACACCTGCATCGATGTCTGCTCGAGCTGGAACAGATTCACAGACTCCTCCAATTGCTGAGAGAGAACAATTAACAGTCACTACTTCTCCGGGTGAGCAGCTGCTTTTTGTTGATAGCCCTAATGTTGATATTTTCCGCGCTTGGGGGGGGGGGGGGGGCTGGAAGCGCCACAGCTGTTTCAAATTTTCCACCCCCAATCGCGTCTGTGATCAATCTAAATGCCAGGAGTGCACCAAACTTTATTCAGTTCCCGGTTGATGACATGGAAGTGCATGTCCCTGTTGCAATTCGGCAAAAAATTTGGTCAAATCAATATATAAATTTAGTCATACTTCTAAAACGTTCCCCAGAGTTGAACGATTTGAGTTCGGGTAGCACAATTTTCCTCACTGAGCACGGAACATTGGAAACAAAGTCCAAACAGGTCAAGGACAAGGTGTCCTCAATTGACCAGTGGACTGACGCCTTCCTCATTTATTTGTATATATATATCCAAAAACACCCCTCCAAGATTTTTGAAATACTGCAACACATGCACATCATTAGGGACGCGTCAGTTAGATACAATACTATGGCATGGCGAGCTTATGATGAGCAGTTTCGACTCAGGCAAGCAATACATGCCCAGTCGTGGGCTTCGATTAATTCTAATCTTTGGCTTCGACTTATGACTTCTCGGGCCAGCTACCCTTTACCAGTTCCGGCTACATAGCGTCAAGGTGTTTGTTTTGCGTACAATAAGGGTGTATGCAAGAGAAACAATTCGTCCCCTGAGTTCCAATGTGTTCTATGTGCCAGTAGGCACATAGAACACATTGGAACTCATGGGACGAATTGTCGTTTCTCCCACATTTGTCAAAAGTGCGGTGGTGATTACCAGCAAAACCAGTGCCGCAATTTTCGTGAGGGACCAACAGCCAAGGCAGATCGAAGGGGTAGCAGCGTCCTACAAATTCCTGCTGGGAAAATCACCCATTAATCTAAACAATTTAATTGAAGCCTTGTTTGATTATCCAGAAAAAAGATATTGCTCAATATTTAGCTCACGGTTTTCAGTTTGAGTTTTCCCTCGAGTACAATGGCCCGCGTCAACCCACGGAGTCCCAAAACCTAACATCAGTGTCTATCAATCAGGATGTGGTGGTTCAAGAAATATTTAAGGAGGTGCAGGAGGGCCGGGTTGCGGGTCCGTTCAAAGATCGACCAATATCGACTCTTTGTGTGTCACCACTGGGAGTAGTATGTCTCGTATGTTTCACGCCCTATTTGGATGATCTCATTTGGCTGATCTCATGTGACGTCATAGTCACATGACCTAGTGGCGCCTTGTTGTGTTGTCATGGTAACTCGCGTGAGCGGCCATGTTGTGACGTGATCCCCATAGTGATACGTGGTGTGAGTACGCATGAGCTGCGCGTGATGTTAGGGTGATACGTGTTTCCGACGTCCATTTTGTATACTGGAGGCAGCCATCTTGGTTTCTATAGTAGCACGTGATTGCGTACAGAGTGAACTTAGCTTGGGAAACATTACAACAAAACGCGTGCCTATGGAGATAGGCCTAAAACAGGGGTGTATCCTTTCGCCAATTCTTTTTGCATTGTACATCAAAGGTTTAGGAGATGAACTCCTGCATAGCGACGAGGGGGTTGCAGTTGGTGACTTGAAGATCCCAGGGCTATTTTTTGCAGACGATATGGTGCTAGTGTCAGAAAGCGAAGAGGGGCTAGCGAAGATGCTGGGAATTGTTGGGAAATATGGGAGGAAATGGAGACTCGAACTTAATGAAAGCAAGAGCAAAGTTATACCCGTGGGCCGCAAAGTGGACCCCACTCGAAAGTGGAGAGTGGGGGAGTTCTGCATTCCGGAAGGTAGCAGTAGACTTCTTAGTGTAGGAGAGACAAGTGACTATGAGTACCTGGGGGTAAATATAAACATCACAGGAAGAGGCATCTACCGAAACCACACAAATAAATTGATTCAGAAGGGGAAGCGAATCCTTAACCAAATGAAACTTATAGGGAGAAACAGTTTCAATAAGGTTTTCGTGGGGAAAACTATTTGGGAAATGGTGGGTCTGCCAAGTATAATATACGGTACGGAAGTTGTACCCCTACACCACACAGTTGTTAAGAGCTTGAAAATCCTGCAGAACGATGCAGGCCGATGGATAACAGGCTCGAATAATGCCGCAGCGCTAGAAGCGATCAGGGGTGAGCTTGGGTGGATGAGGATCAAGGACAAGATAGACCTATTGAAACTCGGTTATCTTAATTATTTGATAAATCTCCCCGATAGCCGATGGTGTAAAGTAATGTTCCTGAGAACTCTCAACTCAAATATCAAGACGGGGTGGATGGTCCAAGTGAGGGATCTAATAGAAAACTACTCATTGGAGATTTCGGACCTTGACGTTGGGGCAAACCAGGGCAGAGAAAGGGTCATGGAGGATTGTAACCGTAATTGGCGAGAGGGGGTCAAATCAAAGAGATCTTTGGGTGGCCTGCGTGATAAAGAGAAGCCTGGTTTTGAAGAGTACCTTGATGGCACCTTTGGGGGGTCACTGTTGTTCAAGCTCAGGTCGCGGTCCCTGGAGCTGAGGGGAAAAATTGGGAAAAACAGTGAAAAGGAGTGCCCGATGTGTAACTTGGGCGTGGTGGAGACCCTGGAACACTTTCTTATAGAATGCTCACAATACCAGTCTAAAAGAACAAGATTCACGGGGAGTATAATGGGGAAGTGGGATGGTAGAATGAAGGACATGTGGTTAGGGGGCGACTCAAAGGAGAGGGTTAATATACTAATCGAAGAGATTGGGAAGAATGAGGCAAGGGATGTCATCAAGCAGTTCGTCTCCGAGTGTTGGGAGGAGAGAAGAAGCGCGGGAATAGGGAGGCAGTTGGTAGAACATGGGTAACCAAGGCCTTCTCATACGAGAACCGCGACAAATCAGCGGCCGGCGAAGTGTTACTATTATTAGGAATAGGAAGACGACCCCCACCGCCAGTCAACAATACGTGATATTGTTTAAATTTTAGATTGAATACGGTAAGGAAAGAAAGAGCCGGAAGAAAAGATGAACAAAGAAAGAGAGGAGAAGATTCAGAAAAATAACAGAGCAAAACCTAATTTGGCCAACTTGAACAGTGGATATGTTAACGTAAAACTCCATAGCGTAATAAATACGGTATTTGATTCTTACTTTTAGTTCCTTTGGTAAGAGTTTTGCATACTAGACTCGGTGGTGTTGAGGTGTGAGTGGGCCTTCCACTCAAGACATAGGTCAGTGGGTCCTATTTCACCAGTTGTACAGAACTTGATTACCGAGGTACGAAAACAGCAATGCTTCAGGAACGGACTTCCCACGCGGGGCAGGGTGGGGTGCAGTAATTGAGCGGTAACTCAATGGAATAGCTTGCTTGATAGAATGAAGTCATGTACCATTTCAAAGATAAGACGGTTGTCATCATTATTCAAGAACTCGGAGCAAACAGGAGCGTGGATGAGTCTACTGCAAAGGGGAGTAAGTTAATCGTATAGTTGCGAGCGTTTGAGAACACCGGACAATGCAGGAGGAAGTGATCAGTAGTTTCGCGCTCCCCACACTGACAAGAAGGGTTGGGTGATAAGTGATTGTCATACAGGTGAGAATTCAGAAAGGTCTTAAAGCTGATCAATGATGAGTTCTCGCGCACAGGTAAGGGTAGCTTATTCCATAGGTCCGTAACGCTTGCGATGAACGAGGACTGATACAGTTGGCTTCGGCAAAAGGGAACGCGGTGGTTTTGACTTAGTCGAAGACTAAATGATGAGTTCGTCTCGGAGACGAGTGGGGGGACTTTATTGGAAATATGTGGAGGTGACATGCGGTGATACATTTTGAAAAACTGAATTAATTTATGTTTGCGGTGTCTTTTTTGAAGGGAGTCCCATCGTGTTTCAGAATACAGCAAGGACTTACTGGCACTAACTGTTGCTCCCGTAATGATTCGGGCTGCTGTAATCTGTATTTTTTCTAGTTCCGCAATATTGGATACGGAACAATTATCCCAGACAGTATCCGCATAATCCAGAAGGGATCTAATGAAGGCAAAATACATTTTTTCTAAGACACTTCGATCGAGATAAAATTTGTGTCGCCTCAGCATGTCTATGCGAGACCAGGCTTTCGAGCAAATGTGGTCAACGTGGTCGTTCCATGTACATGTGCTATTTAGTATGACCCCAGATGTTTATGTTCGGAAACTTCCGATATCTGTGAACCCCCTAGATATAAGGGTGGGTGAGAGTTGGGATTGTTTTTACGTGATATAAGCAAACTCTCTGTTTTATTGAGATTGAACTCAACCAACCATGTTTTGGCCCAATGCTCGATTGTCGCCAAATCATGATTGATTATATTTGAGGCTTGCTCTGGGTTCTCAGTGATGAGATATAAGGAAGTATCATCTGCAAACAGGCGTATAGAGCTAAGTAGGTCTTTGGTTATGTCGTATATCAAGAACAGTAAGGGCCCAAGTATCGACCCCTGAGGCACACCGGCATTGATGGGCCTCTACGAAGATGTCTCCGAGGCTATCACAACTCGCTGCGATGTATCCGGAAGATACGATTTTAAAAATAGTAATAACTCCCCTGAAACAACAATACTCTCCAGTTTGTGGATAAGACCAGCATGCCATACTTTATCAAAGGCCTTACTGACATCACAAAAAGTGAATATCTATTTGCCAGAGGGCGCTCGTCAGCAGAGGGCCAAGCCTGGGATTGATCAACTTTGCTGGAGACCTAGGGTACTCTTTCGCCGGACGGGGGACCCTCACTAGCTCATTCTTGTAGATTGCAATTGCTTATTCACAAGCCACAGAGTAGCGCCGTGCTTCAGTCAATTGCTTCCAACGGTAATGAACTAACACAGGCTAATTTCTTGGCGGGGGGGGGGGGGGGGGGGGCTGAGGTTTCATCAACTCTTGGGTACTCAGGGCCTCTTCATTAATAAGATAAAGACTGTCAACAATCCAACAATTCGTATTTATAAATCTTCTATGCTCTTATTTACAAATAGCCAACAAATCCTAAATAAATAATCTCAACACAATTGAAATGAGTTTTGTGACTAGTCACTGAATCCCACCAAAAACAAGTACTAAAATATTATCTAAAATTAAATTGTTTCCCAAATTTATATTCGTAGAGAAAGGTCGAAGCTGACTACTGATAAGAAATCACGAAATCTTTCACTCAACCGCCCATGCGCGTACTTATCCCGTTGCGCCTACCACATTATGTGGAATTACCTTTAATACTAAAATTCACCTCTTAGAATATTTTATCACCTACAATTTCTGTTAATAGTGCTTCTAACTCGCAATAATAACAACTGATCATCTAATAACACAGGTTCACTAATACACTTAAAACTGTTAACTAATGACTATGTAACTACGACGTGTTGTCACAACTAAATACTATAAACTAAATACTACATATACTCATCGGTTCTTCTTCGGTTTCTCCCCTCGATGCAAATCATCAGATCGGGAATCCTGTCGTCCAAATGACGGCTCACCGGAACCACACAAAAACATTAACTCTTTACTACACCGCGTGAACTAACGATTATTCCATCCTAGCGAGTCTGTCTTGAAGTTAATTCGAGGGGTTTTATATAGGCACGCGCATCAACTATCAAAAACTTTTTGGACAAAGGTGCTAATTTAGAAAAGACGCCTTTGATGACTTGCAGTGACATGAAATAACTTTTCAATAAGTTTAATTTGGAATGCATTGTTCATACAGTCCCTGCGTGACAGCGACTGAACAAAGAACGCTTTCCGAATACGAACTTAATTAAATTAATGCGCTTACCCAGTTCACTGCCACTGATTATTAAAAAGTTTCTTTCTTTCATTCATTCTGAAAAACTCGAATTGTTTACTTATTTTTTAAAATTTGGAATAACCTTAAAATAACAACACTGTGATATGGCACTTGGAGAAAACATCCTCGTGTAACTAAAAATTTTCATTTTTTGCTTCCAAAACATAGGTTATGACCCCTCATTGGAACGAGCTAGTCGAGCTCGTTCCAATGAGGGGTCACAACCTATGTTTTGGAAGCAAAAAGTGAAAATATAAAAAAATGAATGGCGTTTTTCTAGTAGGTAAAGATTAATACAATACAACCCACCCTAATAAGACAGATAACGTAAATTCTTCCTACTGAAATTATGCAAATGTGACCCAGTTGTATTTTGTTTAGCCAATCAAATTGTCCAGTTTTGAAATTGACCAATGAAAGCTCCCAACTCAAATTATGCAAATTATGAAAATGTGGCCCAGTTTTATTTTGTTCGGCCAATCAAATTGTCTAGTTTTGAAATTGACCAATACAATTGACGGAAGGCTTTATTTATCACTGATTAATATGAAAACAAAATATCAAATATTTTAAAGTGAACAAAACGGACGAGTCATGTGATAAAGTGTAATTTGTGATGCAATATTTTCAGCTTCCCAAGCGTCAAGGCCGAAAAAGTTAGCGAAGACTAAGGATAAAGGACATTCTCAGCATTGTAAACGTCATTACAATAAAACAAGCTTTATCGATTGAAGGTAATATTTCATTTTAACGCGGGTTGGTCGGATGTAATAAAATCTCATAAAATTTCTGTGAACAAATGATTAATGTCTAAACGAAAGTTTCGGCGGATGGTGTAAATTAGTTGATGCTACCTTCATATGATGTCACGTCTTGTTTCTAATTGTGAGGCGTGGTGATTGGATGTTGGAGAAAATAACATGCAGCATTGTCATCTAAAGACTCGCGAGCTAATTGCCGTTGCACAAATGAAATGTCTGATTGGTGGATAGAATGCACATGTCAGAAACGCCCCAAGTGAATTTAAATAGATAACTAAACCTTCCCGGAGTTCACACACAAAGTTTGTACATTGCAGAAAACATCTGTCAAAGATCGAGAGACCGAGAGAACGAGAAGGTACGCAACTTTTTGTTTTTCCTTTATCCTCCTCTGTCATGTCTTTTCTCTGTGTCCTCTGTTTTAATGGGATCTCCAATTGCATATTGATTTCTAAAACTAGAGGTGGGAGATTTTGATTTTTAGGATTCTGTCTTGGTTCGGTTTCAAGAAAGGCCTCGGTGACGCTTCGATTTAGTTAAAAATATGTTTCTCATGCCCTCCCGCATGGTCCTTTTGGATGCCGCATGCACTCTCTTTACAACTAATGCAAACTTGAAATACCAAAAATTAAATGGTCTGTGTCTGATATTTTATCGAAGTTAATAAAATTGATAAATTTGTCCCTTGAGTGCGACAAGGCTTTGAATGCAAACGTCAAAATACACCACCACCCATGCTATTCTATAGATTATGAGACCTGAACATAAAACAAATCAAGAACATGAACTTTCGATGACAAAGAAATAATTACAAAAATGAAAAATAAAATAAAAAGCAGCCCGTCCACGTGTAAATTTACAAAAAATTGCTTGAGAAACAGAAGATTTCTTTCGTGTGGCTTAACCCTTTCCCTGCTACAGGTCCATATTGAGTACGGAACCAACTGTTGACGGCCTGCGCGATAAGTCCGTATTCAGTACGGAGATACCACATGCATATACAGGGAATGGATATCATAGCTCCTTGTTTATTCTCAATAGAACGCATGTTATATGAAATGCAAGCGACAGACGATATGACATTATCCATTTGATCTCAATCATTTTCGCGTATATATAAATTCCGAAATACCCGAGGCAACAACGAACTCAATAGTCCAAACTTGTCCCAACATATATAATTGTTTTTTGTTGTCCTGTGCCACACGGCGACAAAACAAAACAAAAATTATATAACGGCCCGTGGAGCAAAGTTTGGACTACATGGTCAGTCCATTAAATAGGAACTAAATTCAAGTCGTCTAGACGTCTTTCCTTTTGAGATTTATGGAGTGTGGCTGGGAGTAGTTTTGGAAACATTGTTGAACTCATTCAACGTTGTTCCAATATACAGTACGCGGAGAATGGATTGTAACAAAATCACCCGTAGAGTTGGGGTATCACCCAAAGTATCACTTTCAAATTCTGCACGTATGGACAAAAATCACAAACAATGTTTCAGCCAATGGACCTCCGGGTTTACCCCGGAGGTCCATTGGCTGGAACTTTGCTTGTGCTTGTTATGGTTTGCAATAAATCTGCAATTATTGCTTGGGTGGAATCGCCACTCCAGGGGTGATTTAGTGATAATACACTATCCACGTACTGTATAATAACAGTTTTAAATTTTAGATTTCTTTCGTGTGTCTTAAATAACACTCTTGAGTTTACTTGGAAGAAATCGACAATATGCTCGTACAACACCGCTTACCGCAATAAACCCCGTCTGTAATTATTACCACTGAGTCCAGTCTAACTTCCATTTTGTCACTCTTAGGGGTTCTAGGGTTTTAGTTACTAAGTCAATTCAGTCAGAAATAAACACAGATTAGAGTAACAAATGAATAAAATTCATATAATATATGTCCCTTCCAGGCATGTCAACCAGTACTGCCGGTTACCTCATGCTCCAACCGGTACCGAGACTGGAGCTTTTTTGCCGCCGGTACCAGGAGAAAATTATTTTATGAGGAGATTCCTAATTGAACGAGGGTAAACGGGCAAATAATCGTGTATGGCACACTTGCACGACATACTTTCAACTTATTTGCGAATGAACATATCAAAACACTTACAGGTGCATGATCTGTCTGCTCCACAACTCGATAAGGCCGACCATTTTGACTTTTCAAACGTCGCACCAAGGCACTGGAAGCGCCATCATCGACTACTTCAAAGAAATTATTCTGTGGTGACCTCAAAGTAATCATAAAGCACGATCTTCGTACTTTATGATTACTTTGATGTCACCGCAGAATAATTGGACGATGCCATGTTTGTCTTGCGAACTTGGCGACTGGTGTGGTTTGAATGTGAATTTCTGCCATCTGATTGCGATATGTCATCCCATTGTTGATTTGTCCCGGTCCCGGTACCGGTTTCGGCCGGAATGCTCTGTCCCGCCCCGATACCGGTGATGTCCGTACTGGCGGTACTTTGACATGCCTGGTCCCTTCCTCGTTGTCTCATTTTCTCCCATATTGAGTCGCCCAGTGAACAAGTCGATAAGGAAGAAAATGTAACAACGAGAACGCGACGTATTCACCCCTTTGCCGGATAGACTAAGTTACGAGACTCCATAGGGCGCCACTAGTGCAGTTCCCTCCGAGTAAGATAGTTAAATTAATTCATACTCAATCACAGTAACGAGATTCCATAGGACGCCACTAGTGCAGTTCCCCCGAGTAAGATAGTTAAATTAATTCATACTCAATCACAGTAACGAGAATCCATAGGGCGTCACTAGTCCTATTCCCTCCGAGTAAGATAGTTCAATTAATTTATACTCAATTACAGTAACGAGACTTCATAGGACGCCACTAGTCATATTCCCTCCGATTAAGATAGTTCAATTAATTTATACTCAATCACAGTAACGAGACTCCAGACATAGGGCGCTACTAGTCCACTTCCCTCCGAGTAAGGTAGTTCATTTAATGTATACCAAATCACAGTAACGAGACTCCGTAGGGCGCCACTAGTGCAGTTCCCTCCGAGTAAGATATTTAAATTAATTTATACCCAAGCACAGTAACGAGACTCCATAGGACGCCACTAGTCATATTCCCTCCGAGTAAGATAGTTAAATTAATTTATACTCAATCACAGTAACGAGACTCCATAGCGCGTCACTAGTCCTATTCCCTCCGAGTAAGACAGTTAAATTAATTTATACTCAATCACAGTAACGAGACTCCATAGCGCCACTAGTGCAGTTCCCTCCGAGTAAGAGAGTTAAATTAATTTATACTCAATCACAGTAAAACCGTTCGGCCAGTTTTTGCCGGGTCTTGCGATTAAATTTTCTGGTTTGCTACAAAACCGTAACCGAAGCGGAAAGCTAGAAAACAGTCCAGCTCTATTTAAAGCATTACATTACGTTTATTACTCTCCGACTCTATGTAAAGCCTTAGATTACGTTTATTGCTCTCTGATTGTTTGCACCAATTCTTGAGAAACGGTACACAAGGGACGAATTTTGTAATGAAACTTGACATGTTTTATCATAAAAAATCTCACCAATTTTGTCAAAGAAATCATCATGTTTTGTAAGACAATTTTTCATTCGCACGAAAAGACAATGAGCTCTAAGTGCAACTAACCCACCTTATTACCATCGTGTTGTTGTCATGGGTGGTTGTTCATTCGCGGTCATGTGATATTGGTGTGTGTGTGTGTGTTTGTGTGTGTGTGTGTGTGTGTGTGTGTGTGTGTGTATATGTGTGTGTGTGTTTGAGGTTAAAAAATCGCACTGGCACATACATTTCCTACTGAAACGTTTTTTTCTTTTAATATGCCGCCGAAAAATTGTTTTCATTTACTGAACCCTGATGGGTTTCAAACATGACAAAAAAGTACATAAAGTTGATTTAAACTAAGTGATGAGCTTAGGAACTGGTTAAACTGACTGGCAAAAATTGATGTTATTCATTGATGGGCTCTAATTTAGTCCTTACAAGGATGTTACGCAAGCTTTGGTTTTTCTTATAGGCGATGACAGGTCGAAGATTCAAAGGTTCATTTAATTTAGTATTGGTAAAATTGAATTCATCTTTTAACATTTTTGCTATTTCGATATTCATTCTGTTGTACGATAAAGTGAGAGGAATGATGGACCTGCTTTCGCATTCGCCCTCTGATATGTTCATACCAAATGGCCAGAGGGTTTGAAGCGTATTGATCCAAAAAGCTTCACGGTTTTTTCTAAATTCATCCGTTTCTTCTAATGTGTCATTAATTGGTGGTTGTTCAATAGGATGGATTTCGAAATCGTCCAAAGAATGGCAAGGAATGTTAAAATGTTGTGTTACTGAGGCATCAGCATTATGTTTTATATCCTGTTTGTGTCTAGTAGCACGTTTTGACTTTGACCAATATACTGTTTCCGACAGCGCTTACACGCGATAAGGTAAATAATGTTTGGTGAATCACAGTGGAGGGGGTTACGGATCTGATAATGATTTTTCGTTTGTTCGGAGGAAAATTCCTCTTTCTGATCAGGCATAAAAGTATGCAATCTACATCGAGGCTTTTTGCAATTAAATACCGCGCCACTACCATTCTGCAACGGTCTGTTGTGTTCAATCTTCAGTGGTTCGAAATCGGTAGTTTCAGCTGGACTTTCGAGCTTTTTCAGGGTTTGGGATTTCAGGCTACGCAAAAGGCGCAGCGAGTACCCTCTCGATCTGAGGGCGCCACATAGAGTAGAACAAGTCTCATTGAAATTTACCTTATCACTTGAATTGCGGTGGAAACGAATGAGTTGTGATTTGATGATACCTTTAAATGTATGTTGAGGATGAAATGATTTTGTGTGCAACAATTGATGTGAATCAGTTGGTTTAAAGTATACGTTATAATCTAAATGACCGGACGCCTGAAATTGCTTGCCTTTATACACGGTCACATCGAGAAAATCAACAGAATTTTCACTAATAGTAGCTTTCAATTCAATATTTGGATCGTGATTGTTCAAAAGTTCTAAAAATTCATCAAAATTTTTTTTGAATGTTCCCAAATAATAAAAATGTCATCTAAATACCTGAGATATACGAGAGGATACTTTGCACATTTGCTTAAGGCATTTTCCTCCCATTCCGCTACATAAATGCTTTCAAAATTAGGACTGAATCTTTTACCAATAGGACAACCCATTATTTGTAGAAAATATTCTCCATTGAATTGAAAGTCATCACCTTTTAAGCTCAGCTCTAAAAGATCCAAAATTTGTTCATCCGGGCGTTTCGCATCCGGATATTTTTCAAATGCATTTTTAACTGATTTAACACCTTTATCAGTATCAATGTTCGTATACATACTGTCGATATTCAAAGTAGCCAGAATTGCATTTTTCGATATTTTCAATTTCGAAATTTTTGACAGGAAATCCTGTGTATTTTTTAGATAGCTCGGATGTCTATTTGCTATAGGTTTCAGATGATAATCAATTAATTCCGAGATCGCATAAGATTCCGAATTACAATCTGATACAATTGGTCTCCCGGGTGGAGTTAAATCATCCGTCCATGAAGAACGGTCCTTGTGGATCTTTGGTAGGATATAAAATTGTCTTGTTTGAGCACTGAGCTTAGCTGTTAAATATTTCAATTGTTTTTTGGTAATGTGACCTTCGTCGAGGAGAAATTTTAAGATCTTATTGAATTTTTCGATATTACTAGGCCAAATAAGTGAATCTATTTTCTTATAATGTTTAGTATTGCTGAGTTGTCTCATGGCTTCCTTTATATAATTATCCCGAGATAGAACAACTACCGACCCACCTTTGTCGGCTGATTTAATTACTAATTTCTTATTTTTTCGAAGTTTCGTGAGGGCTCTCCGTTCACCAGCCGTTAAATTGTCTTTATCGGAGCGTATGTTCATGCTGAACAACTTTTGAATGATTCGTTTGCTAGCCTCAATAATTTCGGGATCTACTTCACTATCTGGAGGTGTCCAACCAGATGATTCTGTAAAAGGAAGTTTCCGACGGCTGGGGTTTCTAAAGCGGTCTGCTAATTTCATTTGCCTAAGAAAATTACAGTTGTATGATGGTAAATTTGTTTGGTTATCAGTTTTAGGCTTTGGTGCTGGTACAAAAGTTAAACCGCGATCTAAAAGCGATTTCTCTTGGGTTGTTAGGTCATTGGTGCCAGACAGGTTAACCACATTAGTTCTTAATCCCACATCTGTTAGGCGGCTGTTACCTTTGCCTTTACTTAGTTTAAATTTAGGTGGTTCAACCAGTGATCGTACATAATATTGGCGGTTCTCGTGGTCCAATGGATTAAATCCTGAGCAACATGAAACTTCGCGTCATCAATTGTTGATATAACGTTAACGTCCTTCACTTTCCGAATGGTTTCGTTGATGATGCTCAGGGTTCTCCTCTCAGCCTGAGGGCGTTTTTGCGAAAAGTTTAGTTCAGCAAAATAATTTTTTTTTGCTGATCTAAACTTGACCCTGATATCGCTAAGCATATTCCGCAACTGCTTAACTACGAGATCAGAATTATCGTTTCGAGAATTCACGCCAATATTTAATAATATTTTTTTTAGTTTAAACAGTATTTATTGCAAAAAAAAACCCCAAACCATAACAGATACATTTCAAACATTAATGTGAAATCGGCAGTAAGCTGAAAGCTTATACAAGGCCGTTTCCTCCAACACAATATCACAAAGATACCTCGATGACAATAGCAGGTATGAGTATCAAGTACAAACAATGTTTATCTGCATTATACAAGCGTTTGAAAAGCGGCAGCAACTAATCTTGTATGGAAACAGTCGGGGATGGGTTGAGCTGCAAGAAGAGTTGGAAAGTGCGGGATGGATGAATTCATTAAGTAGAGTTATTTATTTGTGTCTAATGTCAATCACCTATGCGAAATGACTACGCGTGACGTGAGATAGAAATATAATCAAGATAACTCCAATTATTTGCCACCCAAGACGCCCATTTGGAGGACTTTCACCCAAGCATTGATAATTGAGTCACGGTTGATCAGTGAGGCTTCGCCTGTTTACCACTGTAAACAAGTGTAGCTTAGTTTACAGGCATTCCCACGGAGAACATCTTGATTTAATTGTGGATTAGTATTTATTATAGTAAGTATATAAAATGGGCTAGTACTACATTGGGGTTAATTAGCGAATCGCTTACTTGATAAAATAAAGTCGTGTACCACTTCAAAGATAAGGCGGTTATCGGCATTACTCAGGAATTCTGAACCGAATAGAAGTGTAGAGGAGTCCGCTCCAAACGGAAGGCGATTAATTGAATAATTACGAGCATCGGAGAAAATTGGACAATGCAGGAGAAAATGAGCCGGAGACTCTTCCTCTCCACACTGGCATAGAGGGGTTGGTGATAAGTGGTTGCGATATAAGTGAAAACTGAGGTTACTACATCCTAGTCTCAATCTACAGTGATATATTTGGGCTGTGCGAGATTTCGATCTACAGTAGAACCTTGGCGGTCGTCGGTTGCCATCGTTTAGAAAAGTCTTGAGGTTTGTCAATGATGAGTTTTCACGCACGGACAAGGGCAAACTATTCCATTGGTCAGTAACACTGGGTATGAAGGAAGATTTATACAGCTCAGTCTGACAGAACGGAACACGGTGGTTTTGACCTGATCGAAGACTAAGTGAAGGATTAGTCAAGGAAGCACGTTGCGGGATTAAACTGGAGATGTGCGGAGGAACCATACGGTGGTACATTTTAAAGAACTGGATTAACTTGTGTTTGTAGCGTCTATCTTGCAACGGTTCCCATCCTGTTTCCGTATAAAGTAAGGACATACTAGTACTGACGGTTGCCCCAGTAATAATCCTTGCCGCAGCAATCTGGATTTTTTTCCATTTCCTCCACTTTAGTTACAGAGCAGTTATCCCAAACAGTGTCGCCGTATTCAAGGAGGGGCCTGATAAAAGCAAAATATATTTTTTCTAAGACACTACGGTCTAAGTTAAATTTGTGCTTCCTAAGTACGTCTAACCGGGACCAGGCCTTTGCGCAAATATGGTCAATATGGTCATTCCATGTACACGTGCTATTTAATATGACTCCCAGATGTTTATGATTAACGACTTCAGATATTTGAGAACCACCAAAGAATAATGGTGGATGAATAGTAGGGGTAGTTTTTCGAGATATTAGCATACTCTCAGTTTTATTTGGATTGAACTCTACCAACCATGTTTTAGCCCAATGTTCAATTGTGGCCAGATCTTGATTAATTATTGTCGGGGCTTGTTCAGGGTTTTCTATAATTAAATATAAAGAAGTATCGTCTGCAGATAGGCGTATACTGCTCAGAAGATCTTTGGTTATATCGTTGATATATATAAGGAACAGCAAGGGTCCAAGAATAGACCCCTGTGGAACACCTGCATTTATGGTTCTCCAGGACGAAGTCTCAGACGATATCACAACTCGTTGCAACCTATCTGTAAGATACGATTTGAGGAACAACAGAAGTTCACCCGAAACACCAATACTTTCCAACTTGTGGATAAGACCTGCATACCATACTTTGTCAAAGGCCTTGCTGACATCACAGAAGACAACCCTAACTTCTTTGACATCATCAAGGACGTGACAAAATTCATCGTATATGTCAGTGAGCTGGAGGACTGTTGAATCACCGTGTGTAAAACCTGACTGAAATTGGCTGAGAACTTTATTGCCAATCAAAAACTCCCACAAGCGTTTGAATACACATTTTTCAAGTAATTTACCAACGCAGCTAATCAAAGATATTGGCCGATAATTCGTCACATAACTGGGAGGGTGTTTTTTCAAAATCGGAGAGACATTAGCTTTTTTCCACAATGATGGGAAATACGAGTTGTTCAATAGTATATTGAATAAGATGGAGAGTGGCTCACATAAGGATGATTTGCATTCTTTTAGAAGACGCGGGCTAATTAGATCTGGACCGGACGCCTTAGAAATTTTTAACGATTTCATTGCTGTATGCACTTCATCAAAATGTAAAGTAATACAATCAATAATTGCAGAAACACGTGTTGATGCGTATGGCAAGGAAGCATTCGAATCATCAACTGTTGAGATAGAACCGAAGTATTCGTTAAACACTTCGGCTTTCTCAACATTTGACGAGAATATTTGGTCGGAATGGGTGAGAGTAGGAATTCCAGAGTAACTGCTCCCGACTGCTGTTTTCAAGGTCTTCCACCACTGTGATGGCGGCGTTTTACTACTTATTAGCGTGGACTGAATTTTCGACAAGTGTAAAGCTTTGGACTTCCTTATAGCAGATACAACATTATTTCGTTTTAGTTTGTAGTTTGCCCAGGCATTCGGGGTATTGGTACGTTTAGCAATGCGATATAAACGTTTACGCTGTCTGAGCAGTAATCTTATTTCATTGTGCATCCATTTCGGCTAATTTATTCGCGTGGTAATGAATTTGTTAGGTATGTGGGCGGATGCAGTTTCAAGTATTTTGTCAGTAAATTTGGACACTATGTTATCGAGACATGGGTCATCAAAGAGGGCATTCCAATCGGCATGGGAGAAGGCCTCATTCAACGCTTCATAATTACCCTGGGAATAAAGCCAAATTCTCCTCTTGAATAATAAAGTTGGTGGTTTAAAGAATTCTTCTTCGAGTGAGATTGGACAATGGTATCGGATCATGTCTGGGATGATTGGTTCAAGGACCTCACAAGTTTTCATGTTTATTGAATCACTGAGAACAAATAGATCTAATAACGAAGCTGAAGTCTCGGTGAAACAAGTCGGCTCACTCACGACTTGTCTCAGATTGAAATAGCGGAGTATTTCAGAAACGCCACTTCTTGAGGGAGTCACTTGATTGTCATTAAAGTCCCCTGTTATAACTAGGTCGGCAATTGAGGAGTCTCGGGCTTTTTCGACGGATCCTGATATGGCAACCCATGTTTCGCGAGGACTGTTTGGTGACCGGTAGAACAAACCCAACAGTAACGATCTAGTTCGTTGTGTAAACACCTCCACCCACAGGCACTCTGTGTTCGAGTTATGTAGGTCTGGTCTCGGTCGAAATGATATTCCATCTTTGATATAAATAGCTACCCCACCTCCCCTTGTCGAACGGTCAAATCACAATGGCTCCTGGAACCCGTGAACAAGAATATCGGATGTGGAATCATTATCATCCAACCATGTCTCAGACAAAGCCACGACATCAAATGATGCAAATTCATATTGGATAATGTCAACTTTGGGTTTTAAACTCTGAATGTTCAGATGGGCAATTTTTAAGGTATTCTGGTTGTAATCGGAGTTGAGAGAATTCGGGCCAGGGTTAGTTTCAATAGCACCAGACAGTAGAAGAATCACAGTCATGTTGAACAGCGAAATGACAAGGAGGGCAGAAAGTGTCAGTACGTGTACTTTCCTTATGAGTACAGTCGTTGAAACTTCAATGTTGTAAGGATATAAAGTTTCATCCAGAGGATTATCCAAGAGCGATATTAACAATTTATTGGACAGTCCAAAGAACAAAGTGACCACAACATTAAGGCTTTGATGCAGCCCAACCCCACTGAGGCGCAAGCAAAGATAGATAGATTAGGACACAAATAGATCTCTTCTTCGATAAGAAGAACTTCGAACTCCTACAAAAAACTTTGAAGTTAAATGCACCAATCCAAGCACGATAAGATTCAAGGGAACACATGATGAGCTATTCGTAACTAGGTAACGCAGTTAAGGCAAATTGTTTCTTTATAAACAAGATTGTATTCGGGCTTGCAAGTAGTGCAGATAATGTGTGACAAACACTGTTATGTAGTTGGAAGACAGTAGTAACTTATTTAAAAGTATGATAATAAGCAAGATTTTTTAAAAAAAATTACATATATAAAGAGTCAGGTAAGAACTATAAAGAACTACTGACTTGGATGATAAAGATACTGGGAGCTTGTGGGGGCAATGTCATTGGTCATTTTCGGGCAAGTCAAATGAATATTGACACGAATATCATTTCCAGTATGAAAATGATTGCGAATATCGATGGCGATTAAAGTTAAATATGATATATTTTCTTTGAGTGGGTGACAGTGTCGAACAGCTTGGAAATTCCTTTACGTTAATGGTGATCAGGTAAAATTTAGCATGTACCATGCTGCAACACAAAGATTGCACCACGGAAAAAGCTTATGCACACGAAAGAAATATTGGATTTAGTTATGGATGAGGAGAACCAAGTGATGTGAAGCTGTGTTTGTTTACCGTGGTGAACAAACATTACCCCACCCCAAGGGGTTCCCACTAGCTCCATATCATACCGTTGACTTTATTGACCGACTTGAACTGACATGATTCACAAATCTCTCGACTAACATGATTCACAAGACTCTGCAAAGAGGAGAGGACGCACGAGAAATTTGAAAGCGGTCGAGCGAATCATCATAAAGAAGCATGATTTGATTGATAATATATATTGACCGACTTTAGCCACAAATCAGGTACAGTAGTCGAGATTCGAGATGGAGAAACCAGTTGCCGTTTGCATTCCTTACGAGTTTTGCCCCTCTTACGATGCGTGCTTCGTTAGGCGCAGGATAATATGCAAATGCACTGTTCAGGAGAGAGTATTGTATGGTGTGTCCGAATAAATACTATCCCAATGAAACTAGAGTTTACTTTGAACATATGTCAAACACAACAATGATGACATGTTGGGTTGGGTGGGTGGATGGAGGGGGTGCAGCACACCGATATGTCTCATACCGTCAAAGCAATATTAACGGATTTAGGGTGGTAACAACACGGATTCGTGCCTCGTTAAATAAAGCATAACATCCACAGTGTCAGATCACGGACTCACCAATGCCAGATTGCTGTAGCAAACAGGCTTTGCTGAGACAGCTGTCTGGCCTAATTCAGGAAAGAGTGGATGTGTAGCGGTGCTAACGGGTGAATACTGTGCCCACGTGATTCACAAATTCTCTGTCGACTAACATGAAATAAACGCCACAATGAGAAGAGGACGCACGAGAAATTTGATTGATCACACCATTGCCTGACGCGGTCGAGCGAATCAACATGGGGAAGCATGGTTTAACTGGCAACATATATTGTCCGACTTAAACCACAAATCTGGGTTAGTAATCAAGATGGAGAAACTAGTGGCTGTTTACAGGAAAGAGTAGTGTGCAGATGTGCTCTGAAGTAAATACTATCTCAATGACACTATAGCTTGCTGTGAACATATAACAAACACAACAATGTTGACATGTTTGGTTGGGTGGGTGGAGGTAGGGACAGCACTCTGTGGTGCCACATTCATTCAAGCATTATGAGTAATATAATCTCACTGACCCACCAATTTCAAATTGCAAAGGAACACCACTTTGGGTAATAACTCACCGTCCAGCCACCGCCAGATTGCAATCTGGCAATGGCGAGACATTGGTCAAATATCATAACTGAAGGGTGGTGTAGAGGTGTTCTCGGATGAATCTTATGTCCTTGAAAGCGGAGCTTGATTTGAACATATGTCAAAACAAAAATATTGACATATTGGGGTGGCAACACAGTGTGGTGTATCATTCGTTCCATTGTCAAAGAAAAAAAGAGAGAAAAGAAGAACACAACTGAGGTATCAAGTTAGAACGTTAAAACGTTACTGACTTGATAACCGACATAGCGGTACTGGGAGCTTATAGGGGAAAAATTTCGTGTCCAGGCTAGTAAATAGATTAATATTGATATGAATATCATTTCTAATACAGGTATAAATACCAGCATCGATGGCGATGGAGATCAAATATATGTTTCATTGGGGTAAATTACCAGGCTGATCAGGGAATTATGACAGCTTCAATGCCATAACACATACATGCGTTGCGTCGCGAGTAGGGCAAATGCACACGAATGAGATATGGACAGCGGATACCAGATGAGGTCTGATTTTGTTTATGAACCCTGATGAGCATGCACTACCTCACCACAGAGATTTTCCTCTATGTTATTTGACATGTCACCTCTAGTTCATGGCGATGTGTATGCCGAATAGTCGCAGCCTAAAATATTTTTTGGGGACTGGACTGGCCCTGTGCCCTTTAAACATAGAGCGCAGATGACTGAATTTGGCGCCGGGGTAACACTCCACCTGGATGTCCGGATGGGGATTTCGATCAATGCGTCCTAAATTTGAACTTCCAATCATAAGGTTGTTTTTACAAACATCGGGGAGGCGCCAATTCCTTTTGTCAAAATTAACTCCGCTTTTATGCCGAAACTGGGAAAATTTAGAATCAAATGAGCGGCCCGAGTTGCGGCTCGGTGATTTGACTTTCTCTGAGTACGATATACCTGGTTGAACCACACTAGAGGCACTAGGAGAACCAAAGAAGAAAGGCTGAGGAGGAGTAGGAGGAGTAGGAGGTAGAGGAGAAGGAGGTAGAGGAACAAGACGAGGAGAGACACCGTTACTCAATTTGCGAGCATCTTCAGTCACAATATGGACTGAAGATGTTTGCAAATTGAGGCGCCTACTCTGAGAGAAAGAAGAAGTAGAAGGAAAAGAAGAGGGAGAAGTACTTTGCCTTGATCTTTTCTTATTATGCTTTTCGCGTTGGGGTAGAGGGACAACACGGGCCGGGGTTTGCTTGCTCCCTCCCGTATTGTTCCTTACTCCAGACGCTGTGCGAAGTTCCGAAATGTAAGAGTCATAGGCCGAAATCGTCTTATCTGTCAACTTATTTTTAAAGAGCTTTTCAGCCAGATCAAGGCACGCGCCGAAGCGCTGTTGAAGTCTATTTTTTCGAGTCCAGGAGGTGGTCGCATAGCCAATGTTATCTTAGACTTCAACTGGTTAAAATTTATCTTATAATGCTCAACTAAAGCATTTAACGTTTGGTTTGCCCATCCCACACTAATCAGTCGAAAAATAGAAAAAATGTGTGAGGTGGGAAGAGCTGGCTTTAGAAAGCCACCTAACTCATCTACTTTCTTCTCCAGCTGTTTCGGGAAATCCCGATTTGCCAAATGGTGCTCTAAGAGCCGAATGTGGTGCAAACATTGAAGCACCTGGAACAGAGCCTTGACCAGCCTAGAATAAGCCTGGAACGATTGTTCCTGGCCAGTTCCGAACTGGGCAACTCTCTGCTTCTGATGCCTCTGCCCTTGTCTTGCCCTTGTTAAAGAAAGTAGCTGAATTAAGTATAAATAAAATATAAATGAAATTGGAAAACTAGATATTACCGATTCAAGAAGATACCTGGCTTGGTTATTTCCTTCTGAAATGGTAGAAAATCCGTCTGTCCGACGCGTTTCGCTTGGTTTGGCTTTTTCAAAGAGACTTTGAGGAAAATGATTCCAACTTTGGGAGGGCATTCATGGTATTTTTCCATATGTGGGCTGGGGGTGTTTTTCACAGCTCAGTACATAATTAAACTCGGTAACAAGCTGACAAATGTCACTCATCTAATTAATTCTTTTCAATCTCAGATGTCCCAAGTTTGTTTTTCACAACTCAGTTTGTGTCGTCCAAACAAATTAGATTAAGCCCTATTGATTGGCTTCCATTAGTAGGTAATAAAGGCCGATTCCAGGACAGAATTTACAAAAAGTGTACGCGTACACGTACATGTACGTGTACCGCCATAGGGATTCATTGTTAAATCGTGTACAGAGTGCAAAAAAATGGTAAAAAATGTCGTTTTTCATGGTGTCCCAGAATCGGCAATTGTTTTGAAGCTCACAAATCGCACTTTTAGCCGTTCAAACACCCGTTGACGAACGTGTAGATTCGACACATCGCTCAAAAGTGAAAAAATGTACGGAATTTGAAGAAAATGTAAATTTAAAAAATTTTCTCGACGTTCCCATCGCGGATCAGACCTTCGATCTATCGTTGGTGAACGCAAGCAAAAAACGTTTTGCCGGTTCCAGGACAGCATCAAAAAAGCGGTTTGCCGATTCTGGGGCACCGACGTTCGTCAACGGCTGTTTGAACGGTTAAAAGTGCGATCCGATCGGTGAAACCCATTTGCCGATTCTAGGACAGGGAAAATCGACCTCAAAACGTTTTTTCGTCGTTCGCCAACGGTGAAAAGTGAGCGTAAAGTGTAGTTACTCATCGAGGATTTTTTTAAAACCGATTTCGGCCTCCAGTACATCGAAAAAAGGCGGTTTGCCGTTTCTGGAACACCACCACGTTCGCGATCGCGTTTCGGACGGTATAGGGTGCGATCCGATCGGCGAAAACGATTTGCCGATTCTAGAGCAGGAAAGATCCCAAAACGTTTTCTCTACGTTCGCCAACGGCGCGAAGTGGGTGTAAAGTGAAGTTAAACTGGTGCAGATTCTGAGATGGGAACAAAAAACAAATGAAAAATCGTGAGGGTATCGTGACATTCGTTGCCACCTGATCGTTTAATAACGTGGATATAATGGCTAGAGCAATGTATACCAAAAAACCAAAAGCTTGAAGAGCTTGAAATAAGTCAAATAAGTGAAATAACCCAATCACTTCACGTTCCTAATGCTAATTAACCAATCAGATTGCTTGATTCTCATAACCTAAACTTAATCATACAAAGTTATCTCCCCTCGTCGTGGGGATGGGGGTCACGATCATCATAAAAATCGAATGTTTCGAGAAGGTCGTCACGTGACCTATCAAATTGAAGGTATCTACGAGTGGATTAAGAAGATCGTAATTTTAACCCTCGTCGTGGGATGGGGTCAGGACCAGAGACGAAA
Organism: Pictodentalium vernedei; assembly: GCA_031216915.1. NCBI lineage: Eukaryota > Metazoa > Mollusca > Scaphopoda > Dentaliida > Dentaliidae > Pictodentalium > Pictodentalium vernedei. The sequence goes on along the minus strand of CM062288.1, from coordinate 321,776,739 downwards.
AACGTCGTCCTTTTTACAAATCCAGGCATGTGAGGTATTAATATGAAGGGCTCGATGAATACATTACAAAAATGACGTCTTTTATTTTATGTGGGGGTGGGGGTCACGCCCATCAGAAAAATCGAAAGTTTCGAGAAGGTAGTCACGTGACCTAACAAATTGAAGGTCTCTACGAGTGGATTAAGAAGATCTTAATTTTAACCCTAGTCGTGGGGTGGGGTCACGACCGGAGCCGAAAAACATCTTCCTTTTTACAAATCCAGGCATGTAAGGTATTAATATGAAGGGCTCGATGAACACATTACAGAAATGACGTTTTTCATTTTATGTGAGGGTGGGGGTCACGTCCATCAGAAAAATCGAAAGTTTCGAGAAGGTAGTGACGTGACCTAGCAAATTGAAGGTCTCTACGCGTGGATTAAGAAGATCGTAATTTTAACCCTCGTCGTGGGGTGGGGTCACGACCAGAGTCGAAAAACGTCTCCCTTTTTACAAATCCAGGCATGTGAGGTATTAGTATGAAGGGCTCGATGAATACATTACAGAAATGACGTTTTTCATTTTATGTGGGGGTTGGGGTCACGCCCATCAGAAAAATCGAAAGTTTCGAGAAGGTAGTCACGTGGCCTATCAAATTGAAGGTCTCTACGAGTGGATTAAGAAGATCGTAATTTTAACCCTCGTCGTGGGGTGGGGTCACGACCAGAGCCGAAAAAACACTTCATTTTTACATATCCAGGCATGTGAGGTATTAATATGAAGGCTCGATGAATACATTACAAAAATTACGTTTTTCATTTTATGTGGGGGTGGGGGTCACGCCCATCAGAAAAATCGAAAGTTTCGAGAAGGTGGTCACGTGACCTATCAAATTGAAGGTCTCTACGAGTGGATTAAGAAGATCGTAATTTTAACCCTCGTCGTGGGGTGGGGTCACGACCAGAGCCGAAAAACGTCGTTCTTTTTACAAATTCAAGCATGTGAGGTATTGATATGAAGGGCTCGATGAATACATTACGAAAATGACATTTTTCATTTTTAGAGGGGGTTGGGGTCACGCCCATCATAAAATCGAAAGTTTCGATAAGGTGGTCACGTGACATATCAAACTGAAGGTCTCGACGTGTGGATTAAGAAGATCGTAATTTTAACCCTCGTCGTGGGGTGGGGTCACGACCAGAGCCGAAAACGTCTTCCTTTTTACAAATCTAGGCATGCGAGGTACTGATATGAAGGCTCGATGAATACATTACGAAAATGACATTTTTCATTTTATGTAGGGGTGGGGTCACGACCAGAGCCGAAAAACGTCTTCCTTTTTACAAATCCAAGCAAGTGAGGTACTGATATGAAGGGCTCGATGAATATATTACAAAAATGACATTTTTCACCCTCGCCGTGGTGATGGGGTTAACACCGATCAGAAAATCAAAAGTTTCGAGAAGATAGTCGTGTGACCTATCAAATTAAAGCTATCGACAAGGATATTATGAAAATCATAATTTTTCCCCTTCTTATAATGGTGGAGTTGGGACCACCTTGAAATCGAAAGTATTAAGAAAAGGTAGTTATGGAACATATTAAATTGAAAAAATAAAATGTTGAATCTGATGCATCATTCATTTTTGATATCTGTGTTCAAACGTAAAATATGTTTCAATATATATGATTGTTATGCTAATTAGAGATGCACTCGGTTGTTAACAAGTCATGCCTTAAGATGTTTCCTTCAATAATAACTCTGTTTCCTGAACCATAGATTTGTCAATAAAAATTATTAGTTGATCTTCTAACGTTTCTACATATTGAGGATAGCCTATTTCACCATTTCCGAAAAAAGTACCAATCCAAACTTCTTTTTTTAGGACAAAATGCCCACGTCGAGAAGACATTACAAAACTAAACGAGTATAACCTTGACTAAATTCAAATAAAACCATTTGTCACGTGTTAGAAAAGATTTGTAAACAGTCTAAACGCACGTGTGGAAAAGTTGTTTTGTTTTGTTTTTTTACAATAGGAGTTAAAATATTTTAAGATAGGTAGCGTTATATAAATACAGCAACAACAAAAAAAAACAGTGTTTACAATGTGTCAGCGTATGACTGAATGAAAATGAGAAAAAAACTCTTTTTCTAACCACCTGATAGCGAAGCATTACATCAGTAGTCGCGATATTGATGTCATCCAACAGCAGACAAGGCATTAAGCTTTTTACGTCAACATACCACTTGTCCAAAACAATTCTCTTTTAACTCTAGAACGGGTGAAATACATCTCGGTAACGACTCCCTTTTTTTCTTGATCAGACACAGTTGTTGGTGGAAAGTTGACTGGAGGGTCGTTCAAAACAATTGATCAAATATATCGAACGAAAACGACTCATTTTCTAACTACGATTGTCGCCGTATTCTAAACGTCACCACAGTAATCATACAATACGATATTGGAACTGCACTACCTCTTGAATATTACAAATTTACGATTTGTATTGCCTTCAACACAAATCGTAAATTCCTTCCCGCATTACCATACTTATACTATACCGCATCGAATTTGACATCGTCATCATCCCCTTGCTAGATAAACTTGAAATCGTCATCCGAATGGTGTTGCGAAGCGAGCCTATAGGGGTTGATTAAGCTCACAGGCTCGGGTAAGAGCTCGAGCTCTTGAGGTTTTATTTTGAGGATTTAGTGGACTCATGTTTATTCAATGAGCCTGATATCGTTTGGTAAGGAAACACAAAATTCCAGAGCTGGTGAGACCTCACAGAACTGCCAGTTATCACGACGTTTATAGTCCGATCTTACGATCTCTGGTCGATAAATTTCCCTAACATTCCGTAACAATGTCGATAATAGAAATTAGTATAGAAAATCGTGTGAATTGTTCTCTGAAAATTGCATTCGCTTGTGCAGTATTTCTGATTTTTTACAGATTGCGTTCAGGGTTCAGTAAAAAAAACCTTGTCAAATGGTTAGGTTCAAGGGAAGTAACTCTGCAACAACTTATCCACCAAATGGTTAGGTTTAAAGGAAGTGACTCAGTCATCCGTAGGTAGAGGTTTATTATGAGGTCATCAGAGGTCATAATACAGGTTAGGTTCATGGAAGTAACTCCGTTCATCCGTAGGTAGAGGTTTATTATGAGATCATCAAGGGTCGTGATACAGGTTAGGTTCAAGGGAAGTAACTCGGTAACAACTCATCCCAAAGTAGAGGTTTATTATGGGTATATCAGAGGTGATGATACAGGTTAGGTTCAAGGGAAGCAACTTTGTAACAACTCATCCGTCAAACGGTTATGTTCGAGGGAAGTAACTCTGTAACACCTCATCCATAGGTAGAGGTTTATTATGAGGTCCTCAGGAGTCATGATGCAGGTTAGGTTCATCTAATGATTAGGTTCGAGGGAAGTAACTATGTAACACCTCGTCCATAGGTAGAGGTTTATTATGAGGTCCTCAGGAGTCATGATGCAGGTTAGGTTCATCAAATGATTAGGTTCGAGGGAAGTAACTATGTAACAACTCATTCATCCAAACAAAATTAAAATTCGATGCACCATACTAAGAAGTGCTTGAAAAAAAAATTTAGGTTAGGTTCGAGGGAAGTAACTCTAACAACTCATCCGTTCAAACAAAAATTAAAATTCGATTCACCATATTAAGAAGTGCTTGAAAAACCTCCAGGTTTTAGGTTATGTTCAAGGAAGTAACTCTGTAACAACTCATACGTTCAAATGGTTAGGTTCGAGGGAAGTAACTCTGTATAACAACTCATCCGAGGTTTATTATGAGGTCATCAGGGGTCATGATACGGGTTAGGTTCACGGGAGGTAACTCTGTCATCCATAGGTTCAAGGAAGTAACACTATAACACCAAGGTTTATTATTAGGTCATCAGGAGTAATGATACAGGTGGGGTTTAAGGGAAGTAACGCTATCATCCGTAGATTCGTGGAAGTAACTCTCAACTCACCCGTCAAATGATTAGGTTCAAGGGAAGTAACTCTGTAACAACTCATCCGTAGGTTCGAGAGAAGTAACTCTATCATTCATGGGTTCAAGGGAAGTAACACTGTAACACTAGGTTATTATTAGGTCATCAGAAGTCATGATACAGGTGAGGTTTAAGTGAAGTAACTCTATCATCCATAGGTTCGAGAGAAGTAGCTTTGTAGCACCAAGGTTTACTATGAAGTCGTTCGTCAGGGTAGGTTCAAGGGAAGTAATAACTCATCCCAGGTTTATTATGAGGTCATCAGGGGTTACGATACAGGTTAGATTCGAGGATAAAGTAACAGGTTCGAGGGAAGTAACTCTGTAACAGCAAGGTTTATTATGAAGTCATGAGGGTAGATTCGAGGGAAGTAACTCTGTATAACAACCCATCCGAGGTTTATGATGAGATCATCAGGGGTTACGATACGGGTTAGGTTCGAGGAAAAAGTAACTCTGGACAAAACAAATAAATATCATAAAGTATAATTCGTTGCAGTTTTTGTTCCTTTTCTATAAAAAAATTATATATTAAAAATTGATAATAGAAAAAATTAGTAAAACCATACAAAGTTGATTGTCTGTTTCTCAAACCATTTTTCCAAAAAAGCATGCGGGCGGGCGTTCTTTTTGTTTTTTTCTTTTTATTTTCTCCCCGAGAGGTTTTTTGTGGTAATTCGACCCCCACCCAAACGCCTGGTGGACCACGCAAAATTTCGCAAATATATTGGCTATTCACCGTACGGGTGTTGAGTCATAAATGAAGTGGGGTTTGAATGTTTTTTCAAGTGAAACGTGAAAAATTATGACACAGGGCGAAACGCCTCGTGGGTGAAGCGTCTCAGGATGAAATGTCTCTGGGAACAAATCAAATGTCGAAGTGCCAACTTTCACAGATTTATTTTACCAATAAAAAAATCCTTTCACAACCTGCCTAATAAAATCGTGAATCACAATTTTTCCCCCATTATATTCAAAATTATCACAACCCATTTGAACGGGTAGTTCAACCATAAATCATATTTTTTGGAAATCTGAAAATGAAATACAAAACGAATGTTTGCATGTTTTTATTAACCAATTCGACCGCACATACCTACCTATATGCGATTTATTTTCAACTATGTCTGTTACTTTTATATCAAGCAACGGTTACTATTAGTTATCCAATTATCCTGCTTCTCAAATGCATTTATTTAAATTAACTGGGAAACTCGTAACGGTTTCAAATAACAGGACACAAATTCCCAATGACAGTCATTTACAATACAAATGTTACTAAAATAAATGCCAGGAGACTGTGTTCCATTCAATATATCACCTGCCTTTGCAGACTTTTCTGAAGGTTGGTGCGAATCAAACGTGGTGTGAATCGCCCACTCCCCTTTGTGAATGTTTGTTGTCAGACTGAAAGACACCTTCCTTCTTGCTGTCATTATGACTTACCTTTTACAAAATAAAACACTTTCTGTCGTGAATATTGCTGAAACCCACCCACTTTATTAAAGTATGAAATAGGGAAAGCTTGAAATGTTAATTTAAAAAAAAGAATTCGTCAACTCATCGATATCGATTTACCGAAATGAGCACAATATCTCATGTTTTTTTTTAAATTCAAGAGGTGTTAACCTCATCGAGATTTGGAAACGGTTTTATAACTTCACGAAATATACATTTCTCTTGCTGTTTGCTTAATTTTTATATAAAAATAATGCCTAAAAGTTTGTTGAACCTAGAAACGTCTTTTAGATTTTCTCATTGATAAGACGCGAAACACGACATCAAACGCAGTTTATCTTTCTTGCCTCTCACGTTTTCGTGTTGTAAGAATCGTTTGCTTTCCAAGTTGACCAATCTCCCTTGAAAATCGAATATGGGTTTGGTAAACGGATCGAACAATTTTTCATCTTTTTTTACCTTCCAGAGGAACGTCGAATTCTCCTCTTTCGTTCACGAAAATCCATTGATCATTTCCAGGTCCGATCCAGATGAGCAATATACTGTAACACATCGCTCTATCGTAAGGACAATTCTGCTTTTTGTAAGGATTTTATAACCTACATTAGGTAGAGATACGGGCCCTCTAGAATTTCTAATTCTCGACATTATCCCTAACTTTTTTACACAGTAGAGTAATAAGACCTAATCTCTGAGACTCTGACAGATTTTACCAGAGATAAAACGCTCAGGTTGAGATACTGCCACTTCATGTTCTAATGATACTGAAACGGGAGTTCTCTCTCTGAATACTACTATGGAAAACTGTGATTATAACCCTCAACTAAATTGTCCAACACAAAAAAAATATATATTTCCTGTACATCTCCCTAACCGGCGGCCCCCCCTCCCCTCCCTTCCCTTCCCTAATCCCTTCCCCTCTCCTTCCCTATCCCCTCCCTACCCTACCCTTCCCTACCCCGTCCCGTCCCCTAATCCCCCTTCCTCCCCTTCCCTAATCCCCCTCCCATCTTCCCTACCCCTCCCCTCCCCCCTCCCCTTCCCTAATCCCCTCCCCTTCCCTACCCCCTCACCTCCCCTCCACTAATCCCCTTCACCACCACTCCCTAGCCCCCTCCCCTTCCTTAATCCCCCTTCCATAATCCCCATCCCTCCCCTAACCCCCCTCCCTCACCTCCCCTCCCCTCCCCTTCCCTAGCCCTCTCCTCCCCTCTCCTCCCCTCCCCTAATCCCCTTCACCACCACTCCCTAGCCCCCTCCCCTTCCTAATCCCCCTTCCCTAGTCCCCTCCCCCCTAACCCCCTCCCTACCCCCTCCCCCTCCCCGGGGGACGGCGGTTAGGGAGATGTACAGGAAATATATATATTTTTTTGTGTTGGACAATTTAGTTGAGGGTTATAATCACAGTTTTCCATAGTAGTATTCAGAGAGAGAACTCCCGTTTCAGTATCATTAGAACATGAAGTGGCAGTATCTCAACCTGAGCGTTTTATCTCTGGTAAAATCTGTCAGAGTCTCAGAGATTAGGTCTTATTACTCTACTGTGTAAAAAAGTTAGGGATAATGTCGAGAATTAGAAATTCTAGAGGGCCCGTATCCCTACCTAATGTTGGTTATAAAATCCTTACAAAAAGCAGCATTGTCCTTACGATAGCGCGATGTGTTACAGTATATTGCTCACCTGGATCGGGCCTGGAAATGATCAATGGGTTTTAGTGAGCGAAAGAGGAGAATTAGAAGTTCCTCTGGAAGGTAAAAAAAGATGAAAAATCGTTCGATCCGTTTACCAAACACATATTCGATTTTCAAGACAGATTGGTCAAAAGCAAACGATTCTTACAACTCGAAAACGTGAGAAACAAGAAAGATAAACTGCGTTTGATATCATGTTTCGCGTCTTATCAAGGAGAAAATCTAAAAGACGTTTCTAGGTTCAACAAACTCTTAGGCATTATTTTTATATAAATTAAGCAAACAGCAAGAGAAATGTATGTTTCGTGAAGTTATAAAACCGTTTCCAAATCTCGATGAGGTTAACACCTCTTGAATTTAAAAAAAAACATGAGATATTGTGCTCATTTCGGTAAATCGATATCGATGGGTTGACGAATTCTTTTTTTTTAAATTAACATTTCAAGCTTTTTCTACATCATACTTTAATAAAGTGGGTGGGTTTCAGCAATATTCACGACAGAAAGTGTTTTATTTTGTAAAAGGTAAGTCATAATGAGAGCAAGAAAGAAGATGTCTTTCAGTCTGACAACAAACATTCACAAAGAGGAGTGGTCGATTCGCACCACGTTTGATTCGCACCAACCCTCAGAACAGTCTGCAAAGTCAGGTGCTATGTTGAATGGAACACAGTCTCCTGGCATTTATTTTAGTAACATTTGTATTGTAAATGACTGTCATTGGGAATTTGTGTCCTGTTATTTGAAACCGTTACGAGTTTCCCAGTTAATTTAAATAAATGCATCTGAGAAGCAGGATAATAGGATAACTAATAGTAACCGTTGCTTGATATAAAAGTAACAGTCATAGTTGAAAATAAATCGCATATAGGTAGGTATGTGCGGTCGAATTGGTTAATAAAAACATGTAAACATTCGTTTTGTATTTCATTTTCAGATTTCCAAAAAATATGATTTATGGATGAACTTTTGAATATAATGGGGGAAAATTGTGATTCACGATTTTATTAGGCAGGTTGTGAAAGGTTTTTTTTTATTGGTAAAATAAATCTGTGAAAGTTGGCCCTTCGACATTTGATTTGTTCCCAGAGACATTTCATCCTGAGACGCTTCACCCACGAGGCGTTTCGCCCTGTGTCATAATTTTTCACGTTTCACTTAAAAAAAACATTCAAACCCCACTTCATTTATGACTCAACACCCGTACGGTGAATAGCCAATATATTTGCGAAATTTTGCGTGGTCCACCAGGCGTTTGGATGGGGGTCGAATTACCACAAATAACCTCTCCGGGAGAAAATAAAAAGAAAAAAACAAAAAGAACGCCCGCCCGCATGCTTTTTTGGAAAAATGATTTGAGAAACAGACAATCAACTTTGTATGGTCTTACTAATTTTTTCTATTATCAATTTTTTAATATATAATTTTTTTATAGAAAAGGAACAAAAACTGCAACGAATTATACTTTATGATATTTATTTGTTTTGTCCAGAGTTACTTTTTCCTCGAACCTAACCCGTATCGTAACCCCTGATGATCTCATCATAAACCTCAGATGGGTTGTTATACAGAGTTACTTCCCTCGAATCTACCCTGATGACTTCATAATAAACCTTGGTGTTACAGAGTTACTTCCCTCGAACCTGTTACTTTGTCCTCGAATCTAACCTGTATCGTAACCCCTGGTGACCTCACAATAAACCTGGGATGAGTTATTACTTCCCTCGAACCTACCCTGACGACTTCATAGTAAACCTTGGTGCAACAAAGCTGCTTCTCTCGAACCTATGGATGATAGAGTTACTTCACTTAAACCTCACCTGTATCATGACTCCTGATGACCTAATAATAACCTAGGTGTTACAGTGTTACTTCCCTTCAACCTATGAATGATAGAGTTACTTCTCTCGAACCTACGGATAAGTTGTTACATAGCTACTTCTCTCGAACCTATGGATGATAGAGTTATTTCACTTAAACCTCACCTGTATCATGATTCCTGATGACTTAATAACAACCTAGGTGTTACAGTGTTACTTCCCTTAAACCTACGAATGATAGAGTTACTTCCCTTGAACCCAAGCTGTATCATGACCCTGATGACCTCATAATAAACCTTTAGCTATGGTGTTACAGAGTTACTATTCTTGAACCTACAGATGAGGTGTTACTTCCTTGAACCTAACCTGTATCATGACCCCTGATGGTCTCAACGTGGCCTCTAATGTACCCATCATGACCTCTGCTGTACTCATAATTCACCACTACCAACGGTGTTACAGTGTTACTTCCCTTGAACCGAACCATTTTGACGGATGACAGAGTTACTTCCCTTGCACCTAACCCATATCATGACCTCTGATGACCTCATAATAAACCTCTACTTATGGTGTTACAGAGTTACTTCTCTCGAACGTACGGGTGAGTTGTTACAGAGTTACTTCCCTTGAACCTAATCATTTGACGGGTGAGTTGAGAGTTACTTCCCCGAATCTACGGATGGTAGCGTTACTTCCCTTAAACCCCATCTGTATCATGACTCCTGATGACCTAATAATAAACCTTGGTGTGTTACTTCCTTGAACCTATGGATGACAGAGTTACCTCCCTTGAACCTAACCCGTATCATGACCCCTGATGACCTCATAATAAACCTCGGATGAGTTGTTATACAGAGTTACTTCTCTCGAACCTAACCATTTGAACGTATGAGTTGTTGCAGAGTTACTTCCTTGAACATAACCTAAAACCTGGAGGTTTTTTCAAGCACTTCTTAATATGGTGAATCGAATTTTAATTTTTGTTTGAACGATGGGTTGTTAGAGTTACTTCCCTCGAACCTAACCTAAAAAATGTTTTTTTTTTCAAGCACTTCTTAGTATGGTGCATCGAATTTTAATTTTGTTTGGATGAATGAGTTGTTACATAGTTACTTCCCTCGAACCTAATCATTTGATGAACCTAACCTGTATCATGACTCCTGAGGACATTATAATAAACCTCTACCTATGGACGAGGTGTTACAGAGTTACTTCCCTCGAACATAACCGTTTGACGGATGAGTTGTTACCGAGTTACTTCCCTTGAACCTAACCTGCATCACGACCCTTGATGATCTCATAATAAACCTCTACCTACGGATGAACGGAGTTACTTCCATGAACCTAATCTGTATTATGACCTCTGATGACCTCATAATAAACCTCTACCTACGGATAACAGAGTCACTTCCTTTGAACCTAACCATTTGGTGGATGAGTTGTTGCAGAGTTACTTCCCTTGAACCTAACCATTTGACAAGGTTTTTTTTTAAACTGAACCCTGAACGGAATCTGTAAAAAATCAGAAATACTGCAAAAGCGAATGCAATTTTCAGAGAACAATTCACACGATTTTCTATACTAATTTCTATTATCGACCATTGTTACGGAATGTTAGGAAAATGTATCGACCAGAGATCGTAAGATCGGACTATAAACGTTGTGATAACTGGCAGTTCTGTGAGGCCTCACCAGCTCTGGAATTTTGTGTTTCCTTACCAAACGATATCAGGTTCATTGAATAAACATGAGTCCACTGAATCCTCAAAATAAAACCTCAAGAGCTCGAGCTCTTACCCGAGCCTGTGAGCTTAATCAACCCCTATAGGCTCGCTTCGCAACACCATTCGGATGACGATTTCAAGTTTATCTAGCAAGGGGATGATGACGATGTCAAATTCGATGCGGTATAGTATAAGTATGGTGATGCGGGAAGGAATTTACGATTTGTGTTGAAGGCAATACAAATCGTAAATTTGTAATATTCAAGAGGTAGTGCAGTTCCAATATCGTATTGTATGATTAGTGTGGTGACGTTTAGAATACGGCGACAATCGTAGTTAGAAAATGAGTCGTTTTCGTTCGATATATTTGATTTGTTTTGAACGACCCTCCAGTCAACTTTCCGCCAACAACTGTGGCTGATCAAGAAAAAAGGGAGTCGTTACCGAGATGTATTTCACCCGTTCTAGCATTAAAAGAGAATTGTTTTGGACAAGTTGTATGTTGACGTAAAAAGCTTAATGTCTTGGCTGCTGTTGGATGACATCAATATCGCGACTACTGATGTAATGCTTCGCTATCAGGTGGTTAGAAAAAGAGCTTTTTTTCTCATTTTCATTCAATCATACGCTGACACATTGTAAACACTTTTTTGTTTGGTGTTGCTGTATTTATATAACGCCACCTATCTTAAAATATTTTAATTCCTATTGTAAAAAACAAAACAAAACAACTTTTCCACACGTGCGTTTCGACTATTTACAAATCTTTTTTAACACGTGACAAATGGTTTTATTTGAATTTAGTCAAGGTTATACTCGTTTAGTTTTGTAATGTCTTCTCGACGTGGGCATTTTTTCCTAAAAAAATAGTTTGGATTGACACTTTTTTCGGAAATGGTGAAATAGGCTATCCTCAATATGTAGAAACGTTAGAAGATCAACTTATAATTTTTATTGACAAATCTATGGTTCAATAAACAGAGTTATTATTGAAGGAAACATCTTAAGGCGTGACTTGTTAACAAGCGAGTGCATCTCTAATTAGCATAACAATCATATATATTGAAACATATTTCATGTTTGAACACAGATACCAAGAATGAATGATGCATCAGATTCAACTTGTTGTTTTTTCAATTTAATATGTTCCATAACTACCTTTTCTTAATACTTTCGATTTCAAGGTGGTCCCAACTCCACCATTATAAGAAGGGGAAAAATTATGATTTTCGTAATATCCTTGTCGATAGATTTAATTTCATAGGTCACACGACTATCTTCTCGAAACTTTTGATTTTCTGATCGGTGTTAACCCCATCCCCACGGCGAGGGTGGAAAATGTCATTTTTGTAATGTATTCATCGAGCCCTTCATATCAGTTCCTCACATGCTTGGATTTGTTAAAAGGAAGACGTTTTTCGGCTCTGGTCGTGACCCCACCCCCACATAAAATGAAAAATGTCATTTTCGTAATGTAGTCATCGAGCCTTCATATCAGTACCTCGTATGCCTAGATTTGTAAAAAGGAGGACGTTTTCGGCTCTGGTCCTGACCCCACCCCACGACGAGGGTTAAAAATACGGTCTTCTTAATCCACTCGTCGAGACCTTCAGTTTGATATGTCACGAGGCCACCTTATCGAAACTTTCGATTTTATGATGGGCGTGACCCCAACCCCCTCTAAAAATGAAAAATGTCATTTTCGTAATGTATTCATCGAGCCCTTCATATCAATACCTCACATGCTTGGATTTGTAAAAAGAACGACGTTTTTCGGCTCTGGTCGTGACCCCACCCCACGACGAGGGTTAAAATTACGATCTTCTTAATCCACTCGTCGAGACCTTCAATTTGATAGGTCACGTGACCACCTTCTCGAAACTTTCGATTTTTCTGATGGGCGTGACCCCAACCCCCCACATAAAATGAAAAACGTCATTTTTGTAATGTATTCATCGAGCCCTTCATATTAATACCTCACATGCCTGGATATGTAAAAAGGAAGTGGTTTTTCGGCTCTGGTCGTGACCCCACCCCACGACGAGGGTTAAAATTACGATCTTCTTAATCCACTCGTAGAGACCTTCAATTTGATAGGTCACGTGACTACCTTCTCGAAACTTTCGATTTTTCTGATGGGCGTGACCCCCACTCCCACATAAAATGAAAAACGTCATTTCTGTAATGTATTCATCGAGCCCTTCATATTAATACCTCACATGCCTGGATTTGTAAAAAGGAAGACGTTTTTCGACTCTGGTCGTGACCCCACCCCACGACGAGGGTTAAAATTACGATCTTCTTAATCCACTCGTAGAGACCTTCAATTTGATAGGTCACGTGACTACCTTCTCGAAACTTTCAATTTTTCTGATGGGCGTGACGCCAACCCCCACATAAAATGAAAAACGTCATTTCTGTAATGTATTCATCGAGCCCTTCATATTAATACCTCACATGCCTGGATTTGCAAAAAGGAAGACGTTTTTCGACTCTGGTCTTGACCCCACCCCACGACGAGGGTTAAAATTACGATCTTCTTAATCCACTCGTAGAGACCTTCAGTTTGATAGGTCACGTGACTACCTTCTCGAAACTTTCGATTTTTCTGATGGGCGTGACCCCCATCCTGACATAAAATGAAAAACGTCATTTCTGTAATGTATTCATCGAGCCCTTTATATTAATACCTTACATGCCTGGATTTGTAAAAAGGAAGACGTTTTTCGGCTCTGGTCCTGACTCGACCCTGCGACGAGGGTTAAAATTACGATCTTCTTAATCCACTCGTAAAGACCTTCAATTTGATAGATCACGTGACTACCTTCTCGAAACTTTCGATTTTTCTGATGGGCGTGACCCCCACCCCCACATAAAATGAAAAACGTCATTTCTGTAATGTATTCATCGAGCCCTTCATATTAATACCTCACATGTCTGGAGTTGTAAAAGGAAGACGTTTTCATCTCTGGTCGTGACCCCACCCCACGATGAGGGTTAAAATTACGATCTTCTTAATCCACTCGTAGGGACCTTCAATTTGATAGGTCACGTGACCACCTTCTCGAAACTTTCGATTTTCTGACGGGTGTGACCCTCATCCCCACATAAAATGAAAAACGTCATTTCTGTAATGTATTCATCGAGCCCTTCATATTAATGCCTCACATGCCTGAATTTGTAAAAAGGAAGACGTTTTTCGACTCTGGTCGTGACCCCACCCTACGATGAGGGTTAAAATTACGATCTTCTTAATCCACTCATCGAGACCTTCAGTTTGATAGGTCACGTGACCACCTTCTCGAAACTATCGATTTGTATGATGGGCGTGACCCCCACCCCCACATAAAATAAAAGACGTCATTTTTGTAATGTTTTCATCGAGCCCTTCATATTAATACCTCACATGCCTGGATTTGTAAAAAGGACGACGTTTTTCGTCTCTGGTCGTGACCCCACCCCACGACGAGGGTTAAAATTACGATCTTCTTAATCCACTCGTAGAGACCTTCAATTTGGTAGGTCAAGTGACCACCTTCTCGAAACTTTCGATTTTTATGATGAGCGTGACCCCCATCCCCACGACGAGGGGAGATAACTTTGTATGATTAAGTTTAGGTTATGAGAATCAAGCAATCTGATTGGTTAATTAGCGTTAGGAACGTGAAGTGATTGGGTGATTACTTATTTCAAGCTCTTCAAGCTTTTGGTTTTTGGTATACATTGCTCTAGCCATTATATCCAAGTTATTAAACGATCAGGTGGCAACGAATGTCACGATACCCTCACGATTTTTCATTTGTTTTTTGTTCCCATCTCAGAAATCGGCACCAGTTTAACTTCACTTTACACCCACTTCGCGCCGTTGGCGAACGTGGAGAAAACGTTTTGAGATCTTTCATGCTCTAGAATCGGCAAATCGTTTTCGCCGATCGGATCGCACCCTATACCGTCCGAAACGCGATCGCGAACGTGGTGGTGTCCCAGAAACGGCAAACCGCCTTTTTTCGATGTTCCGGAGGCCGAAATCGGTTTTAAAAAAAATCCTCGATGAGTAACTACACTTTACGCTCACTTTTCACCGTTGGCGAACGTCGAAAAAACGTTTTGAGGTCGATTTTCCCTGTCCTAGAATCGGCAAATGGGTTTCACCGATCGGATCGCACCTTCAACCGTTCAAACAGCCGTTGACGAACGTCGGTGTCCCAGAATCGGCAAACCGCTTTTTTGATGCCGTCCTGGAACCGGCAAAACGTTTTTTGCTTGCGTTCACCAACGATAGATCGAAGGTCTGATCCGCGATGGGAACGTCGAGAAAAATTTTTAAATTTACATTTTCTTCAAATTTCGTATATTTTTTCACTTTTGAGCGTTGTGTCGAATCTACACGTTCGCCAACGGGTGTTTGAACGGTTAAAAGTGCGATCTGTGAGCCTCAAAACAATTGCCGATTCTGGGACACCATAAAAAACGACATTTTTACCTTTTTTTGCACTCTGTACACGATTTAACACTGAATCCCTATGGCGGTACACGTACATGTACGTGTACGTGTACACTTTTTGTAAATTCTGTCCTGGAATCGGCCTTTATTACCTACTTCTATTGAATTTTAATCAGTAAGTGAGTGGTTTGCTTTACTGACCCCATGAAGCCCTATTGGTTGGCTTTGATTTAAGTAAAACCAATCGGGAGCGGTTTGCTTTACTGGCTTCAGAAGTATGTGAAAATAATATTAAAAAATGGTTTGATAAAATATATTGAGACTAAAGAAATAAATGAAAAAATAACTCCAAAGATCATGATGCCTCACGAATGTTATCAGTTGGAATGAATATCCCCCGACGGAGGTTTATGACGGAAAATATTTTACACAACGTAGAAATTGTGTGTTTTACCTTCTGAACCACTACATTGTGTGAAAGGTATGGAAAATTAAAAATAAAAATAAAAATAATAATAATTTAAATAAATGAATAAATCAAATAAATAAATAAATAAATAATAAATAAATAAATAAATAAATAAATAAATCAATAAATCAATAAATAAATAATAATAATAATAAAAAAATAAAAAATAATTTTATTTAGGAAATACATACACATGATTGAAATGGGTGGTATGCACCCCTGTTGGTATGCTGTTAGCTCTAGATAACTTAGCTCTTGGTGGTACTTACTCACCTTACTGGTTGCTATGGATTAGGGCTGTCACGATTTTTTAATTTAGGAGTCGATTAATCGTCGAAAATAATTGATAATAATCGATTAATCGTACCTAGATGCTCACTCCCTCGCTTTGAAGTCGTTAAAAATGAAGTTCAAGTCAGATGACCTACCCTAAGTAAACAACGAAGGCGATCCTCTTTTATGTTCATTCAAAGCTTTGATGTTCTGAACTTTTGAACCATCAGTGTAATAATGAAGACCAATCGTCAGTTGCGATCTTTGGAAGTTCGCAACTGGCAACCGGTACCGGTCTTGATTATTACACTGACGGTTAAAAAGTTCCGAACATCAAAGCTTTGAATGTACCTAAAAGACAAATGCTTCTTACGGCTTCTTGGGGGTTAACGTCGATGCTCTTGACCTTTTACCTTTAGAAACAATAGTTTTTTCATCCAATGTTTTTAATTATTAAACGTTTATAACGGGGTAAAATTTACCGATTCTTCGAGAACGAAAAATACTAATCGATTTCGTCGTGATAGCCCTACTATGGATAGCGCACGAGATGTTAGATCATGCGGTGGTGGTGGGTATGTTAGATCGTCTAGTATGGTAGTATATCGTGGGCAGTTTGTACTCGTTTTGGTCACTGTTGCCCTGGAAACCAGTGACCTATCTAGAGCCGTATAATGTACCACACCGTAGGTGACTCCTATCACATATACTAACTTACAACATAGCTGTCGGTTTTTCCTATAGCGCCTATACCAACGATCAGCTGATCTTTGTTATTGTTTTGAAGCGTACGTGTTCGCTGTCGAATAAGGTTGAATATCGCGCAGTAAAATGTCACGTGGCATGTAACAAAAAGAAAATCTACGCTATTTTAGTGGATATAGGTAATATTATCTCATTCGCATGGACCTGAAAATATTATTTTTCACTCCCGCCAGCAGACGCTCGTGAAAAATAAAACTTTCAGGTCCACACTCATGAGATAATTTCCGGTATTTACTAAAATATCCTAACATCCTCAATTTAAAAACAGTACTCTACTTAACAATAATGGATAGAGAATGTCAACCGGTCAATATTCAGCGGTCGTTTTTCACTCAACAACGTCTCAGAATCTTAACTGGTGAAACAAACACGAAACTTGTGCACCTCAAATCCTATTTTATCTTAAACCTTTACCCAACGTAACGGCCAAAACCGGCCAGCGCTATTCTCAAAAATCGCCAATTAATTTTCATTATTTTTTTCATTTTTTTGTCTAAAAAAAAATAGGTTATGACCCCTCATTGGAACGAGCTCGTCGAGCTCGTTCCAATGAGGGGTCATAACTTATGTTTTTGAGACAAAAAATGAAAAAAAAATAGTTACTCAAGAATTTTTTTTGCAAGTGTCGTCTGCTTTTCATGTTAGGTAAAGGGTTAAATCAGATATAAATTTTCAGTCTTTATCCCTGAAGTCTTCATCCATTGATCGGTCCGAAAGACATGATTCAAAATTTCCAGTCCCTAGTGGTGCGAGAATTAATTCACCCCACAGTGTTTCCGGCTCGTTAAACGTCGATACGAACTTGAAATCTAATTTCCCATACTTCTTCTTTAACTCTTTAAACACGAGAGGCCGCTTTTCCGGTGCAGCAACACGATACGTCATAATTTTATTAAGTGGGATGGCTACTAAGGGAACGTGTGTGGTAGAGCCTCAAGGCTGCACGTTGAAGATATTAATTGCTCTACCTCCAAATAACGAATATGGACTCTTTCAATTTCCCCCCTTTAACTGGTAGAGTGCTGGAAGCCCTATCTTGGGCTTTTCTAAAAGTGACCTGCAATAACTGTCTGTCGCTACATTCTGCCCGAGGAAGCCTTTACTGTCCCTGATATGAATCCGATTTTTTATACAATACCTTGCTCTCTGACATTTAATTGGATAGTGCCTATAAGGCACTATCCAACTGAATGTAATAGAGCAGTATATGGTGAGCTTTGATTTGTTGTCAGAAAAAAACTCAGCACTTTACCAGTTAACTGGCATGGAAGATACCACCAGTGTTCAAAGGGTTAAAACAATAAAAAAAAAAACAAAAAACAAAACAGTTTGTAAATGTTTGATTATTATTATTATTTTAAAGGATTACTTTCCTTCATGCTGTTGAAAAAAAATCGGTATTTTCGGCTATCATTTCACTTAGAATAAACTCATATTCTGATATATGCATCTGTTAAATAACATTGTTCAATAGTCCAGAAACCACTCACAGCACCTCGATTTTCTAGATTCAAGGCACATTCTTTTTTTCAAAACATTTTGAATTTCTGGGATGATAAAAAAAGAAAGATACAACCCAAAAACGTCCTTTTGGAAAGAGAGAAAAAAGAAGGTAAAAAAAATAAAATAAATATATTCTTAACTATACAACAAACTGTGTAATACATAAACACAGACAGAATTGGCTTGATCTCTGACGATATGTAGAAACATTGAAAAACGAAGCGTTTCAGATCAAAATATATTTATTATGTTACTCTCTATCATTTGAACTATTTTCATTTATATATATAGTTGTATGTGTTTCTGATGAAGGGTGCTTTGACGCCCGAAAATTAAATTAATCCACGTATCAATGGATTTTTGTTCTAACCTAATAGTTACCAATGTGATGCCTCATCTTAGTTTTAAATATACATAAATATTTCTTTTTTTACTTCTCGTTATTTTTTATTTTCTAGGTAAGTCTTTTTTCTCTCTCTCTTGTTGAAGAAGAAGTCAAACAAACTTCTACGTCTTGTTTTCTATCGATATCGGTGGACTTTTTAGTTTCGTTTTTTTTATTTTCCTGCGAACATTTCGAAAATATACTCCCCTCGTTATCTCTATTTTCGTGAAATAATAAAGGTCTGTCGATAACTAACTGCCTGCAAATATAATACCTGTTTGTTATGTTTGGTATCTTATGAAGTAAACACATTTAAAAACGTACTAAATAACTGTGGGGTTCATTTCACTCTTCGCGAGGCGACGAAGAATAAATTTAGACAAGTTTTGCATTCACGTCGAGGTCACCAAAGGTCAACTTGGATATTGTTCCACTGTAGGTGTAAATTTTAACTTTTGAAATTCCATTGTGGCGTGTTCATCACGGCTAGTGTGAAGCTAAAATTTATGTCATAGGCTTTGTATAATATAGTAGAACAGGTAATCATGGTATAAATAAACTTTCCTGTTATTCTTTCTATACTTTGTATAATATAGTAGAACAGGTAATCATTGTATAAATAAACTTTCCTGTTATTCACTCTATACTTTGTATAATATAGTAGAACAGGTAATCATGGTATAAATAAACTTTCCTGTTATTCTTTCTATACTTTGTATAATATAGTAGAACAGGTAATCATGGTACAAATAAACTTTCCTGTTATTCTTTCTATACTTTGTATAATATAGTAGAATAGGTAATCATTGTATAAATAAATTTTCCTGTTATTCTTTCTATACTTTGTATACTATAGTAGAACAGGTAATCATGGAATAAATAAACTTTCCTGTTATTCTTTCTATACTTTGTATAATATAGTAGAACAGGTAATCATGGTATAAATAAACTCTCCTGTTATTCTTTCTATACTTTGTATAATATAGTAGAATAGGTAACCATTGTATAAATAAACTTTCCTGTTATTCTTTCTATACTTTGTATAATATAGTAGAACAGGTAATCATTGTATAAATAAACTTTCCTGTTATTCTTTCTATACGTTGTATAATATAGTAGAACAAGTAATCATGGTATAAATAAACTTTCCTGTTATTCTTTCTATACTTTGTATAATATAGTAGAACAGGTAATCAATGTATAAATAGACTTTCCTGTTATTCTTTCTATACTTTGTATAATATAGTAGAACAAGTAATCATGGTATAAATAAACTTTCCTGTTATTCTTTCTATACGTTGTATAATATAGCAGAACAGGTAATCATGGTATAAATAAACTTTCCTGTTATTCTTTCTATACTTTGTATAATATAGTAGAACAAGTAATCATGGTATAAATAAACTTTCCTGTTATTCTTTCTATACGTTGTATAATATAGCAGAACAGGTAATCATGGTATAAATAAACTTTCCTGTTATTCTTTCTATACTTTGTATAATATAGTAGAACAGGTAATCAATGTATAAATAAACTTTCCTGTTATTCTTTCTATACTTTGTATAATATAGTAGAACAGGTAATCAATGTATAAATAAACTTTCCTGTTATTCTTTCTATACTTTGTATAATATAGTAGAACAGGTAATCAATGTATAAATAAACTTTCCTGTTATTCTTTCTATACTTTGTATAATATAGTAGAACAGGTAATCATTGTATAAATAAACTTTCCTGTTATTCTTTCTATACTTTGTATAATATAGTAGAACAGGTAATCAATGTATAAATAAACTTTCCTGTTATTCTTTCTATACGTTGTATAATATAGTAGAACAAGCAATCATGGTATAAATAAACTTTCCTGTTATTCTTTCTATACGTTGTATAATATAGCAGAACAGGTAATCATGGTATAAATAAACTTTCCTGTTATTCTTTCTATACTTTGTATAATATAGTAGAACAGGTAATCAATGTATAAATAAACTTTCCTGTTATTCTTTCTATACTTTGTATAATATAGTAGAACAGGTAATCAATGTATAAATAAACTTTCCTGTTATTCTTTCTATACTTTGTATAATATAGTAGAACAGGTAATCAATGTATAAATAAACTTTCCTGTTATTCTTTCTATACGTTGTATAATATAGTAGAATAGGTAACCATTGTATAAATAAACTTTCCTGTTATTCTTTCTATACTTTGTATAATATAGTAGAACAGGTAATCATTGTATAAATAAACTTTCCTGTTATTCTTTCTATACGTTGTATAATATAGTAGAATAGGTAATCATGGTATAAATAAACTTTCCTGTTATTCTTTCTATACTTTGTATAATATAGTAGAACAGGTAATCATGGTATAAATAAACTTTCCTGTTATTCTTTCTATACTTTGTATAATATAGTAGAACAGGTAATCATGGTATAAATAAACTTTCCTGTTATTCTTTCTATACTTTGTATAATATAGTAGAACAGGTAATCATTGTATAAATAAACTTTCCTGTTATTCTTTCTATACTTTGTATAATATAATAGAACAGGTAATCATTGTATAAATAAACTTTCCTGTTATTCTTTCTATACTTTGTACAATATAGTAGAACAGGTAATCATTGTATAAATAAACTTTCCTGTTATTCTTTCTATACTTTCTTCATCTATTTACTCTGACGTCATAAGTTTCATAAAATTAATTTCAATATTTACCACACTGTCACCCGAAGAAGACCAATAAGGTCGAAAGCTCGTGAAAATAATTATTATATGTCGAAAAGATGTTATGTTTTCTCCATCCATATATATAAATCTTTGGTCCCAGTTTTTTAAACACAAGAATCTCATTTAATGGAAGATTTGTGAAGGTGCAACTGCTTGAATTTGATTTTTTATCGCCTATGTCAAGCAGGAATTCCACTAAGCAGAGGGCTGGGACTGAGCCACTGGACTGAAAACTGTGAAGATATCGGAAGGTGGCCCTGGCGGGAGTCGATCCTAATTACAAAGCCAAAAATGTTCTGCAACAATACCAACTGAGCTGACAGCAACTCCTAAATATCCGAATCAATTCAGCTTTATATGTAATTTTATTTTGTTAAACAAATGAACCTTCACAAAAGCAAGTACAATAATTCAGTAATTAGCAATTGTCGACTATCGGTCTCGAGGCGTGTTGTAAATGTGAGCTAATATTTTTTGGGTTGCCGTTAGCTCTATTGGTATGATGGCAGAGTATTTATGGCTATGCGATAGGGCGTCGTAGACTTGAGATCAGCTCCAGACCAGAAAAATGAACCAAACAAATTAAACACCGATCCACGTTCCATTATTGTTCGCTTTTTTATGAAAAACCCACAAAAAATGAAATTACATTATAAATACCACAGGACTGCAAAACAAAGAAGAAAAAAATATAACGACCTTTTGAGCCATTTTTGAACTACGTGCTGAGCTGCCAATCAGTGTTAGCTTTTTGGTGTTTTGGAAACGCAAATATGAATAAAGCAATTAGAGTAATTGTTCGTGATGTTCTCCAAAAGTTTGTATGTTATTTGTTGTTTATTGGTGCTTAAAGCCACATCGGCATCTAAGGCTATATCGTAGCGAGAAAACGAAGGAAAGTGAAAAGATTGAATAAAAATAGAAAATAACTACAATAGACCTGTCAGATTTAACCCTTTACCTAACGAATCGCCCGCATCCGCCCGCGTAATATGCAATTTGAGCAGTTGAAAAAATTAAAGTTTTCAAAATATTTCAACAAAACTATATCATGTGACCCCTCATTGGAACGAGCTCATTGAGCTCGTTCCAATGAGGGGGTCACATGATATGGTTTTGTTGAAATTTTTTGAAAAATTTAAAAAAAATTATATTTAAAATAAAAAAAATTGATATCGTCTGCGTTGGGTAAAGGGTTAAACAACAATGGGTAATGATAGAAGAGAAGTGAATAACTTATAAATCAACCTGATGAATTGAGACTTGAAGAGTCTTGATTAAAAGAATAAAAACAGTTTTAAAATTTACTTAAAAGGTTGATTTCCTTCAAGGACGACAGAACTTTATAAGGATTTGTACTGTAAAATAGGTCTCGAAGACACACAACATTAAAATACTGTCGTCTACTAAGATTAAAATAAGTACAATGTAAAAGAATGTGCTCCACTGACAACACCTACTTACAGGAAACACACTCTGGCCGCACAGTACCCTCCAACAAAGAAGTCGTGTATGACCAATATGACATCGCGTCAAAATAGCAAGATCCTTTCTACAAAGGTTACTAGATGGGTAGTGATCTGAAATAGTTGGCCGGATGCGATGGAGCTTGTTATTTGTCGCTCCATCCCAATCCGCCTGGCACATAGATTTGATGTAACTACTCGTATGAGGCTTGAAATCACTGAGCGGAATATTAAACTCAGTGAGAGGCTTGGTTTAAACCTGTTTTGCTGCACTGTCTGCTCTGGTGTTACCAGCAATACCCACATGCCCGGGTAACCAGCAAAACACGACATTATATTGGTCAGTCATGAGAGTTGTTAACTTCTCACGAAGCTCCAAAATGAGAGGGTTCTTCAACCTGGGGTTGAGTAAAGCAAGTAGAGAGGAATGAGAGTCGGAAAATATAATCGACTTCTTTTCCTGTACATTCTTGATGTGTCCAAGCTCGAGTTGTATAGATTTAACTTCAGCAGTGAAAATAGAACTCTGATTCGGTATTCTGATTAAGGTGATATGATCACCAGTAACAGCAGCTGATGATACTTTGTCACCATCTTTAGATCCATCTGTATAGATCCTTGAATATATACTATATTTGGACTTTATTTCGGCATATTTTTGTTTAAACTGCAAGGAATGGGTATCAGATTGTTTGGTAGAAGCAAGATCCAAAATAACTGTGGGTTTTTCAAAATGCCAAGGAGGAATATGTGATTTACGGTTTTCTTTTATAGAATCGGAATCAGGTTTAGCTGACTCCATGTGGGGTTTAATTATAATTCCCAATGGAGGAATACGTTTCTGGTGTCGGTTAAAGAAATCAACATTTTGAGGGTCTGAAACACAATTATAAGTAGGATTTGAAGGATTGGCCAAATGTTTAGATACATACTGGAGAGACAATTTAATTATGCACTTCTCAAGAGAAGGCTCCTCTGCTTCAACAAGCATCGAGTCTATTGGGGATGTTCGAAAAGCCAATAGACTAATTCTAATACCACTATTGTGAATTGCATCAAGTGGTTTGAGATATGATTTCATTGCAGAACCGTAAACTATACAACCATAATCTAATTTTGATCAGACAAGTGATCTATACAGATGGAGTAATGTTTTTTGGTCAGCGCCCCAATCAGTGCTACCAACAACCTTTAGTAGGTTCAGTGCTCTCGTACATTTAACTTTTAGTTGTTTCAAATGGGAAGTGAAATTCAGTTTGTTGTCAAACAACAGGCCTAAGAATTTCAGTTCCTTAACAACTTTAATAGGACTCCCGTCGATTTTTAACTCCGGATCGAGGTGGTGTTTCCGAAGCTTACAAAGGTGAACACAATTCGTTTTTGACTTTGAAAATTTAAAACCATTTTCTGTAGCCCATTTTTGAATCCTATTTAAACACAGCTGAAGTATGCGCTCTATAGCATTCATGTTTTGGCTACTATAGCAGATCAAAAAGTCATCGACATACAATGAAGAATCTCCCACATTCTCAAGTGCATCGATGATACTATTAATTTTAACCGAAATCAGGGTAACGGATAAAATACTACCCCGAGGAACCCCCAGTTCCTGTTCTTGAGGATCAGATAACGTTCACCCAAGACACGAACCTGAAATTGGCGTCCTTTAAAAAAGTTTTTAATAAAAAGAGGCATACGCCCTCTCAACCACATGTTAAAAAGATCTTTTAAACTCCAAAACGTTCACGTTGTATCATATGCCTTCTCTAGATCAAAGAAGATGGCGACCACATGTTCTTTTCCTTCCAAAGGCATTTCTAATAAACGTTTCAAGTTCTGACCAAATGATCCACAGTACTTATCTGGCTTCTGAAACCACACTGAACATTCGCAAGTAGATTGTTCGATGCCAGAAACCAGATAAGTCGGTCATTGATCATCCTCTCCATGGTTTTGCAAAGGCAACTCGTCCCCTGAGTTCCAATGTGTTCCATGTGCCTACTGGCACATAGAACACATTGGAACTCAGGGGACGAACTGGTTAAGGCGATAGGCCTGTAATTGCTTGGGTTGCTGTGATCTTTATCAGGCTTAGGAATAGGAAGTATAGTTGCTTTGCGCCAGGATGGTGGAAACTGGACAGTCACCCAAATGTCATTAAAAATTGATAATAAAATGTTCAAGTGAAGATTGAGGCAGATGCTTTAAAATTTGGTCGCGTATTTCATCGGGACCAGTGGCAGTATCCTTTACTCTATGCAAAAAGTTACTTAACTCTTCCATAGAGAAAGGTTCATTGTAATCCTCTAGATTGTTGGAGGTAAATTTGATCTATTGGTAGGCTTTTCCCTCTGAAAAAGACTATTGGTTTTCTACGGATTATTATTATTATTATTTTTTTTTTATTTTAATTTTCCACACCTTTTGTCCGTACGATTCAGAAGCCATTTTCGAACCGATTCTCGCACAATTCTGCACACGCATAGAGGGGCACAAAATCTAAAAATGTACCGTAGCGGAATTTTCGATTTAACCCTTGTTTGTCCAGGACTGGCAAAAACTGTAAAAATTAGGGTTTATAGGCACATTCTCGAAACGCGTCTTGCAGACTTTTTTAAACATTCATCATTGTTAGACCTTTCTCTGACACGACCATTCATGCACAAGAGATATTAGGCAATGCATATGGTAACCCTCCACAGGCTACCAAACATCGAAATTCTGATTAAATGGGCCCTTTTCTGGCTCCCACAGCACCCAAACGCTACACGAGAGATAAACATAACTTCATTTACTGGAAGTGGGATTCACCGTGCATCATTTTTGTATGTAGTAAGGCTATTCAAACAACCAAGCGTTAACCCGTTTTGGGCTGGTTAAACTGAAATACCCCTCAAAAGCTCAAAAATGCATGTTTTCTGTGGATTCCTCTAAACGTGTCCTGTAAATTTTCAAGAAAAATTGGCCACGCGCAGGCCTTGGTATGACAATAGAAGTTGCATGGGCAAAATGGTCCTGTGAGCATTTGTTAACCCTCCACGGGCTGTTAAAAGTCAAAATTGTGATAAAATGGGCTGTTTTTGGACAGCAACAGCACCCAATGGGTACTCTTTTAGCGAGTGAACAATTTATACATAAACATTTTTGTAAGTAGTAAGGGTATTCAAAAGTTGAAGTGTTAACCCCTTTTGGACAGGCTGAAGAGAGATACCCCTTTAAAGCTTAAAATTCCCATTCTCTGTGGATTTCTCTAAAAGCAACTTGTAGGTTTTCAAGAAAAATTGACTATTCGCAGCCCTGTGTGTGACATTACAAGCTGCATGGACAAAATACTCCGGTGGGCATTTATTAACCCTCGACAGACTGCCATGCATCGTACTTTTATTGAAATGGGCTGTTTTCGGACACGCACAGCACCCAATGTACACCCGATATATAATTATAATCTCCTTTGTTGGAAGTGGAATTCACCGCGGACCATTTTTGTAAGTAATAAGGGTATTCAAAAAACCAAGCGTTAACCCCTTTTGGGGAGGTTAACAGGGGTACCAATCAAAAGCTTAAAAAAATCATGTTTTCCCTGGATTTCTTTACAAACATCTCGTAGGGTTTTCAAGAGAAAATGGCCGTTGATAGGTCTTGGTATCACATTACCAGATGCATGGATAAAATATTCAGGTAAGCATTTGTTAACCTCCCATGGGCTGCTAAATGTCAAAATGTAGAAAACAATAGTCTGTTTTTGGACACCAACAACATCAAATGGGAATGCCGCAAAGAAACTTAACTTACCGGGCGCCAAACTGATAGGGAAACATTTGTGTAAGTAGTAAGGGTATTGAGGTTTTTAGTTTCTGTGGATTTCTCCAAGAAAAGTTTCAAGAACAATTGACCATTCGCTGGTCTTGGAGAGACATTACAAGATGCATGGACAAAATATTCCGGTAAGCATTTGTTAACCCCCAGATGCTGCCAAGCATAGATATTTTGAAAAAAATGGGTTGTTAATGGGCACCCGCAACACCCAATGTGTACCTGCGAGATAAACATAACCACCTTCATTGGAAGTGGGATTCACCGAGGATCATTTTTGTAAGTAATGCAGGTATTCATAAAACCAAGCATTAACCCGTTTAGAGCTGGTTACAGGGTGATACCCCTCAAAAGGTTAAAAATTCATGTTATCCGATGATTTCTCTAAAAACATCACGTAGATTTTCAAGAAAAATTGGCCATTCTCAGATCTTAGTGTGAATTACAAGTTGCATGTACAAAATATTCCAGTAAGCGTTTGTTAACCCTATGCAGGTTCCCAAACATCAAAATGTTGATAAAATGGGCTGTGTTTGCTTATCCACAGCACCCGAAGTTGAGAGGAGAGATCAAAATAAGTGGAAGTAGAATTCACTGAGAATTATTTTTGGAAGTAATAAGAGTATTAAAAAAAACAACACTTAACCCGTTTTGGGCTGGATAAACATTGATATCCATCAAAAGCCTGAAATTAATGTTCTCCCTGGATTGCTCTGAAAACACTTGTAGATTTTAAAGACAAAATGGCCATTCACAGTTCTTGGTGTGACATTACAAGTTGCATGAATAAATATTCCTGTTAGCACTTGTTAACCCTCTACAAACTGCCAGACATCAATATTTTGGATACATTTGAGATAAAATGGACCATTTTCAAATAGCCACAGCACTCAGCGGGTACGTGTCAAACAAACATAACTCCTTTTGTCGGTCATTGACTTGTTGGACGACGATATTGACATAACCCACTCCACCGTTAATGATGTTTTTTACCTAAACAGTTTATTTTTTTTATCAGACTGAGTCATTTGAGTCTGCTATACTCACCTTTCTCATAACATCAATGAAGGAACTTCAGTGAGACAGTTAAAGGCAATTCATCAGACACTGTGGGGTCATGAAAAATCATGGAATCTCATCGGGAAAAGCCATGATTCTCCAGAATCATAAAGTCTAGTTTTCACTTTAAACTTCTGACGATTCTCTTAGGTTTAAAGGTTGTGTTGGGATCGCTGGGTGGCGGTCTTAAAGAAAAAACTTCCATTTACAGCCAACTCTCCACCAGTCACGCACAATTGTAACATTTATGTGGACTTACTCCAGAGAGTGGGCACGTGCACAAAGGAGTCTGCGCCCATTTCCGACGTTGTTTTTCGAACTGGCTTGAAAAGGAAGAACCAAATTCAAACAATTACCTCCTCTCTTCAGAACGCTATATCTCAACCAATTCTAGGGAGATTTCCATGAAATTTTCACTCCTTGTTCATGAATAGTTGCGACATCACCTTCCATAAAGAGCGACACGAATTTCGTATTTCGACACGTCGAATTCGAAAAGAGCGTATGCGCATGGATTTCTCTGAAAACAACAAGATTTTTTAAAAAAAATTAGCATTCGCGGTTCTTGGTGTGACATTAAAAGTTGCATGGAAAAATATTCCTGTTAGCACCTGTTAACCCTCTACAAACTGCCAGGCATCAATATTTTGTGATATAAGTTCAAAAGGACCATTTTCAAATAGCTACAGCACACGATGGGTATGTGTCAAACAATCCTAACTTTTGTTGGTCATTAACTTGTCAGACGACGATATTGATATTAACCCTCTCCACCATTAATGATGGTTTGTACCTAAACATTTTTTTTATCAAACTGAGTCATTTGAGACTAATATACCCACCTTCCTCATAACACCAATAAAATAACTTCAGTCAGACAGTTAAAAAGAATTCATCAGACACCCTGGGGTCATGACAAATCATGGAATCTAATCTGGAAAAGCCATGATTCTCCAGAATCATAAAGTCTAATCTCTTGTGAGTTTTTTTAACAATCCACTCAAACATGCATTCCATCAGGAGTAAAGTGAGTGCTAGAAACAATAATAATCTGGTTAACCCTTTACCCAACGTAACGGCCAAAACCGGCCAGCGCTATTCTCAAAAATCGCCCATTAATTTTCATTATTTTTTTCATTTTTTTGTCTCAAAAACATAGGTTATGACCCCTCATTGGAACGAGCTCGGCGAGCTCGTTCCAATGAGGGGTCATAACCTATGTTTTTGAGACAAAAAATGAAAAAAAATAGTTATTCAAGAATTTTTTTTGCAAGTGTCGTCTGCTTTTCATGTTAGGTAAAGGGTTAATATTTCATGAGACAGACGTCAGACATGAGAACTCTGGAAAAGACTCTTGTTATTATACGGATTATTATTTAGTTATTTTTTTTAGGCTTTTCCCTCTGGACAATACTATTGTTTTTTTCTAGGGATTATTATTTTTTTCCCACACATGTTGTCCGTATGATTCAGAAGCCATTTTCGATTCGATTTTCACAAAAGTTTGCACACTCATAGATGGGCCCAAAATCTAGAAATGTACCCAAGCGGAATTTTCGATTTAACCCTTATTTCGTCAGAACTGGCAAAAAACTGCCAAAATTGGGGTTTATCGGCGCTTTCTCGAAACACGACGTGTAGATTTTTTTTAAACATTCATCGTTTCTAGACCTGTCTGTGACACGACCATTGATACACAAGATATATTAGGCAATGCATATGGTTAGCCCGTTTTGGGCTGGTTAAACAGTAGTACCCACAAAAAGCTAAAAAATTAATGTTTTCTGTGGATTTCACTAAACGAGTCTTGTAGATTTTCAAACAAAATTGGACACTCCCAGGTCTTGGTGTGACATTACAAGTTGCATGGACAAAATATTCCGGTCAGCATTAGTTAACCCTCTACGGCCAGCTAAACGTAAAAAATGTGATAGAATGGGCTGTTTTTGGACACCAACCTCACCAAAGGGTACTCCATAGAGAAAAATACCTTCATTTGTCGGACACAAAATTGATAGAAAAACATTTTTGTAAGTTGTAATGGTATTCAAAACTCGACGTCTTAACCCATTTTGGCCTGGTTAAAGAGAGATACCCATTAAAATCTTAAAATACCCATTTTCTGCGGATTTCTCTTGAAACATCTTGGAGGTTTTCGAGAAAAATCGGCTATTCGCAGGTCTTGGTGTGACATTGCAAGATGCATGGACAAAATATTGCGGTCAGCATTAGTTAACCCTCCCCGACTGCTAAACGTCAAAATTGTTATAAAATTTGCTGTTTTGGACACCAACAGCATCTATAGGTACGCCACAAAGAAAAGTGCCTTTGTTTATCGAGCGTGCAGTTTATACGGAAACATTTTTGTAAGTAGTAAGGGTATTCAAAAGTCGAAGTCTTAACCCATTTTGGGCAGGCTAAAGAGAGATACCCTTTAAAAGCTTAAAATTCCCATTTTCTGTGGATTTCTCTAAAAGCAACTTGTAGGTTTTCAAGAAAAAAATTGGCTCTTCGCAGGCCTTTGTGTGACATTACAAACTGCATGGACAAAATACTCCGATGAGCGTTTATTAACCCTTTACGAGCTGCCAAGGATCAAAATTTTGTTGAAATGAGCTGTTTTCGGACACGCACAGAACCCAACGTATACGGGAGAGATAAACATAATCTCTTTGTGAGAAGTGGAATTCACCGTGGACCATTTTTGTAAGTAATAAGGGTATTCAAAAATCCAAGCGTTAACCCCTTTTGGGAGGTTAACTGGGATACCCATCAAAAGCTTTAAAAAATCATGTATTCCCTGGATCTCTTTACAAACAAACTGTAGGGTTTTGAAGAGAAAATGGCCGTTGATAGGTCTTGGTGTCACATTACCAGTTGCATGGACAAATTATTCTGGTAGGCATTTGTTAACCCTCCATGGCCTGCTAAAATCAGACGTGTTTTTGTTTAGAAATTTATGTATTGTTTTCCATATATAAGAGAGAAAAGGTACGCAACGTCCTAGCTTGGAACAATTCGACTTGTCTTATTCAAACTCGCAGAAAAAAACAAACCCATGAATTTGTAGTCGCGATATTTATGTCATCCAACAGTAGCCAAGACATTAATCTTTTACGTTGGCATACCACTTGTCCAAAACAATTCTCTTTTTAAACTAAACGGGTGAAATACATCTCGGGAACGACTCCCTTTTTTACTTGATCAGACACGGTTGTTGGTGGAAAGTTGACTGGAGATTCGTTCAAAACAATTAATCAAATATATCGAACGAAAACGACTCATTTTCTAACTACGATTGTCGCCGTATTCTAAACGTCACCACACTAATCATACAATACGGTATTGGAACTGCACTACCTCTTGAATATTACAAATTTACGATTTGTATTGCCTTCAACACAAATCGTAAATTCCTTCTAAATTCCTACTTGTACTTTTCCGCATCGAATTTGACCTCGTCATTATCCCTTTGCTAGATAAACCCTAACTCGTCATCCGAATGGTGTTGCGAAGTGAGCCTATAGGGTTAATTAATCTCCCAAGCTCGGGTAAGAGCTCGAGCTCTTGAAGTTTTATTTTGAGAACTCAGTGAACTCAGGTTATTCAATGAGCCTGATATCGTTTGGTAAGGAAACACAAAATGCCAGAGCTGATGAGACCTCACAAAACTACCAGTAATCACAACGTTTATAGTCCGATCTTACGATCTCTGATCGATAAAATTTTCCTAACATTCCGTAAGAATGGTCGATAATAGAAATTAGTATAGAAAATCGTGTGAATTGTTCTCTGAAATTTGCATTCACTTGTGCAGTATTTCTTTTCTGATTTTTTTAAGATTGCGTTTAGGGTTCAGTTTAAAACAAAATTAAAAGAAACCTTGTCAAATGGTTAGGTTCAAGGGAAGTAACTCTGTCATCCGTAGGTTTATTATGGTCTCGTTACAGTTATTCAGGTGAAAATGTCGGCTTTTCAAGAAATTTTCAGCTTCTGATTAACACGGCCGAGGATATTTCGCATTTAAATTACCTCCCCTATTCACAATACTCACATTGTATATAGTTTCTGGAAGGTCTGAATATGGTCCTTTCTGGAGACAACTGTACACAACAAAAATCTTACAATATCACTCAAATACACTCAGCCGAATGACACAGTTGATGGTTAAAAAAAATGGCTCAAAATGGTCAAAATGTTCTCATTTTGGGGATAAATCTCCAATTTTCGTACATCGATAGTGATAAAACTGTGTTATAGAAATTCCTCATTCCTCCACTGAGGATTTTACAGCATAACATGATCATTCTGACAAATAAAAAACATATGGGTTTCTTATTCATTTTTTCAGAAGGCTTTCTCAAAGCAAATTTACACAAAAATTGTCCCATTTGTAAACTTCAAATTGTCAGGTCCCAAACAGGTCTGGGTTAGTCATTTAACACTTCCATGCGACCTTGACCCCCAATTGAAATGCACTTGACAATACACAGTTTGAATCAAGACCATCAACAGATTATTTTAGCCATATCACCATTAATGAGAATTATTTACTAAATCCACACCACCATAAACTAAAACTATAGCCCAAAATAGTCATTTGGCTGAGGATATCCAATAACCATAGAAATGACCTTTAATAGGAAACGAGACCTATGAGGTCATGATACAGGTTAGGTTCAAGGGAAGTAACTTCGTTCATCCGTAGGTAGAGGTGTATTATGAGGTCATCAAGGGTCGTGATACAGGTTAGGTTCAAGGGAAGTAACTCGATAACAACTCATCCCAAAGTAGAGGTTTATTATGAGTATATCAGAGGTGATGATACAGGTTAGGTTCAAGGGAAGTAACTTCGCAATAACTCATCCGTCAAACGGTTATGTTCGAGGGAAGTAACTCTGTAACACCTCGTCCATAAGTAGAGGTTTATTATGAGGTCCTCAGGAGTCATGATACAGGTTAGGTTCATCAAATGATTAGGTTCGAGGGAAGTAACTCTGTAACAACTCATTCATCCAAACAAAATTAAAATTCGATGCACCATACTAAGAAATGCTTGAAAAAAATTTTTTTTTTAGGTTAGGTTCGAGAGAAGTA
This sequence comes from Pictodentalium vernedei, assembly GCA_031216915.1. Lineage (NCBI taxonomy): Eukaryota > Metazoa > Mollusca > Scaphopoda > Dentaliida > Dentaliidae > Pictodentalium > Pictodentalium vernedei. Next base: position 321,744,038 of record CM062288.1, on the reverse strand, counting down.
ACTCTAACAACTCATCCGTTGAAACAAAAATTAAAATTCGATTCACCATATTAAGAAGTGTTTGAAAAAACCTCCAGGTTTTAGGTTACGTTCAAGGAAGTAACTCTGTAACAACTCATGCGTTCAAATGGTTAGGTTCGAGGGAAGTAACTCTGTATAACAACTAATCCGAGGTTTATTATGAGGTCATCAGGAGTCAGGATATGGATTAGGTTCAAGGGAGGTAACTCTGTCATCCATAGGTTCAAGGAAGTAACACTATAACACCAAGGTTTATTATTAGATCATCAGGAGTCATGATACAGGTGAGGTTTAAGGGAAGTAACGCTATCATCCGTAGATTCGGGGAAGTAACTCTCAACTCATCCGTCAAATGATTAGGTTCAAGGGAAGTAACTCTGTAACAACTCATCCGTACGTTCGAGAGAAGTAACTCTGTAACACCATAGGTAGAGGTTTATTATGAGGTCATCAGAGGTCATGATATGGGTTAGGTGCAAGGGAAGTAACTCTGTCATCGTCAAAATGGTCCGGTTCAAGGGAAGTAACTCTGTAACACCGTAGGTAGAGGTGAATTATGAGTACAGCAGAGGTCATGATGAGTACATTAGAGGCTTCGTTGAGACCATCAGGGGTCATGATACATGTTAGGTTCAAGGAAGTAACAACTCATCTGTAGGTTCAAGGATAGTAACTCTGTAACACCATAGCTAGAGGTTTATTATGAGGTCATCAGGGTCATGATACAGGTTGGGTTCCTGGGAAGTAACTCTATCATTCGTAGGTTCAAGGGAAGTAACACTGTAACACCGAGGTTATTATTAGGTCATCAGGAGTCATGATACAGGTGAGGTATAAGTGAAGTAACTCTATCATCCATAGGTTCGAGAGAAGTAGCTTTGTAGCACCAAGGTTTACTATGAAGACGTCAGGGTAGGTTCGAGGGAAGTAATAACTCATCCTAGGTTTATTATGAGGTCATCAAGGGTTATGTGATAGGTTCGAGGACGAAGTAACAGGTTCGAGGGAAGTAACTCTGTAACACCAAGGTTTATTATGAAGTCATCAGGATAGGTTCGAGGGAAGTAACTCTGTATAACAACTCATCCGAGGTTTATGATGAGATCATCAGGGGTCACGATACGGGTTAGGTTCGAGGAAAAAGTAACTCTAGACAAAACAAATAAATATTATAAAGTATAATTCGTTGCATTTTTTGTTCCTTTTCTTTAAAAAAAAATAAAAAAATTATATATATTAAAAAATGAATAATAGAAAAAATTAATAAGACCATACAAAGTTGATTGTCTGTTTCTCAAACCATTTTTTCCAAAAAAGCATGCGGGCTGGCGGTGTTTTTTTTCTTTTTATTTTCTCCCCGAGAGGTTGTGGTAATTCGATCCCCACCCAAACGCCTGGTGGACCACGCAAAATTTCGCAAATATATTGGTTATTCGCCGTAGGGGTGTTGGGTCATAAATGGAGTGGGGTTTGAATGTTTGTTTTTAAGTGAAACGTGAAAATTATGATAAAGGACGAAACGCCTCGTGGGTGAAACGTCTCAGGATGAAACGTCTCTGGGACAAATCAAATGTCGAAGTGTCAATTTTCACAGATTTATTTTACCAAAAAAAATAGAAAAACCTTTCACAACCTGCCTAACAAAATCGTGAATCACAATTTTTCCCCCATTATATTCAAAATTATCACAACCCATTTGAACGGGTAGTTCATTCATAAATCATATTTTTTTGAAATCTGAAAATGAAATATAAAACGAATGTTTGCGTGTTTTTATTAACCAATTCGACCGCACATACCTACTACCTATATGCGATTTATTTTCAACTATGTCTGTTACTTTTATATCAAGCAACGGTTACTATTAGTTATCCAATTATCCTGCATCTCAAATGCATTTATTTAAATTAACTGGGAAACTCGTAACGGTTTCAAATAACAGTTCACAAATTCCCAATGAAAGTCATTTACAATACAAATGTTACTAAAATAAATGCCAGGAGACTGTGTTCCATTCAACATAGCACCTGACTTTGCAGACTGTTCTGAGGGTTATTCTTTTTATTGAGGGTGCGATTTTTGATAGCCCGTTTACATTCATTGTCAAACCCTGGTTTGGTGAAACGTTTTGGATTTCGCAGAGGTTTTAGGGATGAAAAAGTTTGTATGACTCGAAAACAAAGTCAGTTCAATGTGAGCTAACTTCAGGTTGTAAGAGATTTGGTCGCAGACTTTTCCCACCTGAGGTTAGCGCCTATTGGTCTGAAACAATTAGAGTTACCGTTCGTGATGTTCTCTAAACATTTGTATGACTCGGAGAAATTCAGTCCAATAGGAGCTAACTTCAGGTGGTAAGAGACTTGGACTGACTTTTTTCGAGTCATACAAACGTCTTCTCTAATGATATGTTTGGAGTGTTAGTTTTTTGGAGTGGAGTTTTGGCGGGGTTGGGGGTATTTATGTAAACAATTAACGGCAGTACTTAGCCCTTTCAACGCTGTGTTCATTATGAGATTGCTGCATAATGTTGAAATGTGGACTAACGATTTTAAAGTTAGGTGTAAGAGCCGTTTCCGGGCGTTTTTAATTTTTTTCGTTTTAACCTATTTCCGTCAAATATGGTTCAGCATAGGATATTACCAAATTGCGCATCATTTTGTTCCATTAGTATTCGCTTTTTATGGAATACCCCTCCCCCACCCCACCCCCACCCAAAAAAATGAAATTATAAATGCCACTGGATAGCAAAACAAAGAAAAAATATATAATGGCCTGTTGAGCCATGCTTGGACTACGCGATGAGCTGCCAATTAGTGTTAGCGTTTTGGTGTTTTCGAAACGCAAATATGAATAAAGCAATTAGAGTAATCGTTCGTGATGTTCTCCAAAAGTTTGTATGACTCGAAAAAAAGTCAGTTCAATGGGAGATAACTTCAGCTGGTTAGAGACTTGGTCCAAGACTTTTCCCACCTGAGGTTAGCACCTATTGGTCTGCCTTCTTTCGAGTCATCATACAAACGTATTTTCTAATGATATGTTTGGAGTGTGGGTGCTGGGGTGGGGTTGGGGGCATTTATGGAAACAGGTAATATCATTACTTAATCCTATCAACGCTGTGTTCCTTATAAGATTGCTGCATAATGCTGAAATATGTACTAAAAATTTAACAGTTACATGTAAGAGTAGTTTCCAGACGTTTCCAGTTTTTTCGCTTTAACCTATTTCCGTTAAATATGGTTCTGTGCATGATATCACCAAATTGTGCTACAGTGAAATGGTCAAAATGATCAATATGTTCTTAGAAGGTCTCTCTTGGTTCGGAATGACATTATACACAGTACTGTACGTATATAAAAATATTTACAGACAGTGGCAGTACGCATAACGTCAAACAACACTGTTACATCATGTTTAATTTGCATTTCACCAAATAAAACCCATTAGCTGAATGATCTTGGGCAACTGATTCATCAGTTCCCAACTACTTATGTTTTGTTGGGTGATTTCTGAGCACCTGATCCTCTTCTGGTGTGTTTCCTGCAGAAAACAAGGGTAAAAGAGTGTAGGGCTGTCACGATCAATCGATTAATCGATTGTTGATCGGTCACGGCGAAATCGATTAGTATTTTTCGTTGTCGAATAATCGGTAAATTGTACCCCATTTTAGATGTTTAATAATTAAAAGAAAATTTGATGAAAAAACTATTGTTTCTAAAGGTATTGACTTAAGAACATCGATGTTAAACCCCAAGAAGCCCTTGGAAGCATTTGTCTTCCAGGTACATTCATCAAAGCTTTGATGTGCTGAATCTTTGAACCGTCAGTGTAATAATCAAGACCGGTCGGCAGTTGCGAAGATCGCAACTGCCGACCGGTCTTGATTATTACACTGACGGTTCAAAAGTTCAGAACATCAAAGCTTTGAATGTTCCTAAAAGTTGATCGTCTTCGTTGTTTACTTGAGGTAGGTCAGCTGACTTGAACTTCATTTTTATCGACTTCAAAGAGAGGGAGAGGGGTGGGGGTCATCTAGGTACAATTAATCGATTATTATCGATTATTTGCGACGATTAATCGATTCCTAAATTTAAAAATCGTGACAGCCCTAAAAGAGTGGAAGGGATTATTACAAAATACTTATCGTTGTTCAATAATGTGTCAGACATTTTCTTGCATCCTGCATCTTGTTCGTATACCTCAAACATTCTAACTTTGCACGTCCTTCTGTCTTCTTGACTTTTCTTTGAACGTTGAAGATTACTTGTGAAGGATTCGCCACTTTCCAATTGCGTTGGAAAATATAGTTCCGGTGGGTGAAGAGAGAATGCCCCAGTGGTGTTTCAGAAAGGCCGACTACGACACTTTCTTGTCGATTTGTTGCTAACGCCTCACACTGGAGGCTTTTCAGGAATGTACTGACAAAATAAAACATTTTACTAAGGAACTGCAATTCAAAACGTTCCACCACACTTTTCTTCGATAATGATTGCAAACAGGCTATAAAGGATCGCAACAGAACTGAAATTTCTAATTTAATAAGTCACCAATAACAAATAATTTGGACAAACTGCGTATAGATGATACGAGAACAAGACCACTTATTAAAAAGAACCTTTCTTCTGGAAATTATGTCTCAAAACTGAACCACCACACTCTTTAAACAAAACTTTGGAAACTGATTAATAAAATAAAGATAACCATTTTCAAAACATTCGCCGTCTGAAAAATAGTAATGAGTTCGTGGAAGTGAAAAAAGGAACTGGAAAGTAAAGGCTCAAATGTATTACAGTTGGAACTAGAAGTCCTGTCACAATTAGCGTAGAAAATGTTCGATAATTAATGAGCTTCTTACTGCAGAAGAATGAAGTAGTCCGAAATTCACAAGAACATTTCCGCTGTGCAGTACAAAATACAATGCGCAATTAGCGAGATCGGTGGTCAAATCACGAACTGAACCGATCAAACATAAAGAAAATATTGAGACTATATTGTGTGGAGGGTGGATTACTACTAAATCGCGGTGGGGTATATTTTTCACTCATTAATTAATTACAACTTCTAAGGGAGACAAAAAAGCACTTGCAAACATTCATCACATGGTCCACCGGGTGCATGTGACAAAGGTTTGTAAGTGTTTTTTGTGATGTTATGAACAGTTATAAATATTTTCCCAGTGGAGAATATACAGCTCCGAGATTAAGTAGCAATCCACTCTCTTCATTCGGTATATGCAGACGCCTTTTAATATATATTTACGTCATTACATATACATGCTTATCAGAAGAAGTTCGAAATGATGTTAACCATTTCGCAGCTGTGCAATTTGGTAATATCCTGTGCTGAACTATATATTGGAGGGAATGGGGTTAAAGTGAAAAAAATGAAAGCGCCAATAACGTTCACGTATTTGTAAATTTAAAACTGTTATTATACAGTACGTGGATAGTGTATTATCACTAAATTACCCCTGGAGTGGCGATTCCACCCAAGCAATAATTGCAGATTTGTTGCAAACTATAACAAGCACAAGCAAAGTTCCATCCAATGGACCTCCGGGTTAAACCCGGAGGTCCATTGACTGAAACATTGTTTGTGATTTTTATCCATACGTGCAGAATTTGAAAGTGATACTTTGGGTGATACCTCCACTCTCCGGGTGATTTTGTTACTATCCATTCTCCACGTACTGTATATTGGAACAACGTTGACGGAGTTCAACAATGTTTCCAAAACTACTCCCAGCCACACTCCATAAATCTCAAAAGAAAAGACGTCTAGTCGACTTGAATTTAGTTCCTATTTAATGGACTGACCATATAGTCCAAACTTTGCTCCACAGGCCATTATATAATTTTTGTTTTGTTTTGTCGCCGTGTGGCACAGAACAACAAAAAACAGTTATATATGATGGGAGAAGTTTGGACTATTGAGTTCGTTGTTGCCTCGGGTATTTCGGAATTTACATAGACGCGAAAAATGGTTGAGATCAAATGGATAATGCCATATCGTCTGTCGCTTGCATTTCATATAACATGCGTTCTATTGAGAATAACAACGAGCTATGATATCCATTCCCTGTATATGTATGTGGTATCTCCGTACTGAGTTCGGACTTATCGCACAGGCCGTCAACAGTTGGTTCTGTACTCAATATGGACCTGTAGCAGCGAAAGGGTTAATGATCTCTATTTATTAGTATAAAGTTGTACAGAGTTGGAACACGCTATTTTTCTACAGGAATTAAGGTGCGCTAATGGTGCAGTTTGAGAGGGACGAAAGTGCACTTACTCAGCGCGCTATTTCTTCAATATCGTGCACAACACAGTGACGGCACATCTAGTACCAATTTGTATGACTGTTCAGAGTATTACATTGAAGGTTAGCATTGACAAATTGTCTGAACAAAGCCAGGGAAAGTATGATCAATGATCGGCTTGGCTGGGTTTTTTTAATTGAACATTGTGCTTACTAATGTTCAATTCTACAATCAAGCCAGAGAGGTACTGTTGATCATTCGGTTAGACTTGAAGACTAAGACTCAGAAATTCATTCGCCAGAACGAATATTTGGTCGTCATGTTTTTTTATCGTTGAAGTATAGGATTTTAAGAAACCTTTTTCTGCATGGTGGTATAGCTGTTTTTATTTAAAACAATTTAAGGGATCGTCCATTTCAAGTCCTTGTCTAGTCCATATTATTTAATTCTCACGAGCAAGTATTGGAGGGATTCTATTTTAGTTGTTATCCATTTTCCGTGAAAATCAATGGCATCATTGACCTAATTGAGAATATAGTGGACCCTTCATGACATGTGGGTGGCTTTCTAATCTGCTATAGCGAAAAAAACATAAATGCCATTGGGCTCAAACTTCAGTTGTGTTTAGATAGATTTCAGAACTGGACTATAGAAAATGGTTTCTGGTTCTCCAAGACTAAAACGAACTGTGCTCATTTCTGTAACCTCCGGAAATATCATCTTGATCAGTTGAAAATGAATGGGAGTAGTATAAAGGTTTTAACCCTTTACCTAACATGAAAAGCAGACGATAGTTGCAAACAAAATTCATGAATAACTATTTGTTTTTCATTTTTTGTCTCAAAAACATAGGTTATGACCCCTCCTCATTGGAACGGGCTCGACGAGCTCGTTCCAATGAGGGGTCATAACCTATGTTTTTGAGGCAAAAAATGAAAAAATAATAGAAATTAATTGGCGATTTTTGAGAATAGCGCTGGCCGGTTTTGGCCGTTACCTTGGATAAAGAAGTGAAATTCTTTATTTATTGGAGTTTAACGACGACACCTTCGACACACAGTGTCTCCTCGTGCCGGACAGTTTTACGGGTGGAGGAAGCCGGGGTACCCGGAGAGAACCACCGTGCAACTTCGAGCAACTTTCACTCCCCAACGTAGTAACTCCGCACAAGCAGGGTTAGAATTGGTTGAAGACAAGTGCACCATCGACGCGCAGTACGCCTTAGTACACAACGCCACCGTGCCCCCACGGCTTGAACTTATGTGTTAACAATAAAATGAAGTCCACTTCTCAGATAACAGACAGATGATCGAATATAAAAGAGCTCTCAACCTTCTGGAGGTAGTTGGTGTCGCCTACATTAAACCATCTGTAGATTAATTGTTAGATCAAAATTAGATTATGGTGGTGTGGTTAACGGTTCTGTGAGAAACTTCTACCTCAAACCACTTGATGTACTCCATAATAGTGGAATTAGAATTAGCCTGGGCACATTTTGAACATCTCCATTAGATTTGATGCTCGTTGAAGCGGGGTAGCCTTCTCTTGAGATGTTCAGAAAGAAGCTATATCTGCAATATGTTTCTAATATAATATTAGAACGTTCCTTTTCATGTTCTATCGGTCGATAGTACCTGAGTTTGTGTGATTTCTGAAATGAAACCTTCAGCAGCTTCGCTGCTTCAGGTTTTATTTCAGAAATCACACAAACTCAGGTACTATCGACCGATAGAACATGAAAAGAAACGTTCTAATTATTTTATTATGCCGAACAAAATATGACTTTCATTGTTAAGCGTTCACTACAACATGCCATCAATCTTGTAATAACAATGTAGTCGAATCCAAAAACATGACGTCATTTCGAACGAATGACGTCTCTTCAAAAATGAATTGTCACAAGTGCCGTCGTTTTGGGAGTTTCTATATCAACAAATGCCAATGTTTACAACTGCATCATGCTGTTCATGTTATAATTCATCGTTAATGTTTGTTGTGAAGCTTGTGCTGAAAATTTTCGGTTTATATCGCATAAACGGAAGGAAAACAACAGTTATTTCTTAAATATAATTGATTGAAGTCATAACTGAGACTCATATTCAGGATTCACTGAAGTGGTGAACAACAACACGTGAGTGAGTTTTTTAATATTTCTGATTCTTTTGAATTCATTGTTTGCAGTTAAAATTGAAAACATACCCACTGAAGATGATATATTTGTTGGTAAGTTTGTGTCTACTGGCGTTGAAAAAAGTTAAACGGGCACGGAGCCAGCGTTTGGTGTTGAGAAATTCCAATCGACGCTGATCAATGGAAGTGGCGCTTACATTTTCTTTTCGTTCTCTTGTCTCCAGGGAAAAACGTTCCGGTAGTACCCGTGTTTTGGCCCAAAACTCCAGTACTATGACTTTTAGAAGGTGTCAAATTAACCAATCACGGCTGGTGTTACAAACTTGAGGCATAATAAGCTATTTTCTTACCCATCAAGCCCCCTTTTAATTATGTCTTATCCTCAAATTGATGACTTCTTCAACAGAAATCAGAAACACATTCTTCCATTGAGAATTAGAGTGAAACCTCATAATTATGGAGTCCGTCACATTTAAATCAAACCCGATCAAACAGAACAGTGAACCATAATATTCCTTTTGGTATCTGAGAAAGACTATTGTTATTTTGGACCTTGCTTCTTCAACAAGTAAGACACAAATTAGTTGCAGTAAATGAAGTCTACATTCAGAGCATATGCAGACAGAACTCGATGTGTGTTTGAATCGTTGGGCGTTTTACATAACGTAGGCTCGAGCGAAATATGATTACGCCATTCCACACTGCAAAAAATATAGGTTCTCTTTAGAACCAAAACTGGTTCTAATCTTGTCCCTGAGATGGAACCATTCCTGTTTAAACAGTATTTATTTCAAATCAAATAAATTTATAAAGATTAACAATAAATATTAACAGAATTAAACATAAACTGAGGGGGTTTCAGCAGTAAGTTTAGAGCTTATACGAGGTTGTCTCAAATAATTATTAAGCAAAGGAGATATGAACAGTTGGCATATCGAACCAGTTTTGGTTCTATAGAGAACCAAAACTGGTTCGATATGCCAACTGTTCATATCTCCTTTGTTTCAAAATGTTTGACGACTGCGTTGAATAAGCTCCCAGTTTACTGCTGAATCTACTTCATTTCATGTAATATTCTGTTAAAATTGAATGCTAATCTTGGTAAATTTATTTGATTTGAAATAAAAACTATTTAAACAGAACTGGTTCCATCTCAGGGACAAGATTAGAACCAGTTTTGGTTCTAAAGAGATATTTTTTGCAGTGCAACGAGTTATGGAAAACACCCATCGATTCAAACACACATCGCGTTCTGTGTTTATTACAAAACTCATGCATTAAAATTCATTTAAATAAACAATTTTTTTTTAATGCCGATGTTTAAACCCAAAGGTGAAGAGTCTGTTTGTTTTGACTGAAGCTGTACTGATCCAATGGATCAATAAAATATCAAAACAACCTTTTCGGAACCAGTGTTTGTTGAAATTCGTATAGCTGTTTCTCTTCGGCTGGTGCCCATTCACGCATAACCATTTGGTCGCTATTACTGTTAGTGAAAATATAAGTACAAATTTATGCTGATTTGCAAAACAGCTGGGAGAAACATTTTTAAAAAAAGTTCGAAGCATGTCAAGATGTACGAAGATTTACCGAAATAAAGTTGACCAATTTAGATGTAACGGATCAAAAAAACGAGACGGCCATGGGACTGGGTTAATGTTCTGGTTAGAAATGACTGGGTTTTTTTTTAAAAAAATATTATTGTATTTTTGGTTAACTAATTTTTTTGAACCGACTTTATTTTGTCTTGGACGTTTTCATTTTCACACTATGCGACAGACTGTAGATAACTGTATAACGAAAATTTGAAACTTTTCGAAGCGTAACTAAGGACTCGATGGGAAAGGAACTAGTATGAACGGTGCTGGGAAAAAAATTCCAGCTTGCTAGTCACCCATTGAATACAGAATCATTTATGTCATAGCGGCTATTCCTTTAAATAAAAGGGTTTAAAGTTGAATGGATGTGTAATAAAAACTGATCTACACAGGTGGATTTAAAGATGGTGACAAAATATCGGAAGCTGTTTGGTTACACAAATGATGGTCTGTACTTACCTATTCCGGCTGTATGGGCTCAGCAAAACCATTTTTCGCTTATTAGCTCATAAATATTCAAGAAGTCTTTGAACTTTAATCCCGACTGACTGAAATGACAACAACATCAAAGCCTGCCTTCGATAAAGGCATACCTTGATGATGTTGTGGGAAAATTAATCACTCGGGACTTGAGCCATCACACTCCGGACAAATAATGTTTACGTTCCCCCAGTTAGTAAATCTTCGCAACGCTCTTAATGTTTTAAACGCACAAACGGACATGCGGGACAAATATATTGTGTGCAGCTTTCTTTTTCACGTTAATTAGAACTAATTATTTTCTGAATTTCAGCTTGGTCTCCAGAACATCTAGAAAAATGAAACAAATCTCACCTAATGTTGTCTGGTTGCAGCTAGTGACGGTGTTGATATCACATTCTTGCCAGCAGCAAAATGAACCATGCAGTGGAAACTCAAATAATTCCTGTTCCTGGAAAGACAATAAAGCCTCTCCTAAACATGATGAGGTACGTACTGATTATCCAGTTGGCACGAGAACTGTGTCCTTGTACTGGAAACTGAAAAAACAAACTGCCGCTATCGGAAAACAACATACAACGCGTGCTCATGAAGCAGGGTTGTCTCAGACCAACAGTGACAGGTTTTTAATACCAAAAGGAACGACAACAGCTGAACCCCCTGCACATGAAACAGATATCACAATTTCAGCAATGGAGCAACGCAGTCGGGAGTTTAGCAGCAATACAAGCGGGCAGACGACAGAAGCGAGAGAAAACTTGTTCGCTTCAAGCTCTTCTAAAACTGTGCTTTTCGTATCGTCCGTATCTGCTGATCTGTTAAGAACCGATATTTCGCCATCATACCCTGAGGCTGGAAGTCTGAACATAAATAATAGTGTTAATGAGGCTAGGAATGTTGATCAAATCTGCTCTAGTGCTGATGCAAGACACTTTCCCGTTAAATTCATATGCGACCTTTTTGAAGAAGTTAAAGAGTACAAATTGGACAGTGATGAAACGGATTTTGCAATCAATCAGTTAGATCAGTGTACGAAAAACACCGAACGAGATTCGTGTTTAACACAACGCTTCTGTTCTTGTGACGATGAATGTACTATATATAACAACTGTTGTTACGATGCACAACCTCAGTCTATAGAGCCCTCTAGACGTATCGAAATAGAAAATAAATATGTTACGTCAACGTGTGAGAACACAGTCAGTGGCCTGGGATGGCTTATGGTGTCATCATGCCCAAGTATGGTTACTGACATTACATTAAAACAACAATGTGAGCTTCAAAACTCGTCCGATGTGATGAGTTTAGTTCCCGTGTACGATCAATATTTAAAAATATCATACAAGAACTCATATTGTGCTGAATGTCATGGAGTGAAAGCAGAGTTGCCATTTTGGAATGTGTACATCGAAAAATGTAGTAAATATTTTCTTGACAGCTTGAACCTTGAAGAAGATTTGATGGTTAAAATTCAAAGACTTGCTCAGAATCGTCCGTGTGTACTTAGGACTAGACCAATGGAAAGCGCTAAAACCATACCATGTTTTGAAAAGTATAGTGACGCTTATCAATGCTTTGACCATCAATCCCGGGATTTTCTGATCAACAAAGTTGATTTTAACAAGCTAGTTCTTGGACAAAACTTTAGTTTTTTGAGTGTTAATGCAGAAAATAGTTTCAAAGAGTTACTTACCATTTCAGAGCACCCGTCGATGAACAATGCCATACAAAATTACCTTGAACATGAATGTGGAAAATATTCCAACATGGTTGTCATTAGAGGCAGATTTTTCAGAAATTCGTTGTGCAGCTGGTGTAATGTTCACATACAAAGCAGAGGATGTAGTAATATACTAGGGAGAAGATCTTTGCGTTCGTTCAGTGCACTCGTAAATTTTACAGCGGCTTTCCACAAAACATCCAAACGAACTGCTTGTAAAGACAACGAAATATTTGATTGTTTAAACGTAAGTATACACTGTGAAATAATGGTATTGGTTGGACGTTTATTGGTGATATAATATGGTAAACAGGGTTTATTACACGCCTGTCCACAGTGTTCCCCATCTACAGCAACACAAAACCGTGTAGAAAATGAAAATCTGTTCCACACATATTTATTTATTTATTGGATTTTAAGGGCACTTACTTATGCACAGTGGCTAATCGTGTCCGTGACAGTCTTACGGGTGGGGGAAGCCAGAGTACCCGGAGAGAACCACCGAGCATCGACGAGCAACTGTCAGCTCCACAGCATTCTAACTCTGTTCAAGCACAGCTCAAGCAGGGTTACAGCGGTTGAAGACATGTGCACCATCGATGTGCCGTACGCTTTAGTGCACGGCGTCATCGAGTTCCCATGTCAACTGGGATAAAGTTCCATGCCAAGGACACAACTCGGGTCTTCCCGGACGGGGATCAAACTCGGGACCTCTAGCATAGAAGTCCATTCCGCACATGTGAGCGGAACGGAAATCGTTGACGGACTACATTTAAATAAAAGCGAAATTTCAACTGAATTTTGGACATATCGTGCAACGCATTTAATATTTGAATAGCTGTCGAAGGCTCAAAATCGTCCTCCGAGTTCCAGCGTGTTCTGTGTGCCAGTAGGCAGCAGTAGGTGTAAATTGGGGATACCAACTCACGTTTTCACTTGTACATGTTCAGTGTTAAAATGTACAAGAAATGTACAAATACACGGTTTTGTACATCAGAGTTGGAATCCACACAAGTTGGTCATCGTGAGTTAGACGGTTCAATCAGCCGTTGGCGAACGAGTGGGGATTCCAACTCAGTCCGCGCGGAAGAAATGGACCCTAAAATTTTCTCAACGTTCGCCATCGTGAGTTAGATGGTTCAATCAGTCGTTGGCGAAAGCAGTGGGGTTTCCAACTCAGCATTAAAATGTCGAAAAAATCAGAATCGACGGAAATTCTCCCAACGTTCATCGTCGCGTTCTAGAGTGTGGTGGGTGCAATCCACTCGCTGACGGACGATTGCGGATTCCAACTCAGAAGAAATCGGAGTTTGGAAATCCTCGATCGTTCGCCATCGTGAGTTAGACGGTCAGATCGATCGTTGACGAACGCGTGGTGATCTCTGGGGACACCGGGGTTTCCAACTCAGAAAATATAAAAAATTAAGATGTTGAAAAAACTAGAATCGATGAAATTTTCGACGTTTGTCGTCGCGTCCTAGACGGCGCGATCGATCGTTGACGAACGGTGAAGAGTTCTGGGACGGGAACAAAAAAATAAACAAATAAAAAATCGTGAGGGCGTCGTGGGCATTCGTTGCCACCTGGTCGTTTAATAACGCGGTTGAAATGGTCAGAACAATGTACTCCAAAAACCAAAAGCTCGAAGAGCTTGAAATAAGTAATCACCCAATCACTTCACGATCATGTCGCTAATTAACCAATCAGATTGATTGATTCTCATAACCTGAACCTAATCATACACGACGAGGGTTAAAATTACGATCTTCTTAATCCACTCGTCGATACCTTCAATTTGATAGGTCACATGACCACCTTCTCGAAACTTTCGATTTTCTGATGGGTGCGACCCTCACTCCCACGTAAAATGAAAAAAATGTCATTTTCGTAATGTATTCATCGAGCCCTTCATATTTAGTACCTCACATGTCTGGATTTGTAAAAAAGAAGACGTTTTTCGGTTCTGGTCGTGTCCCCACCCACTCGACGAGGGTTAAAATTACGATCTTCTTAATCCACTCGTCGATACCTTCAGTTTGATAGGTCACATGACCACCTTCTCCAAACTTCCGATTTTCTGATGGGCGCGACCCCCACCCCCACGACGAGGGTTAAAAATGTTATTTTTCGTAATCTCCTGGAATAATCCGGTGATAAGAATCGAATAGGACTTCTTTGTAATAAGGGGGGATAACTTTGATGATAAGACTCGTTCCCAATACTAGTACTCTACAGCCGATATTAGACTTGGTAGATAATTTTCGAGTGGATTTTAGTGCAGAAGATTCAATCGGCAAGATGTTGGGATTCGATCGAAAGATATATCAAGGTCACGCAGCATCCGAAAATATGGTTGACATTCTCGCGGTTCGTAGCATTTTAGTGAATGTTGATGTGATTGCAGGAAGTTACGTCAATGGTAGCGCTTGGCCTATGATCTACTCGTTCTTTCCGGACATTTCATCTGGTTATAAGATCGTGGAGCGACCTCGAAATCTCGCCTATCTTCCCGTGGCTGTGGACACGTTGTATAGCATCGAAACCACGTTGATGGATCAGAACGGTGATCTGTTAGATCTTTGGGGAGAGAGAGTGACTATACAATTTCACATCAGAAAGATATGAAGAAAACAATTAATATTTTTAAAAAATATATATATATTTTTCTTATTTAAAGAAGTTTTAGGTTTTTATTATATATTATAGAAGAAATAACAAAAAGAAACTTATAATATTAATAATTAAAAAAAAATATATATAATCAAATCAAATCAAATCAAAAAAAATAAAATTTGAGTCAACACATAATTAAAAACGTGAACATATCTGAAGGACAGAAAGCTAAACTTCATAGAGCATTAAGAAATTGAGGCGAGGCCGTTAGATTTAAATTTAGTCTTCAAGATCTGGAGGGTGGCGGTCACGATCAGATTGCTTGGACTAAAACACAAATCAAAAGGATGGAGAAAGCGATTCGTAATCAAACAGGAATGACGGTGAGTCTCAGTCCTGCTCAACTGAAATATAATCTGAGAATGAAAAGCGGTTTCTTACCGCTATTGGCGGGACTCACAACCAAAGTATTACCCATTCTCATGAAGACAGTGTTGCCAGCTCTGGGCGTGGGAGCTCTCTCGGGACTCGCTAGTTCTGGAATTGACAAATTAATAGGACTGGTAGAGGACTGTTTTTGAAGAAGAGAGGAAACAGACTGTTTTTGAAGAATGGAGGAGCTGTTTGTCACATAGACGTCGAAGGTAAAGGATTGTATCTAGGACCCGTGACAAAGGACAGTGGTAATGCTTTTGACGGAGATGGTCTCTATCTGAAGACCGGAGAGAATGTGGAACCGATCCGTGAAGGTTTGTTGTTGGGTCCGAAATCGCCGTTTAAGAATATACCCCTTTCAGGTATGTTATTATAAAATATTATATCTCACGTGTCTTCCTTGCATTCTGATTGGCTGAAAGATGATACCCTATTTCGTGTAGTTTGCATCCACAGAACTGACCAGGCACCACACCCAGGCACTACACGTTTTCTATTTTTAGCACACTACTATATCAGTTTTCTTTTCATACTGGGCGAATAAAACTGATCAGGCTAAATTTAAAAATCGATTCACAGAGGCACAACATCCACAAAACGACCCGGAAAGAAATCTTTGTGAAAAAATGTATCGCTTTATCATTGTTGAAGTCCCATTTTTCGAGGCGTTCATTTTATTCCTTGAGAAGATGATCCATATCTCGTTTCGAAGAGAATGATCCATACCTGGGTCCAACTTTCATGAGAACGCGTCCGGATATGAAAAATCGTTTGTTTTGCTGCTCATATTATTTCGCTATTTAATTGTATATTTTGGGCAGTAAACGAATAAATAATGGAATTCAGTTGAATCTTCGGAGTTTGTATCCCGTGCTGACCAATTCGCTAATGTATATGTGTGACAAATGTGTGGAAATTATCAAACTGCGTTGTCAAATTTCGAAAATTTTAGTTTTCATTCGCGAGTTGCGCGATTCTAGAATACACAGTTCCATTTGGGGGAAATGTTTTGTTTACCCTTGCCGACCGATTCAAAATCTGTCTTCTGCTCATATCAATAATCCAAGTTAGCCGTGTTTTGGAAGAAGAAAATGTTTTTTAAAAACTACATGGTATTTTTTCTATATAACGCTGGTTGGTAGGGCTGCTACCTTGGTAATAGATTAACAAATCGGACAGATGTTTTTCTTGATGGGTGTTCGATATAATATAAGGATTAGTGCATGTCTTGTCGTTGACTACGCCCATATAGTGTCCAGTGAGGTAGTGTAGTTCCCTCCGCTTCGCGGCGGGAACTACACTACCTCACTGGGCACTATATGGGCGTAGTCAACTCCAAGCCATGCACTATTCCTTAAATAAATAACAATTAAAAACAAAAATGAAGCAAAAGGAGAGAAAACATCATCCAACAGACGTGTTAACAAAATGTTCGTTTTATGAAAAGCTTTTAGCTTCTTCTAAACATTTACACGAGTATATATCAGGAAGAATTCAACTGGAGCAAATCGTACACAACATGTGTTTAAATGTGTAGGGGACGTTGTTTTCGTTAATATTTTTATTCATGTTCCTAAATCGAAGCTATTTCGAAAGTATCGAAACGATGAAGTGTTCAAACGAAAAAAATGTGTCTTACCAAGATTATCACATGATTATTGATATCCTGGATCATTTAAAATATGAAGTGAAACTTGTAGAATGATACAATTACGTGAAATATCCTTACAGTATTTATTGCACGAAAAACGTAGTTAATCTATTCGATCGTGGTGGTGATGAAAATATTGAAAAATCCATTCGGATGTGTTTTGAATTTATTCACATATTACACTCGTTCATTTCAAATAGATCGTGGATCGAATTTGTTAAAGGGTTAAAAATCGTTATTGATTATTACCCATATCATTCTAACGACAACGATAACGATAAAAAAATGATGGTTTTATCGAAATATGAAAAGGATAAAATCCTTCTTTCGAAACAAAATGTCATCTCTTTCCTATAGCATGTGTGATGATAATAATCAATAAGAAGTATTCATTCATTCAGTTGATGATGCGATGAATAGAATATGTTGTTATAAAAAAATGTAATATATATATTAAAAAGAAAATTGAAAAAAAAAATAAAAAATAAAAAAAAAAATGATACGAAAAAAATAATATAAAAAAAAATTATAAAAATTATTTTTTTAGGACTTAGAAATTTTTTTTTATATATATATATATAATAATTATGAGTAAAATGATTGATTCCATAGAATTGAGGGCTTGGTTTCTTTGAAGGGTGCTGTGCAGAGCTTACGCGATCCACGTGAATGAACAACTTCCTCACATCTTGCATGAAAGATGCCTCGGCTGTCAGGAGGAGAAAGAGTTTAACCACGTTAATCATTCATGTCTTATGATGGAATGGGAAGACATTGTCACCACGTATTTCATCCCCGCATTGGAATATGTTCTTCGCAATGACGTGATCGAATGTTGGAAGCAATTCATGTCTTGCGTCGGAGAACCCGAACCCACTAATTCAGAAGAATTGAAGTTAGCACATCGAGGTCTCACCACCGAAGACAGGGGACACGTTTCGGAATTTTTGTTGCAAAGGGTGTGACCACTAAAAAATTTTTTTCGGTAAATAATAAGGGATTAAAATAAAAACAAATACATAAAAAATAGATATAAATAAATATTTAAAAAAAATGAAAATGGAAACTCAAAGTAAAAAGAAGTTTAATATCGAGCCCACAGCACCTTGTCTACCACCACCAGAACTAGAACGAGGAGAAAGTGACAACGTGGCACAGAGGTATCGAATCGAACAAATCAATAAAATTCAATTGTATCTGATTTGAGAAAAAGATTCTCATCATTCGCTCAATAAGAAATATTTGAGATTAGAGAAATTTGTGAATGGTGTGGATTTGACTCACATCACAGCCTCTATGCGTTTGAATGTTGCCGGAATCAGTCTATTGGATCCCAAAAAGATTCTGGAAGCAATCGATTGAAATAAAGTATATATATAAAAAAAAATAATAAATAAATATATATATATATAAATTTTTAAAAAAAATATGAAAAAATAAGTAATTAAATATATATGAAAAAACCCCAAATGTATTGCATCAAATGCAAAAGAGTTACCAATGCAGTTAATGTTAAAAAAGTACTGACAAAAAATAACAGTTCCATGCTTCGTGGAACATGTAAAGTGTGCGGTTTGACGAAGATGCAATTCATCAAATGCTGTTCTGACCTGACAAATAAAATGATTAATAATCTACCCTTCGAAATGCATCTGCCAGGACATCCATTCGTGGGGCCCGGCACGAAATTAAATAAGAGATTGAATCGACATCTGACTCCTAAATCTTGGAGCAAACCCCTTAATAGGGTGGATTCGGCCGCTTATGCTCACAATCTTCTGTGATACGCTAAACATCCCGATGTCGAGACTCGTAATCAAATCTGCGATAAAAACATGTTGATGACACTGAAAAATATACCGAATCCCACTAGGAGAGAGAGAATCTAACGTTTGCTGGTCGGTAAAGTAATCGGTACCAAATGTCGATTTGGATGGGGTGATAAAAAAACGTGTCCAGAAAAAATTATTAATGAATGCATTGGCGAACAAACTACACAAACCCATCACACGTAAATTTTGAAGGAGAAGGGTGTTTGTGAAGGGATTGAATCAGATCTGGTCGACATGAAATCGGATTCGAGACAGAACGAGGGTGTTAAATACATACTGATGGTCATTGACATGTTTTCGAAATACGGATGGATGAGACATCTGAAGAATAAATCGAGAGCTTGCGTGGCCGAGACTGTGAATAGCATATTCGCATTGTCTTCTCGAAAACCGGATAAATTGTGGGTGGACAAGAGAAAGGAGTTTTTCAATGCTCCCGTTCGTCCGTTGGTCGACCTCTATTCCATCGAAAATGAAGGGAAAGCTAACATGATTGAATGCTGGAATAGAATCATGAATGAAAAAATGCACAAGTATTTCACAGCCAATAAGACCAAGAAACATATCAACGTCCTGGACGAACTGGTCGAAGAATACAACAACACACGAAACAAATCGATCAAGATGATGCCTGCAGAAGCTAGCGAACCTCAGAACGAAAAATGCGTCTCTGTGAATCTCTATCCCGAAAGATTAAGATCAAGAAGGTGTCCAGATCACCGAAATTTGCAGTCGACAATCGAGTGACAATCACTTCTTATAAGTCACTCTTCGCAAAAGGTTACACTGCTCGATGGACTGAGGAAATCGTTACGATCATTAGAATAATTCACACAGATCCAGGGACTTACAAAATAGAAGCGTTAAAGGATGATGAAGATGGCAGCAGAGAAATCATTGGAATATTTTACGAACAAGAACCAACCCTTCACTTTTTTTACACATATATAGTAAGGAAAAAAAAATAAAATAATTATAAATAAAATAATAATTAAAAAACAATTAATAATAAAAAACAAACAAATTAACAAAAAAAAAACAAATGAAAAAATCATGACGATTATATTAGATATAACTGAACGTCTATTGAGAGACGAAAGCATTCAAGAATACGAAGTTCATGAGTATGAAACAGTGACTGGAACCAGTCTGAACAATGCCGGAGAGATAAGAATCAGCTTTGAGACTCAAGATCTGTTTGTCCACCCCAGCGAAAGTTACATAGTGATACAGGGACGCCTCACGAAGGAAGACGTAAGAGATTACGCCGATGACGACGTAGTCACTCTAGCCAATAATGGCATGATGCATCTGTTCCGTAATATAAAATACATGCTCTCGGGGCAAGAGATAGAATCTTTGTTTCATCCCGGGCAGGCCAGCACGATCTATAGACTCTTGACGTATCCAGACGATTTTTCGAAATCTGAAGGACTCAAATCAATTGTGGGTGAATGACACCATCGCCAACATGAGTCCAGCTAATGCCGGTGCCGCCAAGAGATTCGACTATGTCGTCAAGACGTCGAGACCCAAAGGAACGTTTTCGTTCAGGATACCTCTGAAACACATATTGGGATTCGCAGAAGATTACAATAAGATTTTCTACAGATTCAAACACAATCTGATGATTCGAAAAGGAAATGACGAAGCCTACATGAGACTCGCTGTGACCGATGCTGGTAAGATACACCTGAACAAGATATCTTGGCTTGTTCCGCACGTGCTGCCGTCACTCGCACAGAAAGTACATCTCTACAAGATCATAGAATCCAGTGGGATTTAGAATGAGACATGGCTAGTATTCCATCATACACCAATCACTTTGATTGGAGATAGACTGTGAAATCTGCTTCGGAAAGACCACGATTCATCATAGTGGCATTTCAGACTGACAGGGATGGGTCTCAAGAGAAAAATCCTTCCCTGTTCGATCATTGTAACTTGAGAAACATGCAGCTATTTCTAAATGCCACGAGATATCCAGCCATCGATTATAATGCATTTTTCGATACGAAAGATTTCTGCAGGCTATAACGTGAATCTGCTGATTTCAGAAAGAAATATCATCGACTGGACAAATTAATGGGTAATCCAAACTTCACTCCCACTGAATACAAATTGATGTATCCCCTGTTCGTATTCGACATCAGTAAACAGAGCGAGGAACTCAAGAGTAGCATCTTAGACATTCAGACCAAGATGCAGTTTGACAGGAACGTGCCAAAGAGAACCGAGACTTTTGCCCTAGTCCTGTTGGATAGAGAGTTAGAATTCAAATCGGATGGACAAAAAATGTCCATCGTTTGATGAAAGAATAATAATTGAAAAAAAAAATTAAAAATACCAAAAAAAGTAATAAATAAATAATTAATAAAAAAATAAATAAATGTGATTGGATTTTAAGAAATTGAATATTCCAATTACATTTATTTTTTTTATTTTGAGTTGTCTCCCCTGCATCTCTAAAAAGTTCTATATATTTCAATTTTTTTCACTGTTTGTTCAGAGGATCGAGTTCGATCAACAGAGAGACCATGGAGGTGGCGACTTTTGGATTATTGGTTTTTGTGTTGAAATTGATCCTATCCCCCATCTGCACACTGAGAGGTACACTGAAGACGCTTGTGTTCGAGTGTTGATCATTCATCTTTTCGACGCTGTACCTCTTATCAGTTTCCACACCGTTCACCACGAGACTGACGACTGCTCTATTGCTCAAGTCCGTAGAAGCCATACTAATTTGAATAATCTCGCCTCCGACGGGCATGGGATATCATATCAGACCGTGCAGCGATCCGTTACCTCCGTGCCCAAAGGATCATTCGGCTTTTTCCACTTCTAATGTGCCGCTCTCCTCGGCCCAAACGGTGATCAATTGTCTAGCATATTTTACCTTTTCCATGACGGAGATCAGAGTGCAGGCATCCGACATGTGTACATGATCCGCCAGATTCGTGTGTGCGTGTCCTCCCATGTCCAGTTTGCCGTCCATGATATCACCCTTTCTCCAGACCGTGTGTCTGTCCATGTACTCTCTGCTGACTGTGCTGGAAGTGAATTCCGGTTCGTCATCGAGACCAAATAGATTGTAACCGTCCACGTCCATGTCGATGCCGGCCTCCATGGTTCCTCTGGGTTTTTTGTTCAGATGTTTGTCGACTTGAGATTCCAGATAGCATTGAGAATCCTGTAGGGCGGAATCCACATAGCCTTTGTTGACCACCGTTGAGTCTTCATCTACATCGTCGATCTGGGTAAGATTCAATATCTTGTTGAATCCTGCATCCAGATCCGATTTCATTTCTAGCTCATCATTATTCTTTCTCAGTTCCAAGTCTACATATTGTTTGGTCACCGCATTGTTGGGATTCATGGGAATGGACACGTTGGTTACCTTGTTAAAATTCGCGTTCCATTCGGACTGCATCACTTTAAGTATGTAGCAATCTCTCAGATGTTTACTGATTCTCGCGTGAGCATCGTCTGCATACCTTTTAGTGGCGGCATCAGTCGAATTTATATGATCCGCGAGATTCACCACTCATTTAGATTTCAAGTCGAGAACGTTCATCATGTCTTTATTCACATAATTATCTCTCATCATCTGCCAGAAATTTTCGTCTCCAAAATCAACGTATTTTTTAGTCGCGGCATCTGCCAGATCAATTGGTTTGGGAAGAATGTAGATTTTCTTATTGTTAGAGTTTAAAGGTTCTTCTCAGGGTTAGTATCTCCGAACGTTTCATTGGTCCAAGTTGGCAATGTCACCACCGCCAACAACTTCGATCGTTTTTCTTTTCTTTCTAGAGGGACCTTCATTATCGTCAGCGTGACCAAATTTATCAACTGGCATGTTTTGTTTTTTTTCTATTATTATTATTTAATTTTTTTCTTTTTTTATTATTTTAATTATAACTTCATTTTTTTTATATTCTTTATTTATATATAAAAATGTTTTTCTCCTCCTTCAATATAAGTCATTGAGAATATCCTGAAAGTGATCTCCTTCCGACCATCCCTTGAGAATGTAGAGACACAGGTGACCACAAAACACTCGATCCAGTGCTTGCTCTCATTCGGTATTGCAAATAACTGACATTAAATAGTTTCTCTTTTCTATCGGCAGAGAGATTCCATAGCTATTGAAATAATAATTTTTATTCCGGTTCGAAAACCATTTGACCAAATGCTTGCCCTCACGTCTGATATCATCTAGATTTAAAATTCCACATTCCGAATCGTCTTTTTTTCCTCAGAAAGGCATCTCTAGAAAATACACCTCGAAAATGCTTGATTTTTAAATCTTTTGCTGCCTTTGACAGATCAATGTTGGGTAGGGGTTTGTTAGGTAAGACGACTCCTTCTGAGGATATGTGTTTTATTTTCTTATTCATAAATATGTTTGTTTTTTTATTCTTCTTTTTTAATTTATAACTCATGAGTTTTTGTTAAACTTACAACATTTTGATGTCTTCAGTCATACGGCATTGATCGTGTGTGTATTTTATCCTCACATATAATTCTCATATCGTCATCAGACGTCAACGCAATCTTATTGATTTCTTTGGTGTACATCTCATGCCTTTCTCTTCGAAGCGCATTCATCTTTTATGCACCGTCGAACCTTCAAAAAGACACTCTTTATACTCTTTGAAAGCGATGTTTTTATTCATCACACAGGCTTGATCACCTTTACATCTCTTGATCTCTTCACCGTCGAGGAGATTTTTATAATCCCTGGTGGGTACGGATGTGGGATGTGAAAATCTCACCCGAGGGCAAGATATTTGGGCCAGACACGAGGCTTGCCGAGTGTCTGGACCAAATATCTCGTCCCGAGGGTGAGATTTTCCCATCCCACACCCGTACCCATCAGGGATTATTTCTCTCCCCCACCATACAACGGTTACGTTAGCCAGAGGTAATCGGCGGTCACGTGCTGATATAATCAACTCATTTGGTATTCGTTGTTTTGAAAAACTAATGACACTATCGGAAAAGGCATGCAAAAGTTATGTATATACCAAAGGTATATACCACGAAATCAATTAGGAACGGTGGCATCTTGGGGTTTAAAGAGTTTTAGAGCATCAAACTTTGATCACACGGCATTCTGATGACGTCAATATAAATAAGTTGGTAGCAAGAAACTGATACGATATGCATAACGTCATAATAACGTTGTAAATGTATAACGTCACGTGGGTGGGGTGGGATACATCTGTCTCTCCCTGCTATCTCACCTGGACAGACGTATGTTACACATGCAGTGGGGGGAGAAAAGTGTACAATTTTGGTCTCAAACCCACGAATTCGGTGATCTGTCTTCTACCGCTCTCTTCTTTGAATTTACCCAACACCTTTTTTATTGACACCCGTTGGAATCTTAGATGGGTGATCATCGGGATAATTACTCGTGTCGAACCATTCATTCACGTCTGGCGCTATGTCCTCATAGACATCTCTAGTCTCCATCTTGTAAGCCAGACCGTCCGTGTCGGTGAACAATAGTTTGGCTTTCGAATCGAATTTGGATTTTAAGTAATCATAGTGAAACTGGTACATCAACTGCTTCCTGACGTCTAAGATGACCGCTCCGAGATAACAGGGTTTGTCGAACTTCAGATGCGTCTTTTGCTTGTGTACGGCCACTAGATTTTCGTCGAATATGAATCTATGTTGATAATTGGGTTTCGAGATTAATTTTATAGACCTTCCTTCAGACGTGACGAGTTGAATGCCGGTTCTATTCCTAATGTTTTCCATAGATTTCCCATACACGCAATTGTTCATGAGTTTGAAGAAATCTTTTTCGAAGTCGCTCTCAGCCTCCATTCTTAAATTTGTGTTGATGTATTTTTTTCATCCAAGGCTCCTCGTCGAATCGAATGATTCAATGCATGTCGATTAATCTCATCCCACGATCGATGTAACATTTCGGATTTTCGCAATAGACCACGTACTTGTGTTTGTGATTTAAATTGGGAATGACTTCACTTCCATTCGGGAGCAAGCGGATAATCGTTGTGTAGATCATGTGACGTTTCCGGATAGTCCAAATCGACCCTTAGAATACAAGCATTGTGTCTCCCTTTTTGTTTTTCTTCCATAGTTTCGACCCATTTGAAATTTTCTATCAGTAAAGGATGACTCATGGCCCAATTGTACAAATTATTAGCATCGCAATACTGTAAGTATTTAATCAGTTTTTTTCCGAATCGAAGTCTTTTCCCATGTGAGAATTATTAGTAGCTTTAGCATATCTGGTGGAAATGATAGAGACGCCACCTCTCACGGCCTTTTCAAACATGAGCAACATGTCGACGTCCATTAATAATTCCAATCGGACTTCGGTCATCTTCAAAAGAACATCCCAGGCAAGACTGGGTGCTGTTAAATACCAAGCCAGTTCTAGTTCGTAATATCGATGACACACTCGTCGAAAATTTTCGAACACGTCGGCCAAGAGAAGCACGTCGGCTTTGAGATAGAGGTCGTGATAATCTCTCAAGGATTTCATGTCGAATAATCTCCACACTTTTTGCATGTGTTCCTAACCATCATCGGAAATGTGGGACTGGTATAATTTCGAATAAAAATCTCCTTTAGGAGGTGGTGCGGTGTCATCGAATTTCTCGAGATCACTCATATAATCGTAAGGGTAGACGCCTTTCCTCAGCATGACGTCCACCAATTGTCATCAATCGAAATGTTTACTCGTGATTTTAAATTTCTCCCTAATCAAACCGTCAACTAATTTTTCCAGACTGGTTGACGTGAATTTATAACTGTCGATGAAACGTATCTCTCTACAAATGGGAATCGTTTTCTCAGTCGATCCATCGATGACTATCTTTTTATCAACAACCTTCCATTTAGTGAAGGAAATGTGTTTTTCGTCATTGTGCGCAATGCAGCTCAACTCCCCATCGAGACACCCATATTCTTCACAAACAGGTGACTGTCGTAGCTCGAGAGATTGTGAAATATCACCGATATTAAACTAAATTACATTTGTTGTGAGCAGTGCCACGTCACAAACCCATGTAGTGATTGTGATCTTTAACTTTTCTATTATTTTTAGATCCATTACCGAATGGATGTCTACAGATGTGACATTCAGTGGTTTTATTGTATGCTTCCCATTGCTCTGACGTGATGATTATGACTTTGGATTTTTAAAATTTTTTGTATAATTCTTTAATTTTCGTTTCTAACTCTTGCACGAATTTTTTAGCCATGTCATCGCATTCCGAACGTTTAGTGTAGACGAATAGACCTGATGATTCTCGATCGTCGAAAGAACATTTCGTGTAATAACAATAGCCCGAAGGTACGTGCTTCTGCTATTTTTCAGCTTAACTCATACGCTCGTCGGGCTGGCAAGAATTCATTTTTGTGGTGAAACATTCGAAATCAGCATAGATGGCAGTTCTAATATTCTACTGTGGTTGTAAAAGTCCACATAAGTATTAGGTGTAGGCATTTAGACGGCAACGCTTCACTTTTCGTTGCAATATTCCTGATGATGCGTCAACGATTCTTGATGATAGAACGAATTCATGCAGTTGAGACAGAAAAATCTCTCGCCATTATGTTCAGCAATTGACTCAAAATTTTAATCCAGCAATAATGTTGATTGTCATTCTCGGAAATGAATAACAAATTAACAATCTTTTCTCTCTCTTTGTGCGATGCCAGTCTGAGGGGATAGACTTTTCGTTTTTCAATGTCACATCACAAGACGTTCACGGCCACAGTGGGATTTACCTTTTGGAAATGCTCGATGTCTTCCAACCACGTCCCGTCCAGTCAAGATTTTTACAAGACTCCACGTACTTGAAAACTCTCCGGCATTCTTTTTTACGGGATACAAGGCCGATGTGATCGCCCATTTGAAACACTCGCTATCATCTTCATTTGTCACGTTAATCATGGCATTTTTATTAGATACGAAATAAGGCAATTTTATATAAGAAGACATTCACAAAAGATCGTGTCTGTGCACATGAATCTCGAGATTCAATACCCTCTCGAACATCCAACCACTTCCCTTGAGATGATAATGAGCGAGCCATAGATTCCAACATCTTGTCTTTCATCACTTCGTAAGCATCGGATAATTCATCGTCTCTAAACACAATCTCGTATTTAGATTGGAAAGAGGCATCTTCCACCACCACTCTCACTCATGTTCGCGTCGACCCTTTTCATCAGACAACGCATGATCATTTTTATAGACCATTAACTAGATGTTTTCGAAACACATCCAACACTCCACTCTTTGCCCATTCCGTGAACGATTCGGGATCGAGATTAGCGAGACCGGTAATCATGTTGAAAGTTTTAAAATATCCTTTAATGGGGACATCTCATTCTATCGGAGTCAACGATTTCTCTACCACTTTGATTAAGATTCCTTTTATCGCATCGAGTCCCTTATTTTCATTCACCGCTCTCAAGACTTCACCAATCGTTTTTTTTTGTAACGAGTCATCATCTCGAACCACATCACTTTTCATTTTTTTTTTATTATTCTCTTTCGAAACCTCTCCCTCCACTTTTCATTTAACCCTTTACCCAACGTAACGGCCAAAACCGGCCAGCGCTATTCTCAAAAATCGCCAATTAATTTTCAAAATATTTTCATTTTTTGTCTCAAAAACATAGGTTATGACCCCTCGTTGGAACGAGCTCGTCGAGCTCGTTCCAACGAGGGGTCATAACCTATGTTTTTGAGACAAAAAATGAAAAAATTTAGTTATTCAAGAATTTTTTTTGCAAGTGACGTCTGCTTTTCATGTTAGGTAAAGGGTTAAGAGCCTTCTCCTTAGTATCCACAGTCGTTTGTCGATGTTGTTTTGTCGTCGCCATCTTCTCATTTTTCACGATTCGAGTTTTTTTTGTCACTGCCATAGATCTTTTGTCCACTCCCTTTCCATCGAGCAAATGACCGATGCATTCGTTTTTTCATGTATTTAACACCTTTCAAATTCAATGCCTGATGCACTTTGGCTTGTAATTTCACCAGTGTTAGATCACGGGTCTTAATTTTTATTGTTGACGCAGCTTTTCATGGACGTATCAATACAAAGAAATATGAGACTCAATTTGAAATTTCTGGGCAATTTGTGGAAATTGAACTGAAATTTCAATTTGAAGCCCATATCTTTTTGTATTGATACGTGCACCGTGACTAGAAAAGCTGCACCAACAATAAAAATTAAAACACCGGCAGTTTCTCAGTTTAAAGTGTTTATTTGGATTAGGCCGAGAGGGGACTGGGGTGAGATAGGTGGCAATGCATAGTTGTGACGAAATACCGACAAGCCCACCGTGAGATCTTGACAAATGAAGGGGGGGGGGGGGGGGGGGGGAGACTTACTCGGAATTTCAATTTGAAGCCCATATCTTATCCATTAAAAGTTAGGAAGTTTGACGAAACACTAGGATGCATTATTAGAACGAGTCCCGGGGGGGGGGGGGGGTGGTGGGGAGGGGGTGGGGAGGGTATAGTTTAGTGTGGGAAAATATCAAATTAAAAGACAAACACTTACTTTTCATTTCTTCATTGGAGAAGCTCAATGGGAGTCTTATCTCATTTTCTGTAACTTCCCTGTCAAAATCATCCGTCCATCCAGTGAAATGCACTTGATAAGTCAGCGCGGTCTGTCCATTTTCGTGAATAGATTTAATTCTCCCTTCTTCCCAAATACCGAATGCGTCCACTGCCTGAATTTTAGTACCAACCCTCATATTCCCTTTAAAAGTGTTCAGCAAAACATAATATGTTGTCTTCGCATAAATGACGATAAACGACGATTTACAAGTTTTAATTAAAAGATTAATTAGAAAATCATTATTTATGTAGAACATCGGATCAAGAGAGCTGTCGTAAATAATCCCAACATTCCGTGCAATGTTTCTATTGGCTGATATATACTGAACAGGGGCTAGAGAAACTGCTGGAAATTGTTGGTAGATATGGGAACACTTGGCGGCTCGAACTAAATGAAAATAAAAGCAAGGTAATACCCGTTGGACGCAAGGTAGATATGACGAAGAGATGGAAAGTGGGGGAGCTCTCAATCCCCGAAGGGGAAAGCAAACAAATCACTGTAGGAGAAACGGGAGAGTATGAGTATCTAGGGGTAAGCATAAATATAACGGGAAGAGGGGTGTACAGAAATTACTCAGCCAAACTGATTCTGAAGGGGAAAAGAATTCTGAACCAACTAAAACTTTTGGGGAAAAATAGTTTCAATAAGGTCTTTGTGGGGAAAACACTGTGGGAGAGGGTGGGTTTACCAAGTATAACGTATGGCACGGACGTGATTCCATTAAACCAAACCGTTATTAAGAAGTTGGAAAGTACTCAGAATGATGCCGGCAGATGGATAACAGGGTCGAGTAATGCTGCAGCTTTGGAAGCAGTAAGGGGGGAGCTTGGGTGGATGAAAATCAAGGACAGGGTAGATTTGGGAAAACTGTGTTACTTTAACTACTTGAGAAACCTGCCTGACAACCGGTGGTGCAAATTGATGCTCGATACCATTTGGAATTCTAATATAGAAACGGGGTGGTCAAAACATGTGAGGGAACTAATGGACAATTACTCTATAGAGGTCACAAACATAGAAGTAGGAATGAAAGAAGGCAAAAGGTTTGTCAAAGAGAGAGTCATGGAAGATTGCAATCGAAACTGGCGAGCAGGGGTTAGCGTGAAAAGATCACTGCAGGGGTTACAATATAAAGAAAAGCCAGCTTTTGAGAAGTACCTAGATGGCACCTTTGGAGGGTCACTGCTGTTCAAACTGAGATCAAGATCACTGGAGCTTCGGGGAAAAATTGGGAGAGATGGGGAAAAGGGATGCCAAATGTGCCACTCTGGAGTAGTGGAGACCCTGGAACATTTTCTCTTGGAATGCCCACAGTATATACCTCATAGAATAAAATTTACTGGAAGAATAATGCAGAAGTGGGGTGAAGAAACAAAGGATAGATGGCTGAAGGGGGACACGAGGGAGAGGGTAGGAATGCTTATTGAAGAAATTGAAAAAGAGGAAGTGAGGGACACTATTAAGCAGTTTATATCTGAATGCTGGGAGGAGAGGAGGGGAAGAGGGAGTGGGGTGCAGGGGGAATGATGGCCTTCTCTTATGAGGACCGCGACAAATCAGCGGCTGGCCAAAGAGTTATTATTATTTGTGGAAGCTAAGATGAGGGCGTTCTTGTTATCATTGTGCTTGAAATTAATTCGCATTCATAACAAACTTGTTGTTTGTCATTTATGCTGTATTTTTGTTTAAATAAATAGTTGATTCCTAGTGGGGGACAAATAATTAGTTAGTCTAAATTAATTTTTGTCATGTTTGAAAACGAATCGATGTATTAATTGCATAAACACAGAATTTTTTTTCATATGCGACTGGATATCAGTAACTCGGTTTCATCGAGAAATGAGCCGCCTTTGATGTCTGGATTTCCCCGTGGTTTTTAATTAGCCTCACAAAAGGGGTCGTGGACCCCTGAAGACAATGTGTTCACGGGGTGTGACGAAAGGGGGTTTTAAATGGAGCGTACACGTAATGTCACGCATGGATTCAATCAATTGTCCTTTAGTTTAAGAATGGCTGTAATTTTTAATTCCTAGATTTAATCGGTACTTTTTCAACTCGAGTACGGTAGAGGAATATAACTTTTCCACGACAGACGCTTTTGTTTTTGTCATTTTTTTGTGTTAAACTTTTTATTGAAATTATAATATGTTAGGTTTTTTTTTTAAATTTTTTTTCCGAATTTATAAGCTTCTTATTTATGTATGTATATATTATTGAAAACATCAATTTTTTTTAATGAAGATAAATTTGTTAACACAAAAACACTTAACACAAAAATAAATTAAGACGATTAGGTCCATCGCATCCGAACTAATCGTTTATATCCCTACGCCACCCCTCCCCCCCCCCCAAAAAAAAAAAACGAAAAAAAAAAATTTGACGACTGAGTCCCATCAGTAAAAGCAAAAAAAAAATGTATACCACAAAAAACAAACACTACCTCACATTCCCAATTCATTCCAAACAGAGGTGAATAGTCACATGCATCATAAACACACTCATCCCAGATTCACATTCACTTCGTTCAGTAATGAATGCAGACGTTTTGAAAACTGGTCCTATTTTTTCAAACAAAACACAGCAATATGTGCGTGGTTATATTTCACAGTGTACACTTCAAAGTAGGAAAAACATCCGGTTATTTTTATTATGCAAAAATGAACATTCTAGGTGGTGAAAGCAATCAGGCTCGATTGAACTATTAATCAAGTGTGAAAACACACACATTCCTCAACTGAAAGAGATAAAAGAAATGAAAAAGCTCTTTAATAGGTTTTTGAGTGGAGATTAAAAATCTATCTATAATGGGCTTCATAATTTCACAACCGAGACAAGCATATTCACTTTAAAATTATCATCTCCTTGCTGATAAATCCATTGGAAAACCAAATTCACCTTCTCAAATGTTAGTTCTTTCCCAGGGATTAGATTCAATCTGTGAACTAGTTCTTTGGAAATATTCGGATATACATTACTCCCGTAGAACAGTGATAAATCGTATGGGTCGAAATTTTCTATCTTCTCCGAGAAGATTGCAATAGATCGTCTTGACATCCGTTCATTAAATCCGAGCGACCTCGTTCAATTTCAAAGGTAAGACATATTTGTCGTATTCCTCTGTCAACCCACTAGTATCCACGTCTTTCAATTCAATAGCATAGTGCAATTGCAATCTATAAATCTTACTATCAAACCTCGAATATCTTTCGACCCTCTTCAATTTTAATACAGATTTTTTAGGTGTTGTCGACTTCATGACTGATTATTTGTTTTGTCATCGTCTTGTTGCATTTTTTTATAAAGAAGATTAAATTTTGTGTTTTTTTTTTAAATGATAACAATTCGTCCCCTGAGTTCCAATGTGTTCTATGTGCCTACTGGCACATAGAACACATTTGAACTCAGGGGACGAATTATTAATGTTTTTTTGTTTTTGTTTTTTCTTCGTATATATATATACACTTCATCAAATATTTTATATAACTTCGTCAAATTGCCGTCATGCTCGGAAGTTTACTTCCTTCTAAGCGGCTTTCATTTTTGACTAAGTATTATTCCGTTACGTTAAGTGCCGTACCAATGTGTATCGCGTCATGGGAACGTAAACTTTAGCGTCACACAGATCCTAATTGTTGAATGGGAATTATAAAATTGATTGAGATACGCGTACGTCTTACAGATCGATTTATTATTTGGCAAGTGGCCGCCTAGCTCCTAATCACGAACCCGTCTATAAAATCGCCGATACATATCTTCCTTGGGTGGCAACAAGTAAAGATATGTTCCGCATTACACCACAGGGTATAAACCGTATAATCCTTTAGCCGGAAGTGGAGATAAGCGAGGCGAGAGATTTCTATTTTTATCTCAAAGTTTCAGTCGCAGCGTATCCAAGATCACCAAAAACAAGATTTTTTTAATAAAAGGAATGACCGAAAAAAAGCAAAATCAGTAAGTATGTTATATAAAACAATATTTAACAATGAAACGACACAACTTAATGGAAAAATTTACTCTTGTAGTATGAAAAAACACCTGCTGATCATCTCCGAAAATGAATTTCTCGGGCAAATTTCTCCTTCAAATATCGTTTTTCACATGTTCGCACAAATGTAACATGTTAAAATCATAGATCGACAGATTCGGCGTTCAATTCCACACCAGAAACTATCAACCATAACAACGAAGGAGGTTCGGTGCTACTGAAACTGTTCAAAATATAATGTCACCTTATCGATTTTTTTATACTCCCAGTTGTATACGCTCGTATCTTCAGTTGATGAGTCGTATACATTTTTTATGCTTGTCGGGTGACCCTTTCGATGTGAGAATATGGTAAATTTGGAGCCTGTAAGTTCCGAAAGCAAGATAGGCCTATTCGCGCACAAGCCGGATTGAATGCAATATTGCATTGCGTTGAAAAAGCGAACCACAGGTTACCTTTTTAAACGCAGAGAAATAGCCCATTTTACTGCATTACAGAATCTAGCGATAGCGGATTAACTATATGAAGATGAGACTGGTTTTATGGCATAGCGTAACAATGTCAGATCAAGTTGGACCGCATTATTTACTGTAAGTTGACTCTTTCAGACACAATTTGTTCCAAAACACGTTTTGGGGGTGAAATAATTTTTTTTTTTTTTTTTTTTTTTTGGGGGGGGGGGGGGGGGGAGGGGCAGTCCGGATTTTTTCGGACACTCAGGATTCTTTCGAATTAAGTGGACCTCAGCTCCACATCCTCGCCCACCCCACCCAGAAAATAAAAATTCCCGTACGCATATGGCAGTATAGATAGCACGCAATTATAATTTTATGAATTTTTAGGCTCAAGCACCAATTTGTTAAGTTCTTAAATCATCGGGTCTGTAAATTTCAGTGAACTACAAAAGGTATAACATAAACTCACGGCTATATTTAAATAGGCTCTTGTGCTTTGCTTCTTTACATGATAACAATTTGTTGAGTTCTTAACTTTTGTGGGTCCCTAAATTTCAATGGACTGCAACAGGCAGACCAAATATCTAGCAGACTCCAAAGAAACATTCATGCTGAACGTATTTACTGTAGTTTAAGGGCACCTTTCTGCAACTGCAGCTAACTTACCCAATTTTTAGTTGTTGGGTAAGTTAGCTATAGTTGCAGAAAATTACCCCCCCCCCCCTACCCACCCAGACACACGCGCGCGCGTGCGCACTTTTACAGAGTGTTGGGCATGCTAGTATGATCTAGAGAGAATACATGCTCCCAAAGAAAGAAAAAAACACACAAACGAATGGGTAAACCAATCGAATGAATTTAGAAGCGAATCTAATAATGAAAGGAGCAGAGAATTCGAATTTGCAGCGTTCAACAGTCCTCATCTGAGGAGTCAGTTACACCAGCCTCAGAATCACTGAGCATGTGAGTTTTGGCCCTCATTTTTCAAAATATCCCACAGAAAACCCGCAGACCCTCACCACCGAGAATGGGATACGGCGATATCGCCTCTTGTGCTACCCCCTCCCCCTACCCCCCCCCACCCCCACCCCCCACACACACCATCTAACCACTGTGCGGCTCGGATGCTGCTGCACAGCACACGGTGACCATACATGGTGATCCCCTTGGGATTAGCTCTGATAGCCCCACCCCCGCCTCACCCCCAATATTTTTACCTTCCTTCGCTCCTGAATAATCAACTATACTCTACTTTAAAAATAAATATGTGGAACTGATTCAAATGAACGCCTTTCCAGTGTGTTATCGTATTACTATAAACAAAGAAAAAATATCGTATACATGTAAACTACATTTTTAAAATTGCATGTTGGAGGTCTGTGTAAAACAAAACGCAAACGAAGAAAATAACCAAACGAATATATTTAGAAGCGAGTCTGATAACGAAAGGAGCAGAGAATTCCAATTTGTTGTGTTCTTCGACTGGATCTTTAGCCTGTGTGGAGTCTGTCTCTCTCCGTGCAGAGGACAGCCATTTTACTTCCGCTCCCAATAGGACGACACGCCGTGACATCATCAACCCCGCAACTGATGCTGCCAGAGAGGGTTCAGATACCTCCATATCTTTTCTCAGCCGGGGATCCGCGATCCCGCGACTTCTGGCACGAGAGACCATCGAACTTATCCACCACTCTTTTCAACTTGTCACCCACATTTAACCTGGGGTGGGGTTACGTTCTTCAATGAGAGTAAATAATTTCAGTTTACAGGCGTGACAAACTGGAAAAATATATCAGTAAAATATATTAGTTGCAGGTGTATTTTATAGAATAATGTAATGGCCGGTCTGGGTTTGAATGAAATTGCTGAGTCGAGAGGCCGATTTGGGTGTATCAAGATATGACCAGGACACATGGCGTACAAAATTATGCCAGTTTTCCAAAAGGGTTAAGAAGGAAACTGGAGAGCAGTTTGGATAACTTTGTTGGCGGCCTGTTTGGATGATATTCTCAGAAACCGGCAAGATCGGTTCTTGTCACTCTGAAGCCGATTTGGCTAGTGACGCGTGCCAGGTGTGCGTTCCGCTTGGCTGTGCTATTAAAGTGCGGGATGACCTCCTCGCCTAGTCTCCTGTGCATCCCACTGCCTTTCACCTAGATGAAAGCAAATGGGATGCGCAAGAGACTACTCTTCGCCAGCAAAGACGAAGAGCACTTAGGGACGTTCCGACAGGGGGAGGGTGGGGGGGGGGGGGGGGGCTTACACCCCCCCCCCCCCCAATGAGGACCCTGATTTTTGAAAGTTGGAAATTTTATGGTTCAAATTTCAAAAGTTGGAAACATTTAGTTCTAAGCAAATATAGAACTAGTGATTCTTGGTTGAAATACATTTATTCTTTATAGTATGACCCACTAGTTCTTTTTCGCGCAGAACTAAAATGTTGACAATGTTCCAAGTTTGTAACTGCGTAAGCTAGCAATACAGCGAGATTGCGCTTTCGTAAATGCACACAAATAGTGTCAATTTGGAACACCGGGGCCCGCCGATTTTCTCTAATTGCCTTAAGGCAGGATTCTCTTACGTGAGAGTCCTTCACTGTTCGTCTAAATGTGACGTGCAGTGAAGGGGCCGCACGCACGAGTATCCCGCCTTCAGAACATTAAGGGAATCGGCGGGCCCCCAATAACGCCGGGCCCCGGGGTTACTACCCTCCCCCCTCCCTCTCGACGGCCCCGCACAATATAGCAGTATCATGTACCACAAGAAGTCTTTTGTTAGGCCAATTACAAAGTCTACTCATAATTATGGAGAAAAGGCCAAATATCAAGCGAATATAATGTAATTTGTACATTAATCTATAAAGAAAATTCCTTCTCAAAACCGATCATCAAATGTCGGAAACTTTTTTATGGTATCAATTTGAAATGAAAGTTTGGAAATTTGAGGATCTCACTGTGACACACACCGAGTCTGAACTACCCAGAAACGTCCCTGGGAGCATTTGGATCCGGGAGGTGTTTTGTTCTTCAGCAGGAGTGAAATGGAAATGAGAATGTGAATGGTATTGAAGGCTATCGTCGGACAATAAATGTGATCGATTAATTTGAAAGAAATGATCGCTTCGTATTTTTGACAACTTGACCCTGCTCTGAACTGCTATTGACAACAACGTAATTTAATTTCAGCTACTGTTGACCTAACTGTGCTTATCCTGCATCATGTAGAATGTTGTTTGACATTCAAGTTTCAAAAAGAAAACTGGTAACCGAAGTCTTGTTTCGAAGCTGTTTCCGTGAAGTCGTATGAAAATTAAGTGAAAATAAGATGAAAATTTATAAAATACTTATGTAAGGCGCGAATTATTCTATTTATTTCATCTTTTTGCCTTTGTCACACGCAATGGCGGATACAGGGGTGGGGGGGGGGGGGGGGGCGGTCGCCCCTCCCCCCCCCCTTTAGCTCGTGCTTGTCTCGCATGTAGGGCGTAGCAGGATTTTCATTTGGGGACAATACATGAATTGAAGGGGGAGGGGCACTACGCGATATGTGGAACGCATATCCAGAGGGTTGAAGGTTTGGGGGAGGGGGGGGGGGGGGGGTAACAGGAGCATAGTCCTCTCCTGTTGGTAGGGGTCCTGGGGACTTGGCCTGAGGAAATTTTGAAATTTCGATGCACTGAGATTGATTCTGGAGCCCCTCAGGATGTTTTATTGTGTTCAGTTGTGCCCCTAAATAGAAATTCACAAGTATTATATCCATCCAACGTCCAATTAACAACCGACATGGGATTGTTTTAGTTAACCCTGCCAAACTTTTAGGGGGCTCAGGGTCGTAATTCTTGGGCCCCCTAAAAGTTTGGCAGGGTTAACTAAATAATTTTTCACCCATCGACATTTTTCAAAGCATAGGCCTATTAATGAAGAAACGATTGATGAATTTTTACTCGCTTAGTCTAAATTAATTTCCAAAGTTTCTATTACCCCTAGCACACTGGAGATAGAATATCAAATTTCTAAATCTAGAGAGGCCACCAGAATGCACCATTTGATAGTCAATTTAAAAAAAAATTTAGTGTGGAGAACCCAATTCCCCACAAACCCTTCTCATCCAACGAGAGCTGTACGCACCATGGCATTTGATAGCTCGATTTGAAAACTTTCTTGGGGTGTGGTGGGGGACAACTCCATCCCCCAAACCCTTCTCATCCAACAAGTGCCATAGGCACGAGTTGGATGAGGAGGGTTTGGGGTAGGGTTCTCCCGTTAAAAAATTCTGGGCCCATTTCAAAATAAAAAGTAAGGGGAAATATACCTTAGAGGCCACCAGAATGCGCCATATGATACCTCAATTTGAAAATTTTCTTGGTGAAGGACACCCCAAACCCTTCTCATCCAATGAATGCCGTAGGCACGAATTGGATGAGGAGGGCTTGGGGGAGGGTTCTCCTGTTAAAGAAATCTGGGCCCATTTTTTTAAATAAAAAGTAAGGGAAATTATACCCTAGATGCCGCCAACATGCACCATTTGATGAAACAATTTGAAATTTTTGGGGGGGGGGAGAGACCCCCCAACCCTCCTCATCCAACTCGTGCCCTCGGTATTCGTTGCAGATGCCTTCAGCATCTGCCAATGCCCAACCAAGATGTAGCCCCCCCCCCAATTTTTGAACGGAAATTACGGCCCTGGGGCCCATACAGAATAATAAATTCGTCCCGGTATACCCCCCCCCCCCCCCCCCACACACACACACACACACCTGGCTACGCCACTGCTAGCATGTCTACTAGATTTCTGTTTTTTACTCAGCCGCTACGTCTTCGGCCTCACAGACCGTAATATATTTTTGGTTTGGTACGTCCCGTGGACGTACCAAACCAAACAAATACATTTCTGTCTATCAGGCTAAATTTGGACTAATGTATATGAACTGGCACCCTTCTTTGAATTTTCCAAGCTTTTGTTCCCACTTCCGCCCGCCGCGCGTCTCTATCTCCCTCCCTCACCACGTCTCCCCCGTCTCTCTCGCATCTCTTGGATGCTCCATGAAATCGGTGACCCCCCCCCCCCCCAACCACCACCACTTTATGGAACCTTCCGCCGCCCCTGCTTGTATCCTATGTAGTAAAAACATACAACGACATTTATTTCCTCCATCACCATTCGCTATGGAAAACAAATATACCGTTGAAATTATGCAAAATATATCTACTGGTCGCCTTCATTTATAGCGTCACCGACACAGCATGATTTTGAGGTGTTACATACCCCTAGCCTCAGGTACCCCATGGCTATGCTAATTATGGGTCAGGATCTTAATTGGCATAGTCATTGGGTACCTAAGCCTAGAGGGCTGACTGCTAAAAACTTTCAAACGCTCGCAGACCGCAATGTTCTCGTGAGGTTAAGTCGGTTATGACTGTAAACAGTGTGTCCAAAATACAATATTATGGTAAACGGATCTGAAGAGCATATTTCAAATTTTCTAATTCTGTCTTGAACGTATGACAGAATTTGAAATTCTGAAACCTGCTGTTTAAAAAGTGATAATTAGCCGTTCAAAAATTCAAGAGGATTTCCACCCCAGAAGCCATCAGAATGCCCCATTTGGTCGTTCATTTCCAAAAATTTTCTGTGGGGGGGGGGGGGGGGGGGAGAACCCCCCCCCCCCGCCAGAGCCCTCTACACAAGCTCGTGCCTTCGGCAGTCGCGGCAGATGCCTTCGGCATCTGCACGATTCCCCCCCCCCCCCCTTGAGAATTCCTGTATCCGCCCCTGGTCACACGGTAGGGTTCGCTTGGTGAGTATAAAGCTTGTTTTCGACCCTGGACCTGTTTGGTTTCAACACAACACTGGCGAGATATCGAGGGAATCCTGAAAATACTTTAGTTTAGTTTAAACAGTATTTATTTCAGATAAAATAAGTTCTCAAAGAACAACATTGAATATTTACAAAAGTATAGGTATGGTATACTTCATGTAGGATTCCATAGTGTTTCGCTAATTTCTCTAAAAATGGAATCGTTAAAAGCTAGATACTTATTGATGCTGCTGCTTCGAAGAGCATACTAAAAAATAGCCCATTTGATGTTTGTTCCACAGTTATTGGACACAAAAGACTGTTGCCAAAATGGGAGTGAAAATGAGAGAGCGCGAGAGGGTGAGGTGGGGGTCGGGTTAGGGATTATTGTCGAATAAACTGCTAGCTCAGCATGCTGTCAGGCAAACTGATTTCAATTAACAGAGGATTGGCGTATTGTTATAACACGCCGTTATCTGAAGTGAAAACATTTTCTTCCCATTCGACTGTCGCCCCCCCCGCCCCCCACAAACACACACTTCAACAACATAAAATAAAATAAATAGAAAAAAATAATTTAAAAAAGCCAGGCAAAACCGCAAAAGATAGACACTAAATGATCGTTATGAAGTAAGAACGACCACGGTCAAAAACGGTAAACAAAATTTTAAAAAAAAAGTCATTAAAAAGAATGAAACAAACCCCAAATATCCCCAATTGGAAAAATAATTCCCCGACAAAGCTGTGTGAATGTATGTGTGATGAATAAACAGCTCACAAATAACAATGGGATTACCTTCATAGACAAGTGATTATGGATATGTTATTTACAGATGTGAAGGAATTAGAGCCAAGGCAAAATGAAGTGTTACAGTTGTAACTGAACTAATTTACCCTAATGCATAGGTAAATTAAAAATTGAATGCCGATTGAAAAACATGGTCTGAAATCTTTCGGATGGGGGCGAAAGTTTTTCGGGGGGGGGGGGAGGGGCGGTCCTCTCGCCCCCTCCCCCGTGGTTGCAGGTTCGGTGGTTCAGTCAGTAGTGTTTCAGTTGAAAGGTGTGACGTCAACGTTGTGCATTCGAGTCTGTTCATATGGTTTGTTAACTCATTAGAGCTTCGAACATGCACAAATATGGGCATTGGAACGATCATATGGGAAATCGAATAATCTCAACTGGACGTATAATTATCACCAACTCCCGATCAACGATTTTACCAACTGGGCGTATAAAAAAATCGATAAGGTGACATTATATTTTGAACAGTTTCAGTAGCACCGAAACTCCTTCGTTGTTATGGTTGATAGTTTCTGGTGTGGAATTGAACGCCGAATCTGTCGATCTATGATTTTAACATGTTACATTTGTGCGAACATGTGAAAAACGATATTTGAAGGAGAAATGTGCCCGAGAAATTCATTTTCGGAGATGATCAGCAGGTGTTTTTTCATACTACAAGAGTCGATTTTTCCATTAAGTTGTGTCGTTTCATTGTTAAATATTGTTTTATATAACATACTAACTGATTTTGCATTCTTCGGTCATTCCTTTTATTAAAAAAATCTTGTTTTTGGTGATCTTTGATACGCTGCGACTGAAACTTTGAGATAAAAATAGAAATCTCTCGCCTCGCTTATCGCCACTTCCGGCTAAAGGTTTATACGGTTTACACCCTGTGTACACGTTGTTCACTGTTTTTAATTGTAAATTATGGACAGATCTTCCTTAGGTGGTAACAAGTGGAGATATATTCCGCGTTTTATGCGCAAATTTTGTTTTCAGCCTTAGAATTATGAGCATTCAATCATTTATCTCAGCCTCGCCCTGGTAACAGAGGCAGAAGCGAGTTCGCATGCAATATTCACACATTCAACCATTCCTTAACCTGAAATTGTTCAAACGCGTTGTTCTCCATATTCAAGTGTATTGCTTGTACAATCCCCGTATCATATCTCCCTTGGGTGGCAAAGGTATGTTCCCCGTTTCATGTTAATCCCCGTATCCGAGTCTATTACGCGCAAAATAACCGTATCATATCTTCCTTGGTGCAAAGTGAAGCGCGGAACATATCTTTACTTGTTGCCACCTAAGGAAGATCTAATGAATATGGACTTGTCTAATTGCTGCCATTGAACTGACATGGAAGATACCACTAGAGTCCAAAGGGTTAATGCCATAGATCTGTAATTACTTCGATTGCTGTCATTTTTATCAAGCTTTAGCAAGGGAATTATCGGCACCTTTCGCCAGTAACGTAAACAAGCAGTAAAGTAATAACAATAAATCAATTGAAATTTGAAGCGTATGTTTTAGTCCGTTAACAAACACAAAGGGCGGGGGCGCGGTGGCTCAGTAGGTAGAGGTGCAGGATGCAAGCCGAGAGGTTCTCGGTTCGAATCCCAACCGCGTTGCGTCCTTGGACAAGACACTTTACCCCCATTGCCCATGTGGGGGTACGGTTGGTGGTTCTCTCCGGGTACTCCGGCTTCCTCCACCCGTAAAACTGTCGTGGTCATGATTAGCCATTCTGCATAAATTAAATGAGATTAGACCTTATCTAACATACCGTTTCTCCCCTGGGTCCCTGCGCTGAAGCTGGATATACACCACGTGTGTTTTTTCCATGTCCAGCTTCACAGAGAAGTGAAATTCACGTAGGTTTTTCGCCTTGATGCGGAATATCTTTTGAACTTACAATATCTTTATATACGAGGCCCCTTGCCCCTATATTTAGGCCGGCTTTGCCCTGACATAGCCATTGTGCAGAAATATGTGACCCTAAACACCAATAAATAATAATAATAACACAAAGGGCAGACGACACTTGCAAATAAAATTCTTGAAACATTATTTTTTTTATTTTTTTACTAAAAAATATAGCTTATTACCCCTCACTGGAACGACCTGAACTTGCTGTGTTTTGGAGACTGA
This sequence comes from Pictodentalium vernedei, assembly GCA_031216915.1. NCBI lineage: Eukaryota > Metazoa > Mollusca > Scaphopoda > Dentaliida > Dentaliidae > Pictodentalium > Pictodentalium vernedei. The sequence goes on along the minus strand of CM062288.1, from coordinate 321,702,507 downwards.
AAATAATGAAAACTGAATGGTAATTTTTGTGAATAGGGCTGGTCAGTTTTGGCCGTTACGTTGGGTAAAGAGATAAAATAGTGTATTATATGCTAGGCTGTGAATTATCGCAAATTATCTGAAAGGTATTTCTCGATATCCATCAACTCGATATATATTGAGGAATATTCCTCAGTAACATCCCAAATGACGTCACGCTACGCCGCATCACATCGCCTGGAAGGAACGACCAGATGATCTTTGTTATTGTTTTGAATCGTGCGCATTTGGGGTCGAATTGGGCTGAATACTTTGCAATAAAATGTCTCATAGCATATAATGAAAAATAAAATCTACTTTAGTTTAGCCAGTATCTGGAAATTATCTCATGAGTGTAGACCTGGAAGTTTTATTTTTCGTGAGCGATTGCGCGTGTGAAAATCTAATACCTTTTGGTCCACACGATAATTTTTTTAGTAGCTTCCTAAATGACGTTACGCTTCGGTGCATGGTAGAGCTGTAGGTTTTTAAATTTCTTGTTCGGTTTCGATTTTGGTTTTTCAGGTGGAGTAAAACCTCGGTTCGGTTCGGTTTTCGGTTTGTTCATGAGGCCAAGTAAAATTCAATAAAACTCATTCTTATGTCCGGAATCATAACTGAATGGTAGTGCAATTGAGTGAAACTCAATGAATGCCCGAAATAAGCTATAATGCATGAAGAATCAGGAAGGCCAATATAATAATTACCTAAATATACAGAACTTTTATTGTGCTTGGCCATTTTTCGAGGTCTGACACCTACACGCAACTTGTGGAAAGCTGCAAACACAACTAAACTGAAATGTCGGAAATTCACAGAATGTAGCCTTCCCAGAGTAGTGAGAGTACCCAGACACTGCCATTGGCAGTGTCTGGGTACTCTCAATACTCTGGGATGGCTACATTCTGTAAATTTCTACAAGAGAGTATTTAATAAAAAAACGAAAAACCTTAGATTACGAGATGTCGACGGTTTCGGTTTCGGTTTTTAAAAAAAACTAAAAACCTTGGTCCGGTTTCGGTTAACCTACAGCTCTAGTGTATGGCGTCGCCATGAAGGAACCATCAACAGATCTTTATTATTGGCTGTAAAGTGTTTGCAGTCGAATTGGGCTGAGCATTGCGTAGTAAAATGTCACGTAGCATATAATGAAAAAGAAAATCTACGCCATTTTAGTAAAGAAAACTTTCATATCCACGATCAAGAGATAATTCTCGATATTCACGAAAATAGCGTAGATATCCTCTGTTTTTTTATATCGGGTCCACGCGCAGTATTTTTCGTGCTTTATGTAAAGGGGTATTTAGTTCATCTAATAAGGCAGCCTCGTTGTACTCTTCCAATTTGTCGGAGGTACATTTGGTCTTTTGTTTTTATACTTTTTTTATTTTAACAAATTCTGGATTAGAATTGTCAGACGACGAATGTTGCTGCCAATTTGTTATAAATTTCTTTTTCGGGTGTAATTAGTGTATTATTTTCTTCGAAGAGCCGAAGATTAGACTTTCTTTTATCTCTGTTAAATTGTTGAAGCATTTTCCAAATTAAGGTTATGGGAATGTGTTGATTATGTTTTGAAACATAATTTTCTCACGGTTCAATTGTTTTTATTTTATAAGTCGTCTGCTTTTGGATAAATTAATTCTGAGTTTATCCCTGTTATTAGTGGTTGATGGCTTATTAACCCTTTCGCTGCTACAGGTGCATATTGAGTAAGAAACCAACTGTTGACGGTCTGTGCGATAAGTCTGTACTCAGTACGGAGATACCACATACATATACAGGGAATGGATATCATAGATCGTTGTTATTCTCAATAGAACGCATGTTATGCGAAATGCCAGCGACAGACGATATGGCATTATCCATTTGATCTCAACCATTTTTCGCGTCTATGTAAATTCCGAAATACCCGAGGTAACAACGAACTCAATAGTCCAAACTTGGCCATTGGTACCTCCGTGGGGAGACAGAGGTAACACTTCCGCATCTACGAGATGAATAACAATCAACATTGTTTGACGATGGAAAGGGATAGACGTCACGCGATCAACAAGAAGTATGTGCGAAATACTTAATGAGTTGGCGGACTGGATCTGACTGTCATCAGCATATGCATGGGTTTTAGTGCTGCTGGAATGGCTTTCCTGTTGACCGTAGCCACCATTCCAGCCGCGCGGGCGATAGAGGGCGTTGCTCTGGCGACAGGATTCTTGAGCACAGTTGGAAAATTCGTGAGTAAAAAATCATCGTTGAAGGCCGAGAAACACGAAAATATCAATGTGTTGTACGACACGAAAATCAATACTATAATCGGCATGATATCCTCTTTCCTAACGGTTGGGATGATTTTCTATCAGGAGTATCGCTACATTTTCGATGAAAAAGATAAGTTCGACGTGTTGAAAGAAGGTATAAGAATAAAGTCTCGTCAGATTTTTTAAGAGGAGATAAAACCTAATCAGATAGAAAAAGGTCGAGAACTCAGGAATCATTTTTGTAAACTCTTTGGAAAAAACAACAATCCAGTAATAGTGTCAGATTTAAAACAAAAATAATGATATTATGCATACAAGAAAATAATAAATGAAAAAAAATATAAAATAAAAAAATAAAATAAAATTAACAAAAAAAATGTATTGCATGCAATTTAAGAAATATATGGACTCCGATAACTTGCGAAAAGTGCAAACTAAAAATAGTAGGCAGATGCTTCGTGGCACTTGTAAAGTGTGCGGTTCGACCAACACTCATTTCGTCAAAAGAGGTGGAGAAACGGTGAACAGAGTCATTATTAATCTTCCCTTCGAAATGCATCTGCCAGTACATCATCAATTCACGGGACAAGGCATGAAATTGTAGAAGAGATTGAATAAATATCTGACGCTGAAATCGAGGAGCAACCCCATCAATAGAATTGATCAAGCTGCCTGAAGTCATGTGCTCTGTTACACGAAGTATCCCATCACGAAGACTCGAAATAACGTGCGAGACAAGAACGTGTTTCCATGTAGAAACCCATGTCTAACAATGTCGAAATGTATTATATGCATGTTTTTTTTCACAACTGTGTCTGAATAAAAAAAATTAAAAAACAAAAAAAGAACGTGTTGAGAGGTTTAAAAAATATATGAGAGTGAAATTCGAATGTTCGCTAGCCAGTGAGCTCATCAGCACGAGGCATTGTTTCGGAATGGGAAATAAAGCAACCCAATAATGCATTAGCGAACGATCTGCGTAAGGACATAGTGCACAAATTTGAAGAAAGGGAATAGTATTCGCCAAAGGATAGGATCAGGTGCGGGCAGTCGAGCTAATGGACATGCAATCATTGGCGAGACACAACATAGTCATGAAATATCTATTGACGATCATAGAGATGTTTTCAAAATACGGGTGGATGAGATCATTGAAAAATAAATTTGGAAAAGCATGGCTGAAAATTTGGAAAATATCTTCAATTATTTTTCGTAAAAAACCTGCGAAATTGTTGGTAGACAAAGGTCGAGAAGTTTACAACGTTCACGTTCGTCGACATCTATTCCACAGAAAATGAGGAGGAGGTGAGTGTAGTCGAACGATGGAATAAAACCCTGAAGGAAAAAATGCAGATATTTTACGGCCAACTCGGCGAGGAAATACTCGAGCGACTTAGATGATTTGATCGACGACTATAACAACATGCATTACCGTTCCATCAAGATGACACCCGTGGAAGCTAGCGATCCGTGAAAACACAGTGTACACGAATCTCTGTTCGTTGAAGGTGGCGGTGGCCACAAAACGCCCGAAATTTGCCGTAGGCGATCGATTTAGAAATTAAAAGTGGTAAAAACATTTCGAAAAAGGTTACACACCTAGATTGATGGAAGAAATCTTCATCTTGTTTCGTGTGTTCTACACTGATCCCATCACTTATGAGATAAAAATTTTAGACTCTCATGAAATCACGGAAATGTTTTACAAACAACAACTGCAAAAGACTGCTTATAAAAAAAACGAGAACTTTTTTATAGACAGACCACAATGTGTGTTTGAATCGGTGGGTGTTTTACATAACTCGTTGCAATGGCGTAATCATATTTCGCTCGAGCCTACTGCTCTCGCGAAATATGACTACGCCATTCCAAAACACACCGCGTTCTGTGTTTATTACACAACCCATACATTAAAATTCATTTAAATAAGCAGATTTTAATTCCGATGTTTAAACCCAAAGGTGAAGAGTCTGTTTGTTTTGACTGAAGATGTACTGATCAATTGGATCGATAAAAAATCAAAACAACCTTTTCAGAACCAGTGTTTGTTGAAAACAACCTTTTCGGAACCAGTGTTTTCGGAACCAGTGTTTGTTGAAATTTCTCTTCGGCTGGTGCCATTTCACGCCTAACCATTTGATGGCGATTACTGTTAGTAAAAATATAAATACAAATTTGTGCAGATTTGCGAAACAGCTGGGAAAAACATTTTTAAAAGAAGTTCGAAGCATGTCAAGATGTACGAAGATTTACCGAAATAAAGTTGACAATTTAGATATAACGGATCCACAAAACGAGACGGCCACGGGACTGGGTTAATGTTCTGGTTGGAAATGATTGTTTTTTTTTAAAAAATATTATCTCACTTTTGGTTAACTAATTTTTTGTGAAACGACTTCATTTTGCTGTGGGCGTTTTCATTTTTACACTATGCAACAGACTGTCGACAATTGTAATTGTATAACGAAATTTGGAAACATTTCGAAGCGTAACTAATGACTTGATGGGAATAGAACTAGTATGAACTGTGCTAGGAAAAAAATTCCGGTTTGTACATCACCCATTGAATACAGAATCAGTATGTCATAGAGGCCATTCCGTTAAATACAAGGGTTTAAAGTTCAATAGATGTGAAATAAAACAGAAGATATAACGAGAGACGAAATTATTACACGCTAAACGATAGAGTGTAGAAGAAATTGCAATAAGATAGAAATCGTATCTCCCACTCTGAAGATAGAGTACTTTTCACTTTCACGGTATCAATCAAAATGGCGGCTTTCAAAGCATCACTTCAACGTGAATACGAGTCAAATTATCACTGGAAATAATCAATTTGTTCTAAAAACGTATAATGAAAAGTAAATCTAGTGTTTTTAAGTGGACCGATCATTTCCAGCAATAATACAACACGTATTCACCTAGAATTGATGCATGGAACCCGCTAGTTCAAACATGGCCTGAAAGCCCGTAATATATGATTTTTTTAGTACATCCTTTCAAACCATGTTTGAACTAAAAACCCACGAGCTGAATCAGATTGTAAGACGCTAGCTGTTCCGAATATCGATCAAATCACTTCCACGTATCAATGATTCAATGCGCTGACTCCTTTCAAGCATCAATTCAAGGCTGAAACGAGGGGAATTATCAGATTCTTATAAAAAGGGTATAAAAAAAGAAAATCTAGTGTTTTTGAGTGGTTACCGAAAATTATCTCACTTGTGACCGAGATAAATGTGTATTTTCGCTCGCGCAATCGCTCGCGAAAAATAGACAATTGTCTCGATCTCTCTATATATTCAAGAGTATGAAGTGCACGGATATTTACCCGTGGTGCGAAACAGTCCCAATAATGAGGGAGAAATAAGACACAATATCGAAACTCAAGATCTCCTCCTGCATCCTAGCGAACGTTATCTCCAAATAGAAGGACGATAGCTAAAAAGGGTGGTAGCGACTTCACCGATGATGACATTATCACTTTAGCTCATAATGGAATGATATAGAGAGTAATCAATTTGTTTTGAGCGTTACGGTAAATAATTCATCGAGAGACGGGACGTGAGTAAATCACGAGGGCGTAGCCCGAGTGATTTACGAAACAGTCCAGTCTCGAGATGAATTATTTACCGTAACGCTCAAAACAAATTGATTACTCTGTTTATTACATGACATTTGGAATAAAGAGGTCTTTTACTATAATAATTCAACCCAAACTATTGTCAGATATAATCCAATTTAGTGTAAACAGGAAACATTTCTAAAATTAGGAAGGAAATACGAAACAGTCCTGTCTCGAGGCGAATTATATACCGTAACTTGCCGTAAGAATGGGTCACTCTCTTTAGTAAATGACATTTTAGACCAAAATGTCTTTCATTAAAAATAATTCAACACAAAATATTCGCAAATGCAACTCTGAAATACTTCTGAAATTAGCGCGTATGAATACATCACTTTCTGTGTCAAATCTTCGATTGGAAATGGCCCAGTTTTGTTTTTGTGACTTTCGTTCGATATTTTACTATTTTATGTGGCGTTCCAGTCGCATTTGGGGAATGGTATTCAGCCATAAGATAAAACATTTCTATTTGGATTTTGTCAACTGTGCTTTCGAACCTGTTCATAGAGGAAAGAAAGGATTTTTAAAAATATTCAGAAGGAAAATTCATTTTAATTAACTGATGTGGGGGCGTGGCTTATATACGTCCGTCGTTTCAAAGTTACCATTGAAGTGACATAATTCACTCGTGACATTACCACTTTTTAATCAACATTAAATTCTATGCAAAACGAACTGAGGAATGTAATAAGCATCTTTTATACAGTATATCATATAAATTCTAAAGTCAAGACATAGAAACTGTGTTTCATCCTGGTCAGGCAAACAAGACGTTAGGACTCTTGAAATATCCTGACAATTTTCCAAATCAAAAAGACTCAATCAACCGCTTAACAAAACTGTACTGAACCACGCACACCGCTCGGCCACCGACGGACCCCCAAAAGGTATGCTAGTTTACCAAGTGTGTACGAGATCAGTACCAATTACACGGGATTCTCTCTCGATTATTTTTAAGTAATCTTTTATTCTAATACAATTACTATAAATCTCGAAATTTGATTGGTTAATCAATAATATTTGCGCCAGTAAAATCGGCGTAACCTGCCGCAAATTTTGTGTATTCAAAAACTATTTCAGGAAAGTCGAGATGTATTCGTGGGTGTTCTATTTTCGTTCCATTTAGAGTCATTGACTACCATATCCAAGGTAAACAAACGATGCGAACGCGTTGACTTTCTGTAAGATAAAAATGTTTTCTATCTTTCTTGTAATTAACTGTAATTGATATGGATGAAGTTGGAAAGTTTAATATTAATGTGAAAGAGGTTTGGCAGAGACTGCTGAGTAATGAAATGAGAGTTGAAAAACCTGATTCCGACAGGCTTAACGACAACCGTGTGGAACCTGTCAGTGATATTCTGATAATTTATAAATAGTAATTTTTCGTACGATGAAGAATTTATGGACGCTATGTGCGAAATAGAAAACCAAAATTCGGACAACTGGCAATAAAAATTTTAATTGTTCAAGGCCAAAAATTTCTTACCGATCCGCTAGCGATGTTATAACATCGACTTAAAGTGCAAGCGGTCCTTTCATTTTCTAATTTGTCACCTACGTTCGTGGCACCAACATGTACAACTGTAGAAACCCGTTCACCACTGAGCCTGAGAGAGGTGAACTATTCGTTCTGCAACAATTATGTCATTACCAGTAGCCCAATTCCACCAGACATGACTTCCCAGAAACAGTTTAAAATGAACAACTGTTCTGTAACCATAAGTAACTATTAAGGTTAAACAAGGGCTTCCAATCAAAGATCTCAGTATTTTTAACTTTAATGGTAAATCCTCCAGTGCTTTCCGACTCAGACTGAAAAATCACAATGTGAACTCTAAACATTGAACAGGGAAAGCAGCCGGCGTATTTTGTTTTCAGATTGTCACAAACATTTAAACATGATAAATGTCGTCAGTACAAATATAAATATATTTTGTTATTGGTGATAAAATGAATAAAACGTTTGGAACTATTTCTATAGTGGCAACGTAAAAAAAATTCGTGATTTTGTTCGGAACTCCCAAATGACGTCACGAAGGCTGTATTTTTAGATTTAAATTGTTGTCTTCAACAAGGCGCTGTTTTATAGTTGGGAGATCAAATACTATCTCAGTTTTCAGCCGAATTATATTAGAATGGGGATAACTATGTTGTATTTGATTGTTTGGGGCCGTAAACTATGGTTTTACCTATCGCAAATATCCGTTTTACCGGCCCCGCTAACGCGTCACCGGCAAACCTCAATTTGCGACAGTAAAACCATCGTTTACGGCCCCAAACAATCAAATACAACATAGTTATCCCCTAATGTTTTTATCGGGTAATTGATCGATTCTCCATTCTGCAATGCAAGGAAATCAGCGAGAACTCTATCAAATTTCCGCTTGCCATAGAAATTATCACAATCAAGGGCGCTGATATTTACAATGGCATGGCGGGGGTTCGAACCCACTCGGAGAGTTGCCTACGGCATCAACCGCCTAGCGAAACTGCACTGAACCACGCACACCACTCGACAGACTCCCCAAAAGGTATGCTAGTTACCCAAGTTTGTATGAGATCAGTACCGATCACACGGAATTCTCTCTCAGTTATTTTTAAGTTATTTTTTATCAATTAATTGATCGATTCTCCATACTGAAATGCAAGGAAATCAGCGAGAACTTCTCTATCAAATTTCATCTTGCCATAGAAATTATTAGAATCAAGGACGCTGGTTTTGTTTACAATGGCATGGCGTGTGTGTGAACAAATTGTTTTCTCAATGCAAATCGATGAGGATGTCTTGAATATGATGTTTCGAAGACCAACTCCTGTGAACGTAGAGGTAGAGACACAAATATTAGCAAAACACTTAATCGCGAGGTTGCACACGTTTCATTTTGTAATAAATCGACTATTTTGAATAATCTATCAATTCTTCAGGTTGTGAGATTCCGTAAATATGGAAACAATAATTTCTTCTCGTGTTCTTGAGAACGTATTCTGTCGTATTATAAATTACACAATGTTAATCAGTGCACGGGATTGAAGGTTCATCTAAGTTGTAAGTAGTACTGAAATGGTTAACCGGATAACCGGTTTGAAACCGGTTACCTACAAAACAGATTTAATCCAAACGCCAACCGGTTATCAATAGCGATCGTTATTGCACGATTAAAACATAATAAATCTTGCGCTTCTCCTTTTGGGTATGTTACATCTCGAAGCAGCGCTGAAAACCTTGAGAAATAATCGACTTTGGCGTTCAAGACTTCGTTAATGATCGGCAATTTTCGCGAGTACTGAGTACCCGCAGAAACTAGTCCGTAGTATGTATAGAAACGAACGTTGTCAAGTACTCGACAATGTTCGTTTGTATACACACTACGGAATAGTTTTTGAGAAAACTGCTTTTCAATTCCTATAGTTTTGGTCCCAGATTCGGTGAAATAATGGCTACGGATAACCGGATATTATCCGGTTATAGCTCTCGGTTAGTCGGTTGTGAAAATGAGCCAGCCGTTTCAGCTCTAGTTGTAAGCACTTGTCCTGCAATCCCGATTTGAACAGCTAAATGGCAACTAAAAATATATTTAAATCTAATGATAGTTGCTTGCCATACACCTAGGTTGTTTAGTACAGATCTTCCACTCATGTTCCAACATTTCTGTTATGAATACACCTGGCATGACAGATCATCTGATCTTTCTGCCCTAGGGTTGAGAAAATTATATTTTCGGAAAACAACACAAGCTCTGTGTTGTGTCGGGGCAATGAGAAGAAATCTGTATATTTTTCTTTGGTCAGACAACAAAATTTATTTGAGAAATATTTGTTTTGCCTTTTGCAGAATGTTTGTCGTCGATTATCATGTCCGGATACACAGATACCAAGCCATGGCATCTGCCTTCCTCCGTACATCAGCTTGGTACAGGTAATGTTTTGCTTAGAATTTCTGTTTCCTTGCTCCGGGAATATTAAATCTGTTACCATCTTTCCGATTCATCGAAAATGGAAAACTATCTACTCTGGAGATACTTGGTATATACCACCATCGGAATCTGAGATCAACGCAACCGTCACGATACAGAACGTTACCATAGATGTTTGTAAGAGAATTTCTTGCAGCTTCTTGGCAATGGATGGAGTATCCTACAGAGACGTCCAGCGAATCAGAAAAGCTACAGAGTATCCATTCGTTGAATATCCTCCATCACAGGGTACGTTTGCTCCATTAGAGAACCACAGAACTGAAAACTGTCCACAACAGAATCTGACCAAAATAGCCCCATGTTCATATTTAACATTCAACAACGTAGAAGTGGAGTCAATACGTCAGAACATGAAACGGGGACCATTCCATCCAGATGAACTTAAAGTATTGCATACTGATGACACAGGAACAAGGATCTGTTGGAACGATTACAAACGTGTAGTCTGTAACCATCATAGTGGAACAAGAAGGCGTCAAGAAAAACTACTTTTTATTTTAGCTTGGGCTTTGCTGCGCGCGCTGCTTTCTCACATCGGATTTGAAGAATGAACAAAGGGAAATCACTCTGACTGTTCGTCGTGTAATGATGGCAACACTTTGTACCAATGCTTCATTACTGAGGTGTGCTCCCACACCAGCGCAGCTCATTTAACCCTTTACGTAACATGAAAAGCAGACGACACTTGCAAAAATTCTTGAATTACTAATTGTTTTCACTTTTTGTCTCAAAAACATTAGTTATGACCCCTCATTGGAACGAACTCGACGAGCTCGTTCCAATGAGGGGTCATAACCTATGTTTTTGAGACAAAACATGAAAATAATGAAAAATGTTTTGGAGATTTTCGAGAATGGCACAGGCCGGTTGTGGCCGTTATGTTGGGTAGAGGGTTAAATACCGTGTGAAATCGAATCTTGAATCGAATCTGACCGTCAGTGTTCACGCTGGTCCGAATCTATCTGTCTGTTGCCAATTTTTTAGCCATTCTGGGCATTTTAGTGCCAAACAAAGTGTTTTGGTATCAACACGTTAGTAGTAGACGAAGGGGTGGGGGGGGGGGGGGTGATTATCATTGTCTAGTCCAAATAAATTGATCGAGTTTCGAGAAATGAACTGGCCATTTTTCAAGACTGAACGAACAATTGGCCTCGGAACTAAAATCGATACAACTCGAAATTTTGGACGAAATTCCGGCAAGGCCAAAGGCACGGTCGCCTTAGTAATATCTATGCCACTCTTTCGGAGTGAATACTGTCGGGACGTATATGTTGTTGCATTTAGACAATAACAGATTAATGGATCATTACAGTTAACCCGCTGGGCTTACCGGGACTGGAGTCTTGACAAAAGGCAACAGAAAATTAGATTAATACTTCATACCGTCGCGAGTGACTCGCGACGGTGTGAAGTATTTATCTCATTAAATTCTGCCTTTTGTAAAGTTGATAACATACAATGCTTAACATAGGAAAAAAACATGTCTCATTAACACTCACTAACAATTCATTTTGAAAGTTTGTCCAAACTCTGTGTCTAACACTTTATTTACAAAGTCACTGAGTTTGATCATGTTTCATTAAAATCGGCTACAATTCCCACTTTTATTGCTAGCTGGTAATAGGACATGGTCTAGTCATGGCCCAATTGGCGTCTTACAGTTATATATTATGGGCATCACGTGGTTGTAATGGTAACCTAGGGGTGCAGCCATGTTGTGATGTCATTGTCATGGTGATGAGTGATGTGAGTGGGCATGCGCAGCTCGAGTTGTAAGAGTGATACGTGTTTCCGTCATCTATTTTGTATGGAGGAGGCCGCCATCTTTGTTTCTATGGTGGCACGATGTAGCTATGTGACCTAATGGCCTACAATTGGAAAAGGGTATGTTATGAGGTTGTGTTCCTTTGTATAAGAGTAAACTAATTTCACAAATAGACCCGAGAAATACCCCAAATCATCAAAAACACCCCAAAACCACTAAAACGGACTTGGCGAAGCCCCATTTTGGCATATAATAATAACACGTAATGCTAATAGACGCGGCCCTTCGTGTAAGAGTACCTTTATTGGCTCGGATTGTCCCCAAATCCTCGTTCAGATTCAGATTCAGATTCTTTATTCACAATATACATATATGTATGATGTAAACAAAAATAAATATTATACATGAGTAACAAATAGCATACCGTGGGAAGTGGCATAGCCAGATTGGCTGTCCATCTGCCACCCCCTAAAGGAAACAGAACTCGGGAACAGACTGTGACTAGATGAGTAAACAGGGGGCGATTTATCCGGTCTATGATAGGAATGCTGGTTTTTTCCGTTCCTTGGGTCGAAACTGCGTTCAAGTGTGAGAAGCTAGGATAAAGAGCCAGCGGGAGGGTGGTGTTTCTGTTTAGGCAGAGTCCGCAGAGAGCAACCTGCTTGCTAAATTACCATCATTGCTCCACGTAAAGTTCAAGAGCCACAATTAGTCAAATCGAGTGGATAATATCGTTCCAACTAGAGAAGATCACGATCTTTATAATTGGACGAGGGGTCAATATCGGTGGGAGCACCGTGGGGGCGACAGCATTTAGGTGTCGGTCAGTTCAGCGCATGCGACTTCCCATGATTAGCCGACCGATTTGACCAGGCACTTGCCTAAATACGTGTTCCCGAACGCAAATTTGTTCCTCGAGAGTATTGTTTGCAGCTTTTTAACCGTGTGTGGCTCTACGCGAGGTTAGTGGGACAACTAGAGGGAAAATCTCTGCAGGTTGCATTGGACGAGGGTGCTAGATTAGGACATATCGCACGACTAATATGTTTCTATTGCGGATTTGTTTAATTTGTTAATGTGTCACTATGATCAATATTTACTAAGTACAGTCTGGGCAGTAGGGATTATCGCAATGGACATACGTCGAATATGACGAAAGGAATGCTGAGGTCAATGTTTTCTTAAATGTAGCCCTGTTACTGTTTTTTCGAACTGTGTCGGCTAAAGCGTTCCGTAGTTTTGGGATGGCATATAGATGGAGTTTATCTAGGGTTCGTGTACGTGTTTTTTCTATGTATAAATGTCCCTACTGCCGGGTTGTCCTACTGAGTGGGTTGTCAGTAACCTTGAATGTATCGTTAAAAGAAGCCGGTAATCTGCCATTTTGCCAGTCATGCGCGAACAGTAATGCATGTAATTTGAACAAATCATCTACTTTGAGTATTTTATTTTCCTTAAATAAGGGGTCTGTATGGGAATTGTATTTTTTGTTATTTATGATTCTTAATGAGCGCTTTTGCATGATAACTAGTTTATTAATAGCTCTTGAATTGCCCCATGCTAAAATCCCGTACACCAGATGGCTATGAACCAGGGCGTAGTACAATGTTTTCAGGACTTTGCGTGGGAGAATATGTTTTACTTTGTTGAGGTTATAATTTGAGTGAGGGTGTTGGGTCGATATATGATGTTAATAATTTTGGAGTTATGTTTATCTTTTATTTCTATAAATAGGGATTCGAAGACATGAGGAATGAAGACTGAGATGTCTCTTCTGACTTTATATGTTATCCCTTCTTTAATGTATAACCCCCCCCCCGGCCATCATCATTATCGGGTCTCATACATTTTATAATAGGGGCATAACCTTCAAGATTAAACGCAGTGTCTGGAGGACTACGGAATATTTCGGTAAGTCCTATTATGTCGAAAGAATTTTTTTCTGTTTGTAAATTGCATAACAAGTGTTGAAAGGAATCCCAGTGAGCTTTTAGACTTTGGCAGTTGATGTGAAATAGTGAGAATCCGGCGTCTAAATTGCTAGTCTTAGACCGAAAGTCACTAGGCGAAAAGTATTTACAATCGTTTATGTGGTGTTTGAATGGGGATTCGTCATTTTCTGGTAGGGAACATACCTTTTCATTGTGGAGTCGGATAACGTCGTACTCCGCTTCCATCTGCACCTCGTCGAGCTACCCGCCATTATGTGTCGACATGTCACCGTACCTTCCCGTTGGAAAAGAATACCGTATTTTCTTTGGGTGTTTTAATTCAAGAATTAATACAAGGTGAATATACTAGGAGTTCAAGATCCGGACACTGTGGCAGTGTTTAATGGGGGTTGAATTGGTAGACGAAAATATTCTTATTTTTGTAGTCACAGTCTGTTGCAGTTTTAGCATATGATTTGGTGTCAGATTGGGAACACAATAATTCTGTACAAATATGGTAAAAACACTAAAATATGTACATAAATTTGCTGAGTTCAGCATCACGTCATTTGGTATCTTGGATGGGAATGAAGCTTAACCGGTGAACTTAGTGGATAATGTGAGGATAGGAGGAAAAAACTAGACTTTAAATGGAAGCCTTACAATTCACCCTGACAAGGTGAATGGGTGAGTGGCAGAACACGGGTCGTCAGATGCCAAGTCGGTGAGTGACTGATACATTACTGGAGAAAACAAAGTATGTAATCTCGCTGAAAGTCTCTTATTAACAAGTACATATAACTTAATAAATTTTTTCGCAATTGAACAAATTCGGATGGGGAAATTTCTGAACAACTTTTATTGATTTATTGAGTTTTCGCATATTCTATAACGTTTCTTGCTAGTACCGTATTTAAATATCATGCATGGAAACTCGAGATAAATGTGTTCGTACGCTATATACAGTGGGTACAAATAACGAATTCTTTTGTACTCTCTGAGGCCTTGTTAATCCTTTACTCAACGAATCGCGGGCATCCGCCCGCGTAATATGCAAATTCAGTAGTTGAAAAAATATTATTTTTCAAAAAATTTCAACAAAACCATATCATGTGACCCCTCGTTGGAACGAGCTCGTCGAGCTCGTTCCAACGAGGGGTCACATGATATGGTTTTGTTGAAATTTTTTGAAAAATTAAAAAAAAATGTTATTTAAAATAATAAATTTTGATATCGTCTGCGTTGGGTAAAGGGTTAAGTGGGTTTTTTTCGTTGGAAGCACTAATGATTGATTGACAGCAATTCACACCACAACAATAGTTGTAAGTTTGAGCAAAATTTGGACTACAGTATTGACGATGTGGGGGGTGGGGGGGTGGGGGGGAGTAGATCAATGGATTATTAGGCCAGTGAAAAATGCGATTAGTGGATTGGTGAATAGAAACTTGAAGTAATCCAAAAACGGGTTGTAGAATGATTGGTTGGTAAACATCAGGTATACTACTGGTCAAACATAATTGTGTTACATCAATAGTAATAACGTGTGATACACAACAACTCATAACAATACGCCCCCTGGGTCCCAATGTGTTCTATGTGCCAGTAGGCACATAGAACATATTGAAACTCAGGGGTCGAATAGTTGTGAACTTAGTAGAGTTTGGACTACGACAAATCATTCTGTTCCGTAACTGAATGGCACTTCAGCAAAAGAGTTTAGAATTTAAACGGAATTACCAGAAGCCTTGACTACTGAGAGTCTCTGATTACCACATGTATTTCACTCACAATAGCTTACTGAAACTTTGGGCGGAATTTGGACTATGGGGGATCAATATGTTCTTTGATTAACCGACACGTCAACAATCTAGATCACAATCTGAGCGAAAGTATTAGTACCCGTGGCCGATATTCTTTGATTAACGAGATAATTTATTAACCTTTGAACAAAATATGTTATATATGTTAACTGAAGGCCGTTTAATCACGATCACCGCATTGAAATATCCTGCACGAAGACACGAAATAAATGTATTAATTAAACTCGTTTAATTCGTAGATTTACCCAAATAAACCGGATAAGTACCCCAAATCACCCAAAACTGCATAAAAGCGTTGCAGCGAACTTTATTTGGCTAACCAATCAAATCGATTTATTAACCTTACCTCATGTCCACCATCTTCTTCGCTCCAAGGAATGTGATTTTTAGTCTAGGTATGAGAGGTTGTACACATTATGCGAATAGAACTTGCAACATATCAGCACATACAAAATGCACCAACATGTGCCTGTGTGCAAGTGCACAATGTGCGCTACACAGGCAGCACATGCGCACACGCGCGAATTTGGGGACCACAGGAGACAATATTTTGGGGACTTGTGGGAACTGTTTGGGAACCATGCTTTTGAAGACTAGTAGAAACCAAGATTTCGAGAGCTATGTTTGGGGACAAAGACTTTGCGACCAGTGTTTGAGGACCAGCATTTCGAAACCAATATCAGA
This sequence comes from Pictodentalium vernedei, assembly GCA_031216915.1. NCBI lineage: Eukaryota > Metazoa > Mollusca > Scaphopoda > Dentaliida > Dentaliidae > Pictodentalium > Pictodentalium vernedei. Next base: position 321,686,429 of record CM062288.1, on the reverse strand, counting down.
AATATCGTTCTCGTCTTTACCCAGTATGTACTAAAGCTTCTGCTTTCAACACTTTTAGCTTTTACATCCACAGTATCCGCCACTACAACCACTACTGCTAAAACTATCACTGCTACAATGAGTGGTGTGTGTGCACAATGTACAAATAGAACATGCAGCACATCATCATATCGTCGGCTGAGAACCACAATGTTCTAACTATCATTTTCATCTTTTCGAGAAAATAAAAGTTAACGTTTTGAACTCTGGGTTCTACCCAATGCTATGGTTATAAATATGTTTTACAGTGTTATAATTATATTAATTATTAAAATATCACATTTGAAAGAGTAAAATGTGTACCAAATTATCCTATTAACCCTTTACCTAACCTGAAAAGCAGACGACACTTGCAAAAATAATTCTTGAATAACTATTTGTTTTCATTTTTTGTCTCAAAAACATAGGTTATGGCCCCTCGTTGGAAAGAGCTCGACGAGCTCGTTCCAACGAGGGGTCATAACCTATGTTTTTGAGACAAAAAATGAAAACAATAATGAAAATTAATTGGCGATTTTTGAGAATAGCGCTGGCCGGTTTTGACCGTTACGTTAGGTAAAGGGTTAAGCTCAAAATCCACTTTTTTCGTTTAGAGATAGAAACCTTTCACTTGCAAGACATTTATTTAGAACCACTGTGGTGTTTAGAGATAGAACACTTTGTTCATAATTTACGGATAAATCTTCAGTGTAACTAGTACAGTGAAATTATGTTGCCTCCACTCATGAAGTCGTGATTTATTTTATCCCATACATTTTCAGCTTATGAAGAGTATCACGTAGAAACTCAGAATATGGTTTGAGTTATGAAATTTATTTGATAATAAGAAAATTGATAATAAAGTTTAGCCCTTTACCTAACGAATTGCCCGCATCTGCCCGAGGGGGGTGGGGGGGGGGGGGGGGGGTAGGAAAAAAATTGCAAACACCGGTGCCGATTTTTTGTTTTTGACCGGTCAAGGACCCACCCACCTACCCCATGTAATTTTTTTCCAGTTTTACCTTTTTTTCCGGGGTTGTCTGAACCATCCACCCCACTAAATACATGCTTCTGCATCATCCTTCCCATCATACTGCACCATAACCAATTTTATCATACAGTATTGAGTGATTGACCTTGTACAGTAGGTCAGGTCTTGAAAGAACATCCGTTTTATCAGACCAAAGTGGTCTCTTAAGGCTAATAAACCAACAACATTCGAAGTGGATTATATATCCAAATATATCCCACAATAAAGCCACACAAATATGGATAACATTAGAACTGACTCTAGCCATACATGTGTTTATTTCAAGTAACCTTATTGAACAGTAATGGTTATATGAAAATTTTTATTTTTTTTTGTATTTTAGAAATGAATGTTAGGTAAAGGGTTAAATATCATAAATTACTCAACCCATCAGAACCCATTGCGTTCTCCATTCATATATACAGTGGAACTTCTCTTGAGAGACCACCTTTTTGAGGAACCACCTCTTTTGTGCTGGAGCGTTTTTTATGTGGTCAATATAGGACAACATACCATTTCGGCCAGACAAAAGTGGTCTTTCAAGACAGGTGGTCTTGACAGACCACCTGTCTGAAAGACCCCCTTTGTCTGGCAAAATGTTGGTCTCTCAAGAGAGGTTCCACGGTATGTGTATGCAAAAAGCAATGAGTTTAGTCCTTTATGAAATGTTTATTTTTTGACGAAGGTTTGGGTGTGGCATGGCTGGGTCGGGGGAGGGAATTTATTACTTATTTTAAGTACAGCCCTAGAAGGTCTGGTACATGATTTTGTTGACACCTGTGTTCTCAGATGTGTTTGAAATAAATTAGCAGTTCAATCAGGTTCGATGTTTAGTAGTTTTTGTGTTACATACTTCCTACAATGACAATAGGAGTCATTGGTGTTTTCGTAATAGGTCTGGATACATCGTTGTACAGAATTGTTCCTGCAGCTGAAATCTGTAACTGTTCCTGACTTCACATAATTGTCTTTGCTTCTCATCTAAGCCAGCCGATGTCACCAGGGTGAAGATATTAGAAATTTAATCAAACGAAACACCCTCAAGATAACTTATCCTTAGAGTGCAGTGTTTGATAATTGCAATTATTGATGCATTTTAACTTGCATTATTCAGTATGTCATACATTGTATCACTATAAGCCGAATCACAGCTGAGCCGCAATAACAGTTTTATAATCGTATATAACCCATGGTAGGTACCCCCTGATAACTTGGCCATTACGAACAGACATTTAGTCTGACGTTTAAATGACAATAGATTTTGAAATAATAATTGGAAGTCATGCTAAATATTCTAATGTATCTTTGAAGCAGCCAAACGGTGTCACATGCGAAATGCTACTTTGTTAAGTTTGCCTCCAAAAATATCCATGCTTCTGTATACAGATACGCCTTGAAACCAATTTTCCGAATAACATTTAAAAGCCATGCTCAGAAACTAATTGTGTCCTTGAAGCAGCCACGTCCTGAGTAGAGAACAACTAGACAACTTGTAATTATATTTTGATAAACAGCCTAATGACATAGAGAGTAATCAATTTGTTTTCAGCGTTACGGTAAATAATTCATCGAGAGACGGGACGTGAGTAAATCACGAGGGCGTAGCCCGAGTGATTTACGAAACAGTCCAGTCTCGAGATGAATTATTTACCGTAACGCTCAAAACAAATTGATTACTCTGTTTATTACATGACATTTGGAATAAAGAGGTCTTTTACTATAAGAATTCAACCCAAACTATTGTCAGATATAATCCAATTTAGTGTAAACACGGAAACATTTCTAAAATTAGCAGGAAGGAAATACGAAATAGTCCTGTCTCGAGGCGAATTATATACCGTAACTTGCCGTAAGAATGGTCACTCTCTTTAGTAAATGACACTTTAGACCAAAATGTCTTTCATTAAAAATAATTCCACACAAACTATTCGCAAATGCAACTCTGAAATACTTCTGAAATTAGCGCGTATGAATACAACACTTTCTGTGTCAAATCTTCGATTGGAAATGGCCCAGTTTTATTTTTGTGTCTTTCGTTCGATATTTTACTAATTTATGTGGCGTTCCAGTCGCATTTGGGGAATGGCATTCAGCCATAAGATAAAACATTTCTATTTGGATTTTGTCAACTGTGCTAACGAACCTGTTCATAGAGGAAAGAAAGGATTTTTAAAAATATTCAGAAGGAACATTCATTTTAATTAACTGATGCGGGGGCGTGGCTTATATACGTCAGTCGTTTCAAAGTTACTATTGAAGTGACATAATTCACTCGTGGCATTACCACTTTTTAATCAACATTAAATTCAATGCAAAACGAACTGAGGAATGTAATAAAGGAATGTAACTGTTGTGCTGTCTACCATCAGCAGCCAGTTACTGGATGTTTGGTGCTAGACTGTACAACATTTACACTCGTGTATAGACTGATTCGTTTAAGCCAAATAGACCTCCTTCGCCCGACCTAACAAAGCCATTATATTAAAGAAGCAGTTGAGCTGATCTATTTATTGATTTACTACTTAAATGCTATTGAAATAGTATTGGTGCTGAATTACTATTGATAGTCCTGTCTAGAGTGATTCTAATGCTAATATATATATGTACTATTACTTGAATCGATTATTCAAATAGTATTGGCGCTGAATGACTATTGATAGTCCTGTCTAGAGTGATTCTAATATAATATTAGAACGTTCCTTTTCATGTTCTATCGGTCAATAGTACCTGAGTTTGTGTGATTTCTGAAATAAAACCTGAAGCAGCTTCGCTGCTTCAGGTTTTATTTCAGAAATCACACAAACTCAGGTACTATCGACCGATAGAACATGAAAAGGAACGCTCTAATTATTTTATTATGCCGAACAAATAATAACTTTCATTGTTAAGCGTTAACTGCAACATGCCATCAATCTTGTAATAACAATGTAGTCGAATCCAAAAACATCACGTCATTTTGAACGAATGACGTCTCTTCGAAAATGACTTGTCACAAGTGCCGTCGCTTTGGGAGTTTCTATATCACCAAATGCCAGTGTTTACAACTGCATCATGCTGTTCATGTTATAATTCATTGTTAATGCTTGTGTGATAAGTGGTATAAATTAATGGAATATAAATTCATGTTTCTTTTACGACGATAGTTGTTAGAATTAAGCGGAGCGAAACAATTTATTTTGAACTTGAGGGCTCAGGCGGAGGAGTACTAAACTTGAGGAAATAATTGATTGAAGTCATAACTCATATTCAGGATTCACTAAAGTGGTGAACAACACGTAAGTTTTTAATATTTCTGATTCTTTTGAATTCATTGTTTGCAGTTAAAATTGAAAACACACCCACTGAAGATGATATATTTGTTGGTAAGTTTGTGTCTACCGGTGACGAAAAAAGTTAAACGGACACGGAGCCAGCGTTTGATGTTGAGAAATTCCAATCGATGCTGATCAATGGAAGTGGAGCTTACATTTTCTACATTCTCTTGTCTCCAGGGAAGAACGTTCAGATAGTACCCGAGTTTTGCCCCAAAACACCAGTACTATGACTTTTAAAAGGTGTCAAATTAACCAATCACGGCTGATGTTACAAACGTGAGGCATAATAATAATGCTAATATATATATATACTACTACTTAAATCAATTTATTCAAATAGTATTGGTGCTGAATTACTATTGATAGACCTGTCTAGAGTGATTTTAATGCTAATATATATATATGTACTACTACGTAAATCAATTATTCAAATAGCATTGGTGCTGAATTACTACGCATTGAGAGTCCTGTCTAGAGTGATTTGTAACGGAGTCAACGTGGACTGAGTCATCTGGAAGGGTTAAGCGTGTGTCGCTGAAGCATTTATGTTTTTATTTTCGAGCCTCAATAAGTGTTAATATAATAAGTGCTAATAAATATATAGAGAGATAATAGAGATAGAGGTAATGAGAATTCAGATTTATTCTGATGGAATTGATATTTTAATAATGAGACTTCAGATTTATTCTGATGATATTCTATTCTGTATACAGAGAGTAATTGAACCCTCGTGACAAAGCACAATAGGATGTAGTCAACATTCTGCTGAGTCACTGTGATAATGCAAATGTTGGAAATATATTCTAACATACTGCAGAGTCACTATGAGAATGTAATTGAACCTTCGTGACAAAGCACAATAGGATGTAGTCAACATTCTGCAGAGTCATTGTGATAATGCGAATACTAGAAATATTATTCTAACATTCTGCAGAGTCACTATGATAATGCAATGAGAATGCAATATTCCACGGTAGGTGTGGGCTGGCTGTTTGTGATATAAGTCGATGTTCGCCACAAATCCAGCAGTGCTTTTTCCATCCAGCACCCGGTGTGTCCTCCATCTAGAGCACCGCAGTAGCACTTAGACTTTGAGAGTGAGAGAGAGAGAGCACTAAGAGAGGCCAGTTTTCTTTTGTTTAGACTTATTAAAATTATAATCACCATACCAATTTGGAGTTATCAGTTGACTGAAGTTACAAAGAGCCTGTTCCCAACCCTAAAGCGACGTGCAGCCGTTGGAGAAGGAGATCAGTGGACAGCAGACTGGGCGAGACCACAGGGGAGAGGAGTCCCTCCGTAATCTAGACGATCAAAGAACAGGAGAGAACCGCTACTACTTTGGTAGGGAGCCACGGCCCTATCGAAGGAGGTTTTCAAACGCAGTAACCCTCGCACATCCAGTTGTCTGGTGTCACAACGGCCAGACGCGCTGCCCACCTGAGGTGACCTCACGATCCGTAGTGTTACACGGCATTTTATTGGTGCCGTTCGCAGGATTTCAGTCCAGATTGACAGACAGATCAACAACCATCTACAGCACCAGGTTAGTGTAATTTATTCTTTTGATGAATAGCTAGAGTTGGTTTGTGATAGATTTACATTTGTATTTGGCAAAAATAATTAGATTGATTGAAACAGCAATCAATGTGCAACACTGAGCCCAAAATATTTTCATGTACATTTGATGACCCTTTGGCTGTAACTTTTGCAGAATTTTGTGATATTGTGAGACCAAAATATTTGGAATTTCAGACTAATTTGGTATATATAAGAAAGACTGTATTAGTCAGCAAACTTTCGTCTTGTTGTCTGCTGATTCGATTACGAAATTCAGTGTACAACAGGGAGAAAAAGTCTATCGTTGACATTGGCACTATGACCCAGACATTTAAGTACCCCTTCACAGACGGAGAAATTGAAAATCCTGAGAAAACGTTGATGCAAGTAATTAAAAACATTAAACCTAATGATTCCACTTCCACTGAGAATTGAGCCCAACGACCCCAATTCACACTACATTAAATACATACAAACTTTAAACATTGTGACAGTCTGTGATTGTTGCGATTTACTATTTGAACGACACATAACAGTAAATAAAGAAGACAACTCGATAGTGCATTGTGACGTAAAAGTTAGACCTATTCCTAAATATACTTTTCCCTTAGAAGGCGAACCCCCACTAAAGAAATTACAACTGTAGACAAGTAGGCCATATCGCCCGGAATTGCCGTTTGCCAAAACAGGAAAATATGAAACAGGGAAACTAAAGCGTTCTGTGTTGAAGCCCGGAACATGGAACATTCACAATAAAAGGGTTAAAAGAATAAATAGAGTTCCAAGGAAAAACAAAGTATATGTAGATAAAATAGTAGATGAAAGTGTACAGAAAATTAGTAAACAAAGTAACAGCTCTCTCTCGAGTAAACAAAGTGATAATATCAATAGTAGTAAGATTAAAGGGAAACAGGAAGTAAAAGAGTTAAATGTAAATGGAACACCGATTCCGACTTCCGTAGTTTTGAAAGTAAATAAACAGAGATTAAGAGGTTTGGTGGATACTGGCGCGCAGTATAGCCTAATTAGTTACCAGCTGTATAAAAATTTGAAGGATAAACCAAGGCTTGTTAAAAAGTCCTTGTCCTTAAAAGGGGTTGGAGGCACTCTCCTTGATGTCAAAGGAGTGGTCCAACTGAGCTTTCAGATTAAAAACATATGGTTAACTCACGAGTTTTGGGTTGTCGATATTGAATGCAATCTGATTCTCGGTATTGATTGGTTAGCAAAAAATGGAGTTAGAATCTATTATGATTTAGAATGTTTTCGACTTAAGAACGGACTAATTCCATTAGTACCAGATATCCACATATCATCGCTAGTAAGGAGCAAGAATCAGCTTGTAATTAAACCTCAGACATGTACTGTGTGTACAGCAAAAATAGTAGGTGGCAAAAGACTGTATGAAACAGATTTATTAGAAGTAAATCCTATAGAAACAGGATATGTTAGTGAACAGGCAGGATTAATGATAGCAAATACAGTTGTAAACAATAATGACCGAGTAGTGCCGGTCATGATTTGTAATAGCACAGATAAACATTATAAAATAAGACGAGGTTGTGTACTAGCTAGAGTGTCACCTGTAATAGATTCAAGTGTGAAGACTGTCAATGAAGTAGTGAGTATAGGCAGTTCGTCTGATAACGACAATCAAATAAGTGAAATAAGTGAATTAGAACAACCAGAAATGGATCAAAGTAAAGAATCAAATGACAATTTGGAAATTAATCTAAGTGCTACAATGAGTACAGGTGACAATAAAAATGAAAATCAATCTATTACTCTAGCTGAGATAATTAAAGGTAAAAGTCAATCTAATACTCCAAATGAGATAACTAAGAGACAAAGTGTGGAGGAAGGTAAACCAGAGAAAATCAATAGGATTGCAATTATAAATGCTGTCCTTGGAGCACTACGATCGATTGTGTAAGTTGCTGAATTGTGGAAGAAGACTAGGCTTCCACGAGTAAACATAACTCCTTAAAGGTAAATAAAATACTGCATGATACTGACATGTCACTGATAATCAACAGTGGGAGATTTTGTTTACTTGATGAATGTGGGTGTATAACTAAACGATAATTTAACCCTGTGTTAAAAACGTTGTAGTAAATTGTAGGATAATTTACTAATTAGTGTTGGTAAGGTTTAGGGCCCTATTAAACTGCACCAAACACGGAAGCGCGCAAGTAAGTAGAAGGATCAGAAGTTTAAAAGAATTAAGTATTAGAAGTTTGAGAGAATTAAATACATTCATCAGTGTTAAGTGAAGTAGAGTAGAAGTAATAGAGTTAAAATAGAAATAGTAGTAAAATTCAGCAGCCAATCGAAATAGAGATAGAAAATAGTGGAATGGGAACTGAAGGACAACTTTCTTTCTCTCATTACAGGAGAAAGATGATGTTTCAACTCATAATAATAGTCCTGATAACGGCGTTGGCAAGCAGTAACGAAACTAAATCTAGGGATTTCATAGTGAAACATAACGTGATTTTCCACAAGGAAAAAGAAATTAATTTAGTGAATTCTGACTGGACGATAGGGTTCTATATCGACTTAGAACTTTTTGAGACATATTTACAGCATGTAGGTAGGAGCATAGAGGGTGTAAGGAAAGTATTTCACGAGGTTCCAGGCAACATTAAAGATATAACTAAATTATGGACTACGCCAGCCCCAGTAGTAGGAACCACCCAAAAGCAGATTTCCGGGATAAATCGTGGTAGGTGGGCCAAACAATTATTACATTCAGGATTTGATGACTTGTTTCAGGGACTAGTTCAGGATATAAATTCTGTGATGCAAAAGTATGAGTTGGTACTCAAACAGTTTGATGGTTACAAACAATTGCACCACAGAGACAGACGAGCTTTATTGCCATTTATAGGCGACGCCCTGTCGTTTCTATTTGGTACCGCTAGTTCCTCAGACTTGGACACAATAAACCATAATATTGGCATTCTTTCAAAGAATCAACGAACCCTACAACATCTGGTTAAAAAAGGTTTTACCATAATGAATGTTACACGTAAACAGGTACAACAGAACAGACACTCAATTAGTCACATAATAACATCATTAAGGACCCTGTCTGCCCGGATAACTGACATTTACAAGGCCGTGTCCATGCGACTCGCTTTCCTGGAATTTTATACACAGTTATATCATAAATTACAGCTATTAGTTCATGAGGTCGATCAAATGACTAATCAAGCAAGATTTTACATTGAACATCTGCACACACAATTTAACTCGTTGATAGCACGACAGTTAGCGCCTAGTGTGATTGAAGCAAAAACGCTACACAATGTTTTAGTAGATTTAAAAACGCACCTACCTGCTCATTTAAAGTTGCCCTTCGATGAGACAACGGAATTGTGGAAATATTACAAGTACTTGTCCAGTAGTGCCGTGTTTGAGAATCAGCGGTTGATTATTGTAGTGAAACTACCACTAGTAGATGTCCGTAAGACATTTGAGCTATACAAGATATATTCCTTGCCTTATCCTCTGGTTAATGCAACTTTGAAATTAAATCCACAATTTAAATCCCTAACAGCACAACATAAACTGGAAGCCGAGTATTTGACAATAAATAAGAAACGCACACACATAGCTCACTTAACTAATGCACACACCTGTCTGAGTAATACTTTGGAATTTTGTTCCTTGGATGGCGTCATACACACAGTACGACCTGAAGCTTACTGCAGTCAGGCTTTGTTTCTGGGAAATGAAAATCAATACAATCTTGCCCAGTGCAATGCAAATTGCCCATGGTGTATGGTTTGTTAGTACACGTGACCCTTTGCCATTTGCTGTCTCATGTGCTAATACTACCAACACACGTACCTTCACTATTGACCCACCTATTGGCATGTTACAATTACCCCCAAAATGTTCTGCTACTAGTGCCACCATTCAAATGATAGCATATTTACATGGGAATACCAAAGAATTTTATGATGCCATGGAAACGAAATTATTAATTAATCATAACACCACAAACTTCCGCTTATGGTCCCCATTGTTTACGAAATTTCCGACTTTGACAAATGTAGTTTTTCCCAGACAGCTTAAGGACGTCGATCCAATTCCAATAGAATCATTTATTGATCAACTTAAACACCTTGATACGATATCGGAGACGGATACGAAATCCTGGTTAAAACCTTGGGGTTACGGTATCTCCTCTACGGTATTTGCCCTAATAGTAATAGGATGTGTTGCATATTGTTGCTGTAGAAAACAGCTCTGTTTAAAGCTGCGTATTTGGCGCGGGAGGCGTGAAGCCGCTCGTATCCGAAAACGCAGGCCGGCGATGATTCGGCGTTTACTGCAAGAAACACAAATTAACAAAGACCGCCAACTTGAGGCTATTCAGCAATTGAGTGAATTGCGCAAAATAGTTCGTACAGGACCAGGTTCCGACCCTATGCGGAACACAGACCCAAATGAGTACTTGACAGCGACAGCAGCTTGTCCAACAAAACCAGAAGACCGGCGAGTTCGTATACGCAGAGCCCCGTGTTCTGTTTGCAACCGGCCCTGAGTACATCACACCAGTTCCGTAGAAAGTGAAGCGAGATGTACATAGACACAATAGACTTTGGTTGACAAAGCAATTCTATAGACATATAGACAATATAATCAGTGTTTTCTGTAATCAACAAAGGTGTTTTATGTATATCGTATATCCTAGTCAGAAAGTTGAGTGTGAGTGACCAGACCCTTTAAACCTTTTAGAAAGGTAGTCGGTATATTCGACGTTGTATTAGTAGAATTGGTAGGATTCTAGTCCATGAATCCTTCGCGATGTGACGATACTCCTACGTCACATTGAGGTTGCTGCACAGCAATCCTGGTCACAGAGTAGTACTAAGTTCAAATGGGTTATGTACAGTTGAACCCAGTTTGATGTTGTAGTGGTATTTTGCCGTATATATTTTGTCACACCCACCTGATAGACGCCCTCGTTGACACTGTTACTTTCGTTTTCTAGAGTTTTCTTGTTTCCCCAAGAGAACTTTGGTTGGGGGAGTTGTGTAACAGAGTCAACGTGGACTGAGTCATCTGGAAGGGTTAAGCGTGTGTCGCTGAAGCATTTATGTTTTTATTTTCGAGCCTCAATAAGTGTTAATATAATAAGTGCTAATATATATATAGAGAGATAATAGAGATAGAGGTAATGAGAATTCAGATTTATTCTGATGGAATTGATATTTTAATAATGAGACTTCAGATTTATTCTGATGATATTCTATTCTGTATACAGAGAGTAATTGAACCCTCGTGACAAAGCACAATAGGATGTAGTCAACATTCTGCTGAGTCACTGTGATAATGCAAATGTTGGAAATATATTCTAACATACTGCAGAGTCACTATGAGAATGTAATTGAACCTTCGTGACAAAGCACAATAGGATGTAGTCAACATTCTGCAGAGTCATTGTGATAATGCGAATATTAGAAATATTATTCTAACATTCTGCAGAGTCACTATGATAATGCAATGAGAATGCAATATTCCACGGTAGGTGTGGGCTGGCTGTTTGTGATATAAGTCGATGTTCGCCACAAATCCAGCAGTGCTTTTTCCATCCAGCACCCGGTGTGTCCTCCATCTAGAGCACCGCAGTAGCACTTAGACTTTGAGAGTGAGAGAGAGAGAGCACTAAGAGAGGCCAGTTTTCTTTTGTTTAGACTTATTAAAATTATAATCACCATACCAATTTGGAGTTATCAGTTGACTGAAGTTACAAAGAGCCTGTTCCCAACCCTAAAGCGACGTGCAGCCGTTGGAGAAGGAGATCAGTGGACAGCAGACTGGGCGAGACCACAGGGGAGAGGAGTCCCTCCGTAATCTAGACGATCAAAGAACAGGAGAGAACCGCTACTACTTTGGCAGGGAGCCACGGCCCTATCGAAGGAGGTTTTCAAACGCAGTAACCCTCGCACATCCAGTTGTCTGGTGTCACAACGGCCAGACGCGCTGCCCACCTGAGGTGACCTCACGATCCGTAGTGTTACAGATTTTAGTGCTAATATATATATATAACCAGCGCTGACCCACATATTCTGAAGCTGATCGCAATCCCCCAACCCTTATCAATTAAAAGTATTACCAATATTCTCTAAGATTAACAACGAGCACAGATAACAGGGGAACCCGGGCTGATGATGAGACCTTGGGAAGAAGTGTCCCGAAGTCCTGACTGTGCCGGGCTTACCTGAACACTGTTTGATGCCATTTTCTACAGGCGTTAATCATCACTTATGTTGCTTAAACACTCACAGTCTTTACTTAGCCTCACGGCATAACCATTGATGTGAATAGCAGTGTATCATATTAAAATACATGCATCTGTTCAAAACACTCTCAGGCACATCCCCCAAATGAAAAGTTGTTAATAAATAGAATCACAGTGATCCTAATAATGATCCTAATAACATTAACCTGCAGAATCAGAGAACTACATACTCCACCCGCCATCCCCGAATTATGGAACTTAAACTAGCAACAGTCTTCTCAATAATATTAATGTTTTCTTTCTATTGTGAAACATTGTACCTCTATTCTCATGTCATCACACTATTCTTGTATAAAGGTTCATCTAGATTTATGAAATACATTGTAGGATTTATTGACCCCATATTCTTAACAAACATTATTTTCTATATGTGCATCGGTGTTATTGGTGGTGGGATCGCTAATAATGGCGGGTAATATAAATTTGGACGAGATCCAGACCAGTCCCGAATATAATTTTAGTCATCTTCTTGATGACAACACCGAAGACAAATTGTCTTCTATATACAACTCAGTAGCTTGTAAATATTTACTTCCTAGTGAAGTGCACTCCGAGCTTGATGATGTACCCAGATCCTTCTCAGCTTTTCATATTAATTGCCAGAGTCTCCATGCACATTGGATTCCTTACATCATTTGCTTTCCGAACTGAATAACCACCAAAACTCATTCGACGTCATAGGTCTCACAGAAATATTTCAAATTCCTGACAATATAAACTACGACCTGGAAGGATATCACCCTTTATTAAAACATATTAGACCCAGTGACAATGATGGTCGCGGGGGTGTTGGACTCTTCATCAAGTCTGACACAAAGTTTTGTATTCGAGAGGACCTCTCCATCTTCATACCACATGTCTTTGAGTCTTTTTTCGTCGAACTAAAGTACAAAAACTCAGCGAGAATCGTTGGTACAATATACAGACCTAGCACAGCCCCTAAAGAGGATTTGGATCTGTTTCATTCAAAAATCAATTACTTAGCTGATGTGCTTAACAAAGAAAAAAAATCATCCTTAATTACGGGCGAGCTCAATATTGATCTACTAAAGTTAGCTTCTTATAGTTATCGATTTGATGTTCAGTGAAGGTTTCATACCTGTTATCACCAAACCAATTAGATAAACAGACCATTCTCCTACACTCATTGATCACATTTACACTAATAATGTGGCACATGCTTTTAAATCCGGAATAATTCTTACGGATGTATCGGACCATTTTGGTACTTTCTATGTTGAATTGACAAACACCAAACCGGATAGCTCTAAACCAGCCAGGGAAATCCTCTTTCTAATATATATAAATGATATAAATAAATCAACAAAGCTGAACCTTCAATCATTTGCAGATAATACAAATCTGGCTCGGAGTTAAATCGACTCGTCTCAGATTTCAACGAGGAACTTCAAAAGATATTTGACTGGTGTGTGGCGAACAACTTAGTCCTGGACTCCAAAAAAAACCCAAAATACATCATACTTAACCCATCCCATAAAGACAAGAATCTTACACATCAGTACATATGTATAAATAATAAAGTTATAAATAAAGTCAGTAGTAAGGAAAACAAAAAATCAATTAAATTTCTTGGGATAAACATTGACGAAAACCTATCGTACAACGCACATATATCTCAACTCTGCTCAAAAGTTTCCCTCGCGAACTTCGCTCTCAGTAAAGTAAAGAAAGTTCTCCCACACAGAGTTATGAAAACGTTATATTTCTCGCTTATACAGAGTCATTTTATTTATGAAATACCCATATGGGGTGCAGCAGAGGCGTGTAGTCGTCTATATAAATTACAGAAGCGGTCATTAAGAATAATAAATAATACGAAATATAATTCTCACACAGACCCCTTATTCATCAAGGATAAAATGCTGAAGATAACAGATTTACACAAATTACTCGCCTCCATGTTTATGTATGACTGCCACAACGGTAATCTCCCATCATCTTTGGCTAATTTCTTCTCCACAGTGAATAACGACTCTATCATGACTACACGCCAGGCAGGTCTCCTTCACAGAGATAGAACAAGAACTAAAACTCTTGACAAGTTTCCTTTCTTTGCATTTCCGAAATTGTGGAATGAAATAGGAAATGATATTCGAGAGTCACGGAACAGAATGGAATTTAAGAAAAAGTTAACGACCTAATTTCTCTCGCCTTATCTAGACAACATTACATGCTTCAACCCCTATTGTCCCGACTGTGTCCTCTAGTATGATCGAAATATGAATGTGTTTGATGAAAACCTATCGTACAACGCATAAAAAACTTCTTTTTGTGACTGCTTTTCTTAATCGTAACTGTCTGGTTCTCGAACCTTTGGCCATTTGACTTGGCCTCTGTCTTAAAGTGTATAGCTGTAAAGACCCAAGGATTTACAACAAATATCTCAATTCGCAAAGTAAATCGTTTGAATGATTGAGGCCACTTCAAGAGAGCCAGCAAGCTTGGGATACCAGCCGCCATACCACCGATGTGTATATGCCTTAGTGGATGTATCAAGTATACACTCACTAAAGCGGAATCTCAGTAGAGCCTGTTACACGACTCCTCAATGTTGCACGTGTATCTTTCTTTTTCTCCGACCTTTCCTTTTAATCCTTCTTTTTCTTTCTCTCTCTTTATAGGGGAATGCAGGAAGACAGCCAATCTGGCTATGCTTTCCCCTGCCAGTATACTTGTGTATCCTATATGTATAATAGTTGTTATGTACCATATGAATACTGTAAATATATGTGGAATTATCAATCTTATTGTAATCTATAGTATACTGGTGAATAAATATATATCATATCATATCATATCTTTTTATTGGTTATTGAATGATACTTGACTGATTATGGTATACAAGTTTGCCCAAAAGTGTCCGAGGAAAAAATTTGTAAGCATCGGAAAAATTTTTTTTTTGTCCTCCTTGACCACCCACCCACCCCGGCATTAGTGTTTTGCAAATTTTAGATCCCCCACCCCCCTGATCTGCCTCGTAATATGCAAATTCAGCAGTTGAAAAAATATTATTTTTAAAAACAATTTCAACAAACCATATCATATGACCCCTCATTGTTTTGCAGCAAAACCATGATATGGTTTTGCTGCAATTTTTTGAAAATTTTGAAAAAAAATGATTTTTAAAATAAATTTTGAAATCGTCTGCGTTGGCTAACCAAGTATGAGATACGTCGGTATCACATTAGCAACCTTTACTGTTGGTGCTGTTTCTACCTATGCGCTACAACATTACTCCTGACAAAGGAATGTCTAGCTGAAGGATGGGTGGCTGGCTGGCAGGCTGGCTGGTGGTTAACTGGCTGGCTAGCTGGTGGCTGGCTGGCTGGCTGGCATATCGGTGGATTGATGGATGGAAGGATATTTGAATGGATGGATAGAGTAATGATGATGTGAATAGATTAGGTATAAAAATCACACGTGTGGATAATGAAGGGTTATTTGCGTTCCATTTCAATTTACTGGTCAATAGACAGGCTAAAAATCGAAGAAATTGCAGAACGAAAAGAATGTATTTTTAAACAATATTCAAACAAAAAGGTTAAAAGTGACACCAATGGAAATTCAATATTTTCTCTAGTATATGGATTTTTATGGCTGATATGAATGCACGGAAAGATCAAATAACTAAAAATAAGAATACCTTCAACCTTTCACATGTTAAACCTGGTTTACAGGGATGGCAGAATGTTAACAATTTGGTGTGCGGACGACAGCTTTCTCTCTCTGTTTTTTTTTTGTTACAATGTGAGGGCGAAAAATATTTCAACCTAAATTTATTCATAACACAGGATTCATGTTTTCTCGATTTCCTTATCAAATCAAGGGATGACTTTTTATAACAACCTTGACGTGTTTTCACGACAAACTCTAGAAAAGTTAGAGTCCAGGAATATTATCAACCTTGCCTTGAATTGATAGCAAAATCTAGAAAAATTATGTTCCAGGCAAATTATTGGTGAAAAGGTAAGCGGAAATACTAAAAGGTGTGTTGTACATCTTGGGGAGTGATAAAGTAAACTGATATTACTGAACTGAACCCTTCCGTCGACTGTAGTAAATTTTACATTGAACAACTGAATTTTTATCTAGCAGTAATGTAAACTGAATCAAACTTCTGGAAATGGGAAATTAATAAATCGATAAAAATTGAATAAACTGATAAAACTCAGAAAGTCAGGTCAAATAATATGCTTGTAAACTGACGAGAGAAAAGGGCATGACAAAATCAGAACAATAAAGATATGGGCAAGGGGGGGGGGGGGGGGTGCTGTCTTCTCCCCCGGTATTCGCTTATGTCTCACTATCTTACCTTACTTCCTTGTAAAACAAACAGGGATATATATAAACTACGATACAAGGTCCCCATCCAATGGAAATCGTACATTAGTCTTGGTGCCACTTACTTGACCCATCAGTAATGGAATGGCCACTTGAACCTGATTAAGCTCCTTTTGTAAAATTAGCCTGAGATATGGTAAGGGGGGGGGGGGGGGGGTGTTACCCACTCCCCTGGGAATCGCCCATGTCTCACTACCTTACCCTACTTCCTTGTAAAACAAACAGGGTTATACATGAACTACGGTCCCCATCCAATGGAAATGGTACATGAGTCTTGGTGCCACTTACTTGACCCGCCAGTAATTGAATGTCCACTTGAACCTGATTAAGCTCCTTTTGTGAAATTAGTCTGAGATATGGGAAAGGGAGGGGTGATGTTACCCACTCCCCCGGGATTCACCCATTCGCCTACCTTACCCTACTTCCTTGTAAAACAAACAAGGATATATATGAATTACGATACAAGGTCCCTATCCAATGGAAATCGTACATGAGTTTTGGTGCCACTTACTTTTCCCGTCAGTAATGGAATGGCCACTTGAGCCTAATTAAGCTCCTTTTGGAAAATTAGCCTGAGATATGGGAAAGGGGGGGGGGGGGGGGGGTTGCCCACTCTCTGGAGATTCGCTCATGTCTCACTACCTTATCCTACTTCCTTGTAAAACAAACAGAGCTATACATGAATTACGATACAAGGTCCCCATCCAATGGAAATCGTACATGAGTCTTGGTGCCACTTACTTGACCGATCAGTAATGTAATGGCCAATTGGGCCTGATTGAGCTCCTTTTGGGATATTAGCCTGAGCTACCAACATTTTGGCACCATGCGCACCCGCGAAATTAAATTCTTTTTTTTTTTATTTCTTTTCACCAGTTGCTGGGTTCTAGAATCAAAACGAAGAAAATCAGCTATGATGCTGATATCTTGCAATGTATATATTGTGCCTTTCTGTTTAACACTTCATATTCACTATCTTTCAACCACCTCTGACTTCTATACTTAGGAAATACCAATTTACTGATTCATCACCTGACAGTAACCGTGGCTCCCTCTGTCTCGGGCTTCCGTGGGGATCTTGTGCTCCCTAGCAATGCGACGCCCACTCACCAATTAAGCAGTCTTAATCTACAAACACTAAGAGTGTGCTATGTGTAATATTGATGCATGTAGAATACGAGTGGGTCTGTTCAATGTACACGCATATAGAGGTGTTCACGGAAAACACCTACTTGATATACCATGTATTCTGCTCGTCTCACTATTACTCAAGTTCCAGTACAAGGGTCTCACAATTATGCTAGCCCTGATATACTCACTTACTCAACCATTTACAACAACTGCCTCGAAAGATACGCCAAGCATCCATAGCTTCTCTGAAACATTGCTTATAAACCTTACAAGTCTACCTCTATAAAATTACAAATGCACTCACAACATATATTATATCTCACGTGACTTCCTTGCATTCTGAGTGGCTGAAAGATGATACTCTATTTCGTGTAGTTTGCATCCACAGAACTCACCAGGCACTACACCCAGGCACTACACGTTTTCTATTTTTAGCACACTACTATATCAGTTTTCTTTTCATACTGGGCGAATAAAACTGATCAGGCTAAATTTAAAAATCGATTCACAGAAGCACAACATCCACAAAACGACCCGGAAAGAAATCTTTTCCGAGGCGTTCATTTTATTCCTTGAGAAGATAATCCATATCTCGTGTCGAAGAGAATGATCCATACCTGGGTCCAACGTTCATGAGAACGCGTCCGGATATGAAAAGTCGTTTGTTTCGCTGCTCATATTATTTCGCTATTTAATTGTATGTTTTGGGCAGTAAACGAATAAATAATGGAATTCAATTGAATCTCCGGGTTTCTGTCCCGTGCTGACCTATTCGGTAATGTATATGTGTGACAAATGTGTGGAAATTATCAAACTGCGTTGTCAAATTTCGAAAATTTTAGTTTTCATTCGCGAGTTGTGCGATTCTAGAATACACAGTTCCGTTTGGGTGAAATGTTTTGTTTACCTTAGCCGACCGATTCAAAATCTGTCTTCTGCTCATATCAATAATCCATGTTAGCCGTGTTTTGGAAGAAGAAAATGTTTTTTAAAAACTACATGGTATTTTTTTCTATATAACGCTGGTTGGTAGGGCTGCTACCTTGGTAATAGATTAACAAATCGGACAGATGTTTTTTTTCTTGATGGGTGTTCGATATAATATAAGGATTAGTGCATGTCTTGTCGTTGACTACGCCCATATAGTGCCCAGTGAGGTGGTGTAGTTCCCTCTGCTTCGCGGCGGGAACAACACCACCTCACTGGACACTATATGGGCGTAGTCAACTCCAAGCCATGCACTATTCCTTAAATAGTGTACAGTTGTCCTGGAAAAGTAGAAGGCAACCAAACTCACTCACACAAATCCTGTATGCAAAGACTTATATAATACCTTACCTGACTGGTACTCCATGACTAGTGTTTATCTAATCTAGAGCTTTGCGTGCTATCCCACACATGCGTGTCATATATTTTCACGCTTCATCAAATAATTATTGTGAGGTACTTCTCCATTGTCTTGGCTTTACTGTACGGTGTATCCGCCGGGAGGCGGATTGCGTGCTCCCTTATAAGTATTCAGTACTGCATCAGGTTTCCAAGTCTATACTTTAAACAGAATTATATGGTGCCCAACCCGATTGGCATCGCATCTCTAGTGAATATCTTACCTAAAGCTCCACCCCCGTAAAGGCACTAATGTTGTTGAGCCCCTACTCAGTGATCTAACATCTTATTAGGGTCAACTCCAATCAGATACTTTTCTCTCCAGATTATACCTGTCCGCCCCACTCCGACCAATACTGCATAGATTTCATCACCTAGCCTCAACTGTATCTCCCCTAGTGTGCCTCCTTCCATTCATTAAACTAAAGGTTCTAAGTGTATCTAATGGTACTTCCAGGGCACAAGTTGGATCTTTTCGAATAGGGGTTGCTCGCACTTGAGGGTAATCGCTGCTTATATCGTTGCTTGTAGTGAATTATGTGTTTAACCCCCCCTCCCCCCCCCCCCCCCCCACACACACACACATCCAACGCGTCCAATCATCTTTCGCCTAACCTTTCGAGATTGGAAGCACCTATTATCCTACATCATACTGTCACATCTCAGGGATTTGGGATAAATTTTTAACAGTCTATTGTTATCCATTGCGATCCATCATAGTGCTGGCGTTCAGTAAGTTATATCACGTGATTTGAATTACATTGGAGCCAGGGTAGAACTGTCTGCCCCTTAGGGTCTGTGGTACTATTATTATTTTTTTTCATTTTTTATTTATTATTTCTCTCTCTCTCTCTCTCTCTCTCCCTCCCCCCTCCCCCTCTCTCTCTCCCTCTCTCTCTCTCTCTCTCTCTGGATGGACTTCGGTGGTTTGTGGGCCATTCATCACATTGCCGTCTTCGGAGGACACTGCTTTCCCGCCAAGCTGGCAACCAAAGATTCCAGTCGTCTGTGAACTCTCGTCCCCATACAACAGTATCTCTATTCAAAGTATCGACGCTCTCTCTCGTTTTTTGTACAGCTCCATGTAAAGATTAAAATGAGAAAACATTTTAGAAGGAACACTTTTTGAGAACACATTTTAGCGGACGAGGAAGAGAATATTTTTTATGGGGAATACCAAAGAGATTAGGTTTTAAGAGACAACGAAAAAAGAGAATAAAATAACGAGGACAACATGAGAATTGTATTTAGAAGGAAAGAGAATATTTTTTATTTGGAATATCAAAGAGATTAGATTTTAAGAGACAACGAAAAAAGAGAATAAAATAAAGAGGACAACAAGAGAATTGTTTTTAGAAGGTAAGTATTTGGAGGAAAACGTTTTAATTGACAGGAGAGAGAACAAAATAAGAGTTCAATAATGCGTGATCAGCTTTTAGAAGGAACACATATGGAGAGAACATTTTAAGGGGTGCCTAGAAAGTCGCTGAAAGGGGATTTCAAGAAGATGAGTTTATAAGACAGAGCAAGGGAGAGAAATAAAATGAGAGGACAACAGCGTGTGATATGCTTTTGGAGGAACAAACGAGGAGAAACAGTTTTCAAGGGGACTGAGAGAAAGACTTTTATGGGGGGGGGGGGGGGGGGGAAGGGATTTTTCCCCGATAAGATTTTTCCAAGACAAAGAAGGTGTCTTGTTTTACCCTGAAAAATAACTACATCTCCATTTTGCTAGAAGCGGCGACGTAATCCTCCCTTTTCTGGACGCTTTGTAAATTGTACGTGGGGGCCTAACTTTATTTTTACCCCGAATACAAAAGGATACATATAGAATACACCCATTAAACATTACTGCCAAAGATGCACATAACTCTAATTGCTCCGTAGGGGACCAGGAAAACCTGTGGATAGAACCTTTTAGGTAAACCTGTGTGTGTCGACTTTGTACATTCAAGATAATTGAATCGCGTAAGTCGTTGTAAGTTCACCTAAAAAAGTATTCAAACTTAACTTCAAAATCTGACATTTTTCAATATAAAAAAATAGTTTGTTGATCGTTACCGTGTTCGCTGGAAACTGACTGACCCTGTATTGGTCAAACCAATACCCTTCTCACTAACTTAACACTATACTCCATATAAAAATGTTCGAATCCCACCTGCGGCAACCGCGTTGTGTCCTTGGGCAAGACACTTCATCCCCATTGTCCATGTGGGGGCACGATGACGCCGTGTACAAAGGCGTACTGCACGTCGATGGTACGCATGTCTTCAACCCATCTAACCCTGCCTGTGCTGCAGTGCGGAGTTACGATGTTGGGGAGCTGGCAGCTGCTCGTCGTTGCTCGGTGGTTCTCTCCGGGTACTCCGGCTTCCTCCACCCGTAAAACTGTCACGGTCATGATTAGCCATTGTGCATAAATATGTGACCTTAAACATCAATAAATAAATAAATAAATAAATAAATAAATAAATAAATAAATAAATAAATAAATACTCCATAAAATGATCACCGCTAAAGACGCTTTCACACTACTGCGATGCGGACGTCGCGTCCGATGAGTTCGACGATCGTCGCAATAAAATGGGAATGTTTCTTCAAGAGCTTTCACGCTACTGCGACGCGTGTTTTACGTGCGTTACATTCGACGCACAGATCGTTCTTGACCCATTCGAACGGTTTTCGCAGACCTTATATGGTGTGCGTCAATGACGTAACGATCGGTTGCTTTTGAATGAACTCAAGCGATCGATGTTTTGTTTTGATCGATTCTGTTTTTCCCAGACGTTGAATATTTTTTTACCTTCGGTCATTCTCTGCGCGCGAATACAGTGTTGATTTACATTTCTTCTGACATACTCGGGTAACATATTTTAATTTAACAAGGGGGTGGGGCAGGTGTAGTGGAATTTTTTCTTATGGGATGGGGGGGTACCGAGGTTTTTATTTTTTTTTGGGGGGGGGGGGGGTCGTTTTTTCGAACCAAGTTTGTACATGAACAGAACGAAAATCTTGTGACAACAAGACAATTCGTTGTACCGTGAGTCTTCCATAAGAGAATAAATAAATAAATAAATAAATAAATAAATAAATAAATAAATAAATAAATAAATAAATAAATAAATAAATAAATAAATAAATAAATAAAGCTCATATTCAGTCGGTTTAATTTAAACAACTCGTCCAAGTGCTAAGTCGCATGGGCCTGCATTGGAACAGATAGCGCCTAATTATGTCATGCCATTTTTTCTAATTCCACCTCACTCCATCACTTCATTCGCTAGGCAATGTGATAGGCTTAGTTTAAGTTTTTATGAGAGAGGTAAACATAATCCACATCAACATCTCAATAGGCCTATAGGTAATTTGACATAGAAAGTTCAAGCAAAGTCAAACAACAGAACATTGACCACATAGTAGGGTTATTCTCATGTCACAGGCGAAAGTGGATTGATAATAATAACATCTGTTTTCCATTAAATTCACTTTCATCATTGTACTCCCTTAATTACTATAAACAAAACCAACATTGGTGAATGATGTTTCACAATGTGGATAGTTTCCACTACCAACGTCAATCACAGAGTGTTTTCCGCCTTCAGTTGACTCGGAAGCTGTGCGTTGCGATTTTTCGCATGTAATGTGAAAGCACACGACGCATCGGACGCGTCGAACGCATCGCACGCAACGGACGCCACGCAGTAGTGTGAAAGCGCCTCAAGGCTAATGACACACATATTCGTTTGAAGTACACGTCAGTAGTTTATGCAATATTTAATAAATATAGCATGACTTTGAGTTGACTATGCCAAAATAGTGGTTCTCGAGGAGAGGATAGTCCCGATGCGAAGCGGAGGGACTATTCTCTCCTCGATGACCACTATTTTGGCATAGTCAACCAAAAGTCATGCTATATTTATTATATTAGATGGGTGTGTGTGTGGGGGGGGGGGGGGGGTCTTTATCGGTCATATTTGCAAGATAATATTCTTATTCACAGCCAAAGAGAAAAGAAAATGGTTCAGGGTTTAAATAGGTAAATCAAGTTAATTCTGCCACTCATAGTTCTGGGATAGAAAGGTAGAGAACCAAACCCCAAGAAACACAATACCATTATTCCATTAACCCCCATCCCCGCCCCCAACACTACTACAAACATCACTTTCGATACACATATTTTTATTTCTCCAAACTAAATGTAATAATGTATATGGGACGAGATGTCTTGTAAAGTATTTACGCTTCAATGGAATTTTCTAAGCGAATTCGAATGTTACTATTTATAACCGTGCACTATTACCGTGCACTATTACCGTGCACTATTCTTTTTTCAAAAATCATAGTAGGTCTGTGCGATTTCGCTGACGAACTATCGGAAAATAGGGTGTTTCTGTTCAACCAATCAGCACGCGGGAAAGTCACGTGACATCTAATATTTCAACTTATATTAACTATCGATATAATGGATTAAATCAATTGTCTATCACCTGTCGTCTTGACGATGTGGGGGAGAGAGGTTATTTATTTATTATTGGTGTTTAAGGTCACCTTTCTGCAGCAATGGTTAATCGTGACCGCAATGGGATTATCAACGCAAGACCACGCGTGAGGGTCAATAATCCACATTGCGCATTTTAGAGAGGGTTTGCACCTCCCAAGCATTGGTTACTGGGTCCTATTTTACCAGCAAACAGAACCCGTTTACCACGGTGAACAGATGCTGTTTCACTTCCCGGGGTTCCCGCGGGGGAAGAGAGAAAGGTTTACCTGAGCGTGTTACAGTACATCTATTCTATGGATGCTACGCGTGACTGAGATAGAAACATAAGGGGAGAAAAGTAAAGAGAGGAGAACCGTAATGTAAAAAAAAATCACAACACTAACAATTTCAACTGCTGCGCAATGGCGGTCCGACTGCCTTCTACCTTGGTGTGAATTTCCCTCAAGCATTTTGGAACAAATAGCTTCTAAAGCCCCGTACACATACGCCAATTTGCACGTGAGTGTGTGTGAAAAGTATTTTTTGCTATACGTTCACTTGGGGGTTTGAAATTCTTAATCAGTGCAGACATTTAAACGAAAATAGATAGACTATCGGAGTTAAAAATACATAGAATGTTACCATACGGTTTTAATTTACGGGGTTTACGTTAAGCTTTGGGAAAGAGAATAGAATAGGGTTTGGCGCAGACAGGGTTCAACCGATTGGGATTAACGGATCGTGATAAAGACATCCGATGACAAACAGAGTTTGGAGACTTTTAGAATGGGCAGACAAACTTTTGTTGAGCTATGTAGGACACTTGAACGTTGGCTTTTCCCGGCCAAGAAAATTGTACGAGAAACCATTGGTGTTCCGTAACAAGTTGTTGGTAACCTGTGGTGTGTTGGAAAGACTACAGTCTTTGAATGCATTCACGGGGTTGGCAAAGAAGTTGAGAATCACCTGGTGGAGTATGTATCATTCTCAAATGACGATAAAGTTGGTGAATGTAATCAAAACATATTAGGAATTTGAGCGCTTCCCAAACCCCAGAGGGGTTATTGCTGGCACCCATAAACCCACCACTGCGCTGAAGGAATTTTAAAGCTCGTATCTGAACCGGAAATGAAACTATTCCCTAATCAAGCGAGGTATTTGTGACGATAAATATATATTCTGTGATATAAATATTGGACGACCGCTTAGAGGAAATATAAAATGTCAGTTATAGTCGTGACAACAAGGGTTGTGTAAAAAAAAAAAATAAGTACGTGTGCTAATCGGAGCATGTGAACCAGGTTTTTTTTGCAAATGTCAGGGTACCCCTTCTTGACTTTATTGGATTTTCCGGCAATTTACGCTAATTTAATTTTTTTTTTATTTTAATTTTTTTTTTCCATTTAATAATTGAAATTATACAATATTTAGTAGATGACGCCTATATATACCTCCTCAGACAGAATAATCTCGTCATTCTCGTTATCAGACAGTTATACAAAATTACAGGCAGAGCAAGCTGGAGTGCACTAAACCTTACAGGACCACCGAGCATCAACACGTAACTGTCAGGATCCAAGAACAGTATGATAATTCTGCAACAGTGGGTTTAAATTAGATTAGATTATTTATTTAATGGTATAGATAAAATGCAATACATGATAATTATGATTTATAGAAACACATTATCATAGCTTGTATTAGAAATGCATTTACAAAACAACATGGAATCAGTATCTACACCGCAGAGAGATGACATAACCAGATTGACTGTCTACCTGTCAACTCCCACAGATGTTGGTTAGCCTTGTTATCAGCACTGTACCCAACCTGTGGGCGTATTGTTATTGATGAAGCTGGATAATTGCACGTGTAGGGTTTATTGTTAACTGTTTTGACATCGGAAATTCGGGCCTCGGCGGGTCATACAAAGTATGTTTTGTAAGATGAGATAACAGAGTAAGACGAGATAACAGAGATGTTAATGTCACTGGTAGTGACTGGGAGCATTAGCCCCATCAACATACACTATCGAACCTAAATACCCCTTGGTCTTGGCTAATGGATTATTTAAGCAACTTTCCCACGGTTTAGGAGACCATAATCCATGCAGTTACCCTTCACAAGGAGCAAATCGTGGGGCTTTCCAGTTAAATGTGACATCTGAGCTTCCACTCTACTGTCCTTTTGATAATGTGCCTCTATTTCACATATAAGTTTTAATTTAAAAAGACAGAAATGTTTCAAACATTGACAAATTTGTTAAACTGTGATATTTGTGATGAAACAGTAATTAAGCCTTTGGTTTTGCACATTTTTAGTTCACCTGACTGAAAGTCAGGGTGAGCTTTTCTGATCACTTTTCGTCCGTCGTCCGTCGTGAAGGTGGTGTTTGGGCCTTTTTCTCCCAAACCACTGGTCGCATATCAATAAAATTTCATGTGAGTAGGGGTTATATAAGAGTATTTTGATTTTTATCCAAATTAGGTTTCAGCTCATATTGAGCAGAGGTGTGGGGAAAAAATGGCCAAATTTTTGAAAATCTTCTTCTAATGAACCACCGGTAGCAGAGACTTGATATGTGGTATACAGAGTCCTTTTGAGGTTTAGAATCAAGTTTGTTCAAGAGAAGTTTGTCGGGCATTATCTGCCTTCGTTATAGGAGGGGAAAAATTTTGGCCACGCCTAAAATTTCTATTTTCAGAACCGTGAGGTCGATTTGAACCAAATTTGATATGAGATGATAATGGGACATAAGTAGTTGATTGATGCAAAAAAAAAAATTTTCTCATTGCCCCGTGGGAACCTCGGGAGCTAAAAATAGGGGAAACCTTAAAACTGCCATATCTCTAAAACTACACGGCACAGAGAATTTTTGTTTTGCATAAAGCTTACTTTTATCCAGTAGAATAGAGTGGTTAAAAAATCCCTATTGGTTTGATCACAAGGTACTTTTTTCAGGACTTTGAAAAAGTGCTGAGTCAGCACTTTTTAACACTGTAGGCAATTATTATAAAATCCTTCTTCTCCAGATCCAGCAGGCAGAATCTTTAGATATTTGGTATGCAACATTGTAGGGTGGATCTAATTCAAGTTTGTTCAAATCGGCCCCCTGGGTTCATATTTGGGCTTAGTATAGGAGCCCGATTTCGAACTTAGTGCATTTCAGACAAATTTCTTCAAAAATCTTCTTCTCCAGATCCAGCAGGCAGAATCCTTTGATATTTGGTATGCAACATTGTGGGGTGGATCTGATTCAAGTTTGTTCAAATCGGCCCCCTGGATTCATATTTGGGCTCACTATAGAAGCTCGAATTCGAACTTGGTGCATTTCAGGCAAATTTCTTTGAAAATCTTCTTCTCCAGATGCAGCAGGCAGAATCTTTTGATATTTGGTATGCTACATTGTGGGGTGGATCTGATTCAAGTTTGTTCAAATCGGCCCCCTGGACTCATATTTGGGCTCACTATAGAAGCCTGAACTCGAACTTAGTGCATTTCAGGCAAATTTCTTAAAAAACCTTCTTCTCTAGATCCTGCAGAAAGAATCTTTTGATATTTAGTATGCACCATTGTGGGGTGGATCTGATTCAAGTTTGTTCAAATCGGCTCCCTAGATTCATATTTGGGATCACTATAGAAGCTCGAATTCGAACTTAGTGCATTTCAGGCAAATGTCTTTGAAAATCTTCTTCTCAAGATCCAGCACGCAGAATCTTTTGATATTGGGTATGCACCATGCTTAGGGGGTGGGGGGGGGGGTGGGGGGGGAGGGGGGATTTAAGTTTCTTCAAGCCAAGTCCCTGGGTTCATATTTGGGCTCACTATGGTAGCCCGAATTATAACTTAGTTCAAAATGAGGCATTTTCTTTAAAAATCTTCTTCAGATCCAGCAGTCGGAATGTTTGGATATTTGGTATGCAGCATCCTTAGGGGGGGAGGGGGGGGGGGTGAGGGTGAGATTCAAGTTTGTTCAAGCCATGTCCCTAGGTCCATATGTGGACTCACTGTGGGAGCCCGAATGATAACTTAGTTCAAAATGAGGAATTTTCTTTAAAAATCTTCTCCAGATCCAGCAGTCGGAATGTTTTGATATTTGGTATGCAGCATCCTTGGGGGTGGGGGGGGGGGGAGATTCAAGTTTGTTCAAGCCATGTCCCTAGGTCCATATTTGGACTCACTGTGGGAGCTTGAATTGTAACTTAGTTCAAAATGAGGAATTTTCTTTAAAATTCTTCTTCTTCATATCCAGCAGTCAGAATGTTTTGATATTTGATGTGCAGCATCCTTAGAGGAGTGAGATTCAAGTTTGTTAAAGCCAAGTCCCTAGTTTCATATATGGGCTCCCTGTGGGAGCCCGAATTATAACTTAGTTCAATATGAGGAATATTCTTTAAAAAATCTTCTTTCTTTTATAGATCCACTGTCAGAATCTTTGGATATTTGGTATAAGCTTTTCTTAGGAAGCGCGGATGCAACTTGTTGAAATCAATTCTTTGGGTTCATATTTAGGCTACCATGTCAGGTGAGCGCCCTCAGGTCACTTGGGGTCTCTTGTTTACTGATGGTGGAGGCGGGGGGGGGGGGGGGGGGCTTATGTGGGCACACATACACTCTTACCAGTCTCATGCGCACACATCCAGTTCTATCAGATCTCCAGAGCTTCAGTGTAAATGATGACCAGGTTTAATTAATAGTTGAGTGAAATGGCTATTTTATGAAATAAATAATTTGGAAAGTATAACTATATTATGGTTACCAGTGCATGAAATATTTCCATCCATTTTGCCTTTCTGAAAAAAATTATTGTAATGTTTGAAAGGTTTTATAGGAGATTATTGTGGATGAATTTGAGTAATTATGGAAAGTAAAAGTTTATGACTTTATTGGCAGAAAGTGGTGGATCATGAAGTTGTTAGTACAAAGAAAAAAGTTAAATTGGCTGATGGTATCTCCTTATTACACTTATTACAAATATTCATTCCGATATGTACAATACTGAATATTACTGGTCCATGTTAATTTGCATTTCTTGAGCCACAGTTAAAACAAACACAGAAAAATCATTTTTATGAAATTTTATTAACTATGTGCAAATTAAATGTAACATGGAATAATTTAACATTTTTATGGAATCTCCAAATTTAAATTTATCGATTTCTTTCCTTAAGCGAAACTAAATTAAAATTCTCCCCATTTCTCGATAAAATTCTCTCTATTTCCCAAATAAGAAACTCAAAGTGCCTGGTTGTTTGTTAATGTTATGAACAACATGAATTTTGGACCATTCTTCTGTGAAGCCCGAGGGAAACAACTCAAATTCAAACTGAATCACAAAGACTGGATAAGTCAAATCAAAGTTAGATCGCTGACAAAAGGACAACCAAGAATTCATTTTTCAATAAATATTAGACTCGTTTCCAGTACATATCAAATGGGGGAATAAATCATTCCCGATAACAATCCTCCATATAAATATACAGATTTTTAAGAAATGCTTGTTTCCACGTGTGTGTGTGGAAATGAGAACACCTCACTCACAACAGTCATTATTCCGACATTCATATGTGGAAATTCTACATCCGTATGTAGAAATAAGATCACTTCGTAGCAGTCATTATTTCCACATATATATGTTGAAATGGGAGCTCCACAAATAAGTCATTATTTCCACATATCTGTAACCTATCCAGGAAAACATTCCGAACTCAAATAACTTTTTAAATACTACATTTCTGGCATAATCTAATTAAATTAAGGAATTTAACTTTTCAGCAATTATTTATTTTATTTGAAAAAAAACGTGCATTTTTTCCTAATAGGGGTGTGTTGAAATAAGAGCTACGTACAACAGTCATTATTTCCACATATGCATGTGGAAATAAGACCATCACACTGGCACGGCAGTCCTTATTTCCACGCACATATGTGGAAAAAAGAGCTCCATACATTAGTCATTATTTCCACATACCTACATATGGGTGATTCCATTTATTTTTTCAAGAATTATTCTTTATTTCTTTTAAGATATATAGTTTTAAGATCGCTGTATTTTCAGTATTGCCTGCTTTTCTCAAAGGAACAGCCATTGGTAAACATGGAGGCATTTAGTTAATTTTGATATCTTAACTCCCAGGAAACAACACACACGCCATTGTGAAATTTTGAAATTTGAATCGAAACCACTGATAGTTTTAATTTACTGAAAAGAAAACTGAATTCAGAAACAAGAAATACATAGTTTTTTGCAAAAAAGTATCCATATAAAGACAAGTACCTAAATTCACGAATATCTGCCCAACATTT
The DNA here is from genome assembly GCA_031216915.1 of Pictodentalium vernedei. Classification (NCBI taxonomy): domain Eukaryota; kingdom Metazoa; phylum Mollusca; class Scaphopoda; order Dentaliida; family Dentaliidae; genus Pictodentalium; species Pictodentalium vernedei. Next base: position 321,656,526 of record CM062288.1, on the reverse strand, counting down.
ATCAATGGCACTGACAATGTCTTTGGGAAACCGAAAATATGAAACCCTTTCCCACTCGTGTTTTTCGCGAAATTATCACAGTTGATAACAGCACATTTACTGGACATTTGTTTTAGTTCCGACACCAACTACCTGGGGGTTGGGGGGGGGGGGGGGTCTGACACCAACCACAAGGGGACGTATAGTGTACACACTTTTGTAGCATGTGAGAGCGAACCATCCTGTTTTCACGAATCTTGACTAAACCCTGCCTATTTAATTTTAATGTCCACTGGACTACGTTCGCATTCTTTCTAGGTAGCGCCTATTTCATATTATTTTCCATGATAACAACAGGTGTAGGGTTGGAAAATCTCACTTAAGGCCAAGATATTTGGATCACGCTTCAAGCTAGACGAGTGTTTGACCAAAATATCTTGTCCTGATGGTTTGATTTTCACATCCCACACCTGTAATCCATATTGCAGTTTGCTGATTGCCTTAGGCTGTTGACTTCCAAGAGATCCTATAAAACTCTGATTACAAACGGCCAGGGTTCCGATGGTATCAGGACAACTCGTCCCCAAGCAAAATTGGACAACGAGTACCTGATTTTTTACTACTACGAATTTCTGCTCACTGTCCGTTTAGGGTGCGTCCCCAACCAAAACGTCCTCTAACTCTTTGGTCCAAACATCCAGTGTTGGTCAAAAAGAGTTGGTTAAAACGTCCCCAAGAGTTGGTGAAAGCGTCCCCTACTTTTGGTCAAAACGTCCCCAAGAGTTGGTCAAAACGTCCCCAAGGGTAATAGTGTTTTTAGGCCGACAATTAGAAATATAGCCCGATTGCACAGCAAGACGAATTAGGCCGCCGAAATGCCCCCCCCCCCCCCCCACACACACACCCATAGTTACGCCCCTGCCCATTATTATCATGTTTATTCATTGCCCGATGAAAAAATATTCAAGTTTCTTTTAATCTCTATAGACCATTACTCGACAAAAGTCCAATAGGAAAAATGGAAGTGTCCACCAATTAATCTCGATAGAACAATCACATAAATATAAACAACTGCGCTAATTATCTCTCATTTGATATTTAAATTCACTTTATTCTGTTCAATGGTCATTCGTTTCTGAAACGTGAACATCGGCTCCAGTCGCCTACATTATTTCTAAGGGACTGCCCCCACAACATTGCTGGTGTCGTATTTATCTTTAACTTACCAATGAGTTCCCAAATGGTATATTATAAACCATCACTGTTTAAAGTTTAAAAAGCAAGAATGAAAAAAAACCCTCAAGGAAATATGGGGACGTTTTGACCAATTCGTGGGGACATTTTGACCAATTTGGGGGGGGGGGGGGGATATTTTGACCAATTCTTGGGGACGTTTTGACCAGTTAGGGGATGTTTCGGTTTGGGGGCGTATTCACTAGGAATCTCCGTTTAATGGGGAACTTTGCCTCTTGGTCAGTACCTCTTCGTCATTTTAACCCCATGTACTATACTAGAATGCGGAATCCAAAAAGGCGTTTAAGACGATTTCCAATCTGACAATTCTTAGATAACAATCAGATTTTCTGTACTGTTCCTCCACACCCCAGGTAGGTACTGAGGACTTTCTAAATTCACACGGAGTTCCTGATTGGCGTATGATATGATTTTGTTTTCCACAAAGAGGACCCTTGTGACGTTGTCTTTTGCCTGCAGGGACCCCGGGTCAAACGTCTGCCAGAATGCACCATTTGATGGCGCCAATCAAAGTGTCCCCGGTAAGAGACCCTCAGTCCCTCCTAACTCAGCCCGTGCCTCCGGCACTCGCAGCAGATGCCTTCGGAATCTGCAGTTTCCCACATAATAATTCTAGTCGGGGTAATGAGTAAAAATTTCATTACTTTTTATCCGCCCCTCCCAGAGGCCATTCACTGTACTTATCACGAATTCCGACAAAGCATTTTGGAAACAATTTGATAGTATATCACCTTTTCTCCAAAGTTGGAATTTAAGTTCCCATTGAACACGGATACGAGATGTCCGATGTTTGGTACGAGTTGCCTTACCGAAAATGGGTAAGAGTCGTCCAGTGCTTGGGTGGTACGAGTTTTCCTAGTCACAAGTTGCCTAGCAACCTTCCGCTTTGAGGATCCCGGTCCGTTCCATGGCTATATCTGGCAACTCCATTCATGCCGTTGAAATGTTGGACTGACTTGTCCGGTCCCAAACCTCCCCCATACCCAAACTCCCTGTCCGTTTCATTGTCAGTATAGTTGGCGGTGTTTGTTAGAAATTTACCCGTTGTTCCATAATAATAACTTAATAATGGTCCTTTTTCGGAATAACCTGCACCGTTAACGCTTTTAACCCATTCTACCTGTCACAGGGCCCTGGAGACCGGTGGTCTGCAATGAAAGTAACATCATAGATCCTGCAAGCTGGTCTAAGCAGCCAAATTAGGGAGAGGGGTGATATGCTTTCTCATCCATCTTCCTCCAACTCTGATGCATCCATGCAACCGAGGCCCGATTCCTGTGTATCACGATGGACAGATGCCTCAGACTGTCGACTTATTGTTAGTCACTCAGGCTAAAGGCTCATGAACATTTTCGTCTTCTTAATACCAACAAAGGCACGGGTATGACAAGATGGGCGTGCAGACAAGGAGACAAGATTCTAACACTGGATTCATGCATTGCCACCGGAAGACCTAGCCCGCCTCAAGGAACTCGGGCACTCTCGCGAACTGACACCGCTAGACAAAGTTGGCATACTCCCCTCCCGTATTATGGGGGAGAACCATTCTAGGAACGGCTTATGGCAGGTTCAAATCACGGGGTTCCACCTTGGGATTCGAGTCTCAAAACTTGCACTCTGGGGGAGACGTCGGTTTCTCGTCAAAGATCGGTGATTTACATGTGGGATTGGGGGGTTATACACTGCAAAAAATGTAGGTTCTATATGGAACCAAAACTGGTTCCATGCCTTGTCACGTATATGGAACAAAAAAGGGAACCTATAATAGAACCAAATATAAATGGTTCCATTAGAGAACCAAAAATAGAACCCAGTTTAAATGGTTCCATTATAGAACCAATATAAAATGGTTCAATTATAGAACACAATTTAAATGGTTCTTTTATAGAACCAAATTCAAATGGTTCTATTATAGAACCCAATTTAAGTGGTTGGATTATGGAACCCAATTTAAATGGTTCGATTATAGAACCAAATTTAAGTGGTTCGATTATGGAACCCAATTTAAATGGTTCTATTATGGAACCCAATTTAATTGGTTCTATTATAGAACCAAAATTGGTTCCATACCTCGCCACGTATATGGAACCAAAAATAGAACCCAAATTAGAACCAAATTTAATTGGTTCCATCATAGAACCAAAATTGGTTCTGTGGCTCATTAAATAATGGAACCCAAAAGCAATGGTTCAATGAAAGAACCACAGATTGAACCCCAAACCAGGTTCAATTAAAGAACCATGATTGGTTGTTTTTCTGCCTAAGTTAAACCACAAAAGAACTGAGCAAGCCCCTTCCTCCCAATTCCCAACCCCATTGTTAAGTTCGAAATCCGTAATATATGCCATTTTCTTTGCATATAGTGTTATCATGAAAAAAAATAAAAGAGATCAAAAGTAGTATAGCATGTACCCGATCGTGCCCCATTACCCGGAGCTTTGCCGGAGCAACTAGTGTTAAATTCCCATTGGAACCGGAGCCATTTGTCGGAGCAGACACGAGACGTGTTTTTCGCGTCATCCAGCTAGATCCGCCAAATGGCGTAGGTACTGTATATATAGTATGCTATGGCATGTATAGTGATATATGTATGCATGGGGCTATAGGTATATATTATGGGTAAGTGGTGGAAAGATGATGGGAAAATTAGGTTTTCTTGAAAGTTTTTCCCGCGAAACGGTTGACGTTGCTGTTGACGTCGTGACGTCATGATACGCGCGCGACGTCAGAGAGATGCTGACCGCTGTTAGTGTCCAGTATACAATCTGACATTATAAGTTACAGGACGTTCAGGTGGCGGATACGGTATCATATGAGGCGAGGTGAAAACAATATTGGACGAGGCGGTACGCCGAGTCCAATATTGTTTTTGGCGAGCCTCATATGATACCGTATCCGCCACCTGAACGTCCTGTAACGTATTTATTATGCCAGCGAAAACAAAATAACAATCAAATTTGAACGCCGGCACATTTTCAAAACTGGTGCAAAACGCTATGTAAGTTGTAACAAACGTGCACAGTTGTCTCCCTGTTTGTGTATAATTTCCTTGACAACACAGACAACAGCGATAGACGCTTTTCTTCGTACTGTCACTTTGTCTTGAGTGTGCAGAAAATGTCCGAAACGTCCGATTTTATAGAATTCGAACAAAATAAATGTATCTCGCATCTTTTCCCATTGACTTTCATTCATTTTCCTACAATTTCATCATTGTGCAATCTTATAATTATTCAATGAAATTAAATCCATTTTCGAAGCGACGTTATCCATTTACCACAACAAAGACTACAGAAAGTCAGAATGAGCTCAACGAGAAAAAATGAAATTAATCTCTTCCCGGGATAAGACAATTTTTTCCTAAGTTTATTTATTCACACTATATATATTTTTCAACTTTCTAACAACGCATTTATGGGTTATATATTTTTTCTAAAGCTTTTAAAATATCGAGGCGAACACCGTACCCAAACTGTTGTGTGTTAGCCTCAATAAGCTTAGACCCATGTCAAGTTACGGCCAGGTCGACTTATCCGTTATCGGTAGATCGAATACAGTAGTATTTCTCACTTCAAATAATTAAATTTACATTTAGAAAATAAATTTCACAATAAATTTATTATAAAACAAGAGAAAATGAGACATATAGACACGGAGGGACGTTTGATTGTACTGCAATTTCTTCAATATGGATATAAAAGCACCGCGAGGTGAGGAATTTCCACGTCGAAACAAAATGGCGGTACTGACCTAATACGAGTTTCGTATTAGGTCACCTCGGTCTGCAGGTGACCCAATACGGCTCAGTACCGTCTCACTATTCGGGGGCTGTGATTGGCGAATTTCATTAGCTAGCATAATAAAACGTAATTCGGGTCAGGGGGGTGTCGGGCTTCTCGTATGGGGTGGCGGCGATATGGTAGTAGTGGTATATATGCATTTAAACTGGGTTCTATTTTTGGTTCTATAATGGAACCATTTATATTTGGTTCTATTATAGGTTCCCTTTTTGGTTCCATATACGTGACAAGGCATGGAACCAATTTTGGTTCCATATAGAACCTACATTTTTTGCAGTGTATAACCCCCAATCCCACATGTAAATCGCCGATCTTTGGCGAGAAACCGACGTCTCCCCCCGAGTGCAAGTTTTGAGACTCAAACCCCAAGGTGGAACCCCGTGATTTGAACCTGCCAGAAGCCGTTCCTAGAATGGTTCTCCCCCATAATACGGGAGGGGATTATGCCAACTTTGTCTAGCGGTGTCAGTTCGCGAGAGTGCCCGAGTTCCTTAAGGCGGGCTAGGTCTTCCGGTGGCAGTGCATGAATCCAGTGTAAGAATCTTGTCTCCTTGTCTGCACGCCCATCTTGTCATACCCGTGCCTTTGTTGGTATTAAGAAGACGAAAATGTTCATGAGCCTTTAGACTGAGTGACTAACAATAAGTTGACAGTCTGAGGCATCCGTCCATCGTGATACACAGGAATCGGGCCTCGGTTGCATGGATGCATCAGAGTTGGAGGAAGATGGATGAGAAAGCATATCACCCCTCTCCTTAATTTGGCTGCTTAGACCAGCTTGCAGAATCTATGATGTTACTTTCATTGCAGACCACCGGTTCCCAGGGCCCTGTGACAAGTAGAATGCGTTAAAAGCGTTTACGGTGCAGGTTATTCCGAAAAAAGACCATTATTAAGTTATTATTATGGAACAACGGGTAAATTTCTAACAAACACCGCCAACTATACTGACAATGAACCGGACAGGGTGTTTGGGTATGGGGGAGGTTTGGGACCGGACTAGTCAGTCCAACATTTCAACGGCATGAATGGAGTTGCCAGATATAGCCATGGAACGGACCGGGATCCTCAGAACGGAAGGTTTCTAGGCAACTTGTGACTAAGAAAACTCGTACCACCCAAGCACTGGACGACTCTTACCCATTTTCGGTAAGACAACTCGCACCAAACATCGGACATCTCGTATCCATGTTCAATGGGAACTTAAATTCCAACTTTGGAGAAAAGGTGATATACTATCAAATTGTTTCCAAAATGCTTTGTCGGAATTCGTGATAAGTACAGTGAATGGCCTCTGGGAGGGGCGAATAAAAAGTAAAGGAATTTTTACTCAATACCCCCGACTAGAATTATTATGTGGGAAACTGCAGATTCCGAAGGCATCTGCTGCGAGTGCCGGAGGCACGGGCTGAGTTAGGAGGGACTGAGGGTCTCTTACCGGGGACACTTTGATTGGCGCCATCAAATGGTGCATTCTGGCAGACATTTGACCCGGGGTCCCTGCAGGCAAAAGACAACGTCACAAGGGTCCTCTTTGTGGAAAACAAAATCATATCATACGCCAATCAGGAACTCCGTGTGAATTTAGAAAGTCCTCAGTACCTACCTGGGGTGTGGAGGAACAGTACAGAAAATCTGATTGTTATCTAAGAATTGTCAGATTGGAAATCGTCTTAAACGCCTTTTTGGATTCCGCATTCTAGTATAGTACATGGGGTTAAAACGACGAAGAGGTACTGACCAAGAGGCAAAGATCCCTATTAAACGGAGATTCCTAGTGAATACGCCCCCAAACCGAAACATCCCCTAACTGTTTTGGTCAAAACGTCCCCAAGAATTGGTCAAAACATCCCCCCCCCCCCAAATTGGTCAAAATGTCCGCACGAATTGGTCACAACGTCCCCATATTTCCTTGAGGATTTTTTGTTTCGTTCTTGCTTTTTAACCCTTTACCCCAACGTAACGGCCGAAACCGGCCAGCGCTATTCTCAAAAATCGCCAATTAATTTTCAAAATATTTTCATTTTTTGTCTCAAAAACATAGGTTATGACCCCTCATTGGAACGAGCTCGACGAGCTCGTTCCAACGAGGGGTCATAACCTATGTTTTTGAGACAAAAAATGAAAAAAATTAGTCATTCAAGAATTTTTGTTGCAAGTGTCGTCCTGCTTTTCATGTTAGGTAAAGGGGTTAAACTTTAAACAGTGATGGTTTATAATATACCATTTGGAACTCATTGGGAAGTTAAAGATAAATACGACACCAGCAATGTTGTGGGGGCAGTCCCTTAGAAATAATGTAGGCGACTGGAGCCGATGTTTCACGTTTCAGAAACGAATGACCATTGAACAGAATAAAGTGAATTTAAATAGCAAATGAGAGATAATTAGCGCAGTTGTTTATATTTATGCGATTGTTCTATCGAGATTAATTGGTGGACACTTCCATTTTTCCTATTGGACTTTTGTCGAGTATTGGTCTATAGAGATTAAAAGAAACTTGAATATTTGTTCATCAGGCAATGAATAAATATGATAATAATGGGCAGGGGGCGTAACTATGGGTGTGTGTGTGGTGGGGGGGGGGGGGGGGGGGCATTTCGGCGGCCTAATTCTTCTTGCTGTGCAATCGGGCTATATTTCTAATTGTCGCCTAAAAACACTATTACCCTTGGGGACGTTTTGACCAACTCTTGGGGACGTTTTGACCAAAAGTAAGGGACGCTTTCACCAACTCTTGGGGACATTTTAACCAACTCTTTTTGACCAACACTGGACGTTTTGACCAAAGATTTAGAGGACGTTTTGGTTGGGGACGCACCTAAACGGACAGTGAGCAGAAACTCGTAGTAGTAAAAAATCAGGTACACGTTGTCCAATTTTGTTTGGGGACGAGTTGTCCTGATATCATCGGAACCCTGGCCGTTTGTAATCAGAGTTTTATAGGATCTCTTGGAAGTCAACAGGCTAAGGTAATCAGCAAACTGCAATATGGATTACAGGTGTGGGATGTGAAAATCAAACCATCAGGACAAGATATTTTGGCCAAACACTCGTCTAGCTTGAAGCCTGATCCAAATATCTTGGCCTTGGGTGAGATTTTCCGACCCTACACCTGTTGTTATCATGGAAAATAATATGAAATAGGCGCTACCTAGAAAGAATGCGAACGTAGTCCAGTGGACATTAAAAATAAATAGGCAGGGTTTAGTCAAGGATCGTGAAAACAGGATGGTTCGCTCCCACATGCTACAAAAGTGTGTACACTATACGTCCCCCTTGCGGTTGGTGTCAGACCCCCCCCCCCCCCCACAACCCCCAGGTAGTTGGTGAAGGAACTAAAACAAATGTCCAGAAAATGTGCTGTTATCAACTGTGATAATTTCGCGAATAACACGAGTGGGAAAGGGTTTCATATTTTCGGTTTCCCAAAGGCATTGTCAATGCCATTGATAAATGTTGGGCAGATATTCGTGAATTTAGGTACTTGTCTTTATATGGATACTTTTTTGCAAAAAACTATGTATTTCTTGTTTTGAATTCAGTTTTCTTTTCAGTAATTAAAACTATCAGTGGTTTCGATTCAAATTTCAAAATTTCACAATGGCGTGTGTGTTGTTTCTGGAGTTAAGATATCAAAATTAACTAAATGCCTCCATGTTTACCAATGGCTGTTCCTTTGAGAAAAGCAGGCAATACTGAAAATACAGCGATCTTAAAACTATATATCTTAAAAGAAATAAAGAATAATTCTTGAAAAAATAAATGGAATCAACCACTAGGTATGTGGAAATAATGACTAATGTATGGAGCTCTTTTTCCACATATGTACGTGGAAATAAGGACTAGCCGTGCCAGTGTGATGGTCTTATTTCCACATGCATATGTGGAAATAATGACTGTTGTACGTAGCTCTTATTTCAACACACCCCTATTAGAAAAAAAATGCACGTTTTTTTTTTTCAAATAAAATAAATAATTGCTGAAAAGTTAAATTTCTTAATTTAATTAGATTATGCCAGAAATACAGTTTTTAAAAAGTTATTTGAGTTCGGAATGTTTTCCTGGATAGGTTACAGATATGTGGAAATAATGACTTATTTGTGGAGCTCCCATTTCAACATATATATGTGGAAATAATGATTGCTACGAAGTGATCTTATTTCTACATACAGATGTGGAAATTCCACATATGAATGTGGGAATAATGACTATTGTGAGTGAGGTGCTCTCATGTCCACACCCACACGTGGAAACAAGCATTTCCTTAAAAATCTGTATATTTATACGGAGGAGGATTGTTATCGGGAATGATTTATTCCCCCATTTGATATTTACTGGAAACGAGTCTAATATTTATTGAAAAATGAATTCTTGGTTGTCCTTTTGTCAGCGATCTAACTTTGATTTGACCTATCCAGTCTTTGTGATTCAGTTTGAATTTGAGTTGTTTCCCTCAGGCTTCAGAGAAGAATGGTCCAAAATCCATGTTGTTCATAACATTAACAAACAACCAGGCACTTTGAGTTTCTTATTTGGGAAATAGAGAGAATTTTATCGAGAAATGGGGAGAATTTTAATTTAGTTTGGCTTGAGGAAAGAAATTGATAAATTTAAATTTTGAGATTCCATAAAAATGTTAAATTATTCCATGTTACATTTAATTTGCACATAGTTAATAAAATTTCATAAAAATGATTTTTCTGTGTTTGTTTTAACTGTGGCTCAAGAAATGCAAATTAACATGGATCAGTAATATTCAGTATTGTACATATCGGAATGAATGTTTGTAATAAGAGTAATAAGGGGATACCATCAGCCAATTTAACTTCTTTCTTTGTACTAACAACTTCATGATCCACCACTTTCTGCCAATAAAGTCATAAACTTTTACTTTCCATAATTACTCAAATTCATCCACAATAATCCACATTACAATAATTTTTTTCAGAAAGGCAAAATGGATGGAAATATTTCATGGACTGGTAACCATAATATAGTTATACTTTCCAAATTATTTTTTTCATAAAATAGCCATTTCACTCAAGTATTAATTAAACCTGGTCATCATTTACACTGAAGCTCTGGAGATCTGATAGAACTGGATGTGTGCGCATGAGACTGGTAAGAGTGTATGTGTGCCCACATAAGCACCCCACCCCGCCCCCACCATCAGTAAACAAGTGGCCCCAAGGGACCTGGGGGCGCTCACCTGACATGGTAGCCTAAATATCAACCCAGAGAATTGATTTCAACAAGTTGCATCTGCTCCTCCTAAGAAAAGCTTATTCCAAATATCCAAAGATTCTGACCAGTGGATCTAAAAAAAAAAAGATTTTTTAAAGAATATTCCTCATATTGAACTAAGTTATAATTCGGGCTCCCACAGGGAGCCCATATATGAAACCAGGGACTTGGCTTTAACAGACTTTAATCTCACTCCTCTAAGGATGCTGCATATCAAATATCAAAACATTCTGACTGCTGGATCTGAAGAAGAAGATTTTTAAAGAAAATTCCTCATTTTGAACTAAGTTACAATTCAAGATCCCAAAGTGAGTCCAAATATGGACCTAGGGACATGGCTTGAACAAACTTGAATCCCCCCCCCCCCCCTAAGGATGCTGTATACCAAATATCAAAACATTCCGACTGCTGGATCTGGAGAAGATTTTTAAAGAAAATTCCTCATTTTGCACTAAGTTATCATTCGGGGCTCCCACAGTGAGTCCAAATATGGACCTAGGGACATGGCTTGAACAAACTTGAATCCCCCCCCCCCCCCCCAAGGATGCTGCATACCAAATATCCAAACATTCCGACTGCTGGATCTGAAGAAGATTTTTAAAGAAAATTCCTCATTTTGAACTAAGTTATAATTCGGGCTACCACAGTGAGCCCAAATATGAACCCAGGGACTTGGCTTGAACAAGCTTGAATCGCACCCCCCTAAGCATGGTGCATACCCAATATCAAAAGATTCTGCCTGCTGGATCTTGAGAAGAAGATTTTTAAAGTCATTTGCCTGAAATGCACTAAGTTCGAATTCGAGCTTCTATAGTGAGCCCAAATATGAATCTAGGGAGCCGATTTGAACAAACTTGAATCAGATCCACCCCACAATGTTGCATACCAAATATCAAAAGATTCTGCCTGCGAGATCTGGAGAAGAAGGTTTTTTAAAGAAATTTGCCTGAAATGCACTAAGTTCTAGTTCAGGCTTCTATAGTGAGCCCAAATATGAATCCAGGGGGCCGAGTTGAACAAACTTGAATCAGAGCCACCCCACAATGTTGCATACAAAATATCATAAGATTGTGCCTGCTGGATCTGGAGAAGAAGATTTTCAAAGAAATTTGCCTGGAATGCACCAAGTTCGAATTCGAGCTTCTATGGTGAGCCGATTTGAACAAACCTGAATCAGATCCACCCCACAATGTTGCATACCAAATAACAAAAGATTCTGCCAGCTGGATCTGGAGAAGAAGATTTTTGAAGAAATTTGCCTGAAATGCACTAAGTTCGAATTCGGGCTTCTATAGTGAGCCCAAATATGAATCTAGGGAGCCGATTTGAACAAACTTGAATCAGATCCACCCACAATGTTGCATACTAAATATCAAAGGATTCTGCCTGCTGGATCTGGAGAAGAAGATTTTTGTAGAAATTTGTCTGAAATGCACTAAGTTCGAAATCGGGCTCCTATACTGAGCCCAAATATGAACCCAGAGGGCCGATTTGAACAAATTTGAATCAGATCCACCCTACAATGTTGCCCACCACATATCAAAAGATTCTGCCTGCTGGATCTGGAGAAGAAGATTTTTTAATAATTGAATACAGTGTTAAAAAGTGCTGACTCAGCACTTTTTCAAAGTCCTGAAAAAAGTACCTTGTGATCAAACCGATAGGGATTTTTTTAACCACTCTATTCTACTGAATAAAAGTAAGCTTTATACAAAATAAGAATTCTCTGTGCCGTGTAGTTTTGGAGATATGGCAGTTTTAAGGTTTCTCCTATTTTTAGCTCCCGAGGTTCCCACGGGGCAATGAGAAAAAATTAGTTTGCTTCAATCAACTACTTATGAACCACTATCATCTCATATCAAATTTGGTTCAAATCGACCTCACGGTTCTGAAAATAGAAATTTTAGGCGTGGCCAAAATTTTTTCCCCTCCCATAACGAAGGCAAATAATGCCCTACAAACTTCTCTTGAACAAATTTGATTCTAAACCTCAAAAGAACTCTGTATACCGCATATCAAGTCTCTGCCACAGGTAGTTCATCAGAAGAAGATTTTCAAAAAATGTGGCCATTTTTTCCCTATACCTCTGCTCAATATGAGCTGAAACCTAATTTGGATAAAAATCAAAATACCCTTATATAACCCCTACTCACATGAAATTTTATTAATATGCGACCAGTGGTTTGGGAGAAAAAGGCCCAAACACCACCTTCACGACGGACGACAGACGACGGACGACGGACGACAGACGACGGACGAAAAGTGATCAGAAAAGCTCACCCTAACTTTCAGTCAGGTGAGCTAAAAATGTGCAAAACCAAAGGCTTAATTACTTTCATCACAAATATCACAGTTTAACAAATTTGTCAATGTTTGAAACATTTCTGTCTTTTTAAATTAAAACTTATATGTAAATAGAGGCACATTATTAAAAGGACAGTAGAGTGGAAGCTCAGATGTCACATTTAACTGGAAAGCCCCACGATTTGCTCCTTGTGAAGGGTAACTGCATGGATTATGGTCTCCTAAACCGTGGGAAAGTTGCTTAAATAATCCATTAGCCAAGGCGAAGGGGTATTTAGGTTCGATAGTGCATGTTGATGGGGCGAATGCTCCCAGTCACTACCAGTGACATCAGCATCTCTGTTATCTCGTCTTACTCTGTTATCTCATCTTACAAAAACAGACTTTGTATGACCCGCCAAGGCCCGAATTTTCGATGTCAAAACAGTTAACAATAAACCCTACACGTGCAATTATCCAGCTTCATCAATAACAATACGCCCCCAGGTTGGGTACAGTGCTGATAACAAGGCTAACCAACATCTGTGGGAGTTGACAGGTAGACAGTCAATCTGGTTATGTCATCTCTCTACGGTGTAAAAACTGATTCCATGTTGTTTTGTAAATGCATTTCTAATACAAGCTATGATAATGTATTTCTATGAATCATAATTATCATGTATTGCATTTTATCTATACCGTTAAATAAATAATCTAATCTAATTTAAACCCACTGTTGCATAATTATCATACTGTTCTTGGATCCTGACAGTTACGTGTTGATGCTTGGTGGTCCTGTAAGGTTTAGTGCACTCCAGCTTGCTCTGCCTGTAATTTTGTATATCTGTCTGACAACGAGAATGACGAGATTATTCTGTCTGAGGATTTACATATAGGCGGCATCTACTAAATATTGTATAATTTCAATTATTAAATGGAAAAAAAAATTGAAATAAAAAAAAAATTAAATTAGCGTAAATTGCCGGAAACTCCAATAAAGTCAAGAAGGGGTACCCTGACATTTGCAAAAAAAAAAAACTGGTTCACATGCTCCGATTAGCACACGTACGTATTTTTTTAAAATTTTTTTTGCATATACGCAAATTTGCATACGTATGCAAATCGGCGCATGTGACCGCATTTACTCCTCTAAGTAAAATTTACTCCATATGTATTTTTTTTACTTTTGCTCCTAGAGAGGACCAAGTGTAAAATTTTCGTTTTCATTTCTGCACAATTTACACATAAGTATTTTTTCTCATTTGAATGCATAGTGACATTTGCTTTCGTGGGCATTGCTCAGTGACATATCCATTATTGCACAACCCTTGTTGTCACGACTATAACTGACATTTTATATTTTCTCTAAGCGGTCGTCCAATATTTATATCACAGAATATATATTTATCGTCACAAATACCTCGCTCGATTAAGGTATAGTTTCATTTCCGGTTCAGATACGAGCTTTAAAATTCCTTCAGCGCAGTGGTGGGTTTAGGGTGCCAGCAATAGCCCCCCTGGGGTTTGGGAAGCGCCCAAATCCCTAATATGTTTTAATTACATTCTCCAACTTTATCGTCATTTGAGAATGATACATACTCCACCAGGTGATTCTCAACTTCTTTGCCAACCCCGTGAATGCATTCAAAGACTGTAGACTTTCCAACACTCAACAGGTTATCAACAACTTGTTACGGAACACCAATGGTTTGTCGTACAATTTTCTTGGCCGGGAAAAGCCAACGTTCAAGTGTCCTACATAGCTCAACAAAAGTTTGTCTGCCCATTCTAAAATTCTCCAAACTCTGTTTGTCATCGGATGTCCTTATCACGATCCGTTAATCCCAATCGGTTGACCCCTGTCTGCGCCAAACCCTATTCTATTCTCTTTCCCAAAGCTTAACGTAAACCCCGTAAATTAAAACCGTATGGTAACATTCTATGTATTTTTAACTCCGATAGTCTATCTATTTTCGTTTAACCCTTTACCTAACCTGAAAAGCAGACGACCCTTGCCAAAAAAATTCTTGAATAACTATTTTTTTTCATTTTTTGTCTCAAAAACATAGGTTATGACCCCTCGTTGGAACGAGCTCAACGAGCTCGTTCCAACGAGGGGTCATAACCTATGTTTTTGAGACAAAAAATGAAAAAAATAATGAAAATTAATTGGAGATTTTTGAGAATAGCGCTGGCCGGTTTTGGTCGTTACGATGGGTAAAGGGTTAAATGTCTGCACTGATCAAGAATTTCAAACCCCATATGAACGTATAGCAAAAAATACTTTTCACACACACTCACGTGCAAATTGGCGTATGTGAACGGGGCTTTAGAAGCTGTTTGTTCCAAAACGCTTGAGAGAAATTCACACCAAGGTAGAAGGCAGTCGGACCGCCATTGCGCAGCAGTTGAAATTGTTAGTGTTGTGATTTTTTTTTACATTACGGTTCTCCTCTCTTTACTTTTCTCCCCTCATGTTTCTATCTCAGTCACGCGTAGCATCCATAGAATAGATGTACTGTAACACGCTCAGGTAAACCTTTCTCTCTTCCCCCGCGGGAACCTCGGGAAGTGAAGCAGCATCTGTTCACCGTGGTAAACAGGTTCTGTTTGCTGGTAAAATAGGACCCAGTAACCAATGCTTGGGAGGTGCAAACCGTCTCTGAAATGCGCAGTGTGGATTATTGACCCTCACACATGGTCTTGCGTTGATAATCCCATTGCGGTCACGATTAACCATTGCTGCAGAAAGGTGACCTTAAACACCAATAATAAATAAATAACCTCTCTCCCCCACATCATCAAGACGACAGGTGATAGACAATTGATTTAACCCATTATCTCGATAGTTAATATAAGTTGAAATATTAGATGTCACGTGACTTTCCCGCGTGCTGATTGGTTGAACAGAAACACCCTATTTTCCGATAGTTCGTCAGCGAAATCGCACAGACCTACTATGATTTTTGAAAAAAGAATAGTGCACGGTAATAGTGCACGGTTATAAATAGTAACATTCGAATTCGCTTAGAAAATTCCATTGAAGCGTAAAAACTTTACAAGACATCTCGTCCCATATACATTATTACATTTAGTTTGGAGAAATAAAAATATGTGTATCGAAAGTGATGTTTGTAGTATTGTTGGGGGCGGGGAGGGGGTTAATGGAATAATGGTATTGTGTTTCTTGGGGTTTTGGTTCTCTACCTCTCTATCCCAGAACTATGAGTGGCAGAATTAACTTAGTTTACCTGTTTAAACCCTGAACCATTTTCTTTTCTCTTTGGCTGTGAATAAGAATATTATCTTGCATATATGACCGACGAAGATCCCCCCCCCCCCCACCTTTAGTAATTGCATAAACTACTGACGTGTACTTCAAACGAATATGTGTTTGTCATTAGCCTTAAGGCGCTTTCACACTACTGCGAGGCGTCTGTTGCGTGCGATGCATTCGACGCGTCCGATGCGTCGTGTGCTTTCACATTACATGCGAAAAATCGCAACGCACAGCATCCGAGTCAACTGGAGGCGGAAAACACTCTGTGATTGACGTTGGTAGTGGAAACTATCCACATTGTGAAACATCATTCACCAATGTTGGTTTTGTTTATAGTAATTAAGGGAGTACAATGATGTTATTATTATCAATCCACATTCGTCTATGACATGAGAACAACCCTACTATGTGGTCAATGTTCTGTTGATTGACTTTGCCTTGAACTTTCAGTGGCAAATCACCTATAGGCCTATTGAGATGTTGATGTGGATTATGTTTACCTCTCTCATAAAAACTTAAACTAAGCCTATCACATTGCCTAGCGAATGAAGTGATGGAGAGAGGTGGAATTAGAAAAAAATGGGATGACATAATTAGGCGCTATCTGTTCCAATGCAGGCCCATGCGACTTGGCACTTGGACGAGTTGTTTAAATTAAATCGACTGAATATGAGCTTTATTTATTTATTTATTTATTTATTTATTTATTTATTTATTTATTTATTTATTTATTTATTTATTTATTTATTTATTTATTTTATTTATTTATTTTCTTATGGAAGACTCACGGTACAACGAATTGTCTTGTTGTCACAAGATTTTAGTTCTGTTCATGTACAAACTTGATTCGAAAAAACGACCCCCCCCCCCACCAAAAAAAAAAAAAACCCAAAAACTTCGGTACCCCCCAACCCATAAGAAAAAATTTCACTACACCTGCCCCACCCCCTTGTTAATTTAAAATATGATACCCGAGTATGTCAGAAGAAATGTAAATCAACACTGTATTCGCGCGCGGAGAATGACCGAAAGTAAAAAGATAGTCAACGTCTGGGAAAAACAGAATCGATCAAAACAAAACATCGATCGCTTGATTTCATTCAAAAGCAACCGATCGTTACGTCATTGACGCACACCATAATTATAAGGTCTGCGAAAACCGTTCGAATGGGTCAAGAACGATCTGTGCGTCGAATGTAACGCACGTAACACACGCGTCGCAATAGCGTGAAAGCTCTTGTAGAAACATTCCTATTTTATTGCGACGATCGTCGAACGCATCGGACGTGACGTCCGCATCGCAGTAGTGTGAAAGCGTCTTTAGCAGTGATCATAATGTGGAGTATTTATTTATTTATTTTATTTATTTATTTATTTATTTATTTATTTATTTATTTATTTATTTATTTATTTATTGATGTTTAAGGTCACATATTTATGCACAATGGCTAATCATGAGCGTGACAGTTTTACGGGTGGAGGAAGCCGGAGTACCCGGAGAGAACCACCGAGCAACGACGAGCAGCTGCCAGCTCCCCAACATCGTAACTCCGCACTGCAGCACAGGCAGGGTTAGATTGGTTGAAGACATGTGTACCATCGACGTGCAGTACGCCTTAGTACACGGCGTCATCGTGCCCCCACATGGGCAATGGGGGTGAAGTGTCTTGCCCAAGGACACAACGCGGTTGCCGCAGGTGGGATTCGAACATTTTTATATGGAGTATAGTGTTAAGTTAGTGAGAAGGGTATTGGTTTCACCAATACAGGGTCAGTCAGTTTCCAGCGAACACGGTAACGACCAACAAACTATTTTGTTATATTGAAAAATGTCAGATTTTGAAATTAAGTTTGAATACCTTTTTAGGTGAACTTACAACGACTTACGCGATTCAATTATCTTGAATGTACAAAGTCGACACACACAGGTTTACATGGGTTTAGCCCCTAAAAGGTTCTATCCACAGGTTTTCCTGGTCCCCTACGGAGCAATTACAGTTATGTGCATCTTTGGCACTAATGTTTAATGGGTGTATTCTATATGTATCCTTTTTGTATTCGGGGTAAAAATAATGTTAGGCCCCCACGTACAATTTACAAAGCGTCCAGAAAAGGGAGGATTACGTCGCCGCTTCTAGCAAAATGGAGATGTAGTTATTTTTCAGGGTAAAACAAGACACCTTCTTTGTCTTGGAAAATCTTATCGGGGAAAAATCCCCCCCCCCCCCCCCCCATCATAAAAGTCTTTCTCTCAGTCCCCTTGAAAACTGTTTCTCCTCGTTTGTTCCTCCAAAAGCATATCACACGCTGTTGTCCTCTCATTTTATTTCTCTCCCTTGCTCTGTCTTATAAACTCGTCTTCTTGAAATCCCCTTTCAGCGACTTTCTTGGCACCCCTTAAAATGTTCTCTCCATATGTGTTCCTTCTAAAAGCTGATCACGCATTATTGACCTCTTATTTTGTTCTCTCTCCTGTCAGTTAAAACGTTTTCTCCAAATACTTACCTTCTAAAAACAATTCTCTTGTTGTCCTCTTTATTTTATTCTCTTTTTTCGTTGTCTCTTAAAATCTAATCTCTTTGATATTCTCAATGAAAAAAATTCTCTTTCCTTCTAAAAACAATTCTCATGTTGTCCTCGTTATTTTATTCTCCTTTTTCGTTGTCTCTTAAAACCTAATCTCTTTGGTATTCCCCATGAAAAATATTCTCTTCCTCGTCCGCTAAAATATGTTCTCAAAAAGTGTTCCTTCTAAAATGTTTTCTCATTTTAATCTTTACATGGAGCTGTACAAAAAACGAGAGAGAGAGAGAGAGAGAGAGTCGATACTTTGAATAGAGATACTGTTGTATGGGGACGAGAGTTCACAGACGACTGGAATCTTTGGTTGCCAGCTTGGCGGGAAAGCAGTGTCCTCCGAAGACGGCAGTGTGATGAGTGGCCCCCAAACCACCGAAGTCCAACTAGAGAGAGAGAGAGAGAGAGAGAGAGAGAGGGAGAGAGAGAGAGAGAGAGAGAGAGAGAGAGAGAGAGAGAGAGAATAATAAATAAAAAATAAAAAAAATAATAATAGTACCACAGACCCTAAGGGGCAGACAGTTCTACCCTGGCTCCGATGTAATTCAAATCACGTGGTATAACTTACTGAACGCCAACACTATGATGGATCGCAATGGATAACAATAGACTGTTAAAAATTCATTCCAAATCCCTGAGATGTCACAGCATGATGTAGGATAATAGGTGCTTCCAATCTCGAAAGGTTAAGCGAAAGATGATTTTTTTTGATGTGTGTGTGTGTGTATGTGGGGGGGGGGGGGGGGGGGGGGAGGGGGTTAACCACATAATTCACTACAAGCAACGATATAAGCAGCGATTACCCTCAAGTGCGAGCAACCCCTATTCGAAAAGATCCAACTTGTGCCCTGGAAGTACCATTAGATACACTTAGAACCTTTAGTTTAATAAATGGAAGGAGGCACTCTAGGGGAGATACAGTTGAGGCTAGGTGATGAAATCTATGCAGTATTGGTCGGAGTGGGGCGGACAGGTATAATCTGGAGAGAAAAGTATCTGATTGGAGTTGACCCTAATAAGATGTTAGATCACTGAGTAGGGGCTCAACAACATTAGTGCCTTTACGGGGGGTGGGGCTTTAGGTAAGATATTCACTAGAGATGCGATGCCAATCGGGTTGGGCACCATATAATGCTGTTTAAAGTATAGACTTGGAAACCTGATGCAGTACTGAATACTTATAAGGGGCGCGCAATCCGCCTCCCGAAGGATACACCGTACAGTAAAGCCAAGACAATGGAGAAGTACCTCACAATAATTATTTGATGAAGCTTGAAAATACATGACACGCATGTGTGGGATAGCACGCAAAGCTCTAGATAAGATAAACACTAGTCATGGAGTACCAGTCAGGTAAGGTATTATATAAGTCTTTGCATACAGAATTTGTGTGAGTGAGTTTGGTTGCCTTCTACTTTTCCAGGACAACTGTACACTATTTAAGGAATAGTGCATGGCTTGGAGTTGACTACGCCCATATAGTGCCCAGTGAGGTGGTGTAGTTCCCGCCGCGCAGCGGAGGGAACTACACCACCTCACTGGGCACTATATGGGCGTAGTCAACGACAAGACATGCACTAATCCTTATATTATATCGAACACCCATCAAGGAAAAACATCTGTCCGATTTGTTAATCTATTACCAAGGTAGCAGCCCTACCAACCATCGTTATATAGAAAAAAATACCATGTAGTTTTTAAAAAACATTTTCTTCTACCAAAACACGGCTAACTTGGATTATTGATATGAGCAGAAGACAGATTTTGAATCGGTCGGCAAGGGTAAACAAAACATTTTCCCCAAACGGAACTGTATGTTTTAGAATCGCGCAACTCGCGAATGAAAGCTAAAATTTTCGAAATTTGACAACACAGTTTAATAATTTCCACACATTTGTCACACATATACATTACCAAATGGGTCAGTACGGGATACAAAACTCCGAAGATTCAAATGAATTCCATTATTTATTCGTTTACTGCCCAAAACATACAACTAAATAGCGAAATAATATGAGCAGCGAAACAAACGATTTTTTATATCCGGACGCGTTCTCATGAATGTTGTACCCAGGTATGGATCATTCTCTTCGAAACGAGATATGGATCATCTTCTCAAGGAATAAAATGAACGCCTCGGACAATGTGACTTCAACAATGGAAAAGCGATACATTTTTCCACAATGATTTCTTTCCGGGTCGTTTTGTGGATGTTGTGCTTCTGTGCACCGATATTTAAATTTAGCCCGATCAGTTTTATTCGCCCAGTATGAAAAGAAAACTGATATAGCAGTGTGCTAAAAATAGAAAACGTGTAGTGCCTGGGTGTAGTGCCTGGTCACTTCTGTGGGTGCAAACCACACGAAATAGGGGTGCAGCATTCGTCCAGTCAAGAGCCTAGAATGTCACGTGAGATATAATATATGTTGTGAGTGCATTTGTAATTTTATAAAGGTAGACTTGTAAGGTTTATAAGCAATGTTTCAGAGAAGCTATGAATGCTTGGCGTATCTTTCGAGGCAGTTGTTGTAAATGGTTGAGTACCAGCTGACACACTAAGTGAGTGTATCAGGGCTAACATAATTGTAAGACCCCTGTACTGGAACTTGAGTAATAGTGAGACGAGCAGAATACATGGTATATCAAGTAGGTGTTTTCCGTGAACACCTCTATATGCGTGTACATTGAACAGACCCACTCGTATTCTACATGCATCAATATTACACATAGCGCACTCTTAGTGTTTGTAGATTAAGACTGCTTAATTGGTGAGTGGGTGTCGCATTGCTAGGGAGCAAAGATCCTCACGGAAGCCCGAGACAGAGGGAGCCACAGTTACTATCAGGTGATGAATCAGGAAAGTGCAAATTGGTATTTCCTAAGTATAGAAGTCAGAGGTAATTGAAAGATAGTGAATATGAAGTGTTAAACAGAAAGACACAATATATACATTGCAAGACAACAGTATCATAGCTGATTTTCTTCGGTTTGGATTCTAGAACCCAGCAACTGGTGAAAAGAAATAAAAAAAAAGAATTTTATTTCGCGGGTGCGCATGGTGTCAAAATGTTGGTAGCTCAGGCTAATATCCCCAAAGGAGCTCAATCAGGCACAATTGGCCATTACATTACTGATGGGTCAAGTAAGTGGCACCAAGACTCATGTACGATTTCCATTGGATGGGGACCTTTCTATCGTAATTCATGTATATCTCTGTTTGTTTTACAAGGAAGTAGGGTAAGGTAGTGAGACATGAGCAAATCTCCGGAGAGTGGGCAACCCCCCTTTTCCCATATCTCAGGCTAATTTTCCAAAAGGAGATTAATTAGGCTCAAGTGGCCATTCCATTACTGACGGGACAAGTTAGTGGCACCAAGACTCATGTACGATTTCCATTGGATGGGGACATTCTATCGTAGTTCATGTATATCTCTGTTTGCTTTACAAGGAAGTAAGGTAAGGTAGTGAGACATAGGCGAATCCCGGGAGAGAGGACAGCACCCCCCCCCCCACACCCACGTTTCCCATATCTCAGGCTCAAGCTCAATCAGGCCCATTTGGCCATTCCATTACTGATGGGTCAAGTAAGTGGCACCAAGAGTCATGTACGATTTCCATTGGATGGGGACCTTGTATCGTAATTCATGTATATCCTTGTTTGTTTTACAAGGAAGTAGGGTAATGTAGCGAGACATGGGCGAATCCCGGGGGAGTGGGCAACACCCCCCCCCCTTTCCCATATCTCAGACTAATTTCACAAAAGGAGCTTAATCAGGTTCAAGTGGACATTCAATTACTGGCGGGTCAAGTAAGTGGCACCAAGACTCATGTACGATTTCCATTGGATGGGGACCGTAGTTCATGTATAACCCTGTTTGTTTTACAAGGAAGTAGGGTAAGGTAGTGAACCATGGGCGAATCCCGGGGGAGTGGGCAACATCCCCCCCCCCCTTACCATATCTCAGGCTAATTTCACAAAAAGAGCTTAATCAGGTTCAAGTGGCCATTCCATTACTTACTGATGGGTCCATTAAGTGGCACCAAGACTCATGTACGATTTCCATTGGATGGGGACCTTGTATCGTAGTTTATATATATCCCTGTTTGTTTTACAAGGGAGTAAGGTAAGATAGTGAGACATAAGCGAATACCGGGGGAGAAGACATCACCCCCCCCCCCCCCTGCCCATATCTTTATTGTTCTGATTTTGTCATGCCCTTTTCTCTCGTCAGTTTACAAGCACATTATTTGACCTGACTTTCTGAGTTTTATCAATTTATTCAATTTTTATCGATTTATTAATTTCCCATTTCCAGAAGTTTGATTCAGTTTACATTACTGCTAGATAAAAATTCAGTTGTTCAATGTAAAATTTACTACAGTCGACGGAAGGGTTCAGTTCAGTAATATCAGTTTACTTTATCACTCCCCAAGATGTACAACACACCTTTTAGTATTTCCGCTTACCTTTTCACCGATAATTTGCCTGGAACATAACTTTTCTAGATTTTGCTATCAATTCAAGGCAAGGTTGATAATATTCCTGGACTCTAACTTTTCTAGAGTTTGTCGTGAAAACACGTCAAGGTTGTTATAAACAGTCATCCCTTGATTTGATAAGGAAATCGAGAAAACATGAATCCTGTGTTATGAATAAATTTAAGTTGAAATATTTTTCGTCCTCACATTGTACTAACAAATCAGAGAGAGAAAGCTGTCGTCCTCACACCAAATTGTTAATATTCTGCCATCCCTGTAAACCAGGTTTCACATGTGAAAGGTTGAAGGTATTCTTATTTTTAGTTATTTGATCTTTCCGTTCATTCATATCAGCCATAAAAATCCATATACTGGAGAAAATATTGAATTTCCATTGGTGTCACTTTTTACCTTTTTGTTTGAATGTTGTTTAAAAATACATTCTTTTCGTTCTGCAATTTCTTCGATTTTAGCCTGTCTATTGACCAGTAAATTGAAATGGAACGCAAATAACCCTTTATTATCCACACATGTGTGATTTTTATACCTAATCTATTCACATCACCATTACTCTATCCATCCATTCAAATATCCTTCCATCCATCAATCCACCGATATGCCAGCCAGCCAGCCAGCCAGCCAGCCAGCCAGCCAGCCAGCCAGCCAGCCAGCCAGCCAGCCAGCCAGCCAGCCAGCCAGCCAGCCAGCCAGCAAGCCAGCCAGCCAGCCAGCCAGCCAGCCAGCCAGCCAGTTTGACATTCCTTTGTCAGGAGTAATGTTGTAGCGCATAGGTAGAAACAGCACCAACAGTAAAGGTTGCTAATGTGATACCGACGTATCTCATACTTGGTCAGCCAACGCAGACGATTTCAAAATTTATTTTAAATATCATTTTTTTAAAAATTTTCAAAAAATTTCAGCAGAACCATATCATGTGACCCCTCGGTGGAACGAGGTCGATGAGCTCGTTCCAACGAGGGGTCATATGATATGGTTTGTTGAATTTTTTTTTAAAAATAATATTTTTTCAACTGCTGAATTTGCATATTACGTGGGCAGATCAGGGGGGTGGGGGGGGGGATGTAAAAAATTTGCAAAACACTGATGCCGGGGTGGGTGGGTGGGTGGGTTATCAAGGAGGACAACAAAAAAAATTGCACATTTTTTCCTCGGACACTTTTGGGCAAAATTGTATACCATAATCAGTGAAGTAGTATTCAATAACCAATAAAAAGATATGATATGATATGATATATATTTATTCACCAGTATACTATAGATTACAATAAGATTGATAATTCCACATATATTTACAGTATTCATATGGTACATAACAACTATTATACATATAGGATACACAAGTATACTGGCAGTGGAAAGCATAGCCAGACTGGCTGTCTTCCTGCATTCCCCTATAAAGAGAGAGAAAGAAAAAGAAGGATTAAAAGGAAAGTTCGGAGAAAAAGAAAGCATACACGTGCAACATTGAGGAGTCTTGTAACTGGCTCTACTGAGATTCCGCTTTAGTGAGTGTATACTTGATAATCCACTAAGGCATATACACATCGGTGGTATGGCGGCTGGTATCCCAAGCTTGCTGGCTCTCTTGAAGCGGCCTCAACCATTCAAACGATTTACTTTGCGAATTGAGATATTTGTTGTAAATCCTTGGGTCTTTACAGCTATACACTTTAAGACAGAGGCCAAGTCAAAAGGCCAAAGGTTCGAGAACCAGACATTTACGATTAAGATAAGCAGTCAAAAAAGAAAGAAGTTTTTTATGCGTTGTATGATAGGTTTTCGTCAAACACATCCATATTTCGATCATACTAGAGGGCACTGTCGGGACAATAGGGGTTGAAGCATGTAATGTTGTCTAGATAAGACGAGAGAAATTTGGTCGTTAACTTTTTCTTAAATTCCATTCTGTTCCGTGACTCTCGAATATCATTTCCTATTTCATTCCACAATTTCGGAAATGCAAAGAAAGGAAACTTGTCAAGAGTTTTAGTTCTTGTTCTATCTCTGTGAAGAAGACCTGCCTGGCGTGTAGTCATGATAGAGTCGTTATTCACTGTGGAGAAGAAATTAGCGAAAGATGATGGGAGGTTACTATGACCAAACGGTCCGCCTGCAAAGTGGAACCACGCGTTACTTCCACTGGGGAATCACTCACTCAGGTGTCTACACAGGTGTTAGCACTTCCTGATAAATAGAAATTACCGTCCCCTGGAACGCCGCCGTGGCAACGTCTCGGAGAGAGTGAATATTTATTTGCCAGAGGGCGCTTGTCAACGGAGGGCCAAGGCTGGGGTTGATCAACTTTGCCGGGGACCTAAGATACTCTTTTACCGGGGACAGGGGATTTTCACTAGCTCACTTTTGTAAATCGCAATTGCTTATTCACAAACCACAGAGTAGCACCGTGCTTTAGTCAATTGCTTTCAACGGTAATGAACTAGCATGGGCTAATTTCTTGGCGGGGCTGAGGTTCCATCAGTTCCTAGGGTACTCAGGGCTTCTTCATTAATAAGATAAAGACTATTAACAAACCAACAATTTTTATATATAAATCTTCTATACTCTTATTTACAAATAGCCAACAAATCCTAAATAAATAATCTCAACACTACTGAAATGAGTTTTGTGACTAGTCACTGAATCCCACCGAAAACAAGTACTAAAATATCATCTAAAATTAAATTGTTTCCCAAATTTATATTCGTAGAGAAAGGTCGAAGCTGCGACAACTGGTAAGAAATCACGAGATCTTTCACTCAACCGCTCATGCACGCATTTATCCTGTTGCGCCTACCACATTATGGGGAATTACCTTTAATACTAAATTTCACCCTTTAGAATATCTTATCACCTACAATTCCTGCTAATAGTGCTTCTAACTCGCAATAATAACAACTGATCATCTAATAACACAGATTCACTAATACACTTAAAACTGTTAACTAATAACTATGTAACTACGACGTGTTATCACAACTAAATACTATAAACTAAATACTACATATACTCATCGATTCTTCTTCGGCATCTCCCTTCGATGCAAATCATCAGATCGGGAATCCTGTCGTCCAAATGACAGCTTACCGGAACCACACAAATACATTAACTCTTTACTACACCGCGTGAACTAACGATTATCCCATCCCAGCGAGTCTGTCCTGAGGTAAACTCGAGGGGTCTTATATAGACGCGCGCATCACCTATCAAAGACTTGATTTGGGCAAAGGTGCTAATTTACAAAAGACGGCTTTGATGACTTGCAGTGACATGAACTGACTTTTCAATAAGTTCTAATTTGGAATGCATTGTTTACACAGTCCCTGCATGACAGCGACTGAACAAAGAACACTTTCCGAATACGAACTTAATTAAATTAATGAGCTTACCCAGTTTACTCACACTGATTATTAAAAAGTTCCTTTCTTTCATTCATTCTAAATAACTCGAATTGTTTACTTATTTTAAAAATTTAGAATAAACTTCAAATAACAACCCTGTGATATATGCCTCCCTCTAAATTAAAAAGCTCCGCTTTTTCGACGAATATCTCATTTGGCAAACTTGAAAAAGGTAAAACATGATAAAATGAAATGAATGCATGAAAGATAAAATACAATAATTTTGAAAACTAGTGGAGTGTCTATTTGTTTCTTCTTCTGTGATCTTTTCTTCCTTGTAATTGAATATATTGAGGTTGAAAGTGTCCGAGCGCGTTTGTGATACTATGTTGATGTTGATAATTCGATACTGTCCGATGCATATAAAATGAATTGTGTCGCCAAAATCGTTCGACGTTGAGTATGAATGTTGAATGTCACGTAGTCCTTTTCCGAATGAATTCCAAATTTAGTTTCTGTGCTGATCCAAAGTTGTTGTCCGCGTGCTTCATGTCCGTTTGTTGTTAATTTATTGTTAGGTCTAGTTCTTTTCCTCATCTCAATGTAGCATTATTCCTGGGGTTTACTCTTTCTCTTCAGGCTTGTCGTTGTGTATAATTTGGTTTCCTGTTGTGTGTCCTTCGTTTGTGATGTCTGTGTTCTCTGTATAGTGCCATTTTACCATCTCCATTTGCAACCTGAAAATATAAACTAGACAAAAATTGAGTTTACGCGTTCTGAAAAAAAACCTTTTATAATGTTGCCCTGGAAGAAGAAACAAATTAGTCGCAGCGCTCTGGTTAACCTGTAGAAAAAAGAGAACAAACATTTCATTAAACAAGGAGCAACTTGAAAAAAAAAAAAAAAATAAACAAAGAGCTACTTTGAAAAACATCACAAATAACCAATCAGGAACTAATCAACCAGTCTTTATATCCAAGCGGAGAGCCTTGCCACAGATCTCCGTTGGATATTTTGCGCAATTTGAATGCAAGTGGCAAGATTGCATTCAGATCACACAATGTTATTATTATTATTATTATTATTATTATTATTATTATTATTATTATTATTATTATTATTATTATTATTTTAAGGTAGGGGTCCGTCTTGCGGGTGGCCCCTCTAAAGTATTATCATAATTTTAATAACTATGCTTATTGAATTTTCATTTTGCCCTTTAAACACCTGTAACTTTAATACCCAATGGAACTTGTATTACTCTTTAAGCCAGACAGTTACCCTTCAACTGGCAAATGCTTTTTTTTCTGTTTTAACCTCTTTACACAGCTTCGATTGTGCCGTGGAGCGCGTAAGCGGAATACGTGGAGTACACGAGAGAACGCGAGTTTTACGGGGTAATAATAACGAGACAACATCAAATCAGGGAAAAAAAAAACAACGCTTCACCCAACAAAGTGGTGGCGTATCCGTCAAGCGGTACCCACCAAGAAACTCATACTAACCGTAAATTACATATTTATTAACTGACAAATTAAATATCGGGACTTATATTATTTTATTTTATTTATGTATTTATTTTTTTAATAAGTTAACAAATGCTTTGAACACTTAGTTTTGTACTCACAATATCTCCCACTCGTCTAAGTCTGGGATGCTGATGGAATCTGATATTGTGTTAACGCTTGTTTTCAGTTTTCTTTTTCTTCTTTTTCCTTTTGCGGTCTTTGAAATGTGGAATTCTTGGATTAACTCTTCCGGTACATTTTCTCTCGGTTCCCATGTAGTTTCTTTAGATCCCTGCCACTTAATTTTATAATGTTTCCGACCGTGAAGTTTCTTGCACGCTAGGATCCTATCTACAAAATAGGTGTCTTCTTCGTTTTTCTCGGTGTCTTCGTCTGCGGGAGTCTGGTTTTCATCTTCCGGGCGGGGATTCGACGCGATATCGAGTTCTGTATCTGGAGCTCCTGTTTCCTGAGCCGTTTGCTCTTCGAGTGTAGTGGTCGGACGATCCTTAGGGTTGGTGAACGGCTTGAGACGGTTCGCATGTACTGGTGACTTGAGTTGAATATCGTCCGAACATCTGCGGACAGTGTATGTTGGATTGCTGTCGTGCGTGATATAGTATGGTCCTGTCCAACGTTGGCACAGCTTCCGTGAAAGCCCAACAGGGGTTTTGTTGTTATATAACCATACTTTGTCACCTGTCGAGAATCTTGGGGGCTTTGCCTTTTTGTCATGCTGTTGTTTATACTTAAGCTGGGCGTCTTTAATATTTTGTTTTACTATTTCTCTGGTGACTTCGAAGTCTTTCTGTATGGCGTCTAGATGTTTATACGCTTCGGTTCCGATGTTGTTAGTTGGAATAAGCTCCGTATCTATCGGTAACTGGCAATCTTGACCGAATAAAACACGAAAAGGACTCATCTGCGTTGACTCAGTGCATGGTGTTGCCCTATACGCGAACAGCACACTTGGTAAAAGATCCGGCCAATTTTCTTGTTTCGCATCGCAATACATTCGGAGTGTTTTTGTTATTGTCGAGTTCATCCTTTCACACGCGGCATTTGTCTGTGGATGGTAACTGCTTGTCTCCAGTTTCGTAATCTGAAAAAGTTTACAAAGTTCTTTGATAAGTTTTGACATGAAATTTTGTCCTCTGTCTGACAATAGTGTTTTGGGGGGCCCCGTACCTACAAATAATTTCTGAATATAGAATTTTAGCTATTTCTGATGCTTCCATTGTTCTTAAAGGGAATGCCTCGGGCCATTTTGTGAAAGCATCAACAATTAACAAAATATATTTATATCCATTCGGAGAGGTCTTGAGGGGTCCTAAAATGTCAATATGGAGACGGCTAAATGGCGCTTCGACAGGTAACGGTTTTAGAGGCGCTGGATGGTGGTGGGTCGCATCCTTGTTTTTCTGACACTGGAGACATGATTTTACATAATATTGAATGTCAGAAAATAAGTGTTGCCAAAAATACTTGAATCGAATGGACTGATAAGTTCTATCAATACCTTGGTGTCCACCCAGCAGTGAGTCATGATATGACAATAGCACATCATTCCTCAAACTGAGTGGCACCACGAGCTGTTTAATTAAACGGTCTATTCTATGGCCCTTACCTTTTGGGTAGTAGAGATGATACAGGATTCCATCTTCCAAAATTTAGTCATTTGCTTCCAAAATGACTCTTCTAGCGTCTTTATCGTCTTCGGGTAATATTCTGTCTTCTAAATATTCGATAAAAACATTTACGTCCGGATCCGATCTTTGTTTATTTTTAATGTCAGCCTCGGAGACGGCTGCGACGCGCGTAATAGAATCTATTGGGTCACACTGTTGTATTACCTCTTCGGTTTGTGTTTGAGACGCCGCGTGTTCTTTAACGTTGTTTGTGGCTATCACGGTGGCCTGGGCAGTATCGTTTATTGCCGGTTTTGTAATTTGTGGATATTCACGTCGCGATAGCGCATCCGCGTTCAAATGCTTTCTACCTGCATTATGGACGATTTCAAAATTATACCCTTGTAATTTTAGCGACCAGCGGCCTAATCTGCCGCTACATTGTTTAAGGTGTCGTAAATATGAATTAGCAACATGATCGGTGATTACGGTAAACTTACCATTCGCTAAATAAACATGATAGTGTTTAATACCTTCAACTATTGCGAGACATTCGCGTTCTGAAATACCAAATTTTTGTTCTGCTTCAGAAAGAGACCTGCCTCCATATGAGACAACCACTTCCTTACCATTTTCATCCAACTGACCTAAGATATAACCTATTGAATATCCTGACGCGTCTGTATATAGAAAAAATTCTTTATCAAAATCTGGGAAAGCCAAAATTGGAGGTTTTGTCAGGGCCTCTTTCATGGTGTTAAAGGACTTCTCACATTCTGCACCCCACTGAAATGGTACATTCTTTTTGAGAAGATTACTGAGAGGTGCTGCTTTTTTCGAAAAATTGAACACGAAACGTCGATAATAGTTACAGAGACCAAGGAAAGCACGAACATCTTTGAGGTTTTTAGGACGGGGGAACGAGGACACAGCGTCCGTTTTCGAAGTATCAACAGAAATACCATCTTTAGAAAGAACGTGCCCCAAATAGCGTATTTCCTTTGCAGCGAAATCACACTTAGAAGGCTTCAACTTTAGATTTGCTCTACGCAAGGCCTCAAACAATTGTGACAAGTGCTGGAGGTGTTCCCCAAAAGACCTAGAAAACACAAGGAGGTCGTCTACGTAACACAAACATGAGTGCCATTGTAAATCTCGAAGGACTTCAGCCATGACCAACTGGAAACTTGAAGCGCTATTCATCAAGCCCATGGGAAGTCTTTTAAATTGATGAACTCCCCTGTGGGTGACAAAAGCGGTTTTGTGTCTGGAATCCTGGTCTAAATCAATTTGGAAATATCCTGAGAACATATCAAGACAAGAGAATATCGTAGACCTTGATTTTCCAAGAGTGTCGAAAACGTCCTCCAACCTGGGCAAAGGAAATGAAATGGGCTTTGTCAAGGCATTCAGTTGCCTGTAATCTACAGTGAACCTAAACGAATTGTCCTTTTTCCTAACCATAACAACAGGGGACATCCATTCCGAGACTGAAGGCTCAATAATGCCATGTTCTTCAAGTTCGTCAATTTGTCTGCTAATCTCTTCCTTCATTGCTGGTGAAGCCCTATAAAACCGACGTCTCACTGGGGTCGCATCACCTGTATCGATTTTATGGCTATATATGCGAGACATTCCAAGTTCGGACAAATCCTTAGCGAAGCAATCCCTATTCTGACCTATTAGCACCAACAGTGCCTGTTTCTGTAGACTTGATAAATCAGAGTGGGATAAATCGATGCCAAGCGACTCGGCTTCGGCAAAGTAATTGTCATAATTGTTGGAACCATCATGACCAATGTAATTCACCGTCGCTTTGGCACTAACATCGCTTTTTTCAACTGAATGCAGAATATCATCAGGACGGATGGGGTAAAAACAACCGATAACCTGTGAAGATGTGAGCCTAACATAGGAATTGGTGGGGTTAAGAACTTTAGAAACAGCCCTATTGTTAACCACTTCTACAAGCGTACGTGCAGCCAAAATGTTCTTGTGACTAACTAAATTTGAATCCGGTTCGATAATACCTACATGTGAAGTAATTCTATCAAAACCCACACGTACCGGTATAATAGTCTCACTCCGGGGTTCCAAAGTTACGTCCTCTAGCACTGTTACATTATTTGCACAATTAGGTTGTTCTTCGATATTGTTTATTGGAGCGTGTGTCATACCATTCTGCAGTATAAGAGTTCTCTGACCTAGGTAAATATTAGCCTTGTTTTCAGTTAAAAAGTCCATACCTAAAATAATATTTGCTGGCATTTTTTCCAAAATTAAAAAGGTTTGAGTCATATCTAGCCTACCCAGGGATAAATGTAAATTTGTTTCTCCTAAAACCTTCAGTAAATTGCCGTCTACACCCGCTATGAGTTTAATACTAGGAGGAAGAATTTCAATTTTGCCCCACAAGCGAACGGACTCTAAGATTTCTTTTGATATACAGGAGCGACTGGCTCCCGTATCAACCAGTGCAGGAATTCTAGTATATAGATTTCCCAACCTAACGTCGACTTTATTTCCATCCATTTCCGTACTAACTGAGGTGCTTAGTACAGGTATCGCATTAAATCTGCATGTTGAACTGACATGGCCAATGCGCTTACACGTGTTACATCTATAATTCCTAGCGGGACAAGTTGATGAGTTATGGTAATGTCTTCCACATCTATGGCACAAGGGAAATTGTCGCCTCTTACCTATAAACGGGCGATACTCCCGACGTCTTGAGAAATCTCTTTCAGTGTGTAGTTGGCGCTGGCCACAGTCATTCCAGTGTTTACGTGGGTCAGAGTTACGTGAGATCTGGGCAGCTCGAATTGCATTTTGCTGAATGACTTTCTCCTTAATTTCACGAATGTAATCAAACATCTCTCGGAAAGCTTCTGTGGAACCCATTGTCAGTCTAGTGAGAGTACTGGGAAAGGTTCAAGCTAAATAGATGAACTAATTCGGATTCTCCACCAAATATGACCAAACGGTCCGCCTGCAATGTGGAACCACGCGTTACTTCCACTGGGGAATCACTCACTCAGGTGTCTACACAGGTGTTAGCACTTCCTGATAAATAGAAATTACCGTCCCCTGGAACGCCGCCGTGGCAACGTCTCGGAGAGAGTGAATATTTATTTGCCAGAGGGCGCTTGTCAACGGAGGGCCAAGGCTGGGGTTGATCAACTTTGCCGGGGACCTAAGATACTCTTTTACCGGGGACAGGGGATTTTCACTAGCTCACTTTTGTAAATCGCAATTGCTTATTCACAAACCACAGAGTAGCGCCGTGCTTTAGTCAATTGCTTTCAACGGTAATGAACTAGCATGGGCTAATTTCTTGGCGGGGCTGAGGTTCCATCAATTCCTAGGGTACTCAGGGCTTCTTCATTAATAAGATAAAGACTATTAACAAACCAACAATTTTTATATATAAATCTTCTATACTCTTATTTACAAATAGCCAACAAATCCTAAATAAATAATCTCAACACTACTGAAATGAGTTTTGTGACTAGTCACTGAATCCCACCGAAAACAAGTACTAAAATATCATCTAAAATTAAATTGTTTCCCAAATTTATATTCGTAGAGAAAGGTCGAAGCTGCGACAACTGGTAAGAAATCACGAGATCTTTCACTCAACCGCTCATGCGCGCATTTATCCTGTTGCGCCTACCACATTATGGGGAATTACCTTTAATACTAAATTTCACCCTTTAGAATATCTTATCACCTACAATTCCTGCTAATAGTGCTTCTAACTCGCAATAATAACAACTGATCATCTAATAACACAGATTCACTAATACACTTAAAACTGTTAACTAATAACTATGTAACTACGACGTGTTATCACAACTAAATACTATAAACTAAATACTACATATACTCATCGATTCTTCTTCGGCGTCTCCCTTCGATGCAAATCATCAGATCGGGAATCCTGTCGTCCAAATGACGGCTTACCGGAACCACACAAATACATTAACTCTTTACTACACCGCGTGAACTAACGATTATCCCATCCCAGCGAGTCTGTCCTGAGGTAAACTCGAGGGGTCTTATATAGACGCGCGCATCACCTATCAAAGACTTGATTTGGGCAAAGGTGCTAATTTACAAAAGACGGCTTTGATGACTTGCAGTGACATGAACTGACTTTTCAATAAGTTCTAATTTGGAATGCATTGTTTACACAGTCCCTGCATGACAGCGACTGAACAAAGAACACTTTCCGAATACGAACTTAATTAAATTAATGAGCTTACCCAGTTTACTCACACTGATTATTAAAAAGTTCCTTTCTTTCATTCATTCTAAATAACTCGAATTGTTTACTTATTTTAAAAATTTAGAATAAACTTAAAATAACAACCCTGTGATATTACCATTGTGACAGTCATACATAAACATGGAGGAGAGTAATTTGTGTAAATCTGTTATCTTCAGCATTTTATCTTTGATGAATAAGGGGTCTGTGTGAGAATTGTATTTCTTATTATTTATTATTCTTAATGACCGCTTCTATAATTTATATAGACGACTACACGCCTCTGCTGCATCCCATATGGGTATTCCATAAATAAAATGACTGTATAAGCGAGACATATAACGTTTTCATAACTCTGTGTGGGAGTACTTTCTTTACTTTATTGAGAGCGAAGTTCGCGAGGGAAACTTTTGAGCAGAGTTGAGATATATGTGCGTTGTACGATAGGTTTTCGTCAATGTTTATCCCAAGAAATTTAATTGATTTTTTGTTTTCCTTACTACTGACTTTATTTATAACTTTATTATTTATACATATGTACTGATGTGTAAGATTCTTGTCTTTATGGGATGGGTTAAGTATGATGTATTTTGGGGTTTTTTTGGAGTCCAGGACTAAGTTGTTCGCCACACACCAGTCAAATATTTTTTGAAGTTCCTCGTTGAAATCTGAGACGAGTCGATTTAACTCCCAGCCAGATTTGTATACCGATGTATCATCTGCAAATGATTGAAGGTTCAGCTTTGTTGATTTAGTTATATCATTTATATATATTAGAAAGAGGATTTTCCTGGTTGGTTTAGAGCTATCCGGTTTGGTGTTTGTCAATTCAACATAGAAACAGGGGTGGCGCCAGGGATTTCTCGACAGGGGGGCTGACCTCTC
Source organism: Pictodentalium vernedei (assembly GCA_031216915.1). Classification (NCBI taxonomy): domain Eukaryota; kingdom Metazoa; phylum Mollusca; class Scaphopoda; order Dentaliida; family Dentaliidae; genus Pictodentalium; species Pictodentalium vernedei. The sequence continues at coordinate 321,621,980 of CM062288.1, read as the reverse complement.
CGACAGGGGGGCTATAACATTTGACCTCCCAAACGAAGAAAAATGAGTGAAAATTGGTAAATTGGAGAACCAAAATAGAAGCAAATTGAGTATGTTTGTTGATTATTTAACCCTTTACCTACATGTAACCCGAAAAGCAGACGACACTTGCAAAAATAATTCTTGAATAACTAATTTTTTTCATTTTTTGTCTCAAAAACATAGGTTATGAACCCTTCGTTGGAACGAGCTCGTTCCAACGAGGGGTCATAACCTATGTTTTTGAGACAATAAATGAAAAAAATAATGATAATTAATAGGCGATTTTTGAGAATAGCGCTGGCCGGTTTTGGCCGTTACATTAGGTAAAGGGTTAAATTAAAGATATTATAATAAGGTCGGGAAATATTTCATCTATAATGCCAGTTTGATGAACGACATTAAGGAATTTCGTGAGAATCACTATTCTCTATCAAAGCTCCAGTGCTGCACGGGTTCGAGACAGACAAGACGAGATATCTACATTCGATTGTCGGAAATTTCTCGTGAAGTCGGGCTTACGAGACTCTCCGGCGGACTGACTAAAAATTTCCGACGGGGGGGGTCGACCTCTCCGACTGGGGTGGGGGGGGGGGGGGGCTATTGCCCCCTCTGCCCCCCCCCCCCCTCCCTGGCGCCACCACTGGTGATAACAGGTATGAAACCTTCACTGAACATCAAATCGATAAACAGACCGGTTTTACTATGAGAATCTAACTTTAGTAGATCAATATTGAGGTCGCCCATAATTAAGGATGATTTTTTTTCTTTGTTAAGCACATCAGCTAAGTAATTGATTTTTGAATGAAACAGATCCAAATCCGCTTTAGGGGCTGTGTTAGGTCTATATTTTGTACCAATGATTCTCGCTGAGTTTTTGTACTTTAGTTCGACGAAAAATGACTCAAAGACATGTGGTATGAAGATGGAGAGGTCCTCTCGAATACAAAAAATTGTATCAGACTTGATGAAGAGTCCAACACCCCCGCGACCATCATCGTCACTGGGTCTCATATGTTTTAATAAAGGGTGATATCCTTCCAGGGCATAGTTTATATTGTCAGGAATTTGAAATATTTCTGTGAGACCTATGACGTCGAATGAGTTTTGGTGGTTATTCAGTTCGGAGAGCAAATGATGTAAGGAATCCCAATGTGCATGGAGACTCTGGCAATTAATATGAAAAGCTGAGAAGGATCTGGGTACATCATCAAGCTCGGAGTGCACTTCACTAGGAAGTAAATACTTACAATCTACTGAGTTGTATATAGAAGACAAGTTGTCTTCGGTGTTGTCATCCCGAAGATGACTAAAATTACTTTCGGGACTGGTCTGGATCTCGTCCAAATTTATATTACCCGCCATTATTAGCGATCCCACCACCAATAACACCGATGTACATATAGAAAATAATGATTGTTAAGAATATGGGGTCAGTAAATCCTACAATGTATTTCACAAATCTAGATGAGGCTTTACACAAGAATGGTGTGATGACATGAGAATAGAGGTACAATGTTTCACAATAGAAAGAAAACATTAATATTATTGAGAAGACTGTTACTAGTTTAAGTTCCATAATTCGGGGATGGCGGGTGGAGTATGTAGTTCTCTGGTTCTGCAGGTTAATGTTATTAGGATCATTATTAGGATCACTGTGATTCTATTTATTAACAACTTTTCATTTGGGGGATGTGCCTGAGAGTGTTTTGAACAGATGCATGTATTTTAATATGATACACTGCTATTCACATCAATGGTTATGCGGTGAGGCTAAGTAAAGACTGTGAGTGTTTAAACAACATAAGTGATGATTAACGCCTGTAGAAAATGGCATCAAACAGTGTTCAGGTAAGCCCGGCACAGTCAGGACTTCGGGACACTTCTTCACAAGGTCTCATCATCAGCCCGAGTTCCCCTGTTATCTGTGCTAGTTGTTAATTTTAGAGAATATTAGTATACTTTTAATTGATAAGGGTTGGGGGATTGCGATCCGCTTCAGAATATGTGGGTCAGTGCTGGTTATATATATATATTAGCACTAAAATAACTCTAGACAGGACTGTCAATGTGCAGTAATTCAGTACCAATGCTATTTGAATAATTGATTTACGTAGTAGTAGTATATATATATTAGCATTATTATGCCTCACGTTTGTAACATCAGCCGTGATTGGTTAATTTAACACCTTCTAAAAGTCATAGTACTGGAGTTTTGGGGCAAAACACGGGTACTATCGGAACGTTCTTCCCCGGAGACAAGAGAACGTAGAAAATGTAAGCTCCACTTCCATTGATCAGCGTCGATTGGAATTTCTCAACATCAAACGCTGGCTCCGTGTCCGTTTAACTTTTTTCCTCACCGGTAGACACAAACGTACCAACAATATATCATCTTCAGTGGGTGTGTTTTCAATTTTAACTGCAAACAATGAATTCAAAAGAATCAGAAATATTAAAAACTCACGTGTTGTTCACCACTTCAGTGAATCCTGAATATGAGTTATGACTTCAATCAATTATTTCCTCAAGTTTAGTACTCTTCGACCTCACTGAGCCTCCGCCTGAGCCCTCAAGTTCAAAATAAATTGTTTCGCTCCGCTTAATTCTAACAACTATCGTCGTAAAAGAAACATGAATTTATATTCCATTAATTTATACCACTTATCACACAAGCATTAACAATGAATTATAACATGAACAGCATGATGCAGTTGTAAACACTGGTATTTGGTGATATAGAAACTCCCAAAGCGACGGCACTTGTCATTTTCAAAGACACGTCATTCGTTCGAAATGACGTCATGTTTTTGGATTCGACTACATTGTTATTACAAGATTGATGACATGTTGCAGTGAACGCTTAACAATGAAAGTTATTATTTGTTCGGCATAATAAAATAATTAGAGCGTTTCTTTTCATGTTCTATCGGTCGATAGTTCCTGAGTTTGTGTGATTACTGAAATAAAGCCTTCAGCAGCTTCGCTGCTTCAGGTTTTATTTCAGAAATCACACAAACTCGGGTACTATCGACCGATAGAACATGAAAAGGAACGTTCTAATATTATATTAGAATCACTCTAGACAGGACTATCAATAGTAATTCAGCACCAATACTATTTGAATAATCGAGTTAAGTAATAGTACATATATATATTAGCATTAGAATCACTCTAGACAGGACTATCAATAGTAATTCAGCACCAATACTATTTGAATAATCTATTTAAGTAATAGTACATATATATATTAGCATTAGAATCACTCTAGACAGGACTATCAATAGTAATTCAGCACCAATACTATTTGAATAATCTATTTAAGTAATAGTACATATATATATTAGCATTAGAATCACTCTAGACAGGACTATCAATAGTAATTCAGCACCAATACTATTTGAATAGCATTTAAGTAGTAAATCAATAAATAGATCAACTCAACTGCTTCTTTAGTATAATGGCTTTGTTAGGTCGGGCGAAGGAGGTCTATTTGGCTTAAACGAATCAGTCTATACACGAGTGTAAATGTTGTACAGTCTAGCACCAAACATCCAGTAACTGGCTGCTGATGGTAGACAACACAGCAGTTACATTCCTTTATTACATTCCTCAGTTCGTTTTGCATTGAATTTAATGTTGATTAAAAAGTGGTAATGTAACGAGTGAATTATGTCACTTCAATAGTAACTTTGAAACGACTGACGTATATAAGCCACGCCCCCACATCAGTTAATTAAAACGAATTTTCCTTCTGAATATTTTTAAAAATCCTTTCTTTCCTCTATGAACAGGTTCGTTAGCACAGTTGACAAAATCCAAATAGAAATGTTTTATCTTATGGCTGAATGCCATTCCCCAAATAAATAGTAAAATATCGAACGAAAGTCACAAAAATAAAACTGGGCCATTTCCAATCGACGATTTGAACAGAAAGTGATGTATTCATACGCGCTAATTTCAGAAGTATTTCAGAGTTGCATTTGCATATTTTGTGTTGAATTATTTTTAACGAAAGACATTTTGGTCTAAAATGTCATTTACTAAAGAGAGTGACCCTTTCTTACGGCAAGTTACGGTATTTAATTCGCCTCGAGACAGGACTATTTCGTATTTCCTTCCTGCTAATTTTAGAAATGTTTCCGTGTTTACACTAAATAGGATTATATCTGACAATAGTTTGGGTTGAATTCTTATAGTAAAAGACCTTTTTATTCCAAATGTCATGTAATAAACAGAGTAATCAATTTGTTTTGAGCGTTACGGTAAATAATTCATCTCGAGACGGGACTGTTTCGTAAATCACTCGGGCTACGCCTCGTGTTTTACTCACGTCCCGTCTCTCGATGAACTATTTACCGTAACGCTCAAAACAAATTGATTACTCTCTATGTCATTAGGCTGTTTATCAAAATATAATTACAAGTTGTCTAGCTGTTCTCTACTCAGGACGTGGCTGCTTCAAGGACACAATTAGTTTCTGAGCATGGCTTTTAAATGTTATTCGGAAAATTGGTTTCAAGGCGTATCTGTATACAGAAGCTTGGATACTTTTGGGGGCAAACTTAACAAACTAGCATTTCGCATGTGACACCGTTTGGCTGCTTCAAAGATACATTAGAATATTTAGCATGACTTTTAATTATTATTTCAAAATCTATTGTCATTTAAACGTCAGACTAAATGTCTGTTCGTAATGGTCAAGTTATCAGGGGGTACCTACCGTGGGTTATATACGATTATAAAACTGTTATTGCGGCTCAGCTATGATTCGGCTTATAGTGATACAATGTATGACATATTGAATGATGCAAGTTAAAATGCATCAATAATTGCAATGAAGGTGTTCCGTTTAATTAAATTTCTAATATCTTCACCCTGGTGAGATCGGCTGGCTTAGATGAGAAGCAAAGACAATTATGTGAGGTCAGGAACAGTTACAGATTTCAGCTGCAGAAACAATTCTGTACAACGATGTATCCAGACCTATTACAAAAACACCAATGACTCCTATTGTCATTGTAGGAAGTATGTAACACAAAAACTACTAAACATCGAACCTGATTGAACTGCTAAGTTATTTCAAACACATCTGAGAACACAGGTGTCAACAAAATCATGTACCAGACCTTCTAGGGCTGTACTTAAAATAAGTAATAAATTCCCTCCCCCAACCCAGCCATGCCCCACCCAAACCTTCGTCAAAAAATAAACATTTCATAAAGGACTAAACTCATTGCTTTTTGCATACACATACCGTGGAACCTCTCTTGAGAGACCAACATTTTGCCAGACAAAAGGGGTCTTTCAGACAGGTGGCCTGTCAAGACCACCTGTCTTGAAAGACCACTTTTGTCTGGCCGAAATGGTATGTTGTCCTATATTGACCACATAAAACACGCTCTAGCACAAAAGAGGTGGTTCCTCAAAAAGGTGGTCTCTCAAGAGAAGTTCCACTGTATATATGAATGGAGAACGCAATGGGTTCTGATGGGTTGAGTAATTTATGATATTTAACCCTTTACCTAACATTCTTTTCTAAAACACAAAAAAATAAAAAATTTCATATAACTATTACTGTTCAATAAGGTTACTTGAAATAAACACATGTATGGCTCACATTAGAACTGGCTCGAAGAGTCAGTTCTAATGATATCCATATTTGTGTGGCTTTATTGTGGGATATATTTGGATATATAATCCACTTTGAATGTTGTTGGTTTATTAGCCTTAAGAGACCACTTTGGTCTGATAAAACGGATGTTCTTTCAAGACCTGACCTACTGTACAAGGTCAATCACTCAATACTGTATGATAAAATTGGTTATGGTGCAGTATGATGGGAAGGATGATGCAGAAGCATGTATTTAGTGGGGGTAGGTGGTTCAGACAGGCCCGGAAAAAAATTGTAAAACTGGAAAAAAATTACATGGGGTGGGTGGGTGGGTCCTCGACCGGTCAAAAACAAAAACAATCGGCACCGGTGTTTGCAAATTTTTCCCTACCCCCCCCCCCCCCTCGGGCAGATGCGGGCAATTCGTTAGGTAAAGGGCTAAACTTTATTATCAATTTTCTTATAATCAAATAAATTTCATAACTCAAACCATATTCTGAGTTTCTACGTGATACTCTTCATAAGCTGAAAATGTATGGGATGAAATAAATCACGACTTCATGAGTGGAGGCTACATAATTTCACTGTACTAGTTACAGTGAAGATTTATCCGTAAATTATGAATAAAGTGTTCTGTCTCCAAACACCACAGTGGTTCTAAATAAATGTCTTGCAAGTGAAAATGGTTCTATCCCTAAACGAAAAAAAGTGGATTTTGAGCTTAACCCTTTACCTAACGTAACGACCCAAACCGGCCAGCGCTATTCTCAAAAATCGCCAATTAATTTTCATTATTGTTTTCATTTTTTGTCTCAAAAACATAGGTTATGACCCCTCGTTGGAACGAGCTCGTCGAGCTCGTTCCAACGAGGGGCCATAACCTATGTTTTTGAGACAAAAAATGATAACAAATAGTTATTCAAGAATTATTTTTGCAAGTGTCGTCTGCTTTTCAGGTTAGTTAAAGGGTTAATAGGATAATTTGGTACATATTTTACTCTTTCAAATGTGATATTTTAATAATTAATATAATTATAACACTGTAAAACATATTTATAACCATAGCATTGGGTAGAACCCAGAGTTCAAAACGTTAACCTTTATTTTCTCGAAAAGATGAAAATGATAGTTAGAACATTGTGGTTCTCAGCCGACGATATGATGATGTGCTGCATGTTCTATTTGTACATTGTGTACACACACCACTCATTGTAGCAGTGATAGTTTTAGCAGTAGTGGTTGCAGTGACGGATACTGTGGGTGTAAAAGCTAAAAGTGTTGAAAGCAGAAGCTTTAGTACATACTGGGTAAAGACGAGAACGATATTTCTGATATTGGTTTCGAAATGCTGTTCCTCAAACATTGGTTGCAAAGTCTTTGTCCCCAAACATTGCTCTCGAAATCTTGGTCTCTACTAGTCTTCAAAAGCATGGTTCCCAAATAGTCCCCACAAGTCCCCAAAATATTGTCTCCTGTGGTCCCCAAATTCGCACATGTGCGTATGTGCTGCCTGTGTAGAGCACATTGTGCACTTGCACACAGGCACATGTTGGCACATTTTGTATGTGCTGATATGTTGCAAGTGCTATTCGCATAGTGTGTACAACCTCATACCTAGACTAAAAATCACATTCCTTGGAGCGAAGAAGATGGAGGACTTGAGGAAGGTTAATAAATCGATTTGATTGGTTAGCCAAATAAAGTTCGCTGCAATGCTTTTATGCAGTTTTGTGTGAGTTGGGGTACTTCTCAGGTTTATTTGGGTAAGTCTACGAATTAAACGAGTTTAATTAATACATTTATTTCGTGTCTTCGTGCAGGGTATTCCAATGCGGTGATCGTGAGGATCGTATTGAAATATCAAGTACGATGACTCGATTAAAAGGCCTTCAGTTAACATATATAACATATTTTGTTCAAAGGTTAATAAATTATCTCGTTAATCAAAGAATATCGGACACGGGTACTAATACTTTCGCTCAGATTGTGAGCTAGATTGTTGACGTGTCGGTTAATCAAAGAACATATTGATTCCCCATAGTCCAAATTCCGCCCAAAGTTTCAGTAAACTATTGTGAGTGAAATACATGTGGTAATCAGAGACTCTCAGTAGTCACGGCTTCTGGTAATTCCGTTTAAATTCTAAACTCGTCTGCTGAAGTGCCATTCAGTTACGGAACAGAATGATTTGTCGTAGTCCAAACTCCACTAAGTTCACAACTATTCGTCCGCTGAGTTCCAATATGCCTACTGCCACATAGAACACATAGGAACTCAGGGGACGTATTGGTATGAGTTGTTGTGTATCACACGTTATTACTATTGATATAACACAATTATGTTTGACCAGAAGTATACATGATGTTTACCAACCAATCATTCTACAACCCATTTTTGGATTACTTCAAGTTTCTATTCACCAATCCACTAATCGCATTTTTCACTGGCCTAATAATCCATTGATCTACTCCCCCCCCCCCCCCACCCCACATCGTCAATACTGCATCACTGTAGTCCAAATTTTGCCCAAACTTACAACTATTGTTGTGGTGTGAATTGCTGTCAATCAATCATTAGTGCTTCCAACGAAAAAAACCCACTTAACCCTTTACCCAACGCAGACGCAAAATTTATTATTTTAAATAACATTTTTAAAAATTTTTCAAAATATTTCAACAAAACCATATCATGTGACCCCTCGTTGGAACGAGCTCTACGAGCTCGTTCCAACGAGGGGGTCACATGCTATGGTTTTGTTGAAATTTTTTGAAAAATAATATTTTTTCAACTACTGAATTTGCATATTACGCGGGCGGATGCGGGCGATTCGTTGGGTAAAGGGTTAACAAGGCCTAAGAGAGTACAAAAGAATTCGTTATTTGTACCCGCTGTATATAGCGTACGAACACATTTATCTCGAGTTTCCATGCATGATATTTAAATACGGTACTAGCAAGAACCGTTATAGAATATGCGAAAACTCAATAAATCAATAAAAGTTGTTCAGAAATTTCCCCATCCGAATTTGTTCAATTGCGAAAAAATTTATTAAGTTATATGTACTTGTTAATAAGAGACTTTCAGCGAGATTACATGCTTTGTTTTCTCCAGTAATGTATCAGTCTCTCACCGACTTGGCATCTGACGACCCGTGTTCTGCCACTCACCCATTCACCTTGTCAGGGTGAATTGTAAGGCTTCCATTTAAAGTCTAGTTTTTTCCTCCTACCCTCACATTATCCACTAAGTTCACCAGTTAAGCTTCATACCCATCCAAGATACCAAATGACGTGATGCTGAACCAAGCAAATTTATGTACATATTTTAGTGTTTTACCATATTTGTACAGAATTATTGTGTTCCCAATATGACACCAGATCATATGCTAAAACTGCAACAGACTGTGACTACAAAAATAAGAACATGTTCGTCTACCAATTCAACCCCCATCAAACATTGCCACAGTGTCCGGATCTTGAACACCTACTATATTCACCTTGGATTAATTCTTGAATTAAAACACCCAAAGAAAATACGGTATTCTTTTCCAACTGGAAGGTACGGTGACATGTCGACACATAATGGCGGGTAGCATTGCGCTCGACGAGGTGCAGACGGAAGCGGAGTACGACTTTATCCGACTCCACAATGAAAAAGTATGTTCCCTACCAGAAAATGACGAATCCCCATTCAAACACCACATAAACGATTGTAAATACTTTTCGCCTAGTGACTTTCGGTCTAAGACTAGCAATTTAGATGCCGGATTCTCACTATTTCACATCAACTGGCAAAGTCTAAAAGCTCACTGAGATTCCTTTCAACACTTGTTATGCAATTTACAAACAGAAAAAAATTCTTTCGACATAATAGGACTTACCGAAATATTCCGTTGTCCTCCAGACACTTCCTTTAAACTTGAAGTTTATGCCCCTATTATTTTGGCATCATATATCGACCCAACACCCTCACGCAAATTATAACCTCAACAAAGTAAAACATATTCTCCCACGCAAAGTCCTGAAAATATTGTACTACGCCCTGGTTCATAGTCATCTGGTGTACGGGATTTTAGCATGGGGCAATTCAAGAGCTATTAATAAACTAGTTATCATGCAAAAGCGCTCATTAAGAATAATAAATAACAAAAAATACAATTCCCATACAGACCCCTTATTTAAGGAAAATAAAATACTCAAAGTAGATGATTTGTTCAAATTACATGCATTACTGTTCCCGCACGACTGGCAAAATGGCAGATTACCGGCTTCTTTTAACGATACATTCAAGGTTACTGACAACCCACTCGGCAGGACAACTCGGCAGTCGGGACATTTATACATAGAAAAAACACGTACACGAACCCTAGATAAACTTCCTCTATATGCCATCCCGAAACTATGGAATGCTTTATACGACACAGTTCGAAATATCAGTAACAGGGCTACATTTAAGAACATTGACCTCAACATTCCTTTCGTCATATTCGACGTATGTCCGTTGGATAATCCCTACTGCCCAGACTGTACTTAGTAAATATTGATCATAGTGACACATTAACAAATTAAACAAATCCGCAATAGAAACATACTAGTCGTGCGATATGTCCTAATCTAGCACCCTCGTCCAATGCAACCTGCAGAGATTTTCCCTCTAGTTGTCCCACTAACCTCGTGTAGAGCCACACACGGTTAAAAAGCTGCAAACAATACTCTTGGGGAACAAATTTGCGTTCGGGAACACGTATTTAGGCAAGTGCCTGGTCAAGTCGGTCGGCTAATCATGGGAAGTCGCATGCTGTGAACTGACCGACACCTAAATGCTGTCGCCCCCCACGGTGCGCCCACCGATATTGACCCCTCGTCCAATTATAAAGATCGTGATCTTCTCTAGTTGGAACGATATTATCCACTCGATTTGACTGATTGTGGCTCTTGAACTTTACGTGGAGCAATGATGGTAATTTAGCAAGCAGGTTGCTCTCTGCGGACTCTGCCTAAACAGAAACACCACCCTCCCGCTGGCTCTTTATCCTAGCTTCTCACACTTGAACGCAGTTTCGACCCAAGGAACGGAAAAAAACAGCATTCCTATCATAGACCGGATAAATCGCCCCATGTTTACTCATCTAGTCACAGTCTGTTCGCGAGTTCTGTTTCCTTTAGGGGGTGGCAGATGGACAGCCAATCTGGCTATGCCACTTCCCACGGTATGCTATTTGTTACTCATGTATAATATTTATTTTTGTTTACATCATACATATATGTATATTGTGAATAAAGAATCTGAATCTGAATCTGAACGAGGATTGGGGGACAATCCGAGCCAATAAAGGTACTCTTACACGAAGAACCGCGTCTAATAGCATTACGTGTTATTATTATATGCCAAAATGGGGCTTCGGCAAGTCCGTTTTAGTGGTTTGAGGGTGTTTTTGATGATTTGGGGTATTTCTCGGGTCTATTTGTGAAATTAGTTTTACTCTTATACAAAGGAACACAACCTCATAACATACCCTTTTCCTATTGTAGGCCATTAGGTCACATAGCTACTTCGTGCCACCATAGAAACAAAGATGGCGGCCTCCACCATGCAAAATAGATGACGGAAACACGTATCACTCTTACAACTCGAGCTGCGCATGCCCACTCACATCACTCAGCACCATGACAATGACATCACAACATGGCTGCACCCCTAGGTTACCATTACAACCTCGTGATGCCCATAATATATAACTGTAAGACGCCAATTGGGCCATGACTAGACCGTGTCCTATTACCAGCTAGCAATAAAAGTGGGAATTGTAACCGATTTTAATGAAACATGATCAAACTCAGTGACTTTGTAAATAAAGTGTCAGACACAGAGTTTGGACAAACTTTCAAAATGAATTTTTAGTGAGTGTTAATGAGACATGTTTTTTCTTATGTTAAGCATTGTATGTTATCAACTTTACAAAAGGCAGAATTTAATGAGATAAATACTTCACACCGTCGCGAGTCACTCGCGACGGTATGAAGTATTAATCTAATTTTCTGTTGCCTTTTGTCAAGACTCGCGACCCGATAAACCCCGCGGGTTAACTGTAATGATCCATTAATCTGTTATTGTCTAAATGCAACAACATATACGTCCCGACAGCATTCACTCCGAAAGAGTAGCATAGATATTACTAAGGCGGCCGTGCCTTTGGCCTTGCCGGGATTTCGTCCAAAATTTCGAGTTCTATCCAATTTAGTTCCGAGGCCAATTGTTCGTTCAGTCTTGAAAAATCGCCAGTTCATTTCTCGAAACTCGATCAATTTATTTGGACTAGACAATGATAATCACCCCCCCCCCCCACCCCTTCGTCTACTACTAGCGTGTTGATACCAAAACACTTTGTTTGGCACTAAAATGCCCAGAATGGCTAAAAAATTGGCAACAGACAGATAGATTCGGACCAGCGTGAACACTGACGGTCAGATTCGATTCGAGATTCTATTTCACACGGTATTTAACCCTCTACCGAACATAACGGCCACAACCGGCCTGTGCTATTCTCGAAAATCGCCAAAACATTTTTCATTATTTTCATTTTTTGTCTCAAAAACATAGGTTATGACCTCTCATTGGAACGAGCTCGTCGAGTTCGTTCCAATGAGGGGTCATAACTAATGTTTTTGAGACAAAAAGTGAAAAAAATTAGTAATTCAAGAATTTTTGCAAGTGTCGTCTGCTTTTCATGTTGGGTAAAGGGTTAAATGAGCTGCGCTGGTGTGGGAGCACACCTCAGTAATGAAGCATTGGTACAAAGTGTTGCCATCATTACACGACGAACAGTCAGAGTGATTTCCCTTTGTTCATCCTTCAAATCCGATGTGAGAAAGCAGCGCGCGCAGCAAAGCCCAAGCTAAAATAAAAAGTAGTTTTTCTTGACGCATTCTTGTTCCACTATGATGGTTACAGACTACACGTTTGTAATCGTTCCAACAGATCCTTGTTCCTGTGTCATCAGTATGCAATACTTTAAGTTCATCTGGATGGAATGGTCCCCGTTTCATGTTCTGACGTATTGACTCCACTTCTGCGTTGTTGAATGTTAAATATGGACATGGGGCTATTTTGGTCAGATTCTGTTGTGGACATTTTTCAGTTCTGTGGTTCTCTAAAGGAGCAAACGTGCCCTGTGATGGAGGATATTCAACGAATGGATACTCTGTAGCTTTTCTGATTCGCTGGACGTCTCTGTAGGATACTCCATCCATTACAAAGAACCTGACAGCAATTCTCTTACAAACATCTATGGTAACGTTCTGTATCGTGACGGTTGCGTTGATCTCAGATTCCGATGGTGTAATATATTCAGTATCTCCAGAGTAGATAGTTTTCCATTTTCGAAGAATCAGAAAGATGGTAAGAGATTTAATATTCCCGGAGCAAGGAAACAGAAATTCTAAGCAATACATTACACGTACCAAACTGATGTACGGAGGAAGGCAGATGCCATGGCTTGGTATCTGTGTATCTGGACATTTTAATCGACGACAAACATTCTGAAAAATGCAAAACAAATATTTCTCAAATAAATTTTGTTGTCTGCCCAAAGAAAAATATACAGATTTCTTCTCATTGCCTCGACACAACACAGAGCTTGTGTTGTTTTCCGAAAATATAATTTTCTCAACCCTAGGGCAGAAAGATCAGATGATCTGTCATGCCAGGTGTATTCATAACAGAAATGTTGGAGTATGAGTGGAAGCTCTGTACTAAACAATCTAGGTGTATGGCAAGCAACTATCATTAGATTTAAATATATTTTTAGTTGCCATTTAACCGTTCAAATCGGGATTGCAGGACAAGTGCTTACAACTAGAGCTGAAACGGCTGGCTCATTTTCACAACCGACCAAGAGCTATAACCGGATAATATCCGGTTATCCGTAGCCATTATTTCACCGAATCTGGGACCAAAACTATAGGAACTGAAAAGCAGTTTTCTCAAAAACTATTCCGTAGTGTGTATACAAACGAACATTGTCGAGTGCTTCGAGATGTAACATACCCAAAAGGAGAAGCGCAAGATTTTTTATGTTTTAATCCTGCAATAACGATCGCTATTGATAACCGGTTGGCGTTTGGTTCAAATCTGTTTTGTAGGTAACCGGTTTCAAACCGGTTATTCGGTTAACCATTTCAGTACTACTTACATCTTAGATGACCCTTCAACCCCGTGCACTGATTAACATTGTGTAATTTATAATACGGCAGAATACGTTCTCTAGAACACGAGAAGAAATTATTGTTTCGATAGTTATGGAATCTCACAACCTGAAGAATTGATAGATTATTCAAAATAGTCGATTTATTACAAAATGAAACGTGTGCAACCTCACGATTAAGTGTTTGCTAATATTTGTGTCTCTACTTCTACGTTCTCAAGAGTTGGTCTTCGAAACATCATGTTCAAGACATCCTCATCGATTTGCATTAAAAAAACAATTTGTTCTCACACACGCCATGCCATTTTAAACAAAATCAGCGTCCTTGATTCTAATAATTTCTATGGCAAGAGGAAATTTGATAGAGAAGTTCTCGCTGATTTCCTTGCATTTCAGTATGGAGAATCGATCAATTAATTGATAAAAAAATAACTTAAAAATAACTGAGAGAGAATTCCGTGTGATCGGTACTGATCTCATACAAACTTGGGTAACTAGCATACCTTTTGGGGAGTCTGTCGAGTGGTGTGCGTGGTTCAGTGCACTTTCGCTAGGCGGTTGGTGCCGTAGGAAACTCTCGGAGTGGGTTCGAACCCCCTCCATGCCATTGTAAATACCAGCGTCCTTGATTGTGATAATTTCTATGGCAAGCGGAAATTTAATAGAGTTCTGGCTGATTTCCTTGCATTGCAGAATGGAGAATCGATCAATTACCCGATAAAAACATTAGGGGATAACTATGTTGTATTTGATTGTTTGGGGCCGTAAACGATGGTTTTACTGTCGCAAATTGAGGTTTGCCGGCGACGCGTTAGCGGAGCCGGTAAAACGGATATTTGCGACAGTAAAACAATCAAATACAACATAGTTATTCCCATTCTAATATAATTCGGCTGAAAACTGAGATAGTATTTGATCTCCCAACTATAAAACAACGCCTTGTTGAAGACAACAATTTAAATCTAAAAATACAGCCTTCGTGACGTCATTTGGGAGTTCCGAACAAAATCACGAATTTTTTTTTACGCTGCCACTATACAAATAGATCCAAACATTTTAGTCATTTTATCACCAATAACAAAATATATTTGTATTTGTACTGACGACATTTATCATGTTTAAATGTTTGTGACAAGCTGAAAACAAAATACGCCGGCTGCTTTCCTTGTTCAGAGTTTAGAGTTCACATTGTGATATTTCAGTCTGAGTCGGGAAGCACTGGAGGATTTACCATTAAAGTTAAAAATATTGAGATCTTTGATTGGAAGCCCTTGTTTAACCTTAATAGTTACTTATGGTTACAGAACAGTTGTTCATTTTAAACTGTTTCTGGGAAGTCATGTCTGGCGGAATTGGGCTACTGGTAATGACATAATTATTGCAGAACGAATAGTTCATCTCTCTCAGGCTCAGTGGTGAACGCGTTTCTGCAGTTGTACATGTTGGTGCCAAGAACGCAGGTGACAAATTAGAAAATGAAAGGACCGCTTGCACTTTAAGTCGATGTTAGAACATCGCTAGCGGATCGGTCAGAAATTTTTGGCCTTGAACAATTACAATTTTTATTGCCAGTTGTCCGAATTTTGGTTTTCTATTTCGCACATAGCGTCCATAAATTCTTCATCGTACGAAACATTGCTATTTATAAATTATCAGAATATCACTGACTGGTTCCACACGGTTGTCGTTAAGCCTGTCGGAATCAGTTTTTTCAACTCTCATTTCATTACTCAGCAGTCTCTGCCAAACCTCTTCCACATTAATATTAAACTTTCCAACTTCATCCATATCAATTACAGTTAATTACAAGAAAGATAGAAAACATTTTTATTTTACAGAAAGTCAATACGTTCGCATCGTTTGTTTACCTTGGATATGGTAGTCAATGACTCTAAATGGAACGAAAATAGAACACTCACGAATACATCTTGACTTTCCGGAAATAGTTTTTGAATACATGCAACAGGTTACGCCGATTTTACTGTCGCAAATTTTATTGATTCGAGATTTGATATCTACGCTATTTTCGTGAATATCGAGAATTATCTCTTGATCGTGGATCTGAAAGTTTTATTGACTAAAATGGCGTAGATTTTCTTTTTCATTATATGCTACGTGACATTTTACTACGCAATGCTCAGCCCAATTGGACTGCAAACACTTTACAGCCAATAATAAAGATCTGTTGATCGTTCCTTCATGGCGACGCCATACACTAGAGCTGTAGGTTTACCGAAACTGAACCGAGTTTTTTTTAAACACCGAAACCGAAGCCGTCGACATCCCGTAATCTAAGGTTTTTCGTTTTTTTTATTAAATACTCTCTTGCTGCAGAAATTTACAGAATGTAGCCATCCCAGAGTATTGAGAGTACCCAGACACTGCCAATGGCAGTGTCTGGGTACTCTCACTACTCTGTGAAGGCTACATTCTGTGAATTTCCGACATTTCAGTTTAGTTGTGTTTGCAGCTTTCCACAAGTTGCGTGTAGGTGTCAGACCTCGAAAAATGGCCAAGCACAATAAAAGTTCTGTATATTTAGGTAATTATTATATTGGCCTTCCTGATTCTTCATGTATTATAGCTTATTTCGGGCATTCATTGAGTTTCACTCAATTGCACTACCATTCAGTTATGATTCCGGACATAAGAATGAGTTTTATAGAATTTTACTTGGCCTCATGAACAAACCGAAAACCGAACCGAACCGAGGTTTTACTCCACCTGAAAAACCAAAACCGAAACCGAACAAGAAATTTAAAAACCTACAGCTCTACCATGCACCGTAGCGTAACGTCATTTAGGAAGCTACTAAAAAAATTATCGTGTGGACCAAAAGGTATTAGATTTTCACACGCGCAATCGCTCACGAAAAATAAAACTTCCAGGTCTACACTCATGAGATAATTTCCAGATACTGGCTAAACTAAAGTAGATTTTATTTTTTATTATATGCTATGAGACATTTTATTGCAAAGTATTCAGCCCAATTCGACCCCAAATGCGCACGATTCAAAACAATAACAAAGATCATCTGGTCGTTCCTTCCAGGCGACGTGATGCGGCGTAGCGTGACGTCATTTGGGACATTGCTGAGGAATATTCCTCAATATATATCGAGTTGATGGATATCGAGAAATACCTTTCAGATAATTTGCGATAATTCCCAGCCTAGCATATAATACACTATTTTATCTCTTTACCCAACGTAACGGCCAAAACTGACCAGCTCTATTCACAAAAATTACCATTCAGTTTTCATTATTTTCTGTCTCCAAAACACAGCTAGTTCAGCTCGTTCCAGTGAGGGGTAATAAGCTATACTTTTTAGTAAAAAAATAAAAAAAATAGTTTTTCAAGAATTTTATTTGCAAGTGTCGTCTGCCCTTTGTGTTATTATTATTATTTATTGGTGTTTAGGGTCACATATTTCTGCACAATGGCTATGTCAGGGCAAAGCCAGCCTAAATATAGGGGCAAGGGGCCTCGTATATAAAGATATTGTAAGTTCAAAAGATATTCCGCATCAAGGCGAAAAACCTACGTGAATTTCACTTCTCTGTGAAGCTGGACATGGAAAAAACACACGTGGTGTATATCCAGCTTCAGCGCAGGGACCCAGGGGAGAAGCGGTATGTTAGATAAGGTCTAATCTCATTTAATTTATGCAGTAGTCGCGAGTCTTACGAGACGTAATCGGTTGGTGGCAGGATATCGTCACGGTCAATTGAGAAACGAGATTCTAAAAGATAGAAATGTCGTGTCATCATTAGTAATAGCAATGCGTGGCAGGAACGAATCGGTTTTCTCGACAAGTGAAATCACCGTTAAGTCAGGCGCGAGATGACTTGTATTGATTCTGTCTCGATATACGTCATCTCCCACCATTTTGACAGATGGACAGATGAGCGTCCGTCCACCTGGCAGTTTAGGGTAAAAAGTATATATACCTTGAAGAGTAGAGCATTAGACACACACTTGGGGTCACACACACGTTGGTGAAGTCCACGGCAGGCGGACTCTGTTTCCTGGCATAGGGGTACCTTCGATCACAGGACCCTGAAACGGCTGGAATCGCCAGAGAGGGCATTCCACAATTGATTTAGTTTAAGATTGATAGGCGGCTACAGTGCCAAATTCGTTCAGAAAGAACACCCAAGGTGAAACGTTAAAGTTTAGATTGTCGAGTAGCAGGTATCAGCCTGCAATAGTCAGAAGTGTAGGTTAATTGTATTGTGCGTATTAACCCTTTGAAGCGTCAGACTGATTGCGCTGTGAGTAGTTTGTTTTGCTGTCGAAGCATCGTAATACCGACTGGAGATCGGTGTGAGTGACAATTTCGCCCTAGCACAAAAAGGGGCATTTGTGAATCGTGAATTCAACCAGGAACGGTGAATATTTCAATAGGACTTTCACGGAGGACTTGCAAAAGGCACATAAGGTATGAGTAGACAATATCTGACCCAAATCAGAAGTACGGTGGCTTCATAGATGACGAACTTTGCTGGTCGGAACCCTCCGACAGCCAGAGGTACAGTTACGCCCAGACGTTGACATTCGAGCCTAGGCAGGTGAAGCTCTTATGGCGAGCTCACGGTAATAACATTTCAGATTTGTGAAGCTCTTGTGGCGAGCTCACGGTAGTAACATTTCCAGTGTGTAGACTATAGTGCCAGAACAGGGCTATAGAATGACTATATAGTTGTTGAGAGTTATTTAAACCTAGCAACCCATTTTCTGTGAAAAGAATCGAATTGTTCATTATTGAAGTATTGAAACGGCTTTATTTTTATGTGTAAATAAAAGAATCGTTGTTACTTTTAATCATTCTTTCCATTACGCAGCCTGAAGTGATTAGGAATCACACCTAACGGAAATCGGACCTATCTTAGGCCAATTTGGCAGAGGAGAAATCACAGCGACGGTCGAACTCAGCTCCCAGCGCCGAGTTCGCGGCACTAGCATTCCGACTCTCCACGTCGGTCTAATTTCCCCGCAATTTCATCAGCGGGACTAAATAACCACACGTCAGCCCAGGCCTTACGGGGCCTCAGGTGTCCTGACAGGCTAATCATGACCACGACAGTTTAACGGGTGGAGGAAGCCGGAGTACCCGGAGAGAACCGCCGAGCAACGGCGAGCAACTGTCAGCTTCCCAGCATACTAACTCCACACAAGCAGGGTTAGCATTGGTTGAAGACAGGTGCACCATCGACGTGCAGCAGCACGCTTTAGAGCACAGCGTCACCGTACCCCCACATGGGCAATGGGGGTGAAGTGTCTTGTCCAAGGACGCAACACGGTTGGGATTCGAACCGAGGACCTCTCGGCTTGCATCCTGCACCTCTACCTACTGAGCCACCGCGCCCCCGCCCTTTGTGTTTGTTAACGGACTAAAACATACGCTTCAAATTTCAATTGATTTATTGTTATTACTTTACTGCTTGTTCACGTTACTGGCGAAAGGTGCCGATAATTCCCTTGCTAAAGCTTGATAAAAATGACAGCAATCGAAGTAATTACAGATCTATGGCATTAACCCTTTCGACTCTAGTGGTATCTTCCATGTCAGTTCAATGGCAGCAATTAGAATAGTCCATATTCATTATTTGGCGTAGAGCAATCAATATTTTCAACGTTCAGCCTCAGGGCTGCACGTTGAAAATATTGATTGGTCTATCCCACACATTTACTGAACAGCCATCCTATTTAATGACGTCATGACGTATCATGTTGCTGGCCGGTAAACGGCCGCTAGGGTTCAAAGGGTTAACACATTTTCTCTGCAAAACCACGGAAAGGATGATGGATGATCTACTTGTCTGGTTCCCGGAATCGAACAATCTTCTTACGAATGTTGAGTATGGTTTCTGCGTCAAGAGAAGTAATTATGGATTAAATGGTTAGATTTAAGTGGTTATTAGAAATGCCTTTTATCACAAACCTATTAATGTAAAACACGGGATTTCCACTGTTCTTGGCGGCACCGGCATTAGCTGGACTCATGTTGGCGATGGTGTCTTTCACCCACAATTGATTTGAGTCCTTCAGATTTCGACAAATCGTCTGGATACGTCAAGAGTCTATAGATCGTGCTGGCCTTCCCGGGATGAAACACAGATTCTATCTCTTGTCCCGAGAGCATATATTTTATATTACGGAACAGATGCATCATGCCATTATTGGCTAGAGTGACTACGTCGTCATCGGCGTAATCTCTTACGTCTTCCTTGGTGAGGCGTCCCTGTATCACTATGTAACTTTCGCTGGGGTGGACGAACAGATCTTGAGTCTCAAAGTTGATTCTTATCTCTCCGGCATTGTTCAGACTGGTTCCAGTCACTGTTTCATACTCATGAACTTCGTATTCTTGAATGCTTTCGTCTCTCAATAGACGTTCAGTTATATCTAATATAATCGTCATGATTTTTTCATTTGTTTTATTTTTAATTGTTTTTCAATTATTATTTTATTTATTTATTTTATTTTTTTTTTTCCTTACTATATATGTGTAAAAAAAGTGAAGTGTTGGTTCTTCACTTTTTTTACACATATATAGTAAGATTGAAACGGGGGAGGCAGAAACAAAGGCATGCTTACAGGCAGTTGTGGGAGTCCGTTACGTGACTTTTTGCGAAGAGAGAGTTAGGATGTCTCAAGAGCTAATCTTGTGGCTGCATGTTTACCACTGCACGTTTAGTGCGAGACATTCGGTGGGTCCGACATAGTGTGTATGTGGGGAGGGTGGTACCCCTCCAATACTCTTGGAGTATGCGGACACGGCTCTCTGCACGCTGAGTATATGGGCAGAGAATTGTTATAGATTGTGGTCCATGTTTTGGACACTCATATGGGTTGACTTCCACCCGTGGAGTTATATAACTTTTCACTGCTTATGAAAATGGATTGCGCTCCATCAGCTGTAGGCTGAGCTTAGGTACGGATTACTTATTTAGCGCATGATACAGCGTGTTGTTTGTGGTTTTTGAGTAAAGGCTGCGTGTGAGAATACGTGTTTCACTAATTGGGTGCAGTTCGAATATACTACGTGTACACTGTTTTATTCGTGAGATCGTATCAGTATTTGGTATGCGTGAAGGTCGATGGCACTGGTGGAGGACCAAAGGTGGATGGCTTAGCTACCCGTTTCCTCTATTCACCCCTAGACCTCGCTCTAAGGTTCATCTATAATTGCATGCTATACTGTTGAAAGCATGTGCTTTACATGATACGACGCCGAGGCCGTCAGTGTTTCCAATAAGATGATCTGGCCCTATTTTTAGCGTGTAAGGCCGTATCAGTGTCGGCGCGCAGTATTAAATATGGCCGTACCAAAAGGCTCATCAGCATGTGTTTGCTGTAGTGTTGGAGGTAATGTGCATTTCAACTATTAGGCTGAGTACACTGCCTGAGTAATTAATTGTCGACATTTGAAAGGATATTGTCGATAGATTGAGAGCAAGTGTGCAGTGTACGCTATTATTTGTCAGTTCGTGCCCTTTATTTGCACTTAATTTGTGCTGAAAAATCATGTGGGTGGATTTCCACTCATTGGGATTATATAACCCTTTATTGCCATTAAGAACAGATTAGGCTGTATCAGATGTCAGCACCCATATTTAAGGGTTATTTATTTGACTATTGGCTGCTTTATCGAGGAGCTTGGCTGCTTTGTCGACGAGCTAGATTGCGTAAGCGTAGCGTTTGGCTGTTTTATAGAAGAGCTTCGCTTATTCATAATTTGAACAGCTCACCTATCATATTTGGAAGAGTTTGATAGGTACCGGTATGAAGTCTATTATTCATACTATTTTATCGTTGTCAGAATGTTTGACAAGATAGGCTTGTGTATGTACAGTTGTGTTTTGCTAACCGACCACTATATTTTGTATTTTCTCATTCAGTTGGTTCCGTAGAAGTCACTTGGAATCAACATGGAAATGTTGCCTTTCTCATAGTCAGTCGGATGGTTTTTGACCTAGCTCCCCTTGAGCATTTGGACTGAAGGAGTCCGGGGGAGGCATGTTTCTATGTTTGTCCATTACTGTGTGAGGTGGACTTTTGTATTTGTTTCAGTGAGTTAGAATGTAGAGCCCCATGTTGGGGGAACGGAAATCTCGTGGTATTTGCCCGGCAGAGCCGCTGGTATAACTATAGTTTCGACCGTAAGGTCTTATCAAATAAACAAATACATAAGATTTCGTGTTTAGATTGTGTTTTCGTGGACCACTTGGAGTTATGTTGTGGTCAGTTATTATAGCGTGTATGCGCTTGAGAAATATTTCGACTGTTCTGTTGTCTGTAGTGACAAGCAGCTTGTTGAAGCTTTACTGAAGTGCGATTTTACACTACAGAGGGTGAGTGGTACTACAGAGCGTGGATTAGGCTCACTCAGTCATTATGTTTATAGAAGAGAATAGCCTTGTGCTTTTACTCTCTGCTAATCAATTCAGTCTCTAAGAAGACCGTGTACACGACTGGTATCAGTGTGTTAAGAATGGTGTATTATGTAGACTTTGAGGCTACGCTACGTATATAACTGATATGATTAGATCAGCTTGTGAAATTGTCACGTACAGTGGATCGTTCAAACAGCTGTTATCAGCGTGTAGAGAAGTTGGTATAAGCCGTAGGTTGTGTTTACACTACGTGCAAGGCTGATGTAGGTATGGTTTTATCAGCTATTAGTACTCGGGTGGGTACCCCGGAATTATGTGGAGGTATTGTTTTCTAAAGTTCATCTCGCACAATGGTTGTGGAGGAATCGTTTCGCACAGTAGTTGCGGAGGAATCTCAACTCGCACATTAGTTGTGGAGGAATCGTCTCACGCAATACGTGGAAGTCACCTCGTGCTAAAAGCAGAGGATTTGTATCGGGTGGGTACCCTGGAATTATGTCGAGTTATTGTTTTCTAAATTTCATCTCGCACAATGGTTGTGGAGGAATCGTTTCGCACTGTAGTTGCGGAGGAATCTCATCTCGCACATTAGTTGTGGAGGAATCGTCTCGCGCAATACGTGGAAGTCACCTCGTGCTAAAAGCAGAGGATTTGTAATCATAGAAAACAGACTCGAGAAGTTGATTTTCTAAAATCAAAGTGGGTAGGATAAACTCACACTTAAAAGAAAGATCCGTTATAAAATCATGAATGTAAGCACGTGGAGATATAAAACGAAGCGACACCTATCTATTAATAAGCCAATTATAATGAATTAGCGAGATATTTGATGATTCTGTGTAATCAGTCTATCAGTTAGCAGTGATGGAAAGCGTGATTGAAACGGGGGGGGGGGGGGGGGGGCAGAAACAAAGGCATGCTTACAGACAGTTGTGGGAGTCCGTTACATGACTTTTTGCGAAGAGAGAGTTAGGATGTCTCAAGAGCTAGTCTTGTGGCTGCATGTTTACCACTGCACGTTTAGTGCGAGACATTCGGTGGGTCCGACATAGTGTGTATGTGGGGAGGGTGGTACCCCTCCAATACTCTTAGAGTATGCGGTTACGGCTCTCTGCACGCTGAGTATATGGGCAGAGAATTGTTATAGATTGTGGTCCATGTTTTGGACACTCATATGGGTGGACTTCCACCCGTGGAGTTATATAACTTTTCACTGCTTATGAAAATGGATTGCACTCCATCAGCTGTAGGCTGAGCTTAGGTACGGATTACTTATTTAGCGCATGATACAGCGTGTTGTTTGTGGTTTTTGAGTAACTGCTGCATGTGAGAATACGTGTTTCACTAATTGGGTGCAGTTCGAATATACTACGTGTACACTGTTTTATTCGTGAGATCGTATCAGTATTTGGTATGCGTGAAGGTCGATGGCACTGGTGGAGGACCAAAGGTGGATGGCTTAGCTACCCGTTTCCTCTATTCACCCCTAGACCTCGCTCTAAGGTTCATCTATAATTGCATGCTATACTGTTGAAAGCATGTGCTTTACATGATACGACGCCGAGGCCGTCAGTGTTTCCAATAAGATGATCTGGCCCTATTTTTAGCGTGTAAGGCCGTATCAGTGTCGGCGCGCAGTATTAAATATGGCCGTACCAAAAGGCTCATCAACATGTGTTTGCTGTAGTGTTGGAGGTAATGTGCTTTCCAACTATTAGGCTGAGTACACTGCCTGAGTAATTAATTGTCGACATTTCAAAGGATATTGTCGATAGATTGAGAGCAAGTGTGCAGTGTACGCTATTATTTGTCAGTTCGTGCCCTTTATTTGCACTTAATTTGTGCTGAAAAATCATGTGGGTGGATTTCCACTCATTGGGATTATATAACCCTTTATTGCCATTAAGAACAGATTAGGCTGTATCAGATGTCAGCACCCATATTTAAGGGTTATTTATTTGACTATTGCCTGCTTTATCGAGGAGCTTGGCTGCTTTGTCGACGAGCTTGATTGCGTAAGCGTAGCGTTTGGCTGTTTTATAGAAGAGCTTCGCTTATTCATAATTTGAACAGCTCACCTATCATATTTGGAAGAGTTTGATAGGTACCGGTATGAAGTCTATTATTCATACTATTTTATCGTTGTCAGAATGTTTGACAAGATAGGCTTGTGTATGTACAGTTGTGTTTTGCTAACCGACCACTATATTTTGTATTGTCTCATTCAGTTGGTTTCGCAGAAGTCACTTGGAATCAACATGGAGATGTTGCCTTTCTCATAGTCAGTCGGATGGTTTTTGACCTAGCTCCCCTTGAGCATTTGGACCGAAGGAGTCCGGGGGAGGCATGTTTCTATGTTTGTCCATTACTGTGTGAGGTGGACTTTTGTATTTGTTTCAGTGAGTTAGAATGTAGAGCCCCATGTTGGGGGACCGGAAATCTCGTGGTATTTGCCCGGCAGAGCCGCTGGTATAACTATAGTTTCGACCGTAAGGTCTTATCAAATAAACAAATACATAAGATTTCGTGTTTAGATTGTGTTTACGTGGACCACTTGGAGTTATGTTGTGGTCAGTTATTATAGCGTGTATGCGCTTGAGAAATATTTCGACTGTTCTGTTGTCTGTAGTGACAAGCAGCTTGTTGAAGCTTTACTGAAGTGCGATTTTACACTACAGAGGGTGAGTGGTACTACAGAGCGT
Organism: Pictodentalium vernedei; assembly: GCA_031216915.1. NCBI lineage: Eukaryota > Metazoa > Mollusca > Scaphopoda > Dentaliida > Dentaliidae > Pictodentalium > Pictodentalium vernedei. Next base: position 321,597,044 of record CM062288.1, on the reverse strand, counting down.
GGATTAGGCTCACTCAGTCATTATGTTTATAGAAGAGAATAGCCTTGTGCTTTTACTCTCTGCTAATCAATTCAGTCTCTAAGAAGACCGTGTACACGACTGGTATCAGTGTGTTAAGAATGGTGTATTATGTAGACTTTGAGGCTACGCTACGTATATAACTGATATGATTAGATCAGCTTGTGAAATTGTCACGTACAGTGGATCGTTCAAACAGCTGTTATCAGCGTGTAGAGAAGTTGGTATAAGCCGTAGGTTGTGTTTACACTACGTGCAAGGCTGATGTAGGTATGGTTTTATCAGCTATTAGTACTCGGGTGGGTACCCCGGAATTATGTTGAGGTATTGTTTTCTAAAGTTCATCTCGCACAATGGTTGTGGAGGAATCGTTTCGCACAGTAGTTGCGGAGGAATCTCAACTCGCACATTAGTTGTGGAGGAATCGTCTCACGCAATACGTGGAAGTCACCTCGTGCTAAAAGCAGAGGATTTGTATCGGGTGGGTACCCTGGAATTATGTCGAGTTATTGTTTTCTAAATTTCATCTCGCACAATGGTTGTGGAGGAATCGTTTCGCACTGTAGTTGCGGAGGAATCTCATCTCGCACATTAGTTGTGGAGGAATCGTCTCGCGCAATACGTGGAAGTCACCTCGTGCTAAAAGCAGAGGATTTGTAATCATAGAAAACAGACTCGAGAAGTTGATTTTCTAAAATCAAAGTGGGTAGGATAAACTTACACTTAAAAGAAAGATCCGTTATAAAATCATGAATGTAAGCACGTGGAGATATAAAACGAAGCGACACCTATCTATTAATAAGCCAATTATAATGAATTAGGGAGATATTTGATGATTCTGTGTAATCAGTCTATCAGTTAGCAGTGATGGAAAGCGTGATTGAAACGGGGGGGGGGGGGGGGGGGGGGGGCAGAAACAAAGGCATGCTTACAGGCAGTTGTGGGAGTCCGTTACATGACTTTTTGCGAAGAGAGAGTTAGGATGTCTCAAGAGCTAGTCTTGTGGCTGCATGTTTACCACTGCACGTTTAGTGCGAGACATTCGGTGGGTCCGACATAGTGTGTATGTGGGGAGGGTGGTACCCCTCCAATACTCTTACAGTATGCGGTTACGGCTCTCTGCACGCTGAGTATATGGGCAGAGAATTGTTATAGATTGTGGTCCATGTTTTGGACACTCATATGGGTGGACTTCCACCCGTGGAGTTATATAACTTTTCACTGCTTATGAAAATGGATTGCGCTCCATCAGCTGTAGGCTGAGCTTAGGTACGGATTACTTATTTAGCGCATGATACAGCGTGTTGTTTGTGGTTTTTGAGTAACTGCTGCATGTGAGAATACGTGTTTCACTAATTGGGTGCAGTTCGAATATACTACGTGTACACTGTTTTATTCGTGAGATCGTATCAGTATTTGGTATGCGTGAAGGTCGATGGCACTGGTGGAGGACCAAAGGTGGATGGCTTAGCTACCCGTTTCCTCTATTCACCCCTAGACCTCGCTCTAAGGTTCATCTATAATTGCATGCTATACTGTTGAAAGCATGTGCTTTACATGATACGACGCCGAGGCCGTCAGTGTTTCCAATAAGATGATCTGGCCCTATTTTTAGCGTGTAAGGCTGTATCAGTGTCGGCGCGCAGTATTAAATATGGCCGTACCAAAAGGCTCATCAACATGTGTTTGCTGTAGTGTTGGAGGTAATGTGCTTTCCAACTATTAGGCTGAGTACACTGCCTGAGTAATTAATTGTCGACATTTCAAAGGATATTGTCGATAGATTGAGAGCAAGTGTGCAGTGTACGCTATTATTTGTCAGTTCGTGCCCTTTATTTGCACTTAATTTGTGCTGAAAAATCATGTGGGTGGATTTCCACTCATTGGGATTATATAACCCTTTATTGCCATTAAGAACAGATTAGGCTGTATCAGATGTCAGCACCCATATTTAAGGGTTATTTATTTGACTATTGCCTGCTTTATCGAGGAGCTTGGCTGCTTTGTCGACGAGCTTGATTGCGTAAGCGTAGCGTTTGGCTGTTTTATAGAAGAGCTTCGCTTATTCATAATTTGAACAGCTCACCTATCATATTTGGAAGAGTTTGATAGGTACCGGTATGAAGTCTATTATTCATACTATTTTATCGTTGTCAGAATGTTTGACAAGATAGGCTTGTGTATGTACAGTTGTGTTTTGCTAACCGACCACTATATTTTGTATTTTCTCATTCAGTTGGTTCCGTAGAAGTCACTTGGAATCAACATGGAGATGTTGCCTTTCTCATAGTCAGTCGGATGGTTTTTGACCTAGCTCCCCTTGAGCATTTGGACTGAAGGAGTCCGGGGGAGGCATGTTTCTATGTTTGTCCATTACTGTGTGAGGTGGACTTTTGTATTTGTTTCAGTGAGTTAGAATGTAGAGCCCCATGTTGGGGGAACGGAAATCTCGTGGTATTTGCCCGGCAGAGCCGCTGGTATAACTATAGTTTCGACCGTAAGGTCTTATCAAATAAACAAATACATAAGATTTCGTGTTTAGATTGTGTTTACGTGGACCACTTGGAGTTATGTTGTGGTCAGTTATTATAGCGTGTATGCGCTTGAGAAATATTTCGACTGTTCTGTTGTCTGTAGTGACAAGCAGCTTGTTGAAGCTTTACTGAAGTGCGATTTTACACTACAGAGGGTGAGTGGTACTACAGAGCGTGGATTAGGCTCACTCAGTCATTATGTTTATAGAAGAGAATAGCCTTGTGCTTTTACTCTCTGCTAATCAATTCAGTCTCTAAGAAGACCGTGTACACGACTGGTATCAGTGTGTTAAGAATGGTGTATTATGTAGACTTTGAGGCTACGCTACGTATATAACTGATATGATTAGATCAGCTTGTGAAATTGTCACGTACAGTGGATCGTTCAAACAGCTGTTATCAGCGTGTTGAGAAGTTGGTATAAGCCGTAGGTTTTGTTTACACTACGTGCAAGGCAGATGTAGGTATGGTTTTATCAGCTATTAGTACTCGGGTGGGTACCCCGGAATTATGTTGAGGTATTGTTTTCTAAAGTTCATCTCGCACAATGGTTGTGGAGGAATCGTTTCGCACAGTAGTTGCGGAGGAATCTCAACTCGCACATTAGTTGTGGAGGAATCGTCTCACGCAATACGTGGAAGTCACCTCTTGCTAAAAGCAGAGGATTTGTATCGGGTGGGTACCCTGGAATTATGTCGAGTTATTGTTTTCTAAATTTCATCTCGCACAATGGTTGTGGAGGAATCGTTTCGCACTGTAGTTGCGGAGGAATCTCATCTCGCACATTAGTTGTGGAGGAATCGTCTCGCGCAATACGTGGAAGTCACCTCGTGCTAAAAGCAGAGGATTTGTAATCATAGAAAACAGACTCGAGAAGTTGATTTTCTAAAATCAAAGTGGGTAGGATAAACTTACGCTTAAAAGAAAGATCCGTTATAAAATCATGAATGTAAGCACGTGGAGATATAAAACGAAGCGACACCTATCTATTAATAAGCCAATTATAATGAATTAGCGAGATATTTGATGATTCTGTGTAATCAGTCTATCAGTTAGCAGTGATGGAAAGCGTGTTGTTTTGACAATCAAAATGGCGACAGGGAGATGTTTCTTCTTCTTTCTTCCTCTGTCAGTTAGTACCACGTGAATGAGTTCTGTACGCTGATTGGCTGGTTAAGGTTAGCTTGATTTCATAGTCATGTGACTGGTTATCGGTTCGATTGTGTTACGATTGGAGTAACGACATTTAGGAACCAGTTTACATGCCCTAATTTGGAAACTTGACGATGTGTAAACTCTTCTATATTAGAAGGAAATAAAACGTTTGAGTTGTAATTTGAAGCCCAGGTTTTGGGTGTTTGTCCCATTTATGTGTTTCTCCACTTCCATATATATATAAAAAATGGAAAAAACAACGAGAGAGATTTTGTTTGTTTATTTGTTGGACTCTCTAGTTGCCAGTATTATTTCGTGCACGAGTTGAAATTGTTCCAAATTTCGGTCCGTGTGTTGGACAGCTATATGGGTGGATTTCCACTCTATGGGGGTTATCCTACAGTTCAATGCTCTTCTATTTGTAGGGATAACTTATATTCAGTGTGGTTTCGCAATTGTTTAAGTATATAGAACAATTGTTGTTTATTTTTCTAGTCTATGGTCGCCGATACTATTCTTGCTGCTTAAAATGGTATGTTTGTGAAATTGCTGTGTTAGTCACTACAGCTCTGACCAAATTATGTTGCATTAGGTATTAAGATCATCTGATATTCGTGTGTTTCCCGATAACTGCATACAGGTATGTCAGTCTACTAGGGCGGTGCCCTGAACCGTTAAGAATTACAGATACCAGTGAAGATCTGTTTTATGTACTCTCTCGTGGGAGAGCTCCCACCTGCGAGTCGCGGCTCACAGTGCACTGGTTGTTGTTTGCCTGGTCAAACCCCCGACGGCAGATTCAATGCAAGCATCAAATCCTCATCGGTAAACGTAAGTCCTCCAAAAAGGGGCCCAAAAGCCCAGAATCATGATTGAAACGGGGGAGGCAGAAACAAAGGCATGCTTACAGGCAGTTGTGGGAGTCCGTTACATGACTTTTTTGCGAAGAGAGAGTTAGGATGTCTCAAGAGCTAGTCTTGTGGCTGCATGTTTACCACTGCACGTTTAGTGCGAGACATTCGGTGGGTCCGACATAGTGTGTATGTGGGGAGGGTGGTACCCCTCCAATACTCTTAGAGTATGCGGTCACGGCTCTCTGCACGCTGAGTATATGGGCAGAGAATTGTTATAGATTGTGGTCCATGTTTTGGACACTCATATGGGTGGACTTCCACCCGTGGAGTTATATAACTTTTCACTGCTTATGAAAATGGATTGCGCTCCATCAGCTGTAGACTGAGCTTAGGTACGGATTACTTATTTAGCGCATGATACAGCGTGTTGTTTGTGTTTTTTGAGTAACTGCTGCATGTGAGAATACGTGTTTCACTAATTGGGTGCAGTTCGAATATACTACGTGTACACTGTTTTATTCGTGAGATCGTATCAGTATTTGGTATGCTTGAAGGTCGATGGCACTGGTGGAGGACCATAGGTGGATGGCTTAGCTACCCGTTTCCTCTATTCACCCCTAGACCTCGCTCTAAGGTTCATCTATAATTGCATGCTATACTGTTGAAAGCATGTGCTTTACATGATACGACGCCGAGGCCGTCAGTGTTTCCAATAAAATGATCTGGCCCTATTTTTAGCGTGTAAGGCCGTATCAGTGTCGGCGCGCAGTATTAAATATGGCCGTACCAAAAGGCTCATCAGCATGTGTTTGCTGTAGTGTTGGAGGTAATGTGCTTTCCAACTATTAGGCTGAGTACACTGCCTGAGTAATTAATTGTCGACATTTCAAAGGATATTGTCGATAGATTGAGAGCAAGTGTGCAGTGTACGCTATTATTTGTCAGTTCGTGCCCTTTATTTGCACTTAATTTGTGCTGAAAAATCATGTGGGTGGATTTCCACTCATTGGGATTATATAACCCTTTATTGCCATTAAGAACAGATTAGGCTGTATCAGATGTCAGCACCCATATTTAAGGGTTATTTATTTGACTATTGGCTGCTTTATCGAGGAGCTTGGCTGCTTTGTCATAATTCCAGGGTACCCACCCGATACAAATCCTCTGCTTTTAGCACGAGGTGACTTCCACGTATTGCGTGAGACGATTCCTCCACAACTAATGTGCGAGTTGAGATTCCTCCGCAACTACTGTGCGGAACGATTCCTCCACAACCATTGTGCGAGACGAACTTTAGAAAACAATATCTCAACATAATTCCGGGGTACCCACCCGAGTACTAATAGCTGATAAAACCATACCTACATCAGCCTTGCAGGTAGTGTAAACAAAACCTACGGCTTATACCAACTTCTCTACACGCTGATAACAGCTGTTTGAACGATCCACTGTACGTGACAATTTCACAAGCTGATCTAATCATATCAGTTATATACGTAGCGTAGCCTCAAAGTCTACATAAAACACCATTCTTAACACACTGATACCAGTCGTGTACACGGTCTTCTTAGAGACTGAATTGATTAGCAGAGAGTAAAAGCACAAGGCTATTCTCTGCTATAAACATAATGACTGAGTGAGCCTAATCCACGCTCTGTAGTACCACTCACCCTCTGTAGTGTAAAATCGCACTTCAGTAAAGCTTCAACAAGCTGCTTGTCACTACAGACAACAGAACAGTCGAAATATTTCTCAAGCGCATACACGCTATAATAACTGACCACAACATAACTCCAAGTGGTCCACGTAAACACAATCTAAACACGAAATCTTATGTATTTGTTTATTTGATAAGACCTTACGGTCGAAACTATAGTTATACCAGCGGCTCTGCCGGGCAAATACCACGAGATTTCCGTTCCCCCAACATGGGGCTCTACATTCTAACTCACTGAAACAAATACAAAAGTCCACCTCACACAGTAATGGACAAACACAGAAACATGCCTCCCCCGGACTCCTTCAGTCCAAATGCTCAAGGGGAGCTAGGTCAAAAACCATCCGACTGACTATGAGAAAGGCAACATCTCCATGTTGATTCCAAGTGACTTCTACGGAACCAACTGAATGAGAAAATACAAAATATAGTGGTCGGTTAGCAAAACACAACTGTACATACACAAGCCTATCTTGTCAAACATTCTGACAACGATAAAATAGTATGAATAATAGACTTCATACCGGTACCTATCAAACTCTTCCAAATATGATAGGTGAGCTTTTCAAATTATGAATAAGCGAAGCTCTTCTATAAAACAGCCAAACGCTACGCTTACGCAATCAAGCTCGTCGACAAAGCAGCCAAGCTCCTCGATAAAACAGCCAATGGTCAAATAAATAACCCTTAAATATGGGTGCTGACATCTGATACAGCCTAATCTGTTCTTAATGGCAATAAAGGGTTATATAATCCCAATGAGTGGAAATCCACCCACATTATTTTTCAGCACAAATTAAGTGCAAATAAAGGGCACGAACTGACAAATAATAGCGTACACTGCACACTTGCTCTCAAACTATCGACAATATCCTTTGAAATGTCGACAATTAATTACTCAGGCAGTGTACTCAGCCTAATAGTTGGAAAGCACATTACCTCCAACACTACAGCAAACACATGCTGATGAGCCTTTTGGTACGGCCATATTTAATACTGCGCGCCGACAATGATACGGCCTTACACGCTAAAAATATGGCCAGATCATCTTATTGGAAACACTGACGGCCTCGGCGTCGTATCATGTAAAGCACATGCTTTCAACAGTATAGCATGCAATTATAGATGAACCTTAGAGCGAGGTCTAGGGGTGAATAGAGGAAACGGGTAGCTAAGCCATCCACCTTTGGTCCTCCACCAGTGCCATCGACCTTCACGCATACCAAATACTGATACGATCTCACGAATAAAACAGTGTACATGTAGTATATTCGAACTGCACCCAATTAGTGAAACACGTATTCTCACACGCAGCAGTTACTCAAAAACCACAAACAACACGCTGTACCATGCGCTAAATAAGTAATCCGTACCTAAGCTCAGCCTACAGCTGATGGAGCGCAATCCATTTTCATAAGCAGTGAAAAGTTATATAACTCCACGGGTGGAAGTCCACCCATATGAGTGTCCAAAACATGGACCACAATCTATAACAATTCTCTGCCCATATACTCAGCGTGCAGAGAGCCGTGACCGCATACTCTAAGAGTATTGGAGGGGTATCACCCTCCCCACATACACACTATGTCGGACCCACCGAATGTCTCGCACTAAACGTGCAGTGGCAAACATGCAGCCACAAGACTAGCTCTTGAGACATCCTAACTCTCTCTTCGCAAAAAGTCATGTAACGGACTCCCACAACTGCCTGTAAGCATGCCTTTGTTTCTGCCTCCCCCGTTTCAATCATGATTCTGGGCTTTTGGGCCCCTTTTTGGAGGACTTACCTTTACCGATGAGGATTTGATGCTTGCATTGAATCTGCCGTCGGGGGTTTGACCAGGCAAACAACAACCAGTGTACTGTGAGCCGCGACTCGCACGTGGGAGCTCCCCCACGAGAGAGTACCATAAAACAGATCTCCACTGGTATCTGTAATTCTTAACGGTTCAGGGCACCGCCCTAGTAGACTGACATACCTGTATGCAGTTATCGGGAAACACACGAATATCAGATGATCTTAATACCTAATGCAACATAATTTGGTCAGAGCTGTAGTGACTAACACAGCAATTTCACAAACATACCATTTTAAGCAGCAAGAATAGTATCGGCGACCATAGACTAGAAAAATAAACAACAATTGTTCTATATACTTAAACAATTGCGTAACCACACTGAATATAAGTTATCCCTACAAATAGAATAGCATTGAACTGTAGGATAACCCCCATAGAGTGGAAATCCACCCATATAGCTGTCCAACACACGGACCGAAATTTGGAACAATTTCAACTCGTGCACGAAATAAAACTGGCAACTAGAGAGTCCAACAAATAAACAAACAAAATCTCTCTCGTTGTTTTTTCCATTTTTTATATATATATGGAAGTGGAGAAACACATAAATGGGACAAACACCCAAAACCTGGGCTACAAATTACAACTCAAACGTTTTATTTCCTTCTAATATAGAAGAGTTTACACATCGTCAAGTTTCCAAATTAAGGCATGTAAACTGGTTCCTAAATGTCATTACTCCAATCGTAACACAATCGAACCGATAACCAGTCACATGACTATGAAATCAAGCTAACCTTAACCAGCCAATCAGCGTACAGAACTCATTCACGTGGTACTAACTGACAGAGGAAGAAAGAAGAAGAAACATCTTCCTGTCGCCATTTTGATTGTTAAAACAACACGCTTTCCATCACTGCTAACTGATAGACTGATTACACAGAATCATCAAATATCTCGCTAATTCATTATAATTGGCTTATTATTAGATAGGTGTCGCTTCGTTTTATATCTCCACGTGCTTACATTCATGATTTTATAACGGATCTTTATTTTAAGTGTAAGTTTATCCTACCCACTTTGATTTTAGAAAATCAACTTCTCGAGTCTGTTTTCTATGATTACAAATCCTCTGCTTTTAGCACGAGGTGACTTCCACGTATTGCGCGAGACGATTCCTCCACAACTAATGTGCGAGATGAGATTCCTCCGCAACTACAGTGCGAAACGATTCCTCCACAACCATTGTGCGAGATGAAATTTAGAAAACAATAACTCGACATAATTCCAGGGTACCCACCCGATACAAATCCTCTGCTTTTAGCACGAGGTGACTTCCACGTATTGCGTGAGACGATTCCTCCACAACTAATGTGCGAGTTGAGATTCCTCCGCAACTACTGTGCGAAACGATTCCTCCACAACCATTGTGCGAGATGAACTTTAGAAAACAATACCTCAACATAATTCCGGGGTACCCACCCGAGTACTAATAGCTGATAAAACCATACCTACATCAGCCTTGCACGTAGTGTAAACAAAACCTACGGCTTATACCAACTTCTCTACACGCTGATAACAGCTGTTTGAACGATCCACTGTACGTGACAATTTCACAAGCTGATCTAATCATATCAGTTATATACGTAGCGTAGCCTCAAAGTCTACATAAAACACCATTCTTAACACACTGATACCAGTCGTGTACACGGTCTTCTTAGAGACTGAATTGATTAGCAGAGAGTAAAAGCACAAGGCTATTCTCTGCTATAAACATAATGACTGAGTGAGCCTAATCCACGCTCTGTAGTACCACTCACCCTCTGAAGTGTAAAATCGCACTTCAGTAAAGCTTCAACAAGCTGCTTGTCACTACAGACAACAGAACAGTCGAAATATTTCTCAAGCGCATACACGCTATAATAACTGACCACAACATAACTCCAAGTGGTCCACGTAAACACAATCTAAACACGAAATCTTATGTATTTGTTTATTTGATAAGACCTTACGGTCGAAACTATAGTTATACCAGCGGCTCTGCCGGGCAAATACCACGAGATTTCCGTTCCCCCAACATGGGGCTCTACATTCTAACTCACTGAAACAAATACAAAAGTCCACCTCACACAGTAATGGACAAACATAGAAACATGCCTCCCCCGGACTCCTTCAGTCCAAATGCTCAAGGGGAGCTAGGTCAAAAACCATCCGACTGACTATGAGAAAGGCAACATCTCCATGTTGATTCCAAGTGACTTCTACGGAACCAACTGAATGAGAAAATACAAAATATAGTGGTCGGTTAGCAAAACACAACTGTACATACACAAGCCTATCTTGTCAAACATTCTGACAACGATAAAATAGTATGAATAATAGACTTCATACCGGTACCTATCAAACTCTTCCAAATATGATAGGTGAGCTTTTCAAATTATGAATAAGCGAAGCTCTTCTATAAAACAGCCAAACGCTACGCTTACGCAATCAAGCTCGTCGACAAAGCAGCCAAGCTCCTCGATAAAACAGCCAATGGTCAAATAAATAACCCTTAAATATGGGTGCTGACATCTGATACAGCCTAATCTGTTCTTAATGGCAATAAAGGGTTATATAATCCCAATGAGTGGAAATCCACCCACATGATTTTTCAGCACAAATTAAGTGCAAATAAAGGGCACGAACTGACAAATAATAGCGTACACTGCACACTTGCTCTCAATCTATCGACAATATCCTTTGAAATGTCGACAATTAATTACTCAGGCAGTGTACTCAGCCTAATAGTTGGAAAGCACATTACCTCCAACACTACAGCAAACACATGCTGATGAGCCTTTTGGTACGGCCATATTTAATACTGCGCGCCGACAATGATACGGCCTTACACGCTAAAAATAGGGCCAGATCATCTTATTGGAAACACTGACGGCCTCGGCGTCGTATCATGTAAAGCACATGCTTTCAACAGTATAGCATGCAATTATAGATGAACCTTAGAGCGAGGTCTAGGGGTGAATAGAGGAAACGGGTAGCTAAGCCATCCACCTTTGGTCCTCCACCAGTGCCATCGACCTTCACGCATACCAAATACTGATACGATCTCACGAATAAAACAGTGTACACGTAGTATATTCGAACTGCACCCAATTAGTGAAACACGTATTCTCACACACAGCAGTTACTCAAAAACCACAAACAACACGCTGTACCATGCGCTAAATAAGTAATCCGTACCTAAGCTCAGCCTACAGCTGATGGAGCGCAATCCATTTTCATAAGCAGTGAAAAGTTATATAACTCCACGGGTGGAAGTCCACCCATATGAGTGTCCAAAACATGGACCACAATCTATAACAATTCTCTGCCCATATACTCAGCGTGCAGAGAGCCGTGACCGCATACTCTAAGAGTATTGGAGGGGTATCACCCTCCCCACATACACACTATGTCGGACCCACCGAATGTCTCGCACTAAACGTGCAGTGGCAAACATGCAGCCACAAGACTAGCTCTTGAGACATCCTAACTCTCTCTTCGCAAAAAGTCATGTAACGGCCTCCCACAACTGCCTGTAAGCATGCCTTTGTTTCTGCCTCCCCCGTTTCAATCATGATTCTGGGCTTTTGGGCCCCTTTTTGGAGGACTTACCTTTACCGATGAGGATTTGATGCTTGCATTGAATCTGCCGTCGGGGGTTTGACCAGGCAAACAACAACCAGTGCACTGTGAGCCGCGACTCGCACGTGGGAGCTCCCCCACGAGAGAGTACCATAAAACAGATCTCCACTGGTATCTGTAATTCTTAACGGTTCAGGGCACCGCCCTAGTAGACTGACATACCTGTATGCAGTTATCGGGAAACACACGAATATCAGATGATCTTAATACCTAATGCAACATAATTTGGTCAGAACTGTAGTGACTAACACAGCAATTTCACAAACAAACCATTTTAAGCAGCAAGAATAGTATCGGCGACCATAGACTAGAAAAATAAACAACAATTGTTCTATATACTTAAACAATTGCGTAACCACACTGAATATAAGTTATCCCTACAAATAGAATAGCATTGAACTGTAGGATAACCCCCATAGAGTGGAAATCCACCCATATAGCTGTCCAACACACGGACCGAAATTTGGAACAATTTCAACTCGTGCACGAAATAAAACTGGCAACTAGAGAGTCCAACAAATAAACAAACAAAATCTCTCTCGTTGTTTTTTCCATTTTTTATATATATATGGAAGTGGAGAAACACATAAATGGGACAAACACCCAAAACCTGGGCTACAAATTACAACTCAAACGTTTTATTTCCTTCTAATATAGAAGAGTTTACACATCGTCAAGTTTCCAAATTAAGGCATGTAAACTGGTTCCTAAATGTCATTACTCCAATCGTAACACAATCGAACCGATAACCAGTCACATGACTATGAAATCAAGCTAACCTTAACCAGCCAATCAGCGTACAGAACTCATTCACGTGGTACTAACTGACAGAGGAAGAAAGAAGAAGAAACATCTTCCTGTCGCCATTTTGATTGTTAAAACAACACGCTTTCCATCACTGCTAACTGATAGACTGATTACACAGAATCATCAAATATCTCGCTAATTCATTATAATTGGCTTATTATTAGATAGGTGTCGCTTCGTTTTATATCTCCACGTGCTTACATTCATGATTTTATAACGGATCTTTATTTTAAGTGTAAGTTTATCCTACCCACTTTGATTTTAGAAAATCAACTTCTCGAGTCTGTTTTCTATGATTACAAATCCTCTGCTTTTAGCACGAGGTGACTTCCACGTATTGCGCGAGACGATTCCTCCACAACTAATGTGCGAGATGAGATTCCTCCGCAACTACAGTGCGAAACGATTCCTCCACAACCATTGTGCGAGATGAAATTTAGAAAACAATAACTCGACATAATTCCAGGGTACCCACCCGATACAAATCCTCTGCTTTTAGCACGAGGTGACTTCCACGTATTGCGTGAGACGATTCCTCCACAACTAATGTGCGAGTTGAGATTCCTCCGCAACTACTGTGCGAAACGATTCCTCCACAACCATTGTGCGAGATGAACTTTAGAAAACAATACCTCAACATAATTCCGGGGTACCCACCCGAGTACTAATAGCTGATAAAACCATACCTACATCAGCCTTGCACGTAGTGTAAACAAAACCTACGGCTTATACCAACTTCTCTACACGCTGATAACAGCTGTTTGAACGATCCACTGTACGTGACAATTTCACAAGCTGATCTAATCATATCTGTTATATACGTAGCGTAGCCTCAAAGTCTACATAAAACACCATTCTTAACACACTGATACCAGTCGTGTACACGGTCTTCTTAGAGACTGAATTGATTAGCAGAGAGTAAAAGCACAAGGCTATTCTCTGCTATAAACATAATGACTGAGTGAGCCTAATCCACGCTCTGTAGTACCACTCACCCTCTGTAGTGTAAAATCGCACTTCAGTAAAGCTTCAACAAGCTGCTTGTCACTACAGACAACAGAACAGTCGAAATATTTCTCAAGCGCATACACGCTATAATAACTGACCACAACATAACTCCAAGTGGTCCACGTAAACACAATCTAAACACGAAATCTTATGTATTTGTTTATTTGATAAGACCTTACGGTCGAAACTATAGTTATACCAGCGGGTCTGCCGGGCAAATACCACGAGATTTCCGTTCCCCCAACATGGGGCTCTACATTCTAACTCACTGAAACAAATACAAAAGTCCACCTCACACAGTAATGGACAAACATAGAAACATGCCTCCCCCGGACTCCTTCAGTCCAAATGCTCAAGGGGAGCTAGGTCAAAAACCATCCGACTGACTATGAGAAAGGCAACATCTCCATGTTGATTCCAAGTGACTTCTACGGAACCAACTGAATGAGAAAATACAAAATATAGTGGTCGGTTAGCAAAACACAACTGTACATACACAAGCCTATCTTGTCAAACATTCTGACAACGATAAAATAGTATGAATAATAGACTTCATACCGGTACCTATCAAACTCTTCCAAATATGATAGGTGAGCTTTTCAAATTATGAATAAGCGAAGCTCTTCTATAAAACAGCCAAACGCTACGCTTACGCAATCAAGCTCGTCGACAAAGCAGCCAAGCTCCTCGATAAAACAGCCAATGGTCAAATAAATAACCCTTAAATATGGGTGCTGACATCTGATACAGCCTAATCTGTTCTTAATGGCAATAAAGGGTTATATAATCCCAATGAGTGGAAATCCACCCACATGATTTTTCAGCACAAATTAAGTGCAAATAAAGGGCACGAACTGACAAATAATAGCGTACACTGCACACTTGCTCTCAATCTATCGACAATATCCTTTGAAATGTCGACAATTAATTACTCAGGCAGTGTACTCAGCCTAATAGTTGGAAAGCACATTACCTCCAACACTACAGCAAACACATGCTGATGAGCCTTTTGGTACGGCCATATTTAATACTGCGCGCCGACAATGATACGGCCTTACACGCTAAAAATATGGCCAGATCATCTTATTGGAAACACTGACGGCCTCGGCGTCGTATCATGTAAAGCACATGCTTTCAACAGTATAGCATGCAATTATAGATGAACCTTAGAGCGAGGTCTAGGGGTGAATAGAGGAAACGGGTAGCTAAGCCATCCACCTTTGGTCCTCCACCAGTGCCATCGACCTTCACGCATACCAAATACTGATACGATCTCACGAATAAAACAGTGTACACGTAGTATATTCGAACTGCACCCAATTAGTGAAACACGTATTCTCACACGCAGCAGTTACTCAAAAACCACAAACAACACGCTGTACCATGCGCTAAATAAGTAATCCGTACCTAAGCTCAGCCTACAGCTGATGGAGCGCAATCCATTTTCATAAGCAGTGAAAAGTTATATAACTCCACGGGTGGAAGTCCACCCATATGAGTGTCCAAAACATGGACCACAATCTATAACAATTCTCTGCCCATATACTCAGCGTGCAGAGAGCCGTGACCGCATACTCTAAGAGTATTGGAGGGGTATCACCCTCCCCACATACACACTATGTCGGACCCACCGAATGTCTCGCACTAAACGTGCAGTGGCAAACATGCAGCCACAAGACTAGCTCTTGAGACATCCTAACTCTCTCTTCGCAAAAAGTCATGTAACGGACTCCCACAACTGCCTGTAAGCATGCCTTTGTTTCTGCCTCCCCCGTTTCAATCATGATTCTGGGCTTTTGGGCCCCTTTTTGGAGGACTTACCTTTACCGATGAGGATTTGATGCTTGCATTGAATCTGCCGTCGGGGGTTTGACCAGGCAAACAACAACCAGTGCACTGTGAGCCGCGACTCGCACGTGGGAGCTCCCCCACGAGAGAGTACCATAAAACAGATCTCCACTGGTATCTGTAATTCTTAACGGTTCAGGGCACCGCCCTAGTAGACTGACATACCTGTATGCAGTTATCGGGAAACACACGAATATCAGATGATCTTAATACCTAATGCAACATAATTTGGTCAGAGCTGTAGTGACTAACACAGCAATTTCACAAACATACCATTTTAAGCAGCAAGAATAGTATCGGCGACCATAGACTAGAAAAATAAACAACAATTGTTCTATATACTTAAACAATTGCGTAACCACACTGAATATAAGTTATCCCTACAAATAGAATAGCATTGAACTGTAGGATAACCCCCATAGAGTGGAAATCCACCCATATAGCTGTCCAACACACGGACCGAAATTTGGAACAATTTCAACTCGTGCACGAAATAAAACTGGCAACTAGAGAGTCCAACAAATAAACAAACAAAATCTCTCTCGTTGTTTTTTCCATTTTTTATATATATATGGAAGTGGAGAAACACATAAATGGGACAAACACCCAAAACCTGGGCTACAAATTACAACTCAAACGTTTTATTTCCTTCTAATATAGAAGAGTTTACACATCGTCAAGTTTCCAAATTAAGGCATGTAAACTGGTTCCTAAATGTCATTACTCCAATCGTGACACAATCGAACCGATAACCAGTCACATGACTATGAAATCAAGCTAACCTTAACCAGCCAATCAGCGTACAGAACTCATTCACGTGGTACTAACTGACAGAGGAAGAAAGAAGAAGAAACATCTTCCTGTCGCCATTTTGATTGTTAAAACAACACGCTTTCCATCACTGCTAACTGATAGACTGATTACACAGAATCATCAAATATCTCGCTAATTCATTATATGTGGCTTATTATTAGATAGGTGTCGCTTCGTTTTATATCTCCACGTGCTTACATTCATGATTTTATAACGGATCTTTCTTTTAAGTGTAAGTTTATCCTACCCACTTTGATTTTAGAAAATCAACTTCTCGAGTCTGTTTTCTATGATTACAAATCCTCTGCTTTTAGCACGAGGTGACTTCCACGTATTGCGCGAGACGATTCCTCCAAAACTAATGTGCGAGATGAGATTCCTCCGCAACTACAGTGCGAAACGATTCCTCCACAACCATTGTGCGAGATGAAATTTAGAAAACAATAACTCGACATAATTCCAGGGTACCCACCCGATACAAATCCTCTGCTTTTAGCACGAGGTGACTTCCACGTATTGCGTGAGACGATTCCTCCACAACTAATGTGCGAGTTGAGATTCCTCCGCAACTACTGTGCGAAACGATTCCTCCACAACCATTGTGCGAGATGAACTTTAGAAAACAATACCTCAACATAATTCCGGGGTACCCACCCGAGTACTAATAGCTGATAAAACCATACCTACATCAGCCTTGCACGTAGTGTAAACAAAACCTACGGCTTATACCAACTTCTCTACACGCTGATAACAGCTGTTTGAACGATCCACTGTACGTGACAATTTCACAAGCTGATCTAATCATATCAGTTATATACGTAGCGTAGCCTCAAAGTCTACATAAAACACCATTCTTAACACACTGATACCAGTCGTGTACACGGTCTTCTTAGAGACTGAATTGATTAGCAGAGAGTAAAAGCACAAGGCTATTCTCTGCTATAAACATAATGACTGAGTGAGCCTAATCCACGCTCTGTAGTACCACTCACCCTCTGTAGTGTAAAATCGCACTTCAGTAAAGCTTCAACAAGCTGCTTGTCACTACAGACAACAGAACAGTCGAAATATTTCTCAAGCGCATACACGCTATAATAACTGACCACAACATAACTCCAAGTGGTCCACGTAAACACAATCTAAACACGAAATCTTATGTATTTGTTTATTTGATAAGACCTTACGGTCGAAACTATAGTTATACCAGCGGCTCTGCCGGGCAAATACCACGAGATTTCCGTTCCCCCAACATGGGGCTCTACATTCTAACTCACTGAAACAAATACAAAAGTCCACCTCACACAGTAATGGACAAACATAGAAACATGCCTCCCCCGGACTCCTTCAGTCCAAATGCTCAAGGGGAGCTAGGTCAAAAACCATCCGACTGACTATGAGAAAGGCAACATCTCCATGTTGATTCCAAGTGACTTCTACGGAACCAACTGAATGAGAAAATACAAAATATAGTGGTCGGTTAGCAAAACACAACTGTACATACACAAGCCTATCTTGTCAAACATTCTGACAACGATAAAATAGTATGAATAATAGACTTCATACCGGTACCTATCAAACTCTTCCAAATATGATAGGTGAGCTTTTCAAATTATGAATAAGCGAAGCTCTTCTATAAAACAGCCAAACGCTACGCTTACGCAATCAAGCTCGTCGACAAAGCAGCCAAGCTCCTCGATAAAACAGCCAATGGTCAAATAAATAACCCTTAAATATGGGTGCTGACATCTGATACAGCCTAATCTGTTCTTAATGGCAATAAAGGGTTATATAATCCCAATGAGTGGAAATCCACCCACATGATTTTTCAGCACAAATTAAGTGCAAATAAAGGGCACGAACTGACAAATAATAGCGTACACTGCACACTTGCTCTCAATCTATCGACAATATCCTTTGAAATGTCGACAATTAATTACTCAGGCAGTGTACTCAGCCTAATAGTTGGAAAGCACATTACCTCCAACACTACAGCAAACACATGCTGATGAGCCTTTTGGTACGGCCATATTTAATACTGCGCGCCGACAATGATACGGCCTTACACGCTAAAAATAGGGCCAGATCATCTTATTGGAAACACTGACGGCCTCGGCGTCGTATCATGTAAAGCACATGCTTTCAACAGTATAGCATGCAATTATAGATGAACCTTAGAGCGAGGTCTAGGGGTGAATAGAGGAAACGGGTAGCTAAGCCATCCACCTTTGGTCCTCCACAAGTGCCATCGACCTTCACGCATACCAAATACTGATACGATCTCACGAATAAAACAGTGTACACGTAGTATATTCGAACTGCACCCAATTAGTGAAACACGTATTCTCACACGCAGCAGTTACTCAAAAACCACAAACAACACGCTGTACCATGCGCTAAATAAGTAATCCGTACCTAAGCTCAGCCTACAGCTGATGGAGCGCAATCCATTTTCATAAGCAGTGAAAAGTTATATAACTCCACGGGTGGAAGTCCACCCATATGAGTGTCCAAAACATGGACCACAATCTATAACAATTCTCTGCCCATATACTCAGCGTGCAGAGAGCCGTGACCGCATACTCTAAGAGTATTGGAGGGGTATCACCCTCCCCACATACACACTATGTCGGACCCACCGAATGTCTCGCACTAAACGTGCAGTGGTAAACATGCAGCCACAAGACTAGCTCTTGAGACATCCTAACTCTCTCTTCGCAAAAAGTCATGTAACGGACTCCCACAACTGCCTGTAAGCATGCCTTTGTTTCTGCCTCCCCCGTTTCAATCATGATTCTGGGCTTTTGGGCCCCTTTTTGGAGGACTTACGTTTACCGATGAGGATTTGATGCTTGCTTTGAATCTGCCGTCGGGGGTTTGACCAGGCAAACAACAACCAGTGCACTGTGAGCCGCGACTCGCAGGTGGGAGCTCCCCCACGAGAGAGTACCATAAAACAGATCTCCACTGGTATCTGTAATTCTTAACGGTTCAGGGCACCGCCCTAGTAGACTGACATACCTGTATGCAGTTATCGGGAAACACACGAATATCAGATGATCTTAATACCTAATGCAACATAATTTGGTCAGAGCTGCCGTGACTAACACAGCAATTTCACAAACGTACCATTTTAAGCAGCAAGAATAGTATCGGCGACCATAGACTAGAAAAATAAACAACAATTGTTCTATATACTTAAACAATTGCGTAACCACACTGAATATAAGTTATCCCTACAAATAGAATAGCATTGAACTGTAGGATAACCCCCATAGAGTGGAAATCCACCCATATAGCTGTCCAACACACGGACCGAAATTTGGAACAATTTCAACTCGTGCACGAAATAAAACTGGCAACTAGAGAGTCCAACAAATAAACAAACAAAATCTCTCACGTTGTTTTTTCCATTTTTTATATATATATGGAAGTGGAGAAACACATAAATGGGACAAACACCCAAAACCTGGGCTACAAATTACAACTCAAACGTTTTATTTCCTTCTAATATAGAAGAGTTTACACATCGTCAAGTTTCCAAATTAAGGCATGTAAACTGGTTCCTAAATGTCATTACTCCAATCGTAACACAATCGAACCGATAACCAGTCACATGACTATGAAATCAAGCCAACCTTAACCAGCCAATCAGCGTACAGAACTCATTCACGTGGTACTAACTGACAGAGGAAGAAAGAAGAAGAAACATCTCCCTGTCGCCATTTTGATTGTTAAAACAACACGCTTTCCATCACTGCTAACTGATAGACTGATTACACAGAATCATCAAATATCTCGCTAATTCATTATAATTGGCTTATTATTAGATAGGTGTCGCTTCGTTTTATATCTCCACGTGCTTACAATCATGATTTTATAACGGATCTTTCTTTTAAGTGTAAGTTTATCCTACCCACTTTGATTTTAGAAAATCAACTTCTCGAGTCTGTTTTCTATGATTACAAATCCTCTGCTTTTAGCACGAGGTGACTTCCACGTATTGCGCGAGACGATTCCTCCACAACGAATGTGCGAGATGAGATTCCTCCGCAACTACAGTGCGAAACGATTCCTCCACAACCATTGTGCGAGATGAAATTTAGAAAACAATAACTCGACATAATTCCAGGGTACCCACCCGATACAAATCCTCTGCTTTTAGCACGAGGTGACTTCCACGTATTGCGTGAGACGATTCCTCCACAACTAATGTGCGAGTTGAGATTCCTCCGCAACTACTGTGCGAAACGATTCCTCCACAACCATTGTGCGAGATGAACTTTAGAAAACAATACCTCAACATAATTCCGGGGTACCCACCCGAGTACTAATAGCTGATAAAACCATACCTACATCAGCCTTGCACGTAGTGTAAACAAAACCTACGGCTTATACCAACTTCTCTACACGCTGATAACAGCTGTTTGAACGATCCACTGTACGTGACAATTTCACAAGCTGATCTAATCATATCTGTTATATACGTAGCGTAGCCTCAAAGTCTACATAAAACACCATTCTTAACACACTGATACCAGTCGTGTACACGGTCTTCTTAGAGACTGAATTGATTAGCAGAGAGTAAAAGCACAAGGCTATTCTCTGCTATAAACATAATGACTGAGTGAGCCTAATCCACGCTCTGTAGTACCACTCACCCTCTGTAGTGTAAAATCGCACTTCAGTAAAGCTTCAACAAGCTGCTTGTCACTACAGACAACAGAACAGTCGAAATATTTCTCAAGCGCATACACGCTATAATAACTGACCACAACATAACTCCAAGTGGTCCACGTAAACACAATCTAAACACGAAATCTTATGTATTTGTTTATTTGATAAGACCTTACGGTCGAAACTATAGTTATACCAGCGGCTCTGCCGGGCAAATACCACGAGATTTCCGTTCCCCCAACATGGGGCTCTACATTCTAACTCACTGAAACAAATACAAAAGTCCACCTCACACAGTAATGGACAAACATAGAAACATGCCTCCCCCGGACTCCTTCAGTCCAAATGCTCAAGGGGAGCTAGGTCAAAAACCATCCGACTGACTATGAGAAAGGCAACATCTCCATGTTGATTCCAAGTGACTTCTACGGAACCAACTGAATGAGAAAATACAAAATATAGTGGTCAGTTAGCAAAACACAACTGTACATACACAAGCCTATCTTGTCAAACATTCTGACAACGATAAAATAGTATGAATAATAGACTTCATACCGGTACCTATCAAACTCTTCCAAATATGATAGGTGAGCTTTTCAAATTATGAATAAGCGAAGCTCTTCTATAAAACAGCCAAACGCTACGCTTACGCAATCAAGCTCGTCGACAAAGCAGCCAAGCTCCTCGATAAAACAGCCAATGGTCAAATAAATAACCCTTAAATATGGGTGCTGACATCTGATACAGCCTAATCTGTTCTTAATGGCAATAAAGGGTTATATAATCCCAATGAGTGGAAATCCACCCACATGATTTTTCAGCACAAATTAAGTGCAAATAAAGGGCACGAACTGACAAATAATAGCGTACACTGCACACTTGCTCTCAATCTATCGACAATATCCTTTGAAATGTCGACAATTAATTACTCAGGCAGTGTACTCAGCCTAATAGTTGGAAAGCACATTACCTCCAACACTACAGCAAACACATGCTGATGAGCCTTTTGGTACGGCCATATTTAATACTGCGCGCCGACAATGATACGGCCTTACACGCTAAAAATAGGGCCAGATCATCTTATTGGAAACACTGACGGCCTCGGCGTCGTATCATGTAAAGCACATGCTTTCAACAGTATAGCATGCAATTATAGATGAACCTTAGAGCGAGGTCTAGGGGTGAATAGAGGAAACGGGTAGCTAAGCCATCCACCTTTGGTCCTCCACCAGTGCCATCGACCTTCACGCATACCAAATACTGATACGATCTCACGAATAAAACAGTGTACACGTAGTATATTCGAACTGCACCCAATTAGTGAAACACGTATTCTCACACGCAGCAGTTACTCAAAAACCACAAACAACACGCTGTACCATGCGCTAAATAAGTAATCCGTACCTAAGCTCAGCCTACAGCTGATGGAGCGCAATCCATTTTCATAAGCAGTGAAAAGTTATATAACTCCACGGGTGGAAGTCCACCCATATGAGTGTCCAAAACATGGACCACAATCTATAACAATTCTCTGCCCATATACTAAGCGTGCAGAGAGCCGTGACCGCATACTCTAAGAGTATTGGAGGGGTATCACCCTCCCCACATACACACTATGTCGGACCCACCGAATGTCTCGCACTAAACGTGCAGTGGTAAACATGCAGCCACAAGACTAGCTCTTGAGACATCCTAACTCTCTCTTCGCAAAAAGTCATGTAACGGACTCCCACAACTGCCTGTAAGCATGCCTTTGTTTCTGCCTCCCCCGTTTCAATCATGATTCTGGGCTTTTGGGCCCCTTTTTGGAGGACTTACGTTTACCGATGAAGATCTGATGCTTGCATTGAATCTGCCGTCGGGGGTTTGACCAGGCAAACAACAACCAGTGCACTGTGAGCCGCGACTCGCAGGTGGGAGCTCCCCCACGAGAGAGTACCATAAAACAGATCTCCACTGGTATCTGTAATTCTTAACGGTTCAGGGCACCGCCCTAGTAGACTGACATACCTGTATGCAGTTATCGGGAAACACACGAATATCAGATGATCTTAATACCTAATGCAACATAATTTGGTCAGAGCTGTAGTGACTAACACAGCAATTTCACAAACATACCATTTTAAGCAGCAAGAATAGTATCGGCGACCATAGACTAGAAAAATAAACAACAATTGTTCTATATACTTAAACAATTGCGTAACCACACTGAATATAAGTTATCCCTACAAATAGAATAGCATTGAACTGTAGGATAACCCCCATAGAGTGGAAATCCACCCATATAGCTGTCCAACACACGGACCGAAATTTGGAACAATTTCAACTCGTGCACGAAATAAAACTGGCAACTAGAGAGTCCAACAAATAAACAAACAAAATCTCTCTCGTTGTTTTTTCCATTTTTTATATATATATGGAAGTGGAGAAACACATAAATGGGACAAACACCCAAAACCTGGGCTACAAATTACAACTCAAACGTTTTATTTCCTTCTAATATAGAAGAGTTTACACATCGTCAAGTTTCCAAATTAAGGCATGTAAACTGGTTCCTAAATGTCATTACTCCAATCGTAACACAATCGAACCGATAACCAGTCACATGACTATGAAATCAAGCCAACCTTAACCAGCCAATCAGCGTACAGAACTCATTCACGTGGTACTAACTGACAGAGGAAGAAAGAAGAAGAAACATCTCCCTGTCGCCATTTTGATTGTTAAAACAGCACGCTTTCCATCACTACTAACTGATAGACTGATTACACAGAATCATCAAATATCTCGCTAATTCATTATAATTGGCTTATTATTAGATAGGTGTCGCTTCGTTTTATATCTCCACGTGCTTACATTCATGATTTTATAACGGATCTTTCTTTTAAGTGTAAGTTTATCCTACCCACTTTGATTTTAGAAAATCAACTTCTCGAGTCTGTTTTCTATGATTACAAATCCTCTGCTTTTAGCACGAGGTGACTTCCACGTATTGCGCGAGACGATTCCTCCACAACTAATGTGCGAGATGAGATTCCTCCGCAACTACAGTGCGAAACGATTCCTCCACAACCATTGTGCGAGATGAAATTTAGAAAACAATAACTCGACATAATTCCAGGGTACCCACCCGATACAAATCCTCTGCTTTTAGCACGAGGTGACTTCCACGTATTGCGTGAGACGATTCCTCCACAACTAATGTGCGAGTTGAGATTCCTCCGCAACTACTGTGCGAAACGATTCCTCCACAACCATTGTGCGAGATGAACTTTAGAAAACAATACCTCAACATAATTCCGGGGTACCCACCCGAGTACTAATAGCTGATAAAACCATACCTACATCAGCCTTGCACGTAGTGTAAACAAAACCTACGGCTTATACCAACTTCTCTACACGCTGATAACAGCTGTTTGAACGATCCACTGTACGTGACAATTTCACAAGCTGATCTAATCATATCAGTTATATACGTAGCGTAGCCTCAAAGTCTACATAAAACACCATTCTTAACACACTGATACCAGTCGTGTACACGGTCTTCTTAGAGACTGAATTGATTAGCAGAGAGTAAAAGCACAAGGCTATTCTCTGCTATAAACATAATGACTGAGTGAGCCTAATCCACGCTCTGTAGTACCACTCACCCTCTGTAGTGTAAAATCGCACTTCAGTAAAGCTTCAACAAGCTGCTTGTCACTACAGACAACAGAACAGTCGAAATATTTCTCAAGCGCATACACGCTATAATAACTGACCACAACATAACTCCAAGTGGTCCACGTAAACACAATCTAAACACGAAATCTTATGTATTTGTTTATTTGATAAGACCTTACGGTCGAAACTATAGTTATACCAGCGGCTCTGCCGGGCAAATACCACGAGATTTCCGTTCCCCCAACATGGGGCTCTACATTCTAACTCACTGAAACAAATACAAAAGTCCACCTCACACAGTAATGGACAAACATAGAAACATGCCTCCCCCGGACTCCTTCAGTCCAAATGCTCAAGGGGAGCTAGGTCAAAAACCATCCGACTGACTATGAGAAAGGCAACATCTCCATGTTGATTCCAAGTGACTTCTACGGAACCAACTGAATGAGAAAATACAAAATATAGTGGTCGGTTAGCAAAACACAACTGTACATACACAAGCCTATCTTGTCAAACATTCTGACAACGATAAAATAGTATGAATAATAGACTTCATACCGGTACCTATCAAACTCTTCCAAATATGATAGGTGAGCTTTTCAAATTATGAATAAGCGAAGCTCTTCTATAAAACAGCCAAACGCTACGCTTACGCAATCAAGCTCGTCGACAAAGCAGCCAAGCTCCTCGATAAAACAGCCAATGGTCAAATAAATAACCCTTAAATATGGGTGCTGACATCTGATACAGCCTAATCTGTTCTTAATGGCAATAAAGGGTTATATAATCCCAATGAGTGGAAATCCACCCACATGATTTTTCAGCACAAATTAAGTGCAAATAAAGGGCACGAACTGACAAATAATAGCGTACACTGCACACTTGCTCTCAATCTATCGACAATATCCTTTGAAATGTCGACAATTAATTACTCAGGCAGTGTACTCAGCCTAATAGTTGGAAAGCACATTACCTCCAACACTACAGCAAACACATGCTGATGAGCCTTTTGGTACGGCCATATTTAATACTGCGCGCCGACAATGATACGGCCTTACACGCTAAAAATAGGGCCAGATCATCTTATTGGAAAAACTGACGGCCTCGGCGTCGTATCATGTAAAGCACATGCTTTCAACAGTATAGCATGCAATTATAGATGAACCTTAGAGCGAGGTCTAGGGGTGAATAGAGGAAACGGGTAGCTAAGCCATCCACCTTTGGTCCTCCACCAGTGCCATCGACCTTCACGCATACCAAATACTGATACGATCTCACGAATAAAACAGTGTACACGTAGTATATTCGAACTGCACCCAATTAGTGAAACACGTATTCTCACACGCAGCAGTTACTCAAAAACCACAAACAACACGCTGTACCATGCGCTAAATAAGTAATCCGTACCTAAGCTCAGCCTACAGCTGATGGAGCGCAATCCATTTTCATAAGCAGTGAAAAGTTATATAACTCCACGGGTGGAAGTCCACCCATATGAGTGTCCAAAACATGGACCACAATCTATAACAATTCTCTGCCCATATACTAAGCGTGCAGAGAGCCGTGACCGCATACTCTAAGAGTATTGGAGGGGTATCACCCTCCCCACATACACACTATGTCGGACCCACCGAATGTCTCGCACTAAACGTGCAGTGGTAAACATGCAGCCACAAGACTAGCTCTTGAGACATCCTAACTCTCTCTTCGCAAAAAGTCATGTAACGGACTCCCACAACTGCCTGTAAGCATGCCTTTGTTTCTGCCTCCCCCGTTTCAATCATGATTCTGGGCTTTTGGGCCCCTTTTTGGAGGACTTACGTTTACCGATGAAGATCTGATGCTTGCATTGAATCTGCCGTCGGGGGTTTGACCAGGCAAACAACAACCAGTGCACTGTGAGCCGCGACTCGCAGCTGGGAGCTCCCCCACGAGAGAGTACCATAAAACAGATCTCCACTGGTATCTGTAATTCTTAACGGTTCAGGGCACCGCCCTAGTAGACTGACATACCTGTATGCAGTTATCGGGAAACACACGAATATCAGATGATCTTAATACCTAATGCAACATAATTTGGTCAGAGCTGTAGTGACTAACACAGCAATTTCACAAACATACCATTTTAAGCAGCAAGAATAGTATCGGCGACCATAGACTAGAAAAATAAACAACAATTGTTCTATATACTTAAACAATTGCGTAACCACACTGAATATAAGTTATCCCTACAAATAGAATAGCATTGAACTGTAGGATAACCCCCATAGAGTGGAAATCCACCCATATAGCTGTCCAACACACGGACCGAAATTTGGAACAATTTCAACTCGTGCACGAAATAAAACTGGCAACTAGAGAGTCCAACAAATAAACAAACAAAATCTCTCTCGTTGTTTTTTCCATTTTTTATATATATATGGAAGTGGAGAAACACATAAATGGGACAAACACCCAAAACCTGGGCTACAAATTACAACTCAAACGTTTTATTTCCTTCTAATATAGAAGAGTTTACACATCGTCAAGTTTCCAAATTAAGGCATGTAAACTGGTTCCTAAATGTCATTACTCCAATCGTAACACAATCGAACCGATAACCAGTCACATGACTATGAAATCAAGCCAACCTTAACCAGCCAATCAGCGTACAGAACTCATTCACGTGGTACTAACTGACAGAGGAAGAAAGAAGAAGAAACATCTCCCTGTCGCCATTTTGATTGTTAAAACAGCACGCTTTCCATCACTACTAACTGATAGACTGATTACACAGAATCATCAAATATCTCGCTAATTCATTATAATTGGCTTATTATTAGATAGGTGTCGCTTCGTTTTATATCTCCACGTGCTTACATTCATGATTTTATAACGGATCTTTCTTTTAAGTGTAAGTTTATCCTACCCACTTTGATTTTAGAAAATCAACTTCTCGAGTCTGTTTTCTATGATTACAAATCCTCTGCTTTTAGCACGAGGTGACTTCCACGTATTGCGCGAGACGATTCCTCCACAACTAATGTGCGAGATGAGATTCCTCCGCAACTACAGTGCGAAACGATTCCTCCACAACCATTGTGCGAGATGAAATTTAGAAAACAATAACTCGACATAATTCCAGGGTACCCACCCGATACAAATCCTCTGCTTTTAGCACGAGGTGACTTCCACGTATTGCGTGAGACGATTCCTCCACAACTAATGTGCGAGTTGAGATTCCTCCGCAACTACTGTGCGAAACGATTCCTCCACAACCATTGTGCGAGAGATGAACTTTAGAAAACAATACCTCAACATAATTCCGGGGTACCCACCCGAGTACTAATAGCTGATAAAACCATACCTACATCAGCCTTGCACGTAGTGTAAACAAAACCTACGGCTTATACCAACTTCTCTACACGCTGATAACAGCTGTTTGAACGATCCACTGTACGTGACAATTTCACAAGCTGATCTAATCATATCAGTTATATACGTAGCGTAGCCTCAAAGTCTACATAAAACACCATTCTTAACACACTGATACCAGTCGTGTACACGGTCTTCTTAGAGACTGAATTGATTAGCAGAGAGTAAAAGCACAAGGCTATTCTCTGCTATAAACATAATGACTGAGTGAGCCTAATCCACGCTCTGTAGTACCACTCACCCTCTGTAGTGTAAAATCGCACTTCAGTAAAGCTTCAACAAGCTGCTTGTCACTACAGACAACAGAACAGTCGAAATATTTCTCAAGCGCATACACGCTATAATAACTGACCACAACATAACTCCAAGTGGTCCACGTAAACACAATCTAAACACGAAATCTTATGTATTTGTTTATTTGATAAGACCTTACGGTCGAAACTATAGTTATACCAGCGGCTCTGCCGGGCAAATACCACGAGATTTCCGTTCCCCCAACATGGGGCTCTACATTCTAACTCACTGAAACAAATACAAAAGTCCACCTCACACAGTAATGGACAAACATAGAAACATGCCTCCCCCGGACTCCTTCAGTCCAAATGCTCAAGGGGAGCTAGGTCAAAAACCATCCGACTGACTATGAGAAAGGCAACATCTCCATGTTGATTCCAAGTGACTTCTACGGAACCAACAGAATGAGAAAATACAAAATATAGTGGTCGGTTAGCAAAACACAACTGTACATACACAAGCCTATCTTGTCAAACATTCTGACAACGATAAAATAGTATGAATAATAGACTTCATACCGGTACCTATCAAACTCTTCCAAATATGATAGGTGAGCTTTTCAAATTATGAATAAGCGAAGCTCTTCTATAAAACAGCCAAACGCTACGCTTACGCAATCAAGCTCGTCGACAAAGCAGCCAAGCTCCTCGATAAAACAGCCAATGGTCAAATAAATAACCCTTAAATATGGGTGCTGACATCTGATACAGCCTAATCTGTTCTTAATGGCAATAAAGGGTTATATAATCCCAATGAGTGGAAATCCACCCACATGATTTTTCAGCACAAATTAAGTGCAAATAAAGGGCACGAACTGACAAATAATAGCGTACACTGCACACTTGCTCTCAATCTATCGACAATATCCTTTGAAATGTCGACAATTAATTACTCAGGCAGTGTACTCAGCCTAATAGTTGGAAAGCACATTACCTCCAACACTACAGCAAACACATGCTGATGAGCCTTTTGGTACGGCCATATTTAATACTGCGCGCCGACAATGATACGGCCTTACACGCTAAAAATAGGGCCAGATCATCTTATTGGAAACACTGACGGCCTCGGCGTCGTATCATGTAAAGCACATGCTTTCAACAGTATAGCATGCAATTATAGATGAACCTTAGAGCGAGGTCTAGGGGTGAATAGAGGAAACGGGTAGCTAAGCCATCCACCTTTGGTCCTCCACCAGTGCCATCGACCTTCACGCATACCAAATACTGATACGATCTCACGAATAAAACAGTGTACACGTAGTATATTCGAACTGCACCCAATTAGTGAAACACGTATTCTCACACGCAGCAGTTACTCAAAAACCACAAACAACACGCTGTACCATGCGCTAAATAAGTAATCCGTACCTAAGCTCAGCCTACAGCTGATGGAGCGCAATCCATTTTCATAAGCAGTGAAAAGTTATATAACTCCACGGGTGGAAGTCCACCCATATGAGTGTCCAAAACATGGACCACAATCTATAACAATTCTCTGCCCATATACTCAGCGTGCAGAGAGCCGTGACCGCATACTCTAAGAGTATTGGAGGGGTATCACCCTCCCCACATACACACTATGTCGGACCCACCGAATGTCTCGCACTAAACGTGCAGTGGTAAACATGCAGCCACAAGACTAGCTCTTGAGACATCCTAACTCTCTCTTCGCAAAAAGTCATGTAACGGACTCCCACAACTGCCTGTAAGCATGCCTTTGTTTCTGCCTCCCCCGTTTCAATCATGATTCTGGGCTTTTGGGCCCCTTTTTGGAGGACTTACGTTTACCGATGAAGATCTGATGCTTGCATTGAATCTGCCGTCGGGGGTTTGACCAGGCAAACAACAACCAGTGCACTGTGAGCCGCGACTCGCAGGTGGGAGCTCCCCCACGAGAGAGTACCATAAAACAGATCTCCACTGGTATCTGTAATTCTTAACGGTTCAGGGCACCGCCCTAGTAGACTGACATACCTGTATGCAGTTATCGGGAAACACACGAATATCAGATGATCTTAATACCTAATGCAACATAATTTGGTCAGAGCTGTAGTGACTAACACAGCAATTTCACAAACATACCATTTTAAGCAGCAAGAATAGTATCGGCGACCATAGACTAGAAAAATAAACAACAATTGTTCTATATACTTAAACAATTGCGTAACCACACTGAATATAAGTTATCCCTACAAATAGAATAGCATTGAACTGTAGGATAACCCCCATAGAGTGGAAATCCACCCATATAGCTGTCCAACACACGGACCGAAATTTGGAACAATTTCAACTCGTGCACGAAATAAAACTGGCAACTAGAGAGTCCAACAAATAAACAAACAAAATCTCTCTCGTTGTTTTTTCCATTTTTTATATATATATGGAAGTGGAGAAACACATAAATGGGACAAACACCCAAAACCTGGGCTACAAATTACAACTCAAACGTTTTATTTCCTTCTAATATAGAAGAGTTTACACATCGTCAAGTTTCCAAATTAAGGCATGTAAACTGGTTCCTAAATGTCATTACTCCAATCGTAACACAATCGAACCGATAACCAGTCACATGACTATGAAATCAAGCCAACCTTAACCAGCCAATCAGCGTACAGAACTCATTCACGTGGTACTAACTGACAGAGGAAGAAAGAAGAAGAAACATCTCCCTGTCGCCATTTTGATTGTTAAAACAGCACGCTTTCCATCACTACTAACTGATAGACTGATTACACAGAATCATCAAATATCTCGCTAATTCATTATAATTGGCTTATTATTAGATAGGTGTCGCTTCGTTTTATATCTCCACGTGCTTACATTCCTGATTTTATAACGGATCTTTCTTTTAAGTGTAAGTTTATCCTACCCACTTTGATTTTAGAAAATCAACTTCTCGAGTCTGTTTTCTATGATTACAAATCCTCTGCTTTTAGCACGAGGTGACTTCCACGTATTGCGCGAGACGATTCCTCCACAACTAATGTGCGAGATGAGATTCCTCCGCAACTACAGTGCGAAACGATTCCTCCACAACCATTGTGCGAGATGAAATTTAGAAAACAATAACTCGACATAATTCCAGGGTACCCACCCGATACAAATCCTCTGCTTTTAGCACGAGGTGACTTCCACGTATTGCGTGAGACGATTCCTCCACAACTAATGTGCGAGATGAGATTCCTCCGCAACTACTGTGCGAAACGATTCCTCCACAACCATTGTGCGAGATGAACTTTAGAAAACAATACCTCAACATAATTCCGGGGTACCCACCCGAGTACTAATAGCTGATAAAACCATACCTACATCAGCCTTGCACGTAGTGTAAACAAAACCTACGGCTTATACCAACTTCTCTACACGCTGATAACAGCTGTTTGAACGATCCACTGTACGTGACAATTTCACAAGCTGATCTAATCATATCAGTTATATACGTAGCGTAGCCTCAAAGTCTACATAAAACACCATTCTTAACACACTGATACCAGTCGTGTACACGGTCTTCTTAGAGACTGAATTGATTAGCAGAGAGTAAAAGCACAAGGCTATTCTCTGCTATAAACATAATGACTGAGTGAGCCTAATCCACGCTCTGTAGTACCACTCACCCTCTGTAGTGTAAAATCGCACTTCAGTAAAGCTTCAACAAGCTGCTTGTCACTACAGACAACAGAACAGTCGAAATATTTCTCAAGCGCATACACGCTATAATAACTGACCACAACATAACTCCAAGTGGTCCACGTAAACACAATCTAAACACGAAATCTTATGTATTTGTTTATTTGATAAGACCTTACGGTCGAAACTATAGTTATACCAGCGGCTCTGCCGGGCAAATACCACGAGATTTCCGTTCCCCCAACATGGGGCTCTACATTCTAACTCACTGAAACAAATACAAAAGTCCACCTCACACAGTAATGGACAAACATAGAAACATGCCTCCCCCGGACTCCTTCAGTCCAAATGCTCAAGGGGAGCTAGGTCAAAAACCATCCGACTGACTATGAGAAAGGCAACATCTCCATGTTGATTCCAAGTGACTTCTACGGAACCAACTGAATGAGAAAATACAAAATATAGTGGTCGGTTAGCAAAACACAACTGTACATACACAAGCCTATCTTGTCAAACATTCTGACAACGATAAAATAGTATGAATAATAGACTTCATACCGGTACCTATCAAACTCTTCCAAATATGATAGGTGAGCTTTTCAAATTATGAATAAGCGAAGCTCTTCTATAAAACAGCCAAACGCTACGCTTACGCAATCAAGCTCGTCGACAAAGCAGCCAAGCTCCTCGATAAAACAGCCAATGGTCAAATAAATAACCCTTAAATATGGGTGCTGACATCTGATACAGCCTAATCTGTTCTTAATGGCAATAAAGGGTTATATAATCCCAATGAGTGGAAATCCTCCCACATGATTTTTCAGCACAAATTAAGTGCAAATAAAGGGCACGAACTGACAAATAATAGCGTACACTGCACACTTGCTCTCAATCTATCGACAATATCCTTTGAAATGTCGACAATTAATTACTCAGGCAGTGTACTCAGCCTAATAGTTGGAAAGCACATTACCTCCAACACTACAGCAAACACATGCTGATGAGCCTTTTGGTACGGCCATATTTAATACTGCGCGCCGACAATGATACGGCCTTACACGCTAAAAATAGGGCCAGATCATCTTATTGGAAACACTGACGGCCTCGGCGTCGTATCATGTAAAGCACATGCTTTCAACAGTATAGCATGCAATTATAGATGAACCTTAGAGCGAGGTCTAGGGGTGAATAGAGGAAACGGGTAGCCAAGCCATCCACCTTTGGTCCTCCACCAGTGCCATCGACCTTCACGCATACCAAATACTGATACGATCTCACGAATAAAACAGTGTACACGTAGTATATTCGAACTGCACCCAATTAGTGAAACACGTATTCTCACACGCAGCAGTTACTCAAAAACCACAAACAACACGCTGTACCATGCGCTAAATAAGTAATCCGTACCTAAGCTCAGCCTACAGCTGATGGAGCGCAATCCATTTTCATAAGCAGTGAAAAGTTATATAACTCCACGGGTGGAAGTCCACCCATATGAGTGTCCAAAACATGGACCACAATCTATAACAATTCTCTGCCCATATACTCAGCGTGCAGAGAGCCGTGACCGCATACTCTAAGAGTATTGGAGGGGTATCACCCTCCCCACATACACACTATGTCGGACCCACCGAATGTCTCGCACTAAACGTGCAGTGGTAAACATGCAGCCACAAGACTAGCTCTTGAGACATCCTAACTCTCTCTTCGCAAAAAGTCATGTAACGGACTCCCACAACTGCCTGTAAGCATGCCTTTGTTTCTGCCTCCCCCGTTTCAATCATGATTCTGGGCTTTTGGGCCCCTTTTTGGAGGACTTACGTTTACCGATGAGGATTTGATGCTTGCATTGAATCTGCCGTCGGGGGTTTGACCAGGCAAACAACAACCAGTGCACTGTGAGCCGCGACTCGCAGGTGGGAGCTCCCCCACGAGAGAGTACCATAAAACAGATCTCCACTGGTATCTGTAATTCTTAACGGTTCAGGGCACCGCCCTAGTAGACTGACATACCTGTATGCAGTTATCGGGAAACACACGAATATCAGATGATCTTAATACCTAATGCAACATAATTTGGTCAGAGCTGTAGTGACTAACACAGCAATTTCACAAACATACCATTTTAAGCAGCAAGAATAGTATCGGCGACCATAGACTAGAAAAATAAACAACAATTGTTCTATATACTTAAACAATTGCGTAACCACATTGAATATAAGTTATCCCTACAAATAGAATAGCATTGAACTGTAGGATAACCCCCATAGAGTGGAAATCCACCCATATAGCTGTCCAACACACGGACCGAAATTTGGAACAATTTCAACTCGTGCACGAAATAAAACTGGCAACTAGAGAGTCCAACAAATAAACAAACAAAATCTCTCTCGTTGTTTTTTCCATTTTTTATATATATATGGAAGTGGAGAAACACATAAATGGGACAAACACCCAAAACCTGGGCTACAAATTACAACTCAAACGTTTTATTTCCTTCTAATATAGAAGAGTTTACACATCGTCAAGTTTCCAAATTAAGGCATGTAAACTGGTTCCTAAATGTCATTACTCCAATCGTAACACAATCGAACCGATAACCAGTCACATGACTATGAAATCAAGCTAACCTTAACCAGCCAATCAGCGTACAGAACTCATTCACGTGGTACTAACTGACAGAGGAAGAAAGAAGAAGAAACATCTTCCTGTCGCCATTTTGATTGTTAAAACAACACGCTTTCCATCACTGCTAACTGATAGACTGATTACACAGAATCATCAAATATCTCGCTAATTCATTATAATTGGCTTATTATTAGATAGGTGTCGCTTCGTTTTATATCTCCACGTGCTTACATTCATGATTTTATAACGGACCTTTATTTTAAGTGTAAGTTTATCCTACCCACTTTGATTTTAGAAAATCAACTTCTCGAGTCTGTTTTCTATGATTACAAATCCTCTGCTTTTAGCACGAGGTGACTTCCACGTATTGCGCGAGACGATTCCTCCACAACTAATGTGCGAGATGAGATTCCTCCGCAACTACAGTGCGAAACGATTCCTCCACAACCATTGTGCGAGATGAAATTTAGAAAACAATAACTCGACATAATTCCAGGGTACCCACCCGATACAAATCCTCTGCTTTTAGCACGAGGTGACTTCCACGTATTACTTGAATCGATTCCTCCACAACTAATGTGCGAGTTGAGATTCCTCCGCAACTACTGTGCGAAACGATTCCTCCACAACCATTGTGCGAGATGAACTTTAGAAAACAATACCTCAACATAATTCCGGGGTACCCACCCGAGTACTAATAGCTGATAAAACCATACCTACATCAGCCTTGCACGTAGTGTAAACAAAACCTACGGCTTATACCAACTTCTCTACACGCTGATAACAGCTGTTTGAACGATCCACTGTACGTGACAATTTCACAAGCTGATCTAATCATATCAGTTATATACGTAGCGTAGCCTCAAAGTCTACATAAAACACCATTCTTAACACACTGATACCAGTCGTGTACACGGTCTTCTTAGAGACTGAATTGATTAGCAGAGAGTAAAAGCACAAGGCTATTCTCTGCTATAAACATAATGACTGAGTGAGCCTAATCCACGCTCTGTAGTACCACTCACCCTCTGTAGTGTAAAATCGCACTTCAGTAAAGCTTCAACAAGCTGCTTGTCACTACAGACAACAGAACAGTCGAAATATTTCTCAAGCGCATACACGCTATAATAACTGACCACAACATAACTCCAAGTGGTCAACGTAAACACAATCTAAACACGAAATCTTATGTATTTGTTTATTTGATAAGACCTTACGGTCGAAACTATAGTTATACCAGCGGCTCTGCCGGGCAAATACCACGAGATTTCCGTTCCCCCAACATGGGGCTCTACATTCTAACTCACTGAAACAAATACAAAAGTCCACCTCACACAGTAATGGACAAACATAGAAACATGCCTCCCCCGGACTCCTTCAGTCCAAATGCTCAAGGGGAGCTAGGTCAAAAACCATCCGACTGACTATGAGAAAGGCAACATCTCCATGTTGATTCCAAGTGACTTCTACGGAACCAACTGAATGAGAAAATACAAAATATAGTGGTCGGTTAGCAAAACACAACTGTACATACACAAGCCTATCTTGTCAAACATTCTGACAACGATAAAATAGTATGAATAATAGACTTCATACCGGTACCTATCAAACTCTTCCAAATATGATAGGTGAGCTTTTCAAATTATGAATAAGCGAAGCTCTTCTATAAAACAGCCAAACGCTACGCTTACGCAATCAAGCTCGTCGACAAAGCAGCCAAGCTCCTCGATAAAACAGCCAATGGTCAAATAAATAACCCTTAAATATGGGTGCTGACATCTGATACAGCCTAATCTGTTCTTAATGGCAATAAAGGGTTATATAATCCCAATGAGTGGAAATCCACCCACATGATTTTTCAGCACAAATTAAGTGCAAATAAAGGGCACGAACTGACAAATAATAGCGTACACTGCACACTTGCTCTCAATCTATCGACAATATCCTTTGAAATGTCGACAATTAATTACTCAGGCAGTGTACTCAGCCTAATAGTTGGAAAGCACATTACCTCCAACACTACAGCAAACACATGCTGATGAGCCTTTTGGTACGGCCATATTTGATACTGCGCGCCGACAATGATACGGCCTTACACGCTAAAAATAGGGCCAGATCATCTTATTGGAAACACTGACGGCCTCGGCGTCGTATCATGTAAAGCACATGCTTTCAACAGTATAGCATGCAATTATAGAGGAAACGGGTAGCTAAGCCATCCACCTTTGGTCCTCCACAAGTGCCATCGACCTTCACGCATACCAAATACTGATACGATCTCACGAATAAAACAGTGTACACGTAGTATATTCGAACTGCACCCAATTAGTGAAACACGTATTCTCACACGCAGCAGTTACTCAAAAACCACAAACAACACGCTGTACCATGCGCTAAATAAGTAATCCGTACCTAAGCTCAGCCTACAGCTGATGGAGCGCAATCCATTTTCATAAGAAGTGAAAAGTTATATAACTCCACGGGTGGAAGTCCACCCATATGAGTGTCCAAAACATGGACCACAATCTATAACAATTCTCTGCCCATATACTCAGCGTGCAGAGAGCCGTGACCGCATACTCTAAGAGTATTGGAGGGGTATCACCCTCCCCACATACACACTATGTCGGACCCACCGAATGTCTCGCACTAAACGTGCAGTGGTAAACATGCAGCCACAAGACTAGCTCTTGAGACATCCTAACTCTCTCTTCGCAAAAAGTCATGTAACCGACTCCCACGACTGCCTGTAAGCATGCCTTTGTTTCTGCCTCCCCCGTTTCAATCATGATTCTGGGCTTTTGGGCCCCTTTTTGGAGGACTTACGTTTACCGATGAGGATTTGATGCTTGCATTGAATCTGCCGTCGGGGGTTTGACCAGGCAAACAACAACCAGTGCACTGTGAGCCGCGACTCGCAGGTGGGAGCTCCCCCACGAGAGAGTACCATAAAACAGATCTCCACTGGTATCTGTAATTCTTAACGGTTCAGGGCACCGCCCTAGTAGACTGACATACCTGTATGCAGTTATCGGGAAACACACGAATATCAGATGATCTTAATACCTAATGCAACATAATTTGGTCAGAGCTGTAGTGACTAACACAGCAATTTCACAAACATACCATTTTAAGCAGCAAGAATAGTATCGGCGACCATAGACTAGAAAAATAAACAACAATTGTTCTATATACTTAAACAATTGCGTAACCACACTGAATATAAGTTATCCCTACAAATAGAATAGCATTGAACTGTAGGATAACCCCCATAGAGTGGAAATCCACCCATATAGCTGTCCAACACACGGACCGAAATTTGGAACAATTTCAACTCGTGCACGAAATAAAACTGGCAACTAGAGAGTCCAACAAATAAACAAACAAAATCTCGCTCGTTGTTTTTTCCATTTTTTATATATATATGGAAGTGGAGAAACACATAAATGGGACAAACACCCAAAACCTGGGCTACAAATTACAACTCAAACGTTTTATTTCCTTCTAATATAGAAGAGTTTACACATCGTCAAGTTTCCAAATTAAGGCATGTAAACTGGTTCCTAAATGTCATTACTCCAATCGTAACACAATCGAACCGATAACCAGTCACATGACTATGTAATCAAGCTAACCTTAACCAGCCAATCAGCGTACAGAACTCATTCACGTGGTACTAACTGACAGAGGAAGAAAGAAGAAGAAACATCTCCCTGTCGCCATTTTGATTGTTAAAACAACACGCTTTCCATCACTGCTAACTGATAGACTGATTACACAGAATCATCAAATATCTCGCTAATTCATTATAATTGGCTTATTATTAGATAGGTGTCGCTTCGTTTTATATCTCCACGTGCTTACATTCATGATTTTACAACGGATCTTTCTTTTAAGTGTAAGTTTATCCTACCCACTTTGATTTTAGAAAATCAACTTCTCGAGTCTGTTTTCTATGATTACAAATCCTCTGCTTTTAACACGAGGTGACTTCCACGTATTGCGCGAGACGATTCCTCCACAACTAATGTGCGAGATGAGATTCCTCCGCAACTACAGTGCGAAACGATTCCTCCACAACCATTGTGCGAGATGAAATTTAGAAAACAATAACTCGACATAATTCCAGGGTACCCACCCGATACAAATCCTCTGCTTTTAGCACGAGGTGACTTCCACGTATTGCGTGAGACGATTCCTCCACAACTAATGTGCGAGTTGAGATTCCTCCGCAACTACTGTGCGAAACGATTCCTCCACAACCATTGTGCGAGATGAACTTTAGAAAACAATACCTCAACATAATTCCGGGGTACCCACCCGAGTACTAATAGCTGATAAAACCATACCTACATCAGCCTTGCACGTAGTGTAAACAAAACCTACGGCTTATACCAACTTCTCTACACGCTGATAACAGCTGTTTGAACGATCCACTGTACGTGACAATTTCACAAGCTGATCTAATCATATCAGTTATATACGTAGCGTAGCCTCAAAGTCTACATAAAACACCATTCTTAACACACTGATACCAGTCGTGTACACGGTCTTCTTAGAGACTGAATTGATTAGCAGAGAGTAAAAGCACAAGGCTATTCTCTGCTATAAACATAATGACTGAGTGAGCCTAATCCACGCTCTGTAGTACCACTCACCCTCTGTAGTGTAAAATCGCACTTCAGTAAAGCTTCAACAAGCTGCTTGTCACTACAGACAACAGAACAGTCGAAATATTTCTCAAGCGCATACACGCTATAATAACTGACCACAACATAACTCCAAGTGGTCCACGTAAACACAATCTAAACACGAAATCTTATGTATTTGTTTATTTGATAAGACCTTACGGTCGAAACTATAGTTATACCAGCGGCTCTGCCGGGCAAATACCACGAGATTTCCGTTCCCCCAACATGGGGCTCTACATTCTAACTCACTGAAACAAATACAAAAGTCCA
The DNA here is from genome assembly GCA_031216915.1 of Pictodentalium vernedei. Lineage (NCBI taxonomy): Eukaryota > Metazoa > Mollusca > Scaphopoda > Dentaliida > Dentaliidae > Pictodentalium > Pictodentalium vernedei. The sequence continues at coordinate 321,557,547 of CM062288.1, read as the reverse complement.
CCTCACACAGTAATGGACAAACATAGAAACATGCCTCCCCCGGACTCCTTCAGTCCAAATGCTCAAGGGGAGCTAGGTCAAAAACCATCCGACTGACTATGAGAAAGGCAACATCTCCATGTTGATTCCAAGTGACTTCTACGGAACCAACTGAATGAGAAAATACAAAATATAGTGGTCGGTTAGCAAAACACAACTGTACATACACAAGCCTATCTTGTCAAACATTCTGACAACGATAAAATAGTATGAATAATAGACTTCATACCGGTACCTATCAAACTCTTCCAAATATGATAGGTGAGCTTTTCAAATTATGAATAAGCGAAGCTCTTCTATAAAACAGCCAAACGCTACGCTTACGCAATCAAGCTCGTCGACAAAGCAGCCAAGCTCCTCGATAAAACAGCCAATGGTCAAATAAATAACCCTTAAATATGGGTGCTGACATCTGATACAGCCTAATCTGTTCTTAATGGCAATAAAGGGTTATATAATCCCAATGAGTGGAAATCCACCCACATGATTTTTCAGCACAAATTAAGTGCAAATAAAGGGCACGAACTGACAAATAATAGCGTACACTGCACACTTGCTCTCAATCTATCGACAATATCCTTTGAAATGTCGACAATTAATTACTCAGGCAGTGTACTCAGCCTAATAGTTGGAAAGCACATTACCTCCAACACTACAGCAAACACATGCTGATGAGCCTTTTGGTACGGCCATATTTAATACTGCGCGCCGACAATGATACGGCCTTACACGCTAAAAATAGGGCCAGATCATCTTATTGGAAAAACTGACGGCCTCGGCGTCGTATCATGTAAAGCACATGCTTTCAACAGTATAGCATGCAATTATAGATGAACCTTAGAGCGAGGTCTAGGGGTGAATAGAGGAAACGGGTAGCTAAGCCATCCACCTTTGGTCCTCCACCAGTGCCATCGACCTTCACGCATACCAAATACTGATACGATCTCACGAATAAAACAGTGTACACGTAGTATATTCGAACTGCACCCAATTAGTGAAACACGTATTCTCACACGCAGCAGTTACTCAAAAACCACAAACAACACGCTGTACCATGCGCTAAATAAGTAATCCGTACCTAAGCTCAGCCTACAGCTGATGGAGCGCAATCCATTTTCATAAGCAGTGAAAAGTTATATAACTCCACGGGTGGAAGTCCACCCATATGAGTGTCCAAAACATGGACCACAATCTATAACAATTCTCTGCCCATATACTCAGCGTGCAGAGAGCCGTGACCGCATACTCTAAGAGTATTGGAGGGGTATCACCCTCCCCACATACACACTATGTCGGACCCACCGAATGTCTCGCACTAAACGTGCAGTGGTAAACATGCAGCCACAAGACTAGCTCTTGAGACATCCTAACTCTCTCTTCGCAAAAAGTCATGTAACGGACTCCCACAACTGCCTGTAAGCATGCCTTTGTTTCTGCCTCCCCCGTTTCAATCATGATTCTGGGCTTTTGGGCCCCTTTTTGGAGGACTTACGTTTACCGATGAGGATTTGATGCTTGCATTGAATCTGCCGTCGGGGGTTTGACCAGGCAAACAACAACCAGTGCACTGTGAGCCGCGACTCGCAGGTGGGAGCTCCCCCACGAGAGAGTACCATAAAACAGATCTCCACTGGTATCTGTAATTCTTAACGGTTCAGGGCACCGCCCTAGTAGACTGACATACCTGTATGCAGTTATCGGGAAACACACGAATATCAGATGATCTTAATACCTAATGCAACATAATTTGGTCAGAGCTGTAGTGACTAACACAGCAATTTCACAAACATACCATTTTAAGCAGCAAGAATAGTATCGGCGACCATAGACTAGAAAAATAAACAACAATTGTTCTATATACTTAAACAATTGCGTAACCACACTGAATATAAGTTATCCCTACAAATAGAATAGCATTGAACTGTAGGATAACCCCCATAGAGTGGAAATCCACCCATATAGCTGTCCAACACACGGACCGAAATTTGGAACAATTTCAACTCGTGCACGAAATAAAACTGGCAACTAGAGAGTCCAACAAATAAACAAACAAAATCTCTCTCGTTGTTTTTTCCATTTTTTATATATATATGGAAGTGGAGAAACACATAAATGGGACAAACACCCAAAACCTGGGCTACAAATTACAACTCAAACGTTTTATTTCCTTCTAATATAGAAGAGTTTACACATCGTCAAGTTTCCAAATTAAGGCATGTAAACTGGTTCCTAAATGTCATTACTCCAATCGTAACACAATCGAACCGATAACCAGTCACATGACTATGAAATCAAGCTAACCTTAACCAGCCAATCAGCGTACAGAACTCATTCACGTGGTACTAACTGACAGAGGAAGAAAGAAGAAGAAACATCTCCCTGTCGCCATTTTGATTGTTAAAACAACACGCTTTCCATCACTGCTAACTGATAGACTGATTACACAGAATCATCAAATATCTCGCTAATTCATTATAATTGGCTTATTATTAGATAGGTGTCGCTTCGTTTTATATCTCCACGTGCTTACATTCATGATTTTATAACGGATCTTTCTTTTAAGTGTAAGTTTATCCTACCCACTTTGATTTTAGAAAATCAACTTCTCGAGTCTGTTTTCTATGATTACAAATCCTCTGCTTTTAGCACGAGGTGACTTCCACGTATTGCGCGAGACGATTCCTCCACAACTAATGTGCGAGATGAGATTCCTCCGCAACTACAGTGCGAAACGATTCCTCCACAACCATTGTGCGAGATGAAATTTAGAAAACAATAACTCGACATAATTCCAGGGTACCCACCCGATACAAATCCTCTGCTTTTAGCACGATGTGACTTCCACGTATTGCGTGAGACGATTCCTCCACAACTAATGTGCGAGTTGAGATTCCTCCGCAACTACTGTGCGAAACGATTCCTCCACAACCATTGTGCGAGATGAACTTTAGAAAACAATACCTCAACATAATTCCGGGGTACCCACCCGAGTACTAATAGCTGATAAAACCATACCTACATCAGCCTTGCACGTAGTGTAAACAAAACCTACGGCTTATACCAACTTCTCTACACGCTGATAACAGCTGTTTGAACGATCCACTGTACGTGACAATTTCACAAGCTGATCTAATCATATCAGTTATATACGTAGCGTAGCCTCAAAGTCTACATAAAACACCATTCTTAACACACTGATACCAGTCGTGTACACGGTCTTCTTAGAGACTGAATTGATTAGCAGAGAGTAAAAGCACAAGGCTATTCTCTGCTATAAACATAATGACTGAGTGAGCCTAATCCACGCTCTGTAGTACCACTCACCCTCTGTAGTGTAAAATCGCACTTCAGTAAAGCTTCAACAAGCTGCTTGTCACTACAGACAACAGAACAGTCGAAATATTTCTCAAGCGCATACACGCTATAATAACTGACCACAACATAACTCCAAGTGGTCCACGTAAACACAATCTAAAGACGAAATCTTATGTATTTGTTTATTTGATAAGACCTTACGGTCGAAACTATACTTATACCAGCGGCTCTGCCGGGCAAATACCACGAGATTTCCGTTCCCCCAACATGGGGCTCTACATTCTAACTCACTGAAACAAATACAAAAGTCCACCTCACACAGTAATGGACAAACATAGAAACATGCCTCCCCCGGACTCCTTCAGTCCAAATGCTCAAGGGGAGCTAGGTCAAAAACCATCCGACTGACTATGAGAAAGGCAACATCTCCATGTTGATTCCAAGTGACTTCTACGGAACCAACTGAATGAGAAAATACAAAATATAGTGGTCGGTTAGCAAAACACAACTGTACATACACAAGCCTATCTTGTCAAACATTCTGACAACGATAAAATAGTATGAATAATAGACTTCATACCGGTACCTATCAAACTCTTCCAAATATGATAGGTGAGCTTTTCAAATTATGAATAAGCGAAGCTCTTCTATAAAACAGCCAAACGCTACGCTTACGCAATCAAGCTCGTCGACAAAGCAGCCAAGCTCCTCGATAAAACAGCCAATGGTCAAATAAATAACCCTTAAATATGGGTGCTGACATCTGATACAGCCTAATCTGTTCTTAATGGCAATAAAGGGTTATATAATCCCAATGAGTGGAAATCCACCCACATGATTTTTCAGCACAAATTAAGTGCAAATAAAGGGCACGAACTGACAAATAATAGCGTACACTGCACACTTGCTCTCAATCTATCGACAATATCCTTTGAAATGTCGACAATTAATTACTCAGGCAGTGTACTCAGCCTAATAGTTGGAAAGCACATTACCTCCAACACTACAGCAAACACATGCTGATGAGCCTTTTGGTACGGCCATATTTAATACTGCGCGCCGACAATGATACGGCCTTACACGCTAAAAATAGGGCCAGATCATCTTATTGGAAACACTGACGGCCTCGGCGTCGTATCATGTAAAGCACATGCTTTCAACAGTATAGCATGCAATTATAGATGAACCTTAGAGCGAGGTCTAGGGGTGAATAGAGGAAACGGGTAGCTAAGCCATCCACCTTTGGTCCTCCACCAGTGCCATCGACCTTCACGCATACCAAATACTGATACGATCTCACGAATAAAACAGTGTACACGTAGTATATTCGAACTGCACCCAATTAGTGAAACACGTATTCTCACACGCAGCAGTTACTCAAAAACCACAAACAACACGCTGTACCATGCGCTAAATAAGTAATCCGTACCTAAGCTCAGCCTACAGCTGATGGAGCGCAATCCATTTTCATAAGCAGTGAAAAGTTATATAACTCCACGGGTGGAAGTCCACCCATATGAGTGTCCAAAACATGGACCACAATCTATAACAATTCTCTGCCCATATACTCAGCGTGCAGAGAGCCGTGACCGCATACTCTAAAAGTATTGGAGGGGTATCACCCTCCCCACATACACACTATGTCGGACCCACCGAATGTCTCGCACTAAACGTGCAGTGGTAAACATGCAGCCACAAGACTAGCTCTTGAGACATCCTAACTCTCTCTTCGCAAAAAGTCATGTAACGGACTCCCACAACTGCCTGTAAGCATGCCTTTGTTTCTGCCTCCCCCGTTTCAATCATGATTCTGGGCTTTTGGGCCCCTTTTTGGAGGACTTACGTTTACCGATGAAGATCTGATGCTTGCATTGAATCTGCCGTCGGGGGTTTGACCAGGCAAACAACAACCAGTGCACTGTGAGCCGCGACTCGCAGGTGGGAGCTCCCCCACGAGAGAGTACCATAAAACAGATCTCCACTGGTATCTGTAATTCTTAACGGTTCAGGGCACCGCCCTAGTAGACTGACATACCTGTATGCAGTTATCGGGAAACACACGAATATCAGATGATCTTAATACCTAATGCAACATAATTTGGTCAGAGCTGTAGTGACTAACACAGCAATTTCACAAACATACCATTTTAAGCAGCAAGAATAGTATCGGCGACCATAGACTAGAAAAATAAACAACAATTGTTCTATATACTTAAACAATTGCGTAACCACACTGAATATAAGTTATCCCAACAAATAGAATAGCATTGAACTGTAGGATAACCCCCATAGAGTGGAAATCCACCCATATAGCTGTCCAACACACGGACCGAAATTTGGAACAATTTCAACTCGTGCACGAAATAAAACTGGCAACTAGAGAGTCCAACAAATAAACAAACAAAATCTCTCTCGTTGTTTTTTCCATTTTTTATATATATATGGAAGTGGAGAAACACATAAATGGGACAAACACCCAAAACCTGGGCTACAAATTACAACTCAAACGTTTTATTTCCTTCTAATATAGAAGAGTTTACACATCGTCAAGTTTCCAAATTAAGGCATGTAAACTGGTTCCTACATGTCATTACTCCAATCGTAACACAATCGAACCGATAACCAGTCACATGACTATGAAATCAAGCTAACCTTAACCAGCCAATCAGCGTACAGAACTCATTCACGTGGTACTAACTGACAGAGGAAGAAAGAAGAAGAAACATCTCCCTGTCGCCATTTTGATTGTTAAAACAGCACGCTTTCCATCACTGCTAACTGATAGACTGATTACACAGAATCATCAAATATCTCGCTAATTCATTATAATTGGCTTATTATTAGATAGGTGTCGCTTCGTTTTATATCTCAACGTGCTTACATTCATGATTTTATAACGGATCTTTCTTTTAAGTGTAAGTTTATCCTACCCACTTTGATTTTAGAAAATCAACTTCTCGAGTCTGTTTTCTATGATTACAAATCCTCTGCTTTTAGCACGAGGTAACTTCCACGTATTGCGCGAGACGATTCCTCCACAACTAATGTGCGAGATGAGATTCCTCCGCAACTACAGTGCGAAACGATTCCTCCACAACCATTGTGCGAGATGAAATTTAGAAAACAATAACTCGACATAATTCCAGGGTACCCACCCGATACAAATCCTCTGCTTTTAGCACGAGGTGACTTCCACGTATTGCGTGAGACGATTCCTCCACAACTAATGTGCGAGTTGAGATTCCTCCGCAACTACTGTGCGAAACGATTCCTCCACAACCATTGTGCGAGATGAACTTTAGAAAACAATACCTCAACATAATTCCGGGGTACCCACCCGAGTACTAATAGCTGATAAAACCATACCTACATCAGCCTTGCACGTAGTGTAAACAAAACCTACGGCTTATACCAACTTCTCTACACGCTGATAACAGCTGTTTGAACGATCCACTGTACGTGACAATTTCACAAGCTGATCTAATCATATCAGTTATATACGTAGCGTAGCCTCAAAGTCTACATAAAACACCATTCTTAACACACTGATACCAGTCGTGTACACGGTCTTCTTAGAGACTGAATTGATTAGCAGAGAGTAAAAGCACAAGGCTATTCTCTGCTATAAACATAATGACTGAGTGAGCCTAATCCACGCTCTGTAGTACCACTCACCCTCTGTAGTGTAAAATCGCACTTCAGTAAAGCTTCAACAAGCTGCTTGTCACTACAGACAACAGAACAGTCGAAATATTTCTCAAGCGCATACACGCTATAATAACTGACCACAACATAACTCCAAGTGGTCAACGTAAACACAATCTAAACACGAAATCTTATGTATTTGTTTATTTGATAAGACCTTACGGTCGAAACTATAGTTATACCAGCGGCTCTGCCGGGCAAATACCACGAGATTTCCGTTCCCCCAACATGGGGCTCTACATTCTAACTCACTGAAACAAATACAAAAGTCCACCTCACACAGTAATGGACAAACATAGAAACATGCCTCCCCCGGACTCCTTCAGTCCAAATGCTCAAGGGGAGCTAGGTCAAAAACCATCCGACTGACTATGAGAAAGGCAACATCTCCATGTTGATTCCAAGTGACTTCTACGGAACCAACTGAATGAGAAAATACAAAATATAGTGGTCGGTTAGCAAAACACAACTGTACATACACAAGCCTATCTTGTCAAACATTCTGACAACGATAAAATAGTATGAATAATAGACTTCATACCGGTACCTATCAAACTCTTCCAAATATGATAGGTGAGCTTTTCAAATTATGAATAAGCGAAGCTCTTCTATAAAACAGCCAAACGCTACGCTTACGCAATCAAGCTCGTCGACAAAGCAGCCAAGCTCCTCGATAAAACAGCCAATGGTCAAATAAATAACCCTTAAATATGGGTGCTGACATCTGATACAGCCTAATCTGTTCTTAATGGCAATAAAGGGTTATATAATCCCAATGAGTGGAAATCCACCCACATGATTTTTCAGCACAAATTAAGTGCAAATAAAGGGCACGAACTGACAAATAATAGCGTACACTGCACACTTGCTCTCAATCTATCGACAATATCCTTTGAAATGTCGACAATTAATTACTCAGGCAGTGTACTCAGCCTAATAGTTGGAAAGCACATTACCTCCAACACTACAGCAAACACATGCTGATGAGCCTTTTGGTACGGCCATATTTGATACTGCGCGCCGACAATGATACGGCCTTACACGCTAAAAATAGGGCCAGATCATCTTATTGGAAACACTGACGGCCTCGGCGTCGTATCATGTAAAGCACATGCTTTCAACAGTATAGCATGCAATTATAGAGGAAACGGGTAGCTAAGCCATCCACCTTTGGTCCTCCACAAGTGCCATCGACCTTCACGCATACCAAATACTGATACGATCTCACGAATAAAACAGTGTACACGTAGTATATTCGAACTGCACCCAATTAGTGAAACACGTATTCTCACACGCAGCAGTTACTCAAAAACCACAAACAACACGCTGTACCATGCGCTAAATAAGTAATCCGTACCTAAGCTCAGCCTACAGCTGATGGAGCGCAATCCATTTTCATAAGAAGTGAAAAGTTATATAACTCCACGGGTGGAAGTCCACCCATATGAGTGTCCAAAACATGGACCACAATCTATAACAATTCTCTGCCCATATACTCAGCGTGCAGAGAGCCGTGACCGCATACTCTAAGAGTATTGGAGGGGTATCACCCTCCCCACATACACACTATGTCGGACCCACCGAATGTCTCGCACTAAACGTGCAGTGGTAAACATGCAGCCACAAGACTAGCTCTTGAGACATCCTAACTCTCTCTTCGCAAAAAGTCATGTAACCGACTCCCACAACTGCCTGTAAGCATGCCTTTGTTTCTGCCTCCCCCGTTTCAATCATGATTCTGGGCTTTTGGGCCCCTTTTTGGAGGACTTACGTTTACCGATGAGGATTTGATGCTTGCATTGAATCTGCCGTCGGGGGTTTGACCAGGCAAACAACAACCAGTGCACTGTGAGCCGCGACTCGCAGGTGGGAGCTCCCCCACGAGAGAGTACCATAAAACAGATCTCCACTGGTATCTGTAATTCTTAACGGTTCAGGGCACCGCCCTAGTAGACTGACATACCTGTATGCAGTTATCGGGAAACACACGAATATCAGATGATCTTAATACCTAATGCAACATAATTTGGTCAGAGCTGTAGTGACTAACACAGCAATTTCACAAACATACCATTTTAAGCAGCAAGAATAGTATCGGCGACCATAGACTAGAAAAATAAACAACAATTGTTCTATATACTTAAACAATTGCGTAACCACACTGAATATAAGTTATCCCTACAAATAGAATAGCATTGAACTGTAGGATAACCCCCATAGAGTGGAAATCCACCCATATAGCTGTCCAACACACGGACCGAAATTTGGAACAATTTCAACTCGTGCACGAAATAAAACTGGCAACTAGAGAGTCCAACAAATAAACAAACAAAATCTCTCTCGTTGTTTTTTCCATTTTTTATATATATATGGAAGTGGAGAAACACATAAATGGGACAAACACCCAAAACCTGGGCTACAAATTACAACTCAAACGTTTTATTTCCTTCTAATATAGAAGAGTTTACACATCGTCAAGTTTCCAAATTAAGGCATGTAAACTGGTTCCTAAATGTCATTACTCCAATCGTAACACAATCGAACCGATAACCAGTCACATGACTATGAAATCAAGCTAACCTTAACCAGCCAATCAGCGTACAGAACTCATTCACGTGGTACTAACTGACAGAGGAAGAAAGAAGAAGAAACATCTCCCTGTCGCCATTTTGATTGTTAAAACAACACGCTTTCCATCACTGCTAACTGATAGACTGATTACACAGAATCATCAAATATCTCGCTAATTCATTATAATTGGCTTATTATTAGATAGGTGTCGCTTCGTTTTATATCTCCACGTGCTTACATTCATGATTTTATAACGGATCTTTCTTTTAAGTGTAAGTTTATCCTACCCACTTTGATTTTAGAAAATCAACTTCTCGAGTCTGTTTTCTATGATTACAAATCCTCTGCTTTTAGCACGAGGTGACTTCCACGTATTGCGCGAGACGATTCCTCCACAACTAATGTGCGAGATGAGATTCCTCCGCAACTACAGTGCGAAACGATTCCTCCACAACCATTGTGCGAGATGAAATTTAGAAAACAATAACTCGACATAATTCCAGGGTACCCACCCGATACAAATCCTCTGCTTTTAGCACGATGTGACTTCCACGTATTGCGTGAGACGATTCCTCCACAACTAATGTGCGAGTTGAGATTCCTCCGCAACTACTGTGCGAAACGATTCCTCCACAACCATTGTGCGAGATGAACTTTAGAAAACAATACCTCAACATAATTCCGGGGTACCCACCCGAGTACTAATAGCTGATAAAACCATACCAACATCAGCCTTGCACGTAGTGTAAACAAAACCTACGGCTTATACCAACTTCTCTACACGCTGATAACAGCTGTTTGAACGATCCACTGTACGTGACAATTTCACAAGCTGATCTAATCATATCAGTTATATACGTAGCGTAGCCTCAAAGTCTACATAAAACACCATTCTTAACACACTGATACCAGTCGTGTACACGGTCTTCTTAGAGACTGAATTGATTAGCAGAGAGTAAAAGCACAAGGCTATTCTCTGCTATAAACATAATGACTGAGTGAGCCTAATCCACGCTCTGTAGTACCACTCACCCTCTGTAGTGTAAAATCGCACTTCAGTAAAGCTTCAACAAGCTGCTTGTCACTACAGACAACAGAACAGTCGAAATATTTCTCAAGCGCATACACGCTATAATAACTGACCACAACATAACTCCAAGTGGTCCACGTAAACACAATCTAAAGACGAAATCTTATGTATTTGTTTATTTGATAAGACCTTACGGTCGAAACTATACTTATACCAGCGGCTCTGCCGGGCAAATACCACGAGATTTCCGTTCCCCCAACATGGGGCTCTACATTCTAACTCACTGAAACAAATACAAAAGTCCACCTCACACAGTAATGGACAAACATAGAAACATGCCTCCCCCGGACTCCTTCAGTCCAAATGCTCAAGGGGAGCTAGGTCAAAAACCATCCGACTGACTATGAGAAAGGCAACATCTCCATGTTGATTCCAAGTGACTTCTACGGAACCAACTGAATGAGAAAATACAAAATATAGTGGTCGGTTAGCAAAACACAACTGTACATACACAAGCCTATCTTGTCAAACATTCTGACAACGATAAAATAGTATGAATAATAGACTTCATACCGGTACCTATCAAACTCTTCCAAATATGATAGGTGAGCTTTTCAAATTATGAATAAGCGAAGCTCTTCTATAAAACAGCCAAACGCTACGCTTACGCAATCAAGCTCGTCGACAAAGCAGCCAAGCTCCTCGATAAAACAGCCAATGGTCAAATAAATAACCCTTAAATATGGGTGCTGACATCTGATACAGCCTAATCTGTTCTTAATGGCAATAAAGGGTTATATAATCCCAATGAGTGGAAATCCACCCACATGATTTTTCAGCACAAATTAAGTGCAAATAAAGGGCACGAACTGACAAATAATAGCGTACACTGCACACTTGCTCTCAATCTATCGACAATATCCTTTGAAATGTCGACAATTAATTACTCAGGCAGTGTACTCAGCCTAATAGTTGGAAAGCACATTACCTCCAACACTACAGCAAACACATGCTGATGAGCCTTTTGGTACGGCCATATTTAATACTGCGCGCCGACAATGATACGGCCTTACACGCTAAAAATAGGGCCAGATCATCTTATTGGAAACACTGACGGCCTCGGCGTCGTATCATGTAAAGCACATGCTTTCAACAGTATAGCATGCAATTATAGATGAACCTTAGAGCGAGGTCTAGGGGTGAATAGAGGAAACGGGTAGCTAAGCCATCCACCTTTGGTCCTCCACCAGTGCCATCGACCTTCACGCATACCAAATACTGATACGATCTCACGAATAAAACAGTGTACACGTAGTATATTCGAACTGCACCCAATTAGTGAAACACGTATTCTCACACGCAGCAGTTACTCAAAAACCACAAACAACACGCTGTACCATGCGCTAAATAAGTAATCCGTACCTAAGCTCAGCCTACAGCTGATGGAGCGCAATCCATTTTCATAAGCAGTGAAAAGTTATATAACTCCACGGGTGGAAGTCCACCCATATGAGTGTCCAAAACATGGACCACAATCTATAACAATTCTCTGCCCATATACTCAGCGTGCAGAGAGCCGTGACCGCATACTCTAAAAGTATTGGAGGGGTATCACCCTCCCCACATACACACTATGTCGGACCCACCGAATGTCTCGCACTAAACGTGCAGTGGTAAACATGCAGCCACAAGACTAGCTCTTGAGACATCCTAACTCTCTCTTCGCAAAAAGTCATGTAACGGACTCCCACAACTGCCTGTAAGCATGCCTTTGTTTCTGCCTCCCCCGTTTCAATCATGATTCTGGGCTTTTGGGCCCCTTTTTGGAGGACTTACGTTTACCGATGAAGATCTGATGCTTGCATTGAATCTGCCGTCGGGGGTTTGACCAGGCAAACAACAACCAGTGCACTGTGAGCCGCGACTCGCAGGTGGGAGCTCCCCCACGAGAGAGTACCATAAAACAGATCTCCACTGGTATCTGTAATTCTTAACGGTTCAGGGCACCGCCCTAGTAGACTGACATACCTGTATGCAGTTATCGGGAAACACACGAATATCAGATGATCTTAATACCTAATGCAACATAATTTGGTCAGAGCTGTAGTGACTAACACAGCAATTTCACAAACATACCATTTTAAGCAGCAAGAATAGTATCGGCGACCATAGACTAGAAAAATAAACAACAATTGTTCTATATACTTAAACAATTGCGTAACCACACTGAATATAAGTTATCCCAACAAATAGAATAGCATTGAACTGTAGGATAACCCCCATAGAGTGGAAATCCACCCATATAGCTGTCCAACACACGGACCGAAATTTGGAACAATTTCAACTCGTGCACGAAATAAAACTGGCAACTAGAGAGTCCAACAAATAAACAAACAAAATCTCTCTCGTTGTTTTTTCCATTTTTTATATATATATGGAAGTGGAGAAACACATAAATGGGACAAACACCCAAAACCTGGGCTACAAATTACAACTCAAACGTTTTATTTCCTTCTAATATAGAAGAGTTTACACATCGTCAAGTTTCCAAATTAAGGCATGTAAACTGGTTCCTAAATGTCATTACTCCAATCGTAACACAATCGAACCGATAACCAGTCACATGACTATGTAATCAAGCTAACCTTAACCAGCCAATCAGCGTACAGAACTCATTCACGTGGTACTAACTGACAGAGGAAGAAAGAAGAAGAAACATCTCCCTGTCGCCATTTTGATTGTTAAAACAACACGCTTTCCATCACTGCTAACTGATAGACTGATTACACAGAATCATCAAATATCTCGCTAATTCATTATAATTGGCTTATTATTAGATAGGTGTCGCTTCGTTTTATATCTCCACGTGCTTACATTCATGATTTTACAACGGATCTTTCTTTTAAGTGTAAGTTTATCCTACCCACTTTGATTTTAGAAAATCAACTTCTCGAGTCTGTTTTCTATGATTACAAATCCTCTGCTTTTAACACGAGGTGACTTCCACGTATTGCGCGAGACGATTCCTCCACAACTAATGTGCGAGATGAGATTCCTCCGCAACTACAGTGCGAAACGATTCCTCCACAACCATTGTGCGAGATGAAATTTAGAAAACAATAACTCGACATAATTCCAGGGTACCCACCCGATACAAATCCTCTGCTTTTAGCACGAGGTGACTTCCACGTATTGCGTGAGACGATTCCTCCACAACTAATGTGCGAGTTGAGATTCCTCCGCAACTACTGTGCGAAACGATTCCTCCACAACCATTGTGCGAGATGAACTTTAGAAAACAATACCTCAACATAATTCCGGGGTACCCACCCGAGTACTAATAGCTGATAAAACCATACCTACATCAGCCTTGCACGTAGTGTAAACAAAACCTACGGCTTATACCAACTTCTCTACACGCTGATAACAGCTGTTTGAACGATCCACTGTACGTGACAATTTCACAAGCTGATCTAATCATATCAGTTATATACGTAGCGTAGCCTCAAAGTCTACATAAAACACCATTCTTAACACACTGATACCAGTCGTGTACACGGTCTTCTTAGAGACTGAATTGATTAGCAGAGAGTAAAAGCACAAGGCTATTCTCTGCTATAAACATAATGACTGAGTGAGCCTAATCCACGCTCTGTAGTACCACTCACCCTCTGTAGTGTAAAATCGCACTTCAGTAAAGCTTCAACAAGCTGCTTGTCACTACAGACAACAGAACAGTCGAAATATTTCTCAAGCGCATACACGCTATAATAACTGACCACAACATAACTCCAAGTGGTCCACGTAAACACAATCTAAACACGAAATCTTATGTATTTGTTTATTTGATAAGACCTTACGGTCGAAACTATAGTTATACCAGCGGCTCTGCCGGGCAAATACCACGAGATTTCCGTTCCCCCAACATGGGGCTCTACATTCTAACTCACTGAAACAAATACAAAAGTCCACCTCACACAGTAATGGACAAACATAGAAACATGCCTCCCCCGGACTCCTTCAATCCAAATGCTCAAGGGGAGCTAGGTCAAAAACCATCCGACTGACTATGAGAAAGGCAACATCTCCATGTTGATTCCAAGTGACTTCTACGGAACCAACTGAATGAGAAAATACAAAATATAGTGGTCGGTTAGCAAAACACAACTGTACATACACAAGCCTATCTTGTCAAACATTCTGACAACGATAAAATAGTATGAATAATAGACTTCATACCGGTACCTATCAAACTCTTCTAAATATGATAGGTGAGCTTTTCAAATTATGAATAAGCGAAGCTCTTCTATAAAACAGCCAAACGCTACGCTTACGCAATCAAGCTCGTCGACAAAGCAGCCAAGCTCCTCGATAAAACAGCCAATGGTCAAATAAATAACCCTTAAATATGGGTGCTGACATCTGATACAGCCTAATCTGTTCTTAATGGCAATAAAGGGTTATATAATCCCAATGAGTGGAAATCCACCCACATGATTTTTCAGCACAAATTAAGTGCAAATAAAGGGCACGAACTGACAAATAATAGCGTACACTGCACACTTGCTCTCAATCTATCGACAATATCCTTTGAAATGTCGACAATTAATTACTCAGGCAGTGTACTCAGCCTAATAGTTGGAAAGCACATTACCTCCAACACTACAGCAAACACATGCTGATGAGCCTTTTGGTACGGCCATATTTAATACTGCGCGCCGACAATGATACGGCCTTACACGCTAAAAATAGGGCCAGATCATCTTATTGGAAACACTGACGGCCTCGGCGTCGTATCATGTAAAGCACATGCTTTCAACAGTATAGCATGCAATTATAGATGAACCTTAGAGCGAGGTCTAGGGGTGAATAGAGGAAACGGGTAGCTAAGCCATCCACCTTTGGTCCTCCACCAGTGCCATCGACCTTCACGCATACCAAATACTGATACGATCTCACGAATAAAACAGTGTACACGTAGTATATTCGAACTGCACCCAATTAGTGAAACACGTATTCTCACACGCAGCAGTTACTCAAAAACCACAAACAACACGCTGTACCATGCGCTAAATAAGTAATCCGTACCTAAGCTCAGCCTACAGCTGATGGAGCGCAATCCATTTTCATAAGCAGTGAAAAGTTATATAACTCCACGGGTGGAAGTCCACCCATATGAGTGTCCAAAACATGGACCACAATCTACAACAATTCTCTGCCCATATACTCAGCGTGCAGAGAGCCGTGACCGCATACTCTAAGAGTATTGGAGGGGTATCACCCTCCCCACATACACACTATGTCGGACCCACCGAATGTCTCGCACTAAACGTGCAGTGGTAAACATGCAGCCACAAGACTAGCTCTTGAGACATCCTAACTCTCTCTTCGCAAAAAGTCATGTAACGGACTCCCACAACTGCCTGTAAGCATGCCTTTGTTTCTGCCTCCCCCGTTTCAATCATGATTCTGGGCTTTTGGGCCCCTTTTTGGAGGACTTACGTTTACCGATGAGGATTTGATGCTTGCATTGAATCTGCCGTCGGGGGTTTGACCAGGCAAACAACAACCAGTGCACTGTGAGCCGCGACTCGCAGGTGGGAGCTCCCCCACGAGAGAGTACCATAAAACAGATCTCCACTGGTATCTGTAATTCTTAACGGTTCAGGGCACCGCCCTAGTAGACTGACATACCTGTATGCAGTTATCGGGAAACACACGAATATCAGATGATCTTAATACCTAATGCAACATAATTTGGTCAGAGCTGTAGTGACTAACACAGCAATTTCACAAACATACCATTTTAAGCAGCAAGAATAGTATCGGCGACCATAGACTAGAAAAATAAACAACAATTGTTCTATATACTTAAACAATTGCGTAACCACACTGAATATAAGTTATCCCTACAAATAGAATAGCATTGAACTGTAGGATAACCCCCATAGAGTGGAAATCCACCCATATAGCTGTCCAACACACGGACCGAAATTTGGAACAATTTCAACTCGTGCACGAAATAAAACTGGCAACTAGAGAGTCCAACAAATAAACAAACAAAATCTCTCTCGTTGTTTTTTCCATTTTTTATATATATATGGAAGTGGAGAAACACATAAATGGGACAAACACCCAAAACCTGGGCTACAAATTACAACTCAAACGTTTTATTTCCTTCTAATATAGAAGAGTTTACACATCGTCAAGTTTCCAAATTAAGGCATGTAAACTGGTTCCTAAATGTCATTACTCCAATCGTAACACAATCGAACCGATAACCAGTCACATGACTATGTAATCAAGCTAACCTTAACCAGCCAATCAGCGTACAGAACTCATTCACGTGGTACTAACTGACAGAGGAAGAAAGAAGAAGAAACATCTCCCTGTCGCCATTTTGATTGTTAAAACAACACGCTTTCCATCACTGCTAACTGATAGACTGATTACACAGAATCATCAAATATCTCGCTAATTCATTATAATTGGCTTATTATTAGATAGGTGTCGCTTCGTTTTATATCTCCACGTGCTTACATTCATGATTTTATAACGGATCTTTCTTTTAAGTGTAAGTTTATCCTACCCACTTTGATTTTAGAAAATCAACTTCTCGAGTCTGTTTTCTATGATTACAAATCCTCTGCTTTTAGCACGAGGTGACTTCCACGTATTGCGCGAGACGATTCCTCCACAACTAATGTGCGAGATGAGATTCCTCCGCAACTACTGTGCGAAACGATTCCTCCACAACCATTGTGCGAGATGAACTTTAGAAAACAATACCTCAACATAATTCCGGGGTACCCACCCGAGTACTAATAGCTGATAAAACCATACCTACATCAGCCTTGCACGTAGTGTAAACAAAACCTACGGCTTATACCAACTTCTCTACACGCTGATAACAGCTGTTTGAACGATCCACTGTACGTGACAATTTCACAAGCTGATCTAATCATATCAGTTATATACGTAGCGTAGCCTCAAAGTCTACATAAAACACCATTCTTAACACACTGATACCAGTCGTGTACACGGTCTTCTTAGAGACTGAATTGATTAGCAGGGAGTAAAAGCACAAGGCTATTCTCTGCTATAAACATAATGACTGAGTGAGCCTAATCCACGCTCTGTAGTACCACTCACCCTCTGTAGTGTAAAATCGCACTTCAGTAAAGCTTCAACAAGCTGCTTGTCACTACAGACAACAGAACAGTCGAAATATTTCTCAAGCGCATACACGCTATAATAACTGACCACAACATAACTCCAAGTGGTCCACGTAAACACAATCTAAACACGAAATCTTATGTATTTGTTTATTTGATAAGACCTTACGGTCGAAACTATAGTTATACCAGCGGCTCTGCCGGGCAAATACCACGAGATTTCCGTTCCCCCAACATGGGGCTCTACATTCTAACTCACTGAAACAAATACAAAAGTCCACCTCACACAGTAATGGACAAACATAGAAACATGCCTCCCCCGGACTCCTTCAGTCCAAATGCTCAAGGGGAGCTAGGTCAAAAACCATCCGACTGACTATGAGAAAGGCAACATCTCCATGTTGATTCCAAGTGACTTCTACGGAACCAACTGAATGAGAAAATACAAAATATAGTGGTCGGTTAGCAAAACACAACTGTACATACACAAGCCTATCTTGTCAAACATTCTGACAACGATAAAATAGTATGAATAATAGACTTCATACCGGTACCTATCAAACTCTTCCA
This sequence comes from Pictodentalium vernedei, assembly GCA_031216915.1. NCBI lineage: Eukaryota > Metazoa > Mollusca > Scaphopoda > Dentaliida > Dentaliidae > Pictodentalium > Pictodentalium vernedei. Next base: position 321,539,142 of record CM062288.1, on the reverse strand, counting down.
AATATGATAGGTGAGCTTTTCAAATTATGAATAAGCGAAGCTCTTCTATAAAACAGCCAAACGCTACGCTTACGCAATCAAGCTCGTCGACAAAGCAGCCAAGCTCCTCGATAAAACAGCCAATGGTCAAATAAATAACCCTTAAATATGGGTGCTGACATCTGATACAGCCTAATCTGTTCTTAATGGCAATAAAGGGTTATATAATCCCAATGAGTGGAAATCCACCCACATGATTTTTCAGCACAAATTAAGTGCAAATAAAGGGCACGAACTGACAAATAATAGCGTACACTGCACACTTGCTCTCAATCTATCGACAATATCCTTTGAAATGTCGACAATTAATTACTCAGGCAGTGTACTCAGCCTAATAGTTGGAAAGCACATTACCTCCAACACTACAGCAAACACATGCTGATGAGCCTTTTGGTACGGCCATATTTAATACTGCGCGCCGACAATGATACGGCCTTACACGCTAAAAATAGGGCCAGATCATCTTATTGGAAACACTGACGGCCTCGGCGTCGTATCATGTAAAGCACATGCTTTCAACAGTATAGCATGCAATTATAGATGAACCTTAGAGCGAGGTCTAGGGGTGAATAGAGGAAACGGGTAGCTAAGCCATCCACCTTTGGTCCTCCACCAGTGCCATCGACCTTCACGCATACCAAATACTGATACGATCTCACGAATAAAACAGTGTACACGTAGTATATTCGAACTGCACCCAATTAGTGAAACACGTATTCTCACACGCAGCAGTTACTCAAAAACCACAAACAACACGCTGTACCATGCGCTAAATAAGTAATCCGTACCTAAGCTCAGCCTACAGCTGATGGAGAGCAATCCATTTTCATAAGCAGTGAAAAGTTATATAACTCCACGGGTGGAAGTCCACCCATATGAGTGTCCAAAACATGGACCACAATCTATAACAATTCTCTGCCCATATACTCAGCGTGCAGAGAGCCGTGACCGCATACTCTAAGAGTATTGGAGGGGTACCACCCTCCCCACATACACACTATGTCGGACCCACCGAATGTCTCGCACTAAACGTGCAGTGGTAAACATGCAGCCACAAGACTAGCTCTTGAGACATCCTAACTCTCTCTTCGCAAAAAGTCATGTAACGGACTCCCACAACTGCCTGTAAGCATGCCTTTGTTTCTGCCTCCCCCGTTTCAATCATGATTCTGGGCTTTTGGGCCCCTTTTTGGAGGACTTACGTTTACCGATGAGGATTTGATGCTTGCATTGAATCTGCCGTCGGGGGTTTGACCAGGCAAACAACAACCAGTGCACTGTGAGCCGCGACTCGCAGGTGGGAGCTCCCCCACGAGAGAGTACCATAAAACAGATCTCCACTGGTATCTGTAATTCTTAACGGTTCAGGGCACCGCCCTAGTAGACTGACATACCTGTATGCAGTTATCGGGAAACACACGAATATCAGATGATCTTAATACCTAATGCAACATAATTTGGTCAGAGCTGTAGTGACTAACACAGCCATTTCACAAACATACCATTTTAAGCAGCAAGAATAGTATCGGCGACCATAGACTAGAAAAATAAACAACAATTGTTCTATATACTTAAACAATTGCGTAACCACACTGAATATAAGTTATCCCTACAAATAGAATAGCATTGAACTGTAGGATAACCCCCATAGAGTGGAAATCCACCCATATAGCTGTCCAACACACGGACCGAAATTTGGAACAATTTCAACTCGTGCACGAAATAAAACTGGCAACTAGAGAGTCCAACAAATAAACAAACAAAATCTCTCTCGTTGTTTTTTCCATTTTTTATATATATATGGAAGTGGAGAAACACATAAATGGGACAAACACCCAAAACCTGGGCTACAAATTACAACTCAAACGTTTTATTTCCTTCTAATATAGAAGAGTTTACACATCGTCAAGTTTCCAAATTAAGGCATGTAAACTGGTTCCTAAATGTCATTACTCCAATCGTAACACAATCGAACCGATAACCAGTCACATGACTATGAAATCAAGCTAACCTTAACCAGCCACTCAGCGTACAGAACTCATTCACGTGGTACTAACTGACAGAGGAAGAAAGAAGAAGAAACATCTCCCTGTCGCCATTTTGATTGTTAAAACAACACGCTTTCCATCACTGCTAACTGATAGACTGATTACACAGAATCATCAAATATCTCGCTAATTCATTATAATTGGCTTATTATTAGATAGGTGTCGCTTCGTTTTATATCTCCACGTGCTTACATTCATGATTTTATAACGGATCTTTCTTTTAAGTGTAAGTTTATCCTACCCACTTTGATTTTAGAAAATCAACTTCTCGAGTCTGTTTTCTATGATTACAAATCCTCTGCTTTTAGCACGAGGTGACTTCCACGTATTGCGCGAGACGATTCCTCCACAACTAATGTGCGAGATGAGATTCCTCCGCAACTACTGTGCGAAACGATTCCTCCACAACCATTGTGCGAGATGAAATTTAGAAAACAATAACTCGACATAATTCCAGGGTACCCACCCGATACAAATCCTCTGCTTTTAGCACGAGGTGACTTCCACGTATTGCGTGAGACGATTCCTCCACAACTAATGTGCGAGTTGAGATTCCTCCGCAACTACTGTGCGAAACGATTCCTCCACAACCATTGTGCGAGATGAACTTTAGAAAACAATACCTCAACATAATTCCGGGGTACCCACCCGAGTACTAATAGCTGATAAAACCATACCTACATCAGCCTTGCACGTAGTGTAAACAAAACCTACGGCTTATACCAACTTCTCTACACGCTGATAACAGCTGTTTGAACGATCCACTGTACGTGACAATTTCACAAGCTGATCTAATCATATCAGTTATATACGTAGCGTAGCCTCAAAGTCTACATAAAACACCATTCTTAACACACTGATACCAGTCGTGTACACGGTCTTCTTAGAGACTGAATTGATTAGCAGAGAGTAAAAGCACAAGGCTATTCTCTGCTATAAACATAATGACTGAGTGAGCCTAATCCACGCTCTGTAGTACCACTCACCCTCTGTAGTGTAAAATCGCACTTCAGTAAAGCTTCAACAAGCTGCTTGTCACTACAGACAACAGAACAGTCGAAATATTTCTCAAGCGCATACACGCTATAATAACTGACCACAACATAACTCCAAGTGGTCCACGTAAACACAATCTAAACACGAAATCTTATGTATTTGTTTATTTGATAAGACCTTACGGTCGAAACTATAGTTATACCAGCGGCTCTGCCGGGCAAATACCACGAGATTTCCGTTCCCCCAACATGGGGCTCTACATTCTAACTCACTGAAACAAATACAAAAGTCCACCTCACACAGTAATGGACAAACATAGAAACATGCCTCCCCCGGACTCCTTCAGTCCAAATGCTCAAGGGGAGCTAGGTCAAAAACCATCCGACTGACTATGAGAAAGGCAACATCTCCATGTTGATTCCAAGTGACTTCTACGGAACCAACTGAATGAGAAAATACAAAATATAGTGGTCGGTTAGCAAAACACAACTGTACATACACAAGCCTATCTTGTCAAACATTCTGACAACGATAAAATAGTATGAATAATAGACTTCATACCGGTACCTATCAAACTCTTCCAAATATGATAGGTGAGCTTTTCAAATTATGAATAAACGAAGCTCTTCTATAAAACAGCCAAACGCTACGCTTACGCAATCAAGTTCGTCGACAAAGCAGCCAAGCTCCTCGATAAAACAGCCAATGGTCAAATAAATAACCCTTAAATATGGGTGCTGACATCTGATACAGCCTAATCTGTTCTTAATGGCAATAAAGGGTTATATAATCCCAATGAGTGGAAATCCACCCACATGATTTTTCAGCACAAATTAAGTGCAAATAAAGGGCACGAACTGACAAATAATAGCGTACACTGCACACTTGCTCTCAATCTATCGACAATATCCTTTGAAATGTCGACAATTAATTACTCAGGCAGTGTACTCAGCCTAATAGTTGGAAAGCACATTACCTCCAACACTACAGCAAACACATGCTGATGAGCCTTTTGGTACGGCCATATTTAATACTGCGCGCCGACAATGATACGGCCTTACACGCTAAAAATAGGGCCAGATCATCTTATTGGAAACACTGACGGCCTCGGCGTCGTATCATGTAAAGCACATGCTTTCAACAGTATAGCATGCAATTATAGATGAACCTTAGAGCGAGGTCTAGGGGTGAATAGAGGAAACGAGTAGCTAAGCCATCCACCTTTGGTCCTCCACCAGTGCCATCGACCTTCACGCATACCAAATACTGATACGATCTCACGAATAAAACAGTGTACACGTAGTATATTCGAACTGCACCCAATTAGTGAAACACGTATTCTCACACGCAGCAGTTACTCAAAAACCACAAACAACACGCTGTACCATGCGCTAAATAAGTAATCCGTACCTAAGCTCAGCCTACAGCTGATGGAGCGCAATCCATTTTCATAAGCAGTGAAAAGTTATATAACTCCACGGGTGGAAGTCCACCCATATGAGTGTCCAAAACATGGACCACAATCTATAACAATTCTCTGCCCATATACTCAGCGCGCAGAGAGCCGTGACCGCATACTCTAAGAGTATTGGAGGGGTATCACCCTCACCACATACACAGTATGTCGGACCCACCGAATGTCTCGCACTAAACGTGCAGTGGTAAACATGCAGCCACAAGACTAGCTCTTGAGACATCCTAACTCTCTATTCGCAAAAAGTCATGTAACGGACTCCCACAACTGCCTGTAAGCATGCCTTTGTTTCTGCCTCCCCCGTTTCAATCATGATTCTGGGCTTTTGGGCCCCTTTTTGGAGGACTTACGTTTACCGATGAGGATTTGATGCTTGCATTGAATCTACCGTCGGGTGTTTGACCAGGCAAACAACAACCAGTGCACTGTGAGCCGCGACTCGCAGGTGGGAGCTCCCCCACGAGAGAGTACCATAAAACAGATCTCCACTGGTATCTGTAATTCTTAACGGTTCAGGGCACCGCCCTAGTAGACTGACATACCTGTATGCAGTTATCGGGAAACACACGAATATCAGATGATCTTAATACCTAATGCAACATAATTTGGTCAGAGCTGTAGTGACTAACACAGCAATTTCACAAACATACCATTTTAAGCAGCAAGAATAGTATCGGCGACCATAGACTAGAAAAATAAACAACAATTGTTCTATATACTTAAACAATTGCGTAACCACACTGAATATAAGTTATCCCTACAAATAGAATAGCATTGAACTGTAGGATAACCCCCATAGAGTGGAAATCCACCCATATAGCTGTCCAACACACGGACCGAAATTTGGAACAATTTCAACTCGTGCACGAAATAAAACTGGCAACTAGAGAGTCCAACAAATAAACAAACAAAATCTCTCTCGTTGTTTTTTCCATTTTTTATATATATATGGAAGTGGAGAAACACATAAATGGGACAAACACCCAAAACCTGGGCTACAAATTACAACTCAAACGTTTTATTTCCTTCTAATATAGAAGAGTTTACACATCGTCAAGTTTCCAAATTAAGGCATGTAAACTGGTTCCTAAATGTCATTACTCCAATCGTAACACAATCGAACCGATAACCAGTCACATGACTATGAAATCAAGCTAACCTTAACCAGCCAATCAGCGTACAGAACTCATTCACGTGGTACTAACTGACAGAGGAAGAAAGAAGAAGAAACATCTCCCTGTCGCCATTTTGATTGTTAAAACAACACGCTTTCCATCACTGCTAACTGATAGACTGATTACACAGAATCATCAAATATCTCGCTAATTCATTATAATTGGCTTATTATTAGATAGGTGTCGCTTCGTTTTATATCTCCACGTGCTTACATTCATGATTTTATAACGGATCTTTCTTTTAAGTGTAAGTTTATCCTACCCACTTTGATTTTAGAAAATCAACTTCTCGAGTCTGTTTTCTATGATTACAAATCCTCTGCTTTTAGCACGAGGTGACTTCCACGTATTGCGCGAGACGATTCCTCCACAACTAATGTGCGAGATGAGATTCCTCCGCAACTACAGTGCGAAACGATTCCTCCACAACCATTGTGCGAGATGAAATTTAGAAAACAATAACTCGACATAATTCCAGGGTACCCACCCGATACAAATCCTCTGCTTTTAGCACGGGGTGACTTCCACGTATTGCGTGAGACGATTCCTCCACAACTAATGTGCGAGTTGAGATTCCTCCGCAACTACTGTGCGAAACGATTCCTCCACAACCATTGTGCGAGATGAACTTTAGAAAACAATACCTCAACATAATTCCGGGGTACCCACCCGAGTACTAATAGCTGATAAAACCATACCTACATCAGCCTTGCACGTAGTGTAAACAAAACCTACGGCTTATACCAACTTCTCTACACGCTGATAACAGCTGTTTGAACGATCCACTGTACGTGACAATTTCACAAGCTGATCTAATCATATCAGTTATATACGTAGCGTAGCCTCAAAGTCTACATAAAACACCATTCTTAACACACTGATACCAGTCGTGTACACGGTCTTCTTAGAGACTAAATTGATTAGCAGAGAGTAAAAGCACAAGGCTATTCTCTGCTATAAACATAATGACTGAGTGAGCCTAATCCACGCTCTGTAGTACCACTCACCCTCTGTAGTGTAAAATCGCACTTCAGTAAAGCTTCAACAAGCTGCTTGTCACTACAGACAACAGAACAGTCGAAATATTTCTCAAGCGCATACACGCTATAATAACTGACCACAACATAACTCCAAGTGGTCCACGTAAACACAATCTAAACACGAAATCTTATGTATTTGTTTATTTGATAAGACCTTACGGTCGAAACTATAGTTATACCAGCGGCTCTGCCGGGCAAATACCACGAGATTTCCGTTCCCCCAACACGGCGCTCTACATTCTAACTCACTGAAACAAATTCAAAAGTCCACCTCACACAGTAATGGACAAACATAGAAACATGCCTCCCCCGGACTCCTTCAGTCCAAATGCTCAAGGGGAGCTAGGTCAAAAACCATCCGACTAACTATGAGAAAGGCAACATCTCCATGTTGATTCCAAGTGACTTCTACGGAACCAACTGAATGAGAAAATACAAAATATAGTGGTCGGTTAGCAAAACACAACTGTACATACACAAGCCTATCTTGTCAAACATTCTGACAACGATAAAATAGTATGAATAATAGACTTCATACCGGTACCTATCAAACTCTTCCAAATATGATAGGTGAGCTTTTCAAATTATGAATAAGCGAAGCTCTTCTATAAAACAGCCAAACGCTACGCTTACGCAATCAAGCTCGTCGACAAAGCAGCCAAGCTCCTCGATAAAACAGCCAATGGTCAAATAAATAACCCTTAAATATGGGTGCTGACATCTGATACAGCCTAATCTGTTCTTAATGGCAATAAAGGGTTATATAATCCCAATGAGTGGAAATCCACCCACATGATTTTTCAGCACAAATTAAGTGCAAATAAAGGGCACGAACTGACAAATAATAGCGTACACTGCACACTTGCTCTCAATCTATCGACAATATCCTTTGAAATGTCGACAATTAATTACTCAGGCAGTGTACTCAGCCTAATAGTTGGAAACCACATTACCTCCAACACTACAGCAAACACATGCTGATGAGCCTTTTGGTACGGCCATATTTAATACTGCGCGCCGACAATGATACGGCCTTACACGCTAAAAATAGGGCCAGATCATCTTATTGGAAACACTGACGGCCTCGGCGTCGTATCATGTAAAGCACATGCTTTCAACAGTATAGCATGCAATTATAGATGAACCTTAGAGCGAGGTCTAGGGGTGAATAGAGGAAACGGGTAGCTAAGCCATCCACCTTTGGTCCTCCACCAGTGCCATCGACCTTCACGCATACCAAATACTGATACGATCTCACGAATAAAACAGTGTACACGTAGTATATTCGAACTGCACCCAATTAGTGAAACACGTATTCTCACACGCAGCAGTTACTCAAAAACCACAAACAACACGCTGTACCATGCGCTAAATAAGTAATCCGTACCTAAGCTCAGCCTACAGCTGATGGAGCGCAATCCATTTTCATAAGCAGTGAAAAGTTATATAACTCCACGGGTGGAAGTCCACCCATATGAGTGTCCAAAACATGGACCACAATCTATAACAATTCTCTGCCCATATACTCAGCGTGCAGAGAGCCGTGACCGCATACTCTAAGAGTATTGGAGGGGTATCACCCTCCCCACATACACACTATGTCGGACCCACCGAATGTCTCGCACTAAACGTGCAGTGGTAAACATGCAGCCACAAGACTAGCTCTTGAGACATCCTAACTCTCTCTTCGCAAAAAGTCATGTAACGGACTCCCACAACTGCCTGTAAGCATGCCTTTGTTTCTGCCTCCCCCGTTTCAATCATGATTCTGGGCTTTTGGGCCCCTTTTTGGAGGACTTACGTTTACCGATGAGGATTTGATGCTTGCATTGAATCTGCCGTCGGGGGTTTGACCAGGCAAACAACAACCAGTGCACTGTGAGCCGCGACTCGCAGGTGGGTGCTCCCCCACGAGAGAGTACCATAAAACAGATCTCCACTGGTATCTGTAATTCTTAACGGTTCAGGGCACCGCCCTAGTAGACTGACATACCTGTATGCAGTTATCGGGAAACACACGAATATCAGATGATCTTAATACCTAATGCAACATAATTTGGTCAGAGCTGTAGTGACTAACACAGCAATTTCACAAACATACCATTTTAAGCAGCAAGAATAGTATCGGCGACCATAGACTAGAAAAATAAACAACAATTGTTCTATATACTTAAACAATTGCGTAACCACACTGAATATAAGTTATCCCTACAAATAGAATAGCATTGAACTGTAGGATAACCCCCATAGAGTGGAAATCCACCCATATAGCTGTCCAACACACGGACCGAAATTTGGAACAATTTCAACTCGTGCACGAAATAAAACTGGCAACTAGAGAGTCCAACAAATAAACAAACAAAATCTCTCTCGTTGTTTTTTCCATTTTTTATATATATATGGAAGTGGAGAAACACATAAATGGGACAAACACCCAAAACCTGGGCTACAAATTACAACTCAAACGTTTTATTTCCTTCTAATATAGAAGAGTTTACACATCGTCAAGTTTCCAAATTAAGGCATGTAAACTGGTTCCTAAATGTCATTACTCCAATCGTAACACAATCGAACCGATAACCAGTCACATGACTATGAAATCAAGCTAACCTTAACCAGCCAATCAGCGTACAGAACTCATTCACGTGGTACTAACTGACAGAGGAAGAAAGAAGAAGAAACATCTCCCTGTCGCCATTTTGATTGTTAAAACAACACGCTTTCCATCACTGCTAACTGATAGACTGATTACACAGAATCATCAAATATCTCGCTAATTCATTATAATTGGCTTATTATTAGATAGGTGTCGCTTCGTTTTATATCTCCACGTGCTTACATTCATGATTTTATAACGGATCTTTCTTTTAAGTGTAAGTTTATCCTACCCACTTTGATTTTAGAAAATCAACTTCTCGAGTCTGTTTTCTATGATTACAAATCCTCTGCTTTTAGCACGAGGTGACTTCCACGTATTGCGCGAGACGATTCCTCCACAACTAATGTGCGAGATGAGATTCCTCCGCAACTACAGTGCGAAACGATTCCTCCACAACCATTGTGCGAGATGAAATTTAGAAAACAATAACTCGACATAATTCCAGGGTACCCACCCGATACAAATCCTCTGCTTTTAGCACGAGGTGACTTCCACGTATTGCGTGAGACGATTCCTCCACAACTAATGTGCGAGTTGAGATTCCTCCGCAACTACTGTGCGAAACGATTCCTCCACAACCATTGTGCGAGATGAACTTTAGAAAACAATACCTCAACATAATTCCGGGGTACCCACCCGAGTACTAATAGCTGATAAAACCATACCTACATCAGCCTTGCACGTAGTGTAAACAAAACCTACGGCTTATACCAACTTCTCTACACGCTGATAACAGCTGTTTGAACGATCCACTGTACGTGACAATTTCACAAGCTGATCTAATCATATCAGTTATATACGTAGCGTAGCCTCAAAGTCTACATAAAACACCATTCTTAACACACTGATACCAGTCGTGTACACGGTCTTCTTAGAGACTGAATTGATTAGCAGAGAGTAAAAGCACAAGGCTATTCTCTGCTATAAACATAATGACTGAGTGAGCCTAATCCACGCTCTGTAGTACCACTCACCCTCTGTAGTGTAAAATCGCACTTCAGTAAAGCTCCAACAAGCTGCTTGTCACTACAGACAACAGAACAGTCGAAATATTTCTTAAGCGCATACACGCTATAATAACTGACCACAACATAACTCCAAGTGGTCCACGTAAACACAATCTAAACACGAAATCTTATGTATTTGTTTATTTGATAAGACCTTACGGTCGAAACTATAGTTATACCAGCGGCTCTGCCGGGCAAATACCACGAGATTTCCGTTCCCCCAACATGGGGCTCTACATTCTAACTCACTGAAACAAATACAAAAGTCCACCTCACACAGTAATGGACAAACATAGAAACATGCCTCCCCCGGACTCCTTCAGTCCAAATGCTCAAGGGGAGCTAGGTCAAAAACCATCCGACTGACTATGAGAAAGGCAACATCTCCATGTTGATTCCAAGTGACTTCTACGGAACCAACTGAATGAGAAAATACAAAATATAGTGGTCGGTTAGCAAAACACAACTGTACATACACAAGCCTATCTTGTCAAACATTCTGACAACGATAAAATAGTATGAATAATAGACTTCATACCGGTACCTATCAAACTCTTCCAAATATGATAGGTGAGCTTTTCAAATTATGAATAAGCGAAGCTCTTCTATAAAACAGCCAAACGCTACGCTTACGCAATCAAGCTCGTCGACAAAGCAGCCAAGCTCCTCGATAAAACAGCCAATGGTCAAATAAATAACCCTTAAATATGGGTGCTGACATCTGATACAGCCTAATCTGTTCTTAATGGCAATAAAGGGTTATATAATCCCAATGAGTGGAAATCCACCCACATGATTTTTCAGCACAAATTAAGTTCAAATAAAGGGCACGAACTGACAAATAATAGCGTACACTGCACACTTGCTCTCAATCTATCGACAATATCCTTTGAAATGTCGACAATTAATTACTCAGGCAGTGTACTCAGCCTAATAGTTGGAAAGCACATTACCTCCAACACTACAGCATACACATGCTGATGAGCCTTTTGGTACGGCCATATTTAATACTGCGCGCCGACAATGATACGGCCTTACACGCTAAAAATAGGGCCAGATCATCTTATTGGAAACACTGACGGCCTCGGCGTCGTATCATGTAAAGCACATGCTTTCAACAGTATAGCATGCAATTATAGATGAACCTTAGAGCGAGGTCTAGGGGTGAATAGAGGAAACGGGTAGCTAAGCCCTCCACCTTTGGTCCTCCACCAGTGCCATCGACCTTTACGCATACCAAATACTGATACGATCTCACGAATAAAACAGTGTACACGTAGTATATTCGAACTGCACCCAATTAGTGAAACACGTATTCTCACACGCAGCAGTTACTCAAAAACCACAAACAACACGCTGTACCATGCGCTAAATAAGTAATCCGTACCTAAGCTCAGCCTACAGCTGATGGAGCGCAATCCATTTTCATAAGCAGTGAAAAGTTATATAACTCCACGGGTGGAAGTCCACCCATATGAGTGTCCAAAACATGGACCACAATCTATAACAATTCTCTGCCCATATACTCAGCGTGCAGAGAGCCGTGACCGCATACTCTAAGAGTATTGGAGGGGTATCACCCTCCCCACATACACACTATGTCGGACCCACCGAATGTCTCGCGCTAAACGTGCAGTGGTAAACATGCAGCCACAAGACTAGCTCTTGAGACATCCTAACTCTCTCTTCGCAAAAAGTCATGTAACGGACTCCCACAACTGCCTGTAAGCATGCCTTTGTTTCTGCCTCCCCCGTTTCAATCATGATTCTGGGCTTTTGGGCCCCTTTTTGGAGGACTTACGTTTACCGATGAGGATTTGATGCTTGCATTGAATATGCCGTCGGGGGTTTGACCAGGCAAACAACAACCAGTGCACTGTGAGCCGCGACTCGCAGGTGGGAGCTCCCCCACGAGAGAGTACCATAAAACAGATCTCCACTGGTATCTGTAATTCTTAACGGTTCAGGGCACCGCCCTAGTAGACTGACATACCTGTATGCAGTTATCGGGAAACACACGAATATCAGATGATCTTAATACCTAATGCAACATAATTTGGTCAGAGCTGTAGTGACTAACACAGCAATTTCACAAACATACCATTTTAAGCAGCAAGAATAGTATCAGCGACCATAGACTAGAAAAATAAACAACAATTGTTCTATATACTTAAACAATTGCGTAACCACACTGAATATAAGTTATCCCTACAAATAGAATAGCATTGAACTGTAGGATAACCCCCATAGAGTGGAAATCCACCCATATAGCTGTCCAACACACGGACCGAAATTTGGAACAATTTCAACTCGTGCACGAAATAAAACTGGCAACTAGAGAGTCCAACAAATAAACAAACAAAATCTCTCTCGTTGTTTTTTTCCATTTTTTATATATATATGGAAGTGGAGAAACACATAAATGGGACAAACACCCAAAACCTGGGCTACAAATTACAACTCAAACGTTTTATTTCCTTCTAATATAGAAGAGTTTACACATCGTCAAGTTTCCAAATTAAGGCATGTAAACTGGTTCCTAAATGTCATTACTCCAATCGTAACACAATCGAACCGATAACCAGTCACATGACTATGAAATCAAGCTAACCTTAACCAGCCAATCAGCGTACAGAACTCATTCACGTGGTACTAACTGACAGAGGAAGAAAGAAGAAGAAACATCTCCCTGTCGCCATTTTGATTGTTAAAACAACACGCTTTCCATCACTGCTAACTGATAGACTGATTACACAGAATCATCAAATATCTCGCTAATTCATTATAATTGGCTTATTATTAGATAGGTGTCGCTTCGTTTTATATCTCCACGTGCTTACATTCATGATTTTATAACGGATCTTTCTTTTAAGTGTAAGTTTATCCTACCCACTTTGATTTTAGAAAATCAACTTCTCGAGTCTGTTTTCTATGATTACAAATCCTCTGCTTTTAGCACGAGGTGACTTCCACGTATTGCGCGAGACGATTCCTCCACAACTAATGTGCGAGATGAGATTCCTCCGCAACTACAGTGCGAAACGATTCCTCCACAACCATTGTGCGAGATGAAATTTAGAAAACAATAACTCGACATAATTCCAGGGTACCCACCCGATACAAATCCTCTGCTTTTAGGACGAGGTGACTTCCACGTATTGCGTGAGGCGATTCCTCCACAACTAATGTGCGAGTTGAGATTCCTCCGCAACTACTGTGCGAAACGATTCCTCCACAACCATTGTGCGAGATGAACTTTAGAAAACAATACCTCAACATAATTCCGGGGTACCCACCCGAGTACTAATAGCTGATAAAACCATACCTACATCAGCCTTGCACGTAGTGTAAACAAAACCTACGGCTTATACCAACTTCTCTACACGCTGATAACAGCTGTTTGAACGATCCACTGTACGTGACAATTTCACAAGCTGATCTAATCATATCAGTTATATACGTAGCGTAGCCTCAAAGTCTACATAAAACACCATTCTTAACACACTGATACCAGTCGTGTACACGGTCTTCTTAGAGACTGAATTGATTAGCAGAGAGTAAAAGCACAAGGCTATTCTCTGCTATAAACATAATGACTGAGTGAGCCTAATCCACGCTCTGTAGTACCACTCACCCTCTGTAGTGTAAAATCGCACTTCAGTAAAGCTTCAACAAGCTGCTTGTCACTACAGACAACAGAACAGTCGAAATATTTCTCAAGCGCATACACGCTATAATAACTGACCACAACATAACTCCAAGTGGTCCACGTAAACACAATCTAAACACGAAATCTTATGTATTTGTTTATTTGATAAGACCTTACGGTCGAAACTATAGTTATACCAGCGGCTCTGCCGGGCAAATACCACGAGATTTCCGTTCCCCCAACATGGGGCTCTACATTCTAACTCACTGAAACAAATACAAAAGTCCACCTCACACAGTAATGGACAAACATAGAAACATGCCTCCCCCGGACTCCTTCAGTCCAAATGCTCAAGGGGAGCTAGGTCAAAAACCATCCGACTGACTATGAGAAAGGCAACATCTCCATGTTGATTCCAAGTGACTTCTACGGAACCAACTGAATGAGAAAATACAAAATATAGTGGTCGGTTAGCAAAACACAACTGTACATACACAAGCCTATCTTGTCAAACATTCTGACAACGATAAAATAGTATGAATAATAGACTTCATACCGGTACCTATCAAACTCTTCCAAATATGATAGGTGAGCTTTTCAAATTATGAATAAGCGAAGCTCTTCTATAAAACAGCCAAACGCTACGCTTACGCAATCAAGCTCGTCGACAAAGCAGCCAAGCTCCTCGATAAAACAGCCAATGGTCAAATAAATAACCCTTAAATATGGGTGCTGACATCTGATACAGCCTAATCTGTTCTTAATGGCAATAAAGGGTTATATAATCCCAATGAGTGGAAATCCACCACATGATTTTTCAGCACAAATTAAGTGCAAATAAAGGGCACGAACTGACAAATAATAGCGTACACTGCACACTTGCTCTCAATCTATCGACAATATCCTTTGAAATGTCGACAATTAATTACTCAGGCAGTGTACTCAGCCTAATAGTTGGAAAGCACATTACTTCCAACACTACAGCAAACACATGCTGATGAGCCTTTTGGTACGGCCATATTTAATACTGCGCGCCGACAATGATACGGCCTTACACGCTAAAAATAGGGCCAGATCATCTTATTGGAAACACTGACGGCCTCGGCGTCGTATCATGTAAAGCACATGCTTTCAACAGTATAGCATGCAATTATAGATGAACCTTAGAGCAAGGTCTAGGGGTGAATAGAGGAAACGGGTAGCTAAGCCATCCACCTTTGGTCCTCCACCAGTGCCATCGACCTTCACGCATACCAAATACTGATACGATCTCACGAATAAAACAGTGTACACGTAGTATATTCGAACTGCACCCAATTAGTGAAACACGTATTCTCACACGCAGCAGTTACTCAAAAACCACAAACAACACGCTGTACCATGCGCTAAATAAGTAATCCGCACCTAAGCTCAGCCTACAGCTGATGGAGCGCAATCCATTTTCATAAGCAGTGAAAAGTTATATAACTCCACGGGTGGAAGTCCACCCATATGAGTGTCCAAAACATGGACCACAATCTATAACAATTCTCTGCCCATATACTCAGCGTGCAGAGAGCCGTGACCGCATACTCTAAGAGTATTGGAGGGGTATCACCCTCCCCACATACACACTATGTCGGACCCACCGAATGTCTCGCACTAAACGTGCAGTGGTAAACATGCAGCCACAAGACTAGCTCTTGAGACATCCTAACTCTCTCATCGCAAAAAGTCATGTAACGGACTCCCACAACTGCCTGTAAGCATGCCTTTGTTTCTGCCTCCCCCGTTTCAATCATGATTCTGGGCTTTTGGGCCCCTTTTTGGAGGACTTACGTTTACCGATGAGGATTTGATGCTTGCATTGAATCTGCCGTCGGGGGTTTGACCAGGCAAACAACAACCAGTGCACTGTGAGCCCCGACCCGCAGGTGGGAGCTCCCTCACGAGAGAGTACCATAAAACAGATCTCCACTGGTATCTGTAATTCTTAACGGTTCAGGGCACCGCCCTAGTAGACTGACATACCTGTATGCAGTTATCGGGAAACACACGAATATCAGATGATCTTAATACCTAATGCAACATAATTTGGTCAGAGCTGTAGTGACTAACACAGCAATTTCACAAACATACCATTTTAAGCAGCAAGAATAGTATCGGCGACCATAGACTAGAAAAATAAACAACAATTGTTCTATATACTTAAACAATTGCGTAACCACACTGTATATAAGTTATCCCTACAAATAGAATAGCATTGAACTGTAGGATAACCCCCATAGAGTGGAAATCCATCCATATAGCTGTCCAACACACGGACCGAAATTTGGAACAATTTCAACTCGTGCACGAAATAAAACTGGCAACTAGAGAGTCCAACAAATAAACAAACAAAATCTCTCTCGTTGTTTTTTCCATTTTTTATATATATATATGGAAGTGGAGAAACACATAAATGGGACAAACACCCAAAACCTGGGCTACAAATTACAACTCAAACGTTTTATTTCCTTCTAATATAGAAGAGTTTACACATCGTCAAGTTTCCAAATTAAGGCATGTAAACTGGTTCCTAAATGTCATTACTCCAATCGTAACACAATCGAACCGATAACCAGTCACATGACTATGAAATCAAGCTAACCTTAACCAGCCAATCAGCGTACAGAACTCATTCACGTGGTACTAACTGACAGAGGAAGAAAGAAGAAGAAACATCTCCCTGTCGCCATTTTGATTGTTAAAACAACACGCTTTCCATCACTGCTAACTGATAGACTGATTACACAGAATCATCAAATATCTCGCTAATTCATTATAATTGGCTTATTATTAGATAGGTGTCGCTTCGTTTTATATCTCCACGTGCTTACATTCATGATTTTATAACGGATCTTTCTTTTAAGTGTAAGTTTATCCTACCCACTTTGATTTTAGAAAATCAACTTCTCGAGTCTGTTTTCTATGATTACAAATCCTCTGCTTTTAGCACGAGGTGACTTCCACGTATTGCGCGAGACGATTCCTCCACAACTAATGTGCGAGATGAGATTCCTCCGCAACTACAGTGCGAAACGATTCCTCCACAACCATTGTGCGAGATGAAATTTAGAAAACAATAACTCGACATAATTCCAGGGTACCCACCCGATACAAATCCTCTGCTTTTAGCACGAGGTGACTTCCACGTATTGCGTGAGACGATTCCTCCACAACTAATGTGCGAGTTGAGATTCCTCCGCAACTACTGTGCGAAACGATTCCTCCACAACCATTGTGCGAGATGAACTTTAGAAAACAATACCTCAACATAATTCCGGGGTACCCACCCGAGTACTAATAGCTGATAAAACCATACCTACATCAGCCTTGCACGTAGTGTAAACAAAACCTACGGCTTATACCAACTTCTCTACACGCTGATAACAGCTGTTTGAACGATCCACTGTACGTGACAATTTCACAAGCTGATCTAATCATATCGGTTATATACGTAGCGTAGCCTCAAAGTCTGCATAAAACACCATTCTTAACACACTGATACCAGTCGTGTACACGGTATTCTTAGAGACTGAATTGATTAGCAGAGAGTAAAAGCACAAGGCTATTCTCTGCTATAAACATAATGACTGAGTGAGCCTAATCCACGCTCTGTAGTACCACTCACCCTCTGTAGTGTAAAATCGCACTTCAGTAAAGCTTCAACAAGCTGCTTGTCACTACAGACAACAGAACAGTCGAAATATTTCTCAAGCGCATACACGCTATAATAACTGACCACAACATAACTCCAAGTGGTCCACGTAAACACAATCTAAACACGAAATCTTATGTATTTGTTTATTTGATAAGACCTTACGGTCGAAACTATAGTTATACCAGCGGCTCTGCCGGGCAAATACCACGAGATTTCCGTTCCCCCAACATGGGGCTCTACATTCTAACTCACTGAAACAAATACAAAAGTCCACCTCACACAGTAATGGACAAACATAGAAACATGCCTCCCCCGGACTCCTTCAGTCCAAATGCTCAAGGGGAGCTAGGTCAAAAACCATCCGACTGACTATGAGAAAGGCAACATCTCCATGTTGATTCCAAGTGACTTCCTCGGAACCAACTGAATGAGAAAATACAAAATATAGTGGTCGGTTAGCAAAACACAACTGTACATACACAAGCCTATCTTGTCAAACATTCTGACAACGATAAAATAGTATGAATAATAGACTTCATACCGGTACCTATCAAACTCTTCCAAATATGATAGGTGAGCTTTTCAAATTATGAATAAGCGAAGCTCTTCTATAAAACAGCCAAACGCTACGCTTACGCAATCAAGCTCGTCGACAAAGCAGCCAAGCTCCTCGATAAAACAGCCAATGGTCAAATAAATAACCCTTAAATATGGGTGCTGACATCTGATACAGCCTAATCTGTTCTTAATGGCAATAAAGGGTTATATAATCCCAATGAGTGGAAATCCACCCACATGATTTTTCAGCACAAATTAAGTGCAAATAAAGGGCACGAACTGACAAATAATAGCGTACACTGCTCACTTGCTCTCAATCTATCGACAATATCCTTTGAAATGTCGACAATTAATTACTCAGGCAGTGTACTCAGCCTAATAGTTGGAAAGCACATTACCTCCAACACTACAGCAAACACATGCTGATGAGCCTTTTGGTACGGCCATATTTAATACTGCGCGCCGACAATGATACGGCCTTACACGCTAAAAATAGGGCCAGATCATCTTATTGGAAACACTGACGGCCTCGGCGTCGTCTCATGTAAAGCACATGCTTTCAACAGTATAGCATGCAATTATAGATGAACCTTAGAGCGAGGTCTAGGGGTGAATAGAGGAAACGGGTAGCTAAGCCATCCACCTTTGGTCCTCCACAAGTGCCATCGACCTTCACGCATACCAAATACTGATACGATCTCACGAATAAAACAGTGTACACGTAGTATATTCGAACTGCACCCAATTAGTGAAACACGTATTCTCACACGCAGCAGTTACTCAAAAACCACAAACAACACGCTGTACCATGCGCTAAATAAGTAATCCGTACCTAAGCTCAGCCTACAGCTGATGGAGCGCAATCCATTTTCATAAGCAGTGAAAAGTTATATAACTCCACGGGTGGAAGTCCACCCATATGAGTGTCCAAAACATGGACCACAATCTATAACAATTCTCTGCCCATATACTCAGCGTGCAGAGAGCCGTGACCGCATACTCTAAGAGTATTGGAGGGGTATCACCCTCCCCACATACACACTATGTCGGACCCACCGAATGTCTCGCACTAAACGTGCAGTGGTAAACATGCAGCCACAAGACTAGCTCTTGAGACATCCTAACTCTCTCTTCGCAAAAAGTCATGTAACGGACTCCCACAACTGCCTGTAAGCATGCCTTTGTTTCTGCCTCCCCCGTTTCAACCACTTTGATTTTAGAAAATCAACTTCTCGAGTCTGTTTTCTATGATTACAAATCCTCTGCTTTTAGCACGAGGTGACTTCCACGTATTGCGCGAGACGATTCCTCCACAACTAATGTGCGAGATGAGATTCCTCCGCAACTACAGTGCGAAACGATTCCTCCACAACCATTGTGCGAGATGAAATTTAGAAAACAATAATTCGACATAATTCCAGGGTACCCACCCGATACAAATCCTCTGCTTTTAGCACGAGGTGACTTCCACGTATTGCGTGAGACGATTCCTCCACAACTAATGTGCGAGTTGAGATTCCTCCGCAACTACTGTGCGAAACGATTCCTCCACAACCATTGTGCGAGATGAACTTTAGAAAACAATACCTCAACATAATTCCGGGGTACCCACCCGAGTACTAATAGCTGATAAAACCATACCTACATCAGCCTTGCACGTAGTGTAAACAAAACCTACGGCTCATACCAACTTCTCTACACGCTGATAACAGCTGTTTGAACGATCCACTGTACGTGACAATTTCACAAGCTGATCTAATCATATCAGTTATATACGTAGCGTAGCCTCAAAGTCTACATAATACACCATTCTTAACACACTGATACCAGTCGTGTACACGGTCTTCTTAGAGACTGAATTGATTAGCAGAGAGTAAAAGCACAAGGCTATTCTCTTCTATAAACATAATGACTGAGTGAGCCTAATCCACGCTCTGTAGTACCACTCACCCTCTGTAGTGTAAAATCGCACTTCAGTAAAGCTACAACAAGCTGCTTGTCACTACAGACAACAGAACAGTCGAAATATTTATCAAGCGCATACACGCTATAATAACTGACCACAACATAACTCCAAGTGGTCCACGTAAACACAATCTAAACACGAAATCTTATGTATTTGTTTATTTGATAAGACCTTACGGTCGAAACTATAGTTATACCAGCGGCTCTGCCGGGCAAATACCACGAGATTTCCGTTCCCCCAACATGGGGCTCTACATTCTAACTCACTGAAACAAATACAAAAGTCCACCTCACACAGTAATGGACAAACATAGAAACATGCCTCCCCCGGACTCCTTCAGTCCAAATGCTCAAGGGGAGCTAGGTCAAAAACCATCCGACTGACTATGAGAAAGGCAACATCTCCATGTTGATTCCAAGTGACTTCTACGGAACCAACTGAATGAGAAAATACAAAATATAGTGGTCGGTTAGCAAAACACAACTGTACATACACAAGCCTATCTTGTCAAACATTCTGACAACGATAAAATAGTATGAATAATAGACTTCATACCGGTACCTATCAAACTCTTCCAAATATGATAGGTGAGCTTTTCAAATTATGAATAAGCGAAGCTCTTCTATAAAACAGCCAAACGCTACGCTTACGCAATCAAGCTCGTCGACAAAGCAGCCAAGCTCCTCGATAAAACAGCCAATGGTCAAATAAATAACCCTTAAATATGGGTGCTGACATCTGATACAGCCTAATCTGTTCTTAATGGCAATAAAGGGTTATATAATCCCAATGAGTGGAAATCCACCCACATGATTTTTCAGCACAAATTAAGTGCAAATAAAGGGCACGAACTGACAAATAATAGCGTACACTGCACACTTGCTCTCAATCTATCGACAATATCCTTTGAAATGTCGACAATTAATTACTCAGGCAGTGTACTCAGCCTAATAGTTGGAAAGCACATTACCTCCAACACTACAGCAAACACATGCTGATGGGCCTTTTGGTACGGCCATATTTAATACTGCGCGCCGACAATGATACGGCCTTACACACTAAAAATAGGGCCAGATCATCTTATTGGAAACACTGACGGCCTCGGCGTCGTATCATGTAAAGCACATGCTTTCAACAGTATAGCATGCAATTATAGATGAACCTTAGAGCGAGGTCTAGGGGTGAATAGAGGAAACGGGTAGCTAAGCCATCCACCTTTGGTCCTCCACCAGTGCCATCGACCTTCACGCATACCAAATACTGATACGATCTCACGAATAAAACAGTGTACACGTAGTATATTCGAACTGCACCCAATTAGTGAAACACGTATTCTCACACGCAGCAGTTACTCAAAAACCACAAACAACACGCTGTACCATGCGCTAAATAAGTAATCCGTACCTAAGCTCAGCCTACAGCTGATGGAGCGCAATCCATTTTCATAAGCAGTGAAAAGTTATATAACTCCACGGGTGGAAGTCCACCCATATGAGTGTCCAAAACATGGACCACAATCTATAACAATTCTCTGCCCATATACTCAGCGTGCAGAGAGCCGTGACCGCATACTCTAAGAGTATTGGAGGGGTATCACCTTCCCCACATACACACTATGTCGGACCCACCGAATGTCTCGCACTAAACGTGCAGTGGTAAACATGCAGCCACAAGACAAGCTCTTGGGACATCCTAACACTCTCTTCGCAAAAAGTCATGTAACGGACTCCCACAACTGCCTGTAAGCATGCCTTTGTTTCTGCCTCCCCCGTTTCAATCATGATTCTGGGCTTTTGGGCCCCTTTTTGGAGGACTTACGTTTACCGATGAGGATTTGATGCTTGCATTGAATCTGCCGTCGGGGGTTTGACCAGGCAAACAACAACCAGTGCACTGTGAGCCGCGACTCGCAGGTGGGAGCTCCCCCACGAGAGAGTACCATAAAACAGATCTCCACTGGTATCTGTAATTCTTAACGGTTCAGGGCACCGCCCTAGTAGACTGACATACCTGTATGCAGTTATCGGGAAACACACGAATATCAGATGATCTTAATACCTAATGCAACATAATTTGGTCAGAGCTGTAGTGACTAACACAGCAATTTCACAAACATACCATTTTAAGCAGCAAGAATAGTATCGGCGACCATAGACTAGAAAAATAAACAACAATTGTTCTATATACTTAAACAATTGCGTAACCACACTGAATATAAGTTATCCCTACAAATAGAATAGCATTGAACTGTAGGATAACCCCCATAGAGTGGAAATCCACCCATATAGCTGTCCAACACACGGACCGAAATTTGGAACAATTTCAACTCGTGCACGAAATAAAACTGGCAACTAGAGAGTCCAACAAATAAACAAACAAAATCTCTCTCGTTGTTTTTTCCATTTTTTATATATATATGGAAGTGGAGAAACACATAAATGGGACAAACACCCAAAACCTGGGCTACAAATTACAACTCAAACGTTTTATTTCCTTCTAATATAGAAGAGTTTACACATCGTCAAGTTTCCAAATTAAGGCATGTAAACTGGTTCCTAAATGTCATTACTCCAATCGTAACACAATCGAACCGATAACCAGTCACATGACTATGAAATCAAGCTAACCTTAACCAGCCAATCAGCATACAGAACTCATTCACGTGGTACTAACTGACAGAGGAAGAAAGAAGAAGAAACATCTCCCTGTCGCCATTTTGATTGTTAAAACAACACGCTTTCCATCACTGCTAACTGATAGACTGATTACACAGAATCATCAAATATCTCGCTAATTCATTATAATTGGCTTATTATTAGATAGGTGTCGCTTCGTTTTATATCTCCACGTGCTTACATTCATGATTTTATAACGGATCTTTCTTTTAAGTGTAAGTTTATCCTACCCACTTTGATTTTAGAAAATCAACTTCTCGAGTCTGTTTTCTATGATTACAAATCCTCTGCTTTTAGCACGAGGTGACTTCCACGTATTGCGCGAGACGATTCCTCCACAACTAATGTGCGAGATGAGATTCCTCCGCAACTACTGTGCGAAACGATTCCTCCACAACCATTGTGCGAGATGAACTTTAGAAAACAATAACTCGACATAATTCCAGGGTACCCACCCGATACAAATCCTCTGCTTTTAGCACGAGGTGACTTCCACGTATTGCGTGAGACGATTCCTCCACAACTAATGTGCGAGTTGAGATTCCTCCGCAACTAATGTGCGAGTTGAGATTCCTCCGCAACTACTGTGCGAAACGATTCCTCCACAACCATTGTGCGAGATGAACTTTAGAAAACAATACCTCAACATAATTCCGGGGTACCCACCCGAGTACTAATAGCTGATAAAACCATACCTACATCAGCCTTGCACGTAGTGTAAACAAAACCTACGGCTTATACCAACTTCTCTACACGCTGATAACAGCTGTTTGAACGATCCACTGTACGTGACAATTTCACAAGCTGATCTAATCATATCAGTTATATACGTAGCGTAGCCTCAAAGTCTACATAAAACACCATTCTTAACACACTGATACCAGTCGTGTACACGGTCTTCTTAGAGACTGAATTGATTAGCAGAGAGTAAAAGCACAAGGCTATTCTCTGCTATAAACATAATGACTGAGTGAGCCTAATCCACGCTCTGTAGTACCACTCACCCTCTGTAGTGTAAAATCGCACTTCAGTAAAGCTTCAACAAGCTGCTTGTCACTACAGACAACAGAACAGTCGAAATATTTCTCAAGCGCATACACGCTATAATAACTGACCACAACATAACTCCAAGTGGTCCACGTAAACACAATCTAAACACGAAATCTTATGTATTTGTTTATTTGATAAGACCTTACGGTCGAAACTATAGTTATACCAGCGGCTCTGCCGGGCAAATACCACGAGATTTCCGTTCCCCCAACATGGGGCTCTATATTCTAACTCACTGAAACAAATACAAAAGTCCACCTCACACAGTAATGGACAAACATAGAAACATGCCTCCCCCGGACTCCTTCAGTCCAAATGCTCAAGGGGAGCTAGGTCAAAAACCATCCGACTGACTATGAGAAAGGCAACATCTCCATGTTGATTCCAAGTGACTTCTACGGAACCAACTGAATGAGAAAATACAAAATATAGTGGTCGGTTAGCAAAACACAACTGTACATACACAAGCCTATCTTGTCAAACATTCTGACAACGATAAAATAGTATGAATAATAGACTTCATACCGGTACCTATCAAACTCTTCCAAATATGATAGGTGAGCTTTTCAAATTATGAATAAGCGAAGCTCTTCTATAAAACAGCCAAACGCTACGCTTACGCAATCAAGCTCGTCGACAAAGCAGCCAAGCTCCTCGATAAAACAGCCAATGGTCAAATAAATAACCCTTAAATATGGGTGCTGACATCTGATACAGCCTAATCTGTTCTTAATGGCAATAAAGGGTTATATAATCCCAATGAGTGGAAATCCACCCACATGATTTTTCAGCACAAATTAAGTGCAAATAAAGGGCACGAACTGACAAATAATAGCGTACACTGCACACTTGCTCTCAATCTATCGACAATATCCTTTGAAATGTCGACAATTAATTACTCAGGCAGTGTACTCAGCCTAATAGTTGGAAAGCACATTACCTCCAACACTACAGCAAACACATGCTGATGAGCCTTTTGGTACGGCCATATTTAATACTGCGCGCCGACAATGATACGGCCTTACACGCTAAAAATAGGGCCAGATCATCTTATTGGAAACACTGACGGCCTCGGCGTCGTATCATGTAAAGCACATGCTTTCAACAGTATAGCATGCAATTATAGATGAACCTTAGAGCGAGGTCTAGGGGTGAATAGAGGAAACGGGTAGCTAAGCCATCCACCTTTGGTCCTCCACCAGTGCCATCGACCTTCACGCATACCAAATACTGATACGATCTCACGAATAAAACAGTGTACACGTAGTATATTCGAACTGCACCCAATTAGTGAAACACGTATTCTCACACGCAGCAGTTACTCAAAAACCACAAACAACACGCTGTACCATGCGCTAAATAAGTAATCCGTACCTAAGCTCAGCCTACAGCTGATGGAGCGCAATCCATTTTCATAAGCAGTGAAAAGTTATATAACTCCACGGGTGGAAGTCCACCCATATGAGTGTCCAAAACATGGACCACAATCTATAACAATTCTCTGCCCATATACTCAGCGTGCAGAGAGCCGTGACCGCATACTCTAAGAGTATTGGAGGGGTATCACCCTCCCCACATACACACTATGTCGGACCCACCGAATGTCTCGCACTAAACGTGCAGTGGTAAACATGCAGCCACAAGACTAGCTCTTGAGACATCCTAACTCTCTCTTCGCAAAAAGTCATGTAACGGACTCCCACAACTGCCTGTAAGCATGCCTTTGTTTCTGCCTCCCCCGTTTCAACCACTTTGTTTTTAGAAAATCAACTTCTCGAGTCTGTTTTCTATGATTACAAATCCTCTGCTTTTAGCACGAGGTGACTTCCACGTATTGCGCGAGACGATTTCTCCACAACTAATGTGCGAGATGAGATTCCTCCGCAACTACAGTGCGAAACGATTCCTCCACAACCATTGTGCGAGATGAAATTTAGAAAACAATACCTCGACATAATTCCAGGGTACCCACCCGATACAAATCCTCTGCTCTTAGCACGAGGTGACTTCCACGTATTGCGTGAGACGATTCCTCCACAACTAATGTGCGAGTTGAGATTCCTCCGCAACTACTGTGCGAAACGATTCCTCCACAACCATTGTGCGAGATGAACTTTAGAAAACAATACCTCAACATAATTCCGGGGTACCCACCCGAGTACTAATAGCTGATAAAACCATACCTACATCAGCCTTGCACGTAGTGTAAACAAAACCTACGGCTTATACCAACTTCTCTACACGCTGATAACAGCTGTTTGAACGATCCACTGTACGTGACAATTTCACAAGCTGATCTGATCATATCAGTTATATACGTAGCGTAGCCTCAAAGTCTACATAATACACCATTCTAAACACACTGATACCAATCGTGTACACGGTCTTCTTAGAGACTGAATTGATTAGCAGAGAGTAAAAGCACAAGGCTATTCTCTTCTATAAACATGATGACTGAGTGAGCCTAATCCACGCTCTGTAGTACCACTCACCCTCTGTAGTGTAAAATCGCACTTCAGTAAAGCTTCAACAAGCTGCTTGTCTCTACAGACAACAGAACAGTCGAAATATTTCTCAAGCGCATCCACGCTATAATAACTGACCACAACATAACTCCAAGTGGTCCACGTCAACACAATCTAAACACGAAATCTTATGTATTTGTTTATTTGATAAGACCTTACGGTCGAAACTATAGTTTATACCAGCGGCTCTGCCGGGCAAATACCACGAGATTTCCTTTCCCCCAACATGGGGCTCTACATTCTAACTCACTGAAACAAATACAAAAGTCCACCTCACACAGTAATGGACAAACATAGAAACATGCCTCCCCCGGACTCCTTCAGTCCAAATGCTCAAGGGGAGCTAGGTCAAAAACCATCCGACTGACTATGAGAAAGGCAACATCTCCATGTTGATTCCAAGTGACTTCTACGGAACCAACTGAATGAGAAAATACAAAATATAGTGGTCGGTTAGCAAAACACAACTGTATATACACAAGCCTATCTTGTCAAACATTCTGACAACGATAAAATAGTATGAATGATAGACTTCATACCCGTACCTATCAAACTCTTCCAAATATGATAGGTGAGCTGTTCAAATTATGAATAAGCGAAGCTCTTCTATAAAACAGCCAAACGCTACGCTTACGCAATCAAGCTCGTCGACAAAGCAGCCAAGCTCCTCGATAAAGCAGCCAATAGTCAAATAAATAACCCTTAAATAAGGGTGCTCACATCTGATACAGCCTAATCTGTTCTTAATGGCAATAAAGGGTTATATAATCCCAATGAGTGGAAATCCACCCACATGATTTTTCAGCACAAATTAAGTGCAAATAAAGGGCACGAACTGACAAATAATAGCGTACACTGCACACTTGCTCTCAATCTATCGACAATATTCTTTGAAATGTCGACAATTAATTACTCAGGCAGTGTACTCAGCCTAATAGTTGGAAAGCACATTATCTCCAACAATACAGCACACACATGCTGATGAGCCTTTTGGTACGGCCATATTTAATACTGCGCGCCGACACTGATACGGCCTTACACGCTAAAAATAGGGCCAGATCATTTTATTGGAAACACTGACGGCCTCGGCGTCGTTTCATGTAAAGCACATGCATTTAACAGTATAGCATGCAATTATAGATGAGCCTTAGAGCGAGGTCTAGGGGTGAATGTAGGAAACGGGTAGCTAAGCCATCGACCTTTGGTCCTCCACCAGTGCCATCGACCTTCACGCATATCAAATACTGATACGATCTCACGAATAAAACAGTGTACACGTAGTATATTCGAACTGCACCCAATTAGTGAAACACGTATTCTCACACGCAGCAGTTACTCAAAAACCACAAACAACACGCTGTACCATGCGCTAAATAAGTAATCCGTACCTAAGCTCAGCCTACAGCTGATGGAGCGCAATCCATTTTCATAAGCAGTGAAAAGTTATATAACTCCACGGGTGGAAGTCCACCCATATGAGTGTCCAAAACATGGACCACAATCTATAACAATTCTCTGCCCATATACTCAGCGTGCAGAGAGCCGTGACCGCATACTCTAAGAGTATTGGAGGGGTACCACCCTCCCCACATACACACTATGTCGGACCCACCGAATGTCTCGCACTAAACGTGCAGTGGTAAACATGCAGCCACAAGACTAGCTCTTGAGACATCCTAACTCTCTCTTCGCAAAAAAGTCATGTAACGGACTCCCACAACTGCCTGTAAGCATGCCTTTGTTTCTGCCTTCCCCGTTTCAATCAAGGCTGCTTTCCTTGTTCAGAGTTTAGAGTTCACATTGTGATATTTCAGTCTGAGTCGGGAAGCACTGGAGGATTTACCATTAAAGTTAAAAATATTGAGATCTTTGATTGGAAGCCCTTGTTTAACCTTAATAGTTACTTATGGTTACAGAACAGTTGTTCATTTTAAACTGTTTCTGGGAAGTCATGTCTGGCGGAATTGGGCTACTGGTAATGACATAATTGTTGCAGAACGAATAGTTCATCTCTCTCAGGCTCAGTGGTGAACGCGTTTCTGCAGTTGTACATGTTGGTGCCAAGAACGCAGGTGACAAATTAGAAAATGAAAGGACCGCTTGCACTTTAAGTCAATGTTAGAAAATCGCTAGCGGATCGGTCAGAAATTTTTGGCCTTGAACAATTAAAATTTTTATTGCCAGTTGTCCGAATTTTGGTTTTCTATTTCGCACATAGCGTCCATAAATTCTTCATCGTACGAAACATTGCTATTTATAAATTATCAGAATATCACTGACTGGTTCCACACGGTTGTCGTTAAGCCTGTCGGAATCAGTTTTTTCAACTCTCATTTCATTACTCAGCAGTCTCTGCCAAACCTCTTCCACATTAATATTAAACTTTCCAACTTCATCCATATCAATTACAGTTAATTACAAGAAAGATAGAAAACATTTTTATTTTACAGAAAGTCAATACGTTCGCATCGTTTGTTTACCTTGGATATGGTAGTCAATGACTCTAAATGGAACGAAAATAGAACACTCACGAATACATCTTGACTTTCCGGAAATAGTTTTTGAATACATGCAACAGGTTACGCCGATTTTACTGTCGCAAATTTTATTGATTCGAGATTTGATATCTACGCTATTTTCGTGAATATCGAGAATTATCTCTTGATCGTGGATCTGAAAGTTTTATTGACTAAAATGGCGTAGATTTTCTTTTTCATTATATGCTACGTGACATTTTACTACGCAATGCTCAGCCCAATTGGACTGCAAACACTTTACAGCCAATAATAAAGATCTGTTGATCGTTCCTTCATGGCGACGCCATACACTAGAGCTGTAGGTTTACCGAAACTGAACCGAGTTTTTTTTAAAAACCGAAACCGAAGCCGTCGACATCCCGTAATCTAAGGTTTTTCGTTTTTTTTATTAAATACTCTCTTGCTGCAGAAATTTACAGAATGTAGCCATCCCAGAGTATTGAGAGTACCCAGACACTGCCAATGGCAGTGTCTGGGTACTCTCACTACTCTGTGAAGTCTACATTCTGTGAATTTCCGACATTTCAGTTTAGTTGTGTTTGCAGCTTTCCACAAGTTGCGTGTAGGTGTCAGACCTCGAGAAATGGCCAAGCACAATAAAAGTTCTGTATATTTAGGTAATTATTATATTGGCCTTCCTGATTCTTCATGTATTATAGCTTATTTCGGGCATTCATTGAGTTTCACTCAGTTGCACTACCATTCAGTTATGATTCCGGACATAAGAATGAGTTTTATAGAATTTTACTTGGCCTCATGAACAAACCGAAAACCGAACCGAACCGAGGTTTTACTCCACCTGAAAAACCAAAACCGAAACCGAACAAGAAATTTAAAAACCTACAGCTCTACCATGCACCGAAGCGTAACGTCATTTAGGAAGCTACTAAAAAAATTATCGTGTGGACCAAAAGGTATTAGATTTTCACACGCGCAATCGCTCACGAAAAATAAAACTTCCAGGTCTACACTCATGAGATAATTTCCAGATACTGGCTAAACTAAAGTAGATTTTATTTTTTATTATATGCTATGAGACATTTTATTGCAAAGTATTCAGCCCAATTCGACCCCAAATGCGCACGATTCAAAACAATAACAAAGATCATCTGGTCGTTCCTTCCAGGCGACGTGATGCGGCGTAGCGTGACGTCATTTGGGACGTTGCTGAGGAATATTCCTCAATATATATCGAGTTGATGGATATCGAGAAATACCTTTCAAATAATTTGCGATAATTCCCAGCCTAGCATATAATACACTATTTTATCTCTTTACCCAACGTAACGGCCAAAACTGACCAGCTCTATTCACAAAAATTACCATTCAGTTTTCATTATTTTCTGTCTCCAAAACAGAGCTAGTTCAGCTCGTTCCAGTGAGGGGTAATAAGCTATACTTTTTAGTAAAAAAATAAAAAAAATAGTTTTTCAAGAATTTTATTTGCAAGTGTCGTCTGCCCTTTGTGTTATTATTATTATTTATTGGTGTTTAGGGTCACATATTTCTGCACAATGGCTATGTCAGGGCAAAGCCAGCCTAAATATAGGGGCAAGGGGCCTCGTATATAAAGATATTGTAAGTTCAAAAGATATTCCGCATCAAGGCGAAAAACCTACGTGAATTTCACTTCTCTGTGAAGCTGGACATGGAAAAAACACACGTGGTGTATATCCAGCTTCAGCGCAGGGACCCAGGGGAGAAGCGGTATGTTAGATAAGGTCTAATCTCATTTAATTTATGCAGTAGTCGCGAGTCTTACGAGACGTAATCGGTTGGTGGCAGGATATCGTCACGGTCAAATGAGAAACGAGATTCTAAAAGATAGAAATGTCGTGTCATCATTAGTAATAGCAATGCGTGGCAGGAACGAATCGGTTTTCTCGACAAGTGAAATCACCGTTAAGTCAGGCGCGAGATGACTTGTATTGATTCTGTCTCGATATACGTCATCTCCCACCATTTTGACAGATGGACAGATGAGCGTCCGTTCACCTGGCAGTTTAGGGTAAAAAGTATATATACCTTGAAGAGTAGAGCATTAGACACACACTTGGGGTCACACGCACGTTGGTGAAGTCCACGGCAGGCGGACTCTGTTTCCTGGCATAGGGGTACCTTCGATCACAGGACCCTGAAACGGCTGGAATCGCCAGAGAGGGCATTCCACAATTGATTTAGCTTAAGATTGATAGGCGGCTACAGGGCCAAATTCATTCAGAAAGAACACCCAAGGTGAAACGTTAAAGTTTAGATTGTCGAGTAGCAGGTATCAGCCTGCAATAGTCAGAAGTGTAGGTTAATTGTATTGTGCGTATTAACCCCTTGAAGCGTCAGACTGATTGCGCTGTGAGTAGTTTGTTTTGCTGTCGAAGCATCGTAATACCGACTGGAGATCGGTGTGAGTGACAATTTCGCCCTAGCACAAAAGGGGCATTTGTGAATCGTGAATTCAACCAGGAACGGTGAATATTTCAATAGGACTTTCACGGAGGACTTGCAAAAGGCACATAAGGTATGAGTAGACAATATCTGACCCAAATCAGAAGTACGGTGGCTTCATAGATGACGAACTTTGCTGGTCGGAACCCTCCGACAGCCAGAGGTACAGTTACGCCCAGACGTTGACATTCGAGCCTAGGCAGGTGAAGCTCTTATGGCGAGCTCACGGTAATAACATTTCAGATTTGTGAAGCTCTTGTGGCGATCTCACGGTAGTAACATTTCCAGTGTGTAGACTATAGTGCCAGAACAGGGCTATAGAATGACTATATAGTTGTTGAGAGTTATTTAAACCTAGCAACCCATTTTCTGTGAAAAGAATCGAATTGTTCATTATTGAAGTATTGAAACGGCTTTATTTTTATGTGTAAATAAAAGAATCGTTGTTACTTTTAATCATTCTTTCCATTACGCAGCCTGAAGTGATTAGGAATCACACCTAACGGAAATCGGACCTATCTTAGGCCAATTTGGCAGAGGAGAAATCACAGCGCCGGTCGAACTCAGCTCCCAGCGCCGAGTTCGCGGCACTAGCATTCCGACTCTCCACGTCGGTCTAATTTCCCCGCAATTTCATCAGCGGGACTAAATAACCACACGTCAGCCCAGGCCTTACGGGGCCTCAGGTGTCCTGACAGGCTAAACATGACCACGACAGTTTAACGGGTGGAGGAAGCCGGAGTACCCGGAGAGAACCGCCGAGCAACGGCGAGCAACTGTCAGCTTCCCAGCATACTAACTCCACACAAGCAGGGTTAGCATTGGTTGAAGACAGGTGCACCATCGACGTGCAGCAGCACGCTTTAGAGCACAGCGTCACCGTACCCCCACATGGGCAATGGGGGTGAAGTGTCTTGTCCAAGGACGCAACACGGTTGGGATTCGAACCGAGGACCTCTCGGCTTGCATCCTGCACCTCTACCTACTGAGCCACCGCGCCCCCGCCCTTTGTGTTTGTTAACGGACTAAAACATACGCTTCAAATTTCAATTGATTTATTGTTATTACTTTACTGCTTGTTCACGTTACTGGCGAAAGGTGCCGATAATTCCCTTGCTAAAGCTTGATAAAAATGACAGCAATCGAAGTAATTACAGATCTATGGCATTAACCCTTTCGACTCTAGTGGTATCTTCCATGTCAGTTCAATGGCAGCAATTAGAAGAGTCCATATTCATTATTTGGCGTAGAGCAATCAATATTTTCAACGTTCAGCCTCAGGGCTGCACGTTGAAAATATTGATTGGTCTATCCCACACATTTACTGAACAGCCATCCTATTTAATGACGTCATGACGTATCATGTTGCTGGCCGGTAAACGGCCGCTAGGGTTCAAAGGGTTAACACATTTTCTCTGCAAAACCACGGAAAGGATGATGGATGATCTACTTGTCTGGTTCCCGGAATCGAACAATCTTCTTACGAATGTTGAGTATGGTTTCTGCGTCAAGAGAAGTAATTATGGATTAAATGGTTAGATTTAAGTGGTTATTAGAAATGCCTTTTATCACAAACCTATTAATGTAAAACACGGGATTTCCACTGTTCTTGGCGGCACCGGCATTAGCTGGACTCATGTTGGCGATGGTGTCTTTCACCCACAATTGATTTGAGTCCTTCAGATTTCGACAAATCGTCCGGATACGTCAAGAGTCTATAGATCGTGCTGGCCTTCCCGGGATGAAACACAGATTCTATCTCTTGTCCCGAGAGCATATATTTTATATTACGGAACAGATGCATCATGCCATTATTGGCTAGAGTGACTACGTCGTCATCGGCGTAATCTCTTACGTCTTCCTTGGTGAGGCGTCCCTGTATCACTATGTAACTTTCGCTGGGGTGGACGAACAGATCTTGAGTCTCAAAGTTGATTCTTATCTCTCCGGCATTGTTCAGACTGGTTCCAGTCACTGTTTCATACTCATGAACTTCGTATTCTTGAATGCTTTCGTCTCTCAATAGACGTTCAGTTATATCTAATATAATCGTCATGATTTTTTCATTTGTTTTATTTTTAATTGTTTTTCAATTATTATTTTATTTATTTATTTTATTTTTTTTTTCCTTACTATATATGTGTAAAAAAAGTGAAGTGTTGGTTCTTGTTCGTAAAATATTCCAATGATTTCTCTGCTGCCATCTTCATCATCCTTTAACGCTTCTATTTTGTAAGTCCCTGGATCTGTGTGAATTATTCTAATGATCGTAACGATTTCCTCAGTCCACCGAGCAGTGTAACCTTTTGCGAAGAGTGACTTATAAGAAGTGATTGTCACTCGATTGTCGACTGCAAATTTCGGTGGTCTGGACACCTTCTTGATTATAATCTTTCGGGATAGAGATTCACGAAGACGCATTTTTCGTTTTGAGGATCGCTAGCTTCTGCAGGCATCATCTTGATCGATTTGTTTCGTGTGTTGTTGTATTCTTCGACCAGTTCGTCCAGGACGTTGATATGTTTCTTGGTCTTATTGGCTGTGAAATACTTGTGCATTTTTTTCATTCATGGTTCTATTCCAACATTCAATCATGTTAGCTTTCCCTTCATTTTCGATGGAATAGAGGTCGACCAACGGACGAACGGGAGCATTGAAAAACTCCTTCCTCTTGTCCACCCACAATTTATCCGGTTTTCGAGAAGACAATGCGAATATGCTATTCACAGCCTCGGCCACGCAAGCTCTCGATTTATTCTTCAGATGTCTCATCCATCCGTATTTCGAAAACATGTCAAAGACCGTCAGTATGTATTTAACACCCTCGTTCTGTCTCGAATCCGATTTCATGTCGACCAGATCTGATTCAATCCCTTCACGAACACCCTTCTCCTTCAAAATTTACGTGTGATGGGTTTGTGTAGTTTGTTCGCCAATGCATTCATTAATAATTTTTTCTGGACACGTTTTGTTTGATCACCCCATCCAAATCGACATTTGGTACCGATTACTTTACCGACCAGCAAACGTTAGATTCTCTCTCTCCTAGTGGGATTCGGTATATTTTTCAGTGTCATCAACATGTTTTTATCGCAGATTTGATTACGAGTCTCGACATCGGGATGTTTAGCGTATCACAGAAGATCGTGAGCATAAGCGGCCGAATCCACCCTATTAATGGGTTTGCTCCAAGATTTAGGAGTCAGATGTCGATTCAATCTCTTATTTAATTTCATGCCGGGCCCCACGAATTGATGTCCTGGCAGATGCATTTCGAAGGGTAGATTATTAATCATTTTATTTGTCAGGTCAGAACAGCATTTGATGAATTGCATCTTCGTCAAACCGCACACTTTACATTTTCCACGAAGCATGGAACTGTTATTTTTTGTCAGTACTTTTTTAACATTAACTGTATTGGTAACTCTTTTGCATTTGATGCAATACATTTGGGTTTTTTTCATATATATTTAATTACTTATTTTTTCATATTTTTTTAAAAAATTTATATATATATATATATATATTTATTTATTTATTTTTTTTTTATATATACTTTTTTTTCAATCGATTGCTTCCAGAATCTTTTTGGGATCCAATAGACTGATTCCGGCAACATTCAAACCCATAGAGGCTGTGATGAGAGTCAAATCCACACCATTCACAAATTTCTCTAATCTCAAATATTTCTTATTGAGCGAATGACGAGAATCTTTTTCTCACATCAGATACAATTGAATTTTATTGATTTGTTCGATTCGATACCTCTGTGCCACGTTGTCACTTTCTCCTCGTTCTAGTGCTGGTGGTGGTAGAAAAGGTGCTTTGGGCTCGATGCTAAACTTCCGTTTACTTCGAGTTTCCATTTTCATTTTTTTTTAATATTTATTTATGTCTATTTTTTATGCATTTGTTTTTATTTTCATCCCTTATTATTTACCGAAA
Organism: Pictodentalium vernedei; assembly: GCA_031216915.1. NCBI lineage: Eukaryota > Metazoa > Mollusca > Scaphopoda > Dentaliida > Dentaliidae > Pictodentalium > Pictodentalium vernedei. The sequence goes on along the minus strand of CM062288.1, from coordinate 321,503,675 downwards.
AAATTTTTTTAGTGGTCACACCCTTTGCAACAAAAATTCCGAAACGTGTCCCCTGTCTTCGGTGGTGAGACCTCGATGTGCTAACTTCAATTCTTCTGAATTAGTGGGTTCGGGTTCTCCGACGCAAGACATGAATTGCTTCCAACATTCGATCACATCATTGCGAAGAACATATTCCAATGCGGGCATGAAATACGTGGTGACAATGTCTTCCCATTCCATCATAAGACATGAATGATTAACGTGGTTAAAATCTTTCTCCTCCTGACAGCCGAGGCATCTTTCATGCAAGATGTGAGGAAGTTGTTCGTTCACGTGGATCGCGTAAGCTCTGCACAGCACCCTTCAAAGAAACCAAGCCCTCAATTCTATGGAATCAATCATTTTACTCATAATTATTATATATATATATAAAAAAAAAATTTCTAAGTCCTAAAAAAATAATTTTTATAATTTTTTTTTTATATTATTTTTTTTCGTATCATTTTTTTTTTATTTTTTATTTTTTTTTTTAATTTTCTTTTTAATATATATATTACATTTTTTTATAACAACATACTCTATTCATCACATCATCAACTAAATGAATGAATACTTCTTATTGATTATTATCATCACACATGCTATAGGAAAGAGATGACATTTTGTTTCGAAAGAAGGATTTTATCCTTTTCATATTTCGATAAAACCATCATTTTTTTTATCGTTATCGTTGTCGTTAGGATGATATGGGTAATAATCAATAATGATTTTTAACCCTTTAACAAATTCGATCCACGATCTATTTGACATGAACGTGTGTAATATGTGAATAAATTCAAAACACATCCGAATGGATTTTTCAATATTTTCATCACCACCACGATCGAATAGATTAACTACGTTTTTCGTGCAATAAATACTGTAAGGCTATTTCACGTAATTGTATCATTCTACAAGTTTCACTTTATATTTTAAATGATCCAGAATATCTATAATCATGTGATAATCTTGGTAAGACACATTTTTTTTCGTTTGAACACTTCGTCGTCTCGATATTTTCGAAATAGCTTCGATTTAGGAACATGAATAAAAATATTAACGAAAACAACGTCCCCCACACATTTAAACATGTTGTGTAGGATTTGTTCCAATTGAATTATTCCTGATATATACTCGTGTAAATGTTTAGAAAAAGCTAAAATCTTTTCATAAAACGAACATTTTGTTAACACGTCTGTTGGATGATGTTTTCTCTCCTTTTGCTTCATTTTTGTTTTTAATTGTTATTTATTTAAGGAATATTGCATGGCCTGGAGTTGACTACGCCCATATAGTGCCCAGTGAGGTGGTGTAGTTCCCGCCGCGAAGCGGAGGGAACTACACCACCTCACTGGGCACTATATGGGCGTAGTCAACGACAAGACATGCACTAATCCTTATATTATATCGAACACCCATCAAGAAAAAAACATCTCTCCGATTTGTTAATCTGTTACCAAGGTAGCAGCCCTACCAACCAGCGTTATATAGAAAAAATACCATGTAGTTTTTAAAAAACATTTTCTTCTTCCAAAACACGGCTAACTTGGATTATTGATATGAGCAGAAGACCGATTTTGAATCGGTCGGCAAGGGTAAACAAAACATTTCCCCCAAATGGAACTGTGTATTCTAGAATCGCGCAACTCGCGAATAAAAACTAAAATTTTCGAAATTTGACAACGCAGTTTGATAATTTCCACACATTTGTCACACATATACATTAGCGAATGGGTCAGCATGGCATACAAACTCCGAAGATTCAATTGAATTCCATTATTTATTCGTTTACTTCCCAAAATATACAATTAAATAGCGAAATAATATGAGCAGCAAAACAAACGATTTTTCATATCCGGACGCGTTCTCATGAAAGTTGGACCCAGGTATGGATCATTCTCTTCGAAACGAGATATGGATCATCTTCTCAAGGAATAAAATGAACGCCTCGAAAAATGTGACTTCAACAATGATAAAGCGATACATTTTTTCACAAAGATTTCTTTCCGGGTCGGTTTGTGGATGTTGTGCCTCTGTGAATCGATTTTTAAATTTAGCCTGATCAGTTTTATTCGCCCAGTATGAAAAGAAAACTGATATAGTAGTGTGCTAAAAATAGGAAAAGTGTAGTGCCTGGGTACAGTGCCTGGTCAGTTCTGTGGATGCAAACTACACGAAATAGGGTATTATCTTTCAGCCAATCAGAATGCAAGGAAGACACGTGAGATATAATATTTTATAATAACATACCTGAAAGGGGTATATTCTTAAACGGCGATTTCGGACCCAACAACAAACCTTCACCGATCGGTTCCACATTCTCTCCGGTCTTCATGTAGAAACGTTAGAAGATCAACTTACAATTTTATTGACAAATGTATGGTTCAGTAAACAGAGTTATTATTGAATGAAACATCCCAAGGCGTGACTTATTAACAGGTGAGTGTATCTCTAATTAGCATAAGAATCATATATTGAAAACATACTTCCGTGTTTGAACACAGATATCAAAATGAATGATGCATCAGATTCAAGTTGTTGTTTTTTCAATTTAATATGTCCTATAACTACATTTCCTAATACTTTCGATTTCAAGACGGTCACAACTCCACCGTCAGAAGAAGGAAAAAGATATGATTTTTCATAATATCCTTGTCGATAGCTTTAATTTGATAGGTCACACGACCACCTTCTCAAAACGTTCGATTTTCTGATGGATGTGACCCCCCACCCTCACGGCGAGGGTTGAAAATGTCATTTTCGTAATGTATTCATCACGCCCTTCAAATCAGTACCTCACATGCTTGGATTTGTAAAAAGGAAGACGTTTCTCGGCTCTGGTCGTGACCCCACCCCCACGACGAGGGTTAAAATTACGATCTTCTTAATCCACTCGTCGATACCTTTAATTTGATATGTCACATGACCACTTTCTCGAAACTTTCGATTTTCTGATGGGTGCGACCGCCACCCCACGTAAAATGAAAAATGCCATTTTTGTAATGTATTCAACGAACCTTCATATTAGTACCTCACATGCCTGGATTTGTAAAAAGGAAGACGTTTTTCGGCCCTGGTCGTGACCCCACCCCACGACGTGAGTTAAAAATACGATCTTCTTAATCCACTCGTCGATACCTTCAATTTGATAGGTCACATGTCCACCTTCTCGAAACTTCCGATTTTCTGATGGACGCGACCCCCACCCCCACGTAAAATGAAATATGCCATTTTTGTAATGTATTCATCGAGCTCTTCATATTAGTAACTCACAGGTCTGGATTTGTAAAAAGGAAGACGTTTTTCTTCTCTGGTCGTGACCCCACCTCACGACGAGGGTTAAAATTACGATCTTCTTAATCCACTCGTCGATACCTTCAATTTGATAGGTCACATGACCACCTTCTCGAAACTTTCGATTTTCTGATGGGTGCGACCCCCACCCCCACGTAAAATGAAAAAAATGTCATTTTCGTAATGTATTCATCGAGTCCTTCATATTTAGTACCTCACATGTCTGGATTTGTAAAAAAGAAGACGTTTTTCGGCTCTGGTCGTGTCCCCACCCCTTCGACGAGGGTTAAAATTGCGATTTTCTTAATCCACTCGTCGATACCTTCAGTTTGATAGGTCACATGACCACCTTCTCCAAACTTCCGATTTTTTGTTGGGCGCGACCCCCCACCCCCACGACGAGGGTTAAAAATGTTATTTTTCGTAATCTCCTGGAATAATCCGGTGATAAGAATCGAATAGGACTTCTTTGTAATAAGGGGAGATAACTTTGTATGATTAAGTTCAGGTTATGAGAATCAAGCAATCTGATTGGTTAATTAGCGTCAGGATCGTGAAGTGATTGGGTGATTACTTATTTCAAGCTCTTCGAGCTTTTGGTTTTTGGAGTACATTGTTCTGACCATTTCATCCGCGTTATTATACGACCAGGTGGCAACGAATGCCCACGACGCCCTCACGATTTTTCATTTGTTTATTTTTTTGTTCCCGTCCCAGAACTCTTCACCGTTCGTCAACGATCGATCGCGCGGTCTAGGACGCGATGACAAACGTCGAAAATTTCATCGATTCTAGTTTTTTCAACATCTTAATTTTTTATATTTTCTGAGTTGGAAACTCCGGTGTCCCCAGAAATCACCCCCCGTTCGTCAACGATCGATTGACCGTCTAACTCACGATGGCGAACGATCGAGGATTTCCAAACTCCGATTTCTTCTGAGTTGGAATCCGCAATCGTCCGTCAGCGAGTGGATTGCACCCACCACACTCTAGAACGCGACGATGAACGTTGGGAGAATTTCCGTCGATTCTGATTTTTTCGACATTTTAATGCTGAGTTGGAAACCCCACTGCGTTCGCCAACGACTGATTGAACCATCTAACTCACGATGGCGAACGTTGAGAAAATTTTAGGGTCGATTTCTTCCGCGCGGACTGAGTTGGAATCCCCACTCGTTCGCCAACGGCTGATTGAACCGTCTAACTCACGATGACCAACTTGTGTGGATTCCAACTCTGATGTACAAAACCGTGTATTTGTACATTTCTTGTCCATTTTAACACTGAACATGTACAAGTGAAAACGTGAGTTGGTATCCCCAATTTACACCTACTGCTGCCTACTGGCACACAGAACACGCTGGAACTCGGAGGACGATTTTGAGCCTTCGCCAGCTATTCAAATATTAAATGCGTTGCACGATATGTCCAAAATTCAGTTGAAATTTCGCTTTTATTTAAATGTAGTCCGTCAACGATTTCCGTTTCGCTCATATGTGCGGAATGGACTTCTATGCTAGAGGTCCCGAGTTTGATCCCCGTCCGGGAAGACCCGAGGTGTGTCCTTGGCATGGAACTTTATCCCAGTTGATATGGGAACTCGATGACGCCGTGCACTAAAGCGTACGGCACATCGATGGTGCACGTGTCTTCAACCGCTGTAACCCTGCTTGAGCTGTGCTTGAACAGAGTTAGAATGCTGTGGAGCTGACAGTTGCTCGTCGATGCTCGGTGGTTCTCTCCGGGTACTCTGGCTTCCCCCACCCGTAAGACTGTCAGGGACACGATTAGACACTGTGCATAAGTAAGTGCCCTTAAAATCCAATAAATAAATAAATATGTGTGGAACAGATTTTCATTTTCTACACGGTTTTGTGTTGCTGTAGATGGAGAACACTGTGGGCAGGCGTGTAATAAACCCTGTTTACCATATTATATCACCAATAAACGTCCAACCAATACCATTATTTCACAGTGTATACTTACGTTTAAACAATCAAATATTTCGTTTTCTTTACAAGCAGTTCGTTTGGATGTTTTGTGGAAAGCCGCTGTAAAATTTACGAGTGCACTGAACGAACGCAAAGATCTTCTCCTTAGTATATTACTACATCCTCTGCTTTGTATGTGAGTATTACACCAGCTGCACAACGAATTTCTGAAAAATCTGCCTCTAATGACAACCATGTTGGAATATTTTCCACATTCATGTTCAAGGTAATTTTGTATGGCGTTGTTCATCGACGGGTGCTCTGAAATGGTAAGTAACTCTTTGAAACTATTTTCTGCATTAACACTCGAAAATCTAAAGTTTTGTCCAAGAACTAGCTTGTTAAAATCAACTTTGTTGATCAGAAAATCCCGGGATTGATGGTCAAAGCATTGATAAGCGTCACTATACTTTTCAAAACATGGTATGGTTTTAGCGCTTTCCATTGGTCTAGTCGTAAGTACACACGGACGATTCTGAGCAAGTCTTTGAATTTTAACCATCAAATCATCTTCAAGGTTCAAGCTGTCATAAAAATGTTTACTACATCTTTCAATGTATACATTCCAAAATGGCAACTCTGCTTTCACTCCATGACATTCAGCACAATATGAGTTCTTGTATGATATTTTTAAATATTGATCGTACACGGGAACTAAACTCATCACATCGGACGAGTTTTGAAGCTCACATTGTTGTTTTAATGTAATGTCAGTAACCATACTTGGGCATGATGACACCATAAGCCATCCCAGGCCACTGACTGTGTTCTCACACGTTGACGTAACATACTTATTTTCTATTTCGATACGTCTAGAGGGCTCTATAGACTGAGGTTGTGCATCGTAACAACAGTTGTTATATATAGTACATTCATCGTCACAAGAACAGAAGCGTTGTGTTAAACACGAATCTCGTTCGGTGTTTTTCGTACACTGATCTAACTGATTGATTGCAAAATCCGTTTCATCACTGTCCAATTTGTACTCTTTAACTTGTTCAAAAAGGTCGCATATGAATTTAACGGGAAAGTGTCTTGCATCAGCACTAGAGCAGATTTGATCAACATTCCTAGCCTCATTAACACTGTTATTTATGTTCAGACTTCCATCCTCAGGGTATGATGGCGAAATATCGGTTCTTAACAGATCAGCAGATACGGACGATACGAAAAACACAGTTTTAGAAGAGCTTGAAGCGAACAAGTTTTCTCTCGCTTCTGTCGTCTGCCCGCTTGTATTGCTGCTAAACTCCCGACTGCGTTGCTCCATTGCTGAAATTGTGATATCTGTTTCATGTGCAGGGGGTTCAGCTGTTGTCGTTCCTTTTGGTATTAAAAACCTGTCACTGTTGGTCTGAGACAACCCTGCTTCATTAGCACGCGTTGTATGTTGTTTTCCGATAGCGGCAGTTTGTTTTTTCAGTTTCCAGTACAAGGACACAGTTCTCGTGCCAACTGGATAATCAGTACGTACCTCATCATGTTTAGGAGAGGCTTTATTGTCTTTCCAGGAACAGGAATTATTTGAGTTTCCACTGCATGGTTCACTTTGCTGCTGGCAAGAATGTGATATCAACACCGTCACTAGCTTCAACCAGACAACATTAGGTGAGATTTGTTTCATTTTTCTAGATGTTCTGGAGACCAAGCTGAAATTCAGAAAATAATTAGTTCTAATTAACGTGAAGAAGAAAGCTGCACACAATATATTTGTCCCGCATGTCCGTTTGTGCGTTTAAAACATTAAGAGCGTTGCGAAGATTTACTAACTGGGGGAACGTAAACATTATTTGTCCGGAGTGTGATGGCTCAAGTCCCGAGTGATTAATTTTCCCACAACATCATCAAGGTATGCCTTTATCGAAGACAGGCTTTGATGTTGTTGTCATTTCAGTCAGTCGGGATTAAAGTTCAAAGACTTCTTGAATATTTATGAGCTAATAAGCGAAAAATGGTTTTGCTGAGCCCATACAGCCGGAATAGGTAAGTACAGACCATCATTTGTGTAACCAAACAGCTTCCGATATTTTGTCACCATCTTTAAATCCACCTGTGTAGATCAGTTTTTATTACACATCCATTCAACTTTAAACCCTTTTATTTAAAGGAATAGCCGCTATGACATAAATGATTCTGTATTCAATGGGTGACTAGCAAGCTGGAATTTTTTTCCCAGCACCGTTCATACTAGTTCCTTTCCCATCGAGTCCTTAGTTACGCTTCGAAAAGTTTCAAATTTTCGTTATACAATTATCTACAGTCTGTCGCATAGTGTGAAAATGAAAACGTCCAAGACAAAATAAAGTCGGTTCAAAAAAATTAGTTAACCAAAAATACAATAATATTTTTAAAAAAAAAACCCCAGTCATTTCTAACCAGAACATTAACCCAGTCCCATGGCCGTCTCGTTTTTTTTATCCGTTACATCTAAATTGGTCAACTTTATTTCGGTAAATCTTCGTACATCTTGACATGCTTCGAACTTTTTTTAAAAATGTTTCTCCCAGCTGTTTTGCAAATCAGCATAAATTTGTACTTATATTTTCACTAACAGTAATAGCGACCAAATGGTTAGGCGTGAATGGGCACCAGCCGAAGAGAAACAGCTATACGAATTTCAACAAACACTGGTTCCGAAAAGGTTGTTTTGATATTTTATTGATCCATTGGATCAGTACAGCTTCAGTCAAAACAAACAGACTCTTCACCTTTGGGTTTAAACATCGGAATTAAAAAAAAATTGTTTATTTAAATGAATTTTAATGCATGGATTTTGTAATAAACACAGAACGCGATGTGTGTTTGGATCGATGGATGTTTTCCATAACTCGTTGCACTGCAAAAAATATCTCTTTAGAACCAAAACTGGTTCTAATCTTGTCCCTGAGATGGAACCAGTTCTGTTTAAATAGTTTTTATTTCAAATCAAATAAATTTACCAAGATTAGCATTCAATTTTAACAGAATATTACATGAAATGAAGTAGATTCAGCAGTAAACTGGGAGCTTATTCAACGCAGTCGTCAAACATTTTGAAACAAAGGAGATATGAACAGTTGGCATATCGAACCAGTTTTGGTTCTCTATAGAACCAAAACTGGTTCGATATGCCAACTGTTCATATCTCCTTTGCTTAATAATTATTTGAGACAACCTCGTATAAGCTCTAAACTTACTGCTGAAACCCCCTCAGTTTATATTTAATTCTGTTAATATTTATTGTTAATCTTTATAAATTTATTTGATTTGAAATAAATACTGTTTAAACAGAACTGGTTCCATCTCAGGGACAAGATTAGAACCAGTTTTGGTTCTAAAGAGAACCTATATTTTTTGCAGTGTGGAATGGCGTAATCATATTTCGCTCGAGCCTACGTTATGTAAAACGCCCAACGATTCAAACACACATCGAGTTCTGTCTGCATATGCTCTGAATGTAGACTTCATTTACTGCAACTAATTTGTGTCTTACTTGTTGAAGAAGCAAGGTCCAAAATAACAATAGTCTTTCTCAGATACCAAAAGGAATATTATGGTTCACTGTTCTGTTTGATCGGGTTTGATTTAAATGTGACGGACTCCATAATTATGAGGTTTCACTCTAATTCTCAATGGAAGAATGTGTTTCTGATTTCTGTTGAAGAAGTCATCAATTTGAGGATAAGACATAATTAAAAGGGGGCTTGATGGGTAAGAAAATAGCTTATTATGCCTCAAGTTTGTAACACCAGCCGTGATTGGTTAATTTGACACCTTCTAAAAGTCATAGTACTGGAGTTTTGGGCCAAAACACGGGTACTACCGGAACGTTTTTCCCTGGAGACAAGAGAACGAAAAGAAAATGTAAGCGCCACTTCCATTGATCAGCGTCGATTGGAATTTCTCAACACCAAACGCTGGCTCCGTGCCCGTTTAACTTTTTTCAACGCCAGTAGACACAAACTTACCAACAAATATATCATCTTCAGTGGGTATGTTTTCAATTTTAACTGCAAACAATGAATTCAAAAGAATCAGAAATATTAAAAAACTCACTCACGTGTTGTTGTTCACCACTTCAGTGAATCCTGAATATGAGTCTCAGTTATGACTTCAATCAATTATATTTAAGAAATAACTGTTGTTTTCCTTCGGTTTATGCGATATAAACCGAAAATTTTCAGCACAAGCTTCACAACAAACATTAACAATGAATTATAACATGAACAGCATGATGCAGTTGTAAACATTGGCATTTGTTGATATAGAAACTCCTAAAACGACGGCACTTGTGACAATTCATTTTTGAAGAGACGTCATTCGTTCGAAATGACGTCATGTTTTTGGATTCGACTACATTGTTATTACAAGATTGATGGCATGTTGCAGTGAACGCTTAACAATGAAAGTCATATTTTGTTCGGCATAATAAAATAATTAGAACGTTTCTTTTCATGTTCTATCGGTCGATAGTACCTGAGTTTGTGTGATTTCTGAAATAAAACCTTCAGCAGCTTCGCTGCTTCAGGTTTTATTTCAGAAATCACACAAACTCAGGTACTATCGACCGATAGAACACGAAAAGGAACGTTCTAATATTATATTAGAAACATATTGCAGATATAGCTTCTTTCTGAACATCTCAAGAGAAGGCTACCCCGCTTCAACGAGCATCAAATCTAATGGAGATGTTCAAAATGTGCCCAGGCTAATTCTAATTCCACTATTATGGAGAACATCAAGTGGTTTGAGGTAGAAGTTTCTCACAGAACCGTTAACCACACCACCATAATCTAATTTTGATCTAACAATTAATCTACAGATGGTTTAATGTAGGCGACACCAACTACCTCCAGAAGGTTGAGAGCTCTTTTATATTCGATCATCTGTCTGTTATCTGAGAAGTGGACTTCATTTTATTGTTAACACATAAGTTCAAGCCGTGGGGGCATGGTGGCGTTGTGTACTAAGGCGTACTGCGCGTCGATGGTGCACTTGTCTTCAACCAATTCTAACCCTGCTTGTGCGGAGTTACTACGTTGGGGAGTGAAAGTTGCTCGAAGTTGCACGGTGGTTCTCTCCGGGTACCCCGGCTTCCTCCACCCGTAAAACTGTCCGGCACGAGGAGACACTGTGTGTCGAAAGTGTCGTCGTTAAACTCCAATAAATAAGTAAGCTAAAGAATTTCACTTCTTTATCCAAGGTAACGGCCAAAACCGGCCAGCGCTATTCTCAAAAATCGCCAATTAATTTCTATTATTTTTTCATTTTTTGTCTCAAAAACATAGGTTATGACCCCTCATTGGAACGAGCTCGTCGAGCCCGTTCCAATGACGAGGGGTCATAACCTATGTTTTTGAGACAAAAAATGAAAAACAAATAGTTATTCATGAATTTTGTTTGCAACTATCGTCTGCTTTTCATGTTAGGTAAAGGGTTAAAACCTTTATACTACTCCCATTCATTTTCAACTGATCAAGATGATGCTTCCGGAGGTTACAGAAATGAACACAGTTCGTTTTAGTCTTGGAGAACCAGAAACCATTTTCTATAGTCCAGTTCTGAAATCTATCTAAACACAACTGAAATTTGAGCCCAATGGCATTTATGTTTTCTTTCGCTATAGCAGATTAGAAAGCCACCCACATGTCATGAAGGGTCCACTGTATTCTCAATTAGGTCAATGATGCCATTGATTTTCACGGAAAATGGATAACAACTAAAATAGAATCCCTCCAATACTTGCTCGTGAGAATTAAATAATATGGACTAGACAAGGACTTGAAATGGACGATCCCTTAAATTGTTTTAAATAAAAACAGCTATACCACCATGCTGAAAAAGGTTTCTTAAAATCCTATACTTCAACGATAGAAAAAACATGACGACCAAATATTCGTTCTGGCGAATGAATTTCTGAGTCTTAGTCTTTAAGTCTAACCGAATGATCAACAGTACCTCTCTGGCTTGATTGTAGAATTGAACATTAGTAAGCACAATGTTCAATTAAAAAAACCCCAGACAAGCCGATCATTGATCATACTTTCCCTGGCTTTGTTCAGACAATTTGTCAATGCTAACCTTCAATGTAATACTCTGAACAGTCATACAAATTGGTACTAGATGTGCCGTCACTGTGTTGTGCACGATATTGAAGAAATAGCGCGCTGAGTAAGTGCACTTTCGTCCCTCTCAAACTGCACCATTAGCGCACCTTAATTCCTGTAGAAAAATAGCGTGTTCCAACTCTGTACAACTTTATACTAATAAATAGAGATCATTAACCCTTTCGCTGCTACAGGTCCATATTGAGTACAGAACCAACTGTTGACGGCCTGTGCGATAAGTCCGAACTCAGTACGGAGATACCACATACATATACAGGGAATGGATATCATAGCTCGTTGTTATTCTCAATAGAACGCATGTTATATGAAATGCAAACGACAGACGATATGGCATTATCCATTTCATCTCAACCATTTTTCGCGTCTATGTAAATTCCGAAATACCCGAGGCAACAACGAACTCAATAGTTCAAACTTCTCCCATCATATATAACTGTTTTTTGTTGTTCTGTGCCACACGGCGACAAAACAAAACAAAAATTATATAATGGCCTGTGGAGCAAAGTTTGGACTATATGGTCAGTCCATTAAATAGGAACTAAATTCAAGTCGACTAGACGTCTTTTCTTTTGAGATTTATGGAGTGTGGTTGGGAGTAGTTTTGGAAACATTGTTGAACTCCGTCAACGTTGTTCCAATATACAGTACGTGGAGAATGGATTGTAACAAAATCACCCGGAGAGTGGAGGTATCACCCAAAGTATCACTTTCAAATTCTGCACATATGGATAAAAATCACAAACAATGTTTCAGTCAATGGACCTCCGGGTTTAACCCGGAGGTCCATTAGATGGAACTTTGCTTGTGCTTGTTATAGTTTGCAACAAATCTGCAATTATTGCTTGGGTGGAATCGCCACTCCAGGGGTAATTTAGTGATAATACACTATCCACGTACTGTATAATAACAGTTTTAAATTTACAAATACGTGAACGTTATTGGCGCTTTCATTTTTTTCACTTTAACCCCATTCCCTCCAATATATAGTTCAGCACAGGATATTACCAAATTGCACAGCTGCGAAATGGTTAACATCATTTCGAACTTCTTCTGATAAGCATGTACATGTAATGACGTAAATATATATTAAAAGGCGACTGCATATACCGAATGAAGAGAGTGGATTGCTACTTAATCTCGGAGCTTTATATTCTCCACTGGAAAAATATTTATAACTGTTCATAACATCACAAAAAACACTTGCAAACCTTTATCACATGCACCCGGTGGACCATGTGATGAATGTTTGCAAGTGCTTTTTTGTCTCCCTTAGAAGTTGTAATTAATTAATGAGTGAAAAATATACCCCACCGCGATTTAGTAGTAATCCACCCTCCACACAATATAGTCTCAATATTTTCTTTATGTTTGATCGGTTCAGTTCGTGATTTGACCACCGATCTCGCTAATTGCGCATTGTATTTTGTACTGCACAGCGGAAATGTTCTTGTGAATTTCGGATTACTTCATTCTTCTGCAGTAAGAAGCTCATTAATTATCGAACATTTTCTACGCTAATTGTGACAGGACTTCTAGTTCCAACTGTAATACATTTGAGCCTTTGCTTTCCCGCTCCTTTTTGCACTTCAACGAACTCATCCCTATTTTTCAGACGGCGAATGTTTTGAAAATGGTTATCTTTATTTTATTAATCAGTTTCCAAAGTTTTGTTTAAAGAGTGTGGTGGTTAAGTTTTGAGACATAATTTCCAGAAGAAAGGTTCTTTTTTATAAGTGGTCTTGTTCTCGTATCACCTATACGCAGTTTGTCCAAATTATTTGTTATTGGTGACTTATTAAATTAGAAATTTCAGTTCTGTTGCGATCCTTTATAGCCTGTTTGCAATCATTGTCGAAGAAAAGTGTGGTGGAACGTTTTGAATTGCAGTTCCTTAGTAAAATGTTTTATTTTGTCAGTACATTCCTGAAAAGCCTCCAGTGTGAGGCGTTAGCAACAAATCGACAAGAAAGTGTCGTAGTCGGCCTTTCTGAAACACCATTGGGGCATTCTCTCTTCACCCACCGGAACTATACTTTCCAACGCAATTGGAAAGTGGCGAATCCTTCACAAGTAATCTTCAACGTTCAAAGAAAAGTCAAGAAGACAGAAGGACGTGCAAAGTTAGAATGTTTGAGGTATACGAACAAGATGCAGGATGCAAGAAAATGTCTGACACATTATTGAACAACGATAAGTATTTTGTAATAATCCCTTCCACTCTTTTAGGGCTGTCACGATTTTTAAATTTAGGAATCGATTAATCGTCGCAAATAATCGATAATAATCGATTAATTGTACCTAGATGACCCCCACCCCTCTCCCTCTCTTTGAAGTCGATAAAAATGAAGTTCAAGTCAGCTGACCTACCTCAAGTAAACAACGAAGACGATCAACTTTTAGGAACATTCAAAGCTTTGATGTTCTGAACTTTTGAACCGTCAGTGTAATAATCAAGACCGGTCGGCAGTTGCGATCTTCGCAACTGCCGACCGGTCTTGATTATTACACTGACGGTTCAAAGATTCAGAACATCAAAGCTTTGATGAATGTACCTGGAAGACAAATGCTTCCAAGGGCTTCTTGGGGTTTAACATCGATGTTCTTAAGTCAATACCTTTAGAAACAATAGTTTTTTCATCAAATTTTCTTTTAATTATTAAACATCTAAAATGGGGTACAATTTACCGATTATTCGACAACGAAAAATACTAATCGATTTCGCCGTGACCGATCAACAATCGATTAATAGATTGATCGTGACAGCCCTACACTCTTTTACCCTTGTTTTCTGCAGGAAACACACCAGAAGAGGATCAGGTGCTCAGAAATCACCCAACAAAACATAAGTAGTTGGGAACTGATGAATCAGTTGCCCAAGATCATTCAGCTAATGGGTTTTATTTGGTGAAATGCAAATTAAACATGATGTAACAGTGTTGTTTGACGTTATGCGTACTGCCACTGTCTGTAAATATTTTTATATACGTACAGTACTGTGTATAATGTCATTCCGAACCAAGAGAGACCTTCCAAGAACATATTGATCATTTTGACCATTTCACTGTAGCACAATTTGGTGATATCATGCACAGAACCATATTTAACGGAAATAGGTTAAAGCGAAAAAACTGGTACGTCTGGAAACTACTCTTACATGTAACTGTTAAATTTTTAGTACATATTTCAGCATTATGCAGCAATCTTATAAGGAACACAGCGTTGATAGGATTAAGTAATGATATTACCTGTTTCCATAAATGCCCCCAACCCCACCCCAGCACCCACACTCCAAACATATCATTAGAAAATACGTTTGTATGATGACTCGAAAGAAGGCAGACCAATAGGCGCTAACCTCAGGTGGGAAAAGTCTTGGACCAAGTCTCTAACCAGCTGAAGTTATCTCCCATTGAACTGACTTTTTTTCGAGTCATACAAACTTTTGGAGAACATCACGAACGATTACTCTAATTGCTTTATTCATATTTGCGTTTCGAAAACACCAAAACGCTAACACTAATTGGCAGCTCATCGCGTAGTCCAAACATGGCTCAACAGGCCATTATATATTTTTTCTTTGTTTTGCTATCCAGTGGCATTTATAATTTCATTTTTTTTTCGGGGGGGGGGGGGGGGGTGGGGGAGGGGTATTCCATAAAAAGCGAATACTAATGGAACAAAATGATGCGCAATTTGGTAATATCCTATGCTGAACCATATTTGACGGAAATAGGTTAAAACGAAAAAAATTAAAAACGCCCGGAAACGGCTCTTACACCTAACTTTAAAATCGTTAGTCCACATTTCAACATTATGCAGCAATCTCATAATGAACACAGCGTTGAAAGGGCTAAGTACTGCCGTTAACTGTTTACATAAATACCCCCAACCCCGCCAAAACACCCACACTCCAAACATATCATTAGAGAAGACGTTTTTATGACTCGAAAAAAGTCAGTCCAAGTCTCTTACCATCTGAAGTTAGCTCCTATTGGACTGAATTTCTCCGAGTCATACAAATGTTTAGAGAACATCACGAACGGTAACTCTAATTGTTTCAGACCAATAGGCGCTAACCTCAGGTGGGAAAAGTCTGCGACCAAATCTCTTACAACCTGAAGTTAGCTCACATTGAACTGACTTTGTTTTCGAGTCATACAAACTTTTTCATCCCTAAAACCTCTACGAAATCCAAAACGTTTCACCAAACCAGGGTTTGACAATGAATGTAAACGGGCTATCAAAAATCGCACCCTCAATAAAAAAATAACCCTCAGAACAGTCTGCAAAGTCAGGTGCTATGTTGAATGGAACACAGTCTCCTGGCATTTATTTTAGTAACATTTGTATTGTAAATGACTTTCATTGGGAATTTGTGTACTGTTATTTGAAACCGTTACGAGTTTCCCAGTTAATTTAAATAAATGCATTTGAGAAGCAGGATAATTGGATAACTAATAGTAACCGTTGCTTGATATAAAAGTAACAGTCATAGTTGAAAATAAATCGCATATAGGTAGGTATGTGCGGTCGAATTGGTTAATAAAAACACGCAAACATTCGTTTTATATTTCATTTTCAGATTTCCAAAAAATATGATTTATGAATGAACTACCCGTTCAAATGGGTTGTGATAATTTTGAATATAATGGGGGAAAAATTGTGATTCACGATTTTGTTAGGCAGGTTGTGAAAGGTTTTTCTTTTTTTTTTGGTAAAATAAATCTGTGAAAATTGACACTTCGACATTTGATTTGTCCCAGAGACGTTTCATCCTGAGACGTTTCACCCACGAGGCGTTTCGTCCTTTATCATAATTTTCACGTTTCACTTAAAAACAAACATTCAAACCCCACTCCATTTATGACCCAACACCCCTACGGCGAAAAACCAATATATTTGCGAAATTTTGCGTGGTCCACCAGGCGTTTGGGTGGGGGGTCGAATTACCACAACCTCTCGGGGAGAAAATAAAAAGAAAAAAAAAAAGACCGCCCGCCCGCATGCTTTTCTGGAAAAAATGGTTTGAGAAACAGACAATCAACTTTGTATGGTCTTATTAATTTTTTCTATTATTCATTTTTTAATATATATAATTTTTTTATTTTTTTTTAAAGAAAAGGAACAAAAAATGCAACGAATTATACTTTATAATATTTATTTGTTTTGGCTAGAGTTACTTTTTCCTCGAACCTAACCCGTATCCTGACCCCTGATGATCTCATCATAAACCTCGGATGAGTTGTTATACAGAGTTACTTCCCTCGAACCTATCCTGATGACTTCATAATAAACCTTGGTGTTACAGAGTTACTTCCCTCGAACCTGTTACTTCGTCCTCGAACCTATCACATATCGTAACCCTTGATGACCTCATAATAAACCTAGGATGAGTTATTACTTCCCTCGAACCTACCCTGACGTCTTCATAGTAAACCTTGGTACTACAAAGCTACTTCTCTCGAACCTATGGATGATAGAGTTACTTCACTTATACCTCACCTGTATCATGACTCCTGATGACCTAATAATAACCTCGGTGTTACAGTGTTACTTCCCTTGAACCTACGAATGATAGAGTTACTTCCCAGGAACCCAACCTGTATCATGACCCTGATGACCTCATAATAAACCTCTAGCTATGGTGTTACAGAGTTACTATCCTTGAACCTACAGATGAGTTGTTACTTCCTTGAACCTAACCTGTATCATGACCCCTGATGGTCTCAACGAAGCCTCTAATGTACTCATCATGACATCTGCTGTACTCATAATTCACCTCTACCTACGGTGTTACAGAGTTACTTCCCTTGAACCGGACCATTTTGACGGATGACAGAGTTACTTCCCTTGCACCTAACCCATATCATGACCTCTGATGACCTCATAATAAACCTCTACCTATGGTGTTACAGAGTTACTTCTCTCGAACGTACGGATGAGTTGTTACAGAGTTACTTCCCTTGAACCTAATCATTTGACGGATGAGTTGAGAGTTACTTCCCCGAATCTACGGATGATAGCGTTACTTCCCTTAAACCTCACCTGTATCATGACTCCTGATGATCTAATAATAAACCTTGGTGTTATAGTGTTACTTCCTTGAACCTATGGATGACAGAGTTACCTCCCTTGAACCTAATCCATATTCTGACTCCTGATGACCTCATAATAAACCTCGGATTAGTTGCTATACAGAGTTACTTCCCTCGAACCTAACCGTTTGAACGCATGAGTTGTTACTGAGTTACTTCCTTGAAAATAACCTAAAACCTGGAGGTTTTTTCAAACACTTCTTAATATGGTGAATCGAATTTTAATTTTTGTTTCAACGGATGAGTTGTTAGAGTTACTTCTCTCGAACCTAACCTAAAAATTTTTTTTTTTCAAGCACTTCTTAGTATGGTGCATCGAATTTTAAATTTGTTTGGATGAATGAGTTGTTACAGAGTTACTTCCCTCGAACCTAATCATTTGATGAACCTAACCTGTATCATGACTCCTGAGGACCTCATAGTAAACCTCTACCTATGGATGAGGTGTTACAGAGTTAATTCCCTCGAACATAACCGTTTGACGGATGAGTTATTACGAAGTTACTTCCCTTGAACCTAACCTGTATCATCACCTCTGATATACTCATAATAAACCTCTACTTTGGGATGAGTTGTTATCGAGTTACTTCCCTTAAACCTAACCTGTATCACGACCCTTGATGACCTCATAATACACCTCTACCTACGGATGAACGAAGTTACTTCCCTTGAACCTAACCTGTATCATGACCTCATAGGTCTCGTTTCCTATTAAAAGGTCATTTCCGAGGTTATTGGATATCCTCAGCCAAATGGCTATTTTGGGCTATAGTTTTAGTTTATGGTGGTCTGGATTTAGTAAATAATTCTCATTAATGGTGATATGGCTAAAATAATCTGTTGATGGTCTTGATTCAAACTGTGTATTGTCAAGTGCATTTCAATTGGGGGTCAAGGTCACATGGAAGTGTTAAATGACTAACCCAGACCTGTTTGGGACCTGACAATTTGCAGTTTAGAAATGAGACAATTTTTGTGTAAATTTGCTTTGAGAAAGCCTTCTGAAAAAATGAATAAGAAACCCATATGTTTTTTATTTGTCAGAATGATCATGTTATGCTGTAAAATCCTCAGTGGAGGAATGAGGAATTCCTACAACACAGTTTTATCACTATCGATGTACGAAAATTGGAGATTTATCCCCAAAATGAGAAAATTTTGACCATTTTGAGCCATTTTTTTAACCATCAACTGTGTCATTCGGCTGAGTGTATTTGAGTGATATTGTAAGATTTTTGTTGTGTACAGTTGTCTCCAGAAAGGGCCATATTCACACCTTCCAGAAACTATATACATTGTGAGTATTGTGAATAGGGGAGGTAATTTAAATGCGAAATATCCTCAACAGTGTTAATCAGAAGCTGAACATTTCTTGAAAAGCCGACATTTTCACCTGGATAACTGTAACGAGACCTTAAGTAGAAAACAGTGTTTGCTTTAATTGCAATTTCTGGCCTCCAATCTCCATAGCAACCAACTGTATTAGTGGGAATATGTTGCAGGATAACTAAAAGAAATATTAAAACATATTTTTCTTTTTTCAGTTGTACCCTGTACAGATATAATTTCCTGGAAAGTTCTCCCTCTTGAGGTATTTCAAGTCCAGTAATGGTGTTATCAAGATAATTATGTAGGTTTCTTAACACAATTTTATTTGAAAATGCTGTTTACTGGTACAGTTATATGGATAACTCTTTCTAAGAACTTTCCAGGGAATTATCAGAGTGTCGTCTGATTAGTAGAGATAATTTGGGACTGAATATTCTTAATCGTTACATTTACACAGCTCTTTTCAAATAGCATATACTTCAAATGTCAGTCTTTTGGATCAGGTCAGGAACTGAAATGGGTCTATTTGTAACCCTTTAGCAAACACAATGTATGCTATGCAGGAAAATGAGGTTACAAGAGATTTATAGAATTTTTTCTTTTATGATCATTATATTATAATTGATAGAATCAGTGAATGATGCTTAGCCAAATGAGGAAAGTGAGTTGATAATGCTGTGGAAAAGAGTGGGTGGGTGGGGACTGAAATATGCATTTTGAGGGAGGATGCAGTTTACAAGTGAATATAATTTCTGGTTTTGTTTTAATTTTATCAGTAATATGTGATCCTGATGTAGCTTTTGGTGCTGAAAGTGACTGTGCACATCAAAAATAAATAATCCATCACATATTGGTTTAGTTTGATCATTGGCCAATATACCAACACAGCTGCCTTGATAGCTATTGTTCATGGTGATACAGCTGTGCATCCACCTAAATTGAAATCTAATTTCCTCCTCTCAAGTTAAAGCATACTGCTTTGGTAAAATAGGGGAACCACTGGTGTTACATGCTTTCACCTAATGCAAAGTTTACTCTACAGAGCTTTTATCAGAGTCAGAAATGTGAAAGAACGGGCCTTCTCTCACTGAGAATTACTGCGTAAAGAAACGTAAAGAAACTGGCAGTCAGAGTGCTCGGTCTGCCGCTATCCATGGGGTTTAAGGGCACTAAGTTAACATTCTTTTCATATGTGCCATACATCATTTTTCTTAGAATTAAATACAGATGCACATTTACTGTTTCTGAGAATGTGAAGAATTTTTTATTTTTCATTTAAGGTCTCGTTTCCTATTAAAGGTCATTTTCTAAGGTTATTGGATATCCTCAGCCAAATGACTATTTTGGGCTATAGTTTTAGTTTATGGTGGTGTGGATTTAGTAAATAATTCTCATTAATGGTGATATGGCTAAAATAATCTGTTGATGGTCTTGATTCAAACTGTGTATTGTCAAGTGCATTTCAATTGGGGGTCAAGGTCGCATGGAAGTGTTAAATGACTAACCCAGACCTGTTTGGGACCTGACAATTTGCAGTTTACAAATGGGAAAATTTTTGTGTAAATTTGCTTTGAGAAAGCCTTCTGAAAAAATGAATAAGAAACCCATATGTTTTTTATTTGTCAGAATGATCATGTTATGCTGTAAAATCCTCAGTGGAGGAATGAGGAATTCCTATAACACAGTTTTATCACTATCGATGTACGAAAATTGGAGATTTATCCCCAAAATGAGAAAATTTTGACCATTTTGAGCCATTTTTTTTAACCATCAACTGTGTCATTCGGCTGAGTGTATTTGAGTGATATTGTAAGATTTTTGTTGTGTACAGTTGTCTCCAGAAAGGGACATATTCACACCTTCCAGAAACTATATACATTGTGAGTATTGTGAATAGGGGAGGTAATTTAAATGCGAAATATCCTCGGCCGTGTTAATCAGAAGCTGAAAATTTCTTGAAAAGCCGACATTTTCACCTGAATAACTGTAACGGGACCATAATAAACCTACGGATGACAGAGTTACTTCCCTTTGAACCTAACCATTTGGTGGATGAGTTGTTGCAGAGTTACGTCATTTGAACCTAACCATTTGACAAGGTTTTTTTTAATTTTGTTTTAAACTGAACCCTAAATATCACAGAGGTCGCAGGTACTCCTGGAAGTCGAGCATTATTCCTGAGTAATAAAGGTGGACTCCTAAAATAATTTTACGAACTTCTGATGAATATATATATATTACAAGTTTATTTTCACTTTTTAAACAATCACTCCATTCTCAAAATACTATTCACAAATCAGTCTCAATATATTACATGTCACTTGTTAAACCCTGAAAAATAGAATTAATTAAAACAACATAAGCACCTATAAGTACACATATCATGGAGGATAACCCTTTAACAAAAAAAAAGGTAAAGTAATCGATTCATTGTTGATCTGATTGCAATGCGCTCAGGGTTTCAACGCCGATCACATTGCAAGAAGAGCAACAATTAAAAGAAACGAAAATATAAGTAATTTAAATAATCTTACCATTTCGAAAAGACTTAGGTTCTCAAAAAGAAACTCCAATGATCAGACAAAATGTCAACATCCTCCATGACAGGTACTTTTGCTAACTTTGAATGTCAAACCGAGATTCCCCAAAACAAAAGAATTTCCAGCCAGAACTACCAACAAGCTTACTACCAGAGAACAGTGAACTCACAATGAGTAACCCTTCAACCGACAAGATCCAAGAAGCATTAAGCTGACGTGCGCAAGAAAGCTGTACCTATAATAAATAAACATTAGTAGATCAGGCTGTAAATAAAATATTAAATTAGTTACCACAAAAAAATAGAATTTGCTCACTACCACATTCTCCCCCTCCTAAAAAAAAATGGCGTCCTCTTCATTTAGTGTCGTACCAAATGATATATTCCCCTAAAAAGAAATTGAAAAACAAAACCATTAGCAATATCCTGGAAAGAAAACTACAAAAGTTACTTCTGGAAAGAGAAGAAAATTCAATATTGCTTATTTTTTCTGTGGTACTATCATTTGTATCACACCTGAAATGACATAAATCATAAAAAAAAATTCGATCAGCAGAACTGAAATATAAATTAACAAGTATGTACATCATGTAATTGCAATTTATCACAGTATTTTAAAGTCAAAAGAATCACTTACATTCCTAGGTCAACAATGAGCTGCTACACATGTATACTCTGAGCAGGAGAGTATTGCCTGTAATGAAATGGTGACATGTCCATGGTTAATGAACGTACACTTGCCAGCCTTGTCCCAAGAGAAGGCAGCAGTGCGAACCGCCCTCTCATTTAAAGAGACACTGCAACATGAATGTATGATCATTAACTCCAAAAGTGTTCGCTTCACAAAAAGAAAGGCAGCGATGCAAACCGCCCTGCCGATGAAGCGACACCGCCCAAACAGAATAAAGATCCAGAATACAACATGTGCAACAGCCGACCACTGATCTATACCTTAAGTTAAACTCTTACAGCCAAAATATCACAGTCTTTAGCTTTTTCAAACACAAATCTGACTTCATTGTTAATTTATTTATTCATCTTTCTAAAAAAAAAAAAAAAAAATGATACCAAATTATCCGCTTCTTTTCCCACTTCACTGTTAGAACAAATGAAGTCCTTTTAGGAAAACAAAAAAAAAAAAAAAAAAAATCCTGCAAAGTGAAATTGGTATATTCAAACAAACCTGTAATTTCTTGCTGCAATTAAATGAAATTTAAAACAAATAAATAGTTGATACTATATTACAATTAAAATACCATTATTCTAGAATTGAACTGAAAATTGCATGCAGCGTATCAGGTGACATACCTGAAAGTACCTGTTTATTTGTGAGTCTTTTCAGCAATTCTGTCTTATCAATATACGAGGATTTCTGAACAGGCTCCTCAACATTGGAAATCTGGCTTAACACATAATCACCACTTTGAAGCCAGGATGGAGGTTGTCTACTACGTTGTGATCTGCGTGGTGTTGGTATAGGGTGTTCAACAGAAACAGAAGCTTCTGTAGGTACAACACCCGAAACATTCATTGGAACTACACTTCCAGTACCAATACCTGTTGCATTTACTTCAAGTCCTCCATGGTCTTGAACAGCAATATTATCACCTGATAATATGTCGGCACTTTGACGATTGAAATCCAAGTCATCACGTGAAGGGATTTGAAAAGCAATGCTACTATGAGGCACACTTTCTTCACTTACCTGTATGTCGGTATGGAGGTCGTCACCGCCAGAAGAATCTGCACCAGTCTCTACCTCCAAACGTTGATCGTCACCAAGCTGGGGTGAGACAAATCCTTCCTCAGTAGAAGTAGTTGGAAGTACTACTATAGCTTGAGGGATACCATGTAGTTCCAATTCCTCATCAGATGAAACACTCTCAGGCTTGGAAAAAGTTTTCTTCCCGATATGGCTTCGCTTGGTCGGAATTGGTTTCTTCTCTTCTGTTATACTGGCTGTTGGAATATCTTGTGATTCTGATGCATCAGAGGGTAAACTGTCCAGCTCCAATGGCAGAGAACCAATTGGCAAGAGATGATTCCGATGCAGAGTCTTTCTCAAGCCAGCCTCATTCTCTACAACAAAAACAGGGATATCAGTATTTGGTTGATCGATCGCAGTAAACACATCGTTATCAAAACGATCTGCCAACTTGTGTCGACCCTCAAAAGCTAAGCTTTTTACCAAAACTCTATCTCCTACCTTCACCGATGCACCACGAACCCTAAGATCATAACCTTCTTTCTGTTTCTCTTGAGCTTTTCTGGCAGCAGCAGAAGCAAGGTTGTAGGACGACGCAAGTCTCTCTCGAAGATCTGCAACATATTCTGGAACAGAACTTTCTGTAGAAGATTTTCCAAGTCCAAATAAAACATCAATTGGAAGTCGAGGCTCCCTACCAAACATGAGATAGAATGGAGTAAAACCAGTACTCTCATGTCTAGTACAATTGTAGGCATGGACTAACGGACCAACAAAACTCTTCCAATCCTTCTTCTGTTCTGGTTCCAATGTCCCAAGCATACTCAGTAGAGTTTGATTGAAACGTTCACAGAGGCCATTCCCCATTGGGTGGTAAGGTGTGGTTCTGGATTTTTGTATTCCACAAAGTTGGCAAAGTTCCTTTATCAATGTACTTTCAAAGTTACCACCCTGGTCCGAATGTAAACGGCGAGGAAATCCGTAGTGAATGATGAAATTGTTGAAGAGCACTTCAGCTGTGGTCTTAGCAGTCATGTTCTTGGTAGGATATGCCTGGGCATACTTCGTAAAATGGTCTGTAACCACAAGAACATACTGATAACCACCCTTTGATGTCTCTAAAGTGAGAAAATCCACACATAACAGCTCCAGGGGATGTGATGTTGTAATGGACACTAATGGTGCTCTCGAATTTGTTTGCGACTTTCGACGCAGACATCGTGGACAATTCTTGATCCATTTCTCCACAATGCCATCTATGCCAGGCCAATAAAATCTCTCCTTAATCAATGATATTGTTCGTTCTCTTCCTGGATGGCCAATGTCATTGTGCAAACATGTCAGTACAGTTTTAACATGAGATGATGGCAAAACTAGTTGCTGATGAACTTGTGAATTAAAAACTGTTTCTCTATAAAGTACTACTCGGTGAAATTTGAACGTATTAAAATTCCGGTACATAGCTGAGTGTTCTTTTGTCATCGGTAAAGTTGAACGTCTTGGGCGTATCTGGTTCCGAGTGGCTGTCATCCAAGGACTTAAAACGGGATCATTTTCCTGTAATCTTCGCCAGTCTCTGGGAGTCATGTCATCAATGTCACAACCACTGAATTCTTCCAGAGAATCCAACACAGATGTTGAGCAACACATTGATTCAACAAATGGCTGTTGGGACTGAAGAGAATTACATATGGTCTTTACACTAGGTCCTTTAATCTTCTGTTCAACTGAAGTATTTGTTGAATATTCTGGTAATCGTGATAAACAATCAGCATCAGCATTAGATTTACCAGGTCGATAAAGGATTTCAAAATCGAATGCCCCTAATGCTGATAACCATCGCTGTGAAGTTGCATCCAGCTCAGCAGTTGATAATACGTACGTCAACGGGTTATTATCTGTAAATACAACAAACTTATGCATATACAAATAATCATAAAATTTATCTGTAACCGCCCATTTCAGAGCCAAAAACTCTAATTTGTGTGCTGGATATTTTTTTTCAGAATTATTAACACCTCTACTGGCATAAGCAATAACCCTATTTTGTCCATTTTGATTTATCAGTCGGTAGAGCACGAGACTCTTAATCTCGGGGTCGTGGGTTCGAGCCCCACGTTGGGCGCCATTATCACAGAGGTCGCAGGTACTCCTGGAAGTCGAGCATTATTCCTGAGTAATAAAGGTGGACTCCTAAAATAATTTTACGAACTTCTGATGAATATATATATATTACAAGTTTATTTTCACTTTTTAAACAATCACTCCATTCTCAAAATACTATTCACAAATCAGTCTCAATATATTACACGTCACTTGTTAAACCCTGAAAAATAGAATTAAAACAACATAAGCACCTATAAGTACACATATCATGGAGGATAACCCTTTAACAAAAAAAAAGGTAAAGTAATCGATTCATTGTTGATCTGATTGCAATGCGCTCAGGGTTTCAACGCCGATCACATTGCAAGAAGAGCAACAATTAAAAGAAACGAAAATATAAGTAATTTAAATAATCTTACCATTTCGAAAAGACTTAGGTTCTCAAAAAGAAACTCCAATGATCAGACAAAATGTCAACATCCTCCATGACAGGTACTTTTGCTAACTTTGAATGTCAAACCGAGATTCCCCAAAACAAAAGAATTTCCCGCCAGAACTACCAACAAGCTTACTACCAGAGAACAGTGAACTCACAATGAGTAACCCTTCAACCGACAAGATCCAAGAAGCATTAAGCTGACGCGCGCAAGAAAGCTGTACCTATAATAAATAAACATTAGTAGATCAGGCTGTAAATAAAATATTAAATTAGTTACCACAAAAAAATAGAATTTGCTCACTACCACATAAACGCAATCTTTAAAAAATCAGAAAAGAAATACTGCACAAGCGAATGCAAATTTCAGAGAACAATTCACACGATTTTCTATACTAATTTCTATTATCGACCATTCTTACGGAATGTTAGGAACAATTTATCGATCAGAGATCGTAAGATCGGACTATAAACTTTGTGATTACTGGCAGTTTTGTGAGGTCTCATCAGCTCTGGCATTTTATGTTTCCTTACCAAACGATATCAGGCTCATTGAATAACCTGAGTCCACTGAGTTCTCAAAATAAAACCTCAAGAGCTCGAGCTGTTACCCGAGCTTGGGAGCTTAATTAACCCTATAGGCTCACTTCGCAACACCATTCGGATGACGAGTGCAGGTTTATCTAGCAAGGGGATGATGACGAGGTCAAATTCGATGCGGTATAGTGCAAGTAGGAATTTAGAAGGAATTTACGATTTGTGTTGAATGCAATACAAATCGTAAATTTGTAATATTCAAGAGGTAGTGCAGTTCCAATACCGTATTGTATGATTAGTGTGGTGACGTTTAGAATACGGCGACAATCGTAGTTAGAAAATGAGTCGTTTTCGTTCGATATATTTGATTAATTGTTTTGAACGAATCTCCAGTCAACTTTCCACCAACAACCGTGTCTGATCAAGTAAAAAACGGGAGTCGTTCCCGAGATGTATTTCACCCGTTTAGCTTAAAAAGAGAATTGTTTTGGACAAATGGTATGCCAGCGTAAAAGCTTAATGTCTTGGCTGCTGTTGGATGACATAAATATCGCGACTACAAATTCATGAGTTTGTTTTTTTCTGCGAGTTTGAATAAGACAATCGAATTGTTCCAAGCTAGGACGTTGCGTACCTTTTCTCTCTTATATATGGAAAACAATACATAAATTTCTAAACAAAAACACGTCTGATACACTAATTTTCATGATGTGTGCATGTGTTGAACACCTGTGATGAATATCTCAGTAAACTGATGTAATGCTTCGCTAGCAGGTGGTTAGAAAAAGAGTTTTTTTCTCATTTTCATTCAGTCATACGCTGACACATTGTAAACACTGTTTTTTGTAGTTGTTGTATTTATATAACGCCACCTATCTTAAAATCTTTTAACTCCTGTTGTAAAAAACAAAACAAAAAGCAACTTTTTCACACGTGCGTTTAGACTGTTTACAAATCTTTTCTAACACGTGACAAATGGTTTTATTCGAATTTAGTCAAGGTTATACTCGTTTGGTTGTGTAATTCTTCTCGACGTGGGCATTTTTTCCTAAAAACAATAGTTTGGATTGACACTTTTTCGGAAATGGGGAAATAGTCTATCCTCCATATGTAGAAACGTTAGAAGATCAACTTATAATTTTTTATTGACAAATCTATGCTTCAGTAAACAGAGTTATTATTGAAGGAAACATCTTAAGGCGTGACTTGTTAACAAGTGAGTGCATCTCTAATTAGCATAACAATCATATATATTGAAAACATACTTCCAGGTTTTGAACACAGATATCAAAAATGAATGATGCATCAGATTCAAGTTGTTGTTTTTTTTAAAATTTAATATGTTCCATAACTACCTTTTCTTAATACTTTCGATTTCAAGATGGTCACAACTCCACTGTTAGAAGATGGGGAAAAATATGATTTTCATAATATCCTTGTCGATAGCTTTAATTTGATAGGTCACATGACTATCTTCTCGAAACTTTTGATTTTCAGACAGGTGTTAACCCCATCCCCACGGCGAGGGTTGAAAATGTCATTTTTGTAATGTATTCATCGAGCCCTTCATATCAGTACCTCACATGCTTGAATTTGTAAAAAGGAAGACGTTTTTCGGCTCTGGTCGTGACCCCATCCCACATAAAATGAAAAATGTCATTTTCGTAATGTATTCATCGAGCCTTCATATCAGTACCTCGCATGCCTGGATTTGTAAAAAGGAAGTCGTTTTCGGCTCTGGTCGTTACCCCACCCCACAACGAGGGTTAAAATTACAATCTTCTTAATTCACTCGTTGATACCTTCAGTTTGATATGTCACGTGACCACCTTCTCGAAACTTTCGATTTTACTGATGGGAGTGACCCCCACCCCCACATAAAATGAAAAACGTAATTTTTGTAATGTATTCATCGAGCCCTTCATATTAATACCTCACATACCTGGATTTGTAAAAACGAAGACGTTTCTCGGCTTTGTTCGTGACCCCACCCCACGATGAGGGTTAAAATTACGATCTTCTTAATCCACTCGTCGAGACCTTCAATTTGATAGGTCACGTGACCACCTTCTCGAAACTATCGATTTTTTTCTGATGGGCGTGACCCCAACCCCCACATAAAATGGAAAACGTCATTTCTGTAATGTATTCATCGAGCCCTTCATATTAATACCTCACATACCTGGATTTGTAAAAAGGAGGACGTTGTTCGCCTCTGGTCGTGACCCCACCCCACGACGAGGGTTAAAATTACGATCTTCTTAATCCACTCGTCGAAGCCTTCAATTTGATAGGTCACGTGACCACCTTCTCGAAACTTTTGATTTTTCTGAGGGGCGTGACCCTCACCCCCACGACGAGGGGAGATAACTTTGTATGATTAAGTTCAGGTTATGAGAATCAAGCAATCTGATTGGTTAATTAGCGTTAGGAACGTGAAGTGATTGGGTGATTACTTATTTCAAGCTCTTCAAGCTTTGGTGTTTGGTATACATTGCTCTAGCCATTATATCCACGTTATTAAACGATCAGGTGATAACGAATGTCACGATACCCTCACGATTTTTCATTTGTTTTTTGTTCCCATCCCAGAAATCCGCACTAGTTGGTCATCGTGGTCTACACGGTCCAATCGACCTTTGGCGAACGCAGAGAAAAGGTTTTAAGATCGATTTTTCCTGTCTCATGTTTTTAAATGCACTTATTGTATCACAAATACACCTTTAGGTATCCCCACCTGGGATACCTAAAGGTGTATTTGTGATACAATAAGTGCATTTGTTCATCCCATCGATCATCTTAGTATAATATCAACAAGGAGTTTGTCCAAAGTCATAAAACGCTAGGTTTAAATATAGGAAATTGTATCTTGCAGAGTCAGCTCTAGGAGCCGATTCCTATGATGTAAAATCCTTTATTTTCATTACCTATGTGTGGTAACTCAATGTGTAGTTACTGTATTCTAGGTGATACCAAGTAATTTAACCTGGTTATTTATTCCCACCTAGAAATTAATTCATTAAATAGAAGCTCTGGGAGCTTAATCACTGTGAAAGCTCTGGGAGCTTAGTTGTAAATATTTAATCAATCGATTGATGTTGCGATAATCTAAAAGAAATTACATGCAGTAAACATTTAAAAACAATCCTGAAACACAGGATATTATACATCCTGATGTGAGCTCTCAGAGCTCATATCAAAATTTATAGATATCCTCTGTTTCCATATTTATCCTAATGTGACTGATGGATGTTGTCATGACGAGGGGCTATTCGTTTACACGTGATGTCGATAGTACAGTCTCATTAACTGTTAAGTATTGTCATTGTGTGTTTGTTTTGTACCTAAAAATGGACTTGTATCAATAAAACAAATTCTATTTTTTTTACTCTAAATAAATCATTAGCTTTAGTATGTGGTTTTTCTTTCATAAAATTGTAGATAAATAATCTACTGGTGTCGGTCTCCTGACAAGTTCACATTTTCTGGTGTACTCGGTAATTTGTATTTGCAAATTCAGGTTTGTTTACCTACAAAGGGATAGTATTGGCCTTCCACCTTGATCAATAAAGTAGGGAATCCTGCTACAAGGTCGACCGCTGATATGCTTCCTGATTTGTTGGCTGAATAATTAAATAAATCTAAACTTGAGATTACCACCACCAGAAGATGTTAACTATTTGTTGCAAGTGTTTTGATGGATGTCGGTTCCAATGAAGGTCAGGAATGAGAACTGGAACAAAGTACTTGAGGGGTGTACTCAACAGAGTTGTTTCCCTTAATTTGTTCCAACACTCATTTTGACTGGAGTTATTTCCCTTGATCTGATTTGACATTCATCAGTTTATAAGAATTCTTTTAGGAATGTCTCAGTCCCCTCAGGTTTTAGCTGTAGGAAATTGGATATGTTCTTTATAAGTTATCTGCTAATGGTAAATTGATGGTTCGGTTCAGGGAGGTAAAGGACGGTAGTCATTTACCTGTCTGTCTGAATCGCCAGTTTGCCATTGCATAACAATCAGTAGTGTCTTACATGTATAATGGTTAATTGGTGATCCAGTTCAAGGAGGTAAGGGGCAATAGTCAATTATCTGTCTGTCTGAACCACCAGTTTTCCGTTACATAAAAATGGTGTCCTGGAAGTGGGATTCTTCTTACATTTAAGTTGAATCCAGTGATAAGAGTCCATGTCTTGATTAATGTTTTGTGATGCTGCATATAGTGTTGTGTTGTCAAGGGATAGTTTATTGTTTCAGAAATATTTTTAAAACTGATGAAAATTTTATATAGATGTAATTGTAAATAAATAACTGATGACTAGAAAGAGTGGGAGATTGATGAAAAAAAAAATGGCGGCCAAAACCAATAGACAGAATGAATTTAATGAAATAATGGAAGATGAGTTAACCATTAGGGATGATAATAATAATTCTCCAGATTTGGATAGTGAAAATGAAGTAGGAAATATCATAAATTTGAATACTACTGAAGGTAAAAACCTGAGTGATGTGAACGCAAATAGAGGCCCAATAACTAAGCCACTAATAGATGGGGCAGAATATGAGCAAATCAATCTGAATGACGAAACTGATTGTTTTAAAAATTCCCAAGGTGATTCAAATAGATGTGATCAGAAAAATATAACACAGGAAGTAAATAAGGCCTTAGAGGGTGTTTTAAAAGAAATGACGACAACGTTTTCTGAGAATGTTCAGAATATGTTCAAAACCTTGAATGACTGTTTGGGAAACATGAGTAAACTGTCTGAGCCTAAGGTGTTGCCCAGGCAGAATTCTGATAGCGTTCAAGCAGAGAGAGATAGAAGTAAGGTATCTCATACACCACATAATTTTAGGAGAGTGTTAGCTGATAGCATGTCCGATGTTGAGAGTGAAGAAATGAGTGAGAGCAAGTTTTGCTCCCCACATAGAAGCTCACAGTCATTTAGTAATAACATAGGGGTTAAACTCCCAATATTTACGGGGAGAGAACAATGGAAGGTCTGGTATAATCGTTTTAGTGCTGTAGCCAAAAGACTTAACTGGTCTGAGAGCGAAAAATTAGATGAGCTCCTCCCAAGGTTACAAGGGGTGGCAGGCGATTTTGTATTTGGACAACTACCCCAAGCTGTTACCAGTGACTATAGGGCACTAATCGTTGAACTGGATAGTAGGTATTGCACAGTTGAAACCACTAAAACATTTGCAGCTCAATTTAGAAAGAGGAATCAACAGCCAGGTGAAACAGTGGAAGAGTTTGCCGCTGAACTGAAATGCCTTTATGATAAGGCATACCCCAACAGAAGTCGAGAGACTAGAAATGAAGACTTGATGAGAAGGTTCTTAGATGGCCTTCTCGATGACAAGGCCCGATTTCAAGTAGAGTTTGTGAAAGAACCAAACAACATAAATGAGGCAGTTAGCTATGTGGTGAATTTTATGGAAACAATTAATAAATTCGCAATGAATGACCAGTCCTTCACCCCATACTTTGAAAGAAAGTATAAAAAGGCCACAAGGCAATGTAAAGAGGATGATTATAAAAATCGTGCCTTTCGTGTTCCCACGGTACATGTAGAAGGGGCAAGTAGGTCATCACCTGAAAAGGGTGAAGAGAAGGAGACACCCAAAAGCAAGGCCAAATCAGAGGTCAAAAATGAGAGTACTCCCATGAAATATGATGATATTAGCCCAGATGTTTTCAAGGCACTTATCGATCGTATCAGTAAACTTGAGGCTGAATGTGCCAAAGGCGAGCTAATGATACATGAGAAAAATTTCTCTCAGCTTCAGCTACCCCAAAATCAGAAGGATGGACTTTGCTTCAACTGTAAAACCGAAGGTCACTGGGCAAGATATTGTCCTGAATTGAAGCACAGCAGAGGTCAATTCCCTAACGGTCAGGTGTCTGACAATAGAAATGAGGGTAGAAATAGTAACTTCATGCAAAGAAACAAAAATGTTTCTAGTAACGGTCGCATTTCAAGATCCAGTACAAATAATGGAAATGGTCATTTAAACTCCCAGAAACTGACCCAAAGGAGCTACGGTCAGTTTGGCAATCCAAGGCTCCAATAACTGATATCTTGGACCATATAAAAGCAGAAAATCAGCCAGAAAAAGTTAAAATACAGGACCAGTTACCCAAATATGATGGAGTTTACATAAAAGGGGCAGTACAGAATGTTGAAATATATTTTACTGCAGACACTGGGGCTACGAGAACAATAGTATCAAAAAAAGTTTTCGATAAAATTCCAGTAGATAATAGACCACAATTGAGCAAATCGGCTACATTAGCAGGAGCTAGTGGTAAGCGATTAAAAGAGTTTGGCAAGGGAATATTCACTATACAGTTGGGGTCACTTCTACTTAGCAAAGAAATAATAGTGGCTGAAATTGAGGATGAAGGACTGCTGGGAGTCGATATTTTACAAAATGAGGAAGATGGACCAGCAGATCTTTTATTAAGTAAAGGGCTCCTCTATCTGAAGGAAACCCCTATACCATGCATCCAAGTAGGGATCTCTGAAAAAACAAGAAGGGTCAGGGCTGCAGATCATTACCATCTCCCACCCTACACAGAATGTTTAATCGATGTGTTTGTTGAAAATGACCCTATTGAAGTCAATAATACAACAGATGCGATCATAGAACCAGCAGACAGTTTTATTCAAAAATACCCGGTTTTGATGGCAGGTAGCCTAGTGTGCTTAAAGAGCAATACTACCAGCAAAGTCAGAATTATGAACCCTACTTCTGACGAAATTTCTATAAATCAAGATACGGTAGTGGGCACGGCAGAGAATGTAGAAAAAGGTTATTTTGAAATATTTCCTAGTGAGGATCAGACCCAAAGTGAAAACTTAAATTCAGTTAGAAGAATAAGATGTATGCAAGTCAACACAACTTGTGAGATACAGCATACCTCAACCAACCACACTGCGACAGATAAGATACCTTATCATTTGAAAGATCTCTATGAGAACGCAGTGAAAAATAGAAGTAAGGAGGAGACAAGTGCTCTTTGCAATTTGCTGTGTGAATTTAGTGAAGTGTTTTCAAAGCACGAAGATGACATTGGCTATACTGAACTGGTTGAACATGAAATAGACACAGGGGATTCACGGCCGATCAAACAATTACCCAGGCGAGTACCCATGCCATATGCTGAGGAATTGGAAAAGACGATCAACAGATTGTTAGAACAAAACATCATTCGGAAGTCCACCTCACCCTGGTCATCTCCAATAGTGTTAGTTCCGAAGAAAAATGACAGACTGAGGCTATGTGTGGACTACAGGAAAGTTAATTCAGTAACAAAGAAAGATGCTTTTCCCCTCCCCCGAATAAGGGACTGTTTAGACGCAGTTGCTGGGTCCGTTTTATTTTCAACTTTTGATCTAACATCTGGGTACCATCAAATCCCTGTGAAAAAGGATGATATACCCAAGACGGCATTTGTAACGAAATATGGGTTATTTGAGTATCAGATGATGCCTTTCGGATTATCGAACTCAGCCCCAAGTTTTCAAAGGGCAATGGAACTGGCATTGCAAGGGTTACAATGGGTGACCTGTTTGATTTATATAGACGACTTTGTAGTTTATGCTAAAAACTTTGAAGAGCACATGAATAGAGTGAGAGAAGTGTTATCACGCCTGAAAGAGGCGGGTCTAAAACTGAAGCCCGAAAAATGTAACCTGCTTCAAGATAAAGTAACTTTCCTGGGCCATGTGGTTTCCAAAGAAGGCATAATGCCAAATCCTGATAATATAGCGAAGATAATACGATGGCCTACACCAAAGAATGTGAAGCAGGTTCGACAAATTGTAGGGATGGGAAATTATTACCGCCGTTTCGTAAAGGGTTTTGCTGACCTAGTTAGACCCCTTATTGACCTAACCAAAAAGGGTCATAAATTTAAATGGACAGACAAGTGTCAACAATCATTTGATGAGCTCAAAAGAGTACTAGTAGGTGCTGATATTATGGCATACCCCTTAGATGAAGGGAAATTCATCCTTGACACAGATGCTAGCGATAATGGTATAGGCGGTGTTTTGAGTCAGATGCAAGAAGGACAGGAAAAAGTCATAGCATACGGAAGTCGAACTTTGAACAAAGCAGAAAGAAACTACTGCGTAACTGATAAAGAACTATTAGCCATCAGGTATTTTGTGAAATACTATAGGCAATATTTGCTGGGTCGATCATTTGAAGTCCGTAGTGATCATCATGTATGGCTATTCAGTCTAAAAGAACCGAAAGGTCGAGTGGCAAGATGGATTGAAATATTATCAAGCTATGACTTCTCAATAGCTTATAGGAAGCGTAAAAAACACAATAATGCTGACTCGCTATCACAATGTCCAAACCCATGGAACTGTCAATGTGCAGATATTGACCTACAAGATATGTTAAAATGTGGGCCTTGTAATAAATGCAAAAGGAGGACTGAAGAGATGTATAATATAATAGCAGAAGCTAAGAATGAGGCGCCTCCCAAAGATGAAGGGGGACCGACAGACACTCTAACTAGAATGGTAAAGACCAGGCTAGCAGGCAAACAGTCTCTAGAAATAGTTCCAAAAGAGGTATTGATTGGAAACATAGCAGCTGATGCAGAAATGTGCTATATGACATACAATGGGCATTATTCAGTAAATCAGATGAGAAACATGCAGGAAAAAGATGAGGATATTAACCCTATTTTAGTAGCCATGAGAAAAGGTGAAAGACCCATAAACACCGAGGTAATATCACTGAGCCCAGCCAGCCGACATTATTGGCACATATGGGACACCCTAGAACTGAAGGAGGGGATTTTATTTAAGAAGTTCTTCAAACATGACGGCACCAATTCACATCTACAAATGATAGTCCCAAGGAAGTTGAGAAAGGAAATTTTATATCAGATGCATAATACTATGTTATCAGGCCATCTGGGAATTAAAAAGATAAGACATTTCAGTGTTTTTATTGGTATGAGATGAGAATAGACATCAGAAATTGGGTGATAGGATGTGATAAGTGTGCATCAATAAAACCACCAAATAAAACACCTAAGGCTCCTTTGGGTAACATGATGGTTGGCGCTCCATTAGACCAACTCGCAACGGATATCCTGGGACCTCTACCAAGAACTCCTAGGGGAAACAAGTATATCCTACTGGTAACAGATCATTTTTCAAAATGGGTAGAGATATTACCTGTCCCTGATCAATCAGCAATAACTTGTGCTGAGAAAATACTGGATGAGGTAATATGTCGGTTTGGATGCCCATTGAGCATACACTCAGATCAGGGTAGAAATTATGAGAGTAATGTTTTTAAAGAGCTGTGTCATCTTCTAGAGATACGAAAAACCAGAACAACCGCTAGAAATCCTAAATGTAATGGTCAGGCTGAACGGTTCAATAGAACTTTGCTCAGGATGATCAAGGCCTTTCTAAAGGGAGAGCAAACCGACTGGGATCTACATCTGGGTTGTTTGGCAGCAGCTTATAGGGCCACACCAAATGAAAGCACAGGAATAACTCCAAATTTATTAATGCTTGGAAGAGACTTCCCTCGGAATTGATGTTCAATTTTGATAGAATAAAAAATGAGGAACATTTCTCATCCTATGGAAAGTATGTGGAATATCTGAGAGAGAGGTTACACCATGCACATTGTGTAGCTAGAGAAAATCTGAGTCAGTCAGTCAACAGACAAAATGAAATGTATGACGTGAAAGCACACTTAGATAAGTATGTTTTGGGAGATGTTGTGTGGTTTTTACATGAAAGTCATGCGATTGATGTGGCACCTAAATTACAACCACTTTATAAAGGTCCATGTGTGATTTTGAAAAAGATATCAGATTTGAATTATCTGATACAAATAGATGAAAGAGGTAAACGAAAAATAGTGAGCCATAACAAACTGAAACCATATGTTGGAAAAAATCCACCCCCATGGTGTAAAAAAGCAGTAAAAATATTTATACGCAAAAACAGCAATTGATAAAGAAACAAATGTCTATATGAAGTCTTAATTTCAGCCATAAAATACATGTCTTTGTGTTATATGTCACTTTGCATGTATATAGATGTAAATAGATGTTGGAAATTAGTTTTTAAAAGACATTTTCATATATTCATTATAGGTTAACCTAGTGAAAATGGAAAGAGGCCACTCCAGAGGGAGGTTATTTGAATGTAAAAGGTGTAACTTCAAAGGAGAAAAAGGGAAAGTAGATGCACACTATTTTAGACAACATGTGTCGTTACAAGAAGTGCCATACTATTGTAATTTGTGTGGATTCAGAGCCACAAGATGGAAAGACCTAGAGAAACATACAAAAGGTTTCACTAAACATATGGAAAAAGTTGAACATTTCAGGAAATTGAACGTTACTCTGGATGAGAGAAGTTATCTGAAAACAAATTCCAACCCATACAAAATAAAGGAAGGCATAGATATAATGAGACACGAAAAGTGGGACTCCGAATCATACTGGATAAAAAAAAGAACAAAAACAACTAAAACAGAAACAGATATTGATATGGAATATTCAAATAAACAAGACAACATGGACATTGTAAAACAAGCAATAGGTTCACCTTTAACAATAGAAGCCATCAGTCTGGGAGACGAAGCAGAAGCAGATGAATTTATAAGAAAGATCCTGGGAGAAAATGACAATTCTGAACCACCCATAAACACCAATGTAAACGAATTACCAGTGCAAGAGGTCAAGTTTGTACAGAATACAGAAGTTAATAACTGTAAATTTAATTCAGAAATGAGCAGAAAGTGTGACAAAATAATAGATTCTCAGAAGAACATCCATAAACAATTAGAAATCATAACGGAATCAATGATGTTAATGTCAAACATTATTTCAAAACAAGGTGAAAAGATCGAACAACTGCACAATTTACTTAAGGACAACTGAGTCTAAGGAAAATGTTAAACCAAAAAAATTACAAACAGTGAAAAGGTGTATCATAGACAGTGATGACGAAGAAGATTCCTCGAACAAAAGTGTCAATAAAAAATTTAAGAATGTAGGTCCAGTTGTGCCATGGAAGAAACTTTTTCAAAAGAAGACAAACAACAAAAGAACATTAAAATTGATGCACATCAGATAAACTATATTGCCGGTGTGTGACAAAGAGTGACTTATGTTGTGTAGATAAATAACAAAATCATTTTGTGTGTGTATTTGGGATATTGTGGGGAAATGGTGTTAATCATTAGGGCTAACTGGTAAGCTTATATCACTGTACACAGTGAGTTTTATTTCAAAGTTGAATAATTTGTGGGACACAAAATATATAAGGAGGGGGTAATGTGACAAAAGTCACTGTTCTACAACCACAACCAAAAAAAAAAAAAAAAAAATCTAAATTGTTTTGGGTAATTATTGTGATGGGTACGTTACTCACATCGAGCCATTTTTCATTTTTTTGCTGACACTCCTACTTCATCACATGTATTCAGCATGATGCCATATCATATAACTCACTAACTGAGTTCCATCTAGAACCCTATTAGGTTCACTGACTTTCATAATTTCACGTTTACTTTCGAACAACATATCAAAGCTTTTCATCATGGATGCTGAATCTATGTGACGTCATAATGTAAACAAGGTCCCAACTTCGCTAATTTCACAACCGTTTAACGTTAAATAAATTATTAGAAGCATATATATATAAGAAAAAGTATTTGAAATCCATTAATTATTATCCTAATCTAAGTATAGAAATTCATTTGCTGTTTTGACCATGCGTTATGTGTTAAAAGAGCATTTGAAACTGCGAAGTGGGGGAAAAAAATTCCTAAAGTTCACAAGTTGACCTTTGGCTGAATCAACCGATTCAGCGAGCATTCAGTCGCGTTGGCTGAATATTCTCTATAAAAACCGTTGACGTTTCGCCTGCGGGAGTTTTCGGCGTCTGAAAGGAACAGAGAACTCGGAAATCAGGTTGACCTGTAAGTAATTACTTACTAAACCTATTTGATTTTTTTATATTGGTTTATCTAGCCTGAAAGGGCACATTTTATAACCAGAAGTGGTTTATATTCACAAGAGTGAGATTTTTTTTAGTTTTCCTTGGTTAGTAAATTTATTTTGGTGCTGGCATTTGGCTACCAAAGAGCTCAAAACTCTAGGAGCTCATCAAAATTTTTTATTTATTTATTTTTTTTTTACATCAGATCGAAAGAATCTGTAGTGGCTGAAAAGGCTGTTTTATTAAATGACTCAACAGAGCTCATTATATATATTTTTTTTTATAACAGATTAAATGTATCTGTAGCCATAGGAGCTGAATGAGCTCATATTTTTACTGAAATGCCTAACAGTTTTAGCTATGGTTTAAGCTGAA
Organism: Pictodentalium vernedei; assembly: GCA_031216915.1. Taxonomy (NCBI): domain Eukaryota; kingdom Metazoa; phylum Mollusca; class Scaphopoda; order Dentaliida; family Dentaliidae; genus Pictodentalium; species Pictodentalium vernedei. The sequence goes on along the minus strand of CM062288.1, from coordinate 321,465,136 downwards.
CTTAGCTAAAGGGGTTAATGTATAGAGGAGTGAGGAAGCAGAAATGCTTTTATGCTCCTAAAAACATCTAAGTGTTCAAATGAAAAGGTATAAGCTTAGATTAACCAATGATAAAAATATTATGTGAGTAATAATAAAACAATAGAGAAAGAATCATTTACTTTCACCTGCCAAATGATGGTGACAGCATTTTTATTTAACTGTAGAAAATATTCAAATCTTTAACGTTCAGCCATTGCTATGATTTGGCAGGAGACGGTACAATTCTAGACTTACAATTATAATCAACAATCATACAAATTTTCATAGTAATGAAAGTGAATAAGTCACGTTCCCAATCTGGACTGTGTACATGTAGCATGGACTTAGGCTTTGGTCCGTAAATAAAGCATGAAATAATATTTCTTTGGCTTTCATTTAATACAGAGGTAATAATTCCTGTATTTAAATGAAGTAAGGAAGTTTGACTTAGGCTTTAGTCAATAAATAAAAGCAAAGACTTAGGCTTTGGTCGTAAAATAAAAAGCATATGGCTTAGGCTTTGGCCACTAATAAAAAGCAACTTGTGTGAGAATGAGCTAGGATGTGAGTTAAATAAAAATCAATTTAATATAAAAGAAATTTCTTCTTCATGCCTCATCTAAATTAAAACTTCCAATTCATAATCATCTAATAATTACATCACCCAACAAGTTCACTTTCATTCCTATAGGGAGGGGGTAAAGGTGTATTTGTGATACAATAAGTGCATTTGTTCATCCCATCGATCATCTTAGTATAATATCAACAAGGAGTTTGTCCAAAGTCATAAAACGCTAGGTTTAAATATAGGAAACTGTATCTTGCAGAGTCAGCTCTAGGAGCCGATTCCTATGATGTAAAATCCTTTATTTTCATTACCTATGTGTGGTAACTCAATGTGTAGTTACTGTATTCTAGGTGATACCAAGTAATTTAACCTGGTTATTTATTCCCACCTAGAAATTAATTCATTAAATAGAAGCTCTGGGAGCTTAATCACTGTGAAAGCTCTGGGAGCTTAGTTGTAAATATTTAATCAATCGATTGATGTTGCGATAATCTAAAAGAAATTACATGCAGTAAACATTTAAAACAATCCTGAAACACAGGATTTTATACATCCTGATGTGAGCTCTCAGAGCTCATATCAAAATTTATAGATATCCTCTGTTTCCATATTTATCCTAATGTGACCGATGGATGTTGTCATGACGAGGGGCTATTCGTTTACACGTGGTGTCGATAGTACAGTCTCATTAACTGTTAAGTATTGTCATTGTGTGTTTGTTTTGTACCTAAAAATGGACTTGTATCAATAAAACAAATTCTATTTTTTTTACTCTAAATAAATCATTAGCTTTAGTATGTGGTTTTTCTTTCATAAAATTGTAGATAAATAATCTACTGGTGTCGGTCTCCTGACAAGTTCACATTTTCTGGTGTACTCGGTAATTTGTATTTGCAAATTCAGGTTTGTTTACCTACAAAGGGATAGTATTGGCCTTCCACCTTGATCAATAAAGTAGGGAATCCTGCTACAAGGTCGACCGCTGATATGCTTCCTGATTTGTTGGCTGAATAATTAAATAAATCTAAACTTGAGATTACCACCACCAGAAGATGTTAACTATTTGTTGCAAGTGTTTTGGTGGATGTCGGTTCCAATGAAGGTCAGGAATGAGAACTGGAACAAATTACTTGAGGGGTGTACTCAACAGAGTTGTTTCCCTTAATTTGTTCCAACACTCATTTTGACTGGAGTTATTTCCCTTGATCTGATTTGACATTCATCAGTTTATAAGAATTCTTTTAGGAATGTCTCAGTCCCCTCAGGTTTTAGCTGTAGGAAATTGGATATGTTCTTTATAAGTTATCTGCTAATGGTAAATTGATGGTTCGGTTCAGGGAGGTAAAGGACGGTAGTCATTTACCTGTCTGTCTGAATCACCAGTTTGCCATTGCATAACAATTAGTAGTGTCTTACATGTATAATGGTTAATTGGTGATCCAGTTCAAGGAGGTAAGGGGCAATAGTCAATTATCTGTCTGTCTGAACCACCAGTTTTCCGTTACAGTTTTTTGTTCCCATCCCAGAAATCCGCACTAGTTGGTCATCGTGGTCTACACGGTCCAATCGACCGTTGGCGAACGCAGAGAAAAGGTTTTAAGATCGATTTTTCCTGTCTCATGTTTTTTTTTGTTTAGTTTGGAAAAAAATCCTCGATGGGTAACATCACTTTACACCAACTTTACACCGGGGCGAACGTCGAGAGAACGTTTTGAGATCGATTTTTCCTGTCCTAGAATCCTCAAATCGTTTTTACCGATCGGATCGCACCCTCGACCTTCTCAAACGCGATCGCGAACGTCGGTGTCCCAGAACTCTCAAAACGCATTTTTTATGCTGTCCTAGAACTCTCAAAGCGTTTTTTGCCAGCGTTTGCCAACGATCGATCCTAGGTCTTACCCGCGATGGGAACGTCGAGAAGATTTTTTAGGTTTACGTTTCTTCGAATTTCTTACATTTTTCCCTTCTGTGCGAATTCACAGAATTGCACTCATTCGACAACGGCTGTTTGAACGGTCCGGGACGCGATAACTGCTTGCGAGAGTTCTGGGACATCGTTTACAAACAACGTTTTTTTACACTCTGTACACGTTTTAACACTGAATCCCTATGGTGGTACACGTACATGTACGTGTACAGTTTTTCGCAAAAATGTCCTAGAACTCTCATTTTTACACTACTGCTGTGGCTATTCGAAAATGGTCCATTTTATCTCAAATGTATCCAAAATATGGATGTCTGGCAACTTGTAGAGGGTTAACAAGTGCTCACAGGAACAATTGTCCATGCCACTTGTAATTTCACACCAAGAACTGCGAATGGCCATTTTTTCTTAAAAATCTATGATGTTTTCAGAGAAATCCAGGGAGAGCATGAATTTTAAGCTTTTGATGGGTACCATTGCTTATCCAGCCCAAAACGGGTTAAGGGTTGTTTTTGAATACCCTTATTACTTACAAAAATAATTCTCAGTGAATTCTATTTCCACTTATGTTGATCTCTCCTCTTAACTTTGGGTGCTGTGGGTATGCAAACACAGCTCATTTTATCAAAATTGTGATGTTTGAAAACCTACATAGGGTTAACTAATGCTTACTGGAATATCTTGTTCATGCAACTTGTATTGTCACACTAAGATCTGAGAATGGCGAATTTTTCTTGAAAATCTACGTGATGCTTTTAGAGAAATCCTCGGATACTATTAATTTTTAACCTTTGAGGGGTATCACTCTGTAACCAGCCTAAAACGGGCCAATGCTTGGTTTTGTGAATACCTTCATTACTTACAAAAATGATCCTCGGTGAATTCCACTTCCAATGAGGGTGGTTATGTTTATCTCACAAGTACACATTGGGTGTTATGGGTGCCCAAGAATAGCTCATTTTCTCAAACTGCCTATACTTGGCAGTCTCTGGGGGCGGGGGGGGGGGGGGGGGGGGTAACACATGTTTACCGGAATATTTTGTCCATGCAAATTGTAATGTCACTCAAAGACCTGCGAATGGTCATTTTTTTGAAAACTTGCTAGATGTTTTGGAGAGATCCACAGAAAACGGGAGTTTGAAGCTTTTAAGGGGTATATCTCCTTAACCAGTCGAAAATGGGTTAAGACCTCGATTTTTGAATATCCTTAATACTTACAAAAATGTTTCCCTATCTGTTTTGCGTCCAGTAAAAAACCTATGTTTCTCTGTTGCATTTCCGTTTGATGTTGTTGGTGTCCAAAAACAAACTAGTTTTTCAAAATGTTTGACATTTAGCAGCCCATGCAGGGTTAACAAATGCCTACCAGAATAATTTGTCCATGCAACTGGTAATGTGACACCAAGACCTATGAAGGGCCATTTTCTATTCAAAACCCTACAGTATGTTTGTAAAGAGATCCAGGGAATACATGATTTTTTAAAGCTTTTGATGGGTATCCCAGTTAACCTCCCCAAAAGGGGTTAACGCTTGGATTTTTGAATACCCTTATTACTTACAAAAATGGTCCACGGTGAATTCCACTTCTCACAAAGAGATTATGTTTATCTCTCCCGTATACGTTGGGTTCTGTGCGTGTCCGAAAACAGCTCATTTCAACAAAATTTTGATGCTTGGCAGCATGTAAAGGGTTAATAAACGCTCATCGGAGTATTTTGTCCATGCAGTTTGTAATGTCACACAAAGGCCTGCGAAGAGCCATTTTTTCTTGAAAACCTACAAGTTGCTTTTAGAGAAATCCACAGAAAATGGGAATTTTAAGCTTTTAAGGGGAAACTCTCTTTAGCCTGCCCAAAATGGGTTAAGACTTCGACTTTTGAATACCCTTACTACTTACAAAAATGTTTCCGTATAAACTGCACGCTCGATAAACAAAGGCACTTTTCTTTGTGGCGTACCTATTGGATGCTGTTGTGTCCAAAAACAGCCAATTTTATAACAATTTTGACGTTTAGCAGTCGGGGAGGGTAAACTAATGCTGTCCGCAATATTTTGTCCATGCATCTTGCAATGTCACACCAAGACCTGCGAATAGCCGATTTTTCTCGAAAACCTCCAAGATGTTTCCAGAGAAATCCACAGAAAATGGGTATTTTAAGATTTTAATGGGTATCTCTCTTTAACCAGGCCAAAATGGGTTAAGACGTCGAGTTTTGAATACCATTACAACTTACAAAAATGTTTTTCTATCAATTTTGTGTCCGACAAATGAAGGTATTTTTCTCTATGGAGTACCCTTTGGTGAGGTTGGTGTCCAAAAACAGACCATTTTATCACAATTTTTACGTTTAGCTGGCCGTAGAGGGTTAACTAATGCTGACCGGAATATTTTGTCCATGCAACTTGTAATGTCACACCAAGACCTGGGAGTGTCCAATTTTGTTTGAAAATCTACAAGACTCGTTTAGTGAAATCCACAGAAAACATTAATTTTTTAGCTTTTTGGGGGTACTACTGTTTAACCAGCCCAATACGGGCTAACCATATGCATTGCCTAATATATCTTGTGTATCAATGGTCGTGTCACAGACAGGTCTAGAAACGATGAAAGTTTAAAAAAAAATCTACAAGTCGTGTTTCGAGAAAGCGCCGATAAACCCCAATTTTGGCAGTTTTTTGCCAGTTCTGACGAAATAAGGTTTAAATCGAAAATTCCGCTTGGGTACATTTCTAGATTTTGGGCCCATCTATGAGTGTGCAAACTTTTGTGAAAATCGAATCGAAAATGGCTTCTGAATCATACGGACAACATGTGTGGGAAAAAAATAATAATCCCTAGAAAAAAACAATAGTATTGTCCAGAGGGAAAAGCCTAAAAAAAATAACTAAATAATAATCCGTATAATAACAAGAGTCTTTTCCAGAGTTCTCATGTCTGACGTCTGTCTCATGAAATATTAACCCTTTACCTAACATGAAAAGCAGACGACACTTGCAAAAAAAATTCTTGAATAACTATTTTTTTTCATTTTTTGTCTCAAAAACATAGGTTATGACCCCTCATTGGAACGAGCTCGCCGAGCTCGTTCCAATGAGGGGTCATAACCTATGTTTTTGAGACAAAAAATGAAAAAAATAATGAAAATTAATTGGCGATTTTTGAGAATAGCGCTGGCCGGTTTTGGCCGTTACGTTGGGTAAAGGGTTAACCGGATTATTATTGTTTCTAGCACTCACTTTACTCCTGATGGAATGCATGTTTGAGTGGATTGTTAAAAAAACTCACAAGAGATTAGACTTTATGATTCTGGAGAATCATGGCTTTTCCAGATTAGATTCCATGATTTGTCATGACCCCAGGGTGTCTGATGAATTCTTTTTAACTGTCTGACTGAAGTTCTTTTATTGGTTTAATGAGGAAGGCGGGTATATTAGTCTCAAATGACTCAGTTTGATAAAAAAAATGTTTAGGTACAAACCATCATTTTGGTGGAGAGGGTTAATATCAATATCGTCGTCTGACAAGTTAATGACCAACAAAAGTTAGGATTGTTTGACACATACCCATCGTGTGCTGTAGCTATTTGAAAATGGTCCTTTTGAACTTATATCACAAAATACTGATGCCTGGCAGTTTGTAGAGGGTTAACGGGTGCTAACAGGAATATTTTTCCATGCAACTTTTAATGTCACACCAAGAACTGCGAATGCTAATTTTTAAAAAAAAAATCTTCAAGTTGTTTTCAGAGAAATCCATGCGCATACGCTCTTTTCGAATTCGACGTGTCGAAATGCGCAATTCGTGTCGCTCTTTATGGAAGGTGATGTCGCAACTATTCATGAACAAGGAGTGAAAATTTCATGGAAATCTCCCTAGAATTGGTTGAGATATAGCGTTCTGAAGAGAGGAGGTAATTGTTTGAATTTGGTCCTTCCTTTTCAAGCCAGTTCGAAAAACAACGTCGGGAATGGGCGCAGACTCATTTGTGCTCGTGCCCACTTTCTGGAGTAAGTCCACATAAATGTTACAATTGTGCGTGACTGGTGGAGAGTTGGCTGTAAATGGAAGTTGTTTCTTTAAGACCGCCACCCAGCGATCCCAACACAACCTTTAAACCTAAGAGAATCGTCAGAATTTTAAAGTGAAAACTAGACTTTATGATTCTGGAGAATCATGGCTTTTCCCGATGAGATTCCATGATTTTTCATGACCCCACAGTGTCTGATGAATTGCCTTTAACTGTCTCACTGAAGTTCCTTCATTGATGTTATGAGAAAGGTGAGTATAGCAGACTCAAATGATTCAGTTTGATAAAAAAATAAACTGTTTAGGTAAACACCATCACTAACGGTGGAGTGGGTTATGCCAATATCGTCGTCCAACAAGTCAATGACCGACAAAAGGAGTTATGTTTGTTTGACACGTACCCGCTGAGTGCTGTGGCTATTTGAAAATGGTCCATTTTATCTCAAATGTGTCCAAAATATTGATGTCTGGCAGTTTGTAGAGGGTTAACAAGTGCTAACAGGAATATTTATTCATGCAACTTGTAATGTCACACCAAGAACTGCGAATGGCCATTTTGTCTTTAAAATCTACAAGTGTTTTCAGAGCAATCCAGGGAGAACATTAATTTCAGGCTTTTGATGGATATCAATGTTTATCCAGCCCAAAACGGGTTAAGTGTTGTTTTTTTGAATACTCTTATTACTTCCAAAAATAATTCTCAGTGAATTCTACTTCCACTTATTTTGATCTCTCCTCTCAACTTCGGGTGCTGTTGATAAGCAAACACAGCCCATTTTATCAACATTTTGATGTTTGGGAACCTGCATAGGGTTAACAAACGCTTACTGGAATATTTTGTACATGCAACTTGTAAAGTCACACTAAGATCTGAGAATTGCCATTTTTTCTTGAAAATCTACGTGATGTTTTTAGAGAAATCATCGGATAACTTGAATTTTAAACCTTTTGAGGGATATCGCTCTGTAACCAGCCCTGAATGGGTTAATGCTTGGTTTTGTGAATACCTTCATTACTTACATAAAATTATCCTCGTTGAATTTCACTTCCAATGAAGGAGGTTATGTTTATCTCGCAGGTACACATTGGGTGTTGCAGGTGCCCATTAACAACCCATTTTTTCAAAATATCTATGCTTGGCAGCATCTGGAGGGTTAACAAATGTTTACCGGAATATTTTGTCCATGCATCTTGTAATGTCTCTCCAAGACCAGCGAATGGTCAATTGTTCTTGAAAAGTTTCTTGGAGAAATCCACAGAAACTAAAATGTTGAGCTTTTAAGGGGAATATTTCTCCTCCCCGTCAAAAATGGGTTAATACCTCGATGCATACCCCTACTACTTACACAAATGTTTCCCTATCAGTTTGGCGCCCGGTAAGTTAAGTTTCTTTGCGGCATTCCCATTTGATGTTGTTGGTGTCCAAAAACAGACTATTGTTTTCTACATTTTGACATTTAGCAGCCCATGGCAGGTTAACAAATGCTTACCTGAATATTTTATCCATGCATCTGGTAATGTGATACCAAGACCAATCAACGGCCATTTTCTCTTGAAAACCCTACAAGATGTTTGTAAAGAAATCCAGCGAAAACATGATTTTTTAAAGCTTTTGATGGGTATCCCTGTTAACCTCCCCAAAAGGGGTTAACGCTTGGTTTTTTGAATACCCTTATTACTTACAAAAAAATGGTCCGCGGTGAATTCCACTTCCAACAAAGGAGATTATGATTATATATCGGGTGTACATTGGGTGCTGTGCGTGTCCGAAAACAGCCCATTTCAATAAAATCACGATGCATGGCAGTCAGTAGAGGGTTAATAAATGCCCACCGGAGTATTTTGTCCATGCAGCTTGTAATGTCACACAGGGCTGCGAATAGTCATTTTTTCTTGAAAACCTACAAGTTGCTTTTAGAGAAATCCACAGAGAATGGGAATTTAAGCTTTAAAGGGGTATCTCTCGTCAGCCTGTCCAAAAGGGGTTAACACTTCAACTTTTGAATACCCTTACTACTTACAAAAATAAAATGTTTATGTATAAATTGTGCACTCGCTAAAAGAGTACCCATTGGGTGCTGTTGCTGTTCAAAAACAGCCCATTTTATCACAATTTTTACTTTTAACAGCCCGCGGAGGGTTAACAAATGCTCACAGGAGCATTTTGTCCATGCAACTTCTATTGTCATACCAAGGCCTGCGCGTGGCCAATTTTTCTTGAAAATTTACAGGTCACGTTTAGACAAATCCACAGAAAACGTGCATTTTTGTGCTTTTGAGGGGTATTGCAGTTTAACCAGCCCAAAACGGGTTAACGCTTGGTTGTTTGAATAGCCTTACTACATACAAAAATGATGCACGGTGAGTCCCACTTCCAGTAAATGAAGTTATGTTTATCTCTCATGTAGCGTTTGGGTGCTGTGGGAGCCAGAAAAGGGCCCATTTCATAAGAATTTCGATGTTTGGTAGCCTGTGGAGGGTTACCATATGCATTGCCTAATATCTCTTGTGTATGAATGGTCGTGTCAGAGAAAGGTCTAACAATGATGAATGTTTAAAAAAGTCTGCAAGACGCGTTTCGAGAATGTGCCTATAAACCCTAATTTTTACAGTTTTTGCCAATTCTGGAGAAATAAGGGTTAAATCGAAAATTCCGCTACGGTACATTTTTAGATTTTGTGCCCCTCTATGCGTGTGCAGAATTGTGTGAGAATCGGTTTGAAAATGGCTTCTGAATCGTACGGACAAACGGTGTGGAAAATTAAAATAAAAAAAAAAAAAAAAATAATAATCCGTAGAAAACCAATAGTCTTTTTCAGAGGGAAAAGCCTACCAATAGATCAAATTTACCTCCAACAATCTAGAGGATTACAATGAACCTTTCTCTATGGAAGAGTTAAGTAACTCTTTGCATAGAGTAAAGGATACTGCCACTGGTCCCGATGAAATACGCGACCAAATTTTAAAGCATCTGCCTCAATCTTCACTTGAACATTTTATTATCAATTTTTAATGACATTTGGGTGACTGTCCAGTTTCCACCATCCTGGCGTAAAGCAAAAATACTTCCTATTCCTAAACCTGATAAAGATCACAGCAACCCAAGTAACTACAGGTCTATCGCCTTAACCAGTTTTCTTTGCAAAACCATGGAGAGGATGATCAATGACCGACTTATCTGGTTTCTGGAATCGAACAATCTACTTGCAAATGTTCAGTGCGGTTTCAGAAGCCAGATAAGTACTGTGGATCATTTGGTCAGACTTGAAACGTTTATTAGATATGCCTTTGGAAGGAAAAGAACATGTGGTCGCCATCTTCTTTGATTTAGAGAAGGCATATGATACAACGTGAACGTATGGGAGTTTAAAAGATCTTTTTAACATGGGGTTGAGAGGGCGTATGCCTCTTTTTATTAAAATCTTTTAAAGGATGCCAATTTCAGGTTCGTGTTGGGTCAACGTTATCTGATCCGCAAGAACAGGAACTGGGGGTTCCTCGGGGTAGTATTTTATCCGTTACCCTGATTTCGGTTAAAATTAATTGTATCATCGATGCAATTGAGAATGTGGGAGATTCTTCATTGTATGTCGATGACTTTTTGATTTGCTATAGTAGCAAAAACATGAATGCTATAGAGCGCATACTTCAGCTGTGTTTAAATAGGATTCAAAAATGGGCTACAGAAAATAGTTTTCAATTTTCAAAGTCAAAAACGAATTGTGTTCACCTTTGTAAGCTTCGGAAACATCACCTCGATCCGGAGTTAAAAATCGACGGGAGTCCTATTAAAGTTGTTAAGGAACTGAAATTCTTAGGCCTGTTGTTTGACAACAAACTGAATTTCACTTCCCATTTGAAACAACTAAATGTTAAATGTACGAGAGCACTGAACCTACTAAAGGTTGTTGGTAGCACTGATTGGGGTGCTGACCAAAAACATTACTCCATCTGTATAGATCACTTGTTTGATCAAAATTAGATTATGGTTGTATAGTTTACGGTTCTGCAATGAAATCATATCTCAAACCACTTGATGCAATTCACAATAGTGGTATTAGAATTAATCTATTGGCTTTTCGAACATCCCCAATAGACTCGATGCTTGTTGAAGCAGAGGAGCCTTCTCTTGAGAAGCGCATAATTAAATTGTCTCTCCAGTATGTATCTAAACATTTGGCCAATCCTTCAAATCCTGCTTATAATTGTGTTTCAGACCCTCCACATGGAGTCAGCTAAACCTGATTCTGATTCTATAAAAGAAAACCGTAAATCACATATTCCTCCTTGGCATTTTGAAAAACCCACAGTTATTTTGGATCTTGCTTCTACCAAAAAATCTGATACCCATTCCTTGCAGTTTAAACAAAAATATGCCGAAATAAAGTCCAAATATAGTATATATTTAAGGATCTATACAGATGGATCTAAAGATGGTGACAAAGTATCATCAGCTGCTGTTACTGGTGATCATATCACCTTAATCAGAATACCGAATCAGAGTTCTATTTTCACTGCTGAAGTTAAATCTATACAACTCGAGCTTGGATACATCAAGAATGTACAGGAAAAGAAGTCGATTATATTTTCCGACTCTCATTCCTCTTTACTTGCTTTACTCAACCCCAGGTTGAAGAACCCTCTCATTTTGGAGCTTCGTGAGAAGTTAACAACTCTCATGACTGACCAATATAATGTCGTGTTTTGCTGGTTACCCGGGCATGTAGGTATTGCTGGTAACACCAGAGCAGACAGTGCAGCAAAACAGGCTTTAACCAAGCCTCTCACTGAGTTTAATATTCCGTTCAGTGATTTCAAGCCTCATATGAGCAGTTACATCAAATCTATGTGCCAGGCGGATTGGGATGGAGCGACAAATAACAAGCTCCATCGCATCCGGCCAACTATGTCAGATCACTACCCATCTAGTAACCTTTGTAGAAAGGATCTTGCTATTTTGACGCGATGTCATATTGGTCATACACGACTTCTTTGTTGGAGGGTACTGTGCGGCCAGAGTGTGTTCCCTGTAAGTAGGTGTTGTCAGTGGAGCACATTCTTTTACATTGTACTTATTTTAATCTTAGTAGAGGACAGTATTTTAATGTTGTGTGTCTTCGAGACCTATTTTACAGTACAAATCCTTATAAAGTTCTGTCGTCCTTGAAGGAAATCAACCTTTTAAGTAAATTTTAAAACTGTTTTTATTCTTTTAATCAAGACTCTTCAAGTCTCAATTCATCAGGTTGATTTATAAGTTATTCACTTCTCTTCTATCATTACCCATTGTTGTTTAACCCTTTACCCAACGCAGACGATATCAATTTTTTTTATTTTAAATATAATTTTTTAAAAAATTTTCAAAAAATTTCAACAAAACCATATCATGTGACCCCTCATTGGAACGAGCTCAATGAGCTCGTTCCAATGAGGGGTCACATGATATGGTTTTGTTGAAATATTTTGAAAAATTTAATTTTTTCAACTGCTCAATTTGCATATTACGCGGGCGGATGCGGGCGATTCGTTAGGTAAAGGGTTAAATCTGACAGATCTATTGTAGTTATTTTCTATTTTTATTCAATCTTTTCACTTTCCTTCGTTTTCTCGCTACGATATAGCCTTAGATGCTGATGTGGCTTTAAGCACCAATAAACAACAAATAACATACAAACTTTTGGAGAACATCACGAACAATTACTCTAATTGCTTTATTCATATTTGCGTTTCCAAAACACCAAAAAGCTAACACTGATTGGCAGCTCAGCACGTAGTTCAAAAATGGCTCAAAAGGCCGTTATATATTTTTTCTTTGTTTTGCAGTCCTGTGGTATTTATAATATAATTTAATTTTTTGTGGGTTTTTCATAAAAAGAGAATAATAATGGAATGTGGATCGGTGTTTAATTTGTTTGGTTCATTTTTTCTGGCCTAGAGCTGATCTCAAGTCTACGACGCCCTATCGCATAGCCATAAATACTCTGCCATCAAACCAATAGAGCTAACGGTAACCCAAAAAATATTAGCTCACATTTACAACCCGCCTCGACACCGATAGTCGACAATTGCTAATTACTGAATTATTGTACTTGCTTTGGTGAAGGTTCATTTGTTTAACAAAATAAAATTACATATATATAAAGCTGAATTGATCCGGATATTTAGGAGTTGCTGTTAGCCCGGTTGGTATTGTTGCAGAGCATTTATGGTTTTGCAATTAGGCGCCGTGGACCTGAGATCGACTCCCGCCAGGACCACCTTTCGATATCTTCATAGTTTTCAGTCTAGTGGCTCAGTCCTAGGACTATGCTTGGTGGCATTCCTGCTTGACATAGGCGATAAAAAATCAAATTCAAACAGTTGCACCTTCACAAATCTTCCATTAAATGAGATTCTTGTGTTTAAAAACTGGGACCAAAGATCTATATGTATGGATGGAGAAAACATAACACCTTTTCGACATATAATAATTATTTTCACGAGCTTTCGACCTTATCTGTCTTCTTCGGGTGACAGTGTGGTAAATATTGAAATTAACTTTATGAAACTTATGACGTCAGAGTTAATAGATGAAGAAAGTATAGAAAGAATAGCAGGAAAGTTTATTTATACAATGATTACCTGTTCTACTATATTATACAAAGTATAGAAAGAATAACAGGAAAGTTTATTTATACAATGATTACCACTTCTACTATATTATACAAAGTATAGAAAGAATAACAGGAAAGTTTATTTATACAATGATTACCTATTCTACTATATTATACAAAGTATAGAAAGAATAACAGGAAAGTTTATTTATACCATGATTACCTGTTCTACTATATTATACAAAGTATAGAAAGAATAACAGGAAAGTTTATTTGTACCATGATTACCTGTTCTACTATATTATACAAAGTATAGAAAGAATAACAGGAAAGTTTATTTATACAATGATTACCTGTTCTACTATATTATACAAAGTATAGAAAGAATAACAGGAAAGTTTATTTATACAATGATTACCTGTTCTACTATATTATACAAAGTATAGAAAGAATAACAGGAAAGTTTATTTATACCATGATTACCTGTTCTACTATATTATACAAAGTATAGAAAGAATAACAGGAAAGTTTATTTGTACCATGATTACCTGTTCTACTATATTATACAAAGTATAGAAAGAATAACAGGAAAGTTTATTTATACCATGATTACCTGTTCTACTATATTATACAAAGTATAGAAAGAATAACAGGGAAGTTTATTTATACCATGATTACCTGTTTTACTATATTATACAAAGTATAGAAAGAATAACAGGAAAGTTTATTTATACAATGATTACCTGTTCTACTATATTATACAAAGTATAGAAAGAATAACAGGAAAGTTTATTTGTACCATGATTACCTGTTCTACTATATTATACAAAGTATAGAAAGAATAACAGGGAAGTTTATTTATACAATGATTACCTGTTCTACTATATTATACAAAGTATAGAAAGAATAACAGGAAAGTTTATTTATACCATGATTACCACTTCTACTATATTATACAAAGTATAGAAAGAATAACAGGAAAGTTTATTTGTACCATGATTACCTGTTCTACTATATTATACAAAGTATAGAAAGAATAACAGGAAAGTTTATTTATACCATGATTACCTGTTCTACTATATTATACAAAGTATAGAAAGAATAACAGGGAAGTTTATTTATACCATGATTACCTGTTCTACTATATTATACAAAGTATAGAAAGAATAACAGGAAAGTTTATTTATACCATGATTACCTGTTTTACTATATTATACAAAGTATAGAAAGAATAACAGGAAAGTTTATTTATACCATGATTACCTGTTTTACTATATTATACAAAGTATAGAAAGAATAACAGGGAAGTTTATTTATACCATGATTACCTGTTTTACTATATTATACAAAGTATAGAAAGAATAACAGGAAAGTTTATTTATACCATGGTTACCTATTCTACTATATTATACAAAGCCTATGACATAAATTTTAGCTTCACACCAGCCGTGGTGTACACGCCACAATGGAATTTCAGAAGTTAAAATTTACACCTACAGTGGAACTATATCCAAGTTGACCTTTGGTGACCACGACGTGAATGCAAACTTGTCTAAATTTATTCCTCGTCGCCTCGCGAAGAGTGAAATGAAACCCACAGTTATTTAGTACGTTTTTAAATGGGTTTACTTCATAAGATACCAAACATAACAAACAGGTATTATTATATTTGCAGGCAGTTAGTTATCGACAGACCTTTAGTATTTCACGAAAGAATAGAGATAAAGAGGGCAGTATATTTTCGAAATGTTCGCAGGAAAATAAAAAAACGAAACTAAAATGTCCACCGATATCGATAGAAAACAAGACGTAGAAGTTTGTTTGACTTCTTCTTCAACAAGAGAGAGAGAAAAAAGACTTACCTAGGAAATAAAAAATAACGAGAAGTAAAAAAAAGAAATATTTATATATATTTAAAACTAAGATGAGACATCACATTGGTAACTATTAGGTTAGAACAAAAATCCATTGATACGTGGATTCATTTAATTTTCGGGCGTCAAAGCACCCTTCATTAGATACACATACAACAAAAAATATAAATGAAAATAGTTCAAATGACAGAGAGTAACATAATAAATATATTTTGATCTGAAACGCTGCGTTTTTCAATGTTTCTACATATCGTCAGAGATCAAGCCAATTCTTTCTGTGTTTATGTATTACACAGTTTGTTGTATTGTTAAGAATATATTTATTTTATTTTTTTACCTTCTTTTTTCTCTCTTTCCAAAAGGACGTTTTTGGGTTTGTATCTTTCTTTTTTTATCATCCCAGAAATTCAAAATGTTTTGAAAAAAAGAATGTTTCGTGAATCTAGAAAATCGAGGTGCTGTGATTGGTTTCTGGACTATTAAACTATGTTATTTAACAGTTGCATATATCAGAATATGAGTTTATTCTAAGTGAAATGATAGCCGAAAATACCGATTTTTTTTCAACAGCATGAAGGAAAGTAATCCTTTAAAATAATAATAATAATCAAACATTTACAAACTGTTTTGTTTTTTGTTTCTTTTATTGTTTTAACCCTTTGAACACTGGTGGTATCTTCCATGCCAGTTAACTGGTAAAGTGCTGAGTTTTTTCTGACAACAAATCAAAGCTCACCATATACTGCTCTTTTACATTCAGTTGGATAGTGCCTTATAGACACTATCCAATTAAATGTCAGAGAGCAAGGTATTGTATAAAAAATCGGATTCATATCAGGGACAATAAAGTATTCCTCAGGCAGAATGTAGCGACAGACAGTTATTGCCTGTCACTTTTAGTAAAGCCCAAAATAGGGCTCCCAGCACTCTACCAGTTAAATGGCGGAAATTGAAAGAGTCCATATTCGTTATTTGGAGGTAGAGCAATTAATATCTTCAACGTGCAGCCTTCAGGCTCTGCCACCCACGTTCCCTTAGTAGCCATCCCACTTAATGAATTATGACGTATCGTGTTGCTGCACCGGAAAAGCGGCCTCTCGTGTTTAAAGAGTTAAAGAAGAAGTATGGGAAATTAGATTTCAAGTGAGTATCGACGGTTAACGAGCCGGAAACACTGTGGGGTGAATTAATTCTCGCACCACTAGGGACTGGAAATTTTGAATCATGTCTTTCGGACCGATCAATGGATGAAGATTTCAGGGATAAAGACTGAAAATTTATATCTGTTTTAATTAACCCTCTACCTAATATGGAAAGCAGACGACACTTGCAAAACAAATTCTTGAATAACTTATTTTTTTCATTTTTTGTCTCAAAAACATAGGTTATGACCCCTCATTTGAACGAGCGCGACGAGCTCGTTCCAATGAGGGGTCATAACCTATGTTTTTGAGACAACAACTGAAAACAATAATGAAAATTAATTGGCGATTTTTGAGAATAGCGCTGGCCGGTTTTGGCCGTTACCTTGGGTAAAGGGTTAAGAGAAAATAGGATTTGAGGTGCACAAGTTTCGTGTTTGTTCCACCAGTTAAGATTCTGAGACGTTGTTGAGTGAAAAGCGACCGCTGAATATTGACCGGTTGACATTCTCTATCCATTATTGTTAAGTAGAGTACTGTTTTTAAATTGAGGATGTCTAGGATATTTTAGTAAATATCGGAAATTATCTCATGCGTGTGGACCTGAAAGTTTTATTTTTCACGAGCGTCTGCTGGCGTGAGTGAAAAATAATATTTTCAGGTCCATGCGAATGAGATAATATTACCTATATTCACTAAAATAGCGTAGATTTTCTTTTTGTTACATGCCATGTGACATTTTACTGTGCGATATTCAACCTTATTCGACACCGAACACGTACGCTTCAAAACAATAACAAAGATCAGCTGATCGTTGGTATAGGCGCTATAGGAAAAAAAAACGACAGCTATGTTGTAAGTTAGTATATGTGATAGGAGCCACCTACGGTGTGGTACATTATACGGCTCTAGATAGGTCACTGGTTTCCAGGGCAACAGTGACCAAAACGAGTACAAGCTGCCCACGATATACTACCATACTAGACGATCTAACATACCCACCACCACCGCATGATCTAACATCTCGTGCGCTATCCATAGTAGGGCTGTCACGACGAAATCGATTAGTATTTTTCGTTCTCGAAGAATCGGTAAATTTTACCCCGTTATAAACGTTTAATAATTAAAAACACTGGATGAAAAAACGATTGTTTCTAAAGGTAAAAGGTCAAGAGCATCGACGTTAACCCCCAAGAAGCCGTAAGAAGCATTTGTCTTTTAGGTACATTCAAAGCTTTGATGTTCGGAACTTTTTAACCGTCAGTGTAATAATCAAGACCGGTACCGGTTGCCAGTTGCGAACTTGCAAAGATCGCAACTGACGATTGGTCTTGATTATTACACTGATGGTTCAAAAGTTCAGAACATCAAAGCTTTGAATGTACATAAAAGAGGATCGCCTTCGTTGTTTATTTAAGGTAGGTCATCTGATTTGAACTTCATTTTTAACGACTTCAAAGAGAGGGAGTGAGCATCTAGGTACGATTAATCGATTATTATCGATTATTTTCGACGATTAATCGATTCCTAAATTAAAAATTCGTGACAGCCCTAATCCAGAGCAACCAGTAAGGTGAGTAAGTACCACCAAGAGCTAAGTTATCAAGAGCTAACAGCATACCAACAGGGGTGCATACCGCCCATACTATACAATCACACCACACACACACACGCACACGCGTAAAAGGTAATGACATTCAATTCAATGGAGAATATTTTCTACAAATAATGGGTTGTCCTATGGGTAAAAGATTCAGTCCTAATTTTGCAAGCATTTATGTAGCGGAATGGGAGGAAAATGCCTTAAGCAAATGTGCAAAGCATCCTCTCGTATATCTCAGGTATTTAGATGACATTTTTATTATTTGAGAACATTCAAAAGAAGATTTTGATGATTTTTTAGAAATTTTGAACAATCACTATCCAAATATTAAATTGAAAGCTACTATCAGTGAAAATTGTGTTGATTTTCTCGATGTGACCGTGTATAAAGGCAAGCAATTTCAGGCGTCCGGTCATTTAGATTATAAAGTGTATTTTAAACCAACTGATTCACATCAATTGTTGCACACAAAATCATTTCATCCTCAACATACATTTAAAGGTATCATCAAATCACAACTCATTCGTTTCCACCGCAATTCAAGTGATAAGGTAAATTTCAATGAGGCTTGTTCTACTCTATTTGGCGCCCTCAGATCGAGAGGGTACTCGCTGCGCCTTTTGCGTAGCCTGAAATCCCAAACCCTGAAAAAGCTCGAAAGTCCAGCTGAAACTACCGATTTCGAACCACTGAAGATTGAACACAACACACCGTTTGCAAAATGGTAGTGGCGCGGTATTTAATTGCAAAAAGCCTCGATGTAGATTGCATACTTTTATGCCTGATCAGAAAGAGGAATTTTCCTCCGAACAAACAAAAAATCATTATCAGATCCGTAACCCCCTCCATTGTGATTCACCAAACATTATTTACCTTATCACTTGTAGGCGATGTCGGAAACAGTATGTTGGTCAAAGTCAAAATCCTTTCCGAGAACGTGCTACTAGACACAAACTGGATATAAAACATAATGCTGATGCCCCAGTAGCACAACATTTTAACTTTCCTGGCCATTCTTTGGACGATTTCGAAATCCATCCTATTGAACAACCACCAATTAAAGACACATTAGAAGAAACGGATGAATTTAGAAAAAAACGTGAAGCTTTTTGGATCAATACGCTTCAAACCCTCTGGTCATTTGGTATGAACATATCAGAGGGCGAATGCGAAAGGAGGTCCATCATTCCTTTCACTTTAACGTACAACAGAATGAATATCGAAATAGCAATCGCCTATAAGAAAAACAAAAGCTTGCGTAACATCCTTGTAAGGACTAAATTAGAGCCCATCAATGAATAACATCAATTTTTGCCAGTCAGTTTAACTAGTTCCTAAGCTCATCACTTAGTTTAAATCAATTTTATGTACTTTTTTGTCATATTTGAAACCAATCAGGGTTCAGTAAATGAAAAGAATTTTTCGGCGGCATATTAAAAGAAAAAAACGTTTCAGTAGGAAATGTCTGTGCCAGTACGATTTTTTAACCTCAAGCACACACGCACACACAAACACACACACACGCACGCACGCAAGCACGCACGCACGCACGCACGCACGCACGCACGCACGCACGCACGCACGCACGCACGCACGCACGCACGCACGCACGCACGCACGCACGCACGCACGCACGCACGCACGCACGCACGCACGCACGTACGCACGCCAATATCACATGACCGCGAATGAACAACCACCCATGACAACAACACGATGGTAATAAGGTGGGTTAGTTGCACTGAGAGCTCATTGTCTTTTCGTGCGAATGAAAAATTGTCTTACAAAACCTGGTGATTTCTTTGACAAAATTGGTGAGATTTTTTATGATAAAACATGTCAAGTTTCATTACAAAATTCGTCCCTTGTGTACCGTTTCTCAAGAATCGGTGCAAACAATCAGAGAGCAATAAACGTAATCTAAGGCTTTACATAGAGTCGGAGAGTAATAAACGTAATGTTATGGTTTAAATAGAGCTGGACTGTTTTCTAGCTTTCCGGTTCGGTTACGGTTTTGTAGCAAACCAGAAAATTTAATCGCAAGAGCCGGCAAAAACTGGCCGAACGGTTTTACTGTGATTGAGTATAAATTAATTTAACTATCTTACTCGGAGGGAACTGCACTAGTGACGCGCTATGGAGTCTCGTTACTGTGATTGAGTATAAATTAATTTAACTGTCTTACTCGGAGGGAACAGGACTAGTGGCGCCCTACGGAGTCTCGTTACTGTGATTGGGTATAAATTAATTTAACTATCTTACTCGGAGGGAACTGCACTAGTGGCGCCCTACGGAGTCTCGTTACGGTGATTGGGTATAAATTAATTTAACTATCTTACTCGGAGGGAACTGCACTAGTGGCGCGCTATGGAGTCTCGTTACGGTGATTGAGTATAAATTAATTTAACTGTCTTACTCGGAGGGAATAGGACTAGTGACGCGCTATGGAGTCTCGTTACTGTGATTGAGTATAAATTAATTTAACTATCTTACTCGGAGGGAACTGCACTAGTGGCGGCCTATGGAGTCTCGTTACTGTGATTGAGTATGAATTAATTTAACTATCTTACTCGGAGGGAACTGGAATAGTGGCGCCCTATGGAGTCTCGTTACTGTGATTGAGTATAAAATAATTTAACTGTCTTACTTCGGGGGGACGGGACTAGTGGCGCCCTATGGAGTCATGTTACTTAGTCTGTCCGGTTCTCATTGTTACATTTTCTTCCTTATCGACTTGTTCACTGGGCGACTCAATATGGGAGAAAATGAGACAACGAGGAAGGGACCAGGCATGTCAAAGTACCGCCAGTACGGACATCACCGGTACCGGGGCGGGACAGAGCATTCCGGCCGAAACTGGTACCGGGACCGGGACAAATCAACAATGGGATGACATATCGCAATCAGATGGCAGAAATTCACATTCAAACCACACCAGTCGCCAAGTTCGCAAGACAAACATGGCATCGTCCAATTATTCTGCGGTGACATCAAAGTAATCATAAAGTACGAAGATCGTGCTTTATGATTACTTTGTTGTTACCACAGAATAATTTCTTTGAAGTAGCCGATGATGGCGCTTCCAGTGTCTTGGTGCGACGTTTGAAAAGTCAAAATGGTCGGCCTTATCGAGTTGTGGAGCAGACAGAAGATGCACCTGTAAGTGTTTTGATATGTTCATTCGCAAATAAGTTAAAAGTATGTCGTGCAAGTGTGCCATACACGATTATTTGCCCGTTTACCCTCGTTCAGTTAGGAAACTCCCCATAAAATAATTTTCTCCTGGTACCGGCGGCAAAAAAGCTCCAGTCTCGGTACCGGTTGGAGCATGAGGTAACCGGCGGTACTGGTTGACATGCCTGGAAGGGACATATAGTATATAGACAATATACATATAGTGTTTTTTTATATCTGGTTTATACAACGAGTTGAAATATAGTTAATATTTTCGAGGCTCTGCCGAGAAAATATTAACTATATTTCAACGAGTTGTATAAACCAGATATAAAAAACACTATATGTATATTGTTTTTATCTGATAACAAACAGCAGTTTCAATAGTTGAGGCTTATATTCACTTTTATGCTCATTCCCACGGGCCTCCGTAGAAAATGAGACAAATCAAACGCGATCTTTTGGTTGTTGCTGTACAGGCAAAATCACTGGTTGCAGTTGATCTATTATTCATGTCTTTTTTAGCTCTTCCTGGCGACGATGATAAAGTGTATTCAATCGAGAAGTTTCCAATTTCCATTATTTATGGTCCACTTTTGTTTTTGTTTACAATTCGTACGAAACGTTTTTTTCACGTAGCAGACGAACGTGTAATTGGAGCAGTACTTTGATCGTGGACGTAGACGTAGCTATAAATAGCGCATTACACATTACTGACAGTCTAGTAATTTCTACATAAGGTTTTGAACGAAGTAGGTTGTAATTATTTCTTTATTTCAGCCAAATAAACTGAAAATTTACACGTTTATACTTTTAGAAAATATGTCATTGCTCCTTCAACGTAGAATTCAAACTTGCATTACGAAGATTATGAATGAATGAAAATGTAACCGAACGAGGTCAAAGGTCGTTCGCATAAATTATAATTATATACAGCACCCGTTGTATATACATCAAGTATATACAACGGGTGTTATACTCTATGGTTATCAGATAAATGAATTTTATTCATTTGTTACCCTAATCTGTGTTTATTTCTGACTGAATTGACTTAGTAACTAAAACCCTAGAAACCCTAAGAGTGACAAAATGGGAGTTAGACTGGACTCAGTGGTAATAATTACAGACGAGGTTTGTTGCGGTAAGCGGTGTCGTAGGAGCATATTGCCGATTTCTTCCAAGTAAACTCAAGAGTGTTTTTTAAGACACACGAAAGAAACCTAAAATTTAAAACTGTTATTATACAGTACGTGGATAGTGTATTATCACTAAATCACCCCTGGAGTGGCGATTCCACCCAAGCAATAATTGCAGATTTATTGCAAACCATAACAAGCACAAGCAAAGTTCTAGCCAATGGACCTCCGGGGCTGAAACATTGTTTGTGATTTTTGTCCATACGTGCAGAATTTAAAAGTGATACTTTGGGTGATACCCCCACTCTACGGGTGATTTTGTTACAATCCATTCTCCGTGTACTGTATATTGGAACAACGCTGACCGAGTTCAACAATGTTTTCCAAAACTACTCCCAGCCACACTCCATAAATCTCAAAAGGAAAGACGTCAAGACGACTTGAATTTAGTTCCTATTTAATGGACTGACCATGTAGTCCAAACTTTGCTCCACAGGCCGTTATATATTTTTTGTTTTGTTTTGTCGCAGTGTGGCACAGGACAACAAAAAACAATTATATATGTTGGGACAAGTTTGGACTATTGAGTTCGTTGTTGCCTCGGGTATTTCGGAATTTATTTTGACGCGGAAATGATTGAGATCAAATGGATAATGTCATATCGTCTGTCGCTTGCATTTCATATAACATGACGGGGTTTATTGCGGTAAGCGGTGTTGTACGAGCATATTGCCGATTTCTTCCAAGTAAACTCAAGAGTGTTATTTAACCCTTTACCCAACGTAACTGCCAAAACCGGCCAGCGCTATTCTCAAAAATCGCCAATTAATTTTCATTATATTTTCATTGTTTGTCTCAAAAACATAGGTTATGACCCCTCTTTGGAACGAGCTCGTTGAGCTCGTTCCAATGAGGGGTCATATCCTATGTTTTTGAGACAAAGTGAAAAAAATAGTTATTCAAGAATTTTGTTTGCGAGTGTCGTCTGATTTTCATGTTAGGTAAAGGGTTAAGCCACACGAAAGAAATCTTCTGTTTCTCAAGCAATGTTTTGTAAATTTACACGTGGACGGGCGGCTTTTTATTTTATTTTTCATTTTTGTAATTATTTCTTTGTCATCGAAAGTTCATGTTCATTATTTGTTTTATGTTCAGGCCTCATAATCTATAGAATAGCATGGGTGGTGATGTATTTTGACGTTTGCATTCAAAGCCTTGTCGCACTCAAGGGACAAATTTATCAATTTTATTAACTTCGATAAAATATCAGACATAGACCATTTAATTTTTGGTATTTCAAGTTTGCATTAGTTGTAAAGAGAGTGCATGCGGCATCCAAAAGGACCATGCGGGTGGGCATGAGAAACATATTTTTAATTAAATCGAAGCGAAACCGAGGCCTTTCTTGAAACCGAACCACGACAGAATCCGAAAAATCAAAATCTCCCACCTCTAGTTTTAGAAATCAATATGCAATTGGAGATCCCACTAAAACAGAGGACATGGAGAAAAGACATGACAGAGGAGAATAAAGGAAAAACAAAAAGTTGCGTACCTTCTCGTTCTCTCGATCTCTCGATCTTTGACAGATGTTTTCTGTAACGTACAGACTTTGTGTGTGAACTCCGGGAAGGTTTTGTTATCTATTTAAATTCACTTGGGGCGTTTCTGACACGTGCATTCTATCCACCAATCAGACATTTCATTTGTGCAACGGCAATTAGCTCGCGAGTCTTTAGATGACAATGCTGCATGTTATTTTCTCCAACATCCAATCACCACGCCTCACAATTAGATACAAGACGTGAGATCATATGAAGGTAGCATCAACTAATTTACACCATCCGCCGAAACTTTCATTTAGACATTAATCATTTGTTCACAGAAATTTTATGAAATGTTATTACATCCGACCAACCCGCGTTAAAATGAAATATTACCTTCAATCGATAAAACTTGTTTTATTGTAATAACGTTTACAATGCTGAGAATGTCCTTTATCCTTAGTCTTCGCTAACTTTTTCGGCCTTGACGCTTGGGAAGCTGAAAATATTGCATCACAAATTACACTTTATCATATGACTCGTCCGGTTTGTTCACTTTAAAACATTTGATATTTTGTTTTCATATTAATCAGTGATAAATAAAGCCTTCCGTCAATGTCATTGGTCAATTTCAAAACTAGACAATTTGATTGGCTGAACAAAATAAAACTGGGCCACATTTTCATAATTTGCATAATTTGAGTTGGGAGCTTTCATTGGTCAATTTCAAAACTGGACAATTTGATTGGCTAAACAAAATACAACTGGGTCACATTTGCATAACTTCAGTAGGGAGAATTTACGTTATCTGTCCTATTTAGGAGGGATTGTATTGTATTAATCTTTTACCTACTAGAAAAACGCCATTCATTTTTTTTATATTTTCACTTTTTGCTTCCAAAACATAGGTTATGACCCCTCATTGGAACGAGCTCGACAAGCTCGTTTCAATGAGGGGTCATAACCTATGTTTTGGAAGCAAAAAATGAAAATTTTTAGTTACACGTGGATGTTTTTTCCAAGTGCTTATCACAGGGTTGTTATTTTAAGGTTATTCTGAATTTTAAAAAATAAGTAAACAATTCGAGTTATTTAGAATGAATGAAAGAAAGAAACTTTTTAATAATCAGTGGCAGTAAACTGGGTAAGCGCATTAATTTAATTAAGTTCGTATTCGGAAAGCGTTCTTTGTTCAGTCACTGTCATGCAGGGACTGTATAAACAATGCATTCCAAATTAGAACTTATTGAAAAGTCAGTTCATGTCACTGCAGGTCATCAAAGCCGTCTTTTCTAAATTAGCACCTTTGCCCAAATCAAGTTTTTGATAGTTGATGCGCGCGCCTATATAAAATCCCTCCAGTTAACTTCAAGACAGACTCGCTAGGATGGAATAATCGTTAGTTCACGCGGTGTAGTAAAGCATTACTGTATTTGTGTGGTACCGGTAAGCCGTCATGTGGACGACAGGATTTCCGATTTGATGATTTGCATCGAGGGGAGATGCCGAAGAAGAACCGATGAGTATATGTAGTATTTAGTTCATAGTATTTAGTTGTGATAACACGTCGTAGTTACATGGTCATTAGTTAACAGTTTTAAGTGTATTAGTGAACCTGTGCTATTAGATGGTCAGTTGTTATTATTGCGAGTTAGAAGCACTATTAACAGAAATTGTAGGTGATAAAATATTCTAAAAGGTGAATTTTAGTATTAAAGGTAATTCCCCATAATGTGGTAGACGCAACGGGATAAATACGCGCATGGGCGGTTGAGTGAACGATTTCGTGATTTCTTCTCAGTAGACGCAGCTTCGACCTTTCTCTACGAATATAAATTTGGGAAACAATTTAATTTTAGATAATATTTTAGTACTTGTTTTTGGTGGGATTCAATGACTAGTCACAAAACTCATTTCAATTGTGTTGAGATTATTTATTTAGGATTTGTTGGCGATTTGTAAATAAGAGCATAGAAGATTTATAAATACAAATTGTTGGATTGTTGACAGTCTTTATCTTATTAATAAAGAAGCCCTGAGTACCCAAGAGTTGATGAAACCTCAGCCCCCGCCAAGAAATTAGCCTGTGTTAGTTCATTACCACTGGAAGCAATTGACTGAAGCGCGGCGCTACTCTGTGGCTTGTGAATAAGCAATTGCGATCTACAAGAATGAGCTAGTGAGGGTCCCCCGTTCCCGGTAAAAGAGTATCCTAGGTCCCCAGCAAAGTTGATCAATCCCAGCCTTGGCCCTCTGCTGACGAGCGCCCTCTGGCAAATAAATGTTCACTCTCTCTGAGACGTTGCCACGGCGGCGTTCCAGGGGACAGTAATTTCTATCTATCAGAAAGTGCTAACACCTGTATAGACACCTAATTGAGCGATTCCCCGGTGGAAGTAACGCGTGGTTCCTCTTAGCAGGCGGACCCTTTGGTCATATTTGGTGGAGTAATCCGAATTAGTTCATCTATCTAGCTTGAACCTTTTCCAGTTCTCTCATTAGACTGACAATGGGTTCCACAGAAACTTTCCGAAAGATGATTGATTACATTCGTGAAATTAAGGGGAAAGTCATTCAGCAAAATGCAATTCGAGCTGCCCATATCTCACGTAACTCTGACCCACATAGACACCGGAATGACTGTGGCCAGCGCCAACTACACACTGAAAGAGATTTCTCAAGACGTCGGGAGAATCGCCCGTTTTTAGGTAAGAGGCGGTGATTTCCCTTGCGCCATAGGTGTGGACGACATTACCACAACTCATCAACTTGTCCCGCTGGGAATTATAGATGTAACACATGTAAATGCATTGGTCATGTCAGTTCAGCATGCAGATTTAGTGCAATATCCGTACTAAGCACCTCAGTTAGTACGGAAATGGATGGAAATAAAGTCGACGTTAGGTTGGAAAATAAAAAAAACTAGAATTCCTGCATTGGTAGATACGGGAGCCAGTCGCTCCTGTTTATCTAAAGAAATCTTACAGTCCGTTCGCTTGTGGGGCAAAATTGAGATTCTTCCTCTTAGTATTAAACTTATGACGGGTGTAGACGGCCATTTACTAAAGGTTTTAGGAGAAACAAATTTACATTTTTCCCTGGGTAGGCTAGATATGACTCAAACTTTTCTAATTTTGGAAAAAATGCCAGCAGACGTTATTTTAGGTATGGACTTTGTAATTGAAAACAAGGCTAATATTGACCTGGGTCACAAAACTCTTATACTGCAGAATGGTATGACACAACCTCCAATAAACAATGTCGAAGAACAACCTAATTGTACAAATAATGTAACAGTGCTAGATGACATAACTTTGGAACCCCGAAGTGAGACTATTATACCGGTACGTGTGGGTTTTGACAGAATTACTTCGCGTGTAGGTATTGTCGAGCCGGATTCAAATTTAGTTAGTAACAAGAACATTTTGGCTGCACGTACGCTTGTAGAAGTGGTTAACAATAGGGCTGTTTCTAAAGTTCTTATCCCCACCAATTCCTATGTTAGGCTCACATCTTCACATGTTATCGGTTGTTTTTACCACATCCGTCCTGATGATATTCTGCATTCAGTTGAAAAAATTGATGTTAGTGCCAAAGCGATTGTGAATTACATTGGTCATGGTGGTTCCAACAAGCATGACAATTACTTTGCCGAAGCCGAGTTGCTTGGCATCGATTTATCCCACTCTGATTTATCAAGCCTTCAGAAACAGGAACTTTTGGTGCTCATAGGTCAAAATAGGGATTGCTTCGCTAAGGATTTGTCCGAACTTGGAATGTCTCGAATATATAGCCATAAAATCGATACAGGTGATACGGCCCCAGTGCGACGTCGGTTTTATAGGGCTTCACCAGCAATGAAGGAAGAGATTAGCCGACAAATTGACGAACTTGAAGAACATGGCATTATTGAGCCTTCAGTCTCGGAATGGATGTCCCCAGTTGTTATGGTTAGGAAAAAGGACAATTCGTTTAGGTTCACTGTAGATTACAGGCAACTGAATGCCTTGACAAAGCCCATTTCATTTCCTTTGCCCAGGTTGGAGGACGTTTTCGACACCCTTGGAAAATCAAGGTCTACGATATTCTCTTGTCTTGATATGTTCAAGGGATATTTCCAAATTGATTTAAGCCAGGATTCCAGAAACAAAACCGCTTTTGTCACCCACAGGGGAGTTCATCAATTTAAAAGACTTCCCATGGGCTTGATGAATAGCGCTTCAAGTTTCCAGTTGGTCATGGCTGAAGTCCTTCGAGATTTACAATGGCACTCATGTTTGTGTTACGTAGATGACCTCCTCGTGTTTTCTAGGTCTTTTAAGGAACACATCCAGCACTTGTCACAATTGTTTGAGGCCTTGCGTGGAGAAATCTAAAATTGAAGCTTTTTAAGTGTGATTTCGCTGCAAAGGAAATACGCTATTTGGGACACGTTCTTTCTAAAGGTGGTATTTCTGTTGATACTTCGAAAACGGACGCTGTGTCCTCGTTCCCCCGTCCAAAAAACCTCAAAGATGTTCGTGCTTTCCTTGGACTCTGTAATTATTATCGACGTTTCGTGTTCAATTTCTCGAAAAAGGCAGCACCTCTCAATAATCTTCTCAAAAGGAATGTACCATTTCAGTGGGATGCAGAATGTGAAAAGGCCTTTAACATCATGAAAGAGTCCCAGACAAAACCTCCAATTCTGGCTTTCCCAGATTTTGATAAAGAATTTTTTCTATATACAGACGCGTCAGGATATTCAATAGGTTATATCTTAGGTCAGATGGATGACAATGGTAAGGAAGTGGTTGTCTCATATGGAGGCAGGTCTCTTTCTGAAGAAGAACAACAATTTGGTATTTCAGATATTTCTGTGCCACGTCGTCGCTATATTCTGGTGGTAGAAGAGGTGCTGTGGGCTCTACCTTCTCTTACGGTGGATAGATGTTTTTACTTCAAAGTTCCATTTTCATTTCAATTTTATTTAAATCTATTGTTATTTTTTATGTATTTTTTTATTATTTTCACCTCCTTATTATTTAACGAAAAAAATTTCTTTTTTTAATTTTTAATGTTTTCTTCCCTTAAACAAGGAATTCATAAAAATGCGATTCCCGTCAGAAAATTTGTGGTCTTACCTTTTCAACAAATATTCAAAAACGCATTTTCTGTCTTTGTTGGTGAGACTTCGATGCACTAACTTCAACTCTTCCGATCTAGTGGGCTTGGGTTTTCCAATGCCAAACACTAATTGATTCCAACATTTGATCATGTCGTTGCGTCAGACATATTCCAATGCAGACATGAAATACGTGGTGACGATGTCTTTCCATTCCATCATGAGACACGAATGATCAATGCAATTAAATTTTTTCTCTTCTTGACAACCGAGACATCTTTCATGCATGACATGAGGAAATTGTTCTTTCATGCAGATCACGTAAGCTCTGCTCAGCGCTCTTCAAAGAAACCAAGCTCTCAATTCCATGGAATTGTTCATCATAATTTTTATATAAAAAAACTAATTCTCTATTCTTATTATATTATAAGTTTTTTTATTATTATGAATATTATAAGTTTTTTTTTTTTTTATTTTTTTTATTTCTTATATAAATATATAAAATGAAAAAAAAAATTTAAATGAAAGAAAACTAATTTTTTTCTATTGTTTTGTTTTTAGTATTATTTCTTTTTATATTTTTCTCTTTTATATATATATGTTGTTTTTTTTAATACCAACATATCTATTCATCTCATCATCAAATGGATGAACGAATACTTCTCATCTATCATGATCGTGCGTATTATTATTGGAAAGAGATGACTTTTTTTTCAAAAGTATTTCATATTTTGATAAAACCATAATTTTTTCATCGTTGTTGTCATTAGACTGATACAGGAAATAATTGATAATGATTTGTAACCTTCCAGCAAATTTGATCCATGATCTATTTAATATGACGAGTGTAATCTGCAAATAAATTTGATACATTCGCGAATAGATTTCTCAATATCTTCATCACCACCACAATTGAATACATTAACTACGTTTTTCACACAAAAAATTATACAACAATATTTCTCATAATTATAACGTTCTACAAATGTCACGTGGTATTTTAAATGATCTAGAACATCTATAATCATGTCATAATCTTGGTAAGACACATTTTCTTCACACTTCATCGTTTCAGTATTTTCGAAATAGCTTCCATTTAGTAATATGAATAACAATATTAAAAAAGACAATGTTCCGCAACAGATTAAACACGTATCATGTATAATTTGTTCCGATTGAATTGTTTCTAATGCATACTCATGTAAAGATTGTGAAAAATCTAAAAGCTTGTGAACATGTCTGTTGGAAGTCATTTTCTCTCCTTTTGTTTCATTTTGTTTTAATTCTTTGTTTTTTTATAATAACATACCCAAAATGGGTACATTCTTAAACGGCGAATTTTGGCCAAAGAATAAACTTTTACCAATCGGTTCCACATTCTCTCTGGTCTTCAGATAGAAACCGTCTCCATAGAAAGCATTGCCACCTTTTCTGATGGGTCCTAAATACAATCCTTTACCTTCAACATCTACTCGACACACGGCTCCTCCCTTCTTCAAAAATAGTCTGTTTCCTCTCTTCTTCAGAAACAATCCTCTACCCATTAATTTGTCCACTGCCGAACTAGCGAGTCCCGAAATAGTTCCCACGCCTAGAGCTGGAAACACCATCTTCATGAGAATGGGTAATGCATTGGCGGCGAGTCCCGCCAAAAGCGGTAAGAAACCGCCTTTCATTCTCAGATTGTATCTCAATTGAGCGGGACTCAATCTGACCATCGTTCCCATTCGATTATGAGTTGCTTTCTCCATCCTTTTGATTTGAGTTTCATTCCAGGCGATCCGATTGCTACTGCCACTCACCAGATCTTTGTAACTGAATTTAATTCTAACGGCCTCACCTCGATGGCTCAATGCTCTGTGAAGTTCAGCTTTCTGTCCTTTGGATATGTTCACGTTTTTAATGATGTATCGACTACTAGTCATATTTGTTGCTGTTTTTTTCCTCTGGATTATAAATTTTTTTTTTAATTAGAAATATTACAAGTTGGTGATTTTTTAATTATTATAAATATTATAAGATTTTTTTTTTGTTTTTTTTATTTCTTATATAAATATAGAAAAGAAAATGAAAATTTTTTTTTTTCAAATTATATTTATTTTATTTTTTTTATTTACTTTTTTACATATCTCTCTGATGTGAAATCGTATAGTCACTCTCTCTCTCTCCATGAAGATCTAACAGATCTCCATTCTGATCCGTCAATGTGGTTTTGATGCTATAAAACATGTCCAGGATCACGGGTAGATAGACATGATTTCGAGGTCACTCCATGATCTTGTAACCTGGAGAAACATCCAGAAGAAACGAGTAGATCGTAGTCTGAGTGCTACCATCGACGTAACTTCCCGAGATCACATTGACATTCACTAGAATGCTATTGATCGTGAGAATGTCGACCACCTTTTTGATTTCTGCATGACCTCGATACATCTTTTGATCAAATCCCAACATCTTACCAATTGAATCTTCCACACTAAAATCCACTCGAAAATTATCTCCCAAGTCTAATATCATCTGTAGAGTACTCGTATTGGGAGCGAGTCTTATCATCTTGTTCTGTGACCACCGGTCTTCAGTCTCATCTGGATGTAATGGATCAGATCATCTTTGTCATAACTTCCTTTGGGAATTCGTATCTCGAACCAATCGACTCAGTTGCTATACTTGAACGTTTTATTTTTTTGGTGACGTTGGGGAACAAATAGTAAGTCTCGAGATTAACCATCGCCATCTCGTATCTCTTTTCCTTCTTCAATTCGATGGAAGGTTTGAATTTAGTCATGAATCGAGTCGTGTCATGACTCACTATGATTTGAAAAGATTGTTTTGCAGCCGTATTCTCGACTATCCGTCCTAATAGATGATATTCTGACATTTTTATTATTATTATTATTATTATTATTATTATTATTATTATTATTATTATTATTATTTGTATACTTTTTTATATTTTACCGATATTGTTTCTTTTATTTTCTTCTCTATTATTATTAGGAATATAAAAAAAATCGTTGAATCCACTTTGATATTTTCTGTTGTTAAATTCGCTAGTCAAATCGATCACCACAAAATTGTGAAGTCTTTTTCCCCACTCCATCTTACAAAATCTCCTGAATTCTTCCCTACTCATGTCATTGGCCACGTGATCTCCATAGATGTGATTGAGATTCTTGAGATCCTGACGAAAGAGACACAGAAAATTAGCATTTTCCCTTATCATCTGTCTGGGCAGTCGAAAATAATTTTGAGACAAATAGAAACAATCCACATTGCTGTGACGTCCTCGAACGTAATACGATTTGTATCGATTCTGCCTGTCCAACAGTAGATCGTCGAAGATCATGAGATTCTTATTCTCTGACTTCAACTGTCTAGGATCGTGAACGTCATTGGCATTCTCGTAAAACTGACATTCCACGTTCGAACACTCCAAGTTTCTCTTGGTCAATTCCCTCGCTGCTCCTTCCAATATATTCGATGTCTCGTGTCCTTCAAATTCGTTTCGATTGTCAAAGATTCTCAGCATAACATCCCTAGGTAATTTACGTATCATGCACTCTCGAAGCAATCTGTATTCCGGCTGAAAGAGACTCTTGCCAAAAACGAATAATCTGTCGTAATCCAACCAATCAGGTCACAACAATAGATTCATCAAGAGATTGGTCTTTCCGCAATTCGATTTTCCCACTATCAGACCTCTTATGTTCTTGGGAAAGAACTCGTCGTTCGACCCCTTGGTCATCACGTCATTTCAAGACATGTCTTTGATTTTCTGTTTTTTTTCTTTTCTCTAGTTTGTTTTTTTACTATGTTTTGAATTATGTTTTTTTCTAATTTTTTTCTATTTTAATTTCTAGTTTTATATATATTATTTTTTTTTTTTATTATTTATAAATCACTTTCAATCCCGATCCTTTCATCATTTTAGCCAAGTCTTGTATCGGTCCGACATCATCATAGAATTCTCTCCAACTTTTTGGTTCGATTCTCAATCATTTGGCAGGTTGTGGAGTTATCAATTTATTAATCAAAGTATCAGCACCTCTCTTACTGGCTTCCAAAGCTATTCTACTGCTCGCTTCATTTGCAGCTTGCTTATCCACCTCGATCACCATCTTCTTTCCGATTTTGAGAGTGCTCGGGATGATCTGTTTCGCAGCATCGCAGGTGAATTTATGAGTTAAAAATCGCATCATCGAATCCACGATGCCCGATCTGCCGTAGACGTAAGATATGGCATATCCCCTGTTACTTATCACTAACATTTTTTTTTAATTATTATTATTATTTTTTTTTAAATATATATTTTTTTATTTACTTAATATTTTTTTTTTCTTTTCTCTTACTATTTTATTATTTCAAATGATTCATCAACTTTTGATAATTCTTCTTAGTCAAGACCTTCTGCCTCAACAATTCATCTCACACGCTCACTATCTCGTTATCTACTCTGGTGTTACCAGCCTCCCTGCTCGTCATCAACAATCACAATCTCCCCAACAAGGCATCAGAATCGTGCGGAAGAAATATTGTGTTGGTCATTCCCTTTCCAGTCATCGATTTCATGAAAAACTCGTTCGCCTTCCATATGGGTTCCACCACGTGTTTCCACTTGTAACCTCTCCTATCCTTCGGTGACGTCTCTCTGGGATCATTGTTCTTCTTCATGGCGTGAGTCTGAACCAGAATGTCTCCATAATTTTTTTAATCCTCCTCGGTGTAATCTTCGGGTCTCTGGTGAGTGTTTTGTACCTGTTTAAACCGACGATCAAATAACCACCATCTTCAAACACTTCCCTGTCTCCCACGAAACTTTTATCGCCATCGTCACGAAATCCATACATCGGATCTTTCAGGATTTCACTACCATCATCAAATCTGATGCCGCTAACGGTGCTCGAAGCCTCTCTACTATCAGTGGTACTCGGATTGGTCTCTATTTCCATCGGAACAAAATCGGAGAAAGTTGTTGGTGCTAAAGTACCAGGAATCGAAGCGGTCATACTCTGAGAACCTTCTTTTATGGGTCTCAATTCCTCCATGATCTCTTTCATAGCTCATTCCTGAACCTCGGTGACGGGACTGAACAACTTGGTCGTCTCTCGTCTCAATCCCATCTCTCCCAATCGTCTGACCCTATCCTGCACTTGAATATTCTCCTTACTTCATATTAATTCGTGAACCTGCTCGTCCCTTTGCTTTGATTCTCCGATGTGTAGAAACATTGTTGTTTTTATTTATTTATTTATTTTTTTCTCTCTTTAATGGATGAAAAACAGTTATATTTTTTTGTATTCTTATTTATTTTTAATGTTGCCTTATATATATATATATATATATTTATTATTATCATTCATCTTTTAACTTATAATATATATATACATGTTTTTTCCAATCGCGATCCTCGTCCATTTCCCAATCGGATCATCATTTCTCCTTCTTCCCATCGAGTCACGGCGACGTTCGAATTAGGGAAAAAAAACCCTGGTGTCTCGGGGTTTTCATCTGGACTGGTCGAGGTTGACAAGAATGCACCCAGTCTGATACGTCGTGGTCTTTTCCCGCGAGAAAATCCCAGTCCCGGATCGAGGTCCTTTCTGGCCTCGACACAGTCTTTTGGGGATTTTTCTTTGAGGCAAAACATCCACCCCTTTGGGAAATCAGTGTTAAGTCTGTCAAAAAAGGGACCTGTTAAAAACCCGGATTTTTATAAAATCCTCGACAAAAAGTGGTCCAGAAAGCTCGAATTCAAACAAATTCGGCCAAAAATCCGGGATTTTGAGGGAAAAGTTGAATTATATTTGAAAAAACCAAAAATTTTTGAGAAAAATTTGAATTTTTTTCTAAAAATAGCCCAATTTTGCCCAAAATACCCCAATTGTTCTAGACCACTCCATCATGGTGGTCGGGAATCCGCCATTATCCCCTACTATGTAAAATCAGAAAACACCGCGCAAGCGAATGCAATTTTCTGAGAACAATTTACGCGATTTTCTCTACTAATTTGTGATACAGTTTTCTGAGCACAAAAATAGTTTGTAATTTTTTGTTGTGTGTGAAAAACCATCGAGATATAACGTGATACATATGCAAATTCTGAACACGTCGAGTATAGCTTTATTATCGGGAAAGGCTTCCTTGGTGGAGGCGTTATTGAGATTTAACGGCACTTCATACCATGCGAGACTCAAAAATTTTTTTATATGAATGATCTCTTGTGTTGCATGAATTTGTATTCGAGATATTGATGTCATCCGACAACCAAGACGTTAAGCTTTACTTTGGTATACCACTTCCCCAATAAAATTATCTTTTTATGCTAAAACGGGTGAAATATATCTCTCAGAGGTGACTCCCTTTTTTTCTTGGTCGGACATGGCTGTTGGCAGTGAGTAGACTTCCCATTGGTTGCTATATTTGTGACAGAAAAATATGGGGAATCCTTTATTTTATTTTTAATTATCGACCATTCGGATGACGAGTTCAGGTTTATCTCCTAATGGGATGGCGAGGTCAAATTCGATGCGGTATGGTACAAGTATGGTGACGGGAAGGAATTTACGATTTGTGTTGAAGGCAATTTGCAATACAAATTTTCAATTTTATAATAGTCAAGAGGTCCTGAAGCTCCAATACCATATTGTATGATTGGTCGGGTGAAGTTTAGGACAGAGCAACAATCGTAGTTAGAAAGTGGGTCGTTTCGTTCGTTATATTTGATCAAGTGTTTTGAACGACCCCCATTCAACTTCCTGTCAACAACCATGTCCAACCTAGAAAAAAAGTGATTCGTTCCCGAGATATATTTTACCCGTTTTAACGTTAAAAAATATTTAATTATGCAAGTGGTATATCAACGTAAAGCTTAATGTCTTGGTTGTTGGATGACATCAATATCTCGACTACAAATTCACGAGTTTGGTTTTTCTGCGAGTTTGAATAAGACAGGTCGAAATCTTCCAAGCCAGGGAGTTGTGTACCTTTTCTCTCTTATATACATGATCATGGAAAAATATATAATTTCTGAAAAAAAGTCTAATACACCCCATTGCACAAAAGTGGAAAGTGCATGCTTTTTTCCAAGTTCATTCAGTCATTCGCCGACACACGGCAAACACACTGTAAAAAGAGAGGAGAATCATACGGTATTTTTGTTTTTGTTGTTGCTGTATTTATATAACACCACCTATCTTAAAATATTTCAACTCGCGTTGCAAAACAAACAACTTTCCAAGCGCATTTAGACTGTTAAAATCTTTTTCTAACATGTGACAAATGGTTTTACTTCAATGACATTTCTGATAGGAAGTGAAATTGTTTCTGAATTAATTTAATCAGGGTATACACTTGTCCAGATATGTGATGTCTTCTGATGGTCATTTTTCTAAAAATATTTGTCTGGATTGACAATGCTTGCTTTTCAGAAATAGTGAAATACACAATTCTCAAACTGTAGAAATGTGTCAGGTCAGAAGATCAACTTATAATTTTATTGACAAATCTATGCTAGAGTACAAGCATACATTTGAGTTGTTGAATGAAAAGGCATTCTATATTCACAGCGCCACTTATAAAAGGTAAGTGTATCTCTAATCAACATAAAAATCATATATTGCTAATGTTGAAAACATACTTCCCTGTTGAACAGACACCAAAATGAGTGATGCATCAGATTCAAGTTTTTTTTTAAATTTAATATGTCACATAACTACCTTTCTTGATACTTTCGATTTCAAGATGGTCTCAACCCCACCCTTAGAAAAAGGAAAAAAAAATATGATTTTTGTGATCTCCTCGACAAGTCCTTCAAAATGATACATCACATGCCTAGCTTTATAAAAAGAAAAATGTTTTCAGGTCTAGTCGTGACCCACCCCACTGCGAGGGTTGAATTTATAATTTTCGTAATCTACTCGTCAATACCTTTCATTTGATAGGTCACACGACTACCTTCTTAAAACTTTTGATTTTCTGATGGTTATGACCCCCCACCTCAAAGTAAAACGGAAAAATACCATTTTCGTAATCTTCTTGAATAATCCTTCAAAATGATACATCACATGCCCGGCTTTACAAAAAGGAAGACGTTTTTCAGCTCTGATCATGACCCCAATAAAAAGGAAGACGTTTTTCAGCTCTGGTCATAATCCCACCCCTCGACGAGAATTTGAAAATATAAGTTTCGTAATCTACTCGTTGATACCATTAATTTGATAGGTCACATGACTAACTTCTTCAAACTTTTGATTTTCTGATGGCCGTGACCCCCACCCGCAAGTAAAACTGAAAAATATCATTTTCGTAATCTTCTTGAATAACCCTTCAAAATGATACATCACATGTCCGGCTTTATAAAAAGGAAGACGTTTTTTCAGCTCTGGTCGTGATTCCACCCCACGGCGAGGATTGAAAATATAATTTTCATAATCTACTCGTCGATACCTTTAATTTGATAGGTCACACGACTACTTTCTTGAAACTTTTGATGTTTTTCGGTTCTAGTCGTGACCCCACCCCCACAGTGAGAATTGACATGTTACATTCGTTTTTTTCTGATTCACCCGAGAGAGTGAGGTACGTGTAAAAACCTGTAAATGCTAAGTCAGTTTTGATTTTTTAAAAATTTTACAAAAAAATATGCGGAAATAATTTTGTCATTATTCATCTTTTAACTTATAATATATATATTTTCAATCACGATCCATCCTAGATCACCATCAAGCTACTTTTTAGACTCGGACACGCAATCTCAAACAGTGAATTTATCACTCATCTCAACATGTAATAATAATAACATATTACATACATTTTTTGTTTGTTTGTTTGTTCATTCGTTCATTGTTGCTTTGTTTTCAATCGGACCCGCACACGCTACATCTCGAACGGTCTCGAGTTTACCAGCTTGATCTACGAAATTCACCTTGATCAGACCGTTATCTTTTTACCGTGGGAATCTGCATCCTGGATCAAGTTTATTACTGGCCCATTCATGATTTCGAGTTTTTTCACGGGACCAATTTTCGGATTTACCTCGATCGAACCTTTGTCTTTTAGTGTGAGAATCGACGTTCGATTGCATTTTTTTTCTAGCCCAATTTTAAAAGAACAGTGTTTTTTCGAAATTTTTCCAATGGAAAATCTCAGTGTAAAATCTCGAACACTCATGGTCTATACAATTCTTGTCATAAAACTTTTGACAAAAATTCACCCAATGGAAAATCAGTGTTAAAATTATCAAAAAAGCGTGATTTAGAATCAGGGAATTTTTAGCAATTTTTCGTCAATTCTCTCAAAGTACTCCAGAAATGTTCAAATTTTAAACATTTTCTGGGAAAAACCCAGGGTTTTCGGGATAAAATTGAATTATTTCTGGAAAAACCCAACATTTTCCAAGAAATTCATCTTTTTTAACAGAAAAATTTAAGTTTTTTCCAGAAATAGCCCAAAAATAACTAACTTTTCTGGACCACAGCATTTCTGGGCCAACACGATGGTGGTGGTCCAGAACCAGCCATACACCCCTACTGACAATATTTTCCAGACACACATGATGTCTATTTTTAAATGACTAATTAAGGATTTTTGCTAGTATTTCTGTTTTATACAAGGATATTATTTTGCTTTAATTCGCAGCATCAAAACTTAAATCGAATGCCACCTGCACGAACTAGCTACAAGGGTATATGAGATGTGGTGGGTGTTTCTGCACCTTCATCCCCTTCCACCAATAACTATCTAATTTTGCAGTTTTCATTTTAAGGGATTGGTAATTTCAGAACAAATTGTTCAGAGGGAGGAGACATTTTTAGAATTTTGGCAAATATCAGGGCAGTGGGCAGAGCATTTTCGTGTGCAAATTGGAAGCAAGTGCCTGCATTTTGATTTTGAAACAACAGTTCAGGACAGTTTGATTGGTCAGTCTCCACCCCAAGGAAATGTCCTCCAAAAGCCTACCATTATCCACATTCTATCAGTCCTCTTTAAAATTACTTACTAAATGCAAATTCAGAATACCTAATTCCACATTCAAGATTGACAAGATACAGGAGCAGACACATAAAAAACTAGATAATTGTAATTTGTTGGACAAATTACGGGCTTTCCCAACTTTGTAATGTGGAAAGGCAGACTACATATACCAACGCAAAGTGTTTGAAATTAACCCTTTCCAAAATGATAGAAAAAAACACCTAAAGTTGGCTAATTCTCGCATATTCAAACGGTACTCTTATTCTCCCCCTCATTGTGTTTGAGGCTTAAATCTGAGATTAAAATGTAAACAGTAAGTTTTTTCTTCAATCATTGTTGCATCTATACATGCAAAATAATTGCTGCAACAACCTTGGAATTGGAGCAAAAGAGTACAGAAATTTGCAAAATTCACAAAAAATCTTTTTTCTCGACCAGTACTATTCCTTAAGTGGTCAAAGCATATGTTGGGTTGATCCCCAGAGCATAACTTACAACAGCGGATTTGTTCATTAAGCATCTCTACGTATATCAAAGCAAAGAGTTGGAAATTAACCCTTTCCAAAATAATTGAAAAAGGCAACCAAAGTTGTTTAATTTTGGAATTTTCAAACGGTAATCTTATTCTCGCCATCATTGTGCTCGAGAGTTAAATCTGAAATTAAAAGGTAAACAGTATCTTTCTTCTGCAAGCATTGTTGCATCTATCTATACCATAATAATTGTTGCAACTACCTTGAACTTATAGAAATTTGCCATTGAAGTTGGTCAATTTTTGAAGAAAAATTACACATTCATATCGTTTTTAGGCCAGTAGGGGGTAAATTTGGAAATATTTGTCTGGTGTTTTGGTGTATCATATTATGGTCTACATGTTTGGAAAATTTTAGCTAAATAA
Organism: Pictodentalium vernedei; assembly: GCA_031216915.1. Lineage (NCBI taxonomy): Eukaryota > Metazoa > Mollusca > Scaphopoda > Dentaliida > Dentaliidae > Pictodentalium > Pictodentalium vernedei. Next base: position 321,425,556 of record CM062288.1, on the reverse strand, counting down.
CTGCAAACAATTTTGAGACTTTTGAAAAATGGTGAACTGTCCTACCTGGATCTTACAGAAATTTGCCATTGAAGTTGGTCAATTTTGAAGAAAAATTGCACATTTATATCCTTTTGTGGCCAGCAGAGGTTAATTTGGAAATATTTGTCTGGTGGTTTGGTGTATCATATTATGGTCTAAATCTTTGGAAAATTTTAGCTAAATAACTGCAAACATTTTTGAGACTTTTGAAAAATGGTGAAATGTTTTTTTTTTCTATTTCACTTGATTGTATGACACTAAATATGCTTGGTATTGAACTACATGTATGTTAAGAAATGGTGAAATTTTTAAGGTTTTGGCAGAATATTTTAAACATAAGCGTTATCACAGACATGATGATACCTCATTTCACTCAAGTTTATGGCATTACATGAGTATTCCAAATTTGGTTGAAATCGCATAGCTTGTTTTTGAGTAGTGCAGCAGACAAAAGTGAGGGAGGAAAAACAAAATAAAATGAAAACTAGCGAATTGTAATTTGTTGGACAAATTATGGGCTTTCCCAACTTTTTAATGTGAAAAGGCAGACTCCATATAGCAAAGCAGTGTGTTTGAAATTAACCTTTTCCAGTTGACTGCATATAGCAAAGCAGTGTGTTTGAAATTAACCCTTTCCAAAATGATAGAAAATAAGTACCCAAAGTTGGCCAATTTTGTCATTTTCAAATTACACTTTTTTATAGCAATCAGTGTCCCGGAGGGTTAAATGTGAGCCTGAAACATGAACAGAAATGCTTCTCTACATGTGCAAAACATTTTTCTGCAAACATTTAGTTACTTTAATAGTCATTTCAGCGGAAATAAAGTTGTGTGGGTTTGGATTTCATGACAGGATAAATGAGTGTACATGTAGACTGCAGTAACATTCATGTAAGCGAAAGGTTTCTTTCTGGACAATGCTGTCAAAACATGTGTTCAGTTATGAGTGATACCAAAACTTATCACAGAAACTTGTTTCCCTATAACACACAATACACATAGGAAAAGGAAAATAGACTATTCCAATCACACCGAGGGAAACTGGGTACAGAAAAGTACGAAATTAATCGGAAAATAAATTTTGTCTGAGGGTATTCACGTTTGTACAGATAAAGCAGCACACAAAAACATATAAATACAAAATTTGTTCGCCATTGATTTTTGATGCAGTTATGGAAAGCACAAGAGCTATTTCTTTCTTGTTTCTGGACAAATGAGTACAGAACTTTGCCAAATTCACTAAACAATCCATTTTTTTCTGACAGTACTATTCTTTAAGTGGTCAAAACATATGTTTGGTTAAGCCCCAGAGCATAACTCACAACAGCGGATTTGTTCATCAAGCTTGTCTACAAATAGCAAAGCAAAGTGTTTGAAAATAACCCTTTCCAAAATGTTAGAAACAAGTAACCAAAGTTAGCTACTTTTGGGATTTTCAAATGGTACTCTCATTTTCGCCATCATTGTGCTTGAGAGTTAAATCTAAAGTTAAAAGTAAACAGTAACTTTATCTGCAATCACTGTTGCATCTATCCATACCAAAATAATTGTTACAACAGCCTTGCAATTAGACATATTTGCCCACGAAGTTAGTCAATTTTGAAATTCATATCAGTTTTGACCAATAGCAGTTAATTTTGAAATATTTGTTGGTGATTTTGGTGTATCATATTATGCCCTAAATGTGTGAACATCAATCACAGACTGAGTGCCTGATAACAGAAATCGAGGAATCTCGAATCTTGGTATTTGAATGAACATGTATAAATTGAGAGTGCTACATTTCAAGTCCTGACAACTGGGTGACGGTTAAAACATATAACAGCAAAATGGTTCTTGGATGAATGCCCTATCTTCTCATGGAAAATGTTTTGAGAAAATATGGCCCCAGTGCTTAGAAATCGCATACAAAGTTGGGGAAAATAGCAATTATTTCAACAGAACACTTATGGGAAGTCTCAAATCTGCCAAAGGTTAAACTTTTAATAATAACATATGAAACAAAATTTGTCATACTTTGACTGCTGCATGCAGCCATAAAACATTCAGCGCTCAATCAATTAGAATTAGGATAAATTGTCACTTAAACTTACCAAATTCTGAAAAAATGGGAGTTTCTTTGGACGGTACCTACTTTTGTGCAACCAGAATGACCATCGGGTTATTAAACTTTACAACCAAACTTACAACAACAAATGTGCTCGATATTCAATTGTCAATACGGACATGCAAAGTGTTTGAATTTAACCCATTCCATAGTGATAGGAAAAAAGCGACCAATGTTGTTTATTCCGGTCATGTGATTACAATGTGGTTCTTGCAGAATACTCATTTTGGGCGAACGTCAGAATGAAACAAAATGAAAGGACGTGATCACGTTCTTTATTTGCTCGAGACAATGTATGAGCGGATTTGCAAACAGGTTACAGCAAATACTTGAGCTGATAATGCCATAACTGCATAATATGGTTCGAAATTCCCTCCCGTGTTTACAGGCCGTCTGAACTTTTCTGTTGACAAAAAATCTGAATTATTGCGCACTAAAAAGATGACATGAACCACTCGTAAAAAAATAACCTGGCGTATAAAATCAGGACGATACACATAAAATAAGGCAATATTCATAACAAAGTAAGCAGAATGCTTCAGAAATCATTTTCTCCAAGTATATTCCAAATGACCTGGAACTATATTGAGCGTGTTGATTTCCCCCGATGTTGTGAAGTTATTTACTTCCTAGTACCCATGGAATTTGCCGCGACTGTGTTTGATATCCGCAAAGGACCGATTGAAGATGGGTTGAAAATGATGAACTCGCGATGTTGGATAAGGTGCGTGGTCAAAACCCAAACGAATTATCGAATCCACGGTCAAAATTCACCACAATTGGCATTTAAACAAATGAAATACACGAAATATTCGCAATTTCTTCTTTATCCATGCCGAGTTACTTTTTAACCAGACCACATGCGTTCAGTTTCGTTTGTAAGCATCAAACTGATATTGTTTGTGGTAATAATAGTACGAGAAGGTGAAAGAAGCCAAAATTTTCCCATCATCTATAAATTAATTAAAATTGATAATTCCATTTATTTTACTGAAACTATGAATTGATAAGTTGGGTGTGTTGCGATTATTATGCCCCGGACCTGGAAGTTGGAAAGTCAAAGGCGCATCTAGGGCCGTGGAGACCTCTGTCCTCTAACCCATACCAACATTCGCCCTTGTATCTCAACCACTGCTACTCCAATTTGAAGGATATTTGGTGTTGTGATCGAGCATCATGGGGAAACGATGCCTGTGTAGCTGCTGTAGCATGTGTTTCTTCCACACATTTTTTCCACAGTTATGGTACTTTTTCACACTTTCGAGTTAGAAAATTTTGTTTATAACTAGTTGATTTGTTATAATTTGTTGGAACGTGCCTGACCCTGCTGACACCCTCCAATTTATTGCTACAAAATATTTTTTATGAATATTTTGTTCCTATTAAAAGCAACAAGCTAATGAATATTCTGTATAAAGCCACCAATGTGATGTTTGACACTTTTATCGGAGCTGTTATGGAGGCTTATGGAACTCAACATGTTGATTATGGCAGGTTTTTTTTCTATTCACCCATTAATCGACAAATTAAGTGTTATGGTTGGAAGTAAGAAGCATGAAAGGTCCAGAACTTAAAGTCTAAAAAGAATGTTTTGCAATGTAACATGATTTTTGCAGATACACTTATTTTGGAGGGTTACCTGTCTGATAGTGTTTGGAACATGTGTGTCGCCAGGATCTTCAAAAAGAAAGAAAGAGTTAAACTTTGAGAAAAAAGGCATATGCCTTGAGTGCCGGAGGTAGAGTCATACAAGGAAAAGAGCAACCGCCCGGACACTTTTGGACAAATGGAGCTCACTTGTCACCTTTTGGGGATTGCTTTGTGTACTGCGTTCTTGAAAAAAATAGGTGAGACCCTCTGGATGTGCCCTCTTGATCTCAATATGCCAATAAGCCTCCTTTGGAAAAGTACATGCAATAATGGTTATGTAAGGTTGATTTGATGTGTTTTGAATAGCAATGTACTTTTATGTACATTAGATGGTTTATTGCAGTGACAGGTTACAGTTACCCTTATTTCTTCTCCAACAGATATCATGAGTGTATTGGTGTCCAAGAGTAAACAAAGCTAATGTACTTATTGATAAACCAAACAAATTTAACAATTTAATCACTATCAAATTGATGCATGGGATAAAAGGGGTTACAGTGCAAGGGGTTTGTAAATATATTTATTCAACTACAATGTATGACTTTGCAGTGCATTCTACTTAGGAGAATATCATAGTTTCTTTCCAAACCACCACAGTGACAGATACATCTTTATATTGGTAGACACACTTTTGTCCTTCCGTACTTCTTCTAGTGGACTCCTTCAAGTTGACCTTTGTTGAACTCCCCAAATCAAAACATAAACAAAAGAAAATGTCTGCCTTCAGTCAGTGAGCACTCCACTCATAACATTTGGTCTCAATCTTGATTACTTTCATGAATTAGGAAAAGATTTCTTCGAGTATATACTTTAATGTTTCTAGACGACAGCTGTTACATTATTTTAAGGTATTTTATTGTAAAAATTTTGTTCTCTTACTTACGCCATAGCAGATTTTCAGGCAGTGCTGTCTACACATGGCAGAAGTCCGATGGCCAATTCCAGTTTCCACATGTTCTACGCTTTATTCCAAGCCTTTGTGGTGTATTAATTCATTTGGGTTATTCATTTTGGGCCTTTTTTAGACTTTGAAGAAAATTACCTGAAATTTGACCAAAGTTAAGTTGGACGTCCCTTAACAGTAAAGTTAAATGAGCTAAACAACGCAAGACGAAGAAATAGCTAGTCATTGATATTAATATTTTATTCACCAGTATACAAAACAGATAAAAAATTGACAAAGGTGTGTAAATCTACAACATCCAAGTTTACAATAGTAAAACACATGCACAACCCCCCAAAATATGTATCAATAAATGTATACTGGCATGGGAAGGCATAGCCTTCCCTTGCCAGTATACATTTATTGATATATTTTTTCATGCTTTTCCCTTGGGAAGAAGAGAAAAGAAAAGTGAGACAGAATAAGAAAGATAAAGGCGAGGAGAATTAAGGCGTGTACAACATTGCGCATTCCCAGTACTGTTTATATTAAACTTTCACCGTGTCCATGGTACTAACGTCCATTTTAACCTCCGTGTGTCGTGTACATGATGGCCGGACTTCAAAGGCAACTAGGCTCCGCTGAAATCTTCATTACTTTCATGAATTAGGAAAAGATGTCTTCGAGTATGTACTTCAATGTTTATACACTACTGCTGTTATTTTATTTTGAGGTATTTTATTGTAAACATTTGGTTCTCTTACTTATGCCATAGCAGACTTTCAGGTGGTGCTATTTACACATGGCAACAGTTCCATGGCAAATGCCAGTTTCCACATGTTCTATTTTTCATTCCAAACATTTTGGTATATAATTTATTGGGGTTACTCATTTGGGGTCTTTTTAGACTTGGATGAAAATTGCATGAAATTTGACCAAAGTCAGGCTGGACGTCCTCTTAACATAAGCGTCGTCTTCACGAATATTATAATACCTCATTTCACTGGATTTTGTGACAATACGTAAGTTTGCCAACTTTGGATGAAATCCTACAATGTGTTTGAGCTATGTTGAAAAATGGTGAAATTTTGAAAGTTTTGGCTGAATATTTTGAAAATAAGTGTTTTCACCGACATGACGATACCACATTTCAGTCTTTAACTCGAGATTCTTCCTATCAGGCGTCGAGAGTGCTGCCACATTAATAAAGCTCTTGGTATCAGGTGTAACGATAAACAACATGATTGATAGTTCTGTGTACAACACAGTCTGCCCTTTCGCCTAAAAAGTTGGAAAGCTCGTCATTAGTCTATTCTTAAGTTTTATTTCTGTTCACGTCCACCTGAAATGAAGTGGTAATTTCGTCGCAGAGAATGTCACTTGTTATGTGATCTGTTTGGGTGCATCCTGTGGCTTTTCTCGGCGAAAAAGATGGAGAAAACAACAATAAAAGATTAATTTATCAAGCGTCATCTAATTAGAAGCAGGTGTAATGTTGACAAGACTGTCAAATGATATCAACAGCTCTCTGAGGACGTGATAATCGTTACCTATTCCCAGTTCCATGTTCGACATTTGTTATCGCAACCGATGAAGTCGGTTGATAACGAACGTGGAATAAGGAACTAGGGATAAGTAACGGTTGTCGTGTCTATACCCCCCCCCCCCCCTTGTTGAACCTCGGGGGGGGGGGGAGGGATGGGTAAAGCAGTGCTTATTTACTGTTGTAAACAAGTGCAATTTCACTAGTGAAACAGAACCCAGTGCTTGAGATGAAAGTTCTGTAAAAAGGGCGACATGAGTTTAAACGCTTCACTACACTTGACTTTATCGCGATATAGCGGTCCGATAGCCAGTTTTCATAAATATGTGACCATAAACACGAATAAATATTCAGTAACCCATTCAAACATACATGTGGTTCTGTATGTATTACACACCTAATCCTGAAAAAGAATTCACTGTAATTAAATGTTAATAGAATTAAACAGTCTACGATTTGAACGCTTGGAAGAATTTTACTGAGAAAAGATCAATTTTGTCAGAGAATCAGTTTTAAGAAATCTTTGACTTTATCACCTGTGGAATCGCTGTTGATTCATTTTATTCGCAAAACTTAAAAGATTGCGTTCAACATATCAGCGTCTCAACACTTCCGTAGGATTGTGTATGTTATGACAATGTTTATTTTATCTGGAGAACTTGTGTTCAGGGTGATAAATACAGTTCATCTCAAAATGAGTTGATTAAAGGTATGTTGAACTGTTTCTCTATATTTCTTGAATTCCATTCTTGACTTCTCTTTTTATTGACAGAAGGCTTTCACGGAGGGCGTTACATCAAAGACGGAACTATTTTTCTCATTATTTAACAGTTTAGAACAGTAAAGGTAGTTGACGGGCAACGACATGGAGTGGACATATAAGCAGCAAATGTTCACTCGAATTAATCTCACCACATTGGCAATCACTTGACGGTGATGGGTGATTTACCACAACCCTGGCGGAGACTACAGTGATAAATCTGGGCCACACGACAATTAGCACCACAGAAGAAGTTCGCTGGCCGACGGTTATTGCGATTCGGGAAACTCTTAAAATAACCGTAAGAGCTGTCCTCTCTTACGCGGGAGAATTTTGCTACCCATCACGCTTACAAACCTAAGAAAACTACATATTGTCAAAGGGGGCGCGGTGGCTCAGTAGGTAGAGGTGCAGACTGCAAGCCGAGGGGTCCTCGGTTCGAATCACACCTGCGGCAACCGTGTTGTGTCCTTGCGCAAGACACTTCACCCCCATTGACCACATGTTACGGAAATAAAATAAGGAACCATTGTTTAGGTTACAACAATGATTGCCAAGCCTAGAGTGTAAGATGTTTTATCTTCTGCTTCCAGAGTAAAAATAAACAGGGTGGATGTTAGTATATGATTTCTACCGGAAATAAGATACTTGAATTTACTAAGAGTTGTTGTATTTTAGCCAGCTTTGGAAGAATATTCCTCAATTCAATAGTGGATGGAACAAATGATTTTTTTACAATGCACAGATCTGCATGGGAATAAATTGAATAAACATGAAACAATAAATAAACAAGTAATTTTTATGCAAAGCACAAGCGAACAAAGGAATGATCATGATGATTTATGTACATATATATGTGTGTATAAACGAAGGGGGATTCCCTGAAACCAGCCCATATCCAATTAATACATATGCTGTAAGGATAGTCTACTGTATCCTCAGTACTACCAGATGAGTTACCGGACCAGTTTGCACCCAGATTGGCTTCTTGCTTTCTCTTTTCATTCAATATTCTCTTTTTTCCTACAGCATCTCTCACTTTAAGTTCAAACAACATATACGCCACTGTATGAGTGTCATTAATCCTATTATATCGTTGTATTGTAAATCTCATACGTGGAAACGACCTTGTATAAGCTTTCTGGCTTTCTGTCGGATTCACCATCAACTATGTTGTACTTTGTATCGCTTTAAAACGTTGAATATATATTGTTTAAACCAAAGAAATAATCTTGACAAGAATGCCTGCAATGAATGCACGCAATGATTCCTGAGTGAACCTGATGTTCATTACCAATATTTTACACCTTCATCGAGTTTTGACTTATCTGGTGTTGATCTTGAGTCGATAGACACATCTTGTGTGAGATATATAGACAATAAACATATAGTGTGTTTTTATATCTGTGTTATACAACGAGTTGAAATATGGTTTATTTTTTCGAGGCTTTGCCGAGAAAAAATAAACCATATTTCAACGAGTTGTATAACACAGATATAAAAACACACTATATGTTTATTGTTTTTATCTGATAACAAACAGACACCCGTCTCGTGCGTCTATCCGACTTATGTATGCTTCCCACGGGCCTCCAAACAAAACCAGTCTACGAGACAAAAGAAATAGGACAAGACGCATAGAGTTGTGTCCCTTACATTACAAAATCGATGACGGCGATTGTAAAGTGCGATTGCACTTCTTGCATCATGTAACTGCGCTGGAACAAAATAAATTTCAACTATTTTATTAACAGTAACAAAACGGTGTTTCAGTAGAGTTATTCTTTTTTTGACATAGTTCCAGTTTTCTTCCGTGTTTTATGCTGTAGTCCCAATATAACAAATAATTTTGCGTTTGTTTACAATTTTTACGAAGTGTTTTTTTTTCAGGTAGAGCAGGCGAACTTTTAATTAGCGCAGTTCCGCGAGTACTTTTGATCGAGGCCGTGACTATAAATAGTTCGCAGTCGCCGCATACTAATTACTATTAACATTCAAGTAATTTCTACAATGTTTTGAAGCAAAATTTTAGGTTGCCTTTATTGAAGCAAAATAAATAAGAAATGACACCATCAGAGGATTTTGACAAAGTGCAATAAGCGTACAATTAAAACCTGCCCTGTGATATAACGATGTTTCATGAATGAATGAATGAAAATGGAATTGAAAGAGGTCAGAGGTCGTTCGCATAAATTATAATTATATACAACACCCGTTGTATATACTTCAAGTATATACAACGGTTGTTATACTCTATGGTTATCAGATAAAAGAGGATCATTACCTATATTTTACACCTGTATCGAGTTTTGACTTATCTGGTGTTGTTCCTGAGTCGACAGAATACCTTGCTTGAGAGATAAGATGACCATTACCTATATTTTACACCTGTATCGAGTTTTGACTTATCTGGTGTTGTTCCTGAGTCGACAGAATACCTTGCTTGAGAGATAAGATTCCATTACCTAATATTTTAAACCTTTATCCAGTTTTGACTTATCTGGTGTTGATCCTGAGTCGAGAGACACACCTTGCTTGAGAGATAAAATGACAATTACCCATATTTTAAACCTTTATCGAGTTTTGACCTATCTGGTGTTGATGTTGAGTCGATAGACAAATCGTGCTTGAGACTAATATTATCCTTGATGGGTATCTGGGTGGGACGCGGAAATCTCACTCGAGGGGCAAGATATTGAGCCAGACACGAGGCTTGCCGAGTGTCTGGCTCTAATATCTTGCCCCAAGGGTGAGATTTACCCGTCCCACTCAGATACCAATCGGGGATGATTTTTCTCCCACCATGTTAAGGGTGCGTCATCATTAATAAGAAAATAAATAAGAAAATTTCTTAGTGCGTTCAATCTAGAAGAAAACCAATAATGTATTCGGAAAGCTTGTCGAGAAGTGTGGTATATCAAACGTATATACTTCAAAACACGCAGACTAGCACCGCATGTTGAGCGTTAATGCACTAAAGCGACCTCAAATGAAATCGACATAACTGCACATGCCATTTCCAGATTTGAACTTCATTTTGACAGGGCGCAATGATATCAGATGTATAGTTCTCTCCGATAAACTGATAGAGCAATTTGAGGTGGGCTGAAGTTTTTCTTGGAGTGTTCTGGTTTACATTTTCGTCTGCAAAGTCAGTCGTATTTACGGAAGCAAAACGGCCTTCCATTTTGTTTGTTTATACATGTGCAGACGTGATTTGCGATGATTAAATAGTTCCGGTGCCAATTAACGATGCTAATATATTGGTCACATGGGTGGGGTGAGATAGTTGTCACGTGGGTGGGTGAGACCGGCATATCTCTCCCAGCTGTCCCACACGACTTTATATATATCTCAGTAGCTTAGTGGTGGAAGAAATAAGCTGGCCTACTTTCGAAATTATCCATGTAACCTTTACCAATAGTTTGAACCGCGATCGAGTTTTGACTTATCTGGTTTTCCTTCCAGGTTAATAGTTCAGCCATGTCTGAAATATAAGTGTGACCTATTTTCAAGATATTTGACTCCGACCACTTGTAGAGCACTAAAATATTAATACACGAACAGGAATATCATAGGTGGGAATAAGAATGTGATTTCGGACTTTTTTTAAATGCACCCAATGACCCCCCATTGGTTTCGATGACTTTGAGTCATAATTAAACCTCCATTAACCTTAGGAACGACATGGTGGTGTTCAAAGTCGATAGTTCACAACATGTCTGAGAAATAAACGTGATCTACCTTCAAACGTTTTGTTTTGAACTGTTTTAGCACTAAAACTCATAAATGCGTTGGACTGTATTTCCACATTTTTCGTAAAAGCACAAGATTACACTTGGGTGGCCAACGCAGGAGGTGCAATGGGTGCGAACGCACCGCTCCACAACATCAGAGTCCTACTTGGGGGACTACCTCCCGCTTTTTGTGATTTGGAGACTTTAATAAAATGAGGCGACCTCACTTGCCCCCATTCTGACACGAGATGACCCTGGCTGTCGAAAGTGCCGTTAAACACCAATAAATAATAATAATAACCCCCAACCCCCTACATCGCGTCCTGGTTGTCTTAGATGTATAGGAGTAAGTTGTTTTAATCCTTTACTCAACGAATCGGCCACATCCGCTCGAGTAATATGCAAATTCAGCGGCTGAAAAAATATTAATTTTTAAAAGATTTCAACAAAACCATATCATGTGACCCCTCTTTCGAACGAGCTAGTTCAATGAGGGATCACATGATATAGTTTTGTTGAATTTGTTTGAAAAATATAAAAAATGATATTTAAAATAATAAATTTTGATATCGTCTGTGTTGGGTAAAGGGTTAAAGCACGTATGTTCTCATTTTTGTAGTTTTTGTGAAACGCCCACACACTACGTTGATACTTTTTATAGCCTCGGCTAAAGAATATGTTTCATGTGATAGAGAAGAACCATACGAAAGAAAATGTTAGATGAAACAAACTGTAGCTGAGCTACAACAGTAAACATGTTGGGCGGAGATACGTTCAGTGGATAATATAAATTATCTACGCCAACATGTATGGTATATGGAGATTTAATATCTGGATGTCGGGTTTTTTTTTTTGTCCAGGTATTACATCTCCCTATAGCATACATGTTGGCGGAGATAACGTTTTTGTCCCGTTTGAAACACAATACAAACACAGTGGAAATAAATTTGTGGACGCATTTCTCACGCTCCGCAATCACGTGGACCAAATTCGTGAATATTTTTTGTTTTTATAAACGCAGAAGACAACAGATAGAGTTACATACCTTGGGTCGTTAAAGAGTAAACAGTATTTTGTTGACATATCGTCCCATTAGTTCCAATGTGTGCTATGTGCCTACATGCACATAGAAAACATTGAAACTCAGGGGACGATATTTGCTCTTATTTTATTTTTCTCAAGTTGTTTCATTTAATTTACTCGACTATTTGATTTATAATGGCAAAATATGATCGAATTGTCTGAAATCTGAAAATATTTATGACTATTTTCAGGTATTTTAGTTAAATATTTATACCGAGGCGAGTGAATGCGAAAAGCTTCCCTTCAAACCATATACACCCGATGTTTCGCGTGCGCTTATACCTTGGACGTTGGGTGCACTCTTTGCCATGGCTATTTGTCCAAAGCATTCTGACCAATCAAGAGACAGAATGTATCGGGATATAAGGACAACATGCAATAACGAATGTTACCTGATGAAAGTCTTGGCGGATATGAATTGTTGGGGGAAGGATTCCACACCCCCCAGTCATCCGATAGAAATATAGAAAGGATATAAACACCCCAGTCCCACCCTATCTCTCGGATCTTGTCCCAGCTCTTTCCAATACTTATTTTTCTACAATATTGCAAAGTCTAAGCGCTCGGTCCACAAGTCTAATTCTGTAAAAACTTCGACGCTGTTGTGGCCAGGAACCAGTCTACCCTTCAAATAGGTCATCGCCTTTGTTCAGATTTAATCGGCTGGAATATTTCATTTGGTTGGAAAACCGAACCTGCGGTTCGCTTTTTCCGACCAACTGATATATTGGGTACGAATGAATCTGAAAAATGTCATAAAGATTCATTTTCTGTGAATCAAAGCTGGAAATGTTGCTCAATCGAGACCTGATTTGATCGACATTTTGATGCAATATAATCAGAAATGAAGCCTCACCACAACTGCAGTTTTATGGGTACGTCATATTGTTAATATTTTTATGTATTCAAGAGGAATTAAAAACTTATTTATACACCAGATAGTTGCATCTAAGTACTTAATTCTACGAACTGCACCTCAGAAGAAATCAGTGACACTTGTGTTTTTCAAATTTTCCGGATGCCATAGAATTAAGAAAGGACGCTGGTTTTGTTTACATTGGCATGGCGGGGGTTCGAACCCACGCCGAGAGAGTTTCCGTCGGCACCAACCGCATAGCGAAACTATACTGAACCACGCACACCACTCGGCCACCGACAGACCCCAAAAGGGAATGCTAGTTAACCAAGTATATACGAGGCCAGTACAGAACACACGGAATACTCAATCATTTAATTATTCAATAGTTGCATCCAAGTTCTCAATTCTACGAACTGCACCTCAGAAGAAATCAGTGACACTTGTCTTTTTCAGTTTTCCCGGATGCCATAGAATTAAGAAATTCATTGTTCAGTATAGTTTCGCTAGGCGGTTGGTGCCGATAAAAACTTATTGATTGGAATTTTTATAACTATGAGAGGAAAAAGTATCTGTATAGCTTTGTAAGTAAATGCACATAAAATTACATCAACGGTTGTCGGCGCGCAAATTTCCACAAAAGTGGTTAAATAAACAGACGATAACAGCGTCAGATTCCGAACAGAATTAGACTGGTAGTCTGAGAGCTTACAACTGCATGTCCTTCTGCCTTCTTTGGTTTCTCTCGGAGGGTTGAAAATGACATGTGCCGGAGTGATCACATTCCATTTGTGTCTTATTGTAATAAACTGTAGTTTGTGATGCAATATTTTTAGCCTTCGAAACGTTAGCGCCGAAGAAGTTAACGAAGACTAAGGATAAAGGCCATTCTCAGCACAGTAAACGTTATACCAAAAACAACCCAAGCTTTATCGATTGTATGTAATAGATGACATGGATGGTTGGAAGCAATACTAATAACATGTGATTAATTCCTAAATGAAAGTATTGGCGGATGGTGTAAATTAGTTGATACCAACCTTCAGATAATGCCACGCCGGGTTTCTAATTCTGAGGCGAGATGATTACATTAAATAAAAATACAGCATTGTCAGTTAAAGAATCTTGAGCTAATTACCGTTACACAAGTTGTTTTTTCTGATTGGTGGATAGTATGCACGTGTCAGAAACGCCCCAACTAAATTTTATAACAGACAAGTAAACCTTGTCGGAGATCAAACACAAAGTCCGCACATAACAGAAAACGTCTGGTAAAGATCGAGAAGGTATGGAAGTTTGTTTCTTTTCCGATTTTTCTCCACTGTCATGTCTTTTCACTATGTCTTCCGTTTTTATTGAGATCTCTAGTTAAAGATTGATTTCAAAAACTAGAATTGGGAGATTTTGATCTCGACGTATTCGCCCGTTTTCCGGATGGACTCAGTGACGTGAGTCCATTTTGGTCTGGTCCAGTTCCCTCTTAATAAGATAGTTTAATTAATTTATTATACGCCTATTCCACGAAATAAACCCTGCGGAAAATGAAAATCTGTTCCGTACACATGTGCGGGACGGAAATATTTGAAGGACTATTTTTATAAAGAAGCGAAATATCACTGAAATTTTCTACAAATCGTGCACCGCAATTACAATTTGAATCGCTGGCGATAGCTAAAACTCGTCCCATGTGTTCCAGTGTGTTTCATGTGCCAGTAGAGCACACTGGAACTCAGGGGACGAAATAGCAACACGGGTTCTACTCCAAAATTTTGTTGGCGATAAAATATGTTCCTTTTGTTGATAGTTGTCAAGTGATTAACCCTTTACCCAACGTAACGGCCAAAACCTGCAGCGCTATTCTCAAAAATCGCCAATTAATTTTCAAAATATTTTCATTTTTTGTCTCAAAAACATAGGTTATGACCCCTCGTTGGAACGAGCTCGTGGAGCTCGTTCCAACGAGGGGTCATAACCTATGTTTTTGAGACAAAAAATGAAAAAAATTAGTTATTCAAGAATTTTTTTGGCAAGTGTCGTCTGCTTTTCATGTTAGGTAAAGGGTTAACTGAGTGTCCTTCTGGAATTGTTTTTTTTTATAGATGGGAAATCGAGTAATAAACATAGAACGACACGCCCGTGTGAATGGGTTAATCGATATGGCACTTGTGCCATCGCGGAAGGATAAAACTCGAGGCCTGCGGCCTCTCAATTTATCCTTCCGCGCTGGCACTCGTGCCATATCGATTAACCCTTTCACACGCGTGTGTCGTTCTGCGTATTTATGCACGAATACAGTAAAACTCTTCGGCCGGTTTTGGCTGCGTCTTGGGATTCAGTTTTCTGGTTTGCCAAAAACCGTAACCGAACCGGAAAACCAAAGCCCTCCCCTCTTTAAAGCATTACCTTACGTTTATTTGCACTGATTTTTGAGAAACGATACACAAATGACAGAAACTGAAAATGGGAATATTATGTCTTCAATAGGGTGAGAGTGGGATGGAGAAACCTCATACAAAGGATGTCAAACCCACTTTTGTAGTAACTGATAGGTTTTGTCATAGCTCCCATTTTATACTTAAAATAGTTAGCATTTGTCATAGCTCACCAGTTTTGTACTAAACTGGTCAGGGTCTGTCCTAAACAAGGAGCATAATTTTGTAACAAAAATCGACAGGGTTTGTCATAAAAAAATCTCACCATTTTTGTCAAATACATCAACAGGTTTTGGAAGGTATTTTTACACTTGCATGAAAAGACTGTTTGCAGCTACTTACCTTATACCATCGTGTTCTTCTCATGGATAGTTGTTCATTCTCGATCGTGTGATGTTGTTGCTAGGTGTGTGTGTGTGAGTGGTATGAAAGTATAGTATGGTTGGTATGCACCCCTGTTGGTGTACTGTTAGCTCTTCGTGGAACTTACCCACCCTTACACCTTTTACTATCCACCGGTTGCTATGAATAGCACGAGATGGTAGATTATGTTGTTGTTAGGGGTAGGCTAAATCGGCTAGTATTGTAGTATAATATGGGTAGTTTGTACCCGTTTGGTCATTGTAGCCCTAGCACATTCATTAGCCTATCTAGAACCGTAAATAGAGAATAAAAGCCGATTCTAGCTTGAAAACTCACGTTTTTAACTCCCGCGATTTTCTCGAGAAATCGACTTCCTCCGATACTGGCTCACTTCAGACTTTTTGTTAAATAAACTATTATACCACGAGACGACACGCGACTTTTTCGATTCAGAAATCGGATGGGAAATCGTGGGTCTGTTCCATCTTCCAAATCGAATCTCGGAAACTTAGCGATATAAAAATTTTAGAGAATCTTAGAAAATTTCCGGGATCTCCAGTTCGAGCCCAGTCGTCAATTAATCGCATTTTTTCGTGGTATGGCGGTGGAGATGCGGGAAACTTTCGAATTCGCTTCGGGGATCTGCAGGAAGTTTTCATAAAACCGCATCTCGCAGAGTAAATGTCAATATAACAAATGTAGCAAATGGGTTGATAATTTACCTAGAACGTCTGTAAGATCTTGTAACTTCACATCTATTCGTTTTCTTTTCCAGTTTAAGGTAGTGAGGGTAGTTTGAAAAATGTCAAAACCCCATTTTTCCTGATCGGTGAAATCACATCGATATAGTATTAAAAATAGGCATTAAATTAAACACTGAGCAGGTGCTTCTAGTCACGTGTCGTCTGCCTGAATAGGCAGACGACACTTGCCTAGAAGCACCTGCTGTACTGTAAGTTGTTCGTGGTATGTCATGTTCAATAAATTCATTCTGATTCATCAGCTTCAAAGAGTTGAACAAAGACACAGAAGATTTAAAACCACATCGCTGTGAGGCCCGAGAAGTTGTGAGTTCCGAGAAGTTGTTAGCTCCGAGAAGTCGTTAGTTATGCTTATTAACTCTTAGGAGCCGATAGTCGAGTTTTCTTGCATGTAATACGGCAGGTAATCTGGCTGTGACGGTTCGGCTATCTTTGGGCTGGGGGTGAATTAAACACGGAGCAGGTGCTTCTAGTCGAGTGTCGTCTGCCTGAATAGGCAGACGATACTCGACTAGAAGCACCAGTTTTACTGTAAGTTCTTCGTTTCGTAGTATGTCATGTTCAATAAATTCATTGTGATTCACAGACTTCAAAGAGTTAAACAAAGACACAGATTTAAAACAAATCGCCGTGAGCTCCGAGAAGTTGTTAGCTCCGAGAAGTTGTTATCTCCGATTAACTAAATAATGAAAGAGAAAAAACACATCGTCTAACTTTTCTCTGGTCGATAAATAGACCGAGCGCCATGTGTGTTTCATTCGGTGGGGGTGTTTCGTAGAGAGCTGTAATGGCGTCGTCATATTTCGCGAGGGCCGTCCTGATTCAAACACTCATCGCGTTCTGGGTTTATTACACATCCTCATGCTTTAAAATTCATTTAAGTAAACAAATTTTAATTCCGATGTTTAAACCCAGAGGTGAGTAGACCGTTATTTTTGTTTGGAGCGGTACTGATCAAATGGATCGATAAAAAACCTTTTGGGAACTAGTCTGAATTACATTCGTAATCGTTTCTATTGGGCGTGTATGTTGTCGACCACAGGACGGAGTAAATGTTGCAGTTGGAAATGATTGCTTTTTTAATATTTCATTTTTGGTTAACTTATGTTTTTGTGAACCGATTTCATTTTTCTTTGGACGTTTTCATTTTCACACCACGCGAGAGACAATCGATAATTGTGTAACGAAATCTGGAAACTTTTCGAATCGCAACTAATGACACGGCGAGAAAAGAAGTAGTCTAAACCGTGCGGGGAAAAATGTTCCGGCTTATTAATCACTAGTTAAATACAGAAACATTTATGTCATAGCGGCGATTCGGTTATATTATTTATTTATTGATGTTTAAGGTCACATACTTATGTACAATGGCTAATCGTGACCATGACAGTTTTACGAGTGGAGGAAGCCGGAGACCCAGAGAGAACAACCGACCATCGACGAGCAACTGTCAGCTCCTCAACATTCTAACTCTGTTCAAGCTCTGACCAAGTAGGGTTACAGCGGTTGAAGACATGTGTACCATCGACGTGCAGTACGCATTAGTGCACAGCGTCATCGTGCCCCATGTTGGCAACCGGGATAAAGTGCCTTGCCCAAAGACACAACGCGGATCGTCCCGGACGGGGATCGAACTCGGAACCCCCAGCATAGAAGTCGAACAGGCTGCCACTGAGCCACCGCGCTCGATTACGTTAAATACAAGAGTTTATTATATGACTACCAGAAATATCCCCTCAATACCACTGTAGCTTGCCCATCAAACCCAGCTCTCCGGAAAACAAGAGTATCAAGTTTTCCAGATCGTTATCATGCCTGTCTCAAACGAGGCGCGGGTGAATGGACTATTTCTACAAGTCACCTATAAATAAACATAGAACATAAGCACAGAACATAAACACGAGTGTCCCCTCATTAAATTCCGTTGACAAACATTCCAGTCGAGGTCTCTTTGAAAGTGTCGTGCTGAACAATTGCAAAATAAGAAGTAACAACTATTTTAAAGATTGGAATCCAACAAAACGTAGGGGAATCTGTGTTATGAAAAGGGATCCCGATTGAAATTCAAGTCTTGCCTCCCTTATTTTGACCTTCAAGTTTAATGTTCGACATGAACGTTCGATATTACTACACGTTTGGGATTCCCCAATTCCATAAACTGTTAATGGTTATTTGGCTAATATAATTCTTGTTGTATTTGATTCTTCGGGTGTTGTGATCAGTTTAAAACACAAATTGTCATATAATAAACAAAATTCATCAATAGTCAATTGATCTGTGTGTTATTTCGTCTCGTAGACGAGATAAGATCGGTCAGATCAAACTCGAAGCCTGCCGCGTCTCGTTTAACCTGGCCGATCTCATCTCGTCGCGAGACAGAATACAAAAAAGAAAAAAAAAACACAGTTGAATTGACTTATGCAGTAATCTGTATTTAAAGTTTAATGGATGTGGAATAAAAAAAAGCCTGCACAGAGATATTCGGATAAGCAGATTTAAACGCCGCTATAAATGCTTCTGTTAACAGAGATGAAAGGAAAAATACAACTTTTTCTCACAATAGAAGGGAGATCTTTCTTTGCCTTGCAGCTGAAAATATTCAAATCACATACTAGAGTGTAATGTTCCCTTTTTAAACACCCACAAAGTGGAGATTCCACCCAAGCAATAATTGCAAATTTGTTGCAAATCACAACAAGCACAGGCAAAGTTTCAGCCAATGGACCTCCGTGTTAAACCCGGAGGCCCATTGGCTGAAACATTGCTTGTGTTTTTTGTCCATATGTATAAAATTTGAAAGTTCTAGATTGGGTGATAACTCCACTCCGCGGGTGATTTAGTTTCAATCTACTCTCCACGTACTGTACTAGAGTGTAATGTTCTCTTTTTAAACATTCACAATTCAATACGGGAGAGACATAAATATGAAGTGATTTCACAAATAATATTTAGTGTGTGACTTGAGAGTCTCCGAACGTGTTTTAGAGATTAGGTATACTGCCGCCTACAGTGCTAATAAAATTATATTTATCATATGACTCGTCCGTTTTGTTCACTTTAAAACATTTGATGCTTTGCTTTCATATCAATCAGTGATAAATAAAGCCTTTCGTCAATTCCATTGGTCAATTTCAAAACTATGCAATTTGATTGGCTGAACAAAATAAAACTGGGCCACATTTTCATAATTTGCATAATTAGAGTTGGGAGCTTTCATTGGTCAATTTCAAAACTGGACAATTTGATTGGCTAAACAAAATACAACTGGGTCACATTTGCATAATTTCAGTAGGGAGAATTTACGTTATCTGTCCTATTTAGGGTGGGTTATATTGTATTAATCTTTTACCTACAAGAAAAACGCCATTGATTTTTTTTTATATTTTCACTTTTTGCTTCCAAAACATAGGTTATGACCCCTCATTGGAACGAGTTCGAAGATCTCGTTCCAATGAGGGGTCAGAACCTATGTTTTGGAAGCAAAAAGTGAAAATTTTTAGTTATACGAGGATGTTTTTTCAAGTGCCGTCTGCAACTCAAGTTAGGTGATGGGTTAAAAAGTCCTACTAAGTGGCTAGTTTGTGCGTGTGTGTGTCATATGATAAATAGAATATGAAATGAGTGTTTTTCTCATATAATATTTATGAAACTCGTCCGAATTTTCCGTTTGGGCTCGCCAAAACGGAAAATTCTTAGACTCGTTTCATAAATATTATATGAGAAAAACACTCATTCCATATCCTCTATTTAACACACACATATATATATAGAATATACCCAAAATAGCTTTGTGTACCCAATGTTCACAACGATTAATAAGCACTGGTGGGCGGTACTTCCGCTGGCAATTTTATCGCCGAGCCGAAATGGCATTTTTCATTTTAATAACATAACAACATACTATTTCGAGTTATGGATGCTTTATTAATATGAGACAATGTAAGTTTGTTAATTTTGGTATGTTATGGGGTGAACTTATTTAAAAACGTTAATAAATAATTGTCGGTTTCATTTCGCTCTTCACGAGGGGGGTGATAAATTTAGACAAGTTTACATTCAAGGCAAGGTCACTAAAGGTCAACTTGGATGTATTTCCACTGTATGTGTAAATTTTAACTATTGAAGTCGAGCGCGGTTAGTAGTTGGATGGGTGACCATTTCAGCGATTGATTCGCGATCTCGCGTTGTGTCCTTGGGCAAGCCACTTAACCCCGATTGCCTACATGGTGACACGATGATGCTGTGTACTAAGGCGTAGAGCACGTCGATGGTGAGCATATCTTCAACCAATCTAACCCTGCCTATGCCGCGGTGCAGAGTTCAGAGTTACGATGTTGAAGAACTGGCAGCTTCTCGTCGATGCGCGGTGGTTCTCTCCGGGTACGCCGGCTTCCTCCACCCGTACAACTGTCACAGTCATGATTGGCCATTGTGCATAAGTAAACAAATAATATATAGCACAATATATACTCATAGTATAAATTATAAGTTATCTATTATACAAATTATTTTATTCTACGCTCAACTTCTCATGCAGAAGATCTCGCTTCATATTCTCCGCTTTCTCCTTTTGATGTTTGATCTTTAAAATTGACATGCTTTAATATTTAGAGATTTTTACTTCTTTTAATAATTAAAAATTATTTTGATTTGTTTTTTTCCCTATTTTATTTAACATATGTAACAACAACCAAAGAATTATTAAAAGAAAAAACACCCTCAAACAACTAATTATCTAAAACCACCTAATTAGATTTAATATTTCACATCTGACCAAGATTAAATATTGCAATTAATATCTTTGCCTAAAACGGAGGCGTCTCCTTTCGCCTACAGTGCACTTTCGTCTAGAAAATAGTTTTTGTAAAAGTGTAGACGAAAGTGCACTAATTTAGCTTGGGGGATTAATGGACATTGCCCGTTTTACCCATCGAAAACGGATTTACCCACAACAATTTGAACATGTATACTATTAAGACCAGGAAAGTTAAATATGGCTTTTTTTTAAATGTGTAGAAGGTATCTAGTGTTTTTTTTTTGTGGGTATCGGCGATTTTTATAATACGCATTTCACTTATTTATTATACGCTTAACTGTGAATTAAAGAGAAAATGTCGTGAACGTAAATCTCTATATCTTCCCTTGGGAAGATATAGAGATTTACGTTCACGACATTTTCTCACAGTTGAATAAATACAAGAAATGCGTATAATAAAAATCGTCGATACCCACGAAAAAGCACTAGATACATTCTTCATGTTTAAAAAGTCATATTTAACTTTCCTGTTTTTAATATTACACATGTTCAAATTGTTGAGGGTAAATCCATTTTCGATGGGTAAACCATGTAATAACCACTAACCTCCCCCCCCCCCCCAAGCTAAATCAGTGCACTTTGGCCTACACTTTTACAAAAACTACTTTGTGGGCGAAAGTGCACGATAGGCGAACTAAGAGGCCTCCATTTTTTTGGCAAAGATATTAATTGCAATTAGGGCTGTCACGATTTTTTAATTTAGGAATCGATTAATCGTCGCAAATAATCGATTATAATCGATTAATCGTACATAGATGACCCCGTCCCCACATTTCCTTCTCTTTAAGTCGTTAAAAATAAAGTTCAAGTCAGTTGACCTTCCTCAAGTAAACAACGAAGACGATCCTCTTTTAGGTACATTCAAAGGTTTGATGTTCTGAACTTTTGAACCGTCAGTGTAATAATCAAGACCGGTCGTCAGTTGCGAACGTCGCAAGTTCGCAACTGCCGACCGGTCTTGATTATTACACTGCCGGTTCAAAAGTTCAGAACATCAAAGCTTTGAATGTTCCTAAAAGGCAAATGCTTCTATCGGCTTCTTGAGATTTAACGTCGACGTTCTTGACTCTTTACCTTAAGAAACAATAGTTTTTTTCATTTTTTTTAAAATTATTAAACGTCTAAAACGGGGTAAAATTTACCGATTCTTCGACACCGAAAAATACTAATCGATTTCGGCGTGATCGATCAGCAATCGATTAATCGAATAATCGTGACAGCCCTAATTGCAATATTTAACCCTGTTCAGATGTAAAATGTTAAATCTAATAGGTGGTTTTAGATAGATTATTTGTTTGAGGGTCTTTTTTTCTTTTAATAATTCTTTCGTTGTTGTTACATATGTTAAATAAATTCGGAAAAAAACAAATCAAAATAATATTTAATTATTAAAACAAGTAATAATCTCAAAATATTAAAGCACGTAAATTTTAAAGACCAGTCATCAAAAGGAGAAAGCGGATATTATGAAGAAAGATCTTCTGCATGAGAAGGTTCTCAGAGATATCTTCTACAGAGCGTGCGCTCATCTCGCGGATATAAACATTCCCAGGCCGATGAGCGGAAGATGTCCGAGGTGCTAGGTGGCAGGATTGATCAAAAGGCACACCTGTTATATCACGGAACACAAAAACGCCATAGCCTTTGTTTTGAGTTAGTGTTGGAAAACCTCGACGAAAACGAGATGATGTATTGGTGGAAGAAAATGACCGTGCGTCGAGGGCAGCTGAATATCCGACTCAGATCTTTGAAAAAAAAATGAAAATAATTATTAAATTAGAAAAACATTATATATATTATTTTTTAAAAAATGGACAGATCAGTGGATTAAATGAAAACAAATCGAAAAGGAAAAGAACGTCACGAATTTCCTCAAGATGTGTCTTACGGAACGTTTGCCCATCTCGTGAGAGAAAACATTTCTAGAGAGTTGAAGGAGAGATGCTCCGGTTGCGAGTTCGAATGGGACAATGGTCACGACTGACGAGATATGGAATACAAAGACGCGATCGTCATGTGTCATATGTTTCATACCGGGTTAAATATGGTCCGCGAGTGCGATGCGATCAGACATTGGACGAAGACGGTCTCCACAAAACAAATTCCTGTTACGATGTAGGAGATCGACAATAAAATTATTGCCTCCGACTTAGAAAAAGTCAGAAGTTTTCAACAACTACTTCGGCCGATTATCCTCGATTGACGACTCGAGCCATAACCTCCCTGACCTCTACACCGACCCCGACCAGATACAGTTCATGGATATTACACTGACGCCTGATGATGTGCTGAAGCCTTGGATTCAATCAACGTATCCAAAGGCAGTGGCCCTGACAAAGTCAGTCCCTACTTACTAGAAAATGCTCCTCCAGTTTATACATCCCACTAACTAGTCTGTTTAACACTATGTTAAAAAGTTCCTATTGGAAAATTGGTAATGTAACTCCTATCTTTAAGCAAGGCGACAATCGTCTGTTACAAAACTACAGACCTACTACCCCACTCATCTGCCTGGGCAATATCTTCGAAAAATGTATTTTGAAAAAGTTTTAACATTCCGGAAAACAAACTTGCTGCTTACCACACTACAGTCTGGCTTTCTACTATATGATTATAGAGTCCTACAACTTACTGACATGCAATGCATTCAGCTCAGCACTCGACGATGGTAAAGAAATAAGGGTGGAATTCTGTGACGTGAGTAAAGCGTTTGACAAAGTCTGGCATAAAAGGCCTTCTTTATAAACTTAAAGCCACTGGAATAGCGTCCTCTTCTGAGCTGGTTTGGATCCTACCTGCTTGAGAGGCAGCAGCGTGTGGTCCTAAACTCAGCGTCGACCTGCTGGGTACCAGTTAAGGCAGGAGTCCCCCAGGGTTGGATTCTCCGCCCCTTACTTTCCCTGACCTATATCAATGACATTGTAGACAATATCACTAGTAGTATACGACTGTTTGCTATTAACAACCTACTATACTTAATTGTTGGAGACCCAAATGTTGCTGCAGACTTATTATGTAATGATATAAGACGAACTGAATCATGGGCTAACAAGTGGCTTGGAAATTTCAATCCACAAAAAACAGAAACATCACTAATCTCAAGAAAACCAGGGAAATAAAGCATCCAACCTTAAAATGTTCTCCACAGAAATCAAGGAAGTCTCTCAACACAAACATCTTGGGTTAACATTCAATAACATGGGAACATAGTCAGCCCATCTTACCGAAATCAGAGCAAAAGGCCGAAAACGTATTAATATTCTGAGCCAGTTTAAGTATCGATTTGATCGGAAGACCCACGAAACAATTTACTATGCGTTCGTCGTCGGCCCATATAGACACCGTTTGGGATAACTGCACGGCAAGCGAAGCCAACGAGCTTCAAAAAATCAAAGTCGAAGCAGCACGACTTGTGACGGGGGCACACAAAGTTGAAGCAAAACCCAGTTATACACTAAAACAGGGTGGGGAAAACTAGAGACTAGATGGAAAAAACATAAACTCATACAATACTTCAAAATGGTTCATGGGTTTGTTCCTGCTTACTCATCCAACATAATTTCCCTTTCAACCTCAGGTTTCCAGGGTTACAATATCCGACACCGTAATCTTATTGCCCCTCTGTGCCGAATGCAGCTACATTACAGTCAGTTCCTACCTTCTACGACTCGTCTATGGTAGGGCTACACGGTATTTCGATATACCGGTGGTTACCGGTATCAAAATCGTATAACTGGAGATCAATACTGGGTACTAGCTTTTTTCTTTGCTTCTTAAAGAACGTAACTCTTTGGGTTTTGGCGGCATTGCGCTTGATGCCCCAAAGGGCGCATCAGTTCACAAGATCGCGAATGGTATCCTACAGGCGGATTTTAATCATGATTCGGGACTTACTGGCCGTCCAAATGCCTCTGTCGTCTGAGAACTGCGATATTTCAACATAGTTTTTCCCTAGTTTATCTATGTCATTCACATATATTATGAAAAGAAGCGGGCTTTGGGCTGATGACTGGGGTGTGCCCACTGCGACGATGACTTCACCTGACACCTCGTGGTTAACTGGTAGAGTGCTGGAAGCCCTATTTTGGGCTTTACTAAAAGTGACAGGCAATAACTGTCTGTTGCTACATTTTGCCTGAGGAAGCCTTCATTGTCCCTGATATGAATCAGATTTTTTATACAATACCGTTGCTCTATTACATTTAATTGGATAGTGCCTATAAGGCACTATCCAATTAAATGTAATAGAGCAGTATATGATGAGCTTTGATTTGTTGTCAGAAAAAACTCAGCACTTTACCAGTTAACCCTTAAGTTGATTGTTCGGTCAGTTATAAATTATGATATGATCCTCGGAATGTTAATGGTTAATCCCATTTTCTTTAGTTTATATCTCATGTCATTGTGCAATACCGAGGTGCACGCTTTTTCTACATCCGCTGTTCCTATTTCGTTTCGACCGAACGCTGTTTTCATATAATCGACCAGTCTATCCGTGTTTTGTTGCTTCTTTCTGACTTTTATACAATCTTTGCCATTTGTTGAAAAAGTTAATTGATTCGAGATATCTGCGGAGTCTCATGGTGAGAATCCGTTCAAATACTTTTCCAATACAACTAAGTAACCTAATTGGGTGGAAATTAGACGGGTTGCTATGGTCTCTGTCTATAATAGGTCTTTGTCTATAATATTATACAATGGCGGAAACCTTTATAATACCACAGTATGAACGATCATATTGTACACGTAATTAATTAGGCTTCACATCATTTATTCAAGATTGACATTAACTCTGCTTGTAAATCTCACTCTGGCCAATAATATCATACGGGTTTCTGCCGTTAATGGTGTTTTCATACCGGAGAGCAATAATCACCGAAACACCAAATATCATATTGAAGTATTCAGATCAGGCGCCACGAAATTAAATCCCCACGAAAATGTCAAAGTTCATAAATCGCGAAAAAGTGCCCCCCACGAAATTTGGAGTATTAATTGCAATCGGTAATATTCTATTAAAAAAAAGTAGAGGATATTTGATAAAAGTGAGATATATGAAGAAATATTTTTTATATTTTCATTAAAAAGACAGCTGAGGCATTGCACTGTGACACCTGGTGAATAATTTCAGCGATAGTTGTGTGTCTCACACGTACACATTCCACGCACTGAGCTGTAGAATACATGGACGGTCAGTCAGAGAATTTACCACATTCAGTCCAAGACCTCAACACCTTGTAAATCCTCCTCGGTTCGCGAGACAAGCGCAGATCCGACGTGGCATACTCCTCACCAAACGTCCAATATCAGCTTGACTGATGTTATTCCATTCTTCCTGCAGTGCCGCGGCGAGTTTCTGGACATTGGTAGAGGGTTGTTGGTGTTGTGGTAGGCATTTGCCAAACATATCTCAGACGTGCTCGATTAGTGAAAGGTCTGGACTTAGTGCTGGCCAAGACAGTGTAGTGATGCTCTGCTCCTGGGGGAACTCTGGGCGACACGGGCCCTATGTACTCTTGCATTGCCATCTTGGAAAATGAAACCACGGCCGTGACGTCGCGCAGAGGGCACCACATGAGCTGCTAACATGTTGTCACAGTATTACTGCCCTGTGATACGCCCTTGGATGACATGTAATGCTGTTCTGCTTGTCATGGTTATGCCTCCCCGCACAATAACCGATCCGCCACCAAAACGGTCGTGCTGCCTAACAGTTACGTCATGGTATCGTTCGCTCCGCCGCCGCCACACTTTGTTTCGCCTGTCGTGGAAGTCGAGAGTGAACCTCGATTCATCGGAAAACATGATGTTGCTCCACCGACGATTGTCCCAGCGCTGTCGTGCTTCACACCAATTACGCCTTGCTGCGATGTGACGTTCAGTCAAACGTAGAATTATTCGAGGTCGTCGAGCGTACAAATTCCAGCTGTGTAGGCGATTTAGGATAGTATGACCACTGACTCGCACATCTGTCGCTCGGTGTAGATGCTGTCCAATTTCTGAGGCACTTTGATGGCGGTTATGTAATGCTGTGGTTCCGATGAAACGATCCTGGTTAGCAGATGTCGCCCTTGTTCGACCTGACCGACGCCTGTCATCAATATTGCCTGTCTGACGGTAGGGTGTCCACAACCTGCTAATCACCAGTTGAGTAACGTTGAGAATTTGAGCCACTGCAGTCTGTCTGCTGTCAGCTTCCATCATGCCAACAGCACGTGAACGTTCGTCACGTGTCAGTCTTCGCATACCTTAAAGTTACGTTTCGACCAGAAACTTTTGATGAACGAGTTTATACCAAGAAAAGAACGATGAGACCTCCGAAAAAGCCCGTTCA
This sequence comes from Pictodentalium vernedei, assembly GCA_031216915.1. Classification (NCBI taxonomy): domain Eukaryota; kingdom Metazoa; phylum Mollusca; class Scaphopoda; order Dentaliida; family Dentaliidae; genus Pictodentalium; species Pictodentalium vernedei. The sequence continues at coordinate 321,398,210 of CM062288.1, read as the reverse complement.
GTACAAATGAAAATTTAAAAACGTACCCCACAGGCATTAATGCGGCGTTCGTGAAACCTACTCGAAGTTTTCATGGGGTCGGTGACATTCATGATCCACACTAAACTTGATAACATATTGATGTTTCCAATCACGCGTATCCAATACCATTTTCCGAAAATATCAACATCAGTTTGGATATCCCCTACTTTTTTTGAATGGTATATATAACACGTCAAGGCATACCTCATAAGTCACGTCACGTGACTACCTCCACATATTAAGGTTGGTGCGTAGACCTACGATTAAGGACCGCACAAATTGAAGGCACTTCACAATTGGTAGTATATGCTGTCACAATATTGCCAGAAAGAAAGAAGACAGTGCACACATCTATTCAGGTCACAACTCTCCGGGTGACCAAGATATGTTTCTACACCTTGTGGAAGATAAAATTTTCGCCACTAAAAAGAGATTCGGTCGTGAACATGAGTGTGTCGTCACTATCCAAGCCATCTGGGATCATTCCAAGAATTTGATAGCTTTAGTCTCTGTAAACGTGACAGTTCGGTAGAAGGTGTTCGTTTAAAGAGTTTTATCCAGAACTGGCGATAAAGCAGAAAATAAAAGTACTCACTGAGCGGTTCAGAACCGTCCCTGAACCACCCTGGCATGGTATGGTACGTCAGTGTAGTACTGGTATAGAAGGGGTGGTCCGGTACGGACCGTGGTCCAGTCTTGGAGCTGTACCGTACCGGTTTTTTGCGGAAGGTCTGCATCACTACTATGAACCTCTTTATGGGCAAGAGGTACATCTATAGGGACAGTGACATCTTGTAGTGTTTTAGAGTTTTCGTCTCTGATGAAAACAAATTCAGACGGATCAATTTCAGGTTGTCGTAACTCTAAGGCATTTTTCCAAATGCGTGCCTGTAGATGTGCCCTTTTGATATTCTCAACAAACAACACGGTGCTCGGTGTAACAACAGAGACTTGGCTCCCTGGTTGCACCCTTTCCTACCAATCTCTGAATATCCAATCATTGAATCTGGCTTCAGGCATGCTGTCCGTATCTCTGCAACTATAGCAAGCACACATGAATCTGGTTGCTTGTTCCAACCCTTCGCATGTGTGGCTGGAAGGTCTGGGATGATATCCCGATGTTTGTCAACTGTCGCGCAGTTATCAATCCCCAGACCTGTCCTTTATTAGGAGTTCCATAAAATAGGATCTTCCAGTTTCTGTTTCAAATGTTGATACAGGAGAAGTGTATACACAACTTTATTACCCCTTTAACCCTTTACCTAACATGAAAAGCAGACGACACTTGCAAAAATAATTGTTGAATAACTATTTTTTTTTTCATTTTTTGTCTCAAAAACATAGGTTATGACCCCTCGTTGGAACGAGCTCGACGAGCTCGTTCCAACGAGGGGTCATAACCTATGTTTTTGAGACAAAAAATGAAAAAATAATGAAAATTAATTGGCGATTTTTGAGAATAGCGCTGGTCGGTTTTGGCCGTTACGTTAGGTAAAGGGTTAATTTCCCTTGATTTATTGTTTTGAGCTTATCGTCGTGGCTGCTGAGAGGAGCCAGCACTTAATTTGGAAATGAGCTCAAAACACTATTTTTAATATTTTTTTTTAATTATCAGTTCCAAATACTTGCTTCACTACTACTTCAAGTGCTAAACCTTAACCAACGTTTTCCACGAAATTATTTATTGAGTTTACTGTCGGACTGAGTTATGGCAGCACATCAGCAGCCATGATTTTGTTTGACGGTAAGCTCAAAAATACAATATTCACTCGGCTCATCCATAGTAAAGACCAGGTCTCTGCATAGCAATGAGATGCAACATCCCAGTATCTCGACCATCTAAGAATCTCCCGATGTCCGTAAAATTATCCTTTTAGAAATATAATGTTTATCTTTCTTTTACACAAATGAGTTGCCCAGCCTCCGATTCGATTAGCGAAAAATGAGCACGATGAATACTTTCCTCAGCTACTAATCTATTTATTTCCCCCCTGATCCACCCCCCCCCCCCCACTATTTTCACTCATAATTTATTTAATAAACAAATATTAGAATATATCCCTAGATTTTTATCTCACGAGTTTATTGTCAAATTGGGTGCTGGCTGCTCCTCGGCAGCCATGGATCAATTTGATCATTGTGCTCAAAAGATACTAATTTTACTTGATCCATTCTTTCTGAGAACTATTTCTTGTGCTGTATGATCCAATAACTCAATACCATGATCAAATGGGAATTCTCCATTGTCTGTTAAATCGCCCTTCTTTTAGAAAATACCATGCTCTACGCTAAAACCTTCTTCCACAATGTAAAGGAGTTGTTCAGCCTTTAATCATTGACAAATATGCTTAACCCTTAGAGACTTTAATTATCCTGACGTTCAAACGTCACTGGGAATTCAGTTTCCCCCCCCCCCCCCCCCACTGCATGTGTAACATACGTCTGTCCAGGGTGAGATAGCAGAGAGAGACAGATGTATCCCACCCCACCCCACGTGACGTTATACATTTACAACGTTATTATGACGTTATGCATATCGTATCAGTTTCTTGCTACCAACTAATTCATATTGACGTCATCGGAATGCAGTATGATCACAGTTCGATGCTCTAAAACTCTTCAACCCTCAAGCCGCCACCGTTCCTAATCGATTTCGTGGTATATACCTTTGGTATATACATAAATTTGGCATGCTCTTTCCGATGGTGTCATTAGTTTTTCAAAACAACGAATACCGAATAAGTTGATTATATCAGCACGTGACCGCCGATTACCTCTGGCTAACGTAACCGCTGTATGGTGGGGGGGGGGGGGGGGGGATGATAAACCTCGTGCCTGGCCCAAATATCTTGCCCTCGGGTGAGATTTTCCCATCCCACACCCGTACCCATCAGGGATTATAATATTCTTCGACGTTTTCAAAACGCGACGTCAAACGTCGGAAAGTACAAATAACAAGATATTTTTCACATTAGAGATTATCTGGTTGACGGCTGGATTATTTTGGTGGTCTGAATTTGTTATTCAAACTTGTTTTATTACAAATTATTGGAGAGTGCCCACAGGCACTCTCCAATAATTTGTAATAAAACAAATGTTTATAAACAAAATAATATGAACTTTGGTAAAACCAAGAAGCGCGCGCAACTCACAGTGTTTTTCAAATTATAATGACATAAACTTAACAAAATTTAAAACAGTGTTTAAGGGGTCGTCCAACAAAACATTTTGCGTTGTGAACTAATGCATGTACATGCTGTCTTGTAGATTTATTTCCCCCTAAAAACATATCAGACCTACAATATAATATGAAATTTAGGCAAACCTAAAAACGAGCGAAAGTGATGCATTAGGCCTAATGTGCTGCAGGCCTACATTTACTGGTAAAGAATAGGGGACCAACCAAATTTCGAGATAACTACTTTTATCTGCGTTTTGATTGGAAGATATTTTCCAATCTTCTGATTGAAAGATAATTTTATCATTGCTTTGATTGGAAGATATATTTATGGCGTTGTTGTTTTCCGCAATTTATCACGGAAACTGCTGCGTTCATTTTTATTTTTTCACAAATAGCGTGTAGCATTTATTGTTACTATTACCAACATTTAGTAGCCACTACAAGAAAATACAGCAGTGCTGTGCATAAAAAGGACGATGATAATATTCCAATGCAATTTTACTTAAAATGCCATCTTTAAAATAATAAGACTGAGTATCACAAATGTAGTTTCATGATTCGGACCAGATTTTTATATAGGACGTTTCGCACCCAGATCTATGGACGATTCTGACCATATTTCTGGCCGATTCGGACCAGACTATTGGATGATTCGGTACATGTTTGTGGACGATTTGGACCAGGTTTCTGGTCAATTTGCCCAACAGACACACAAACTTCACAAACCAGCACAGACATACACACTTCACAAGACAGCACAGACTTGTCATTTGAAGTAAATAGGCCTAGAGCTTTATGTGCCAATTTCAATAAGCCATTTTCATTAATTTCACCGAAAAACATACCGACGTACCGGTATTGTTTGTAGTTATCACAACAGATAATTCTGAGAGTAATTATGAAACTGCTAATCCTGTGCTTCTGGATATTTGCAATACATTTTGGGTCCGCATACCGAATTTGGTCAAAATCGGCCCAGTAGTTAGCCCATTGCTAAGGGGGGGGGGGGGCTCTGGTTGCTAATGACGTCACGTGGCATCAACATTGACCTATCTGTTTTCATTTGCAATGCATTTTGGGTCCGTATTCCGAATTTGGTCAAAATCGGCCCATTAGTTAGCCCGTTGCTAAGGGGGCACTCTGGTTGCTAGGGAAATCAAAAGACGTAAACTTCGATCTGTCTGTTTTCATTTGCAATGCATTTTGGGTCCGCATACCGAATTTGGTCAAAAACGGCCCAGTAGTTAGCCCGTTGCTAAGTGGGCGCTCTGGTTGCTAGGGAAGTCACGTGACGTCATCACTGATCTATCTGTTTTCATTTTCAAAGCATTCTGGGTCCGTATACCGAATTTGGTCCAAATCGGTCCAGTAGTTAGCCCGTTGTTAAGGGCGCGCTGTGGTTGTGAGAGAAGTCCGGAGACGTCAACATTGATATGTATTTTTATTTGCAATGCATTTTGGGTCCGTATACCGAATTTGGTCAAAATCGGACCAGTAGTTAGCTCGTTGCTAAGGGGGCGCTATGGTTGCTGGGGAAGTCACGCGACGACACCATTGACCTGTCTGTTTCGTTTGCAATGCATTTTGGGTCCATATACCGAATTTGGTCAAAATCGGCCCAGTAGTTAGCCCGTTGCTAAGGGGGCGCTCTGGTTGCTAGGGAAGTCACGTGACATCATCATTGATTATCTGTTTTCATTTTCTATGCATTCTGGATCCGTATACCGAATTTGGTCCAAATCGGCCCAGTAGTTAGCCGATTGCTAAGGACGCGCTCTGGTTGCTAGGGAAGTCACGAGACGTCAACATTGATATGTCTGTTTTTATTTGCAATGCATTTTGGGTCCGTATACCGAATTTGGCCAAAATCGGCCCAGTAGTTAGTCCGTTGCTAAGGGGGCGCTCTGGTTGCTAGGGAAGTCAGTGACGTCATCATTGATCTATCTGTTTTCATTTGCAATGCATTCTGAGTCCGTATACCGAATTTGGTCCAAATCAGCCCAGTAGTTAGCCCGTTGCTAAGGGCGCCCTCTGGTCGCTAGGGAAGTCACGAGACGTCAACATTGATATGTCTGTTTTTATTTGCATTTTGGGTTCGTATACCGAATTTGGTCAAAATCGGACCAGTAGTTAGTCCGTTGCTAAGGGGGCGCTCTGGTTGCTAGGGAAGTCATGTGACGTCATCATTGATCTATCTGTTTTAATTTTTTTCATTTGCAATGCATTCTGGATCCGTATACCGAATTTGATCCAAATCGGCTCAGCAGTTAGCCGGTTGCTAAGGACGCGCTCTGGTTGCTAGGGAAGTCACGAGGCGTCAACATTGATATGTCTGTTTTTATTTGCAATGCATTTTGAGTTCGTATACCGAATTTGGTCAAAATCGGACCAGTAGTTAGCCGTTTGCTAAGGGGCGATGTGGTTGCTAGGGAAGTCATGCGACCACACCATTGACCTGTCTGTTTTCGGTTCACTTTGTTCCAATAACACGCAGTGTTGGTTTGAAGTGAACAGCGTTTTGCAAATCCAAAACAGATAAATCACGCGACAGAATACTCCGCAGAATCGAACAACAGCGGGATCCCAACAGCCAGCCAGCAGACGATGAAATCCAATGTGCATATATGGGAACATATAGCTTTTCGACAATTTCTGTCATTTAGTCAGCAAAGCAAACGACAGTTGAGTTTGTTTGGAAAAACTTTAATTTTGAAAAGCATGTTCAATAAATTATTCACAGTCTGCATGGAATGATCTAAGGAGAAATCTCGCATTACACCGTTCGCTTTTTAGGGGGCGTCATTCGATTTGTTCGCTTCTGAAAACGAGAGCTGGGGTTCCCCATGTTTTTACTTCCGGTTTCCGGTTTAGATTGGCTGGCATAGCATTATGTATCCCACCCCACCCACGTGAGATTATACATTTATAACGTTATTATGACGTTATGCATATCGTATCAGTTTCTTGCTACCAACTAATCCATATCGACGTCATCAGAATGCCGTGTGATCAAAGTTTGATGCTCTAAAACTCTTTAAACCCCAAGATGCCACCGTTCCTAATTGATTTCGTGGTATATACCTTTGGTATATACATAACTTTTGTATGCTCTTTCCGATGGTGTGATTAATTTTTCAAAACAACGAATACCAAATGAGTTGATTATATCAGCACGTGACCGCCGATTACCTCTCGCTAACGTAACCGCTGTATGGTTGGGGGGGGGGGGGAATTCCCTAATGGGTACGGGTGCGGGATGGGAAAATCTCACCCTCGGGACAAGATATTTGGTCCAGACACTCTGCAAGCCTCGTGTCTGGCCCAAATATTTTGCCCTCGGGTGAGATTTTCCCATCCCACACTCGTACCCATCGGGGATAAAAATATTCTTCAACGTCTTTTCAAAATGCGACGTCAAACGTCGGAAAGTACAAATAGGAAATTTTTCACATTAGTGATTAACTGGTTGAGGTCTAGATTATTTTTGGTGGTCTGAATTTGTTATTCAAAACTTATTTTATAACAAATTATTGGAGAGTGCCCACAGACACTCTCCAATAATATGTAATAAAACAAGTTTATATGTTTGACTGAATATGAAATATAAGCAAGGAAAGTGTTGGCTTTTGCACTGGCATCTTCATTTTTTGAAAGCCCTGATAGTGGCTTCTAGCACTCAACCAGTTAAGACGTCTTGACAGCAGGATTATATTAGTATTTTAAGCTGTGATAACATTTGGCTCAACGGTCGTCACTGAGCACTATTAAGGAGAAAATAGGAATTGAGGTTAAAACTTTAAACAATCGAAAAATAATAACAAAACAAATGACCACAAAGTATCAACGTGCTGTTTGATTTTGTACGTCATAAGACGTACAATCGTATCAAAGGGTTTAAGAAAATCAGTTTATTGATGTACTAACCAACATCAGCCCAAGCGATTACAAATTTTTTTTAAAATAATCAGGCCATATATATAAAAAAAAATGAACTCATACTGTGTGAAGTGTAAGAGACCCACATCTCCTGTCAATGTTCAAGTTGTAAGAACTAAGAATGGAAGGTATCTCGCCAAAGGTGTCTGTAGTGTATGTGATAGCAGAAAAAGCAAGTTTGTGTTTATGAAATAAGAACGAGGACTGCTAGGAAAAGCGTTTGGGATTGGTAAAGTACCTTTCTTGGATGATATTCCTTTGTTGAGCACTCTGTTTTAATACTTGTTACAATATACGATGAATGATTCTGTAATGAACAGGTTTGTGAATTATCTCCCATTTGAGATGCGCTTTTGAAACCCTATCGTGGGGACATATTCTGCAGCTGGTCCCGGCACTAAGCATAAAGCTCGCCTTGAAAGGTATTTACGAACAGGGGACACAAACCACATATTCAAGAATGAATTGGATAGAGCTTTCTTTTGCCATGATGTCGCTTACAGTGCATTTATAGAGGATATGGAATGAGTGTTTTTCTCATATAATATTTATGAAACGAGTCTAAGAATTTTCCGTTTTGGCGAGCCCAAACGCAAAATTCGGACGAGTTTCATAAATATTGTATGAGAAAAACACTCATTTCATATTCTATTTATCATATGACACACACACGCACAAATTAGCCACTTAGTATGACTTTTTTAACCCATCACCTAACTTGAGTTGCAAACGGCACTTGGAAAAAAAACATCCTCGTATAACTAACAATTTTCATTTTTTGCTTCCAAAACATAGGTTATGACCCCTCATTGGAACGAGCTCGTTGAGCTCGTTCCAATGAGGGGACATAACCTATGTTTTGGAAGCAAAAAGTGAAAATATAAAAAAAAAATGAATGGCGTTTTTCTTGTTGGTAAAAGATTAATACAATATACCCCACCCTAAATAGGACAGATAACGTAAATGATCCCTTCTGAAATTATGCAAATGTGACCCAGTTGTATTTTGTTTAGCCAATCAAATTGTCCAGTTTTAAAATTGATCAATGAAAGCTCCCAACTCTAATTATGCAAATTATGAAAATGTGGCCCAGTTGTATTTTGTTCAGCCAATCAAATTATCTAGTTTTGAAATTGACCAATGAAATTGATGGAAGGCTTTATTTATCACTGATTAATATGAAAACAAAATATCAAATGTTTTAAAGTGAACAAAACAGACGAGTCATATGATAAAAGGATGCAGCAAACAGACACATAACTGATAAAAAATTAATGGATGAGACTATTAGAGTTGCCAATGACACCAGTTTAGATGGCTATCAGAGAGCATTTTCTGCTGCTGTTTATAAACTCTTTGAGAAGAAGATTCAAATGGGACAGGGTCTGAAAAGAACAGACAGAATCAAGATGAAAAAGATTTATTACGACACAGCGCAGGGATTTTCCTTCAGTAGCTGAGCTTTTCCGAAGAACCAGGATAAAGCCTGGGGAAATCCTTAGCAGGTTGCAGGAACAACAGACTGAAACCAAACACTAGCCTTACAAAGGCAATCATCCTACTAGAAGAGTGACGGTGAGAGGCATTGATGCACAGTGGCACAGTGGCAGGCTGACCTGGTTGATATAAGGAGTCTCCCAGAAGCTAACGAGAACACCAACTACATTCAGACAGTTATAGACGTATTTAGCAAGTATGCATGGGGACTCCCTATCAAAAAGAAGACAGGGAAAGAGATTTCTCAAGCATTCCACAAAATATTCAAACAACGAAAGCCCACAAGGTTGCAGACAGACAAAAGAACAGAGTTTATTAATAAAGAGACCTAAGAACTGTTCAAAAAAGTTGGTATCCATTGGTTTGATACAGAGAATGAAACCAAAGCTCAGATTGTTGAGAGGTTGAACAGAGCTCTGAAGGACAGAATGTTTAGGTATATCACTGCTAACAAGACTAAGCACTGGCTTTGTGTATTACCCAAACTTATCGAGAACTACAACACCTCCTACCACAGATCAATCAAGATGACACCTATAGAAGCCAGCAAAAAGAAAAATGAGGCTGTCGTTTGGGAAAATCTGTACGGAGATATGCCTCCAATAACTCGAGGGTTGTTGAAAGTTTGGGACCAAGTAAGAATCTTCAAAATGAGAGGCAAGTTCAAGGGGGGTTATACAGCAAACTATTCGGATGAGGCCTTTACCATCAGCCAAGTGCTTCAAACAGTCCCACCAACTTACAGGATAGTAGATGCTAATGGGGATGTTGAGCAGGGTTCATTCCACAAAGAGGAGTTGTCCAAATTTAACCAGGATTAATAATATATGTACAATGAATGTATTTGTGTTTATACCACGAGGGTGGGAAGCTAATGAAAAACTTGACTCGGATCAATATGTTACCAAGACAGAACTGCTTAACTGTGTGCAAAAAAAGCCCGATGGCTCCGTTGATCTGGAGGGTATGAAGCTGTCTGAATTTCATCTTCCTGTCGATCATGAAGACGTGATAAATAAGAAATATGTGGATGGGAAGCTTAGGGAGAGAGTAGCAGAAAAAGGTGGCAGCGTTATGGAGGGTGTGAAAAACGAATTACTAAACCTCCCACAGCCCACGCATGGAGATACGGTACCAAAAAACTACGTAGATGTTGAATCCCTTTTGAAGTCGGGTGGTGTTATGTCAGGCCCCAAAAATATGGGTGACAATAAAATAGCTAATGTTGCTGCCCCAGAGGAGCCTAAGGATGTGGTCAGTAAGGAATACCTCCAACAGTCGCTACAATCACTTTCAAAACCAATGATATGCATAACAGTTGAAGCTGTTGGAAAAATAGCAACCGAGACATTCAACTTTTCCTTTGGAGCTAAATCATATCGTTACGCAACTTCAAATAAAGCAGACAATGGTAAAAATGGAATAGTGATGCCTGCATCTTGTAAATAGAGAATATGGAATGAGTGTTTTTCTCATATAATATTTATGAAACGAGTTTAAGAATTTTCCGTTTTGGCGAGCCTCTATATGTGAAAACCACTCATTTCATATTCTATTTATCATATGACACACACACGCACAAATTATCCACTTAGTATGACTTTTTAACCCATCACCTAACTTGAGTTGCAGACGGCACTTGGAAAAAAACATCCTCGTATAACTAAAAATGTTCGTTGAGCTCGTTCCAATGAGGGGTCATAACCTATGTTTTGGAAGCAAAAAGTGGAAATATTAAAAAAAATGAATGGCGTTTTTCTTGTAGGTAAAAGATTAATACAATATAACCCATCCTAAATAGGACAGATAACGTAAATTCTCCCTTCTGAAATTATGCAAATGTGACCCAGTTGTATTTTGTTTAGCCAATCAAATTGTCCAGTTTTGAAATTGATCAATGAAAGCTCCCAACTCTAATTATGCAAATTATGAAAATGTGGCCCAGTTGTATTTTGTTCAGCCAATCAAATTGTCTAGTTTTGAAATTGACCAATGAAATTGACGGAAGGCTTTCTATATCACTGATTAATATGAAAACAAAATATCAAATGTTTTAAAGTGAACAAAATGGACGAGTCATATAATAAAATTAAATATTTCACAGTATGCTCAACCGACCGACACCAGTTGTAATTCTGATAAAAGACACAAGGGTCTTAGTTTTTCTATAGCGAGTAATGGTATTGTGAATGTCGATTATCGGTGTACAGCAACAATGCAAGGGGATAACAGGACAGCAGCTAAATAATTCCTTCCTCCTAATCCTCCATTGTCAGTATATGCTGGTGATAGAATAAACTTCTACAGTAGAAGTGATAATGATTTTAGCCTAATCACTATAGTGTCTGCCTTCATAGAACTGCATATGTAGTTTTAGTCTGTCTTATTATATACTGAAGAGCATCATGGAAGAAAAACAGAGGTTATATCCCGAAGTCTCGAGTGCTCCACTGAGTGGGGATGATTACATGCTTCAGAGAATTAGTGAGATCGAGCAGCTGTTGAAAAATGAGGTAAACATTAGAGAAGGATTGTATAAGAAATATAAAAGGGATTTGAATGCTTCACAGGCTGTTGATGGTGTGTCTCAGTCTCGGCATGGGTTCTACAGCTACCAGCCTTGGTCTTTTAGTTACTGGAGTGGGTGCACTTTTTGCTTTACCATTGTTGTGTTTGGTATTGCTACAGGGGTGTTAGGTGTGATTGGGAAGGTGGTAGAGAGGAAGATTAGCGCTAAGATTAAAAAAAACTATGAAATAAGAGTCTTGGCACAAGAAAAACTTAGTACAGTAGCTGTGAAGGTTGGTATCGCATTCGAGGATAGGTGCATAGCAGACGAGGAATTTAGAAACATCACTAATGAACAAAAGCAATATCAAGAAATGAAAAAAGCAATGCAAATGACTATATCACCCAAACTGACTGGAGCACAAAAAACGAATTGTGCAGGATGCCCTCCAGAATTTGTTAAAAAGTGGCAAATCTCAGTAAAATTTACAAAGACGTCTACAAGGCAGCCACCGCTGCCATACATGTGAAGAAGATTCCAACCTGAATAATATAGAAGTTTAAGAGTGTGGTAACTGATGAGGATGCTGTCTTGTAGCGATTTGAGGGTCCTTAGAGAGGACTATGTTAGTACCTTCAATGTGCAAAGAGTTAACCAAGCAAACGTTATCTCTTATCTGTGGTAAAATGCACTGCTGTTTTATCTGGTAAAAAAATATGTGGACTTTGTAACTATGTGTGCGTCGTATATTGTCATCTGTATTTTTTTAAAAAGATAATACTGGTGAATATGTAGGATGTAGCCCGTTAGGAGTAATTTGTGTCACGCTGGCTGGCTGTTATCCTGGAACTTGCAGTTGAACAAATTCGGTTCAGTGGGGTTGTGGCACTATGACCCCCTGAAATACCAGTCTGGAGGCAGCTGGGGTCGTTTATGAGACGAAATACGGGGATCTGAGGGGGCTGTCCTGGAACCCTCAAGTTATATACTACTGACACCCATTCCCTTATCGGTCATCTTCAAGACGCCCAGAATTGGACTCGTGATTCGATTCGATTCGATTTTGAATAATAGACCCAATTTTATTCGAGATTCGATTCGAATCGAAAATGAGTGATTCGCAGGACCCTACATAACCATATGATATGATATGATATGTTTATTTACCAATATACAAAAATACAGAATGTGAATATATACGTATGGTTACATCATAACAGGGTTCTCGTATACAGTAATATTATTTCAGATATACATAGATAATGGGATATAACAATTTTTGTATACCGACAGGGAAAGGCATAGCCAGATTGGCTGTCTTCCCGCCTTTCCCTCTGACAGAAAAGAGAAAACTACAGAATGGCGGAAGAAACTCGAAGAAGAAAATGATGCAAAAGTGCAACATATCATATCATTTCCGTCACCGTGCGGGATCTTATTTGATAAAAGTCGATAGTTCCTTGATTTGGGTTGACCTTTAACTCTCTCAACCTGTATGCGTATATTTTGGCGTTAAGAAAACTCGTCGAGGCGAACAGCGTAAAAAACAATAAATAGCTTCAGAGGGTGAGTAGAAATTTGAGCCTATAGCCCTGTAGGGCTGTATGGTTTATTTTCCAATGAACCTACACTCATATACAAAATAGATTCACGTGATTGTTGACGCTAATAGCTAATAGAATAAAAATCTTTTGTAAACATCTGAGACGAAGTTCGATTTTGAACTTCAGTGTTTTTAAAAATATCGATAGTAAAACTTAGACTTAAATCTACTCTAGGACCAGGTTGTTTGTAATTTTCTCTTGTGTTGATATTAAAAACGAAATACGAGGACAACATTTTAACACATGTTATCATTTCGGCCCCGAGTTCCAATGTGTTCTATGTGCCAGAAGGCTGCCAGTAGGCCTCTTATTGCCAGAAGGCACATAGAACACATTGGAACTCAGGGGACGTTTTGTCAAGGAGAAAGTTAATCAATGTCGATCCCGGTTAATCATTGGACGGGTGACCGTCTGAGCGATCAATTCGGACTCCCGCGTTGTGTCTTTGGGCAAGGCACTTAAACCCGATTGTCCATACTAAGGCGTACTGCACGTCGATGGTACGCATGTATTCAACCAATCTAACTCTGCCTGTGCTGCAGTAACGATGTTGGGGAGCTGACAGCTGCTCGTCGTTGCTTGTTGGTTCTCCCCGGGTACTCCGGCTTCCTCCACCCGTAAAATGTCACGGTCATGATTAGCCATTGTGCATAAGTGTGTAAACACCAATAAATAAATAAATAGAATTGTCAACGGGGAATGGTTACAGTAAATCCATTTCTATTGCGTCTTCAAAACTTCCCACCAGTCTCTCTTGAATAAAGAGTTGATTCTGTTCATTGGCGAGAAGTCGTTTTATCATACTAGCTTTGATGTCTTCATTCGGTTCGTCCTGACAATTGGCCAAATTAGTCTTGTTCTCTGGTTTGTTCAATAAAACAGATATGAATGCGCATGAAACAATGACTCCATACATAATATTTCTTTTAAATAATTGCTCTAAAACATCTAAAGTGAAACTGGAGGCCTCTTTGTTCAAGCGTTTTAAATTTTTAGTGAAATGGAAGTGATAAAAGCCAAGCAGATGACTTAAATGTTTATCCCTCATAGTTTTTGTTGTGCTGGAGTAGAAAAAATTCACCAGGTCGGTTGTTGGAAGAGCATATCGGAGCTCCTGTAAGTCCAGAAACCTGATATCTACTGGATTTTTTTTACCATTATTTATCTCGTATTTGAAAAGTAGATTGTTAAACCATACATCACCGTGACAAATGACTGCATATGGTTCAATCGGTTTTAATTGATCTTTCATTAGTTTTGACATTTTCATAGCTTCAAGTTTATTGGCGAGCATGAGAACATTCTCATCTCTCGAACTTCTTTTAACTAATTCAAGGGCATCGATGTACGTTTCTGAAAGAAAATCTGGAAATGGTGACAACAAAAACACTTCTTGTAGAGCTTCATGAAACTTCTCCATGTTTCTCGGGTCCCCATTTTTCAATGCAAAAGATAACGCGTGGAAATTGGCCAATTCTTTCATGACCAGCCTGCAGTGCGTCTCATCAAGACCCGCTATTAAGTCTGAATGAACAAAGCCTTTGTGTCTGAGGTCCTCCACAATCACGACTCCGCCTGTTTCTTCGACAATACTGTAATAATGCAATGGAACTGGTGGTCTGATTGCGTCTAACCCCATTTCTTCTTGAAGTCGAACCATGGCAGGAATGACATCGATGTATGCATGTGACTCTGTGGTGAAAAAATTCACTTGATTTTCGATCCATTCCCTCATTACCCCGTTACTGTACGGTATTTTAAAAATCAGAAAGTGTGTTGTTTCGACACCTTTTTGTAGCACTGTTGCTCTTACGGACAAAACAACACTACAAAAATGAACAACACCCTTAGTGCCTGGTGATATGGTGAATTCTGTCACGTAGATGTTGTCTTCTTTTTCTTTATGTCTTATAGCCGTCTCTATGAGTTCTTTTGTAATGACGTCAGACTCTCTTTCAATTGGTAGTCCCTCCATTTTGAATTATATGCACACGTAGCCTTAAAAAAATAAAACTCTATTAAACACATAAGCATATGTTTTTCTTTCTTCTACAACTCACAAATTTGCACTTATATTATGAACTTGGTGAAATAAGAAACCTGTGAATTGTATTAAATAAAAAGTGATCATCGGCAGGCCTGAAAATAGCAGTCTGACATTTGCAGGATGAGGTCCCCAAAGGGCGAATTTGATGGTGCTATCCCATATAGTGGGCCAATTTATCCTCGGGGTACCAGTTTCTGTTTAGTTTTGAGACCCTGACTCAGATTGAGGTTCATAGAGGGTAAATTTAGTGATGCTAATGCATGCTACATGCCCATGAAAAGGTGCTCGATTGTATAAGAGTATATTTACTGGCTCAGATTCTTCAAAAATGCTCGTTTTCTACCTGCTACCGACCCTGTTCTGACTATCTCAGTGGTCGATCTCGCCTTCGCTCTTTCTGGTCCCATCCTTTACGTTCCGCCAATCAGACTTCTTCACTTCTCATAATCTGTATCTACCTATACATTATGTCCCTTGTGTATAATCAAAACCTATATGGTGGATACCTATGACATGGTGTAATGTACTATTTATGCCTTTAATCCTTTACCCAACGTAACGGCCAAAACCGGCCAGCGCTATTCGCAAAATCGCCAATTAATTTTCATTATTTTTTCATTTTTTGTCTCAAAAACATAGGTTATGACCCCTCGTTGGAACGAGCTCGTTCCAATCTGGGTCATAACCTATGTTTTTGAGACAAAAAATTAGTTGTTCAAGATTTTTTTTTTGTGCAAATGTCATCTGCTTTTCATGTTAGGTGGAGGTTAAGAGTATACTTAGTGGAGGATATCTATCTGAAGTTAGCTGTGGTTCCTTGCGCCTCTTTCGTTCCTGGCATCTTGGCCTCGGCTGCTGACTTATCCAATGTTACAAGTGCCTGTCCTATGATTAGCTTCCATTTTCTATTGTCACTACTACTGGTCTGTACCACTACTACTTGCTACCATTAGGTGTCTTGTGTTAGGGAACCACTACCCACCCCCACCCCCACCCACACACACACACACCTTCTACTGCCTACTATACCTCTCAGTACCTATATCACTACACGATTTGAGCAAATAAGCTATCGAGTAACTGATCGAACGAGTGACTCCTTTTTCGACTCTTATCCTCATCAGGGTATTGGAGGATACCAATGATATGGTGATGTACTAAACAGTACTATTGAGGGATACCTTTTCGGGATTTCTTTTCGAGGATAGTTATTTGAGGTTATCTAGTAGCCTCCATTGCCAGGGTATTCCATACCTCAAGCACAAAAACAGCAAGAATCAATGCTATACAATTATGGATTTCACTGCAGAATATTTGTTACAGTAAGGGACGTGGCTAGAGGTGTTAGATTGGGTGGGGGTGTTGGGTCGTGAATTTCCAACTAAGGGGAGGGGCCTGGAGGGGGAACCCCCTCTCGGTCCCTCTCTGTAGTTGGAAATTCACTACCGAGAAAGATTTTGAAAATGAAGCCATGAACGGGGGCATAAATTGATTCTAGTAACTGAAATGCCAACACATTTATGATAGAATTATTAGGTTATTATTATTTGGTATTCTTCTGGGAATTGCATATATGCTGAACAAATGCTCAAGCTTAGAACTTTGATCGATTCACACTGTCCTAACATTAAATCAGATTTTATGCAGGAATGATCAATTTTCGATGTTCCATCATTTTGTAACATAGTTGTAAATAGTAACAATTGGATTTTGGGAAGTAAAGGAGACATCAGCATCAATAAAAAAGCTCCTAAATCTAGATAGATGGAATTTCTAACTACTCATGACCTGCCCTCCAAATTTCCAACTATAGGAAATTTTAGCCAGGATTGGGGGGTGGGGGTGTGACAACCCCCTTCCACCCACCCACACAGTCCCACCCACCCCCTCCCTGTCGCCACGTCCCTGGTTATAGTTCAGTCTTTGTTCTGTTCGTTCTTCTTTATCATCTATCTTCTCGGTCTTCGTTCTGTTCCGTTCTTTTCAGACTTATTAGATCTTCGTTCTGTACGGGTCACTTCGTTTATTGTTTTGTTTACTTCGATCTTCGTTGTGTTCCGTTCTCATCACTCTTCATTCTCTTTAAACTTCATTCACTTTGTTCTTCCAGCTGTTTCCATAGGTTCTGTATCTCGATCGTTAATGGTTGGGAAGCTTTGTTATAGAATTCTCTGTATGTCTATAGTGCCTGGTTGTATTGATGAATCGACTCCTGTTCGTGCATGATTTGGTACTTTGTAATCTCTCTCTGGTCGCTGCCCAGATTTGATATATAGAGAGTAATCGCTTGACAGGACTGGTTACGTGAAATAATTCATGAGAGGTGAGGGACGTTGTACAAACACGAGTGCGCGAATGCGCACGAGTGTTTTACAATATAGTCCCTCGCCTCGAATGAATTATTTCACGTTACCAGTCCAGTCGAAAGATTACTCTGTTTATTACTTTTCATTATTAACGATAATTATATTATTTAACCCTTTACCTAACGTAACGTTAGAACGAGCTCGTTCTAATGAGGGGTCATAACCTATGTTTTTGAGACAAAAAATGAAAATAATACCTATTTAAGAATTTTTTTTGCAAGTGTCGTCTGCTTTTCATTTTAGGTAGAGGGTTAAAAAAACAAAAAAAAACAAAAATGAAGTCTCCATTATATCCACGGCAACGCTTCTTCGTTTGCGCGCACGGATACATGACACATTTGTTGATTGCATAATTCACTTGCGAAGTTATCGTTTATAATCAAACCCGCGGAAATCCCAGTAAATCACACTTTGGAAAGCAGTAAAGATCATTCGTTTGGATCTCTGTTGATTGAGCGTTCTGACAAGCTTTCTAGTAGTCTCGGTTCGATCAAAACATAGTTCTTCACTTCACTTGTTAGACTACTCGATAAGTCGTTTATCCTCTTTCGATGTATAGGTGCCCGCTGGTTTCTGGTTGATTTTTGACTATCCGTCCGGTATAGCCGTGGTAGTTCCAACTGGTTTACCTTCAGTGTCTTTGGTGTATTGTGGTTGCATGTCTTCTAAGGTTTTTGGACAGTTCGTGCAATGATAGATTCTGGCTCTGCGGGCAGTCTTCTTATGCCGGTAAAGATAGCATTTCTTTGTGAAAGGTTTCTAGCACTCTTTACAACTGTGACGATAATCTGTCACTGATCAGAAACAAAATGATTGAGTTGTGGACTACCCGCTTTTTATACATTTTTTTTGTATCTTTGATCCGGATGTTGCGGATTGGGTGTGTACTAGTGTATGTGCTTAAAATATATCCACGGATAACTAAAATAACTAAACCTGCAAAGGTATCCCCCGAATAGTACATCACCATGTCATAGGTATCCTCCAATACCCAGATGAGGATAAGAATCGTAAGAGGAGTCACCCGTTCGAGTAATTAAATACCTGATAGCTGACTTGCACGATCAGATTCGAGTCGCTCACGCAATGTCTTTTCAAGTCACTACTCGATGGCTTACATGCTAAAAACTAAAGTGTTAAAAACTGCACTTGAAGTGCTGTATTTAACACTTACTAAGTGCTGAACTAGCACTTTGTTCAAGTGTAGATATCCCAGAACTTGACAGGTGTTGACAATAATACCACTTGACAAGTGTAATGTCGCGACACTTAAAAGGAAACAACGCAGATGACGCGGATCAGGCTCGAACTCTCGAGCCTGATCCGCGGCATCTGCGTTGTGTTCTTTTAATTATGTACCCACCAGGCGCAAATCAAATTATGGACGATTCTGGAAGAACCACCAATGCTAGACAGATGGGAAGTGCCATCCATTCAAGTTTCAGATGTCTGACGAGTAGGTAATAAAGGCGGATTCAGTATCACTTGTACACGATTTCGTACATGTACACGTACATCGATGTACACCTCCATAGGATTTAGTGTTAAAATCGTGTACAGGTACACGATTTGTCGTTTTTTATGGTGATACAGAATCCGCAAGCGGATTCTGTATCACTGGATTCTATATACACATCGCTCAAGAGTGAAAAAAATGTATGAAATTTTAAGGAAAAAAAGGTGTACTGTCTGATACAGAATCCGCAAATGGGATTCAGTGTTAAATCGCGAGCAAAAAACGTGTTGCGGTTTCTGTATCATCATCAAAAAGGTGGTTTGCGGATTCTGTATCACCCATATATGTACACGATTTTAACACTGAATCCCTATGGAGGCGTACACGGAAACCCATTTGCGGATTCTACATCAGAAATCGACTTATGTACGACACATGGAAAAGAGGTGATACTGAACCCGCAAACCCACGATGAGAGTAAAAAACTGACACTCATATTTTTGTTCCGGTGTGAATGAAGGTTTTCGTTCAAAAGAGTGGACTATAAAACATGAGGGTCAGTTTTTGTTCTGGTGTGAATGAAGGTTTTCGTTCAAAAGAGTCGACTATAAAACATGAGTGTCAGTTTTTGTTCTGGTGTGAATGAAGGTTTTCGTTCAAAAGAGTCGACTATAAATCATGAGTGTCAGTTTTTGTTCTGGTGTGAATGAAGGTTTTCGTTCAAAAGAGTCGACTATAAAATATAATCTGTAAAAAAATAGACATTCATGTTTTGTTTCAATGTAAACGAAAAAAAAAAATTGAGTTTAGAAAAATTAGAAAAAATCGGAGGTAAAAAATCGTTTGTTCACGTTTTGGCACTGCTAATTTTGTGAAATAAATTTTAATAAAACACTTTATAGAATGTTTCATTCAAATAAAAATAGTTCGTAATTGACACTCATGTTTTTGTTGTGGTGTGAATGAAGGTTTTCGTTTAATGGATCGTTTTAATAATAGATAATAAAACGCATTTTTCCACTCAGTTAGGTTTGAGTGGAAAATTTTTAATATATTCGTGATAATGTTCGGAGATGTGAATGAATCATTTTAACAGATGTAATTATTCTCAAATGCATTAAATCCGAAACCGGTTTCTTATGTGCTAATAAAACTTTTAAACTTTATCAAAGTTCTTTCAGTTCGACACTGAGTGAATGATTTTGAGATATGAATGAAATCCTTTTAAAAGACGTAATTATTCTCAAACGCATTAAATCAGAAACCAGTTTCTTATGCGCTAAAACTTTCAAACTTTTCAAGTTTTCCCAGTTCGACACTGAGTGAATAATCGGTGATGCGATTTTTAACTCATTCGGAGGCAAAAAGCATTTATATGTTTTTTCTCAACTGTTTTTTTAGTTATCATATTAAAGACAGAAGATTTTTATTTACTTAAAACATAAAAAATAATTATACATTTAATTTTAAAAATAATAAAATAACTCACATTAGCATACTCAAAGGATTATTAATAATTTTAAAAAACGAAAAATGTTTTTACAGATGGATGATAAACGTCGAGATCATATTTTAAACGAATATGAACGTGCCAAGAAGAGCATTCAATCAGCTGACAGAAGCAGATGTCTCGGAGAGATGGAATTGAGACGCAAAACTGCAAAAAATATTTAAACCCGTGACGGATGTTCAAGAGCGAAGCAAGAAGGAGATAGTTGAAGAATTGAGACCCATAAAAGAGAGTTCTTTGAGAATGGGTTCGTTGCCCGGTAGTTTTGCAAATCAGTATTCCTTTCAATCTACACCGGATTACGTTCCCACAGGGATTCAAACCGACGTGAGCGAGAGCGACGATACAGCTTCGACTATCACCACTGATAGCGTCGCGTCGTCCGAGGATGGTGGTAAGAGAGATCTGTTGTATGGATTTTATAAGGATTCGGACGGTAGAACTTTTGTGGGCGACACAGAAGTGGAAATGGATGATGATGAATTAACTGTACGCCCGAATAGGTACGAATTAACTTCCAGACTGCGCAAATTGCTCCTTTACAACAAGCCTAGTGATTACATGGAACAGGATTACAACAATTACGGCGACATTCTGGTTCAGACCAACGCCATGAAGAGAAATAATAATGATGGAGAGCGAGACCTAAAGCCAACAGAGGTTACAAGTGGACGAAAGTGGTGAAACCTATATGGAATTCGCATAAGAAGTTCGTCGAATCGGTGACTGGCAAAGGGGTGGAAACCACTTTTCTTCCGAGCGATTCTGACGCTCTGTCTCAGAGATTGAGTTTGTTGATGGCAAGCAGACGTGCTGGTAACACAGGATTAGATAATCAGATAGTTACTATATCTGACGAATTGTTAAGACAGAAGGTTTTGAATAAAAACCATTATAAAAGGCTGATGAACGAATTGAAGGATTGATGTATATAATAAGTAGAGAGAAACAAAATAAAATATATAAAATAAAAAAATAGTAAATTTTACACTAGAATAAAAGTGTTTAAACAACAAACGATTTACCAGTGAAAACAAATATGTATTATAAAAATAAAAAAACATGTTGGTGATAAAGAACAGGGGATATGTCAGAACTTATGTTCAAGGCCGTTCTGGCATTGTCAATTCTATAATGCAAGCGTTCACGAGTGATGCGGGTAGAAAACTCGCATCAACCGCGTTTGAGGTCGGTAAGAAGACGGCTTTGGAAGCTGGTAAGAAAGCCGCTTCAGAAGCCAGTGGTAGGATAGCCTCTGCTGGCAAGAGGGCAGCCGACACGTTGATTGACAAGTTGATCAGTCCACCGGCGAAGCGAGCTGCATTAGAGCGAACACCAAAAAGTTGGAAAGATTTTAAGGATGCTGTGGTACCCATACAAGATTTAGCCAAAATGACGAGTGGATCTGGATTGAAGAGAACTCACGACGGTGTAATATAAATAAATAATAATATTAAAAACTGAGTTTGAAAAACATAAAAAATTGTGTTTGAAAAAAATCTAAAATAACAAAAAAAAATAAAACAAAGATGAACATTAAAGATATGTCTTGGAACGATGCCGCGACCAAGAGGTCGAATAACGAGTTCTTTCCCAAAAGCATAAGAGGCTTGATAGTGGGTCTGGAGACTTATTATTCCTTTCCCAACATCACCGAAAAGAATAACTCATTCAAGTATTCCGACGGAGTGGATTGGTTGGAGATTCGAATTCCCAAAGGAAGTTATGACATAGACGATTTGAACAGTTACATTCAGACGCGAATCAAGACGGATGGAAAGGGAAGCAACAAGATCAGACTTGCTCCCAATCCTAATACCTTACAGACGATGTTGGATTTGGAAGATAATTTTCGAGTGGATTTCAATACGGATGATTCTATAGGCAAGATGTTGGGATTCGAACGAAAGATGTATCGAGACCATGCGGCATCTGAAAATACGGTTGACATTCTCACAGTCAATAGCATTCTGGTGAACGTGGATGTGATTGCTGGAAGCTACGTGAATGGTAGCACTCAACCGACGATCTATTTCTTCTTTGCAAATGTGTCGCCGGGTTATAAGATCATGGAGCGACCTCGAAATTTAGTTTATCTACCAGTGATTTTAGACACGTTGTATAGTCTCAAAACCACGTTGACAGATCAAAATGGTGAACTGTTAGATCTTCGCGGAGAGAGGGTGACGATACGATTTCACATAAGAGAAATATAAAAGTAAAAAAAAAAAAATATTGTGTATATATATAAATAACAAAAATAAAATAAACGCAATATTAATTTTACAAAAAATTATTTAATATATATAATTATCATTAAAACAAAGAAACAATTGAAGAAAATATATTTAAAAAAAAAGAATTATGACACAATACGAGGTTAAAAACGTGAACATATCCATAGGACAGAAGAAGAAACTTAAGAGAGTGTTAACAACTCGAGGCGAGGCGGTGAGATTCAAATTCACTCACAAAGATCTGACGAGAGGTGGTCAGGATTTGATCGCCTGGACCAGAAGTCAAATCAAAAGGATGGAGAAAGCGATTCGTGATGGAAGAGGGTTGACGGTGAGATTGAGTCCCGCTCAATTAAGATACAATTTGAGAATGAAAGGCGGTTTCCTACCGCTATTTGCAGGAATCACCGCAAAAGCATTACCCTTCGCTGCAAAGGCATTACCCTTTCTTGGAAAGACTCTTGGCGTGGGAGCTCTCATGGGATATCGCAAGTTCGGCAGCTGAGAAATTAATGGGTGGCAGCGGACTGTTTTTGAAGAAGGGAGGAGCCGTGTGTCGCGTCCACGTAGACAACAGCGGTAAAGGATTGTATCTAGAACCTGTGAGAGGTGACAACTCTTTGAGTGGAAACAGTCTCTATCTGAAAAGTGGACGAACGTTGAGCGACTCGGTTGTTTGGTGAGAATTCGCCATTTAAGAATATACCGATTTTGAATATGTTATTATAATATAAAAAAAATGATATAAATAAAAAAATATAAATCATAGAAAGTATAAAATAATATATAAAATGGATAAAAAGGTGGAAAAACAATTAGATGATAATGATGAATATCGTGAGATAGAGTGCGAAAAAGATGTGGAAAAATTATTAGACACTAATGATGGATATCTTAGGAAAGAGCTGATAAAAGAGTTAAATAAAGATCGGGATATGCGGTTGAAATTTAAAAGAATGAGACATTTTCCACCATTACCACTATCTTCTGAAGAGAATGGTAATGATGTGAGTGTTACCGAGAGATGCACAACATTCGTTCATAATTATGATTCGGATAAACAAATGTGTTGTTATAAAAATGTAGCATATCACAAAAAAAAAGAAAAGAAGAATCGACGCTGAAATTTAAGAAAAAAGGAAACGTTATTATAATATATGGGTAATAATGAAGAAGGAAAACAAAAAAAAACAAAAAAAAGTAATGAGATCTAAAGATGATCTCATTACTTTTTTTTTTCCTTCTTCTTCGCTAAAAAATCAATCTCTCTATTGTTTATATTTCCAAGTCCGTTATTAGCATGTTGACACTCGTTTCTTCTCCTTTTTCGAAAATGTGTTGAATGTTTATCTTTACTCTTTTGAGGTTTGTTACATCGGTGAACGCGCTCTCACCACCCGATTTGTCTACGAGTTCGAGAGAGATTTTTGGATATATGTAACTTCCATAGAACAATGACAAATCGTCCTTGTTGAATTCTCTATCTTTGGCAACAACGATTTTCTGTAGATCACTTTGGTACTCGTAAAACAAATCGATCATGGCTTCATCCAATTTCAAAGGCATGCTATATTTGTCATGTTTGTGCTCTAAGCCCTTCATCTCGACTTTGTTCAATTCGATGGAGTCGTGTCGTTGTAATCTATAGATTTTATAACCGAATTTCTTACACGTTTCGACTCGTTTCAATTTCAATTCGCATTTTTTAGGTGTTGTTGTCATGATCGATTATTTGGTTTTTATTTTATGAATTCTTGCAAATAATGTATATTTTAAATTTTGTATTTTAATAATTTGTTAAAAAAGTTTTTTTTTTTTTTACTCTTTATATATATATAAAAAAAGTTTTTCTTAATTTTAATTTTCTTTAATGTGAAAAAAAAATTTTTTTGTAAAAGTTTTTTTTCTCTTTATATATAAATAAAAAAGTTAACTTTAACATCCTTTTTTCTCATATTAATTCAATTTTTTTTCACGTTAAGAACATAAAATTGATTAACTTCATCAAAAAAAATTTTTTTTTGAAGGAATTAAAACATATATATATAAACAATTTTAAAACTTTTAACAAATTATTATTAAATACAAAATTCGAAAACAAAAAAAAAATATTCTTACAAATGGAGCAAATAAATAAAAAAATGGAAAATTTAAATGAGAAAACCGTACCTCAGTTAAACGAGATTTGTAATCTATTAAAAATTCCACATTTCAGAAATCATAGAACTAAATAAAAAAAAATTGAAGTCATACAGGAATATTTAAGAAACGCTAGAAAGGCAAATGAAATGTTGATAGCAACGACGTCAAAAAATGCATTGGTTGTGAAAAATGAGAAGAAGAAAAAGATAGTAAAAGGAATCGAAATGCCGATGTCGAAAAAAACCAAAAATGTTTCAATTGTGAAAAATAAGAAGATGACTAAACGAAAAGCCATTGAAGAACTTCAAGTTTCAAAAGAAAAAAAAAAAAAACTAAAACGAAAACGAGTGATGCACTTCAGATTCTAGACAAATGAGATATATTGAGTGAAATTCAATGAGCAATCGATGAAGGGAAAGGAGAAGAATATGTAGCATGACTCATCACAGAACTATTCCAATCAAAGCCTGTAGAACGTGAGAGTGCGATCAAAGGCATTTTTAAAACTTTTGACATGGTTCCCTCGTTCAAGAAAGTCGCTCCGAAAATTGTTCATGGAACAGGTGAAGAAAAAAGTATTGGATTTGTTTTGCGAACACATGAACGTGGGACAAAAAATTAAGATGATACTCCATTGCATGATGAATAAAATCGACCTGAAGTCTGGCAAGAGCATCGTGAAAAATGCATATTTCAGATCTAATGTCGAACCCGTAATTCGAGGTCCAGATTTATCAGACGTTTTCGAAATGATGAAAGACAAGATGTTGACGTCTCTCAAGAATTATCAACATGAAGGTAATAATTGGACGTTCGATGAGGTGTTGAAACACGAAATTCATATAACTAAAAACGATTCATTGAAAGGATCTTCCTACGTTGAATTACCGTATTTCTTAGCTAAAAAACACTCCGTGGTCAATGTGAGAAATAAAGATGATCAGTGTTTTAAATGGGCAGTCACTTCTGCTTTATACCCTGTCAAAATGAACTCCGATAGAGTTTCTCGTTACGAGGAGACTTCTAAAAATCTCGATTGGACTGGAGTGACTTTTCCAACAGAGTTAAACACATCGAACGTTTCGAGGCTCAAAATCCCACTGTAGCAGTGAATGTCTTGGGATACGATGATGAAAAACGAACGATCTATCCTCTCAGACAGATGTCGTATCTCGAAAGAGAAAAGACGATTATTTTATTATTGATTTTGAATGGTGACAATCGTCATTATTGTTGGGTTAAACATCCGAACCAATTACTGTCGAGACAAAATAATAAACATAAAGGAAAGATTTGTTTATGTTATAACTGCATGAACATGTTTCAGAGCGAAAAATCGTTAGCGAAACATCAGGAATATTGCAATGAGAATCAAGGTGTCGCCATTGAAATGCCCAAACCCAACACCATCGTGAAGTTTGAAAATCGCAATAGAATGTTAAAAGTACCATTCGTCGTGTACGCCAATTTTGAATCCTTCACCGCGAAAATGAGTTCCTGCCAACCTAACGCTCTTAAAAGTTACATCGAAAGATATCAAAAACACACGCCTTCGGGTTATTGCATTTACGTGAAATGTGCTTTCGACTCACAACACGACATGGGTCCCTTCACCTACATGAAACAGTGCAAAGACAATGACGTGGCTCAAAGGTTTGTGGAAGAGTTAGAATTGAAAATTCAAATGTTATACGACAAATTCAAATTGATCATCACGTGAGAGCAGCAGGACGAAAATAACTGAGCCACCAAATGTCACATATGCTGACAATCGTTCAACGAGAATTTGGAGGAAAATAAGAAGGTTAGAGACCACGATCATTACACGGGTCTGTATCACGGTCCGGCTCACAGCAAGTGTAATTTAAAATATCGAGACGCTGTTTTCTATCTAGTGATATTTCACAATCTCTCAGGTTACGACAGTCATCTGTTCGTAAAAAATCTTGGCACCTCCCACAGAGAATTAAATTGCATCGTGAACAGCGAAGAAAGATACATTTTATTCACAAAATGGAAGCTCATGGAGAAGAAAAGAGTAATCGACAGAGCAACGTTGAAAGAAAAAACGAAATTCATTCGTAGAGGCATACGTTTCATCGACAGTTTTAAATTCATGTCAACCACTCTGGAAAAATTAGTCGATAACATGAGCAAGGATAAATTTAAAATCATGAGCGAACATTTTGGAGAATGAGTAGACGTCATGTTGAGGAAAGGAGTCTATCCTTATG
Source organism: Pictodentalium vernedei (assembly GCA_031216915.1). Taxonomy (NCBI): domain Eukaryota; kingdom Metazoa; phylum Mollusca; class Scaphopoda; order Dentaliida; family Dentaliidae; genus Pictodentalium; species Pictodentalium vernedei. The sequence goes on along the minus strand of CM062288.1, from coordinate 321,371,470 downwards.
ATTACATGAACGATCTAAAGAGATTCGACGTCACCGCACTTCCTTCGAAAGAAGATTTTTATTCGAAATTATACGAATCCGATATTTCCGACGAGAATTACGAACACGCCAAAAACGTGTGGAAATCATTCGATATGAAAACCATGAGAGATTATCATGATCTCTATCTGAAGACCGACGTTCTGCTCTTGGCAGACGTGTTCGAAAATTTTCGAGACGTCTGTCATCGAAATTACGACCTGGATCCCGCTTGGTATTTCACCACACCCGGTCTGGCGGGGGATGCTCTGTTGAAGACCACCAAAGTCCAATTGGAATTATTAACTGACGTGGACATGTTGCTCATGTTTGAAAGGGCTGTGAGAGGTGGCATCTCGATGATCTCCCACAGATATTCTGAAGCTAACAATCCCTACATGAAAGAAGGTTTCGATTCGAAACGGTCGAATAAATATATACAGTATTGGGACACTAATAATCTGCACGGTTGGGCTATGAGTCATCCTTTACCGATTGTAAATTTCGAATGGGTGACAGAACAGGAAGAGTTGCAAAAATGGAGAGACTATCCTTGCATTTTAGAAGTCGATTTGAACTATCCGGAAGAATTACACGATCTACACAACGATTATCCGCTGTCTCCTGAATGAATAGAAACGAACGAAGGAGACGAAGAAAAACTCATTCCCAATTTATTTAACAAACGTAACTACGTCGTCTACAGTGAGAATTTGAAACAATACGTCGATTACGGGATGAAATTAGTCAACATACATCGCATCATTCGATTCGACAAAGAGCCTTGGATGAAAAAATACATCGATCTCAACACGAATCTCAGAATTCGAGCCGAGAACAATTTCGAAAAAGATTTCTTCAAACTCATGAACAACTTCGTGTACGGTAAATCGATGGGAAACATCAGGAAGAGAACCGACGTTTGACTCGTCACGTCTGAGAAAAAAGCAAAAAAATTAGCGGCGAAACCCAATTACAAACACCGAACCATATTTGATGAAAATCTAGTGGCCGTTCACATGCAAAAGACGCACCTGAAGTTCGACAAACCGTATTATCTCGGACCGATCATCTTAGATATCAGCAAGCGATTGATGTACGAGTTTCACTATGATTACATCAAACGAAAATTTGGTGATAAAGCCAAACTACTGTTCACTGATACAGACTGTTTAGTTTACGAGATAGAGACGAAAGGCCGCGTGGTTCGACATGAGCAATTATTCCGTCGATCACCTGTCCAACATTCAATTGAACGACAACAAGAAGGTGTTAGGTAAATTTAAGGACGAGAGCGGCAGTAAACAAATCCTCGAATTCGTGGGCTTAAGACCCAAACTGTATGCTTATCGTCTAGAAGATGAAGAGATTAAGAAGTGCAAAAGGGTTAAAGCGTGCGTGGTGAAGAAAAACATCTCTTTCCAAGAGTATAAAGATTGTCTGTTAGGAAGTGGTCCGGTGTATAAGACTATGAAATCGATTCGAAGCGAAAATCATGACTTGTATACTGAAATAGTCAACAAGATTTCGCTGACGGCAAACGACGATATGAGATTCGTGTTAGACAATAAAATAAGCACTTTGGCACTCAGACATTGGATTTTGGATGTAATTTTAGACGATAGGATTTCAGATATGATTGAGGATGATAGGATTCCAGATATGATTAAGGATGATAGGATTCCAGAAAATCAAGAGGAAATAGATGGATTCAAGATTATGGAAATCGATAGAGACATCGAGAAAGTTAGTTTAAAAAGAAAAAGAAAAAAATAAATAAAAAATAATGTCATTTTAGTGAATTATAATAAAATAAATAAATAAAAAAAAATATATACGCATTTATGAATAAAAAAATAGAGATATCCGTAGAAGGTGTCGTCTTACCTAATGAACCCCTATCCAACATCGATCTGTCGAATGCGGCGAAGGATTTGAAAATCAAAGATTTTCTAGGCTTGTTTTCTAGAGATGCCTTGCCGAAGAGAAGACCTCGACAATCGGAATGCGGAATTTTAAATCTAGACGATTTATCGGGTGAAGGCACTCACTGGGTGGCGTGGTTCAAGAATGGGAAGAAGAATTATTATTTCGACAGCTACGGAATCCCTCCGCCGAATGAAATAAAGATTTATTTCAACAAATCGATGGTTCGTTACAACACAGAACGAGTGCAATCACCAGATCAAGTGTTTTGCGGTCACCTGTGTCTTTACATTCTCAAGAGATGGTCTGAAGGAGATCGGTTTCAAGACATTCTCAATGATTTACATTAGAGAGAGATTTTTTTTTTTATAGCATATAAAGGTAAAAAAAAAATTATTAAAAAAAAAATTTTAATCGAATAAAAACGAAAAATAAAAATAAAATAATTCATTTTTAATAAACTGCGTTTGAAATATATTTTTTTAAAAACAAAAAAATCTCAGAACAACATGCCAGTCGATAAATTTGGTAGAAGTGATGACGAAAAAGTCAACCTAAAAAAGAAGAGGAAGACGCTCGAAGTTGATGATGGTTATGACGCTGCCAACTTGGACGAACGTTACGTTCGGAGATACGAACCTCGAGAGGAACCTTTGAACATGAACGATAAGAAGCTCTACAATCTTCCCGAGATGGTAGATCTCGCAGATGCTGCGACTGAAAAATACATCGACAGGGGGAACGCTGATTTCGAATGAAACATGCTAGATAATTACATTGATAAAACCATGACTGGCGATCTCAATCTGAAATCTAAACATTTGGTGAACGTCACAAATCCCATAGATCCCATGGATGCCACGACCAAGAAATACGCGGATGACTCTCACGCGAGATTCAGCGAACACCTGAGAAATAGATACGTTCAGAAAACGATGCACTCAGAATTGAATGCCAATTCTAGCAAGATAACGAACATGACCACTCCCACGAATCCCAAGGACGTGGCGACCAAACACTACGTAGATCTGGAATAGAGAAAGTCTGACAGATGAGAAATGAAATCAGATCTGAATGCGGGATTCAACAAGATATTGAATCTGTTGAAGGTCGACGACACGGATGCGGACTCAACTGCGGTCAAAAAGGGCTACGTAGATTCTGCCGTGATACGATCACAAGAATACCTAGAATCGCAAGTGGATGATCTCTACCTGAACAAACAATCTGGCGGAACCATGGATGGTGGTATCGACATGAACGGTGAGAATTTATTCAGACTCAGTCATGATCCCGAATTCGATTCCAGCACAGTCAGCAGGAAGTACGTGGACGACAACTCGGTCTGGAGAAAGGATGACATCATGGAAGGTAAACTAGACATGGGTGGACACGCGCTCACGAATCTACCGGATCCTGTGAACATGACGGATGCCTGCACCCTGATTTCGGTGGTGGAGAAAGTCAAATATGCTAGACAATTGATCACCGTGTGGGCCGAGGAGGCCGGCACCTTAGATGAGGGAAAAGCTGAGTGGTCTTTCGGAAATGGAGGTAGCGGATCGAAACATGGTCAGGTGGGATATCCCATGCCATTGGGGGGTGAAATCCTTCGAATGAGTCTGGCTTCCTCGGATTTGAATAACAGAGCAGTTGTCAGTCTCATGGTGAATGGAGTAGAGAGCGATAAGAGATACAGAGTCGAAAAGACTGAGAATCAACACGCGGATGTTAGCACGTTCGGCACGCCTCTCAAAGTGAACGCCGGAGACAGGATTAATTTCGTTATGAAAACCAATAATCCCGAAGCCGCCAGTTCCGTGGTGAGTCTACTGATCGAACTAGTTCCTTTGAACAAACAGTGAACGCGTGGAAAATAATTAATTAAAAAAAAGATAATGTGTGATTATTAAAAAACAAAAAAAAAGTAATGAGATGTAGAAAGATGTTCAATCTCTCTAGATCTCATTCCTTTTATTTTTTTTTTTGTTTTTTTTAATAATTACTCATTACTTTTTTTTATTTTTGTTTTATTTTTTTTTCACACACGTCTCTCATCGAATGATCGACATCTTATTTACATCCGATTTGAATTGTAATTCTCTGTCCGACAGGACCAGGGCAAAGGCTTTGGTTTTTCTCGGCACGTTCCTATCGAATTGCATCTTGATCTGAATATCTAAGATGATACTCTTGAGTCATTCACTCTGTTTACTGACGTCGAATACGAACATGGGATTCATCGACTTGTATTCACCAGGAGATATGTTAGGGTTGCTCATCAATTCGTCTAGACTGTGCTACTTCTTTCTAAAATCAGCGGCATCGCTGTACAGTCTGCAGAAATCGTTCTTGTCGAACGACGCGTTGTAATCGATTGCTGGATATCTCGTGGCGTTCAGAAACACTTGCATGTTTCTCAAATGGCAGTGATCGAACAGCGACGTATTCTTTTCCTGAGACCTGTCCCTATCGGTCTGAAACGCAACCACGATGAAACGCAGCCTCTCCGTAGTGGATTTCACCATCAATCTCCAATCGTAGTGATTCGTGGAGAGAGGAATGCTAGCCATGTCACACTGTCTCATTCTAAATCCCATGGGTAATTTACTCTTGGATTCTGTGACTTTTCCACAATCGAAGGCTCCATGTGCGGAACGAACCACGATATCTTGTGTAGAGTTATCTTACCCGCATCGGTCGCAGTGAGTCTCACTATTGCGTCGTCGTTTCCTTTTCAAATCAACGTCAGATTGTGTTTGAATCCGTACATGATCTTGTTGTAATCGTCCGCAAATCCGAAGATGTGTTTCAAAGGTATCCTGAACGAAAACGTTCCTTTAGGTCTGGATGTCTTGACGACGTAGGCGAATATCACGGCGGCGCCGGCGCTAGCAGGGCCGACGGTGTCTTTCACCCACAACTGATTAAGTCCTCTGAATTTCGAAAAATCATCAGGATACGTCAAGAGTCCGAACATCGTGGTGGCCTGACCGGGATGAAACACAGATTCTATCTCTTGTCCGGATAGCATGTATTTTGTATTACTGAATAGATGCATGATGCCATTATTGGCTAGAGTAACCGTGTCGTCGTCGGGGTAGTCGCTCCCATCTTCCTTGGTGAGACGTCCCTGCACCACTATGTAATTCTCGCTAGGATGTATGAATAGATCTTGAGTTTCGACGTTGATTCTTATCTCTCCCGCATTGTTCAAACTCGTTCCGGTTACCGGTTCAAATTCGTGAACTTCATATTCTTGAAAACTTTCATCTTTCACTATGCTTTGTGCTATATCTAGTATATTTGTCATTTTTAAAGGATTTTTGTTTTTTTGTTTATTAATTAGCTTGCTTTTTTTTATCTAAAAATAGTTTTAATTATTTTTATTATTATTTTTCTCTCCTATATATATGTGTGTGCAAACAAGAAAATGTTAAAGAGAGTAAATAAAAGAAACTTGTTTTCTTTATCAAAACTTTGTCTTCTGTAATTGTTGTTCGTAAAATTTTCCGATGATCTCTTCTCCATCCAAAGCTTCGATTTCGTAAGTCACCGGATCGGTGTGAAATATTTTGATTATCACGAAGATTTCTGAGGTCCATCGAGGAGTATAACCCTTTTCGAAGTGCTTCTTATAAGCGTAGATTCTCACTCGATCACCGACCGCAAATTTCGGCGTTCTAGACTTCTTCCTAATCTTAGATCTCTCAGGATATAGATTCGCGTAGACCTGTTTTTCGTTTCGAGGATCGCTAGCTTCCACGGGAGTCATCTTGATCGATCTGTGTCGCGTGTTGTTGTAATCTCTAACCAGACCGTTCAGAGCGTATATGTATTTCTTGGTCGAATTCGCCGTGAAGTATCTATGCATCTTTTCCTCCATCATTCGATTCCAACGTTCCATCACGCTGGCTTTCTCTTCGTTTTCGATCGAGTAGAGTTCGACCAATCGATGAACGTGTTTGTTGTAGAATTCCTTTCCCTTATCCACCCACAATTTATTTGGCTTTCGAGAAGACGAGTCGATCACGCTCTTCAGAGCCTCGGCGACGCAAGGTCCCGATTTATTCTTCAAAGCTCTGATCCAACCATATTTGGAAAACACGTCGATGACCGTCAATAGATATTTGACACCCTCATTCCACCTCGAAAACGATCTCATGTCGACCAAGTCAGCAGACCAAATATCATCCAAACCCTTCACAAACACCCTTCTCTTTCGAAATTTACGCACGATGGGTTTGTGTAACTCCTCGGCCAATTCGCTCGTCAATAATCGTTTCTTCTTCTTTTCAGATGTGCTTTTTTTTTTAACGCCCCATCCAAATCCACGTTTCACACCGATCAGATTGCCGACCAGCGAACGTTCTATCTTCTCTCTCCTGGTCGGATTCGATATGCCTCTCAATTTCCCCAACATGTTTTTATCGCAGACATCGTTGTGAGTCTTGGTGTCGGGATGTCCGAATAGCACAGATCGTGATCATATGCGGCTGCGTCCACCCTATTCACAGGTTTGCTCCAAGATTTAGGAGTCAGATCGGCATTGAGTCTCTTGTTCAATTTCGTTCCAGGTCCCGTGAAACTGTGACCAGGCAGATGCATTTCAAAAGGTAGATTATTGATCATTTTATTCACGATGCCTTTACCTTTGCTCACGTTCTTTTTTTTACGAATTGAGTCTTGATAGAACCACACACGTCGCAAATTCCGTGAAGCATCTGTCTATCGTTTTTAGTTCGTACTTCTTGAGAATTACTCGTCTCGGTAACTCTCTTACACTTTACACAATACATTTTTAGGAGTTATTTAAATTAATTTCGTTTTTATTTTATATATAAATTTAATATTTTTTTTAAAAATTCTGTTCTTATTATATATATATTTTTTTTCAATCGCTGCTCTTGAGTTCTATCAGCTTACTGAATTCCTCCCTGGCCTCTTTCCTCCCCTTTTCCATGAGAGAATCCTTCATCTCTTCCTTGATGATCAGACGAGTCTTGATTCTCACGGCTTCTTTCATGGCTTCGTATTTCGTTTTCTCACCCAATATCGCGAAGTATTCTCCGTCCGATATCCTACCGTCTTTCAACGCCATCGAGATCATTTCGGATATCATGTCGATCTTGGAGTCGGCCAAGACGCGAATCTTGTCGTGTTTCCTCGCCTTCAGATATAATTTCCTACTCAAAAAGTTTCCGAGCGTGCTAAACAATCCGGCGGCGAGAGCCACTCCTTCTATGGTTAACACGATCGGAATGCCGACTGCGGTCGACAGCAATCCGATGCCGGCCGCGTGTAAACCCATGGAAATCATGATGAGTGTCGCGTCGATCACGTTGACGAATTTCACGAAACGCGAATACTTCTTCTTGAGAGAACGGCGAGAATCTCTCTCTTGAGTTAGATACGCTTGGATTCTACTGATTTGATCGATGCGATACCTCTCTCCTCTTTCTTTTTCTTCTAGCGACGGTGCCGTCGGCAAAACGCCGTTCGGCTTCTCATCCTCGTCATCTAACGTCGGATACAATTTATTTCTGGTTCTCATTTTGTGTTTTTTTCTTTCTTTCTAATATTAGATAAAGAAATTTATGTGTGTATTTATTTTTATTTTCTATTCTCCCTTATTTATATCAACAAGAAAACTTAGACGTATGCTTCATTGAACAATAATTTCATGATGCATTCCTTGTCTTCTAAAGTCAGACTTCTACTACGCGCCAATTTCAGTTCTTCCGAAACTGTGGGCTTGTTTCGATCCTTACAGAAGAGTAATCTCTTCCAAAACGCGATCACTTCATCGATTTGGACGCGTTCGAACGCCGGTTCGAAATACTTGACGACCATATCTTCCCTTTCCATCGCCAGACACGAAAGATTCTCATGATCGAAGTCTAGGTGATCCCGACATCCGACGCATCGTTCTAACAAGAGGCGACCTAGTTGTTCGTTCACGCAGAATGCGTAGGCTCTCATCAGCATTTTTAAAAGAACCCTTGCTCTAATAGTCTGGGAAGCGTTCATGATTTACGTATTTTTATTATCTATTCGATTTGATATATTTATTTTCAAATAACTATTTCATTTATATTTTTTTTTCTCTCCTATATATATCAATCACTTTTTTTATTTCCTCGAGAAACGTGGCAGTGGGTTTTCGGGTTCAGTATCACCTCTTTTCCATGTGTCGTACATAAGTCGATTTCTGATGTAGAATCCGCAAATGGGTTTCCGTGTACGCCTCCATAGGGATTCAGTGTTAAAATCGTGATACATACGGATGATACAGAATCCGTAAACCACCTTTTTGATGATGATACAGAAACCGCAACACGTTTTTTGCTCGCGATTTAACACTGAATACTATGGGGGAAACCCATTTGCGGATTCTGTATCAGACAGTACACCTTTTTTCCTTAAAATTTCATACATTTTTTTTTCACTCTTGAGCGATGTGTATATAGAATCCAGTGATATAGAATCCGCTTGCGGATTCTGTATCACCATAAAAAAACGACAAATCGTGTACCTATACACGATTTTAACACTAAATCCTATGGAGATGTACATCAATGTACGTATACATGTACGAAATCGTGTACAAGAGATACTGAATCCGCCTTTATTACCTACTCTGACGATTGTAATGTCTGACTGCTTAGAGCATTGCACTTTGAGTGTTAAAATCAAACCCTAAGAGTTAGAATGGGTTTAACACCTTGAAAGTGTCACACTTTAACACTTTAGTTTTTAGTGTGTACTTGTTCGATAAGATTCGAGTTATTAGAGCAAACAGTCTGCATTCGACTGCCAGTGGCAGAGGAAGACAAGTATGATAGAGTAATTAATGTTTTGTGATATAGGAAGTGACAGCCATAGTACTCGAACTGCACATGTGCACTGACACCATGTATCACATGGAGGTAACATCACAAATTGACCGCTCACCCTCACTGCTATGAGAATCACACGATGCGTCACCGGGTCACGTGACTGCTTTACTATGACGTCACTTGAGATCATCCACATCTGGCCAGGTCGGGTACTTGATATACTAATAAAGACTATAACAGTATTTATATATAGCGAATCATTTGAACGGGGAGAACACTGTAGAAAATTTAACAATCAACAAGCTGAAATGGGGTCCACTGTTATTATCACATCGCGAAATAAACCCTTCACTTTTCCCTCAACTATAACAGCTCTTTTGAAGATGAGGCTGTTAAATTTTGTTGTTCCAAATCCCGATAAATTCTGTCTTTTGATTGGTCAGAACATCTTTTACAAATAGCTATGGCAAAGGATGCGCCCAACATCCAAGGTATATGAGAGCGTGCAACATCCAGGATATATGGTCATGAGAAACTACGGGGGTATATGGTTTAAATGAAAGTGTTTCGCTCTCGGTTGCCTCGATATAAAAATGGAACCAAAAAACCTGAAAATAGTCACAAATATCATCAGATTTCCGACAATATTCGATGATATTTTGCCGATATAAATTAAATAATCGAGTAATTAAATGGAACAACTTGAGAAAAAGAAACTAAGAGCAAATATCGTCCCCTGAGTTCCAATGTATTATATGTACCAGCAGGCACATAGAACCCATTGGAACTCAGGGGACGATATGTCAACAAAATATTGTTTGCTCGTTTCATTAACGACCCAAGGGATGTAACTCTATCTGTTGTCTTCTACATTTGCCAGTGTAAAAACAAAACAAATATACACGAATTTGGTCCAAATAATGATTGCGGAGCGTGAGAAATGTGTCCGCAAATTTATTTCCACTATGTTTCTATTGAGTTTCAATCGGGGCAAAAACGTTATCGCCGCCGACATGTATGGTATATGGAGATTTAATACCCGGATGTCTCATTTGAACACCCACCTGCGACTCGGTGTTCAAATCCAACATCCAGATATTAAATCTCCATATACCTTACATGTTGTCGGAGATAACTTATACTAATATATTTTCTTGGTGGCATTGCCCGCTGCTGGATAGAATTGAGATTGCGGGAGTGACTCTTGTTAGAGCCCTAACTGAGGTTTAACATTTAGTTCATAGACTATGGTTTGGCACGGTGGGTCTTGGCCCCCATCTTCCGCAACTCTAGGGGCCCCAATTCCTCGCTGGAGCCATTGGTTAATTGTAAGATCATCAGCCGGCCCAAAGTCGAACGAAAGAGTCGCATGTTGATTTTTGACGCAACACGTCATATATTTTTGATATTTATATACACCTGGAACTTAATGACGCACCCCCTGAAATGTTTTACAACAGTGAAGCTGCAATTACTAGTGATTATGTTTTAATGATTATTGTGTCATCCAGTGAAACATGATGTTTCTGACTGATAGCGTACCCAAACACATTACCTCGTCCACGTGAAGCATGATGCTTCCCACGAATGTCACAAACAACACTATCATTCACATGCAATATCTGGGTATAAACCAAGAACATTTGTCACTTCTTTTATCAATACATATTGGCAAGGCAATGAGGAGACTGTCAGGGGCACTATGATGGCAAATCTTTGGCATGCAAGCAACATGCATGTCATTCAAAGTTATTGGGAGGCAACTGGACTATAGCCATTCTGTTATCAGCAGACATGTCCGAAACATCAACAAACCAACAACGTTAAGGACTGACCAAGGCCCGGACAACCCCAAAGACCTCTCCTCGGGAAGATCGGAGTGTGGCAAGCCTCGTTAGGCGTGAATCCTTTGCTGCAATTGGGGTTTTGAGACGCCTTAGGCTCCCCAACAGACATTTGTGCAATAAAACTGTCCGAAACCGTCTCAAAGCACTAGGTGTGAGATCCAGAAGGGTCATTAGGCGTCCAGCTCTGCTCGATCAGCATCAAAAAGGATGTTTAGAGTGGTGTATGGCACGACAACAATGGAATCTCAGGGCGTGGAGGGAAGTCCATTGGTCAGACGAGAGTAGGTTCCTGCTTCACGTCACAGATGGTCGCATGAGAGTATGGAGGCATAGAATACTGCCCAGAAACATCAAACCCACTGTTCCTTATGGTGGAGGATCAATAATGATCTAGGGATGCCTCTTTCATGATTATAAACTTGATATGGTGACTGTGTGTGGGAATCTCAATAGTCATCAGTACATCCGGGACATTCTCAATTCGGTTGTCGTGCCTCATTTTGACACTACCCGTTGGCTACTCGCCCTGCATTCATAGACGATAATGCAAGGCCAGATCGTTCCCATTCTGTGAGATCATTCTTTCAGAACAACACTATTATAACACTACCTTCGCCTGCAATGAGTCCCGAATTGAATCCTTCGGAACACATCTGGGACTTTCTTGGTCGTCGTGTGCAAGCAAGAGATCCACCTGTACACAATTTGGCCGATTTGCAAACTGCATTACATGAGGAGTGGCGGCAGTTGCCACTGAACCGTATCAGAAGGCTCACTGGTAGGGTTATTGTATGTATTTATGAATTGAATGCAATTTTTATAATCTTTATTGGAGTATGAACGTGTGGAAATGGGCACAAATTATGTTTGGGTCCAAATTCTCAATTCCCATTGGTCAGCTGGGTGAAAACGTCATGACCAAATGTAATTCATTTTCCAATGGATACATTTGGTCGAACTTTGACCCGCATTTACGTTCAAGTTAATAATTTGTGATATCTCAAACAACTTACAAGAAATGTCAATCGACAGTGTGAAATTATTTCAGTGATTTTATTCTTGAACTTGTTGTCCTTTCATGGGTGATTATAGTTTACTGATATGTTAAATAAATTGTTTTGAACATTCCAAGTTCCATTGCGAAAGACGGCAATTTGACAAATTTGGGTCAATGCCGAAAACCGGCGCTCAACTCAAGAGTTGTGCGCTTTGTCGTTTGTGTGAGAGTGGTTTTTCGCCTCGTTCGTTCGTACATGTTTTATTTCGTTTTTCTGCTTTGTTGTTTGGTAAAAAGTAGTTTAAACAGTTACGGAATGTAATTATAAGAATTGAATGCAATTTTTATAATCTTTATTGGAGTATTGACGTGTGGGAATGGGTACAAATTGTATGAAGGGATTCATACAATTTGTACCCATTCCCACACGTCCATACTCCAATAAAGATTATAAGAATTGCATTCAATTCTTAAGAAAAAATCTCGACAAACACATTGAGGACGATTTACTGGATTTAATTAAACCTGTGATGAAGGAAAATGAAGGAAGAGAGACACTGTTGTAAATGGTAAATCGCAAATTCAAAACGCATGAGATGGTCATATTCGCTCTAAAACAAAAAGAAGAAGCGATCAAAGGATATATTAAATCATTCCATATTCCTAGTCGTGAGAAGTGCGGTCCAGAAACGTCATCAATAATGTGAAATTGAACGAATGTAGGACGTTTCGGCCACGGACGTTTCGGACCGGACATTTCGGACTAGGACGTTTCGGACAGAAATATTGGACATGGTGGACGTTTCGGACAAAATATATTTGGGGTTATTTTTTGTGCTTGTTTTTTCGTGGGAGGGAAATTCAAGGAGTTTATTCAAGTAAAGGTTAAAAGGTATAATTTGGAAGGACAATTCTTTTTCTTTGTTCTCTATTTGATGCTGTATTTGAAGGAAAAATACATGTTTTGTTATAATGATTTCCATATCAAGACATCTAGCATACAACAGATTATGAGGAGACAGTGGTAATAGGAAATATTTATATATAATAACCAAACTATCTTGAAGCCACATAAGACAGAGATAAAGAAAAGGATACTTTTTCTGTCAATTGCTCTAACAACAACAACAACAACAACAACAACAACAACAACAACAACAACAACAACAACAACAGAAGGACAGCTAAAAAAATCTTTGCTATCAAAAGCTGGTGGCGAATTGCTGTAAAAACACACCCAGACAAAAGAAGGAAAGCAAATAAATATTTTGCTATTAATCAAAAGCTAAAGCGAAATTGCTATGAAAACACATATGCAATATAGTAAGCTGACAGTTAGGTGGAAGGAGTATTATCATCACAACATAATAGCATTATTTCATCAAACTATAATTATAACTAGCCTTATCATCAAAAGGTCTCCAGTAACCCAATAAATATATGTAGAAAATATATGTTCAAAATAAATAAATTAAACATCCCCAAAAAAGAAATAATAATAGAAAATATCTATATTGTCCGAAACGTCCATTTCCGAAACGTCCTAGGCCGAAACGTCCGTGTCCGAAACGTCCTTGTCCGAAATGTCCGGTAACCAATTGAACATGAATTTATTTCGAGAGAACATGGGTCGCGGTATCTAGTGTTCGACAAGACTTCGTCCCGTGAGTTCCAATGTGTTCTATGTGCCAGTCAGGGGGCGAAGTGTTGAAGTTAGTAATTCGCGTGGACAAATCCACAATGTTTATCAAATTTGCCTTGCTTTATAGAGAAGAAAAATGCTATAGTAAACGTCAAAAATCACGAAGATAATCATTGCTTCAAATGGGCAATCACTTCCGCATTGTATCTTGTCCAAAAAACAAAACGAGTTTCAAAATACCGAGAGAATTTGGAACGTTTAACCCTTTACCTAACCTGAAAAGCAGACGACACTTGCAAAAATAATTCTTGAATAACTAATTTTTTTCATTTTTTGTCTCAAAAACATAGGTTATAACCCCTCGTTGGAACGAGCTCGTCAAGCTCGTTCCAACGAGGGGTCATAACCTATGTTTTTGAGACAAAAAATGAAAAAAATAATGAAAATTAATTGGCGATTTTTGAGAATAGCGCTGGCCGGTTTGGACGTTACGTTAGGTAAAGGGTTAAATCAATCGGGAGTCGAGTCTCTTATGAAGTTGCGAGACAATAATCATTCCGAAAGATAGAATCTGACCGTGGCGATAAACATTTTTGGATACAACGAGAATAAAGTGTTTCCGTTGAGAATCAGTTCACAGAGAAATGACAGTGATAATGAAGTAAACATGATATTCACTTCCGACGACGAAAATCATCATTATTTAGGGGATAACTATTTTGTATTTGATTGTTTGGGGCCGTAAATGATGGTTTTACTGTCGCAAATTGAGTTTTGCCGGCGACGCGTTAGCGGAGCCAGTAAAACGGATATTTGCGACAGTAAAACCATCGTTTACGGCCCAAACAATCAAATACAAACTAGTTATCATCATTCTAATATAATTCAGCTGAAAACCGGGATAGTTTTTTTTCTTCTTCCCCCTCTGTACGCGAAACATACGCGTGTCCCGGGTGAGACAGCAGGGTTGGATATTTCTATCCCACCCACCCCACGTGACATACTCATTTGCATATTTTATTAGGTCGCCGGAACTATTTCATCATCGTCTGCACAATTGTTAATAAACAAAATGGCTTCACGATTTCCCGCATGTAATCCACGTGCCATTCAAAATTAACAATGTTGATTTGTTTCAACCCCATGTTTATCTGCAGATTTAATAATATCACTGCGCGAATTTATCGATCGATCAATAATCTCACAATGCCCTTTACATTAGAGTTTCACACGCGCAAATTCATTAACCCCTTAACGGACAGTGTTACAAATCATTTTTTTAGTATACACCTATGGTATATACCTAACTTTTGTACGATCTTTCCGATGAAATTGTTCGTTTTTCGAAAGGACTACGGCTTGATAAATTGGGTATGTCAGCACGTGACCGCCAATTATCTATAATGACGTAATCCTCGTGTGTGGGGAGAAATATCATCATCGATGAGTCTGAAGGTGGGAATGGAGCAATCTCACCCTCGAGGCAAGCTATTTGAACCAGACCCTCGGCAAGCCTCGGGTCTGATTCAAATACCTTGCCCCTCGGGTGAGATTTTCCCATCCCACCTCCAGACTCATCGGGGATCATAATAATCTCCCAACTATAAAACAACGCCTTGTCGAAGACAACAATTTAAATCTAAAAATACAGTCTTCGTGACGTCATTTGGGAGTTCCGAACCAAATGGCGAAATATATTTTACGCTGGCACTATACAAATAGTTCCAAACGTTTTAGTCATTTTATCAGCAATAACAAAATAAGTTTATATTTGTACTGACAACAATATATCATGTTTAAGTGTTTTTGACCCTCTGAAAATAAAATACGCCGTCTGGTTTCCCTGTTCAAAGTTCAGAGTTCACCTTGTGATGTTGTTTTACTTTGGTCCGAGTCGTAAAGAACTCGATGAATTACCATTAAAGTTAAAAATTTTGGGAGCTTTGATTGGAAGCACGCTAGCGAAACGGTCAGAAATATTTGGCCTTGAACAATTAAAATTATTAATGCCAGTTCTCAGGATTTTGGTTTTCTGTTTCGCACATGACGTCCATAACTTCTTCATCCTACGAAAAAGTGATTGTACCTACCACTGACTGGTTCCATTCGGCTACCGTTAAGCCTGTCGGAATCAGTTTTTTCAACTTCTTTAAATTCATTACTCATCAGTGCCTTCCACATTCATATTAAAATTTCCAACTTCATCCATATGAATCACAGTTAATTACAAGAAAGATAAAAAACGTTTTTTTTTTACAGAAAGTCAACGCGTTCGCAGCGTTTGTTTACCTTGGATACGATAGTGAATGACTCCAAATGGAACGGAAATAGAACGCCCACGAATACATCTTGACTTTCCTGAAATAGTTTTCGGTAACACAAAATTTCCGACAGGTTTACGTCGATTTTACTGTCGCAAATTTTATTGATTAACCAATCAAATTTCGAGATTTATAGTAATTGTATCAGAATGCTGGATTAAAAGTTTGGGTCGCTTCTTGATTAGTCAGACGAACGGCCGCCACAGAGAGATTTTTCTGTTTCAACAGTCTGAAGTCGTTCATTCGCAAAGATTCGTTTGAGAGACACGATGAATGTTGTCGCGCTCATCGATCTGTAAAACAACTCCATGCCAAAAGACGAAACACTGTTAAGTTTCAAGTTTCTGAACAGATGGTTGAAAGTGCCTTTCCTTATGCGCGCAGACTTCGAATCATTCACAAATTGAGTTTTGCCGGCGACGCGTTAGCGGAGCCATTAAAACGGATATTTGCGACAGTAAAACCATCGTTTACGGCCCAAACAATCAAATACAAAATAGTTATCATCATTCTAATATAATTCAGCTGAAAACGGGGATAGTTTTTTTTTCTTCCCCCTCTATACGTGAAACATACGCGTGTCCCGGGTGAGACAGCAGGGTTGGATATTTCTATCCCACCCACCCCACGTGACATACTCATTTGCATATTTTATGAGGTCGCCGGAACTATTCCATCATCGTCTGCACAACTGTAAATAAACAAAATGGCTTCACGATTTCCCGCATGTAATCCACGTGCTATTCAAAATCAACAATGTTGATTTGTTTCAACCCCATGTTTCTCTGCAGATTTAATAATATCACTGCGCGAATTTATCGATCGATCAATAATCTCACAGTGCCCTTTACATTAGAGTTTGACAAGCGCAAATTCATTAACCTCTTAACGGACAGTGTTACAAATCATTTTTTTAGTACGCACCTATGGTATATACCTAACTTTTGTACGATCTTTCCGATGAAATTGTTCGTTTTTCGAAAGGACTACGGCTTGATAAATTGGGTATGTCAGCACGTGTCCGCCAAGTATCTATAATGGGCAATCACTTCCGCATTGTACCAAGCCTCAGAGAGAGTTATACAGATTATCACCACAGTGTGTGTCTCCGGGAATTCAGATCAAGTCGAGTTGTAGGAACAGAATAGTATTTCGACGAGCTCGTTAGGGCGAGTCGAAATGCGATTCTTTGCCAACAACGAGACTTGATCAGAATTTCCGGAGACACACACTGTAGTGATGATAAATTTATCTCACAATATTGGCCACAAATGTGTTATAAAACTATTTTAAGAGATACTTTTTCATTTGCCTTATCGATGGAAAGACGCAAATTGAAAAATAGAATAGCGTCCATTGATCTCCATATTGAGGACAGTGATGACGTTACACTTCAGAGAAAATTACTGTCATTGGGATTCACTTTACTGAATACTGTCTTGCGAAGTGGAGCAACTGTGTGTTTCGTCAACGTGAATTTGGTTGTTAATTTTGCAGTAATTACTGGTGAATTGAGCATCCCTCTTGGTGTGAAGGTTTATTATATTTTAAAATATGCCGTTCATCGTTTATTGAGGTGGAGTTTTCCACATTTCATAGCAAAAGCTAATCCTTTAACTTCAAGAGAGAAGCCTCGACTCGAGCATTCAGGAAAATCCCCATAATAGGCTACAAACCAGCCCAAGATGCCGAAAAGTGCGCATAATTTAACTATTCGTTGCGTTAACTTCCCCAGTGACATTTTAGCATGCCGTGCATAATAAATACGTTACAGGGCGTTCAGTTGACAGATACAGTGTCATATGCGGCTCAGAGAAAACAATATTAGGTTCGGCTTCGCCTCACCTAATATTGTTTTCTCTGAAGGGAAAAACGCGAAGCGATCGAAAAATGATATTAATGCCGTTGTTTTGGCAACAGCACAATCACGCGCTTGTATCAGGGGCCCTTGATACGGATTCGGAACAAGGACCCATATACATTAAACTTAGCTGAGTAACAGTGCAAAAATACGGATAAACATAAAAAACTCGCGCCTTCAGGATATTGTTTTTACATAAGGTGGCGATCGTCACTCTGCACGTCCTCCCGTGTACACCAAACGATCTGAGTCGTGACAACCATTACTGAGTCCCAGTTCCTTTTTTGACATTCATTATCAACCGATAGAATCGGTTGATAACGATTGTCGAATAAGAAAATGCAAACAAGTACTGGTTGGCACGCCCATGAACGACCAGAAGAGGAGGATGTGGCTCAAATGTTCAAAGATGAATTGGAATATCAAATCAGAAAATTGTATAAATTATTCAAAACACTCACGGAGATGAAACCGTTGATGCACGAACAGATGGAATACTACTAATGTGGTTAAATGCTGCATTTGTTGAGGATCGTTCGACTACAAACCGTCATCCAGGTATGAAAAAGTCAGGGATCACGACCATTACTGTCTTTTTGGGGGTTCCGATCACAATAAATGTCATTTGAAGTTTCAAGGTGCAAACTTTTACCCAGTCTTTTTTCCTATCTATCGGGATACAATTCTCATCTGTTTGTCAAAAAATTCAGCGTTAGCGAAGCAGAATTTTCGAGCATTGCCAAAAATGAAAATAAATACACATCCTCAACTTTTATCGTCATAGATATTGACTCTTGGGAAAGTTATCTCCCCTTGTAAATACCGGGGTCTAGCTGTAATCCAATTAACAATGAACCTCAGAAAGGTGTAAATGAAATCTTGATCGCCAGGGAATAGTTGTCGGAAGCGGAGAAATCAGCTGAGAATGAACCGGCCAGCGCTACACACGAAAATCGGCATTCAATTTTTTTACATTTTCATTTTTTGCTTCCAAGACATAGGTTATGACCCCCATTGGGACGAGCGCGTGGCGCTCGTCCCAATGAGGGGTCATAACCTATGTTTTGGGAGCCAAAAAAAAAATTAATTTTTAGTTTGACGAGGATTCTTTTTTTAACTGGTTGACCAGAAATTAATTAAGACGCTAAGGGGGTTATCGCACCTTTTCGTTTGTACTCACGCGGAAACCTATCTGATATTTTTAACTGTTTTCACTACAATACAATTTTTCTTGGATTTAACATCAAAGGGAAAAAGAATGAGCAAATGTCTGCTTGTATATTTTTATATGGTTAGATAGGACAATATCTATATTATATGCCGGTATACGCACCGCATTGCTAATATGAAGCAAAAAAAAAAAAATATATATATATATATATTAACCGCTAAAAGTTGACGAAAATGCAATTTTCTATAATTTTACATGGAATTATACAGGAAATAACAGTGGCATTTTAAATCAACGTGGGAAAATATTGGTCGAGTGAAATCATTCGATAATATCACCAACTGAGAGCATATATATTGTCCTTAAAGGATTGATGCGCACCGTGAATATAACTTTCATAGGTTTTATATAATTTTGAGAAATGTAAAAATTCTCCATTCAATTAGTGTTAATTTTTGCCAGCCAATTCTTAGCAATCAGTGGAGATAACCTTTTCGTATGTCGATTTGGGGAGCGCGGTGGCTTAGTAGGTAGATGTGCAGGCTGCAAGCCGAGAGGTCCTCGGTTCGAATCTCACCTGCGGCAACCGCGCTGTGTCCTTGGGCAAGACACTTCATCTCCATTACCCGCGTGGGGGCACGATGACGCCCTGTACTAAGGCGTACTGCACGTCGATGGTACGCATGTCTTCAACCAATCTAACCCTGCCTGTGCTGCAGTGCGGAGTTACGAGGAGTTACGATGTTGGGGAGCTGGCAGCTGCTCGTCGTTGCTCGGTGGTTCTCTCCGGGTACTCCGGCTTCCTCCACCCGTAAAACTGTCACGGTCATGGTTAGACATTGTGCATAAATATGTGACCTTAAACATCAATAAATAAATAAATAAATAAATCATGATAATGTGCATGTCCTGTGATTTGTATCAAATTCGAGGTGGTATCCAGAATGGGATCTCAACGAGCCAGCTTTGCCGGCGAGTTATGATCCCATTTTTGGACACTACCGAGAATCGGATACAAATCACAGGACATGCACATTATCATGATAATTCACGTATCTAACAATTCTGTCACATAAACAGATTAAATCTTAACACTTTACCCAACGTAACGGTTAAAACCGGCCAATGCTATTCTCAAAAAATCGCCAATTAATTTTCATTATTTTTTCATTTTGTTGTCTCAAAAACATAGGTTATGACCCCTCGTTGGAACGAGCTCGTCGAGCTCGTTCCAACGAGGGGTCATAGCCTATGTTTTTGAGACAAAAATGAAAAAAATTAGTTATTCAAGAATTTTTGTTGCAAGTGTCGTCGGCTTTTCATGATAGGTAAAGGGTTAAATTATTTTCAAACATTTTTGGGACATAATGTTCGGTCGACCACTGAAACGCTCATAGAATGTATCTATGTGCCTGTATTGATAGCCCGTAGCGCTACCGGAAACGAGTCGTCTATGTAATACGGAATCAGAATGAGTCGTCAAAATGATACGGAATCAGAATGAGTCGTCTATATGATACGAAATCAAAATGAGTCGTCTATATGATAAGGAATCAGAATGAGTCGTCTATATGATACGGAATCGGAACACATTATGTGATACGTACCGTTTCTCGTGGTTTTCAGGCCAAAATCTACATGATTGTTAGATAAATATACATACCGTTGGGGGACAGCATAGCCAGATTGGCTGTCTTCCTGCTATCCCCCGAGGTAGAAATGTAATTAGAACAACGTCATATCAGACGGAGTATACAACCAGGAAAAGCGAAATTCAGATCCTTTTGGAGTAATGTTGTATTGTTGCGTTATTGCATGCGAAGCAAGACAGTTAAAATAGCAATGATATTTTAGAATGCATTGGAAATAATATTGAAAATAATTTGGGAATAAGATGAGTGAGCGACAAACTGACGAGCTAGTTGGTAAAAGTAGAACTGTATTACATATTAGTACAGTAAACTATCTAGTACAGTCTGGGCAATACGGGTTGTTACATGTAATTTGTGTTTGATAATTTGAGAGAAGTTTTTGCGTTAACATTTTCTTAAGTGCAGTACGATTAGTAGCATTTCTTGTACTCGGTTCCAGGTCATTACAAAGCCAAGGATAGTTGAAACAAGGGAGGTAATCTAAGGATATTGTTTTTGTTCAAAAGACGCGAATCGATACCGAGTACCTGGTGGTGGGACCAGTAGCATTATTATTAAAGAGTGAAATCATTGAATTTAATGGCCGGGGAAGAGATGCATTTTTGCAATCAAATAAAGATATGAAATCGATGAGAGATTACTACGATGTGTGTTTGAAAATGGACATGTTTCTCTTGGCAGACGCGTTTGAAACTTTCAGAGATGTGTGTTGGAGACATTCCAATCGAGATCCCGTGTAGCGTTTCACTGATCCCAGACTGTCTTGAGACAGTCTATGGAAACAGACCGAAGTGAGATTGGAATTAATGTCAGACGTCGACCTACTCCTCACGTTTGAAAGAGGGTATCAGAGGAGGTGTATCCACTGTATCTCACAGATACGAGAAAGGAGACAAATATTATACACACGTCGGAGGAGGATTCTTGCAAATACATTACATATTTAGGCGCGAACAATGTGTACGATTGAGCCATGAGATGACCATTGCCGATGGGAAATTTCAAATGGATGATGAAACTGGTAGAGATCGGTAAATGAAGACGTCATCAGTGTATTCTGATGGAAGTGGATTTGGACTACACTCTGATCTCGGTAGAGGAAAAAATAAAATATGCGAGGCAGTTTGGAATGAAATGGGCCGAGTAGAGCAGTTCATTCGATTCAGGTAAATCAGTGGTCCTTCGAAAATGGAGGAAGTGGACCTCTACACGGTGAGATAGGTTATCCCATGCCAAATGGAGGAGAAATCATCGGAAAGAATTTGACTTTTCTACCGATATTGTGAACAGAGCCATTGTTAATATCATGGTGAGAACGGCATAGAAAACAAAATCTAGAACACCAAGAAGCAGGAGAATCAGTACTCTAGTTTAAACATTTTCACCACCCCATTACGTGGCAAACTGGAAGAATGAATTCCTCTTTTGAACCCTTGCGGCCGTTTTTTCCGGCCAGTAACATGATACTTCATAACGTCATTAAATAGGATGGCTGTTCAGTAAATGTGTGGGGTAGACCAATCAATATATTCAACGTGCAGCCCGGAGGCTGCACGTTGAAAATATTGATTGGTCTACCCCAAATAGTGAATATGGACTCTTCTAATTGCTGCCATTGAACTGGCATGGAAGATACCACTAGAGTTCAAAGGGTTAATTTCAAGACTGCCTTGTCAAATTCCAAAGCTGAGAGTCCTGATCAAATGAGATCATT
The DNA here is from genome assembly GCA_031216915.1 of Pictodentalium vernedei. Classification (NCBI taxonomy): domain Eukaryota; kingdom Metazoa; phylum Mollusca; class Scaphopoda; order Dentaliida; family Dentaliidae; genus Pictodentalium; species Pictodentalium vernedei. Next base: position 321,349,482 of record CM062288.1, on the reverse strand, counting down.
TAAATAAAAGAAAAAAAAATAATAATGCTATCGTCGTCAATGAAAAGAAAAGACAAAAAAAAAATGCGTTAATGCATGTGCGTGCGTGTGTGAGTGTGTGTGAGGAGGTGAGAGGGTGAGTGTGTGTGTGTGTGTGGGCAGGGCTTATATTTCGACGAGAATCCGAGAATCGATTCACACAAAGATTCGCGCAATAAAACCGGCGAGAAACCATGTAGATTCTTGCTGCACCTCTGTTAGGATTCGCGTGAAAACAATTTAACTAACACAGCGGCAACAAATTAACCAATAGAAGGCTAACATGACGTGAAATATCCTGAGACTTTGTCAATAAAATCTTACAAATATGGCCGTCATTGGAACCGGCTCATTGAGCCGGTTCCAACGACAGCCATATTTGTAAGATTTTATTGGGAAATATTGTTCATTTAATTATTTCATCATTTATTTATTATTTATTGTTTAAAAATTATCAAATTTAGTTTTAAAAATTAAAAAGGTGTGTTGGGTAAAAGGTTAACATGTGTTATCAGTATACAACAGTGGTTGAACCTTGGTGGCATCATGGGATCCTGGGACACTCATAGTAGGTATGGATTCTCGCAACCATTTTCACGAGAATCCAAATGGATTCTCACAAATTTAGACGAACTATAAGCCCTGATGGGGGGGGGGGGGGTGAGGGTGTGTGTGTCTGTGTGTGTGTTTGATGTAAAAAATTCGCACTGGCACAGACATTTCCTACTCAAACGTTTTTTATCTTTTAATACGCCGCCGAAAAATTGTTTTCATTTGCTGAACCTTGATGGGTTTCAAACATGACAATAAATACATAAAATTTGATTTAAACTAAGTGATGAGCTTAGGAACTGGTTAAACTGACTGGCAATAATTGATGTTATTCATTGATGGGCTCTAATTTAGTCCTTACAAGGATGTTACACAAGCTTTTGTTTTCCTTATAGGCGATGACAGGTCGAAGATTCAAAGGTTCATTTAATTTAGCATTGGTTAAATTGAATTCATCTTTTAACATTTTTGTTATTTCGATATTCATTCTGTTGTATGTTAAAGTGAAAAGAATAATGGACCTCCTTTCGCATTCTCCCTCTGATATGTTCATACCAAATGACCAGAGGGTTTGAAGCGTATTGATCCAAAAAGCTTTACGTTTTTTTCTAAATTCATCCATTTCTTCTAATGTGTCTTTAATTGGTGGTTGTTCAATAGGATGGATTACAAAATCGTCCAAAGAATGGCCAGGAAGGTTAAAATGTTGTGCTACTGGGGCATCAGCATTATGTTTTATATCCTGTTTGTGTCTAGTAGCACGTTGTCGGAAAGGATTTTGACTTTGACCAACATACTGCTTCCGACAGCGCTTACACGTGATAAGGTAAATAATATTTGGTGAATCACAATGGAGGGGGTTACGGATCTGATAATGATTTTGCGTTTGTTCGGAGGAAAATTTCTCTTTCTAATCAGGCATAAAATCATGTAATCTACAACGAGGCTTTTTGCAATTAAATACCACGCCACTACCATCCTGCAACGGTCTGTTGTGTTCAATTTTCAGTGGCTCGAAATCAGTAGTTTCAGCTGGACTTTCGAGCTTTTTCAGAGTTTGAGATTTCAGGCTACGCAAAAAGCGCAGTGAGTACACCCTCGATCTGAGGGCGCCAAATAGAGTAGAACAAGTCTCATTGAAATTTACCTTATCACTTGAACTGCGGTGGAAACGAATGAGCTGTGATTTGATGATACCTTTAAATGTATGTTGAGAATGAAATGATTTTGTGTGCAACAATGGATGTGAATCAGTTGGTTTAAAATATCCTTTATAATCTAAATGACCGGATGCCTGAAATTGCTTGCCTTTGTACACGGTCACATCGAAAAAATCAACAGAACTTTTACTGATAGTAGCTTTTAATTTAATGTTTTGGATCATGATTGTTCAAAATTTCTAAAAATTCATCAAAATCTTCCTTTGAATGTTCCCAAATAATAAAAATGTCATCTAAATATCTTAGAAAAACGAGAGGATGCTTTGCACATTTGCTAAAGGCATTTTCCTCCCATTCCGCTACATAAATGCTTGCAAAATTAGGACTGAATCTTTTGCCCATAGGACAACCCATTATTTGTAGAAAATATTCTCCATTGAATTGAAAGTCATTACCTTTTAAGATCAGCTCTAAAAGATCCAAAATTTGTTCATCTGGGCGTTTTGCATCCGGATATTTTTCAAATGCATTTTTAACCGATTTAACACCTTTATCAATATCAATGTTCGTATACGTACTGTCGACATCCAAAATAGCCAGAATTGCATTTTTCGATATTTTCCATTTCGAAATTTTTGACAGAAAATCCTGCGTATTTTTTAGATAGCTCGGATGTCTATAGGTTTCAGATGATAATCAATTAGTTCCGAGATCGCATAAGATTCCGAATTACAATCTGATACAACTGGCCTCCCGGGTGGAGTTACGTCAACCGTCCATGAAAAACGGTCCTTGTGGATCTTTGATAGGATGTAAAATTGTCTTGTTTGAGCACTGAGCTTAGCTGTTAAATATTTCATTTGTTTTTTGGTAATGTGACCTTCGTCGAGGAGAAAGTTTAAGATCTTATTGAATTTTTCGATATTACTAGGCCAAATAAGTGAATCTATTTTCTTATAATGTTTAGTATTACTGAGTTGTCTCATCGCTTACTTTATATAATTATCCCAAGATAGAACAACTACCGACCCACCTTTGTCGGCTGATTTAATTACTAATTTCTTATTTTTTCGACGTTTCGTGAGGACTCTCCGTTCACCAGCTGTTAAATTGTCTTTATCGGAGAGTATGTTCATGCCGAACACCTTTTGGAGGATTCGTTTCCTAGCCTCAATAATTTCGGGATCTACTCCACTATCTGGAGGTGACCAACCAGATGATTCTGTAAAAGGAAGTTTCCGACCGCTGGAGTTTCTAAAGCGGTCTGCTAATTTCATTTGCCTAAGAAAATTACAGCTATATGATGGTATATTTGTTTGATTACCAGTTTTAGGCTTAGGTGCTGGTACAAAAGTTAAACAGGGATCTAAAAGAGACTTCTCTTGGGTTGTTAGGTCATTGGTGCCAGACAGGTTAACCACATTAGTTCCTAATCCCACATCTATTGGGCGGTTGTTACCTTTGCCTTTACTGAGTTTAAATTTAGGTGGTTCAACCAGTGATCGTACATAATATTGGCGGTTCTCGTGGTCCAATGGATTAAATCCTGAGCAATATCAAACTTCGCGTCATCAATTTTTGGTATAACGTTAACGTCCTTCACTTTCCGAATGGTTTCATTGACGATGCTTAGGTTCTCCTCTCAGCTTGAGTCAGTCTTTGCTAAACGTTTAGCTCAGCGAAATAAATTTGTGCTGATCTAAACTTGACCCTGATATCGCTAAGCATATTCCGCAACTGCTTAACTACGAGATCAGAATTATCATTTCGAGAATTCACGCCAGTATTTAATAATATTTTTGAGGGACTGGACTGGCCCCTGTGCCCTTTAAACATAGAGAGAAAATGATTGAATTTGGCGCCGGGGTAACACTCCACTTGGATGTCCGGATGGGGATTTCGATCAATGCGTCCTAAATTTGAACTAAGAATCATAAGGATGTTTTTACAAACATCGGGGAGGCGCCAATTCCTTTTGCCAAATTTAACTGCCGAAACTGGGAGAATTTAGAATCAAATGAGCGGCCCGAGTTGCGGCTCAGTGATTTGACTTTCTCTGAGTACGATATACCTGGTTGATCCACACTAGAGGCAGAAGAAGGAGGAGAAAAAACAGAAGGAAAGGAGGAAAGAGAAGGAGACGCAGAGGAAACAGGAGGAGTTCTACTGAGAGCACTAGGAGAACCGGAGAAGAAAGGCTGAGGAGGAGTAGGAGGTAGAGGAGCAAGACGATGCGAGACAGCGTTACTCAATCTGCGAGCATCTTCAGTCACAATATTGTCCGGAGATGTTTGCAAATTGAGATGCTTTCTCTGAGAGAAAGCATGTGAAGGAGAAGGAAAAGAAGAGGGTGAAGTACTTTGCATTGGTCTTTTCTTATTATGCTTTTCGCGTTGGGGTAGAGGGACAACACGGGCTGGAGTTTGTTTGCTCCCTCCTCTCCTGTATTGTTCCTTACCCCAGGCGCTAGGCGAATTTCCGAAATATAAGACTCATAGGCCGAAATTGTCTTATCTGTCAACTTATTTTTAAAGTTTTTTGAGCTCAGATCAAAGCACGCGCCGAAGCGCTGTTGAAGTCTACTACTTGTCCGAGTCCAGGAGGTGGTTACATAGCCAAAGTTATCTTAGACTTCAACTAGTTTAAATTTATCTTGTAATGCTCAATTAAAGCATTTAACGTTTGGTTGGCCCATCCCTAATCTGTAGAAAAACAGAAAAAATGTGTGGGGTGGGAAGAGCAGGCTTTAGAAAGCCACCTAACTCATCTACTTTCTTCAACTGTTTCGGGAAATCCCGATTTGCCAAATGGTGCTCTAAGAGCCCAATGTGGTGCAAACACTGAAGCACCTGGAACAGAGCCTTGACCAGCCTAGAATAAGCCTGGAACGGTTGTTCCTGGCCAGTTCCAGACTAAATAAAATATAAAGTAAAGAAATAAATGAAATTGGAAAACTAGATATTACCGATTAAAGAAGTTTTTTCCTTCTGAAATGGTAGAAATGTGGCGGGCGTCGAGCCGGGATTTGTGCTTCAATATCAGAGTTTCCATTATAAACAAGGGGGCGTGACCACCGCTACTTATTCCCGGTTCCTTTTTTCGACATTCGTTATCAACCGGTAGAATTGGTTGATAACGGATGTCCAATAAGTAACGGGGAATAAGGAACTGTTGTCACGGTCATTATAAACAATACCAATCTGTTCGCATCTATGTTGCTTACTATCATTGAAATATAAAATGACTGTAAATGGTCCCGTAATGTCGGCAAAGAAACTCACTTATTTTTGACGCGTGTTCAAGGAATATTTCATTCTTCTTTAGGTTCGTTCTCTTCAAGATACACATATGTGTGAACTGATGTGAAATACGCCCATTTATGGTGAAATGGTCTCGCTGTAAAACAGGTTAAGTAAACACATCCTCAACTTTCATTGACACAGATATTGACTCTTGGGAAAGTTATCTCCCCTTGTAAATATTGGAGTGTTGCTGTCTTTCAATGAACATTGAACCTCTGAAAGATGTGAATGAAATCTTGATCGTCAGGAAATAGTTGTAGGAAGCGGTGAGAGAACTCAGCTGAGAATGAAGGTGTCAGACAGTTTATTATGCAATCAACTGACAGAATGGATAATTTGATTAACCCTTTCGCTGCTACAGGTCCATATTGAGTACGGAACCAACTGTTGACGGCCTGTGCGATAAGTCCGTACTCAGTACGGAGATACCACATACATGTACAGGGAATGGATATCATAGCTCGTTATTATTCTCAATAGAACGTATGTTATATGAAATGCAAGCGACAGACGATATGGCATTATCCATTTGATTTCAACCATTTTTCGCGTCAATATAAATTCCGAAATACCTGAGGCAACAACGAACTCAATTGTCCAAACTTGTCCTAACATATATAATTGTTTTTTGTTGTCCTGTGCCACACGGCGACAAAACAAAACAAAAATTATATAACGGCCTGTGGAGCAAAGTTTGGACTACATGGTCAGTCCATTAAATAGGAACTAAATTCAAGTCGCCTAGACGTCGTTTCTTTTGAGATTTATGGAGTGTGGCTGGGAGTAGTTTTGGAAACATTGTTGAACTCAGTCAACGTTGTTCCAATATACAGTACGTGGAGAATGGATTGTAACAAAATCACCCGTAGAGTTGTTGTATCACCCAAAGTATCACTTTCAAATTCTGCACATATGGACAAAAATCACAAACAATGTTTCAGCCAATGGACCTCCGGGTTTAACCCGGAGGTCCTTTGGCTGGAACTTTGCTTGTGCTTGTTATGGTTTGCAACAAATCTGCAATTATTGCATGGGTGGAATCGCCACTCCAGGGGTGATTTAGTGATAATACACTATCCACGTACTGTATAATAACAGTTTTAAATTTACAAACACGTGAACGTTATTGGCGTTTTCATTTTTTTTCACTTTAACCCCATTCCCTCCAATATATGGTTCAGCACAGGATATTACCAAATTGCACAGCAGAAATGGTTAAAATACCAGAGGATTGTATTGATTTTGAGGGCGTTTATATTTTGCACTGTCCACCTAACTACGATGGGCAGGAAGGGGGGGGGGGAGGGCATAACCTTCAATATGGATGTCATTGGAACCGGTTCGTTGAACCAATTCCAATGACATCCATATTTGAATGGTTTTATTGAAAGGATTTATTTTTAAAATATAAATTTTAAGTTTAAATTTAAATTTCACAATTTTTGTTTATAAAGTTTTAAATTGTAGAATTTAATGAAAGACTAGATTTCTTTTTCCAAATAACCTCACTATTATTTTTTCATTATGTGAACCGATGGGGTTTTGTCTTATGTGGGTTTTGTATTTATATATAATATATAATATAATTATATATAACAGATAAATTATTTAATATTCGTGCTAAATTATTAGCTGTCTTTCAGTGGCCATGATTGTGAAATGTAGATGAAATGATGGTGAAAACCGTTTTGTGGTTATCCGGCCGTAGGCCGGATTGAGCCAGTTTGGGCCCGGGAGGCTCGGACCTATTAGAGGTCCCTTCATCCCACATTATGAGTTTTGATTTTCCGCTTGTCGAGGTTCGTTTCTTCGAGATTCTCTCAGTTGTCTGACTTCTGAATTGGCGAAAGTGCAGTCATTTAATTATTTTATTGACGAGCTTGAACTCAAAGGACGTGGACCAATGTGGGAGGAGCCAGTCCTCCCTGAGAGGTACTACCACTGTCTGTTTGAGATTCCAGCTCTGTCTGATTTCCTGGTGTTGCGTCATTTGTTATTCTTTTGTGGTTTTTCTGGCCTTTTCCATTATGATGTCTAGTCCATGGCTGGATTTTCTCGTATTGGGCTATCTTTTAGTCTGGTGGTGTAATTCCGCTTAAGGTCTGCGTATCCTGGTGCTTTTGGCATTTGCCTGGGGGTTGTTGATTTTTGGGTGTTTTGTTCTTCTGTTGTTGATTTGAGATATGTCTGTTGTTGTTCTAAGTTGTTGATCGGGAGCATCTTATAGTGAACATTCCGACTGACGTGGACCAATGTGAGAAGCTTTGCTTCCCTGAGAGGTACTACCACTACCAAGTTATCGAGTTCATCCTAAGATATCGAGGGACTTGTTTTTTCCGTTTTCTAGAAGTTGTGTTCTTGTTGTTAGTTCCTCAAATAGCGGGCTATCTTTTATTCTGGCGGTGGTGCTTTGCTGAAGGTCGGCATATCGTTCCATGATTGTTGGGATGTTTGCGGTTTCGTGGAGATAATTTGTCGCTGTGTCTCTAGGAAGCATGAGGGCTGTTCGGATTACATAGTTTGGTGTGTGTTGTATCTCTAGAAGTGTCGATTTAAAGCGTTTTGCAGGATAATTGCGCCGTATTCATGTACTGGGCGGATGTAGGATAAGTAGATATGCAGTAGTCTCGTCGCGTTTGTGCCCCAGTTTGTTCCTCGAAATCTCTTAAGTATAGGTTGATTCTGTTCCTTGCCTCATTGCAGATTCTTTTGCTGTGGCTACGCAGGGTGGGCTTTTTGTCTAAGGTCATGCCCAGTAAGTTGACTTCTGCTCCAAATACGGTGATTTTGATGTTTGGTTCGCTTCTCTTACAGTGGAAGAGGATTAATTGCGTCTTTGTTGTGTTTAGCTTTATCCTCCATTTTGCGCACCACCGTTCAATGTTATTTAGGGTTTTTTGCAGTCTTTTTGGATTATGGTGATTCCTCTGTTTGATTCCAGAGTCCTAGGTTGTCAGCAAATTAGGATGCTTGCACGTTGTTGCTTGGGTTGACAGAAAAGTTGTTTACATAGATTAGGAACAATAGGGGCTGAGAACCGATCCTTGTGGTGTGCCGCCTCTAATTCCATCTGTCCAGATGTGTCGCTGTTTATTTTCACTTTTAAGGTTCTGTTGTCTTCGAAAGATGATATTCTGGTGGTCTTTTGTGGTGGATCCATGTTGCCGAGTTTGTATTTGAGTCCATCATGTCAAACTGAATCAAATGCCTTTTCGACGTTCAGAAGTACAGCTGCTGTTATTCATTTCTTTGCTTGCCCTAGTCTGATGTCTTGGGCTAGTCGTGTAACGTGTTCGATGCCTCATTTGCCCTCTCTGTAAGCCCTCTGCCATTTATTGAAGAAGTTTGTGTTCTCTAGGTGGTTTAGTAATCTGTTGTTTAGTGTTTTTTTTAAAATAGTTTTGTCGACGCAGGGGAGTAGGCTGATTGGTCTGTGGTTTGTTGGAATCTTTCCGTCTTTTTGGGCTTTGGCATCATTTTTTCGACTGCGTTTTTCCAGGTTTGTGGGAAGTATCCTAGTTGTAGGCATCTGTTGAAGACTGTAGCTAGTTTGTCGAAAAATTTATCCGGTGCTTGTTTCAGTATGGCGTATGTGATACCATCTTCATCTGACACTGAGTTATTTTTGCATGATTTTAGTTAGTGCTTGGTTTCGTTTGCTGTGAAGTCTTGTACAAGGTCGTGGCTGTCCGAGTCTTCGTTGGTGTCTTCCTGTAGTGGCTTGAAGAGGGTTTCGATTTCCTCCATGTACGTTTCTACGGTGGTCTTGAAGGAGTCGTCAAATATTGGTCCGACGTGAGTGTTATGGATTCTTTGGAGATTGTCGGCGACTACTTGCGCTTTTTTGAGTCGTTTTCTGTTAGAGACCCATTGGGTTTAAGTAGAGGTTTCTCGGGTTTGGTAGGGTCGTCGGTTGTGCTGCCTGTTAGTACTTTGAATGTGTTCCAGAATGCTTTGTCGAATTTCTGCTCTCCCAGTTTTCCGATGATATTGTACCAAGCATTTTCTTTTTCTTGTCTGACATTTTCTGTAACTTGTTTGTTAAGCGTGTTATACAAGTTTCTGAGTTCTTCCTGATTACGGTATCTCTGGTGCAGCCGTCTTGTTTTCCGTTTTAGTTTAATCAGCTGTAGTATTTTGGCAGATACTCTCCAGACTTTTTTTTCTTGATTTTTTTTGCGGTGGACATGCGTCATTCAGCGCTGATAGGGTAGTTACTTGGAGTCTCTTAATGGGTTCATTTATATCGTCTATGGTTTGGATGTTGTTGTCGTCGATTTTTCCTGTTAGTAGATCTCTAAAATTATTCCAGTCTGCTTTGTGAAGATTTCTTCTCCAGGTTGATGGGTGTGTTTCGGCTGAGCTAGGATCCGTCCTCAGCCCCATCCTATACATCATCTACGTCAATGGTCTCAACATCTCCTAGGATCGCGTTCAAATCTCACAGTTTGCGGCGATAAACGTCTCTGGAACTCTTAACAACCTAGTTCAGAAACTCCTCCAACGCGCCCTGGGCGACCTTGTGCTATGGTGGGCCAAATGGAGAATGAAGCTGAACGCCAGCAAAACCCAATGAATCACGTTCACCCGTAAGAAAAACAAACGCGACTTTGACCTAAAACTACCGGACAAAGTGCTTCCTGAATGCACAGAGGCGAAATTCCTTGGCATTACTATCGACCATAACCTATCTTTCAATAAACACACCAGCGATATTGCCAGCAAAGCGACAAAACGTATTAATTTACTAAAAGTGATACGAGGAACATCTTGGGGAGCCAACCAGACTACTCTACTTAAATTATACAAAGCCTTTATACGCCCTGTACTCGAGTATGGTGCTATCATCCTAACCGAACTAAATCAAACAAATATGGGGAAACTCCAGAAAGTCCAAAACCACGCGCTTAGGGTCGCCCTCCGTGCCCCCTGGGAAACACCCATCAAAACACTCCACGAAAGAGCCGACATCCCACCGATAAAGGATCGCCACTACCCCCTAGCAGTAAAATCCCACACCCGGCTCGCCGAGAGCCAACTAATATCCGAACTCAATGTCATCTGCGACTGTCGTCAAAAACCGAAAAACTCAACGCAAGTATAATAAATAGTGTATAACTGAACTGAAGAAGGTGAATTAACCCTTTACACAACGCAGACGGTATCAAAATTTATTATTTTAAATAGAATTTTTTCAAATTTTTCAACAAAATTCAACAAAACCATATCATGTGACCCCTCTTTGGAACGAGCTCGATGAGCTCGTTCCAACGAGGGGTCACATGATATGGTTTTGTTGAAAGTTATTGAAAAATAATATTTTTTTCAACTACTGAATTTGCATATTATGCTGGCGGATGCGGTCGATTCGTTGGGAAAAGGGTTAAAAGGCAGTAATAACGGCTCAGCTGTGACCTTCTACCAGGAAGGGCTGTCTTCACCTACTGAGCTAAAATCATTAAAAAAAACGGAAGGCTTCAAACAAAATCGGGAAGGCGAAGGTGAATCAACAGGCAGTGATAACGACTCAGCCGTGACCTTCTACCAGTAAGGGCTGTCTTCACCGACCCAGCTAAAATCATTAGAAATCGAAAACCTGAAAAGAAAATCGGGAACGAGACGCTGAATTAACAGGCAGTAATAACGGCTCAGTTGTGACCTTCTACCAGGAACCAACAAAATCGGTAAAGGGAAGGTGAATAAACAGGCAGTAATAACGGCTCTGCTGTGACCTTCTACAAGGAAGGGATGTCTTCGCCGACTCAGCACAACCACTAACAACTCATGCCCTAAAATAATAAAACACTGGAAAAAGGAAAATGGTAAATTACAAACTTTTTTTTTTTCTCAATATTCTTTGTTTGTCAAACTATTTCTGCCTTCTTCTTTTAGCAGGTACAGAGAGATGCTTTCTTTTTGATCGCGAGCAGCCCAATAACCGCTATGGAAAGTATAACCGTTATGGAAAACAGTAACCGCTATGGACTCTAAACATCCTCCGCTCCATCCCTAGAAGTGGCCAGCCACTTCAAGGGAGGCGAGCGTTGGTCCTTGCGCCCCGCCTCTACCCCTTTTCGTAAGCGTCTATAGAGCTCATTTTGACCCATCCAGATAGGTTCCAATGCAGGTCTGCTCCCGAAGCAGGAAGTTCGGGTCTTTCTATGGGTGGTCCCCGAAAGGGGCCGTTGTTGTCATCTATCCAAAACACATCAAACTGAACAGCCTGAAATTGGTTAAACAGCCTGAGACAGACTTTGCTTGCCAATGATGGCCCACCATCGCTCCACGACTCAACTTCGAAGTGGCAGACTATACTTGCCCGAAAAACACTACGGCACCCTCGGGGAGAGGAAGCACCTTTGTGAGAGGACCCCCTCTCGCTCTGGTCCTCACCCGAGGGTTCAGTCAACAACCCATACAAAGTCATCACAACATCACTGATCATCCAGCCTGGGACACCTTCCGAGTGCGCGAACACTTTTCCTCCTTTAACACGCCTTGACATGCAGCTACCAAATACTATACAGTCACTGTGGGTGGAAAGGGGCTTGTCCCGCAGCGTCCCTGAGCTCCTTCGGCGCGTGAAACCATTCTTCCGAGACACACAGCAATTCATTTGACAATTATTAACAAAAAGAACACATTTTATCGCCAACCAAAATTTCGAGGGGAACCCGTGTTACTATTTCGCCCCTGATTCCCAGTGTGTTCTATGTGCCTACTGGCACATAGAACACATTGGAACTCAGGACCTGGTAACGATTTTTAGCTATCGCTAGCGATTCAAATTGTAATTGCGGTGCACAATTTGTAGAAAATTTTCTATTCGTGAAATTTCGCTTTTATTTAAAAATAGTCCGTCAACGATTCCCGTTCTGCACATGTGCGCGGAACGGATTTTCATTTTCCACATGGTTTAGTGTTGCTGAAGATGGGGGTGACAAAGAACAGGCGTGTAAAAAAAGTCTTGTAAAATTACTGAATCCACTTCCGTTTATGTATTTTGTGTTCACATTACATTTGTTCTTTGACATGTTTATCTGAAATAATATTGTTAAAACCAAATAGAAATATTCCATACAAACGCTGGTGGGTTTCGGAGTCGGCAGTGGTCAGTTCGGTTTCTTAACCCTTTACCTAACGAATCGCCCGTATCCGCCCGCGTAATATGCAAATTAAGCAGTTGAAAAATTTAAATTTTTCAAAATATTTCAACAAAACCATATCATGCGACCCTTCATTGGAACGAGCTCAATGAGCTCGTTCCAATGAGGGGACACATGATATGATTTTGTTGAAATTGTTTGAAAAATTTAAAAAAAATGATATTTAAAATAATAAATTTTGATATCGTCTGCGTTGGGTAAAGGGTTAAATACTATTCCCAACACTCTGAATTCAGTTATTGCACATTCCATAACGTGTTTTGCGAAATAACGCAATACTTCTTGACATTGAGTCGACGGGTGGAGCCATATAATGAATAATTTGGGAGGGGGAGGGGGTGTTGCCTGTCTGTACAGGTTGTTTCAGGAGCTGATTGAAATTTGGGTTAGTTTAAACAATATTTATATCCAAAGTTTAAAGAAAGTTACAGAAATCGAGTACGATAATGATACAAGTATCAGCGAGCACAAAACATTAATGGAAATGGATTCAGCAACAAGCTGGTAGCTTATACTTGTCTAAACTTGGGTTAAGGTTAAGATGGTATGAGAAATGTCAGTACACAGTGGGATAGCTGCATGGTAGAGGGAGTGAACGTGATAGAAGCTTAAGAGCCTCTGTGGATAACCCGGTCAAGTAACGCAGCAGTCGCACTGGAAGCGGTCAGAGAGGAACTTGCTCGGATGCCTGTTAAAAATAGAATAGATGAGGGAAATCTATGTTCTTTGAATTACCTCGTAAACCTTTTATACAGCAAGTGGAAAAATACGACATTTAACTATGTATAGGATTCCAACTTTCAGAGAGGATGGACAGGGTGAGTTAGGGGGGTAATGGAGTATTATTCCATTGAGACACTTTATCTAGAAGGTAGAGTGAAGCAGGGGGAGGGGGCAGTTTTATCAGGGAAAGAGTTCTCGGTAATTGCAATAGAAACTGACAAACTGTAGTTAAGGCTAAGAACTCTTTGGACGGTTTACACAAAAATATGCGCCAGCTTTTGAGAATTGATGGATCTTCGATTTTTTTTTTGAGTTTCAAACTTCAAATCGAAAAATCGTCGACTCGATCTTGACCGGCGGTAACTGAGCTCTCCCCTTTGGGTGAGACACTTATTCTCGATTACCCTCGTGGTGACACGAAGGTAATCGAGAAAAAGTGTCCCGCCCACTGACTAGCCCGACACCCTAATAAACCGCTCTGTGTCGGGCTAGTCAGTGGTGCATTCGGGGACGTGGCTAGAGGTGTCCGATTGGGGGGGGGGGGGGGGGGGGGGTAGAGCAGTGAAGTTCCAACTTGGGGAGGGACCGGGGGAACCCCCCTCCCCAGCTGGAAATTTACTTCCGAGAAAAAATTTAAAAATGAGGCCATGGAAGGGGAGGGGGGAGGGGGCGTAACATTGATTCCAGTGACTGAGATGCCAGCACATTTACAATCAGGTTGTTATTAGTATTTGGAATTATTCTGGGAATTGAATGTGTTCTAAACAAATGCTCAAGCTGATAACTGAGCTTCTATCACGTTCACACTGCACTAACATTAAATCAGATCTTATGCAGGAATGATTAATTTTTGATGTTTCATCATTTTGTACCTGTGAATGATGGAATTAACTCAGGATAACGATTTTATATGATGTGATTTTCTTGAAGTGCACTTTGAGAATTTTTTTTATTATGATAAGTAAACTTTCTATAGATGTCTCCTACAGATTGACATCATGTACACTTATGAAGCTCGATACTTGCGTACACTGTAGTTGTAAATAATAACAGTTGGAATTTTTGCCAATTTGAAACCGAGCTGGAATTTTGGGAAGTAAAGGAGACATCAGTATCACAAAAAAGCTCTAAAATCCCGATAGATGGAATTCCCAACTACTCATGACTCCAACTATAGTGAATTTTGACACCTCCACACCCCCTATCGCCTCGTCCCTGTGTGCACTTGTCTTCAGCCTCTCATGTCTCTGCTTGTGCAGAGTTAGTGCGTTGGGAAGTCTGACATTCGCTCGCCGCTGCTTGGTAGTTCTCCCCAGGTACTCCGGCTTCATCCACCCGTAAAACTGTCCGACATGATATGACCATGCCTGTTGAAAGTGTCATTAAACCACAATAAATTAAAACAAGCAAACAAATGATATTTCGGTGTCATCAAGATCAGATGCACCCATCTTCTCTCCCCTTTTCTCTCTCTCTCTCTCTCTCTCTCTTTCTCTCTCTCTTTTTATATAGATATTGGAAAGAAAATAAATACTGTTCAAACTAATAACGTGGAGGGCGGCTGATCATTTCTGTTGGGTCGTTTATAAACCACGTTGCTATTCAAAATCTTATTACTGTTTCTGCTTCTACTTCTGCTTCTGTCATGTAATTGCCTCCTTCATCATATTGAAGATTACGCAATGTATAGTAGTGCGACATGCCTTAGGAATTTTCTTTTAGTGAGGTAGCTGGGTTTCAAGTTATTTTGGTTGACTGATTATGCAGCTTTCGAGGCCGAATGGCGTCCTAAATAAATTATTTTACTTCAACTTTTTGACAATTATTTGTTTATTTTTTTCATGTTCAGTGATTATTTTCTGTTATTATTCTGTTTTCTGAATGAAAGGATAATGAATTTAAAAACCTAAAAGCTCACCATGAGTTCGGTACTCACTTGAAAAATGCGACCAGTTAAAAAGATGATGAATGAAAGTTTTCATTCCTTCCTTTCGTCCTTTCTCTGTTAATTATACTGTTCAAAATTCAGGGACGCATTGGTTCATCTTAGGCTAGTTAAAAGAACAATGTTTTGACATCAAAGCAATCCCTGCGTAAGGCTGCCAGTATTAAAAGAGTTATGGATTAGTCATAAAGTAATTCTTTAGAATTTAGAATTCTGCAATTATTTACTGCAAAGTTCCAGTTGGTGTTTTCCATTAAATAAGTACAAACTAATTTGATAGTTTCAACTGATCCGGCTAATGTAAATGTAGTAAGAACTTTCCAGCAAATAACTCTAACATAATTTACAACTTAACCCTTTACCCAACGCAGAAGATTTCAAAATCTATTATTTTAAATATTATTTTTTAAATTTTGTTAAACAATTTCAACAAAACCACATCATGTGACCCCTCTTTGGAACGAGCTCGACGGGCTCGTTCCAAAGAGAGGTCACATGATGTGATTTTGTTGAAATTTTTCGAAAAATAATATTTTTTCAGCTGCTGAATTGCATATTACGGGAGCGTATGCGAGTGATTCGTTGGGTAAAGGGTTAAAGTCACGCCTCCCCAAACCTAATTATTTTGAAATTATTTACTGTAAAGCACCAATTTGTGTTTTCCGATAAATAACTGCAAAATAATTTTATGCTTTCAGGTGATCCGATCCTAGTGCTAATGTATATTCAGTAATTGCTTTCCAGTAAATAATGATGAAGTCATAAAGTTCACCAGTGCTAATCAGTTAAGAATTCGTCAATTTATTTATTTATTTATTTGTTTATTTATTGGTGTTTAAGGTCACATACTTATGCACAATGGCTAATATGACCCTGACAGATTGAGGAAGCCAAAGTACCCGGGGAGAACCACCGAGCAACGACGAACAGCTGCCAGCTCCCCAACATCGTAACTCCGCACTGCAGCAAAGGCAGGGTTAGACTGGTTGAAGACATGCGCACCATCGACGTGCTGTACGCCTTAGTACACGGCGTCATCCTGCCCCCATGTGGACAATCGGGGTTAATTGCCTTGCCCAAGGAGACAACACGGGAGACCGAATCGATCGCTCAGACGGTCACCCATCCGAGGACTAACCGGACACGACGTTGCTTAACATCGGTGATCTGATGAGAACCGGTTACCGCAACGCCACCGCGCCCCCAAGAATTCGTCTACCAGGCTGCAAGAAAGTCTTTTCTGAACAGTATTTGGTCACTCTTTCCCTAACAATGTGTGTATTCTTTGCAATTTCAATCACCTGCTTGTTTGAAATTCAATGGATGTCGAGACTCGAGAATGTCCATTTAAAAACCTGGAAAACCCCCGAAATCCCCAAGGCAGAAAAGCGTCAAAGCACGAGGCTGAAAAGCGTTGGGCCGAAAAGTATCAGGCGAAAAAGAACAGGGCCGAAAAACGTGAGACCGAAAAGCAATGATCCCCATCTAAATGTAACATTAAATAATATAAGTTCACAATATGCTCAGTTAAATAAACCAATAATGAAAGGGTCTAATCACTACCACTGAACTTCTTTACCGTTATACATTAATATAGATACAGTTATCTGAATCTGAAAATCTGTTCTATATTACATCACTATATCACCTTTTCATGATACACACACCATCACCAACTCACTTTATTATCTCATTTTTCAGGAATATCATCTTTCATCACTTCATCCTTCATCACTTCATATGACTACCCTCACGCTAAAAATTAAAGTGTTAAAAACTGCACTTGAAGTGCTGTATTTAATACTTACTAAGTGCTGAACTAGCACTTTGTTCAAGTGTAGATATCCCAGAACTTGACAGATGTTACAATAATTCCACTTGACAGGGTAATGTAGCGACACTTAAAAAGAAACAACGCAGATGACACGGATCAGGCTCGAACTCTCGAGCCTGATCCGCGTCATCTGCGTTGTGTCCTTTTAATTATGTACCCACCAAGCGCAAATCAAATTATGGACGATTCTGGAAGAACCACCAATGCTAGACACATGGGAAGTGCCATCCATTCAAGTTTCAGATGTCTGACGATTGTAATGTCTAAGTGCTTAAAGCATTGCACTTTGAGTGTTAAAATCAAACCCTAAGAGTTAGAATGGGTTTAACACCTTAAAAGTGTCAGTTTTAACACTTTAGTTTTTAGTGTGTTGGATAGGGGGTGGGGGCGCAAAAATGCCAGAATACAAGGTCCGGCTGGGTCCGAGCCCCAAAGTGCAGTTTTTGCCGGTGTCATGCAATTTTTTGCCAAATATCATTTTGCAGACAAGTAATTACAACCAAAGTGAATTCAAGTGCTTAGATTCATAACTTAGAACAGAATAGAGCATTGATAATGTGTTGGGGGCTCCATGTTAGAATTTTTCCCCATGTTTTACACTTCATTAGGGGGTGGGTCCTGTTCTAGGTCTGGCAAAAATTTGAAAAACAAAAAAGTGATTTCCAGCTATTTGAATTTGGTCATGATTTTCACTCCTTTATATTTCTACTAAGACAGTCTGCCTCTTATTAGTGCTTTGTAGCTCCTATTATTTGATTCTTCTGTAAGCCCCAGGGTGCCTCATGCCATTGCTCTAGTGTGCTTCCATGTATGGAATAACTGGAAAGATTGAAAGAATAAAAATCTTGATTGTGGAAAACGTGTATAATTTCAAGGTAAATATGATTCTAGTGACACTAACATAAATACAAAATCGCGACATCGACGCCGTATCTGCGACGGGTGGTGCAATCTCACAAAATTCTAAGTTCATCAATGAGGCCGCTCCAAGAAAATTATTTGGAACAACACAAGCATTGAACAGTGGCTAGACATCAATAAGATACACTTACATGCCAAATATAAAGTCATTCCATCAAGTATTTCAAAAGTTATTGAGTTTTGAAACTCGTTGGTCACAGACAGACCGACATGAAACTCGTTGGTCACAGACAGACCGACATACCGACAGACAGAGGTTAGACATCAATAAGATACACTTACATGCAAAATATAAAGTCATTCCATCAAGTATTTCAAAAGTTATTGAGTTTTGAAACTCGTTGGTCACAGACAGACCGACATGAAACTCGTTGGTCACAGACAGACCGACATACCGACAGACAGAGGCTAGACATCAATAAGATACACTTACATGTAAAATATAAAGTCATTCCATCAAGTATTTCAAAAGTTATTGAGTTTTGAAACTCGTTGGTCACAGACAGACCGACATGAAACTCGTTGGTCACAGACAGACCGACAGACCGACAGACAGACCGACAGACCGACATTGCCACTTATAGAGCGGCTAGCCGCAGCTGAAAATAAATAAAAACAATTCTTCTCAGACAAGCCACCCTGACATCGGTCAAAGAACTTCAGTATTAGGTCTCTCTCAGACCAGCTGTACAAACTAAATATTTAACCGAAAAATAATGAAATGAAAAACAACTATTTCTTGTGGACAGTTGAAGATATCCAAGTGGAAACAATATATTTTGGGCAGGGCTTCTTGGTGGTGAGATTCGTCTGGTGTCTGAACATCATAGACTTGTTGTACATCGGGGTAAGGGTTGTGTTGCTTGGAACATGGATGGGTGTATATCTGCAATTCGGTTGGTGGAGCGGGTTCCAGTGTTTACCTGGGGATCTGATGCTGCATTTCCGTTGTGGTTTTCTATGCAGAGTAATTGTTTTGGGGCAATCTGTGGTTAGGGATGCCTTGAATGCCAAAGAGCAGGGCTGGGATATCGGACAAGTTGGTTTGCGGCACCTTTCATGTTTAGAAAAAGTATTTATTTTTTTTTTTTTGTTTGATTTAGGTAATTTGAATACTTCGTTAACAAATTTTATAAATTGGGTGGAAACTGTGCGGGAGGGGTGGGTGTCCAAGACATGACTGGCAAAAATTTGCATTCCGGGGGTAGTGGGTCCCAAAAATTGAAAATGTACAAATTTCCACCTTGTATCCGTAACTTTTTGCCTGTCCCCTCCACCCCCCCCCCCCCCTGCCCAGGACAGCAATTTGTATGCATGTACCTACCATGATGCAGCTGAAGGTAACTTTAGAACTATTATTAAATGTTTTTAATTGAAACCCTTTTCCACCCTTAACAACTTTTTAATTTTTTATTATATACCTAACAACTGTTTATTTATTAATTACCTTTTTACCCAATTCATTCGATTTTTCCTCCATTAGTGTCGGGTTTCCCAAAAGAGAAAAAATGTAAAGCAATAACACTTGTATACTAATCTGCATACTGAATGCAGTAAAATTACCTCCCTAATAACCTCATTTATCTTGTAATGTGGACTTATTATCTGAAGTTCACCTACATGCCAACAAACTCAAATAATCACTCATCATCCATACAACCATCCATTTATTATCACCACAGTTTTACCATCACCATAAATACAATCATTTAAATTGTTTATGTATTGTCACAGTTATATGTACAGCAAAATGTAACTCTATCGTTCGCTACGAGCTGGAAATAAAAGTTCAAAAAGTTCTTAAGTTCCAATTACTCTACTTTCGAAATGGGTGTAATTCATTTAATTAATAGGCCTACTTTAATATTATATTTATAATATTTTTTTTCCTCACACGAGCAACAACTGCTTTAAAGTTAAAGTTAAGGCCTCTGATGTAGCTAATAGCCCATGATGCTGCAATAGCACTGCCTAAAATGTTAATAAAACATTGCTTTGGGCTACTTTGAGAACTTGACGTACGGCATTTTGAACATTTCGGTACTTTGCCATTCGTTCGAGAAGTTTGTGAGTGCGACGTCGCTAGCGACAGAGTAGCCCACGACACAGTCAAGGCCGAAACGTCATAGACGTATCGTTAGCAATGTATCCTTTGTTGAAACCTGGAGAGACCCAACTCTGTTTCGAGTTTTACAGGACATTTTCACTCCACTGATTTTTCGTTAATCGCTTGTGCTGTGGAGTAATCTGCGTGTACTTCAATTCCATTTGAACACACCTATTGCATGTGCCGAAAATAATTTAGCTAACACAAGTTGTCGAATTGTTTATATCAAAATATTAATGGCAAAGACAGTTACAGAGAAAGCGGTAAGTTGTCGAAATATTTCTTTGTATTGTGCGTGTATTTTTCAAAATGAATAGTTTAATGTATTGTGTTAAATGAGAACAAAAACCTGTATTTTTATTGTTGATTGTTGGCATCATCTAATTTCGCGGGTAGTTTCAGTGAAACAATAGTCAATTCTTTGGAGCTCTTTCTGTTTTATTCTTCACCATATTAATAAAAATTATTATTGTTAAACTCATTGTTATGTTCTGCTCAGTCTTCAACTTACTGGTAACGACTCACCAAAGGAAGATTAATTTCGCCGACAAAACTGTTTTATAAATATTTTATATATACAGTACGTGGAGAGTGTATTGTCACACTCACAGGATCACCCGCAGAGTGAGATTCCACCCAAGCAATAATTGGAAATTTGTTGCAAAGCACAATAAGCACAAGCAAAGTTCCAGCCAATGAACCTCCGGGTTATACCCGGAGGTCCATTGGCTGAAACATTGCTTATGTTTTTTGTCCCCATGTACAGTATTTGAAAGTGATACTTTGGGTGATAACTCCACTCCCTGGGTGATTTGGTTACAGTCCACTCTCTACGTACTGTATGTGTACTAGTGATTAATAATGGTCTATGGAGTATGGTCCCAGCTTTTAATTTAAACAGAGGAGTCGCAATTCAGGCTTGTCATTTTGAGGTGGACGATCGACCTCATTGTGATGACTAAACTAAAATTTCTGAGAACCCAGTTCAGCGATCTGAACATAGTGGCTATCAACCTCCTCTGCTCAAATATCAACCTCCTCTGTGCGAATGCGATCGAATTTCCGTTTCCGCACCGTTGAAACAGTCTATTCGTTTCGGCCCCATTACCAGGTTATTGTTTTTACTGTTTTATATTTAGACAAAAACATGGATGATATCGAAACATGCGTTGACGCTTCGCGAGTCTTCAGATATTGAAAATTAAAGGATAAAACATAGTTTAAATAAACCTTGCCCAAATGTAAGGAAATACATGTTCTATCGAATGCAGTTGGTAACAAGAGCGAAAGCTTGATATATATTCCTATTTTCGAGTTTTGAGTAACCATAAAACTTAATAGGAACTTTTTCTACAGAGTTGAATGGGAAGAATCTGAATGTAGAGGGGTATTTATCAGGTCCAATATATTAACAGAGCTTGAGATGTAGCAGGCATGCAGATTTCAAGGAAACGATTGTTCCATTTCCGGTGATGTTCCGTCAGGTCAAAATCACGACGGAAGCGAAAAACAGGTTCCATGGGCCTGAAAAAGCCTGAATTTCAAAAAAGAAATTTAAGGCCTTGAAAAGCCTTGATTTGGCTCTCTGGGCCTGGAAAAGCCTTGAAAAATGAAGTTTTGCGTGCCAAGTTGGGATGAATGAAATACGTCTGAGACGCTTTGAGTAGTTCAGCTACGATAAGCCTGGAAAAACCTTGAATTTAACTTTCTATTAGCCTTGAAACTTCTTGAATTTGGGGTGTATATGGCCTGGAAAAGCCTGGAATTTCATGTCAGGTCAGGTGCAGGAATCCTGTCCCACAAATGTTTTAACATTAAAGTTTTTCATCAAGGGGCATTTAAAACACACTAAAACATTATCAGCCAAGACCAAAATTGTGTTATTTATCAGCGATGAAACAGTGATCATAACAGTAACAATGTTGTGCTCATTTTGACAAGGGCTGTCACGATTTTTCAATTTACGAATCGATTAATCGTCCTAAATAATCGATGATAATCGATTAATTGTACCTAGATGACCTTTCCTCTCCCTCTCTTTGAGGTAGATAAAAATGAAGTTCAAGTCAGTTGACCTACCTCAAGTAAACAACGAAGACGATCATCTTTTAGGTACATTCAAAGCTTCGATGTTCTGAACTTTTGAACCGTCAGTGTAATAATCAAGACCGGTCGGCAGTTGCGAACTTCGCAACTGCCGACCGGTCTTGATTATTACACTGACGGTTCAAAAGTTCAGAACACCAAACTTTTGATGAATGTACCTGAAAGACAAATGCTTCCAACAGTTTCTTGGGGTTTAACATCGATGTTCTTAACTCTTTACCTTCGGAAACAATAGTTTTTTTATCAAATTTTCTTTTAATTATTAAACGTTAAAACGGGATACAATTTACCGATTATTCGACAACGAAAAATACTAATCGATTTTGCCGTGACCGATCAATAATCGATTAATGGATTAATCGTGACAGCCCTAATTTTGACAATCCTAGTGAGGGCATCCAGATAGTTGAGCATGGATGTTTCCAATACAGGTACTCTGCACAAGCTGTGAAATCAAGAAATAAATGATATTTGATAGCATTTTTGAATCGATGCTGATGTTCCCCCGTAATGGTATTTATTATGCCAGTAATTGTTATTGACCAATCAGCTTCAATATCTAGTGACCGTATATGAGACTGTGTATCATCGAGCTAACTGTATATAGAGCTTATATACGGCCAGTTCCGACATTTTGTTTTTGACATCCAACGTTCGCTTCAATGTTTTTGCGTGTGTGTCTGTTGAGCATCGTACAACTATAATACGTTTCTTCCAGTCTTTGAGAAATTTTAATAAACATATGTAAATAAATACAATAAATAAACCACTAAAACGACATGTATAGAAGCCAACTGGCACTGTCTGAGACGAACTCAAGCGAGAATCCTTACCCGAATAATCTGCCCTTCTCAGTTCATGCAAATATTTTTGAGTTACTCCCCCAGGACTGTAAATTTTATCGTCTGTTTTGTTTTGATTTGAATGATTGAACTTGAAGGTTGATCGATATTGAACACAAATTACACTTATGGTTGTGTCTCTTTCAAAGGACTGGCATACTAGTAATAAATATGTTATGGGGCTTTCAGTGGGTGGATATGGTGTGATGAAGCTTCATTAATTAAATTTTTGATGATTATTCCTATAATTAGTGTTTGGAATCTAATACTATTGCGTCCGTGGAATTACTGCACCTCCATGGAAAGTGACCAGTCCATGGCGACTGTACTGTACCTGGTGTCAGTGGAAAGGGGAATCGATGAGCTTTACAGTGGCACATTACACGACCGTTGGGTGTTTTTGGGTTGTTCGTGATAACTGGGAGAAGTCGCAGAAATGGCCGAAAAAACATATAGTCGGACAAGATACTGTACAGGGGTCAGCCTGGCAGCTAATTTTAGGCAGAAGTGACTTCTCCCTCCAGAGACATTAGGGAGAAGTCAGGGGCCAGGAGGGAGAAGTCACTTCAAGTCAGTGGACATGAGGGAGAAGTCAGAAAAAAACAAAACGTATATGACATCGTGACAAAATAAATGTACACAGATGGCACAATTGTGGAGAAAAAAATAAATAAAAGTTATACAAACATACATACACACACAAAACTAAGTCATGTAGGTTAAAATCCTACCCCACTCCCCTACAAAAAATTGTGTCGTCCATGGTTTCTGAATACCCTAACAGTGATGACTAGGGTTACCATGCAGTTGATTTTGTATTTGCTTCAATGCAGTGGATTTGAAATTTACAGTTAACACTAGAAGTCCTGTCACAAACTGTGCACTTATCTGGGCTCAATTGCACGTAGGAATTGCGTGCAATTGCCATATCGAATGGCATCCAAAGCACGGCAGGTTCTCCTGGTTTCTCATAGCAAACACAGGCAATGTTTCTGCCAATGTACCTCTGGGTTACCCGGAGCTCCATTGGCTGAAACATTGCTTGTGCACAGGCCATATGTACAGAATTTGATAGCCTTACTACATGTATGGTCATAACACTTAGATTAACGCATTAACGCACAGATCGACGTGCTATTGGTGCACATTTCATGACAAGACTTCTAGCTTTAACTGTAGCATTACCCATGGTGAGAGTGTTCTTCTCTGTAATAGAAGGTATGTTCTTTTAAAAAAAATATTTAAAGTATTTAAAATAAATTTCATAAGAAGCTGAGTCATTCATGGTTTCTGAATGTCCTAATTGAATTGAAAGGTGTAGTTAAAAAAGTTGTCGACATCCTTCGTAAATTAAGTGTCATTAACAATTTGAGTTAATTTATTTCTAAGGTAAATGACAAAATATTTCAGTTGTCTCCCTTACCTGCTGCGCTGGATGATAATACTCTGTTTAGAAAAATGACAATTTCTGTGATCCATCTTACATTGACACGTGCGATTGGTGCTATAAGGCCTGCCATTCTTATCCATCCTAATATGTGTGATTTCTATCGTAGCCTTATTACATTTAACCCCCTTCCAACACAGGTTTTCGAATAAAGACTTTCAATGTAAATTGGGGGGGGGGGGGGGGGGGGAATTTCAATGGAACAGAGCGTAACCATAAGCAATATTGACGTTTTTATGGATGAACTGTCCCCTGCACATTTTTTTTGGTTTTGAAACGGTGGTTAACTTTAATAAATTCTAATAAACTTGATGCGTGTCTTGTGTGGTTCGTTGTAATGACAAGGCGACTTCTTCGCCCTAGACACCCACTCGGCTGACCCCTGATACTGTACAGTGGAAAGTGGGTTATGAGCAAAAATTATCCGATTTATTCTAAATAATTCGAGGTCCCATTGTCTGTGGAGGGCAGATTCAAATATTAACCATATGCCTTAATCAATTACTAATCACGGTTCCACATTTATTATACCCCACTTTCGAAGAAAATGGGGTCGGGGGAGGGGGGGGGGGGTATACTGGATTACATGCCGTCCATCCCAGGGACCGATCAGGACTATTTAAAATGCGCTCTAGCCTCGGAGCCTATTTTTTCAATTCAGGCGCCAGATTTCAATTTACGGAGTCACACTGCTGTTTGTAACACACACTGCAAATATGGCTCTCATCATTTTCATTTAGTACTCTATAGCAAACATTGATCTTCACTGTGGTTTCTGATCAAGTCTTGGCTGCCTATTTAGGCAGCCAAGACTTGATCAGAAACCACAGTGACGATTAATGCTTGGTAATTAAGACGTGTACTAGTATTAACTTAAGCGCTCTACAACAATGATAAATGATAATCAAAAATATAATACATGTAAGAGTCAGGGACCAGCCGTGAGGGCGACTAGGGTGATTAAGTCGCCCTTCTAAGCCCAAAGTCGCCTAGAAAAATAGTCGGGGCGATTACAA
Organism: Pictodentalium vernedei; assembly: GCA_031216915.1. Classification (NCBI taxonomy): domain Eukaryota; kingdom Metazoa; phylum Mollusca; class Scaphopoda; order Dentaliida; family Dentaliidae; genus Pictodentalium; species Pictodentalium vernedei. The sequence continues at coordinate 321,324,343 of CM062288.1, read as the reverse complement.
GTCGCCCTCTAAAAATTGGCCAAAATGAGAAAAGGCTGAACTAAGTGATGCGAGGTTTACATGAAAACGAGTATTTTCAAAAATCGAATGTGCTCGAGTGTGATAAATGGGCATTTTAATTCGTCAAATAAACGTCCATTTATTTGAAATCACACGACAAGCAATTGTCCATTGTCGCTTTTGGCGGATTTTTTTATTTCTATTTTGTTGCGTTCCAGTCGGAGCTTCAAGTGTCGAAACGAAAATAGGTGACTTACGCGACTCAACGAAACAGTTTGAAAGTAGGTTACGTCGCTTAGGATGCCGAAAATGTATACACAACGGACATATTTTATAACACAGTATTTTCATTTCGATTTGCTGACGACTGCTAACTGTTGGGCTGTCTATTCCCAGAAAAACACGAATGGAATTGAAACACATGAAAAAAAGCTTTAGTGATGTCAAGAAAAGCTTTGTACAGGACACAAGTGTGCATGTGGACGATCTTGAAAAAGGGTCCTCCTAAACATCGGAATGACATGAAATGCCGCGGAATGACACCGGAATGCCATAAAAATGATGCGGAATGACATTTCTTTTACAAAATACTCGACCCCAGAATGTATTTTGTTTATTAACTAACAAGGTACCTCCCAAGCAACCTTCACTACATCTGGTCCTGTTCACACTTTCAGACTTAGGAAATTATTAGCTTAGTAGACTTTGTTGAAAGGCAACCACAGGAGGGTGATGGGGGATTGGCACGAAGAAGAGGTGAGGGGTCATGAAGGAGAAGGTAGCAGTGGGGGATTTTCAGTCAGTAATTACATTGTGATTTTTTAACCTGGCACAGATGCATCATAGACAACTGGACCTGGATTATTTGTACGTTAATGGAGGACCATAAATTGAAAATATGAAGGGGCAGCGGGGTTGGTACATGAATATTCTTAATTTTCCCCACTTGCCTATGAAGTCTCCCTACATGACTCTGCAGTCTCCCTATTTTTTCTGGAGGGAGACTTGAAGTCTCCCTAAAATTCCCCCCTAGGCTGGTCCCTGGTAAGAGTGTCTCTCTCGATTATCCATCGAAAGAATATCAAAATATGATCTGAGAAGTTATGTGCCAACTGAGAAGCCTATTTCTGAGATTTAAGAGCCAGGTCCTGATGTTTCAGAACCAAATACGCACTGGTGCATGCCCAGGTCGGTCCCTGCCATCCGTGTGTGAGTCCGTCCGAGAATATTCATTATATCTATGCTTCATCAGTCCAGCACTGTAGCAGGGGATATGATTGCCTTCAGCAATAGCTCTTGTTCATATCTGGAAATCACATTTGTTGTTTATACATTTTTAGCTCACCTAGCCTAAAGGCCATTTGAGCTTTTCTCACCACTTGGCGTCCATAAACTTTTCACATTTTCATCTTCTTTTCTGTAACCGCTGAGCCGGTATGAACCAAACTTGGCAGGAATGGTCTATGGGAGGTCCTCTACAAACGATCCTCATTTTGTTCCCGTCGGATGAAAAACATGGCTTCCAGATGCATTCTTTGATTCTGGTTGGTGGATTTTCAAAAATCTTCTCCGCAGAAACTGCCAGGCCAAATGTTTTGAAATTTCATATAAATGATGACTGGGACCCCCTCTACCAATGATCCTCATTCAATGTTGTTCAGGTTGTGAACATGGCCACAATTGCAGCTTATAGTTACTATACATGTAGAAACCCTATGGGAAATCACATTTTCCTCTTCTCTGGAAAAAACAAGGCGACTTGAAAACAAACCTGGCAGGGATAGTCTATGGGGGGTCCTCTCCCCTACAAACGATCCTCATTTTGTTCCTGTGGGTTGAAAAACATGGCCGCCAGAGGCATTCTTTGATTCTGGTTGGTGGATTTTCAAAAATCTCCTAAGAAACTGCCAGGCCAAATGTTTTTGAAATTTTATATAAATGATGACTGGGACCCCCTCTACCAACGATCCTCATTTAATGTTGATCGGGTTGCAAGCATTGTCACAATTGCAGCTTATAGTTACTATAGAAAGCCTGTGGGAAATCACATTTTCATCTTCTTCTCTGGAACTACTGAGTCGACATGAACCTAACTTGGCAGGACTGGTCTATGGGAGGTCCTCCATAAAACGATCCTCATTTTGTTCCCGTGGGTTGAAAAACATGGCCGCCAGAGGCATTCTTTGATTCTAATTGGTGGATTTTCAAAAATCTTCTCCTCTGAAACTGCCAGGCCAAATGTTTTGAGACTTCACATAAGTGATGACTGGGTGCCCCTCTACCAACAATCCTCATTTAATGTTGATCGGGTTGTAAACTTTGCAAGTTTGCAACTGACGACCGGTCTTGATTATTACACAGACGGTTCAAAAGTTCAGAACATCAAAGCTTTGAATGTACCTAAAAGACAAATGCTTCTTACTGCTTCTTGAGGTTTAACGTCGATGCTCTGGACCTTTTTTTCTGACCTTTAGAAACAATAGTTTTTTCATCCAATTTTTTTAATTATTAAACGTCTAGAACGGGGTAAAATTTACTGATTCTTCGACAACGAAAAATACTAATCGATTTCGGCTTGACCGTTCAACAATTGATTAATTGTGACAGCCCTACTCTCACTGGAATTAGTTTGTTAAGCACCTTGCACTCTGCCGTCTAAATATTTAAATTTCAACATGCAGTTATTTCCAGAAATGCAACTAGGAATTTAAACAGTTCACTCTTGTTTGACAGAGCTCTTAGAGCTGAATAGGCAGACGACACTTGACTAGAAGCACCTGCTTTACTGTAAGTTTTTGCGCGATATGTCATGTTCAATAAATTCATTCTGATTTCCCGGCTTCTAAGAGTTAAAAAAAATATATTTTTTTCAACTGCTCAGCTTGCAAGTTACGCAGGTGGATGTGACTGATTTGTTGGGTAAAGGGATGTTTGTTCTTTACAGAGGTGAGCAAATTGGAAATTTTTCATAACCCCTGACCTGTTATGCAAAATAATTTTGCACAAGCCTTTGTAAATAAGACAACCCCTTCTTCACGATTCGATAGAAAAGTGTTTTTTACCTAGGGCTAGAGCTGTTCATTTAACCGGAATTATGTTCAGTTTTGGTTTTCTTATCAAAACCGAATCCTTAATTACAGAAAACCTGTTGTCCCGGTTTCCAAATTCAATGTTGAAAATCAGGTCTTCACTTAGAATAATGAGAGAAACAACATGGAGTTACCTTTATTTTGAAACTTTTAGAGTCGCGAAGCCCATTTCTCAGAACAGCTACACTAATTGGTATCACATTCAACCATTGCATTTACCTGAATACCATGAAAATAGGTGTCAAAATTGACTTCTCACACTTCAGGTTTTTTTCTTGAGTTGAATAAAGTCATTAACCCGTTCGCGCCTCGTTGGCGCGCGCTGCGCCAATGGCATAGTAATGCATCTACTCTCACCTCAGTCCAAGTATCTCTGTCAGTCTACAGAAGTAATTTCTTGCCTGAATGAATTTAGAGTTGTTTCCCTTTAGTTGATTGGCTGCAGTTTTAACCCTTTACCTAACGTAACAGACAAAACCAACCAGCGCTATTCTCAAAAATCGCCAATTAATTTTCATTATTTTTTTCAGTTTTTGTCTCAAAAACATAGGTTATGACCCCTCGTTGGAATGAGACAAAAAATGAAAAAAATTAGTTATTCAAGAATTATTTTTGCAAGTGTCGTCTGCTTTTCAGGTTAGGTAAAGGGTTAACACATATTGCACCAGAATCACAGTAATTCCACGGACGAAGAATGACAATTGATATCAAAGTGGAACAGGATTCTGCGGTACAGTCTGGCTCAAATCAAGCTGACACATATGACACTACTATGAGTGCTGGACGTTCTGATGATGTTGCCAGTAATAATCCAGGTGACGGAGTGGAATAGGGCTGACCAGTGGGAGGGGATGTGGCAGAAAGAGAAGTGCTGGTCAGGGGCGTGGCAGTATACGAGGGAGCTTGCGTGGTCGTGGAATTGGTCCAATTTTTCATCGGGAAAAATGCACAGATTTTGTTCCACTAGATATCCCATGTTCTGAAGCTGGGAAGATAAATCTTGACTTACCTGACAATCCAAATGAATGGAACGTTTTATACCTTTATCTAATGGATGAGATGATCCCGAAATTAACCCCAATATGCCAAGTCGGGGGTGGGGGGGGGGGGGGGGCGTTTGGCCGAGTTGCGAAAGGGTTTACAGTGTTAGAGACAATTCAAACTGGAATGTTTTACTATGACACACACAATACAACAGACTTGCAAATACATGTGTTGCCATGGAAATGGAGTCCACTCCAAAAATGATGGGCACATTAGGGTTGCACAATCTTCAAATACCAGTATCGGTATTAAAAAAAATACCGCAGTATACCGGTATATCGAAAACTGTTCAGATATATGAACACAAGTACCACAATCGAGACTCGAGGCATCACAGTCGGAACGAATTAGCATTCCTTGATGATGCGATTCGAAAAACCTTTACCCCGACGAAGACGATACCAAAATTTATCTACTTTATACGTAAAAACAGTAACGTTTTATCTTTTATCGTTATCGAAAACTCGCCGTCAATAAAAAATCTTTTATCGTTACTGCAGTAAGAATAAAAGTCACGTGATATCGCAAGAATACAACGTTCACGCCCATCTCATTTGCATGACGTACTATTTCATTCAACACTTTGAATAACTAATTATCGCTGCCGCGGATCGAAACAAATAAAACGGGGCGTATTTATCGAAATGTATTGAATAAAAAAGAAGGCCATTAATTAAACTTACTGAATTGTAAAAATAAAATTTGACGGAAAAGAGTAAAAATTAGTAACTTACACTTTTTTTTTCCATGTTTCCGATAATCAAGTTCAAGGACATCAAATTCCTGGCACGCCGGCAAGCTGTGGGCACATTTCCTCACAGACACATTTCTGTAAATCCAACAATTCTTCTTTGAATCATGAATCAAATTTCCCTCAACATATATTCAACATTACGGGAAATTGTACAATCCAGTATATAAACAATCCTCCGAGTCAAGAACATTCACATAAACGACGAAGAATTATGGTAATCGAAAGTGACAGCGATTGAAATTCAGTGAACGAAAGAACTAATTTGTTTACGCATTTATTAAAAGTCACGTTACGCATTAAGAAAATAGTTCTCATTTTATCTCCCTTTTGCACATTTTTTTTTTCAGCGAAAAATCACTAGTGATATCATTTCTCAATCAGCCATGCTCTATTCCATCGTATCTTCCAAGAAGTCCAGTTGGCAAAGCTTAATTCTGTGTTTTTATTTTTTAGGCCGTTTCAATGTCGTTTTGTCAACTTTTGCGAATCAGCTGATTTTTGCAAGTGGACTCGCTGTTAAACCGGGAGTGGGGGAGGTGGGGGTGTAGATAAAAGGGTTATATACACATGGTGTTTGTAAAAAATCTTTTATCGCGACTCGAGCATTTTCGGGGGCTACATAGCTACTCGTCGCTGCGCGACTCGTAGCTATATATGCCCCCGAAAACGCTCTCATCGCGATAAAAGATTTTTTACAAACACCATGTGTATATAACCCATATTTATTATTTTCAAATTTAGTTTATCAGATTTTCCCCAAAGATTTCTACAAAACTATATCATGTGACCCCTCATTGGAACAAGCTCAACGAGCTTGTTCCAATGAGGGGGTCACATGATATAGTTCTGTTGCAATTTTTTAAACGAGGGCACAAGCAGACAATTTCTTTGATAAAGGGATAATATTATTCATTCGGGGCTTACAGATAAAAAACTCAAGACATCTTGAAAATTAAATTGTGGGTAAATAAATAATGACGATAAACCAATATTTTTGAAATTACACTGTATTAAATCGATATTGGTTTGAATACTGGTATATATCGGTTTATCGATATACATGTACTGTGCAGCCCTAGGGCACATAAATTAACACTGTTGAGCTGCATTCGCAGTTTATTGAATTTATATGTCAGAGACTCTTTGAGACTGTACGAGCGAACAAACGGTTGTCCAATGTAGTTTTGCTTAACCCTGGGACAAGTGCAACGCTCGCTCATCCCATATGCTCACCTCTGTCTGTATAGCATTATCAAGACTAAAGATGTAGCAAAATTTTGTTTAATCATCGTACAGTATCAGATTACTTGTTGGATGATAATACACGACTACATGTACGTTATCACAGTTTGTTTTATCTTTGTAGGTCAGTGAATTTAAGGAACAGTTTAAAAAGGATGTAAGTACTTTATATGTGTATATACTGTAATGGTCCAGACTCGGCATACAATAATTTAATGAAACAGGGTTTCCGCTAGGGGAAAATTTGTGGGTCTTGTAGTTTAAAGAAAGCGAAACTCAAGACGCTGAAGGCATCTGCCGCACATGCCAAAGGCACGTGCGTATAGAGGGGGGGGGGGGGGGAGGGTTCCCCCTAGGAAAATTTTGATTTTTAGGTGGCCTCTGGAGGCATTCTGGTCGCTAAAATGCTGAATAATTGAAGTGGAAAATATGTATTTTTTCCTCCTACAATTCTCTAAATTCCCATGGGACACACAATACTACATCTTGTCGGAGGTTTCATAAAAATACAATCCCAAAACAACACAAAATCCACGAATCCTGACAGTGACAGAGCTTTGTTTACAACCGCTCGCGGTAATATTCAAAAGGAACCATGATGCAGACGTGTGACATCATGCACATGCAATTACATCATTTATCGCTCAAAATGAAAGCCAGTGATTTTGGTCCAAACACGACAATTTGAGTCCGGAATTTTATAGGCGACATTTAGGATTTGAACTTTGTTTCCCCCTCTCGTCTGGAGGTTAAAAAGTATCAGGTTGTTGCCAGTAATAGTAGGCATAGTATACAACATAATTATGCCTATATTACATGGAAACAAAGGATCCTGAGTGTCGTTACGATACAGCATTGTACTTGACATTTTAACCACCAGCTTCTCTGACTGATCATAGTATGATCTGCGGGGGAATGGGTCCCGTCGACAGACCCGCTGCCGGTCTAGCGGAAACCCTGAATGAAAGGTGTATCCCACCCTTAATTTACACAGAGGATGAACCGTTGGGTCCAAGCGATCAACAAGACCCCTTTGTGATCACACACACAGACCCTCAGGGTTTACCCTTTACCCAATGTAATGGCCAAAACCGGCCAGCGCTATTCACAAAAATCATCATCCAATTTTCATTACTTTTTCATTTTTTGTCTCAAAAACACAGCGTATGATTCTCATTGGAACGAGCTGAATGAGCTTGTTCCAATGAGGGGTCATAAGCTGTGTTTTTGACGCCAAAAAAAAAGGATTTATTCGAGAATTTTATTTACAAGTGTCATCTGCCTGTCGTGTTAGGTAGGGCTGCACGTTATTTGATTTTTCAATACCGAGTACGGTATAAAATGAAATACCACGGTATGACTAAATACCGTGAGCGTCATCAGCTTTACATTTTCGGGACAGCTGGACAGGGGAACTTCAATCACAGGTGTCTGGAAACCTGATCAAAAGATATATCACACATACTTCAAAATACCCTTTGTTATATAGATAATATACTCATGAAAATTAAATATACAGTACGTGGAGAGTGTATTATCACTAAATCACCTGCAGAGTGGAGATTCCACCCAAGCAATAATTGGAAATTTGTTTGCAAAGCATAACCAGCACAAGCAAAGTTTCGGCCAATGGACCTCCGGGTTAAACCCGGAGGTCCATTGGCTGAAACATTGCTTGTGTTTTTTGTCGATATGTAAACAATTTGAAACTTATAGCTTGGGTGACAACTCCACTCCGCGGGTGATTTAGTTACAATCCACTCTCCATGTACTGTATAAGAGGGGGTATTTTGAAGTAGGGGTGATATATCTCTTTACATCAAGTTTCCAGATGCCTGTGCTTCGATGAAGAACGAATGTTGTTTTTTCAACGAGCATTTTACAGACAATGTATTTTTTAACTTTTTCGCTGTTATGAATTTCTTCACTCCAGAAAAAGTGTTAAAAAACGATTGTCGGTAAAATGTTCGTTACAAAAAAACTTTGGTCATTTAATCTCAATTAACTTTGCTTGCAGCTAATAAAACACCAGTATGGCTTTTCTATTGTTAGTGGCAGAATGCTAATCGAGTTTATACAGAATACATTGAGACAGGATGTACTCGAATAAAGCATTAAATTTATTGCTCTCTTAATTGTGCTATGGGTAATGGAACAGCTTGTCCGATAATAAACATGCATTGAATTGTGAAGTTATTAATTACCAATTTCACACCATTCGATGGAAGCTTATTTCGACGGATTAACGGGAGCTTTTTTTTATAGGATAATACCGTGAAAGTCGGTATACCGATTAAGTTGAAAATTGCTTGGTATTTACTCGGTATCGAAAAAAATACAGAGTTTCGGTAAAATACCAAATTACCTTGCAGCCCTAGTGTTAGGTAAAGGGTTAAGTCTCTTTGGGTCACATGGAAGTTTGACTTGAAATGGTAGAGTGATAATAAAGTGTACACAATTGGTTATTCAATGGTAAGTGTACAATTACAGTTAAAACTAGAAGTCCTGTCACAAACTGTGCGCTTATCTAGGCTTAATTGCGCGCAATTGCCATATCGAATGGCACCCAAAGCATGGCAGGTTCTCCTTGTTACCCATGTGTAGAACTTGATAGCCTTACCATCATCATAACACGTAGATTAACATGCAAATCGACGTGCTATTTGTGCGCATTTCAGGACAGGACTTCTAGTTTTAACTGTAAGACTAGAAGTCCTGTCATGAAATGGGCACAAATAGCCTGTCGATTTGCGTGTTAATCTGCACGTTATTACCATAGTAAGGCTATCAAATTCTGTACATATGGTCTGTGCACAAGCCATGTTTCAGCCAATGGACCTCCGGGTAACTCGGAGGTTCATCGGCAGAAACATTGCATGCGTTTGCTATGAGTAACAAGGAGAACCTGCCGTGCTTTGGATGCCATTCGATATGGCAATTGCGCGCAATTCCTACGCGCAATTAAGCCTAGATAAATGCACAGTTCGTGACAGGACTTCTAGTTTTAACTGTAGGGTTAATGCAGGGTCACCAGTACTTGGGTCACACACCACTTCCACTGTTTCAGTGATAGCTGTAGAAGTTTGATAGGGTTTGCAGCCAGTCACTCTGTATCCAATAATAGCTGCTCAGTTCATTCGTGGTTTTGCAGATGGTTACTCTGTTTCTAATAATAGCTGCTCAATTCAGTTGTGGTTTTGCAGCCGGTTACTCTGTTTCAGACTTTCTAATAATAGCTGCTCAATTCAGTTGTGGTTTTGCAGCCGGTTACTCTGTATTCAATAATAGCTGCTCAGTTCAGTTGTGGTTTCCAGCCAGTTACTCCCATGTCCAGAATGGTTCCACAGCGAATGATGGAAAAGGTGAGTGATCACTCTCACACGGCATCACTCTCCTTAACTTTTCATGAGGGGAGCAATTAATCACTCGCCTTCATGATGTGTGTAGAAATTATGTCTGAACATCATGTTATATATTGTATTTCAATCGCCCATTACATGACCCAACTAGGAGACGATTCTTGCAAAACATCTTGCATAACTAAAATCTTTCATTTTTAGCTCAACTTTGGCGAAGCCAAATTTGAGCTTTTGTCATGGCCTGTCGTCCGTCGTCCGTCTGTCCGTCTGGTCGTCTGTCCCTACGTCAACAATTGGATACGGCTCGAGCTAGTATTTATGAACCGATCTTTACAAAACTTCTTGGGTACCTTTGTTATGACCGTGGGACGAGAACGAGTGTTTTTGGGTGCGGTCCGAAATTCAAGATGGCTGCCAGCCACCATTTTGTACCGATGATGTAGAAATCTGTTTTTTGTACAGAACTTCCATATGAAAGCTCTGATTTGAATAATTTTTTGTATGAATGTTTAGTACCATAGGATACATCACATATAATACGGGTTTTTTTCTCGTGCGTAAATTTTGTAAATTAGACTAATTTTGATGTTTTTTGGTGTTACTTTCAGCACTGTAAGTGCAAATGCCAATACGGCTCGGGCTAGAGGCCATATTTATGAACCGATCTTTACGAAACTCCTTGGGTACCTTTGTTATCACCGTGGGATGAGAACGAGTGTTTTTGGGTCCGGTCCTAAATTCAAGATGGCCGATGGCAGCCATTTTGTACAAAATTTGGTGCAATCAGATTTTTGCACAGAACTTCCATATGAAAGCGCTGATTTGAATAATTTTTTGTGTGAATGTTTAGTACCATGGGATACATCACATATAATACGGGTTTTTTTCTCGTGCAGAAATTATGCAAATTAGATGAACTTTGATTTTTTCAGTGCTACTTACACACAGTAAGTACACATGTCAATACGGCTCGGGCTAGAGTCTGTATTTATGAACCGATCTTCACGAAACGTCTTGGGTACCTTTGTTATCACCTTGGGACGAGAACGAGTGTTTCTGGGTGCGGTCCAAAATTCAAGATGGCTGCCAGTGGCCATTTTGTACCGAAATTAGGTCTAATCAGTTTTTTGTACACAACTTCTATACGGCTCAGGCTAGAGGCCGTATTTATGAAACGATCTTTACGAAACTTCTTGGGTACCTTTGTTATCACCGTGGGATGAGAACGAGTGTTTATGGGTGTGGTCAAAAATTCAAGATGGCTGCCAGTGGCCATTTTGTACCGAAATTAGGTCCAATCAGTTATTTGTCACAACTTCTACACAGCTCATATTTGTGAACTGATCTTCACGAAACTTCTTGGGTACCTTTGTTTTCACCTTGGGACAGGAATGAGTGTGTTTTGGGGTGCCTTTGTTATCACTGTGCTTTGAGAACAAATATTTTGGGGTTCAGTCAGACCCACTCTAGGACTCAAAGATTTTTTTCTAGTTTAGCATCTGACTGTTACCTACCTTTACAACACTTTACCTAAACATTTGTTACAGGCAACGGTCAGTATTTATGCACAGACTGTTACAATACTTTTTAGAGCAGAAATGAAAAAAATAAAATTTGTATGGTCATTTTCGTGTATGAAGTTGTCCAGTTTGAGCGGGCATAGTAGGTAAGGGGTTAAAATCACTCTCCTGAATTTTTCACTCGCACAAAATCAAAATGAGAGTGATTATTCCCTCGCCTGCATTCTCTTCCCGGCACTCATAGGTTCCAGGTAGGTTACACTAATACTCGAGTGGTCATGATAGGTAGGGTAGCTTACCTGGGTTTGGCTTTTGCTACTCTCCAGACCCTCCTTAGGTTGGGCCAGTATTTTCTATAGAAGTACTGGGCGGAAAGGCTCAAGACAACATGGAATAAACCACACCAAAATAAGTTTAGTCGATGTACAAATTCTCTACAAAACAATGGCTAGCTGTGGGAGCTCACAAAGTAAACATACATACATCAAGTTTATGTTGACACCGGCATAAGTCTCCTTCATTTCAGGATGGACTGGTTGTAATCCATGTGTGGGCAGTGATGTCCACGCATGCTTTTACCAGGTAACAGAAAATCACCATCAATAAAATTTTAAGTAATGAAGCATCGGTTGTACCCTGTGCTTCATTAATTAAATTTTTGATGATTATTGCTGTAAACAGGATTTGAAATCTAATATCATTGCGTCCGTGGAAATATTGCCAACCCGTGGAAAATAACCTGTCCGCGGTGGCCGTACTGTATACTAACAGCACAATATAGATGTAGTCCTGAGTAGGATTAACAGTTGTGAAGAGGGTTAACCCTTTACCCAACGTAACGGCCAAAACCGGCCAGTGCTATTCACAAAAATCGCCAATTTTCATTTTTAGCTCATCTTTGGCGAAGCCAAATTTGAGCTTACGCCATGGCCAGTCATCCGTCTATCCGTCAACAATTCAATACGGCTCAGGCTAAAGGCCGTATTTATGAACCAATATTTACAAAACTTCTTTGTTATGACCGTGGGACGAGAACGAGTGTTTTTGGGTGCAATCCGAAATTCAAGTTGGCCACTGGCGGCCATTTTGTACAGACTTAGGCAGGGTTTCCGCCATACCGGCAGCGGGTCCGTCGACCGGACCCATTCCCCCCGCCGATCATACTATGATCAGTCAGAAAAGCTGGTGGTTAAAATGTCGAGTACAATTCTGTATCATAACGACACTCGGGATCCTTTGTTTCCACGTAATATAGGCACAATTATGTTGTATTCTATGCCTACTATTACTGATGACAACCTGATACCTTATAACTCCCAGACGAGAGGGGGAAACAAAGTTCAAATCCTAAACGTCGCCTATAAAATTTTGGACTCAAATTGTGTTTGGTCCGAAATCACTGGCTTTTATTTTGAGCGACAGTTGATGGACTCGTTTTGGAAGCTGTCACTTGTTTCAAATGAGTGTGCAGGCTGCTGTCAGTACTGAGTAGTTGTCTGAAACACGCCCACAACATATAGTTTTCACAGTATTTACAGTGGTTGAATATCATCAGAAAGTTACTGATTGAACACTGCCACTTACGAGCGGTGCACAACTCATTGTGAAAGAACACTGCCACTTTCGAGCGTGAACAACTCATTCTGAAAAACGGGTGTTCAGAAATTAATGAGAAAGTGGTAATTAACCCTTTACCCAAGAAATCGCCCACATCCGCCCGCGTAATATGCAAATTCAGCAGTTGAAAAAATATTATTTTTAAAAAAATTTCAACAAAACCATATCATGTGACCCCTCGTTGGAACGAGCTCGTCGAGCTCGTTCCAACGAGGGGTCACATGATATGGTTTTGTTGAAATTTTTTGAAAAAAATTAAAAAATGATATTTAAAATAATAAATTTTGATATCGTCTGCGTTGGGTAAAGGGTTAAAAATAAAAAATAATTACATCTCTGGTATTTGAGAATTATATAACACTATAACCAGGGATATGATTTATGACTTATTGGTTCAATAAAACTTGCTCATTTCATCATGCCCTGCAACATGTAAAGTTATGACTTTCAGTGTAAAATCAATTTTTCGAATGGTGCCAAGGGAGGCAACTATTTTGTTATTCATATTTCGCTGTGTAAATTTTATCTGGTCTTCATATTGTGATTTTTTTTATTGAGTTTGTGTGAAGCTATATTTTGTTTTATTCATAAATTTTTTTTAAAATGTACATATTTAAAAAAAACAGCTATTTTTAAATAGACTATGTTTGTCTGTTTTCAAGGGGGTGGTTTGCAGTGCTGATTGACATACTAATTAACGTCCGTTTCTCGCTTCGACTTTCGAGAGTAGCCTGTACAAAAAAAAAAATGAAAACAACACCGCATGGTTTTCTGTTTGTTAAATTGGGGATTAAAACCTGAAATTTGAAAATGAAACGTATGTACAAGATAATTATGAGAATTTTTAAAGCAAATTCTAGAAAATTGGTTGGCGGTTTCCAAAGAAACGTAACATACCCAGTGGATATTTACTTGTCTTATATCGCCAATTTCAGACGCATCCCAACGCGACTTGCAATTCACTATTACTCGTCCCGAAGCCCCCTCCCCCCTCCCCCACACACACACTTTGCAATTTATCCACTACAAGCACCCCCCTGGGCTTCTACACGAGTCAGTACGGTAATTGCACGTGCATGACGTCACACATCCGCATCATGGTTCTTTTCGATTATTACCGCGAGCGGTTGTAAACAAAGCTCAGTCACTGTTAGGATTCGTTGATTTTGTGTTGTTTTGGGTTTGTATTTTTATGAAACCTCCGACCAGATGTAGTATTGTGTGTCCCATTGGAATTTAGAGAATTGTAGGAGTGAAAAATACATATTTTCCACATCAGTTATTTGGCATTTTAGCGACCAGAATGTCCCCAGAGGCCACCAGAGAGCACCTAAAAATCAAAATTTTCCTGGGGGGAGAGCCCGCCAGACCTCCATCTATACGCACGTGTCTTTGGCACGTGCGGCACACGCCTTTGGCGTGTGAGTTTTACTTTCTTTAATCTACCGGACCCACATTTTTTCCCCTAGCGGAAACCCTGCTTAGGTGAAATCAGATTTTTGTGCAAAACTTCCATATGAAAGCGCTGATTTGAATAATTATACCCCCGCTTCGAAGAAGTGGGGGCTATATAGGAATCGCCCTGTATGTCCGTACGTCCGTCCGTCCGTCCGTCCATCCGTCCGTCCGTCCGTCCATACGTCCGTCCGTACGTCTTTCCGGACATGAAATTCTTGTGTGCGCAACTCCTCCTACATTTATCAATCAATTTGGACAAAACTTATCAGACATCATCACTACTAAGTGAACATGCGCATATTCCAAGATTTTTGATCTGCAACAATTTTAACCAGGTTATCTCCCTTTGACTTAGATTTATTATTTCTTTCCGTTCGAACAAATTCTTGTGTGCGCAACTCCTCCTACATTAATGAATCGATTTTGATGAAACCTTTCAAACATCATCTCTACTAAGTGAACATGTGCATATTCCAAACTTTTTGATCTGCGACAATTTTAACCAGGTTATCTCTCTTGAACTTTGATTTAATATGTGTTTCTGCATGAAATTCTTGTGTGCGCAACTCCTCCTACATTTATCAATCAATTTGGACGAAAGTTTACAGACATCATCACTACTAAGTAAACATGCGCATATTCCAAATTTTTGAGCTGTGGCAATTTTAACTAGGTTATCTCCCTTTAACTTAGATTTATTATGGGTTTCTACATGAAATTCTTGTGCGTGCAACTCCTCCTACATTTATCAATCAATTTTGACGAAACCTTTCAAACATTATCACAACTAAGTGAACATACGCATATTCCCAAATTTTTGATCTGCGACAATTTTAACTAGGTTATCTCCCTTTAACTTGGATTTATTATGGGTTTTCAAATGGGATTCTTGTGTGTGCAACTCCTCCTACATTAATGAACCGATTTTGAATACATGTTGCACATTGTAAATGTGTTTTTCCAAATGTAAACCATATATGTGTGGGCTCTTTAAGTATTCAGTGCTGTTCTGTGGAAGGCCACATGCAAATACAAATTTCAACAACAAAAAATGATCTTTATGTATACATTTCCTTATGGCCTTCGCCTACATGATCAGAAGTGCATTCCTCTAAGAACCCAAAGCGGGGGTATTAATCACCTTCAGTGATAGTTCTAGTTTTTTGTATGAATGTTTAGTACCATGGGATACATCACATATAATACGGGTTTTTTTTTTCTCGTACGTAAATTATGCAAATTAGACTAACTTTGATGTATTCAGTGTTACTTTCAGCACTGTAAGTGCATATGCCAATACGGCTCGGGCTAGAGGCAGTATTTATGAACTGATCTTTACGAAACTTCTTGGGTACCTTTGGTCTCACCTTGGGACGAGAATGAGTGTTTTTGGGTCCGGTCTGAAATTCAAGATGGCCGATGGTAGCCATTTTTTACAAAATTAGGTGCAATCAGATTTTTGCACGGAACTTCCATATGAAAGCGCTGAGTTGAAATTTTTTTTTTTGCGTGAATGCTTAGTACCATGGGATACCTCACATATAATACAGGTTTTTTTCTTGTGCAGAAATTATGCAAATTAGATGAATTTGATTTTTTCAGTGCTACTAACACATGTCAATACGGCTCGGGCTACAGGCTGTATTTATCAACCGATCTTCACAAAACTTCTTGGGTACCTCTGTTATCACCTTGGGACGAGAACGAGTGTTTCTGAGTGCGGACCAAAATTCAAGATGGCTGCCAGTGGCCATTTTGTACCGAAATTAGGTCTAATCAGTTTTTTATACACAACTTCTATATGGCTCAGGCTAGAGGCCGCATTTATGAACCGACCTTTATGAAACTTCTTGGGTGCCTTTGTTATCACTGTGGGATGAGAACGAGTGTTTTTGGTTGTGGTCCAAAATTCAAGATGGCCACCAGCAGCCATTTTGTACCAAAATTAGTGCAATCAGTCTTTTGTACAGAACTTCTGTATGAAAGTTCTGATTTGAATAAATTTCTGTATGAAGGTTTAGTATCATGGAATACATCACATATACAGGTTTTTTTCTCGAGCAGAAATTATGCAAATTAGGTGAAATTTGATTTATTCAGTGCTACTTATACACAGTAAGTGCATGTGTCAATACGGCTTGGGCTAGCGGCTGTATTTATGAACCGCTCTTCACAAAACTTCTTGGGTACATTTATTATCACCATGGGATGGGAACAAGTGTTTCTGGGTGCAGTCCAGAATTCAAGATGCCTGCCAATGGCCATTTTGTACCAAAATTAGGTCCAATCAGTTTTTGTACACAACTTCTATATGGCTCAGGCTAAAGGCCGTATTTATGAACCGATCTTTACAAAACTTCTTGGGTACCTTTGTTATCACTGTGGGACGAGAACAAGTGTTTTTGGGTGCGGTCCAAAATTCAAGATGGCCACCAGCAGCCTTTTTGTACCAAAATTAGTGCAATCAGTTTTTTGTACAGAACTTCTGTATGAAAGTTCTGATTTGAATAAGGAATGTTTAGTAACATGGAATACATCACATGTTATGATGTAATACAGGTTTTTTTCTCATGCAGAAATTATGCAAATTAGATGAACTTTGATTTTTTCAGTGCTACTTATACACAGTAAGTGCACATGTCAATACGGCGTTGGTTCAACTTACCGGTTCGTGTTTCACACGTGTACCTGAAAAATAATCCTGGAAAATCTGTGGTGGGCTTATTTTGGGGTGTCTTCCAATTAAATACGTTTTTCTGAAAGTTGGGGGGTGGGCTTATCCACGGAAGTGGGCTAACTGACAGGTCTGTACGGTACTGCGCGGGCTAGAGTCTGTATAAATGAACTGATCTTCACAAAACTTCTTGGGGTACCTTTCTTATCACTTTGTGAAAGGAACGAGTGTTTTTGGGTGCCTTTGTTATCACTGTGCTATGAGAATAAATATTTTTGGGTTCAGTCAGACCCACTCTGGGACTCAAAGATTTCTTTTCTAGTTTTGCATCTAACTGTCACCCCACTTTTACAATACTTTACCTATATATTTGTTACAGGCTACGGTCAGCATTTATGTACAGACCGTTACAATACTTTATATGTACCTTTGTTATCAGGTCATTACCTAGATGTTTGTCATTGCTATGTCACACACTATACATGTACATGTTTTAAACAAGTTGAGCTACAGTGTCATTGACACTTTCATTTATACTTAACAATGGCCCAGATGGGGATGGCACTCATACCTCCCCGCTGAGTTATAACATTGGTAGGCACAACTAGGAAGAATGATGCTTGGCACCAATTCCGGTCTCTTCCTGAGTGCTGCGCATGCGCAGTACTAAAAGTATAGAAGGCCAGATAGGACTTTTAATTTTCGGTAAATATTGTATGCAAATTTTGGGATTAGGAGTTCAAAATTTGTGTTTGGCCCTTGATAATATTGTGTTTGCACCAGCTTAGTCTGGGCCATTGTTAAGTATAAAAAATATACAAATTACTTTAACCCTTTACCCAACGAATCGGCCCCATCTGCCCACGTAATATGTAAATTCAGCAGTTGAAAAAATATTATTTTTTCAAAAAATTTCAACAAAACCATATCATGTGACCCCTCGTTAGAACGAGCTCATTGAGCTCGTTCCAATGAGGGGTCACATGATATGGTTTTGTTGAATTTTTTTGAAAAAATGATATTTAAAATAATAAATTTTGATATCGTCTCCGTTGGGTAAAGGGTTAAACTTATCATTTTCAATCAGGGATTGACCTCTGGCATGAAAGACATGCACACTCAATTACCCTAATGCCACTGTTTAGTTTCATGACCCACATTGCTTTTTAGCCACATGTAGTTCCATGTAAAACAATTTATCTTTCAGGCAGAGACACTGGTGAAAAATGTCTTCCCACGAAAAATCATAGAAATTGAAGACTTGTACAGAGTAAGTTTTGACATGAACTGTAATCAACAATCATGATGAGCCGGTAATATCACCTTAATTTTGGACATGGTTAATTAATTTTCAGTGTAGCATTATTTGCCTCATTTTGTTTTTTGCTTGAAAAAATAACGCATATTCTATATTAGTACTAAAATGGTTAACCGGATGACCGGTTTAAAACCAGTTACCTACCCAACCGATTAGAAAAAATGTCAACCAGTTATCCGAAATATCGGTAGTGATCATCATTCCACGGTTAAAATGCAGTAAATCTGCTGCTTCACCTTCGTGATAGATTAAACCATGAAGCCGTGTTGTACATATTGAGAAATAATTGACTTTGGCGTTGAAGACTTCGTTACTGATTGGCAATTTCCATAATCACTGAGCAATCGCAGAAACTATTCCATAGTATGTATACAAACGAACGTTGTCGAGTACTCGACAACGTTCGTTTGTATACATACTACAGAATATTTTCTGCGAATACGCCTTTCCAATTCCGATAGTTTTGAGCCCATATTTGGTGAAATAATGACCACGGATAGCAGGATCTTATCCGGTTATAGCTCTAGGTTAGCCGGTTGTGGAAATGAGTCAGCCGTTTCAGCCCTATTCTTTAGTACTGGCTCCGCAAATGCTTCACCTCCTTTATAGGGCCAGTAGATTACACCATTTCATATTTCTTTATCATCTATTGAAATGCCAGATTAGAAATGCCATGATTATTATTTTCAATAATCAATAATCATTTGCTAACAATCAACGATTATCAATTAATTGAACCTATTATTGTTGGTCTAAACTTTTGTTTAACCCATTACCCAACCTAACGGTCAAAACCGGCCAGCGCTATTCTCAAACATCGCCAATTAATTTTCATTATGTTTTCATTTTTTGTCTCAAAAACATAGGTTATGACCCCTCGTTGGAACGAGCTCGACTAGGGGTCAGAACCTATGTTTTTATTACCTGCGTCGCCAGGCGGCAGAGCAGGTCTAGTAACCGCTCGACTCTGTCCGTCAGTCCGTCATTCCGTCAGTCCATCCAAAACACTTTCTTCCGTCAAAGTTTTCTTGGCTTCTATGAAAGGGAATGATTTTATATTTGGTCTGCTGCTTCATAATGATGAGTTGTATCGTGTAAGCAATTTTCAGATCTGCTGTACAGCCATTTCCCGTTTGCCGATACTTTGAAATTTTTCTGTACCCACTGAACATTGAAATTTTCTGTCAAGGTTTTCTCGGCTTCTATACTAGGGATTGATTTTATATTTGGTCTGCTGCTTCATAATGATGAGTTGTATCGTGTAAGCAATTTTCAGATCTGCCGTGCAGCCACTTCCTGTTTGCCGATACTTTGAAATTTTTTCCGTACCCACTGAACATTGAAATTTTCCGTCAAGGTTTTCTCGGCTTCTATGCAAGGGATTGATTTTATATTTCATCTGGAGCCTGATAATGATCAGTTGTATCATGTAAGCAATTTTCAGATCTGCCCTGCAGCCACTTACTGTTTGCCGATACTTTGAAATTTTACTGTACCCACTGAACATTGAAATTTTTCCGTCAAGGTTTTCTCGGCTTCTATGCAAGGGATTGATTTTGTATTTCATCTGGAGCCTGATAATGATCAGTTGTATCATGTATGCAATTTTCAGATCTGCCGTGCAGCCACTTCCTGTTTGCCGATTCAATTGCAGGCAGTGACGCAGGTCCAGACCCGGTATTGGTCTTGGCTTGTTGAGACAAAAAATGAAAAAAATTAGTTATTCAAGATTTTTTTTTTTGCAAGTGTCGTCTGCTTTCCATGTTAGGTAAAGGGTTATAACTGCTCAGTATAGACCCCTAGTTTGGTACAATTGTATCAAATCTTTGAAGTTTCAGAGGAAATGAAGATTGCGGTTCTTTTGCGGTTATTAGTGTCTGAACAATTCAATAATTTATTTTCTTATTTTTTTCAAATGACCAGCGAAGACTTACTTATTTAGAATCTATAGATCAGTAAAATGATTTTTATTGAATTGAGTTTTATTGTTTCTGTAACATCCAAAATAAACGATGAAGTGAAAGAACAGCAAGACAGTTGGGCATTGTCCGTTTTCAAGTATAATGTCAAAATTATCCATATCACACCTTTATGACTAGGCCTTTAAATTACCCCAATTTCACACCATTTATGGGTGTACCCAAAATGGAGAATGTGTGAAGACATCAAGAAAAATGTATAAATTCTCTTTGCCTCTTCTGCATTTCAGAATAATTTCCATCATATGACCTTAGAAACGCAAGGTAAGGCATGTCAATACAACATAACAGGATAAGGCTGTTATGTATGGCTGAAATGTGTCCAAATTAGGGCAAAATGGTGTGCCCAAAATAAATGAATTTAAAGGCCTATCATGACCTTCCGTTATGAATATTAATTATCGAAACAAACTCTTCCACATCTCTACCCAAGCGTGCTTACAGTTAAAACTAGAAGTCCTGTCATGAAATGTGCAGAAAATAGCATGTCAATCTGTGTGTTAATCTACGCGTTATTACCATAGTAAGACTATCAAATTCTGTACATATGGCCTTTGCATGAGCAATGTTTCAGCCAATGGACCTCCGGGTAACCCGGAGGTCCATTGGCAGAAACATTGCCTGTGTTTGCTATCAGTAACCAGGTGAACCTGCTGTGCTTTGGATGCCATTCAATATGGCAATTGTGCGCAATTCCTACTCGCAATTAAGTCCAAATAAGCACACAGTTCGTGATAGGACTTCTAGTTTTAACTGTATGGATATTAATAAGTGTACAGTTTGTTGATTCCAACTTCCAAGTGTGTTGACGCTGTGTAATAAGACGTACTGCCTGTCGAAGGTGCGCTTGTCTTCAACCAATCTAACCCTGCCTGTGCCGCGGTTCAGAGTTCAGAGTTACGATGTTGGAGAGCTGACAGCTGCTCGTCGTTGCTCGGTGGTTCTCTCCGGGTACTCCGGCTTCCTCCACCCGTAAAACTGTCCCCGATATGATATGACCCTGACTGTTAATGTGTCGTTAAACCCTAATAATTAACAACCATTGCCTATTGGTAAGAAGCATAACTCTATCAGGGCTGGGTGCCACTATTAGAGCTGCTATTAACATTGCTGGGAGTTCTTAACCCTTTGCCCAACGCATACAATATCAAAATTTATTATTTTAAATATAATTTTTTTGAATTTTTCAAAAAATTTCAACAAAACCATATCATGTGACTCCTCATTGGAATGAGCTCAATGTGCTCGTTTCAATGGGGGGGTCACATGAGATTGTTTTGTTGAAATATATTGAAAAATTTAATTTTTTCAACTGCTCAATTTGCATATTACGTGGGCGGATGCGGGCGGTTCGTTAGGTAAAGGGTTAAAATCAGACTTCCGATTTTGTGGTACACAACTGTGCCTGCACACCATAGTGCACATGCATTTGAAAAACAGTGGACAACAAAATAAGTTTCAATGATTCCTCTTTACTTCCACCTATGCTGTCTGTTCTTTGCCAAATGTTATCTGGAATTCTTCTCTTCATGCCACCCCAAAGACTAAAATGAGTAACACAGGTAAATGTTTTAGTATCAGTTATGTGTGTCCATTCTTTCGGTAGCTTTTGATACAACCTGCTGCCAGTACACTCTGTTTCTCCTATTAACAATATTGTTATCTTGTGGAGGCTGTGTTTATTCTGGTAAATAGTGTTAATACAGTTTAGTGTACGAATATGATAGACTTACAGGCCTTTAAATTCATTTATTTTGGGCACACCATTTCGCCCTAATTTGGGCACATTACAACCATAAATAACCGCCTCATCCTGTTATGTTGTATTGACAAGCCTTTCCTTGTGTTTCTATGGTCATATGATGGATATTATTCTGAAATGCAGACAAGGCAGAAATGATTTATATATTTTTCTTGATGTCTTCAGACCTTTTCTAATTTGGACACACCCGTAAAGGGTGTGAAATTGTGGTAATCTGAAGGTCTGATTTAGCGGTACCTACCCAGAAATAGACTGAACACATATATTCCGTCTCTCAATTTAATAATACTTTTTAGGGATCAACCTACAGTTAAAACTAGAAGTCCTGTCATAAAATGCGCACAAATAACACGTCGATCTGCACGTCAGTCTACGCGTTGGGACCATAGTAAGGCTATCAAATTCTCTACATATGGCCTGGAAAAAGCACAGAACGCTGTCGCCAGTTGTATTCACAATTTGCTCAGAAATTTTTAGTAAATCCCCCCCACCCCCGATGCCGGGTGAGAGTTCTGCGGGGGACACGGTAGTTTGATGACCACAAATTGACGATATGCGAAACATAAACTTGAAGCGTATCTCGGGACTTTTGCGTTTGAAAATTTTTCGATTTTATCAATTGTAATAAAATATATATTATATTACCAATACCAAAAAAAACAGTGTTCTTTTAGTATTAATAATATATATATTATTATTAAAATTGAAAGAATCGAATATTACGTCGAGTGCATGTGCCACAAATCATAACAATCAATGTTACCGAAAATAGAATGTTACCGAAAATAGACCCGGAAAATGCTACCACAACCTCCCCCCCCCCACCCCACCCCCCACACAGTATTTTTCCATCAGAAATTTGTCATTTCCCCAGTGACATTTCACCCCGTGAGTTGGGATAGAACAGCAGGACATTATTCGGTTAACGTGCTATAGCGATTGACCCCTGTACTTTCCGGTGGTACCTACGGCACTGACAGTGAAAAATGAAGTCCACTGTTCTTTCAACAACTTGTTTCGGGTATGAGGTGGGAATATAATAAAAAAACAAAAAAAAAACAACAACAACAAAATCCTCATGTAACGAACAGTGATTTTATTAACCCTTTACCCAACGTAACGGCCAAAACCGGCCAGCGCTATTCTCAAAAATCGCATATTAATTTTCAAAATATTTTCATTTTTTGTCTCAAAAACATAGCTCGTTCCAACGAGGGGTCATAACCTATGTTTTTGAGACAAAAAATGAAAAAAATTAGTTATTCAAGAATTTTTTTTGCAAGTGTCGTCTGCTTTTCATGTTAGGTAAAGGGTTAACAGAAACGCCAATAATTTGTGGATATTTCCCAAGCGTTAAAAACAAATGGCATCGTACAATGTTCACATGTGTACATGTACAAGTCGAGCGCCCCACACAATTCAGTGCCACAACTCGCGTCCACTGGACAACCGAATATCTAATTCAGTGGTGACAAAATTCCACCAGTCTTCTTTTCTTTCACAATATATGTGGGTGCACGTTTTGCAATATATACATCACATCCAGCGGATTTTATGACTCGGACGTTTCGGCCCACCTTTTTAAGCAAAGTGAACATTACAGCCATTAAATATTAAACTGGACCGGACTGAAATGTCTGCTTTGTTAAAAAAAGGCGGCCTGAAACATTCGACCAGAATGCTTTGAGTAAAAAACACACTCACCCCGCCTCCATTCGGATGAAAGCCCACATAAGGGATGGCTATACAAATCACAATTGATTAATTTCATAGCACAATCTACATATAAAAATAGCACAATGGACAAGAATAAAGTAGCAAACCAACTAAATAGTACATACATGTAAGAAAGCCTGACAAATCTAAAAATAATTTATGTCAGTGACGTAGCTACACCAGCCCCCCCCCCCCCCCCAATAATTTTTCTGTGCCCCCAACATTGGCTCAATGTAACTTTCACATGACGCAGAGCGGCAAAATGCCTCAGATTCAATCTTAGAACACAAATGGAATATCCACTCAAGGATGGGGCAGGTGCTAATCCTCTGGCCTGGTCGTTACACCTCCTTCCATGCCCATATGGTGTGTCCTCAACGGGGTCCTATAAACTTTTTATATACATGCATATCATTGCCCCCCCCCCCCCAGCCTACAAACACACAGGATAGCGGACTCCCTGAAATCCTAGCTCCGCATCCATTTTATGTCATATACATGTATAAAATATACTTTTCCTGTCATTAGAGAGATAAAAAATTATTTATACCATGCTCGCCAATGTTACTACCTGTGAAAAGCCAGTATGTTAAATTTTAGCTTTTAACCCCACTACCGGTTTAAAAAAATTTACAGCTATAGTCGGAAGGTCATCCAACTTGACCTTTGGCATGACGCAATTTGCCAACTTCGATACATTCACACTTCGCGATATGTTTCATTCAAACATACGACATTTTTCGGTACTATCTACTACATGTAAATGACTCATTAAGTTTAAAATACCTACAATTGAATATTTAAAATAAATTTTAAGAATTGTTAATAATAATTTGATTGAAAAAGCCAGGAAAATTCAATCAACTTTGACGATGTGTCTAGCTGTCAATCAAGCATTCACGTACAGCCGGAAGTACTGCCCACCGGCGCAGATGTAAACAAAACAAACAAGTGTCGTGTTTTCTCCATTTTAAGTGACAAAGTCGATTATTAATTAAGAGCATGGTATAAATAAAATAAATAAGTACTAGGGCCGGTAATCAGATTTAAACCACTAGTAGAATAAGGGTTTTAACCACTCGGCAAGCCGAGTGGTTAAAACCCTTATTCTACTAGTGGTTTAAATCTGATTACCGGCCCTAGTACTTATTTATTCTATATATTAACAGTGACTTAACCCATTGAACTCTAGTGGCATCTTCCATGCCAGTTCAATGGCAGCAATTAGAAGTACATATTCATTATTTGGGGCAGGGCAATCAATATTATCAACGTGCAGCCCCGATTGGGCAGAGCAATCAATAATTTCAACGTGCAGCCTCGGGGCCGTTGAAGATATTGATTGGTCTACCCCACACGTTTACTGAACATCCATCCTATTTAATGACGTTATGGCATATCATGTTTCTGAACGGAGAAAACGGTCGCTAGTGTTCAGTTACATTGTATTAGACATACTTTGCTGTTTAGTTTTTGGGACGTATATAACGGAATTTTAGTCGGAAGAAATGAATGATGAAATTTGCAATAATTACATCGACCACTTGTACAAAGAAATTCCAGTTGTTAAGGGGCTCAATGGAAAAGCTTCAGACGATCTACCCAAATTTCTTTTCAGATCGGAATCATCGAGAGGAAAGAGTATTGACTATTTCCACACTCTGCTCAGTACACCAGAGAAAAGAGATATTTTTATAAAGAAATCAAAGTTTCATAAAAGAAATTAAAATGTAAAGATGTTTCAAAGTGTTTCGATTTGAATAATTTTGTCAACTGTAAAAAATGTCCGTTAAAATTTTGGTGGAAGTACTTATAACCCCCAATTGTAACTGAGGCCTGTTATACACGTCTCCCTAATTTATAGTGCTTTAACCTGTAAATCAGTCCATTCAATTTATGCGACGGGGAGTACTTTCAAAGAAATGTATTTCGAACTCACAATAGTGGCGTAGCACCACCCCCCCCCCCCCCCCCCCCATTTTAGCGCACCCCATTCTGTATGCTCCCTAGATATATATACTTGCCCCCTCCCCCACTTTCAAAGAAATGTATTTCAAACTCTCAACAGTGGCATAGCCCCCCACCTTTTGAATTAACGTCAGTGTTTATCGTGTTCAGACATGCCGTCTTAATCTGTGATGAAGAGAAGGCACGGTTTCAATGGGGGAAAATTTCGATTTCATCCGTACAGTCCGTGATGTGGAGTCATGACTTTTCTGGAACGTTCTTCTAAAGTTCTATGCGGTTTGTTGTTTTCTGTCGGTATCTTGTATTTCTTTATTGAAGCGACATGTAGCAGTAAAGTGCCGATTATTAATTAATGCGGGCTCTTTTTAGATTGAACTTGGGATGTTTTTTTTGTGCGTCGGAGAATCAATTCGACCATGTGGTTTCATGCTGAAACATTTAAAACTGCCATGTTTTCTCAACGGGCCGGGCGCCATATTTTCCGATTAGTTTGGGGACACCATGATTTATCGTTCAAGAAAAATGAATGCAGTCTGTCGTCTTGTTCCTGGTCTTCTGCAGTTTATTTTTCATGACATCTGTTCTCATAAATATTAAAAATTTATCTTTTTATGAATTAAAACTTTCGTACAGGAATGTGGCCGTGCATTTTCATTAACATTCTTCATGATGTAAAAAATATGACGCAAACTAAAATGATTATACAACAATAACAAAAAAAACCACTAGGGCTGAAACGGTTGGCTCATTTTCACAACCGACTAACCGAGAGTTATAACCGGTTAACATCTGGTTATCCGATATTTCACTGTATCTGAGATCAAAACTGTAGGAATTGGAAAGCAGTATTCTCAGAAACTATTCCGTAGTGTGTACACAAACGAATGTTGTCGAGTACTCGACTTCGTTCATTTGTATACATAGTACGGAATAGTTTCTGCGGTTACTCATTACTCACGGAAATTGCCGATCATTAACGAAGTCTTGAAGCCAAAGTCTAATATTTCTCAATATATACAGCGCTGCTTTGAAGTGTAATCTATTCCAACGGAGAAGCGGCAGATTTAGTACGTTTTAACCATGGAATGACGACCAGTATCAATATTTCGGATAACCGGTTGACGTTTTTTTAACTCGGTTAGGTAGGTAACCGGTTTCAAACCAGTTATCCGGTTAACCATTTCAGTACTAAAAAACATGATCAGTTTGATACGTTTATTTCTTTCAACTAAAACTTAATCGGGCTGGTTTCGTCAACATTGTTGTGTACATGTAGATGTAACCCCGGTTGAGCACCTCCACTACTAAATTACACCAGCTGCAGTTCGACCGAAACAATAAACAGTCGA
The DNA here is from genome assembly GCA_031216915.1 of Pictodentalium vernedei. Taxonomy (NCBI): domain Eukaryota; kingdom Metazoa; phylum Mollusca; class Scaphopoda; order Dentaliida; family Dentaliidae; genus Pictodentalium; species Pictodentalium vernedei. The sequence goes on along the minus strand of CM062288.1, from coordinate 321,297,494 downwards.
CTTAATCCTCTGTTCAGTAAATCCCAGTGGCCAATTATCGCCACCGTGTTTAACCGGGTCAAATTTGCATTTTCCACCTATCGCGGGGCTGGGTGTTGGAGACGTAATCCACTTGTCACGTACTGTAAGTGGCCGGTGTGAACATGACTCCTAAAATTCTTATTTGGTTCATGCATCTTAAATATAAGCTTCAAAGTTTGCTGGTAACCATAAGACCTCCATTCCTTCCAAATGTCACTTAGGAAGCCAAGACGTGACTGGGAATTATTGTGAAAATGAAGTGTCATTCGAGAAACAACTTTAATTATGCCAAAAATAAAAAGAGAATGTGATTAAATGCAAATGTAATATAACTGCAGGCAACCCGTAGCCCATATTTGGGCTTTATGTTAATGTTAAGATGCTGCAACTGAAAGGCTTCATGTTCTGTAAATGTACTTCATATTTTCTTTGAAGTGAAATTCTATCATCTGTGTGGATTTGTCTTATTACCAAGCCAGAAAATAAGCAGACTGTCATCTGCGAAATGAGGTCCCCAGAGGGTGAATTTAGTGATGCTATCCTGCACAGCAGGGTAGCATCACTAAATTTACCCTCTGTGAACCTCAGTCTGAATAAGGGTCTCAAAACTAAACAGAATGAGGTACCCAGAGGATAAATTGGCCCACTGTATGGGATACCATGATCAAATTCACCCTCTGGGGACCTCATTCTGCAAATGTCAGACTGCTTATTTTCAGGCCTGCCGATGATCACTTTTTATTTATTAAAATTCACAGGTTTCTTATTTCACCAAGTTCATAATATAAGTGCAAATTTTCAGGCCTGCTTATCACAGTTTATGGGAGAGTGTCTTTCTAGGCACGCTCCAATAAATTTTAACAAGGCAAACACATGAACAAATTTAACCAGTTAACCCTTTACCCTTCCCCGTGGGAACCCCGGGAAGTAAGCAGCACTTGTTTACTGTGGTAAACCAGTTCCGCTTTACTAGTAAAATAGGACCCAGTCACCAATGCTTGGGGTGAAAGTCCTCTAAAATGGGCAACATGTAGATCAATGATTGACTAAACTTGACTTCATCTCCATGTTGTGTCACGATTAGCCATGGTGCATAAATATGTGACGTTACCCACCAACAAACAAACAAACAAACAAACAACCCTTTACCCAACGCAGACGATATCAGAATTTATTATTTTAAATATCATTTTTTAAAAATTTTCAAAAAATTTCAACAAAAGCATATCATGTGGCCCCCTCACTGGAACGAGCTCAATGAGCTCGTTCCAATGAGGGGTCACATGATATGGTTTTGTTGAAATATTTTGAAAAATTAAATTTTTTCAACTGCTCAATTTGCATATTACGTGGGTGGATGCGGGCGATTCGTTAGGTAAAGGGTTAAGAAGTAAGTAGGCTCCAAGTCTGGCTCTTATTTTTAAATGCTCAGGTTAGTCGCTGCCTTTGATTTAATGTGTCTATTGTGAACTTGTATCCGTGCATGGTCTACAGGTAGATGGGTATGGATGTATCAGAATGTAATGTTCATTTTTCAACTTTTTACCTCCCTTGATGTATTTCTCCATTGTTTATTGGAATGCAGCCAACATTGGAGTGACACATCAAGCAGGGTTTGCACAGAAGTGAATTTAGGTCGTTTGCATGAAAGTCCTTCAATTCATTCCAAACCTTGAAAAGTATTTGAAAATCAATGGTTTACCTTGAATACTCCTTGAATTTGGCTAACCTGGGTTGGACCCACACCCAGGAAATGTGAAACTTCTGTGAATAAGTTAAACCTGTTGTCTCTGTACGTTAAAAGTCTAAATCAGAACATAAGGCCTAAAATAGTTAAAAATCTGTTTCTCAGGCCCTCCATCATGGTGCTTTTGGCTGCTGCATGCCCTTATTTATAACCAACAGAAACTCAAAAAATTAAATAGGTTATGTCTGATATTTTACCGAAGTTAATAAAACTGATAAATTTGTCCCTTGAGTGCAACAAGGCTTTACAATACTAAAGCATTGCAAAGCCTTCTTACACTCAAGGAATGAAATACACCACCACCCATGCTATTCTATAGTTTATGAGACATGAAATGAACCAAAAAAAAGTACTTTTGAAATAGTTAAAAAATAAGATAAAAAAAACGTCTGCCCATGCGCAATTCCCCGCCGCCCTCCTACCTCCCCAAAAAGGCCTGAGAAACCAGGGCTTCCACTAGGGGAAAATTTGTGGGTCCGGTAGTTGAAAGAAAGTGAAACTCAGACGCCAAAGGCCTAAGACACGTGCGTATAGAGGGGGATCGGGAGGGGGGGGGGGGGTTTGCTCCCCTGGAAAATTTTGATTTTTAGGTGCCCTCTGGTGGCCTCTGGAGGCATTCTGGTTGCTAAAATGCTGAATAATTGAAGTGGAAAATATGTATTTTTACCTCCTACAATTCTCTAAGTTCCCACGGGACACACAATACTACATCTGGTCAAACCCAAAACAACACAAAATCCACGAATTCTGACAGTGACTGCGATGCTTGACCTCAATTTTTAGCTCACCTGACTGAAAGTCAGGGTGAGCTTTTCTTATCACTCTTCGTCCGTAGTCTGTCGTCCTGCGTGAAGGTGGTGTTTGAGCCTCTTTCTCCTAAACCACTGGCCACATTTTAATTAAATTTCATGTAAGTAGTGGTTATGTAGGGGCATTTTGATTTTTAGCCAAAATAGGTTTCGGCTCCTATTGAGCAGAGGTGTGGGGAAAAAATGGCCAATTTTTTTGAAAATCTTCTTCTAATGAACCACCAGTAGCAGAGACTTGATATGTGGTATACAGAGTCCTTTTGAGGTTTAGAATCAAGTTTGTTCAAGAGAAGTTTGTCGGGCATTATTTTCCTTCGTTATGGGAGGGGCAAAAATTTTGGCCACGCCTAAAATTTCTTTTTTCAGAACCGTGAGGTCGATTTGAACCAAATTTGATATGAGATCATAATGGGTCATAAGTAGTTGATTGATGCAAAAAAAAATTTTCTCATTGCCCCGTGGGAACCTCGGGAGCTAAAAATAGGAAAAACCTTAAAACTGCCATATCTCCAAAACTACACGGCACAGAGAATTCTTATTTTGTATAAAGCTTACTTTTATCCAGTAGAATAGAATGGTTAAAAAAAATCCCTATTGGTTTGATCACAAGGAACTTTTTTCAGGACTTTGAAAAAGTGCTGAGTCAGCACTTTTTAACACTGAAGGCAATGGGAAAAAGATTAAAAAATCTTCTTCTCCAGATCCAGCAGGCAGAATCTTTTGATATTTGGTATGCAACATTGTAGGGTGGATCTGATTCAAGTTTGTTCAAATCTGCCCCCTGGGTTCATATTTGGGCTCAGTATAGGAGCCTGATTTCGAACTTAGTGCATTTCGGGCAAATTTCTTAAAAAATCTTCTTCTCCAGATCCAGCAGGCAGAATCTTTTGATATTTGGTATGCAACATTGTGGGGTGGTTCTGATTGAAGTTTGTTCAAATCGGCTCCCTGGATTCATATTTGGGGTCACTATAGAAGCCCGAATTCGAACTTAGTGTATTTCAGGCAAATTTCTTTAAAAATCCTCTTCTCCAGATCCAGCAGGGAGAATCTTTTGATATTTGGTATGCAACATTGTGGGGTGGATCTGATTCAAGTTTGTTCAAATCGGCCCCCTCGATTCATATTTGGGCTCACTATAGAAGCCGGAATTCGAACTTCGTGCATTTCAGGCAAATTTAAAAAAAAATCATCTTCTCCAGATTTAGCAGGCAGAATCTTTTGATATGTGGTATGCAACATTGTGGGGTGGATCTGATTCAAGTTTGTTCAAATCGGCTCCCTAGATTCATATTTGGGCTCACTATAGAAGCCCGAATTCGAACTTAGTGCATTTCAGGCAAATTTCTTTGAAAATCTTCTCAAGATCCAGCAGGCAGAATCTTTTGATATTGGGTATGCACCATGCTTAGGGGGGTGAGATTCAAGTTTGTTCAAGCCAAGTCCCTGGGTTCATATTTGTGCTCACTGTGGTAGCCCGAAGTATAACTTAGTTCAAAATGAGGAATTTTCTTTAAAAATCCTCTTCAGATCCAGCAGTTGGAATGTTTTGATATTTGATATGCAGCATCCTTAGGGGGGTGAGATTCAAGTTTGTTCAAGCCATATCCCTAGGTCCATATTTGGTCTCACTGTGGGAGCTTGAATTGTATCTTAGTTCAAAATGAGGAATTTTCTTTAAAAATCTTCTTCTTCAGATCCAGCAGTCGGAATGTTTTGATATTTGGTGTGCAGTATCCTTAGGGGGGCGAGATTCAAGTTTGTTAAAGCTAAGTCCCTGGGTTCATATATGGGCTCCCTGTGGGAGCCCGAATTATAACTTAGTTCAATATGAGGAATATTCTTTTAAAATCTTCTTTTTTTTTTTAGATCCACTGGTCAGAATCTTTGGATATTTGGTATAAGCTTTTTTTAGGAGGAGCAGATGCAACTTGTTGAAATCAATTCTCTGGGTTGATATTTAGGCTACCATGTCAGGTGAGCGCCCTCAGGCCCCTTGGGGCCTCTTGTTTTTATACAACCTGATATACGAAAAGAACCATGATGTGGACGTGTGACGTCATGCACGTGCAATTACATCATTTATCGCTCAAAATAAAAACCAGTGATTTCGGACCAAACACGACAATTTGAGTCCTAAATTTTATAGGTGACGTTTAGGATTTGAACTTTGTTTCCCCCTCTCACCTCGGGGTTATAAAGTATCAGGTTGTCGCCAGTAATAGTAGGCGTAGTATACAACATAATTATGCCTATATTACGTGGAAACAAAGGATCCTGAGTGTCGTTACGATAAGCATTGTACTCAACATTTTAACCACCAGCTTTTCTGACTGATCATAGTAGGAGAATGGGTCCGGTCGATGGACCCGCAGCCGGTCTAGCGGAAACCCTGGAGAAACAGAAGATCCACACTGTGGGGCCCAACTGAGAAATTGGTATTTTGGTGAAAAGTGGCAACCAGTGTTTGCAGTTTCCCAATGCAAACTACCAATGATGTCATGCATATTTCCCGAAGGTCTGTTTTACATCATTGATTTGTATTGTTTTTCTAACGTGTGCATTGTGTACTAAGGCGTACTGCCTGTCGATGGTACGCATGTCTTCAACCAATCTAACCTTGCCTGTGCCGCAGTGCGGAGTTACGATGTTGGGGAGCTGGCAGCTTTTCGTCGTTGCTCGGTGGTTCTCTCCGGGTACTCCGGCTTCCTCCACCCGTAAAACTGTCACGGTCATGATTAGCCATTGTGCATAAATATGTGACCTTAAACATCAATAAATAAATAAATAAATAATAACGTGTGCATTGTTATTTTGCATGTGAGTGTGATAGCCTCATAAAAGCGAATAAATGGAAAAAAATGTAGCAAGGATCTTGTGTTTCTAACCCGTCATGGCGTTGTGTCCTTGGGCAAGACACTTCATCTCCATTGCCCGCATGGGGGCACGATGACGCCGTTTACTAAGGCGTACTGCACGTCGATGGAATGCATGTCTTCAACCAATCTAACCCTGCCTGTGCTGCAGTGCGGAGTTACGATGTTGGGGAGCTGGCAGCTGCTCGTCGTTGCTCGGTGGTTCTCTCCGGGTACTCCGGCTTCCTCCACCCGTAAAACTGTCACTGTCATGATTAGCCATTGTGCATAAATATGTGACCTTAAACATCATTAAATATATAAATAACCTGTCATGGACAAAGATGTATGCGTCGTGCACTTCAGTTGAAGGAGTCTGGCATACAGCTTACTGCAATATTTGTAACAAAGATCTAAGTATTGCAAAGATGGGGGAATGTGTGCTAAAATCGTATGTAAAAAGTGACCACCATCGTAATTTTGATGCAACAGTTATGTGTAGCATGTACACATACCTTAGAATGGAAAAAACACCACAAATTAGTACTGAAATGGTTAATCAAATAACCGGTTTGAAAGCGGTTACCTACCTAACCGATTAAAACAAAACATTCACTGGTTATCCGAAATATCGATAATGATCGTCATTCCACTGTGAAGACGTGGTAAATCTGCCGCTTCTCCTTTGGAATAGATTACACCTCGAAGCAGCGCTGTATATATTGAGAAATAATCGACTTTAGCGTTCAAGACTTCGTTAATGATCGGCAATTTCCGTGAGTACTGAGTAACCGCAGAAACTCGACAACGTTCGTTTGTATACGCACTAAGGAATAGTTTCTGAGAATACTGCTTTCCAATTCCTATAGTTTTGATCCCAGATTCGGTGAAATAATGGCTACGGTTAACCGGATATTATCCGATTATAGCTCTCGGTTAGTCGGTTGTGAAAATGAGCATTTCAGCCCTACCACAAATAAACAATTACTCCAACAATCCTCGACAGCAGATACCACAAGTATTGAGAATTCTTCAATAATTTCAGTGTCTCCCACTGATTCGGTGTCTGCTATTTCTAGTAACGTTAACAAGATAATTACCGGTAACAAGTTGGTGACATCTTTTGGATCCAGTACACAATCATTTCATTTTGGGAACCATGGGAAATACATTATTCTTGTATAGGTAAGTGTTTAAGCCGATAGTAAATAGTCCTTGGAAATGGTGTTAGCAGTCCTTGAATAGTCCATGAATTTGTTTTTTTAACCATCTGTAGAGACAGGGTGTACACATCCTTGAAAAGTCCTTGAATTTCAATCTTACTCCTTGAATTTTGAAAATTCAGAAAATGTACTTGAAAAGTATTTGAAAATACATCTGACTCCTTGAAAGTCCTTGAATTTCGCCCTATATCATTTTTACCTGTGTAATAGTGGACAATTGAAACATCTCTTTTGCACTTGTTTTAGTTGAAAAACGATAAAAACGAACATAAATAATGCATAATCGATAAATGAGGAATTAAAGTTCAAGCATTATTTAACCCTTTACCCAACGCAGACGATTTCAAAATTGCTTATTTTAAATATCATCTTTTTAATTTTTAAAAAAAAAATTTCAACAAAACCATATCATGTGACCCCTCTTTGGAACGAGCTTGACGAGCTTGTTCCAAAGAGGGATCACATGATATGGTTTTGTTGAAATTTTTCAAAAAATAATATTTTTTCCGCAGCTGTATTTCTGTATTTGCATATTATGTGGGCGGATGCAGGCGATTTGTTGGGTAAAGGGATTAACTGGGTGTCATTCTGTAAGTACCATAATTTTGTTGCAGAGCATTTTAGAAGCACCGTTTTCCTGGAATTTAGAAGGATGAGGTAGAAGACATTTTTAACCCTTTACCAAGTGTACTGGCCACAACCGGCCACCACTATTCTCAAAAATGGCCGATTAATTTCAATTATTTTTCTCAAAAACATAGGTTTTGACACCTCGCTGGAATGAGCTGATCGAGCTCGTTCCAGTGAGGGGTCATAACCTATGTTTTTAAGACAAAAAATTAGTTATTCGAGAATGTTTTTGCAAGTGTCGTCTGCTTTTCATGTAAGGTAAAGGGTTAAAGTAGGTAAGGCTTCTAAAAATGGTTATGTTCCAAATGTACATTTTAAAAAAACATCCTTGCAAAATGTTGATATGTCATTGAAAAGTCCTTGACTGTAAGAACCCTGAGAGACCCTGTGAATGGAGGTAACTAAATTGAACAATCAACTTTTCATTTTGAAAACATGGCCCTTCATTGATTCAGTCCTTCTCACAAGGCGAGAGCAATTGCTCTCGCACCCGCCTGCTCTCGCAATTTCTATTTTACGAGAGCGAAAATCTGCTCCCATCAATTGCATGAATTTGGCAGGTCAGACATAGTCTTTCGTCAAGAATTCAGGGAGACGTGAGCAAATTGCTCTCGTAAATGGTTTTACGAGAGCAAATTATTGCTCTAGCTGCATATTACTCGTGAGAAGGTCTGTTGATTTGTAATTTTTGTTCTGTGTCAAAAGATTTTTGATATCACCCACAGGTAAATTTTCTTATAATTTTTTTTCAGTCATTACCACCAGAAGGAGTCAATGATATTCATACAGATTTGAACATTCCTGTTCCTAGTCCAGAAGTATTCTGCAATGATATCGACGGGGTAAGTGTTTTAATAAACTATCGTGATCACAGAAAGTGGTCTCTTTCTCGATATGATTGCGATGGGGTTGTAACACAAATCAAGGCGTGAAGATTCATAAATGGATATTGCAAAATCAAGACTGAATCCACGTGGGAGTAATGATGGCACTGTGTACTAAGGCCTACTGCACATCGATTGTGCACTTCATCGCCAGGCCTGGCATTCTGAAAAATGCAGGAGGGCAAAAAATCGCTCTCCTCAATCAGCTTAGGTGAGCAATTAGCTTTACACAGCATTGTAAGTATCCAGTAGAACGAACTCATTGAAACTGAAACCAACAGACTACATCAGTGATTTTATTAACTTTACTAAGGTAAAGCAAAATCTCTTAGACATCTAGATGTCTCACTCAACAACCGAACACACACTTCACAAGACCTGTGTGTGTACCCAGACCTGTTGTCCTAGAAAGTCATACGCCTACCACTACCACCTTCAACCCCCAAAGGGGGTTGAAGGTGGTAGTGGCAGGCGTATGACTTTCTTGGACAACAGGTCTGCTTGAATCTACAGTCACATCCTGGTGCAAGTGCTTCAAGTGACAGGATAGTAGTAATGGTAGTATATTATAGTGTCAATATTCCTTGAATAATTACCCCTCAAACTGTGATGTCAGTTGCTGAACTTGAAACTGACAGAAAAAAAAATATTGCTGTGACCCATTTTGCTTCAAATGATTGCAACTGTGTTTGGGTATGGTTGCAACCATTACCTTTTACCACTAAACCACTTTCAAAATGAAATTACGTGATGTTATGTGACTTCAAAGTTAAATTACATTTTTGCTTAACAACAAAAATTTAATGTGAGCATAATACATGTAATCTCAATCATCCCAGACCAAAATATTTAGGAGGGCAATTTTTCGCTCTCCTTAATTCTTTCAGGAGGGCAGTAAGGAGAGCTAAAAAATCGCTCTCCTGAAATTGCCAAGCCTGCATCGCCTGAGAACCATGAGGTTCTATCTTTCAGTGCAAGACAGAACCTTATGGTTCCCACACAACGACATGTTTTCAACCAATGCTAGCCCTGTTTGTATGGAGTTAGTACTTTGGGGAGTCAGGCAGTTGCTCGTCGTTATTCGGTGGTTCTCTCTGAGTACTCTGACTTCCTCCACCTGTAAAATAGAGCTGGGAGGTTTACTGCAACCACAGGTCGGGTCGGTAGTGAAAGACTACCGAAAATTGCAACCGCACTTCAATAAACACAACCGCAAATTCGGTTTTAAAATTTCAGCTAATTTTAAGATACGTCGCGTAATATCGAATTACCAGAATGACCACATAATTCACTTTATAATAATGCTGTATCTACGAATCTACTGGCCACCGTCAAATAATTACATTGTTAATGTAGTTATACGTTTTGGGTCCAAATACTCAATTCCCTTTGGTCAGCTGGATGAAAACGTCATGACCAAATGTAATTCATTTTCCAATGAATACATTTGGTCGAACTTTGACCCGCATTTACGATAGAGCGCAGTTGACAATATAATTCGGGCAGTGTTTGGGTGGGTTTTTAACTTTTAGCGCCTCTCGCAGTGATCGACTCTGCTGCTGTCTGCTGTTTCTTTGGTGACATTTCCCAACTGTGGCATAAAGCCTGTTACTAAAATACTCTTTTCCATTTCCGTTCAAGTTAATAATTTGTGATATCTCAAACAACTTACAAGAAATGTCAATCGACAGTGTGCAATTATTTCAGTGATTTTATTCTTGAATTGTCGTTTCATAGGTGATTATAGTTTACTGATATGTTAAATAAATTGTTTAGAACAGTCCAAGTTTCGTTGCGAAAGACGGCAATTTGACAAATTTGGGTCAGTGCCGAAAACCGGCGCTCAACTCAGAGTTGTGCACTTTGTATTTTGTGTGAGGGTGGTTTTTTCGCCTCGTTTTGTTCGTACATGTTTTATTTCGTCTTTCTGCTTTGTTATTTGGTAAAAAGTAGTTTAAACAGTTACGGAATGTAATTATAAGAATTGAATGCAATTTTTATAATCTTTATTGGAGTATGAAAGTGTGGGAATGGGTACAGATTGTATGAATCCCTTCGAGATTCATACATAATTTGTACCCATTCCCACACGTTCATATGCCAATCAGGCTTGGCAATTTCAGGAGAGCGATTTTTTAGCTCTCCTTACTGCCCCTCCTGAAAGAATTAAGGAGAGCGAAAAATTGCCCTCCTAAATATTTTGGTCTGGGATGATTGAGATTACATGTATATGCTCACATTAAATTTTTGTTGTAAAGCAAAAATGTAATTTAACTTTGAAGTCACATAACATCACATAATTTCATTTTGAAAGTGGTTTAGTGGTAAAAGGTAATGGCTGCAACCATACCCAAACACAGTTGCAATCATTTGAAGCAAAATGGGTCACAGCAATATTTTTTTTTTTCTGTCAGTTTCAAGTTCAACAACTGACATCACAGTTTGAGGGGTAATTATTCAAGGAATATTGACACTATAATATACTACAATTACTACTATCCTGTCACTTGAAGCACTTGCACCAGGATGTGACTGTAGATTCAAGCAGACCTGTTGTCCAAGAAAGTCATACGCCTACCACTACCACCTTCAACCCCCCTTGGGGAGTTGAAGGTGGTAGTGGTAGGGGTATGACTTTCTTGGACAACAGGTCTGGGTATACACACAGGTCTTGTCAAGTGTGTGTTCGGTTGTTGAGTGAGACATCTAGATGTCTAAGAGATTTCGCTTTACCTTAGTAAAGTTAATAAAATCACTGATGTAATAGTCTGTGGTTTCAGTTTCAATGAGTTTGTTCAACTGGATACTTAAAATGCTGTGTAAAGCTAATTGCACTCATGATCAATGTGTCAGGGATGTCTTTGATCTGTCAACATCACTGCAAAATATCCGGTTCAAAGCCCGGTGAGGAAATCAGAGGAATGGAAACTTTTGAAATGAGAACTTCTGTCCGTGCTACACTTCTAACATCTTCCTAACTCAACTAAATTTCAATATCACAAGCACGTACCACCCACCTCTCCCCTTATCAAATACATAAATGGCAAATCTGAACGACTAGTAGTCCAGGGGGCAGTGAAAACTGTAAAGTTGTGTATAAATGGCCAGGTACAGTACGTGACAAGCGGATTACGTCTCTAACACCCAACGCGGTGATAGCATTGCAGAAAATAACCGGGATAAACCGGGATTCCGGTGTTGGTCAAAGAGAAAAATCACTGGGGCACGCGGTGTTTTTCTGTGTAAAGGATTAGTTACATAATCAATTTTCACGTCTCTGGACTGACTCTACTTGCTACTGAATAAATTACTGGTTTCTGTCGTGTTCGTTGCTGGGTTATTAATCTCACCACCACGTTCCTCAAGAGAACATGTGCCGCAGACTTGCTATTTTATTTTTTAGTTGTGAGAAAGTTGTGAGAACGTTAGATCAATACCAGTTATAAATAAAAAAAGCACAGAACGCAGTCGCCAGTTGTATTCGCTATTTGCTCAGAAATGTTGAGTAAATCTACCCCCCCCCCCCCCCCCCCCCCCCGATGCCGGGCGAGCGTTCTGCTGGGGACAGTCAAGTTTGATGACGACCATAAATTGATGATATGCGCAACGTAAACTTGAAGCGTATCTCGGGAGTTTTAAAAATTTTCGATTTTTATCAATTGTAATAAAATATATATAAAATTTTAAATACCAAAAAAAACAGTGTTCTTTTAGTATTAATAATAATATATATATATATATTATTAAAATTGATAGAATCGAAAATTACGTCGAGCGCATTTTCCACAAATCATAACAATCAATGTTACCGAAAATAGCGATTGACTACTGTAAATTACTTGCCGGTGGTACCTACGACATTGACAGTGCTCTCACTCCATTGAAGTCCATTGTGCTTTCAACAACTTGTTTTGGGTATGAGGTGGGAATGGGTTCTTAAACCCGTAAAAAACAACAAAATCTTCATGTAACAAACAGTGATTTTATTAACAGAAACGGCAATAAATTGTTGACATTTCCCCAGCGTTAAAAACAAATGGCGTCGCACAATGTTCACACGTGTACTTGTACAAGTCGAGCGTCCCACACAATTCAGTGCCACAACTCGTCGTCACAGGACAACCGAATAATCTAATTCAGTGGTGACAAAATTTCACCAGTCTTCTTTTCTTTCACAATATATGTGGGCGCACGTTTTGCAATATAGACATCCAGTCCAGCGGATTTTACGATCCGGACGTTTCGCCCCACCTTTTTAAGCAAAGTGAATATTACAGCCATTAAATATTTATTAAAATGAACCGGGCTGAAATGTTCGCTTTGTTAAAAAAGGCGGCCTGAAACATTCGACCAGAATGCTTTGAGTAAAAAAGCACACTCACCCCCGCCTCTTTAACGGACGAAGCCCACATAAGGGATGGCTGTATAAATCACAATCGATTAATTTCATAGTACAATCTACGTATAAAAATAGCACAATGGTCAAGAATAAAGTAGCAAACCAACTAAATAGTACATACATGTAAGAAAGCCCGACAAATCTAAAAATAATTTATGTTAGTGACCGTAGCTACACCAGCCCCCAGCCCCCCCACCCCATTTTTTCTGCGCCCCCCCCCCCCCCCCCCCCCCCACCCCACACACACATTGGCTCACTGTAACTTTCACATGACAAAGAGCGCCCAAATGCCTCAGAGTCAATCTTAGAGCACAGATGGAATATCTACTCGAGGATGGGGACCATGGGGTGGGAGCTAATCCTCTAGCCTGATCGTTCCCCCTCCTTCCACGGCCATATGGTGCGTCCTCTACGGGGTTCTAGAAAGTTCCAAACATCACACAAAGGCCTTATTATATACATGCATATCTTTGCTCCCCCCCCCCCCAACACATAGATTTCCAAACATCACACAAAGGCCTTATTATATACATGCATATCTTTGCCCCCCCCCACCCCCCCCCAACACACAGGATAGAGCACTCCCTCAAATCCTAGCTACGCATCCGTTTTATATCATTTACGTGTATGAAATATATTTTTAATCCTGTCATCAGAGAGATAAGAAATTATATTAAAAGTTAACCCATTGAACAGCATCTTCCATGCCAGTTCAATGGCAGCAATTAGAAGGTACATATCCGTTATAGGGGGAAGGGCAATCAATATTTTCAACGTGCAGCCCCGATTGGGCAGACCAATCAATATTTTCAACGTGCAGCCTCGGGACTGCACGTTGAAAATATTGGCTGGTCTACCCCACACATTTACTGAACATCCATCCTATTTAACTGGTAGAGTGCTAGAAGCCACTATCAGGGCTTTGATATGAACAGCAGTTACCCCAGCCTAAAGGTGTCATATTCTGTGGACGTGTTTCTTTTCATCTTAGAAGTGAAATTCCTTAGTCTATATTGGTTTGCCTTGTTACAATTTATAGGAGAGTGCCTCTCCCATAAATTGTAACAAGGCAAAGACATTTGAAGAAATTTTAATGACCAAAAATAACTGTTTGCTGATCAGAGAAAACGATCGCTAGTGTTCAAAGGGTTAATCATTTACACTGTATATACATGTACATATTTTGCTGTTTAGTTTTTGGGGCGTCTCCTCAAACTCTCATTTATTTTCGGCACTACAATGTTTCTCCAGTTTTCGGACGGCTGCAGTTCTGGATGGAAATATAACACATATTTTTCCAAATAGTCTTTTCTGACACGGTCGACTTCAGTCTTGTTCAATTTTCCTCCTCCATAATATGAATAATTAAGCCTTAAATTCTGGCTGGTGAATAGTTCTGGAAAGAGGTGTTCAAAGACATTTTTAGCAAAATTTCCAGGATTATTTGAGTTGACAAGAATGGCTTTTACTTCGGTTTTGGTCATATAATATGGATGTGGAATGTCCTTAAACGGGTCCTCGTTGTTGTAAATATCACTGCTCGGCTGGATATTGTGCACCATATTCCTCTCTCCATTTGTGGCTGTTTCTGTGATGAAGTTAGTTATTCTCCTCACCTCGTTGACAAGCAGGCGCTGTGTCACTTCCATATCATTCATTTTTTTGTTGAGTTGGGAGAATTTTCTGTCTTGTTTTTTCTCCATTTCTGTGAACATCTCCATCAGCTTGTTCAGTTTACAAGAATCGCGTGTCGATTCAGGGCCTTGCGGAACACTTGCTCTGAAAGAATCATACGCGCCATCGTCCGTAAAATCAACATCCCCCCCCTAACTCAGTCCACGAATGCGCAGGGGAATACCTAAAATCACTTATTTGAATTGGAATTACAGACGTCGGATAATTTTGTTGAAAGTAATCTGGCTCAATACTCTGTTGTTCCTGTTCAATTTGCTGTTCATGTTCATATGGCCCTTCTTCCTGTGGCTGTGGCTGTTGGAGCTGCTCCTGTTGTTGTTGTTGTTGTTGTTGTTGTTGTTGTTGATGTTGTTGCTGCTGTTCATTTGGTTGAAATAGACGTTCTCGATGTTGCTGTTGTAGTTGTACATGTAGCTGCCCGTGTTCATATGGCCCCTCTTCCTGTGGCTGTGGATGTTGGAGCTGCCCCTGTTGTTGTTGCAGGAGCTGTTGCTTTACGGGTGACCGCCCTTCATTTTGTTGCTGTGGTTGCCCTTGATGTCCAAACTGTTCTTCCCTGGGCTGTACGTGTAGCTGCTCTGCAGGAGGTTGTTGGGTATCGCCGCTTACATGACCCACTGACTGTTGAGTCTCTGCATCTGCCAGTACCTCTGGATGGTCGTTTTCATCAAATACTTTGTTTTTGCCAGGTACTAAGCGTATTACTTCAGCAGCCTGCAAAAAATATATTTCTATGATTATTTCTGTTTTTTTTACAACTTGTTGAGCGGATATCGCATGGCGCTGCTTCATTTTGACACATTTAGATGAAGTTAGGTGGCGATAATCCCCACAGTGCCTTAGTTATGATCTCATTAGATTACGAAACCCATCATTTAATAATTATTATTCTGTTAGAGTGTCAGTTAACTTTTGCTACCTGTCTGATTGTTATCAAAACACCCCTGAAGTGTTTTGTATCATCTGTGAACTATAATGTAGGGCTTCTTTATAGTAGACATGTATAAATTATGAAGCGGTATCAAAAATGTAAAACTGTAATTATCTGCATTTTATTTTAAAGTCGCCAGTGTTCAGTTCACAATGCCCTCCTCAAAGTTAACTCACAGACAAAAGTTAGATGTTATAGAGAGGTACAAAGAAGGCTGGAAGATTTTTGCTATCCACAAGGATTTAAAAGCCCAGGGATCTGACATTTCGTATGACACTGTGAGATACATTGTGGAAAAATACCGTACAGGTTCGTTTCACCATGCAGACTGTGTTTTAGAAAAAGACCACAAGTTTCGTAAAATTACTAACCAACACATTGTTCTGATCCAGGACTTACTGCGCGAAGACTCGGTTCAGTCGAGTACTGATTTACTGCGTCAGTTGCCAAATCAAGAGGCGCCCTTGTCAAGTAGAACAGTTCTAAGAGCTGTTAGACACGCAGGGTGGACAAGTGCAAAACCACGCTACTGTGCCATGGTCAGTAAAAGAAACCAGGAGAAACGCTCGGATTTTTGCGAACAACTAATCAGAGAAAAGGAAACGTTCAACGACGCAATCTTCAGCGACGAGTGTACAATACAGCTACACGACAATAAAACTACATGTTTTCGAGAAGTGAATGGGGCGGCACCCGGGATTCCAAAGCCAAAACATCCTTTAAAGCTTCACATGTGGGCAGCAATATCGCGTCAAGGAACATGTCCACTTTTAATATTCGATGGAATAATGGAGAAGGAGTTTTTCACCAACTCAATCCTGAACAATGTTCTTTTACCATTTCTTAGACGTACATTTACTGACACACATAGATTCGTGCAAGATAATGACCCGAAACATACATCAAAATACGCCCAGCAGTTCATGGAGGAAAATGGCATACACTGGTGGAAGTGGCCGGCAGGTGAGAGTGATTCTTTATAAACGAGTTTGGTGGTAATAACAATTGCTATGAGTCCTTTACTCTTACTTTTACTAGACACAGTGTGGCGGAGGGGGGGGGGGGGATCATTACACAGAAATATGTGAAAATTCCAGGGATGAAAATAAGATAAATATGCTGAAAAACCTGAAAATAACAGCTATCACCTGGACATTTTATTTCTACAAATTTACATGAAAATGATATTCAAGAACATTTTCATGTTAATGTATAGAAAATAAATTTTCAACACTTTGGCAATACATGTAAATTGGCTAAAAATCAGCTTGTTAAATCTTTCTTTCTGAAATTCGCTCTCTCCCCCAATGTGTCTGATGCGACAATTTTTCAACTTGACGCCTGTCAACACAGTAAGGGTACATTTACAAAATTTAAAAACTTGTTTCAAACCACCGTGGCCGAATTCGAAGGTGACGTCATGGGTACCGAGATGAATTCAGCGAAATAGTTTCCGACATGAAATATTGAATATACATGTATTCATTTCAGAGAGCCCCGATTTGAACCCGATTGAAATGGTCTGGAACCAGTTGAAACGATTTGTTTCACGCAGAAGTCCACAGACAAAAGAGGAACTGTTGACATATATAACGGAATTTTGGTCGGAAGAAATGAATGATGAAATCTGCAATAATTACATTGACCACCTATACAAAGTAATTCCAGTTGTTAAGGAGCTCAATGGAAAAGCTTCAGGCGATCTACCCAAATTTCTTTTCAGATCGGAATCATCCAGAGGAAAGAGTATTGACTATTTCCACACTCTGCTCAGTACGCCAGAGAAAAGAGATATTTTTATAAAGAAATCGAAGTTTCATAAAAGAAATTAAAATGTAATGTAAAGATGTTTCAAAGTGTTTCGATTTGAATAATTTTGTCAACTGTAAAAAATGTCCGTTAAAATTTCGGTAGAAGTACACGTCTCCCTAATTTATACTGCTTTAACCCACTGAGTATTTTCAAAATATTTTACATCAAATCTAGTCATGTTTGCCGTAAAGCAACCATGACTAGATTTGATGAAAAAATCATCTAAATTTAACTAAACGAATCATTGGTCAATAAGCCCATTCAATTTATGCGGCGATGGTGAGCCGTATAGGCCTAAAATAACCGACCTGAGGGAGTGTTACATGTACAGTAAGCCACCCTCTCTATTTATCATTACAAGTACGTTTACCGCATTCTTAATAACATTTTTTACAGTGTTCAAATCGATCAAAATAATAAATTGTTCTTGTCTTTGTTAAGTTTACCTTTTTCTTAACAGTGGTGGTTTTCTTTGTTGTTGAAGTTTTTGAAGCTTTTGGTGATTGGTTGGTCTTGTTGGTTTTGTTTCCTTCCAATTGTCCGTTCGTATCATCCTTAGATGCTTTTGTGGCTTTGCGCCGGCTCTGCTTGACTGGACGGTTTTCCTTATTTATCAAATCACACTTCATCTTCATTGCTGTGTACTCGCCAGCATCTAGTACCTACAGTGTAAATGTAAATAAAAAAATAAGTGAATCGGAGAGACAACTCACACGGAACCGTTTGTGTGTGTGTGTGTGTGTGTGTGGGGGGGGGGGGGGGGGGGGGGGCACGTACTTTTTCAGCGTTTCAACTTTTCTGTAATATATTATTTGGCCCAAGAATTTCACCTTGGCCACTTCAGTCCATTTCTTCAACTTCAGCCATCTTCCAACCCGACAGTCTCCCTTCGGGATGAAAGATGATTGAAGCAGAAGAAACGACAGACTGTAGTGTGTCATGGTACATTTACCGACATACAATTTTTCTTCCACTGGGCCGAACCATTGTAACCCTTCGAGCCCCTCCACCTTTATCGCGCTTCAAACGCCTCCGCTCTCATATACACCCTACCTGAACATGTGTTTTAATCCTTCACATACATGTAACACACGATATCGAATTGAGAAGGGGGCGGTCTCTTTTTGGGATCGACCGCCAGTATTAAGGAATAGTGTATTATGTGTTATTTTCTAATTTGTTTGACTGTTCACATGGCTGGTTTCTTATAAAAAGTCATTAAAACTGGCGGTTATCCGAAAATGGTGAGCGCATAGTTCGTCTTGTTTCTTTAATATTGTGCACACAATGGCGGCTATTAACGTAACATGAAGAGAGATTTGGGGCTACTTCTTTAATATTCCAACCGCTTCCGAAGCAGTTGAATACTGAAGAAGTTGCCCCAAAATGCGTCCGAGAGAGATAACTTTTCAAACATTTTCTGTGGGCAGTGCCTGATTTAAGAATGGGCAGACTCGCATTCGTCTTTCGAGGAACATAATATGACAAAATTCCCTGCCAAATGATTTGGCAGGGAATTTTGTCATTATGTTCCTCGAAAAATGAACTGCATGCACAGGCATTTTTTTTCTCCCCCACATAATCGATGGCAACAATTCGTAAAAAAAACAGTGGAATTGAGGTTAGTACATTCGCGAGACTTAGCTCCCCCGGCAAGATATTCATTAGACATTAGTGAATAATCAAATTCAACTTACCTCAGCAGTTGCAACCTCTCCCTGTCCTCCATACTGTACTTCGTATTTACTGCCGATTGTTATAGGCCAGTCTGGTTCAGTAAGTTTGAAAAATTTTCTTGCTCGCACTTGAGCTTTTCCATCTTCGTCGTATCGGACAAGGTAGTCACTAAACGTTTTAGTTAGTTGCCTGAGAGACATTCTTTTTTGTTTGTGGAAACGAAAGGTAGTGATATATGTATTTAGATACAAGTGATATAGCCACCGAGCTGATGGCTTATATACTGTGGTAAGGGCATGTGTTTACAACAATGTTGTTTTTGTCGCAACATCGGTCGCAAGAGATCACAAGCTCCGAGGACTGAAAGTGTTAACATTGTTTAGCGACACAGACATGAACAGCTTGGTGAAGTTAACACTTTTCAATGTTATGTTTATTTTATTTACTTAAGGCTTGGATGCTTTTCGATGTAGCCGACAAGTTTTTTTTTTTTTTGCTGTGAAAATTTGTTTAAACATTTATTGATGCATGACTTAAAATACAAGGGGGAAGCTGAAAGAGTTGTTTTTGTTTGTTTTGTGCTTTGTAAAATTCTTGTATGATTTTAATATGGGTGTGTATAGCTAATAAATACATACAACTTTAAGATTTCATTCATTTCATCGTCCCTGCGCGCCTTCGGCGCGCTGAAACCTTTCATTCATTCATTCATTCATTCTTTTGTTGCTATTCCCAATATCTCCAGTAAATGCAATTTTTTTGGGGGGGGGGGGGGAGGGGGGGGGGGTGTATACATGCAGGCAGGCCTATGAGTCAGATGAGTAGCAAAGATATCAAAGTTGGTGGTGGTGGTGGTGGGAGAGGGGGGGGCAAATATAAAATATCTAGGGAGCATACAGAATGGGGTGCCCTAAAATGGAAGGGGGGGGGGGGGGGAGCTACGCCACTGGTGTGAGTTCGAAATACATTTCTTTGAAAGTACTCCCCTGTTAGGCGGTGAGCTTTGATATGAGCTGTTGTCGGTAAGATCGGCGCGGAAGGGCTTTGATATGAACTGTTGTCGGTAAGATCGGCGTGGAAGGGCAGTATGTTTTTATTAAACAAGGCACTGCGAAACTTCAGTTCATGGACTCATTCCAGGGAAACTTGTATACATACATGTATAGGGCGGCCTATTAGTAGCAAAGATATCAAAGTTGGTGGGGGGGGGGGCAAGTGTAATATATCTGGGGAGCATACAGAATGGGGTGCGCTAAATGGTGGGGGGGGGGGGGGGGGGGGGGGCTACGCCATTGTTGTGAGTTAAAAATACATTTCTTTGAAAGAACTCCCCTGTTAGGCGGTTGGCTTTGATATGAGAACTGTTGTCGGTAAAATCGGCGTGGAAGCTGGGGCGCTGTGAAAAAAAAGTACCAACGATCATATCACTCATCACTTTCTTTCCTGCTGAAATTTGGTATTCCATTCAGGACCGTGGAGGAAAAACAACAGAATTAACCCTTATTTTCGAATTAACGTCAGTGTTTATTGTGTTCGGAATGCCGTCTTAATCTGTGACGAAGAGAAGGCACGGTTTCAATGGGGGCAAATTACGATTTCATCCGTTTTGTCCGCGATGTGGAGTCATGACTTTTCCGGAACGTTCTTCTAAAGTTCTGTGCGGTTTGTTGTTTTCTGTCTGTATCTTGTATTTCTTTATTGAACCGACATGTACAGTAGCAGTGAAGTGCCGATTATACGGGCCCTTTTTAGATTGAACTTGGGATGTTTTTTTTTTTTGTGCGTCGGAGCATCAATTCGACCACGTGGTTTCATGCTGAAACATTCGAAACTGCCATATTTTCTCAACAGGCCGGGCGCCATATTTTACGATTAGTCTGGGGACACCGTGATTTATCGTTCAAGAAAAATGAATGCAGTCTGTCGTCTTCCTGGCCTTCTGCAGTTTATTTTTCATGACATCTGTTCTCATAAATATTAAAAATTTATCTTTTTATGAATTAAAAATTTCGTACAGGAATGTTGCCGTGCGTTTTCATTAACATACTTCATGATGTAAAAAAATATGACGCAAACTAAAATGATAATACAACAATAACAAAAAAAAAAAAAACATGATCAGTTTGATACGTTTATTTCTTTCAACTAAAACTTAATCGGGCTGGTTTCGTCAACATTGTTGTGTACACGTAGATGTAAACCCGGTTGAGCACCGCGTCAGAACAATAAAGCTTGTATTAACGCACCTCCACTACTAAATTACACCAGCTACTGTTCGACCGAAACAATAAACAGTCGACTTAATCCTCTGTTCAGTAAATCCCGGTGGCCAATTATCGCCACCGTGTTCAACCGGGTCAAATTTGCGTTTTCCACCTATCGCGGGGCTGGGTGTTGGAGACGTAATCCACTTGTCACGTACTGTACAGTACTGTGATCACAAAAGCGGACACCAAATCACGGCGCGTTCTCGACGCGGTTGCGATCGAGGTGACAGACAAGAAAAAAACCTTATCGACAGAAGCGCGGCTAAAGCGAAACACAATCTGCATTCCGCCGATTGGATTTTCGCCGAGATTTTTCGCGAACGTCAACAGCGCCGCGATTTTGTCGGAGGGAACAGTCCGAACTGCATGTGCACAAATGTAACCGGTTTGCAATGTTAATGTACATGTAGACCTAACCAATGTATCGAGATGTTATATATTCTAAAAAAAGGGTCAAATTGAACAGTTCCCAGATGTCGCGATTGCCCACACCCCAACATTAATCATAACATAAATTCATGATCGTATTCATCTGAATTTGAAAATCATGATAAACATGGACTTGAGGCAGACACCCCCGCTCCACCCACTATGTCTTTCACCACTACCTCTCTTTTTGTTGTCCCCCGATCCGACATTGTGTAGGCAGCACCCTCCAATCTCAACTTAATTTGTACTTTCCGTTTCAGTTTCACCACAATCTGTCGTTTGGGGTGAATACAATATCGCCATGTCCAACTATTCTCTCCGTTAGAAATTCAAGAGTTTTGTTGGTTGTTGGGATCTTAAAAAATAAAAAAAACGATATTTTATCCCTTTAATTATCAAAATGACTGACATCACATGAACACATTTGTATTTTAAGAAGCATGTGAAGCGTCAATTTTTCGGACTTTCGGGTACATGGCGGTTTTTAATGGCGAAAGTACCAATTCGTTATCAAGTCAATTCGTAGTCAGTTTGGTTATGGATATTGAACTCAAAATATTCATCCAGGTCAATGCAATTCTTTTAACCCCCCCCCCCCCCGTACATACACCTCCCTCTCGAGTGGTGCATTACCCTTGCCCCCCCCCCCCCCCCCCCCCCCCCCCCCACGTTGATTCTCTGGCAACGGAGGGCTGTAGGCATCCCGGCCTCATGTGCCTATGCTTCTTGAAAAAAAAATTGACACCACCTCACCCATCATAACGAGCTATATGTATTCCGTGGTTTGATTAAACCTGTTTTTACGGTGTGTGTGTGGGGTGGGGGGGATAGCCAGCTCGATATATGCGGCTTGCCACATGCATATCTGATGGTCATAGCCCTGAGGTGGGTGTGGCCTACCCGCTGGTGGAGCTTTGATGGAATTGTAGATCAGTCCTACTTCACTGTTTTTGAAAGTGCGAATTCTCTGACGGAACTTTTATTTATTTAACTGCAGGGGATGTACATGTAAATATACCAGGTGCACAGTGAGGGGATGGGGGTGGGGGGGTCTTGCATAGAGTCAATGTTTTTTGGTGGGGGAACAACAACACAGAGTTTTACTGGTTATCCCCCCCCCTCTCCCTCCGCCGGTCTTCTACACATGATATTGTAGACTGTAGGCTACTTGCCTGAAAAAGACTTCGGATTTGGACCAGGACCGTGACGTGAACCACCAACATTAGCAGATGCACTGCTCGACTGTGCATGTTCATGATTCATAATTGCCATAATTTGCCTACAGTATACACACTGAATGGCTGGAATTAGAAGAGGGATAAGTACTGGATGATTGGGGCGCGGTGTCTCAGTAGGTAGAGGTGCAGGCCGACAGGTCCTTGGTTCAAATCCCACCTGCGGCAACCGCATTGTGTCCTTGGGCAAGTTACTTCACCCCCATTTCCTACGTGGGGGCACGGTGGCGCTGTGTACTGAGGCGTACTGCACGTCGATGGTGCATCTCTCTTCAACCAATGCTAACCCTGCTTGTGTGGAGCTGACAGTTGCTCGCCGTTGCTCGGTGGTTCTCTCTGGGTATTCCGGCTTCCTCCACCCATAAAACTGTCATGGTCATGATTAGCCATTGTGCAGAAATATGTGACCTTAAACACCAATAAATAAGTTGGTTGATTACGACAAAAACACTCATGTAGTGGAGTTTCCACTCACACAGTGTGCTCAGGTTCTGTGAAAAAAACTTTCAGCACACTAGAGACATACTTCAACAAATTTGTTTCAAAGCCTCTAGACCAAAATACTAAGTTACTTTAATTTAACCCGTCGGGGCAAACTGTACGGAGCGAAAAACATTCAAATGATAAAATGTTGGACTCCTCAAACACGTGTTGTTTGAAAGTTGTGAAAAAATAATGCCCTCGTATTTAAAAAATACACTTTCTGGCGTGTTCTTTCATATGATACTCATGAATAAATAGTAAAAATGCACAATCACTGTTTTTCTTTCATTCGAATGCGCTTTTCTTTAACCTAAATATTTAACTCGGAAATGCATGTCCGATCAGAATATCGATTCACCACAAAACAGCCGACTTTGTGGTGAGAGAATGTCCAACCGTAAAATTGGCTTTTGACTGATTTCTGATATTGGGTAAAGAACTTCTGTTTGAAGTAATTTGGATATCACCGATGGATATGGCCGCCTTTTTCCTTTTTATTTGTTTATAATAATTTTACCAATTGACAGTAATATTTCTATCGACACCCAGACGGTGGCATGGGGGGGGGGGGGGGGGCAGACCCCACTTTTGAAGATGGAAGTAGTTTTAATCATTTAATTATTTGTTAACCCTTGGCTGCATCCGATGGTAGGTTAAACAGATAGTTCTGTAAAAGGCTCAGCCAAGTCTGACTGAAAAAAATCCTTTTTTTTTGCATCAACTTAATTATAGCTCAGGTCGTGAGCTCTCATTTGACCGAGCGCATTCCAGTTAGGAGGCTAGAGACATGTTTTTTTCAGGAAATAATTTTTTTTTAAAATAATTGAATCTGCCTAGTGATCGGGCCGTCACTTTCTGAATTTAAAAAAAAATTAAGCCTATATGATTTCATTTTCATTTTAACCGAAACTCGGAGCAAAGTTGGCCTGTTTGTCTACACCAAACTATATTGGAGGACGTTTTGTTGGGGGAGGACTTATCCTGCTGAATCCTTCATGACATTCATTGATGGACCTTGAAATACTCTGTTTCTCTTAGCTACCAGGGATTTTGCAGGGTACCATATTGGCTATATTTCCATAAAATAAAAGACGGGTGGAGTTAAGACTGCAGTCTTAATACTTTTCGTTCTCAGTTTGATGCACTGAGGATTTACCCGCACAGACCAGGTCTATACTTATGATAGTGTACACTTATTCACATCTATTTACATCTCTGCACACTTTTCTTTCAAAATTTTTACTTTTGTCGATTTGAAAAGGGGGCGAGTCGGAAAATATCTTCAGGTTTGCAACTCGACTGGATTTTGTTGTTTTTTAGCTCAACTTTGACGAAGTCAAATTTGAGCTATTGCCATGGCCCGTCGTCCGTCGTCCGTCTGTCCGTCTGGCCGTCTGTCCGTCTGTCCGTCTGTCCGTACGTCAACAATTGGCTATGGCTCGGGCTAGAGGTCGTATTTATGAACCGATCTTTACGAAATTTCTTGTGTACCTTTGTTATGACCCTGGGACGGGAACGAGTGTTTTTAGGTGTGGTCCAAAATTCAAGATGGCTGCCAGTGGCCATTTTGTACCGATGATGCAAAAATCAGTTTTTTGTACAGAACTTCTGTATGAAAGTTCTGATTTGAATAAAGTTTTGTATAAATGTTTAGTACCATGGGATACATCACATATAATACGGGTTTTTTTCTCGTGCGTAAATTATGCAAATTAGACTGACTTTGATTTATTTAGTGTTACTTTCAGAGCTGTAAGTGCCAAGCTGCTATGGCTCGGGCTAGAGGCCGTATTTATGAACCGATCTTTACAAAACTTCTTGGGTACCTTTGTTATGACCGTGGGACGAGAACGAGTGTTTTGGGGTCCGGTCCGAAATTCAAGATGGCTGCCAGCTGCCATTTTGTACCGACGATGCAGAAATCTGTTTTTTGTACAGAACTTTCATATGAAAGCTCTGATTTGAATAATTTTTTGTATGAATGTTTAGTACCATGGGATACATCACATATAATACGGGTTTTTTTCTCGTACGTAAATTGTGCAAATTAGACTAATTTTGATGTTTTTTGTGGTTACTTTCAGCACTGTAAGTGCAAATGCCAATACGGCTCGGGCTAGAGGCCGTATTTATGAACCGATCTTCACAAAACTTCTTGGGTACCTTTGGTATCACCGTGGGACGAGAACGAGTGTTTTTGGGTCCGGTCCGAAATTCAAGATGGCCGATGGCAGCCATTTTGTACAAAATTAGGTGCAATCAGATTTTTGCACAGAACTTCCATATGAAAACCCTGATTTGAATAATTATTTTGTGTGAATGTTTAGTACCATGGGATGCATCACATATAATACGGGTTTTCTTCTCGTGCAGAAATTATGCAAATTAGATGAACTTTGATTTTTTCAGTGCGACTTACACACAGTAAGTACACATGTCAATACGGCTCAGACTAGAGTCTGTATTTATGAACTGATCTTCACGAAATGTCTTGGGTACCTTTGTTATCACCTTGGGACGAGAACGAGTGTTTCTGGGTGCGGTCTAAAATTCAAGATGGCTGCCAGTGGCCATTTTGTACCGAAATTAGGTCTAATCAGTTTTTTGTACACATCTTCTATACAGCTCAGACTAGAGGCCATATTTATGAATCAATCTTTACGAAACTTATTGGGTACCGTTGTTATCACCGTGGGATGAGAGCGAGTGTTTTTGGGTGTGGTCCGAAATTCAAGATGGCCACCAGCAGCCATTTTGTACCAAAATTAGTGCAATCAGTCTTTTGTATAGAACTTCTGTATGAAAGTTCTGATTTGAATAAATTTTTGTATGAATGTTTAGTAACATGGAATACATCATATATTGTAAGGGGTTTTTTTTCGTGCCGAAATTATGCAAATTAGATGAACTTTGATTTATTCAGTGCTACTTACACAATGTAAGCACACATGTCAATACGGCTCAGGGTAGAGGCTGTATTTATGAACCGATCTTCACAAAACTTCTTGGGTACATTTGTTATCTCCTTGGGATGAGAATGAGTGTTTCTGGGTACGGTCCAAAATTCAAGATTTGTACCGAAATTAGGTCCAATCAGTTTTTTGTCACAAGTTCTATACAGCTCGTATTTATGAACTGATCTTCACAAAACTTCTTGAGTACTTTTGTTTTCACCTTGGGACAGGAACGAGTGTGTTTTGGGGTGCCTTTGTTATCACTGTGCTATGAGAACAAATATTTTGGGGTTCAGTCAGACCCACTCTGGGACTCAAAGATTTTTTCTAGTTCAGCATCTGACTGTCACCCACCTTTACAATACTTTACCTATACATTTGTTACAGGCAACGGTCAGTATTCATGTACAGACCGTTACAATACTTTATATGTACCTTTGTTATCAGGTCATTACCTAGATGTTTGTCATTGCTGTGTCACATACTATATATGTACATGTCTTTGTCTTGACAAGTTGAGCTACAGTGTCATTGACACTTTCATTTTTAATTGCGACGTACGAATACATCGAACGAATCTTAGAATGTACGATCCGTTCACGCCAAACTTTGAAGATTTTTATACTGTACCAATGACCCAGACTTAGCTGGTGCTAACTCTAACAAAACCAGGGCCAAACACAAATTTTGCCCCCCAATCCCCAAAATTTGCATCCAAAACAAAAAGAAATCATGTCCTAAAGGACCTCCATACTACGCCTCTACTGCGCATGCGCAGTGACGCAGTCGTCCCGAAATTGGCGCCAATTATCATTCTCTGTTTGGCCCTTCATCAGTCATCATCTCACTGATCTTTGTGCTTGTAAATCTCAGTTTAAAGGATGCCAGACATGTAATTTTTGGAGAAAATGTGATTCTAAGGAGGATAGAAGGAGGAGAGGAAAAAGAAGTGGCAAAAAATAATCAGGGCTGTACTTAAAATTTTTTGATGAAATTATGTTAAGTTGCCTATTTTCGAGGCATGGGCCTCTTGTTGTCATTCTTGCTAATTGTTGCACTGCTTATTCAGTGTTTCCTCTCCCCTAGCCTTCTAAAGTCCCCCCTGGCAATTCTCCCATGCTTTTGGCATATTTTTGAGAAATTTCATTTCTAAAATTTCCTGGGAGAGTTGCTTGGTTACAGAATGTTTTCTGTTATTTTCCCCATAGTTACGTTTTCACCCATGGGTGTATAACGTTTGTGTTCTGCATCTTCCATCTGATGTTCTACAGATTCTCCCCTGGGAGTCTCTGTTTTGCATCAGATAGAGTGTATTTGATGACTGATTCCAGGCCAGTTTTTTCAGTGCCTGGAGTCATGTTTTCTAGTGTGTTTACACTGTTTGTTTTCATTGGCAACAGCCTTTTTTGAGGGGGGCTGTTTGCCTTTGTGGTAGTTTATCTCATTATAAGATACATTTATATTATCCGAAAGTGTCTCTTTAATTATTTTATATAAATTTAAAATTTTTGACCACACTTTGCCATCGGATCCATTGGGGCTCAACGTTACTTTTCAGCAACTTGGGCTTCTCTGAAAAAATATTTTTTCAAAATTATTTTGTTTTGCAATTGTTTTTTCATTTATTAATGGATCATGTTATTATGTATCTTTGTGTCAGGGGTTTTTGCGAGTAACTAGGACTTATTGTTGTTCTTTCACAATGAAGGGACGTTGTTCAAATTGTAATAGGAAGAAATCTTCCTCTGACTTTCATGATCATTGTATTAATTGTAGTCAGTGTTCTCGCATTAATTCCTGTCCTATATGTGAACATTGGGATGAGAAACATTGGAAACGTGTGTCACGATATGTTGTTTCTGGAGAAAGAGCGATGCCGGCTCTTTCTCCACAAGGTCACTCTACTCTCTCAGTTTCTATTTCAGAGGAACCAGAACAGGGTGATGTTTCCATGTTATCTTCTTCAAGTGTGCGTCCGTCGTCACAAATGAATTCAGAGCTAGCGGCAAAAGTGCTCATGGAGATTAG
The DNA here is from genome assembly GCA_031216915.1 of Pictodentalium vernedei. Taxonomy (NCBI): domain Eukaryota; kingdom Metazoa; phylum Mollusca; class Scaphopoda; order Dentaliida; family Dentaliidae; genus Pictodentalium; species Pictodentalium vernedei. The sequence goes on along the minus strand of CM062288.1, from coordinate 321,269,415 downwards.
ACAAATGTCGTCCGCTAGAGCGCCCGGTGTAGCGTCCATTCACCGAATGGTTCGGCAGCCGGGTTCGTCCGATGCGGTCCAAGAGGAAATTTTGGGTGATGCGAGCACTATAAACATAATAGATGCACACCCAGTGACGGCGGATAGTAAGCGAGAACGGAGGAAGCCTTTTAGTCCGGTTCCTAGCTCGTCCAGGTCCAGCCGGGCCGCGAGCAAGAGAGGTCCCTCTCTCGTACAACAACATCTGGGACCAGATGTTGTGGTACAAAATGTGTCTTTAGCGGAGCATACGTCCGTCGCTCGGGACGCTCCATTGTATAAGCAGTCCGCAGAGACTGTTAAGGCTTCCTCTTCTCGTCAGCGCACACGACCGCACCTTGGCTGCGTGACCGCCGATATATTACCAGCTTCGCCGATGAAGGATTCTTCGGCGACCAGGTCACACCATCCGGCAGCCAGGGATTCGAGACCGATGGACTCCGGACGTTCGCATAGGAAAAGTATGCGGGAGCCATCTGATGCGGAGCTGCCCTCGGCGAAGCAGCGAAAGACTGCGCCTCCGCAGGTCTCGACGCCGGACATTCTTGTGCAGATAGCACAGCTTATCGCAGCATCCCAGCAGCCGACAGAAACGGTGTCGGATCGAGAATTATGGGACGGCGCTGGGTCGGTACCCTCCGCCGAAGCATCGGGGGCGGACGGCCGGGAACATCGTGAGGTCCGACCGGATGGTGAAAGGGATACGGATGACTTGGAGCTATCCCTTTCGGAACAACATAAAGCTGCCGTGGACTTCATCCGGCACTTTCTCCCTCAAGTTGTTCCGTCGGGCCAGACTGCTGCGCTTCCGGACAAGAGAATTATAGCGTCATTGGACTCTGAATTTTTTGAGCAGTTCAGGGACATCGCTCCCGAGTTTCCGTCGCAGTCCAATAATGTTGCTAGAACATTTGAATTATTGAACGACGCTATATTTAAACTTGCTTCCAGGATGGGGAAAGCAGGTTTCTTGTCCGCTAATACTCTCAACCTGCCTTTCATTAATGCAAGGAATAAATTCGATACGGCAGGACAGGGTATACCGAGAGTTCCTCTGCGTATGGACGACGAGGCGGAAGACTTAGAGCTATCATTACCGTCGTCAGCTTCTATTCCAACCGCGGTGTTGGAAACAGCTATTGCGTCTAACAGAGCCAATTTAGATGCCTTATCTTACGCAGATCACCTTACTAAGGCGTTATCACTGCGCCTTCAAGGGGAAGAGTTTCAGGATATACAATCCTCTTTAAGACTTCTTTCAAGGGCAATAGCTTATTCCACGTGTAACTCCGCCCTTTCAGTGGCAAATCTGGAGTTGGTTAGACGTGACGCAGCCCTAGCTACATCCACACTAGTGGATTCTAAGGTGAAGAACTCTCTTAGAGTCGCTTCGGTCTCAGGAGAACTTCTCTTTGACGACAAGCTTTCCGCTATTTATGATAAAATTAAAAAGAAAGCTAATGATTCTCTGTTGTTCAGATCGGCTCCTAAAAAGTCGGATACAGCAGACACAAATAAGACAGGCACTTCTGGGTCTAATGCGCCCAAGAGAGGTTCCGGTGCGTCCTCTTGGTCTTATTCGAGAGACCGTCAGGATAGCGACTCTCGTTCGGGACGTCCTTCAGGCCGGGACAATCGGTCGGACGCCCCGAGGTCGACGAGGCGAGGTGCGGGTCGTGGAAGACGTGGTTTCTCCTACCGCAGGCCTCGCAGGTCCAGGAGGTGATGGCTTAAACCTCTATCGCGTTCCGGTTGGCGGAAGGTTGTCGAGTTTTTCACAAGAGTGGGCGTCGATTACGGACGACCCTTGGGTGAGAGGAGTGACTTCGGAAGGTCTGAAGATATCCTTCAAACGAAAGCCTCCATTAACTTGAAGTCCAAAGTGGACTCATCTTCCGTCAAATCCACAGAAAAGAGACGCTCTGTTATCAGAGGTGCAGTCTCTTTTAATGAAGAACGCGGTAGAGGTCGTAGAAAACCAGGAATCTCTGGGATTCTACAGCCATCTGTTTCTGGTTCCGAAACCAGACGGCTCGTTCCATCCAGTCATAGATTTGAGCTGGATAAACAAGCTGATCGTCGCTCCGAAGTTTTATATGGAGACGATTCGATCGGTCAGAGCGAGTATTCGGGTGAACGATTATGCAACGAGCATAGATCTCAAAGATGCGTACTTTCACGTCATGGTACATCCGACATTCCGAAAGTATCTACGCTTTGCAGTCCTGGGAGTGGTGTATCAATTCCGGGCGATGTGCTTCGGATTGAATCTAGCACCCTGGGCTTTCACTCGGGTAATGAACTCGGTAATGATCTACTTCCGAGCTCATTCGTCTGCGGTAACGTCGGCCTACCTGGACGACATTCTTCAGAGGTACGGCAACGAGTTAACGCTTCAGAACGATGTTCAGAATCTTCTTCTATTGCTCCGACGTCTCGGTTTTATAGTAAACGAGGAGAAGTCAGATCTGGTGCCGTCCAAGTCATTCACTCATCTGGGAATGAGCTTCGAGACGCACAACAATCTCGTTCGTCTGCCGTTAACCAGAGCGAAATTAGTCAGTTGTTACGCTCGCTATTGTCTGCACGCAGACAAAGTCACGGCGAGAGAATTTATGAGACTGATAGGTCTGTGCGGAGCCGCCGCGGATCTCATTCCGATGGGGCGGCTATGCACACGTCCTCTTCAAATTTTCCTGACTCAGAATTGGAGTGTGAAAATTCATTCGCTCGATGTAGACGTTCTCTTGTCAGATCAAGTGAAACAAGAGATTCAGACTTGGGCAAACATTCAGTGGTTAACTCAAGGAGTTCCGCTGCAGTTGCCAGATCCGAGTTTTACCATTATGACGGATGCCAGTCAAACAGGTTGGGGTGCATCATTAATCCCAACGGATTCGAGATGCCAGGGTCTTTGGGATCCGCAATTCCTGTGCAAGCACATAAACATCAAGGAAATGATGTCAATTTGGCTTGCGTTACGTCACTGGATGGACATTATTCACGATGCTCATGTCCAAATCCTATCCGACAATACGACAGTAGTGGCGTATATACGGAATCAGGGAGGCACTCATTCAGTTCCGTTGTTCAATCTAACGGAAAGAATCCTTCTGTTTGCGTTAGAACATCACGTTCTTCTTTCGGTCCGTCACATACCGGGTCGTCTGAATGTGCTAGCAGACTCCCTTTCACGAAAGGGTCGCTTGTTGCCATCGGAGTGGACTCTCAACAAACAAGTATTCAATCAGATTTGCTACCAATGGGAACGGCCAATGATAGACTTATTTGCGACACATCTCAACAATCAGTTGCAGACGTATGTGTCTCCGTGTCCGGATCCAAGAGCATTTGCAGTAGACGCTCTGTCGATCCCTTGGGACGGAATGATAGGATATGCGTATCCTCCAGCGCCGTTAATTCAACAAGTATTGCTAAAGATAAAACAATCTCAATGCAAGATTCTGTTGGTAGCATCTCTGTCGCCACAGAGACCGTGGATAAATCTACTCAGGTGTCTGTTGTGGGACCTACCGCGGAAGCTTCCTCCACGAGAGGATCTTCTTTCGCAGGGGAAATCGCGCCAACTCCATCACAACCCGCAAGGTCTCAACCTTCACGTTTTTCCGTTGTGCGGTCCTTCTTGCATGGCAAGCACTTTACAGGACGAGCAGTGGACGCGATTTCTAACTGTAGGAGGACCTCCTCTTCGCTAAACTATGCGGCTAAGTGGAAGGTTTTTCGTCGTTGGTGTAGGGATCATTCTGTAGATATATTTGATCCCTCTATACCAGACATTGCAAACTTTCTAGTATACTTGTTTGACGAAATCAAACTGCAGCCTGTTACTATAAAGGGTTATAGATCTATGTTATCTGATACCTATGCACATCATGATAGTTTACAAATTGGATCTAATGTCTCTTTATCGAAGTTGGTTAGAAACTTTTCGATAAATAGACCCAGAACTCTTAGATTAATTCCTAAGTGGAATTTAGCTTGGGTTCTCCTTAAATTGAAGGAAAAGCCATTTGAACCTCTTGGGACAGTAGATTTCAAATTCTTATCTTATAAGACAGCTTTTCTCTTAGCTTTCTCTTCTGCCAGAAGAGTCAGTGAGCTTCATGCACTATCGGTGGATGATTCTCATTATCGTAGTGTTGGGAACACTATCACCTTCACTACTAATGTGGGTTTTTTAGCTAAGAATCAGGCTCCTAATAAATATCCGGAACCTATTGTTATTAAGGCTCTTCCGTCTTCAGACGGGCGTAGGCCTTTACTCTGTCCTGTTAGAGCACTACGTATCTATAAACAGAGATCTCAGTTTATCAGAAAGGGACGGAAACGTTTCTTTCTGTCTTTGATGCCTAATAGAAAGGACATTTCAGTCCATTCTATTGCTAGATGGATTCAGTTAACTATCCGTACTGCTTATGAAGATTTATCTTCTTCTCAGCAGTCTGTGCTTAAGATTTCTGCTCATGAAGTAAGAGCTCTTTCTACTTCCTGGGCTTATGCTAATAGTGTTGCTATTACAGATTTAATGAAGGCTGCTTATTGGTCTCAGCCATCCACATTTACGAATTTTTATCTCAGAAATATTGAGTCCATTTCTGGAGACCTGCATTGTTTAGGTCCGTTATCTGTTGCTCAGAATGTCGTCCACTAAACAGTTGCAACTATAGTTATGCAGGCTTTCTGTTCCGGCAGTGACTCCGTCCGGCTGCCCTCTTCGCTCTGGGCTATTTGACCCAGGGCAAGGGGAAGGGGGGGGGGGGGGCGGGTGTTCCCTTAGGTCACCTGCTTTATAGTGAAAAGCAAGGGAATGCCTCCTCCAAGTCAGTATTTCTGAGTCGCTTCCGGGATGGTTTTAAAGTGTAATATTAATGTTTAAATTCATTCATGTCTTATTTTTAAAGTGTAGCTCGGTGTGAAGCATTTGTATATGTCAAGTGTCAAACGGGCTTTAATATACAATACTCGGACACTTTTAAATGATTATAAAGAGTCTCAATTCTCTGGACTACTTTATTTATTGGCTTGCTTTAAAAATAATTAGTATAAGGGTTATACTGGATGTTAATAGAGAACATGAATGTTATTGTGCTCAATTATTAAGGGTAGTGTATCTTTCTAATTTAATATTAAATAAGAAAGATACATGTAAAGCCTAATACTCCTTTTCTCCTTAAGGGGTTACCTCTTTACTATATAGTTGAGCTTATTGGATTTTCCTCTATGTCCTAGGCCCTCCAGCCTGTTTACTATTCAGCTAAGTCTGGGTCATTGGTACAGTATAAAAATGTTAAAAAATTTATAGTAATTTATATATTTTTTATACTTACCAATGACCCAGACGGGGATGGCCCTCCCTGGAGTTGGGAACTCTTGCCTCCCCGCTGAGTACATAGCGCTGACCAGGCACTGCCAGTAAGAATGATAATTGGCGCCAATTTCGGGACGACTGCGTCACTGCGCATGCGCAGTAGAGGCGTAGTATGGAGGTCCTTTAGGACATGATTTCTTTTTGTTTTGGATGCAAATTTTGGGGATTGGGGGGCAAAATTTGTGTTTGGCCCTGGTTTTGTTAGAGTTAGCACCAGCTAAGTCTGGGTCATTGGTAAGTATAAAAAATATATAAATTACTATAAATTTTTTAACTTTTCACCATCGAGGAATACATGTAACAAATCATCTCACAATGTATTGGTGTTTCCATTGCGATTTTCTCTCGATTCTACCTAAATTTTGTCTCGATTCTTTCTCCATTCTGCCGCGTTTTATCGACAGAACTGCAATTCTCAATCGCGACGGAACCGAAGCCGGACCGAGAGCCGATCGACTAAAAGACCGCTTTTGTGATCACAGTACTGTACCAAATGACCAGGGTATGAAATGCCCACCATCCGTTGTGCGTAGTCTACGGTTATTTCCGTTGTCAAGTGAGCATAATAGCACAGCAAAAAATTATGGCTGAAGTTGGAACGCCATGCCATTTGAAACGTTACTCATCAGTTTATCCCTTTACACAATAAATCGGCCACATCCGCCCGCGTAATATAAAAATTCAGCAGTTGAAAAAATATTATTTTTAAAAAACTTCAACAAAACCATATCATGTGACCCCTCGTTGGAACAAGCTCGTCAAGCTCATTCCAACGAGGGGTCACATGATATGGTTTTGTTGAATTTTTTTGAAAAATCGGAAAAAATGATATTTAAAATAATAAATTTTTATATTGTCTGCGTTGGGTAAAGGGTTAATGAAAATTTGTTTTTGTTACATTCGTTCAGTGAAACTACGTCAAGGTAAACTTATTTTGAGACAAAGTTTTATTGATGCCGTTAAGTATTTCATGCAGATCAGAGAGTCTATCAGCAGGTATCTTTACAATAGGTCAAAAGAAAAGTTAATAATATTATAATGATACAGCGTGCTGCCGATTAGTCGACTTCGACTCGATTTTCGGTCGGCGACTAGTCGACTCAAAAATTCAGAAGTCGTTTCAACACTATTATAGGCATAGATATGTTATAGTTATTTATTCAACTGATACAATCAACAGAAGATGTCTTGTTAGTTGTTAGTGGAAGATGTTATAATTATCTGATAGGTATATACTGATAGTTTCTACATGTATATGCTCATGGACAACCAAAACCGCAACCGCAACCAAAGTTTTTTTATTTAACAGTAACCGCTGTGTAAATCCCACAACCTCCCAGCTCTACTGTAAAACTGTCCTACATGAGGTGACAGGGCTTATATTTCATCCAAATTTGTGAGAATCCATTTGGATTCTCGTGAAAATGGTTGCGAGAATCCATACCTACTATGAGTGTCCCAGGATCCCATGATGCCACAAGGTTGAACCACTGTTGTATACTGATAACACATGTTAACCTTTTACCCAACACACTTTTTTAATTTTTGAAACTAAGTTTGATAATTTTTAACCCTTTACCCAACGTAACGGCCAAAACCGGCCAGCGCTATTCTCAAAAATCACCAGTTAATTTTCATTATTTATTCATTTTTTGTCTAAAAAACATAGGTTATGACCCCTCGTTGGAACGAGCTCGTCGAGCTCGTTCCAACGAGGGGTCATAACCTATGTTTTTGAGACAAAAAATGTAAAAAATTAGTTATACAAGAATTTTTTTTGCAAGTGTCCTCTGCTTTTCATGTTAGGTAAAGGGTTAAACAATAAATAATAAATAAATGATAAAATAATTAAATGAACAATATTTACCAATAAAATCTTGCAAATATGGCTGTCGTTGGAACCGGCTCAATGAGCCGGTTCCAATGACAGCCATATTTGAAAGGTTTTATTGACAAAGTGTAAGGATATTTCAGGTCATGTTAGCCTTTATTGGTTAAATTGTTGCCGCTGTGTTAAAGGGTTAAATTGACTCAATTTTTTTCACGCGAATCCTAGCAGAGGTGCAGCGAGAATCTACATGGATTCTCGCCGATTTTATTACGCGAATCTTCGTGCGAATCGATTCTCGGATTCTCGTCGAAATATAAGCCCTGGGTGACCATGGCTGTCAAAAATGTTGTTAAATCCCAATAAATAAACAGATAAACGAGAAAAACAGTGATTGGAGAAAATTTGTTGCTTCTACCAAAGTGCTAGGGGTTAATCCCTACCTAATGTAATAGCCAAAGCCAGCCAGTGCTATTCACAAAAATGGACATTCATACAGCTGATCCACATGTTGTTTTTTCATTCAATCAAGAATTGTTTATTAGCTTAACTTGACAAAGTCAAGATAAGCTATTGCCATCATTGCAGAAGTCTGTGATCTGTTCACATTTTCCTTTATCACAGGCTACGCCCGGTAGTTCTTTTCCAATCGTTATGAAATTTCATATGCAGGTTTGAGGTCATGTCTAGATGAGAACATCCTCTTTTGGTCGTGATGGCTGCCCGAGCCAAAAACCTTTAATATGCGAATTTAGTAGTTGAAAAACATATTTAAAAAAAAAAAATTGACAAAACTATATCATGTGACCCTTCATTGGAACGTGCTCCACTAGCTCATTCCAAAGAGGGGTCATAACCCATGTTTTTGAGACAAAAAATGACAAAATTAATGAAAATTAATTGGTGGTTTTTGTGAAAAGCGCTGGCCAGTTTTGGCCATTACGTTGGGTAAAGGGTTAAATGGATACCAAATAGATACAGGAAGGATATGTTTATAATCTCTGGTGTGTTGAACATTCGATATTGACAATATTTGAAAATAGGGATGTTTTTTTAAAACGACACTGATTTACAAGAGACAAAAAATGAAAAAAAATAGTTATTCAAGAATTTTGTTTGCAAGTGTCGTCAGCTTTTCATGTTATGTAAAGGGGTAACCACTACTAAATTCTCTTAGATATTACATTTTACACTACAAAGCTTCTTGTGTGTTTAGTGACCTGTTTTCCAGTACCCATCAATGTCTGGGTAAAAGTCTGCAAAAAGTGGAAACAGACTAACTCCCTTCTTAACATAATGAAAAAAACTTTATTTAATGCTCAGGCATCAATTCACGCTGAAAAATTAAGTCATATTCCCCTGTCGGTCGGCAAAACGAAATATCAAAATGATATTTAGAAATCGATATTTCATCGTAGGTTCATTTCCACTGTCTTCGATGTTCAGTGGCAGCATGTTTAATGGGCCGATAAACATTTACATGCAATCATCACAGAGTCAGCACATCAGTAATGAATTCCAGAGTCCCAAATACAAACAAATTCGAATAATTGATAGTGACAGTGACTAAATCAATTCATTAAATCAGCGGTTTCAAAGTTTGACTTTCTCATTCATCTTCCAGCGAAAAGCCGAAATCACTTTCAAATTTCTTCAGTTCAACTTCACACGTCTTCAGTGCATTGAGTTCAAAAAAAATAAAATGACGTGTCTTGTTATTGAAAATAAGAAAGTGGTGTTTTTTGTTATTGTTCTATTTCTTCGAAACACATTGCGATTATTTCAATTCGCCAGCCTTGGTAAATCGTAAAGTTAGGGGAGAAATAAGACGGGACTACTTTTTGTGCGGATATTCACACATTCCAATGGTTGGAGTTTGGTTGTTGTAATTTTTGTATGGACGCCGGTTCGGCACATAAATTTTGCGCCTTAATGGCAAATAAAGGCCACAAATTGGAGAGTTTGTAGTCGTAGAGCATTAAATAAAAAGAAAATTCACAAAAATTTGATGAATACCGAAAATATCTCGTTCGTGGCTACAAAAAATATGAGGATCTTCAGTCGCGACTGCGTCGCTCGTGAAGATCCTCATATTTCTTTGTAGCCACTCACGAGATATTTTCGGTATTCATCAAATTTTCGTGAATATCCTCTATTTTTTTGTTTAGAAAGCATGTAAACTTGACACTGTTATTTTTCCCTCCAAAATGTAGATCATGAGCCTTCATTGGAATAAAACTATCAGACTTGTTCAAATAAAGGTTCATAAGCTTCTGTTTTGAAAGGTAAAAAATTTAACTATTTCCTTCAAGAATTTGCAGATATCTTATTGTTGTGCTAGGTGAGGTGTTAACATAGTAATGGCTTTTAAATTATATATTGGGAGCGTGGTAGCTCAGTGGTTGTAGTATTGGATTTCAAACCGAAAAGTCAATTCTTTGACCCCTGCGGGAGGTACCTGCGTTGTGTCTTTGAGCAAGCCACTTTATCCTGATTGCCCACGTGTGTGTGTGGGGGAGGGGGGGGGGAGGGGAGGGGATGGGGAGAGGTGCATAGTGATGCTGCATGCTAAGGCATACTGCACATCGATTGTGCACTTGTCTTCAATCAATTCTAACCCTCCCTGTGCGGAGTTAGTACTTAGGGGAGTCTGACAGCTGCTTGCCACTTCTCAGTGGTTCTCTCCAGATACTCAGGCTTCGTCCATTCATAAAACTGTCCAACACATGAGGTGACCTTGGCTGTCAAAAAGTTTTTTTAAACCCAAATAAAAAAATTTATAATTTTGAATGCTTCTTTTTATATTTCAGCCCAGAGCTAAGAAAAGGAAAGTTGATGGTCTCTTAAATCACTATGAGGAAATTCCAGGTATTCAGTATTTTTAGCTCACCAAAGGGAGCGCAACTTATCACTTGCTGTCCGTCGTCATCCATCGTGAACTTTACATTATCGACTTCTCCTCATAAACTACTCGACCAAATTGAACCAAATTTTGTGTGCATGTTCCTCATCATATGTCAATTCAAGTTTGTACAAATAAACTTGCAGCGTCCACAGGGGGCACCAGAAGGGGCATAACTCTGATAGCACCCATAAATTTTTTTAAAAATTCAAAAAAATCTTCAGATCCACCAGTCAGAATCTTTTCAAATTTGTTATACAATATCTCATCTCTAGAAGGGGTGGGGGGGGGGTGGGGCAGGGGTGGGGTCAGATTCAAGTTTGTTCAAATCGAGTCCCTGGGTTACGATTTGGGCTCTCTACTGGAGCCCAAAGTTTAACTTGGTGCAATTTGAGGACATTTCTTTAAAAATCTTCTTCAGATCCACCAGTCAGAATCCTTTCATATTTGGTACCCAACATCTGTAGGCGGGGGTCAGATTCATGTTTGTTCAAATCCAGTCCCTGGGTTAATAAATTTTAACGCACTGAAATATGGGGAAATTTCTTTAAAATTCTTCTTCTTCAGCTCCACCCGTCAGAATGCTTTCATATTTGGTATACAACATCTCTTGGGGGATCAGATTGAAGTTTGTTCAAATCGGGTCCCTGAGTTAGTATTTGGGCTCTCTATTGGAGCCCAAAGTTTAACTTGGTGCAATTTGAGGACATTTCTTTAAAAATCTTTTTCTTCACATCGACCACTCAGAATCTTTTCATGTTTGGTATACAACATCTATAGGGGGGTCAGATTCAAGTTTGTTCAAATTGAGTCGCTGGGTTAATATTTGGGCTCACCATGGGAGCCCAAATTTTAACTTTGTGCAGTGCATGGAATATTCTTTAAAAATCTTCTTCTTCAGATTCACCAGTCAGAATCCTCTCATATTTGGTATACATCATCTCTAGGGGAGCCAGATTCAAGTTTGTTCAAATCGAGTTTCTCGGTTAATATTTGGGTTCCCTGTGGGAGCTTGAATTTTAACTTAGTGCAGTATGAGAGAATTTCTTTTAAAATCTTCGTCTTCAGATCCACCAATCAGAATCCTTTCATATTTGGTATACATCACTAGGTGGGTCAGATTCAAGTTTGTTCAAATCGGAACCCTGAGTTAATATTTTGGCTCCCTATTTGAGCCCAAAGTTTAACTTAGTGCAATGTGAAGTGATTTCTTTAAAAACCTTCTGTGAGGTGATTTCTTTAATAACCATCTTGATATCCACCAGTCAGAATTCTTTACTGTTTGGTATATGACATCTCAAGGGGGATCAGATTCAAGTTTGTTCAATTTGAGTCCTTGGCTTAATTTTTGGGCTCTATGGGCAGGGGTGGGGTGGGGGGGGGGGGCATGTTACCAAATCCATTCCTCAGTGTTTTTCCATAAAATTTGCCTCTCATTACTTCATTCCTTTGTAGTGTTGATGAACCATGTCTAACTGAATGTGACCCCAAATACTTCTTTGAACCACTTTGGCCGGTTTGCGATTAAGGCCCCTTGGGGCCTCTTGTATGTATACTCTTTAATAATGCTAAAACCTACACACAAATTAACTACATGGTCAGTAGAGCTGGACAGTTTTTGATTTTTCAGTTTTGGTTCGGTTTCAGGAAAAAACCTTGGTTTCAATTCATTTCTTCTATTTGTTAAGAACAGATAGTTACTAACACTTCAGGCTCCTTAATTTTGAAAAAATCAGCAATAGTTTGTATGACAACACACAACAAAAAGCCCTCTATGGATTGGGTTCAGCCTAACTTCCCTCTGAATTCCAGGGGATATGTTTCTAAGCATATTCTGTCAGAAAAAGACAACACATAAAACAGGGTAACAAATGATTAAGGTTCATCGAATATATGTCGTGTTTTCTTTGTCACATTTTCTCCCTTATTGACTCGTACACCGGCTCCACCCCCACCGGACTCCACCGGATGAGTCAATAAGGAGTAAATGTGACAATGACAACACGACATATTTGCCAGAGATAGAGTAAGTGATAAGAGTCCATTAGGTTCCCTACCAGTAGGGTAGTTTTTGATCGGTTTATGCACAAACACTGTAAAACCGTTTGGCTGGATTTTGCTGGGCTTTGTGGTTTGGTTTTCTAGTTTGACACAAAAAACCCCCCAGAACACCCAGCTAGAAAACCCGAAAACTGACCAGCCCTAAAAACCATTGAGCTCATTCCACGAAGGGGTCGCATGATGATGATATGGTTTTGTTGAATTTTAAAAAAAAATTTTTTTGATAACCCTTTACCCAATGCGGACGATATCAAAATTTATTATTTTAAATATGATTTTTTAAAATTTTTCAAAAAATTTCAACAAAACCATGTCATGTGACCCCTCGTTGGAACGAGCTCAGCGAGCTCGTTCCAACGAGGGGTCACATGATATGGTTTTGTTGAAATTTTTTGAAAAATAATATTTTTTCAACTGCTGAATTTGCATATTACGCGGGCGGATGCGGGCGATTCGTTGGGTAAAGGGTTAAACAGAGAAATGTTTTGTTTTACAGGTAAATCCAATTGATGCTTGTGTTGGAAATCATAGATGCTTAAAATAACCTCAAACACTACTAAATAAATCGGTGTCTTCCATTTTGGTCAATTTCGTTTTGGTTAATTCTCTCTTGCTCAATTCCCTTTAGTTCAATTTACTCTTGGTCAACACCTTTTAGAAAATTTTCTGAGATTTATTGGTGAGGTGGACATGTCAAATGAGACAGAAAAGAAAACAAAGCTGAACAACCATTTTCATATTAACTTATTAACTTTATTAATTATGTATCAACATTTCAAACACTTAATTTAAAAATTACAGAACAGGAAAGCAGGGATCAAAATAAGCTGTATCGCATCGCATTTCGCTACACAAAATTCAGGAAAAGCTATACAATCATTAAATATGCATAGTGAAATGTGCCACACATTCTCAAGTTCTATATCATTGTGAACGATGGGCATTAGTCCTGACTTACAACAGCTTCTCTGATAGAAGCATGATAGCTCAATGGCAAACCAGCAGTTCATGGACCACCAGGTATCCATGAACTGCCGATTTGCCTCCAAGTTCTCAAGTATCCACTTAAGTAAAAAGGTTAATTGGGGATAGAAGCCCACTTGCACGATTGCAGAGTACTAAATCAGTTTGTCTGTACCGTACATGTATGTACCGGTAATGCATGGATCAAACCACTTGAAACTTTGAAACTACAGTAGTGAATGAGTTAAAGATTGCATCTCTGTTCGTGCCAGGCAGCACTACAGAAATTTACAGACCTGGGTAATGCTGCTACTGCAAGTTAATAGCAGCATTACCCGACTGTATAAATTTTGTTATTTTTATTCAAGTAGGCGCACCACTAATATACAGGTAACTAAGTGTCAAATGCTTTCTAGGGAACAAAAACACTCTTTATTGTATATTGAATTTGAAACATAAAAATGCTACACAATTTTAAAAAAATGCTATACATTCTTTGAAAATGTATAGCGTTTCGCTATGCAAATAAAAAAGGTATTTCGATCCTTGGAAAGGTATATAACGGTATACATGAACTAGGGTCATAAGATGTGGTTTGGAAGGAGAAAAAACCCTGAACTATTCCCCGGCAAATTGAATGGACTTTTTGACCAACGATTATACCCCCACAAAACAAAGTTTAGGGGGGAAAATAGGAGTCAACTTGTCCATTGGTCGGTCTGTCTGTCATCGTCGTCTGTCCGTTGCACATGTAAACTTGTGGTGCGAACTACTTCCACAGTTTTAGCCGCATTTTCATGAAACTTCACAAAATTGATGAGGGGAAGTGCGAGACATAATTTTTTTCCACTCAGTTTCAAGATGGCCGACTGGCAGCCATATTGGATTTTCTTTTACTTAACTGGTAAAGAGCTGAGTTTTTTCTGACAACAAATCAAAGCTCATCATATACTGCTCTATTACATTTAATTGGATAGTGCCTTATAGGCACTATCCAATTAAATGTCAGAGAGCAAGGTATTGTATAAAAAATCTGATTCATATCGGGGACAATAAAGACTTCCTCAGGCAGAATGTAGCTACAGACAGTTATTGCCTGTCACTTTTAGTGAAGCCCAAAATAGGGCTTCCAGCACTCTACCAGTTAAAAAGATTGTTTACCCCTTTTCAGTCCCCCCCCCCCCCCCCACACACTAGGGGGTATGCTACGGCGGGGGTATACCAGGCTACAGACCATCTCTAGTTTCTTGAGTGAAATTTAGATGAATTTTGCATCAAATCTGGTCATGGCTGCTACACAACAATTATAACTAGATTTGGTGAAAAATATTTTGAAAATACTCTAGCAGGTTAACCCTTTACCCAACGCAGACGATATCAAAATTTATTATTTTAATTACTATTTTTTTTAATTTAAAAAAAAAATTTCAACAAAACCATATCATGTGACCCCTCAGTGGAACGAGCTCGATGAGCTCATTCCAATGAGGGGTCACATGATATGGTTTTGTTGAAATATTTTGAAAAAATTTATTTCTTTCAACTGCTGAATTTGCAAATTATGGAGGCAGATGCGGCGATTCGTTAGGTAAGGGGTTAACCCTTTACCCAACGCAGACGATATCAACATTTATTATTTTAAATATCATTTTTTTTAATTTTTAAAAAAATTTCAACAAAACCATATCATGTGACCCCTCGTTGGAACGAGCTCAACGAGCTCGTACCAACGAGGGGTCAAATGATATGGTTTTGTTGAAATTTTTTGAAAAGAATATTTTTTCAACTGCTGAATTTGCATATTACGCGGGCGGATGCGGGCGATTCGTTGGGTGAAGGGTTAAGAGATAAATTTGAGAGGGGAGGTACTTGAAATTATTTCAAATTTCTCTTCCAGAACCTTTCACTCTTCATTCTGTATTTTCATAACTGTTGTATTTTTATAGGTACACCTGTTATACTCTTACCAAAGGGCACAGCAGCATGTAACACAAAGTTGATGACAATTACAGAAAAAATCAAACCAATGATCAGGGATCTGCTGGATCATGCTAACATGGTAAGTTTTAATATACTAGGGATTTTAGGTGATTCATTTAGTTATGAGGTATTTATTTAACCCTTTAAACAACATAACGGCCAAAACCGGCCAGCACTATTCACAAAATTGCCAATTAATTTTCATTATTTTTTTCATTTTTTGTCTGAAAAACATAGGTTATGACCCCTCTTTGGAACGAGCTCATCGAGCTCGTTCCAATGAGGGGTCATAACCTATGTTTTTGAGACAAAAAATGAAAAAAATTAGTTATTCAAGAATTTTGTTTGCAAGTGTCGTCTGCTTTTCATTTTAGGTAGAGGGTTAATGTTAGAATCCTAGAAAGATGAGACTTTGAAATTGTGTTTTGAGATATTGTGTTTGTCAGCTATTCTCTCCTGAGCTCTCATGCCACCAGTCTAATTGTGTTTGGAATTCAATGCTGTTATGGCCTGAAAACAGTCTAACCTTTTAATAATCCATGTTTAGAATATATCATCTTTAGCATTTAAGTTGGTCAGAAGGAGGCATGGTGGCGTTGCGGTAGCTAGTTCTCGTCAGATCACCGAAGGTAAGCAACGTCGAGCCTGGTTAGTCCTTGGATAGGTGACCGTCTGGGCGATCGAGTATGATGACGCCGTGTACTAAGGCGTACTGCACGTCGATGGTGCGCATACATGTCTTCAACCAATCTAACCCTGCCTGTGCTGCTGTGTGGAGTTACGATGTTGGGGAGCTGGCAGCTGCTCATCATTTCTCTCTGGGTTCTCCGGCTTCCTCCACCTGTAAAACTGTCACAGACATGATATGACCTTGGTTGTTAATGTGTCGTTAGACTCTTAATAAATAAATCAATACGTTGGTCGGAAAATCAAACCTGTGTGAGTGCTTGGGTGGGTGGTTTTGAAATTTGCATTTTGATTTTGATTTTGTACAAAAACACGGTTTTCAGTTTGGTTTTCGGTTTGTCAAAATATATTTTAGAAATCCACATTTTAGAGGGTAATGTACAGGTACATGAAATGTGTCTGTATTTGTCATCCAAGTCATGAGGCTCCTACAGCGTGTTGAGTCACCCAGGTTACTCAGTGCTCACCACTCTTCTCAGCTAATGAACATATTGTGGGGGCTGCTGTAATGGGCTACAGTGGTTGAGCCATAGGGTATCTAGGGAGCCCAGTCCCCCACAAAACCCACATGCTCCTCCCATCCCCAAATTTGAAAAGATTCTTGATTTCCTGCCCTCGGTACAAGTAGAGTACCCTCAGTCATGTGATCCCCGCAACTCTTCACCAGCATGGTCCCTCAGGATTTTAAAACCATAGCTCCACCACTGGTGGGATCTGCCTTGTTCTGTCAGTGAGATTTGGGACCTTGTCAAGATGCAAAAGTTTAAAAGAAAAGCTACATTTTAGTAAAAATCATCAACATTTCCTTATATTCTAAGGAGTCACTAAGCTCTCACCCTGGTTTTGGTGGATAATATGCAATTGTTGTGCTTATTTTGAGAATTATCATATCGCTTTGAAATAGACTACCCTGGTTTCTTGATGGTTCCTGCTTCAAATGACAATGGAATAAAAGGAACACAAATCACATTTCTTGTTATTTTGATAACTATTATTGAAGTAAGTCGTGATATACGAAAAACTTTCATTAGTAACTCACTCAAATGTTTTCACAATATTTCTCCTAATTTCGACTGTAGAGATTCGTTTTTGACATTGTTTCTGCCCAAACATAGAAATTGGGCAAAGTGAGCGGGGCAAAGTGAGCGGTGCCAAGGCGAAGATTTCGCCAATTTCACTTCGCCCTCTTGGCTGATCCCAGCATTGATTTCATCTCAGTCAAGACAGGCGATTGATGTTTTTAAAGGGAGACAGCTGCATAATGGAATTTGAAAGTTTGCAGTATTGCATCTTGGGATTTGTTGTGTACACAAAATAGACATGGGGAAAACAGGTGTCGATTATAACAACTGCTTATTGGGAATGCACCGTTAACTTAACACTTGACAGTTTATACATGACAGACCAGCAGTACTGCGCGATTCCTTAAAGTAAGTTCAAATAGTATACAAACAATTCCCAATAAATTTAAAAAACTATCAATAGTTACCTGTCATCCATTTAACAGGATATGTTTTATTTTAATTTAACCATTTTATTGTTGACATAAAATAGAACTGCAAATGCGCAGCATTATTTCTGAGCATGTGACACTTTCAGAGAATGCGCCAGAAGTTTGCTAATTAACAGAATATTTTTATACTGTACCAATGACCCAGACTTAGCTGGTGCTAAACTCTTTAATTCAGGGCCAAACACAAATTTTGTCCCCCAATCCCCAAAATTTGCATCAAAAACCGAAAATTACATGTCCTATATGGTTCTCCATACATTTACTCCTCTGCGCATGTGCAGTGTCAAGGAGGTCTCGAAATTGGCACCAATTATCATTCTTTGTTTGGCCCTCAAAACAGTTACACTTCACTGTTATTTGTGCTTCCAAATCTCAGTTTTCATGATGCCAGACACATTTTGATGAGAGAAATGGTGGAAATAAAGAGGAAATATAAGGAGGAGAGGAAAAAATAGTGCAAGAAAATGTTCAGGGCTGTAACTTAAAATTATTTTACGAAATTATTTCATGTTGCCTAGCTGAATGATATCGACCCAAATAAAAACCGCGATATTTTCGGGATGATATTGCGGTTTACGGTATTATCGTGATATTTGGGGAATTAGTGCAAAACACTCATTGAGTCACTGCAGCCCTGTTAATTTGGAAGAATAGCCTCGCAAAACACTATTGCTGCAGGTCAAGCAATCTGCATCAGCGAAAACACAAATCAACCATGTGGTGTGTTTAAATAGAAATCTGAAAAATTTATTACGAATGAGCACAACAATCGCAACTTGATAGTTCTGTAGATTTTCACTTGAACATACGCGCAGCCATATTAGACATACAGCACACAAACTGTGTGTTTTCTCTTTTGTCTTTGGTTAAAATTGTAAAAAGCTATTTTTAAACAGATGGTTAATGTGGGTATACAGAATCAGACATTATCCAGTGCGAGAATCTATGTAAATTCACCGTGTGGGGATCTTGAGACATTTACGTCGTTGTTTGTCCAATCAATTATAAGAGTTCCCAATTTGTTCTTCGTCGGGGGAATATTGATGCTATTACGTGGGAATCGGTTCACAAAATAGTTTACCGGTAAACACTTTTGGAGGGTCCCCACTTAACAATGCAGTATATTTCAGAAGTTAATGCCCATTCCTTACCAATACAGATGCTCATTCACGAAGTATTGCCTCTTTTGTCAAATTATGTATCGGTAGGTCAATGTTGGTGTCGTTGCCAAGTAATGCCAATGAAATTGGCGATATTTCAGTTTTTCGAAAATGAGACGACTTTACTAATGGTATTGATTTTAAAACCGGCTAAGTCGATATATCGGCAAACCGCCCAACACTATTGCCTGTTTTCAAGGCATGGCCCTGTTGTTGTCATTCTTGCTATGAATGTACCATTGTTTGATCAGTGTTTCCTCTCTACCTTCCTTATTCCCCCCTAGCTATTCTCCCATGTTTTGGCTTAAATTTTGTAATGTTTATTACTAAAATTTCTTGGGAGTTTTGGCTTGGTAACAGAATTTTTTCTGTTTTTTCACCATGTTTACAACCTCACCCTAGGGGTGTTTAGGCGTTTTGGTCTGCATCTACCATCTGATGTTCTACAGTTTCTTCTCTGGAAGTCTCTGTTTTGCATCAGATAGTGTTTTAAGTTGGTAACTGATTTCGGGCCAGGTTTTTTCAGTGCCTGGAGTCATGTTTCCGGTTTGTTGACACTTTTGCTTAGATTGACAACAGTTACTTCTGATAGTTATTACTTGTCTTCTGCATCACTTATTTCATAGCAAGATACATTAATATTGTCCATAAGTGTTACATTAATTTTTTCAAAATGAATTTGAATTTTTGTCCACACTTAGGCTTTTTTGGGATCCATTGGGCTCAGGGTTCCCATTGGGAATTTGGGCTCTTCTGAAAATTTTTTTGGAAAAATTTTTTTCTTTTCGAATCATTATTTCGTAATGATTATAATGGATTGTTTTATTATGTATCTTTATTTTCAAGGATTAGTGCAAGTACTTTGATTGTTTACCATTTTTCACAATGAATGATTATTGTTCAAATTGTAATAGGAGGAAATCTTCCTCTGATTCTCATGATCTCTGTATTAATTGTACTCAATGTACTCGTACTGATCTTTTTTCTGTGTGTTTCAATTGGGATGACAAACGTTGGAAACGTGTGTCACGGTATGTTGTTACTGTAGAGAGTGCCATGCCGGTCCTCTCTCAGCAGAGTCACTCTAGTCTTTCACTCTCTTTTTCAGAGGAACAAGAACAGTGTGATATTTCCATGATGTCGTCCAGAAGTGTGCCTCCGTCGTCACAAACAAGCGAAGCGCTTGCGGCAAATGTGCTCATGCAGATCCATCAGTTACCCGAAAGGAGTTCGAAGAGGTTGACGTCCGCTAGCTCGCCCGGTGTCGCGTCCATTCACCGAATGGGTCAGCTCCCGGGTTCGTCCGTTGCGGTCCAGGGGAGAGAGTCGGGTGATGCGAACACGGCAGCACACACTACCACACCTTGGATACTTACCAGTGATATACAGTCAGCTTCACCGACCAGGGATTCCAAGGCGACCAGGTCACGCCATCCGGTAGCCAGGGATACGAGGCCTTCTACATCCGGACGTTCGCATAAAAGATGTATGCAGGATGCAATGTCCAGGGAGCTTCTGGCGGCTAAATCCAGTAAGACCGTGGCTCCCCAGGCCTCCGTAACGGACATGCTATCACAGATAGCAAAGATCATCGCAGCATCCCAGCAACCGGCAGAGCCTCTGTCGGAACATGAAGTTTCAGACGAAGCTGGGTCGATATGTCAGGTGCGGACGACTGAGAATTGCAAGAGATCCGGCAGGATGGCGAAAGGGATTCCGATGAGTTAAATATTTCCCTTTCGGAACAACATAAAATAGCCGTAGAGTTCATCCGGCATTACCTTCCAGAAGTTGTTCCGCCGGACCAAAATGCTGAGCAGCCGGATAGGAGGGTGATAGCACCACTGGACACCGACTTTTTTAATCGGTTTAGGGACCTTGTCCCGGAATTTCCGTCACAGTCCAGGAATGTCTCTCGGATATTTGAATTATTAGATGACGCTATTGACAAACTTGCCAACAAGACGGGCAGGTCAGCCTTCCTACCGGCATCTGCTCTACAGCTGCCTTCATCAATCAAAGGAATAAATTTGATACTGCAGGTCAGGGCATCCAGAGAGTTCCTCTGCGTTTAGACGACCAGGCTGAAGACCTTGAAATGTTCATGCCGTCGTCTATGTCACTTCCTTCGTCAACGATGGAAATGACAATATCGTCTAACAGAGCTAGTTTAGACGCTCTTTCATACGCAGATCACCTTACTAGAGCGTTGTCATTACGCTGTGAAGGACCAGAATTCTAAGATGTACAGATGTCCTTAAAAGTTCTGTCCAGGGCCATAGCTTTTTCCACTTATAACTCCGCCCTTTCAGTGGCGAATCTGGAGTTAGCTAGACGTGACATGGCCCTAGCTACTTCCACACGCGTGGACAGTTAGGTGAAAAACTCTCTTAGAGTCGCTCCGGAGAGTTTCTCTTCAGCGGCAAGCTTTCCGCTATATATGATAAATTAACTAAGAAAGCTTCTGACTCTCTGCTGTTTAAGTCTGCTTCCAAGAAGTCGGAACCAGCAGAGAAGAGTAGGCCAGGCACTTCTGGGACGAGTTCGTCCAAGGGAAGTTCCTATGCGTCCGCTAGGTCTTACTGTAGAGACCGTCAGAGTAGCGACTCGAGTAGGGGCCGTAACGCTGGCTGAAATAACCTGTCAGGCGCCCCTAGGCCGACGGGGCGAGGTGCAGGTCGCCTAGGATGTAGTTTCTCCTCCCGCAAGCCTCGCAGATCCAGGAGGTGATGGTTTAGAACTCTGTTGCGTTCCGGTGGGCGGAAGACTGTCGAGTTTCTCAAGCAACTGGGAATCAGTTTCGGAGGACCCTTGGGTTCGAGGGGTTATTTCGGAAGGACTAAAACTGTCCTTCAAAGGCAAACCTCCGTTAACTCGAAGTCCAAGATGGACTCAGCTTCTGTCAAACTTTCAGAAAAGAACGGCACTTCTATCAGAAGTCCAGTCTCTTTTAAAGAAGAACGTGATAGAGGTCGTAGAAAACCAGGAATCTCCAGGTTTCTACAGCCATCTCTTTCTGGTTCCGAAACCAGACGGCTCGTTCCGTCCAGTGATCGATTTGAGCTGGATAAACAAGCTTATCGTGGCTCCAAAGTTTTATATGGAGACCATTCGATTGGTCAGAGCGAGCATTCGAGTGAACGACTATGCTGCGAGCATAGACCTCAAGGATGCGTACTTTCACGTCATGGTACATCCGGCGTTCAGAAAGTATCTTCGCTTCGCTGTCCTAGGTGTTGTTTATCAGTTCCGAGCGATGTGCTTTGGTCTGAATCTAGCGCCCTGAGCTTTTCACTCGAGTAATGAACTTGGTCATAACTTGTTTCCAAGCTCATTCGTCTGTGGTAACGCCGGCTTACCTGGACGATATTCTTCATTCTTCAGAGGTATGGCAACGAGTTAACGCTTCAGAACGATATGCGGAATCTGCTCCTATTGCTCCGACGTCTCGGTTTCATAGTAAACGAAGAGAAGTCGGATCTGGTGCCGTCCAAGTCATTGACCCGCCTGGGGATGAGCTTCGAGACGCACAACAATCTTGTTCGTCTGCCGTTAACCAGAGCGAAATTAGTCACTTGTTACGCTCGCTATTGTCTTCACTCAGACAAAGTTACAGCGAGAGAATTCATGAGACTAATAGGTCTGTGCGGAGCTGCCGCGGATCTCATTCCAATGGGGCGGCTACGCACTCGTTCTCTCCAGGTCTATCTGACTCAGAATTGGAGAGTGAAGATTCATTCGCCCGAGACGGACATCTTTTGTCAAGCCAAGTGAAACAAGAGATTCAGACTTGGGCAGACATACAGTGGTTAACTCAGGGAGTTCCACTGCAGTTGCCAGATCCGAGTTTTACGATTATGACGGATGCCAGTCAAACAGGTTGGGGTGCGACACTGAGCCCATCGGATTTGAAGTGCCAGGGTCTTATCCGCAGTTTTTAAGCAAGCACATCGACATCAAAGAGATGATGTCGATTTGGCTTGCTCTACGTCATTGGAAAGACGTTATTCAGAATGCACACTTGCAAATTCTGACAATACGACAGTAGTTGCGTATATTCAGAACCAAGGTGGCACTCATTCCATTCCGTTGCTCAATCTAACGGAAAGAATTCTTCTGTTTGTACTAGAACATCAGATTCTTCTCTCCGTCCATCATATTCCGGGTCGTCTGAACGTCTTAGCAGACTCCCTTTCACGGAGGGGTCGCCTGTTGCCGTCAGAATGGACTCTCAACAAGCAAGTATTCAATCAGATTTGCTACCAATGGGAACAGCCAATGATAGATTTATTTGCGACACATCTCAACAATCAGTTGTAGACGTATGTGCCACCTTGTCCGGATCCTCGAGCGTTTGCAGTAGACGCTCTCTCGATCTCTTGGGACGGAATGATAGGATATGCGTATCCTCAGCGCAGTTGATTCAGCAGATATTGCTCAAGATAAAACAATCGCAATGCAAGATTCTGTTGGTAGCATCTCTGTCTCCACAGAGACCGTGGATAAATCTACTCAGGTGTCTGTTGTGGGACATACCGAGGAAGCTTCCTCAATGGGAAGATCTTCTTTTGCAGGGGAAATCGCGCATCCTCCATCACAATCCGCAAGGTCTAAACCTTCACGTATTTCCGTTGTGCGGTCCTTCTTGCACGGAAAACATTTTACAGGACGAGCAGTGGACGCGATTTCTAACTGTAGAAGGACCTCCTCTTCGCTAAACTATGCTGCTAAGTGGAAGGTCTTTCGTCAGTGGTGTGGGGATCATTCCGTAGATATTTATGATCCTTCCATTCCAGACATTGCAATCTTTCTAGTATACTTGTTTGATGAGATTAAACTGCAGCCTATCACCATTAAGGGTTATAGGTCTATGCTATCCGATACCTATGCACATCATGATACCTTAATGATTGGAACTACTGTCTCTTTATCTAAATTAGTTAGAAATTTTTCGATAAATAGACCTAGAACCCTTAGATTAATTCCCAAGTGGAATTTGGTTTGGGTTTTTTTTAAGCTAAAAGAAGCACCTTTTGAGCCTCTTGACACAGTGGTCTTCAAATTCTTAACATATTAATAAGACAGCTTTTCTCTTAGCCTTCTCTTCTGCTGGAAGAGTTAGTGAGCTTCATGCACTATCTGTGGATGATTCTCACTACCGTAGTGTTGGTAATACTATTACCTTTACCACCAATGTTGGATTTTTGGCTAAGAATCAGGCTCCTAATAAGTATGCTGAACCTATTGTTATTAAGGCCCTTCCATCATCTGATGGGCGTAGGCCTTTACTTTGTCCTCTTAGAGCAATACGTATTTACAAACGTAGATCTGAGTTCATCAGAAAGGGACGTAAGCGTTTCTTTCTGTCTTTGATGCCTAATAGAAAGGATATTATGGTTCATTCTATTGCTAGATGGATTCAATTAACTATTCATACTGCTTATGAAAAATTATCTTCTTCTCAGCAGTCGGCACTCAATATCTCAGCTCATGAAGTAAGAGCTCTTTCTACTTCTTGGGCCTATGCTAATTGTATTGCTATTACTGATTTAATGAAGGCTGCATATTGGTCTCAACCTTCCACATGCACTAATTTCTATCTCAGAAATATTGAGTCCATTTCTGGAGACCTCCCATTGTTTAGATCTGTTATCAGTTGCTCAGAATATCATCCACTAAACAGTTGCAACTATAGTTATGTAGGCTTTCTGTTTCGGCAGTGACTCTGTCCTGCTGCCCTCTTGTCTCTGGGGTATTTGACCCACGGCAAGGGGAAGGGGGGGGGGGGTGTTCCCTTAGGTCACCTGCTTTATAGTGAAAACCAAGGGAATACCTCCCCTAGAGTCATTAATTCCGAGTTGGTACCGGGATGGTTTTAAAGTGTAAAGCTAATGTTTACTCATCCATGTAATATTTTTAAAGTGTAGCTCGGTGTGAAGCATTTGTATATGTCATCTGTCAAACGAGCGTTAATATACAATCCTCGGACACTTTTAATGAATATTAAAAAAAGAGTCTCATTTCTCTGGACTTCCTTTATTTATTGGCTTACCTTTAAAAATATTAGTATAAAGGGTTATACTGGATGTTAATAGAGATCATTGATGATTATTATGCTCAATTACTGATCGGTATTGTGTCTTTCTTCTTTATTATAAATAGGAAAGATACATGTAAAGCCTATCTCTCCTTTTCTCATGGAGGGGATATTCTGTTATAGATAATTGAGCTTACTGGATTTTCCTTTATGTCCTAGGCTCTCCAGCCTATTTACTATTCATCTAAGTCTGGGTCATTGGTACAGTATAAAAATGTTAAAAAATTTATAGTAATTTATATATTTTTTATACTTACCAATGACCCAGACGGGGGTTGGCCCTCCCATGAGTTGGGAACTCATACCTCCCAGCTGAGTACATAACACTTACCAGGCACTGGTTGTAAGAATGATAATTGGCGCCAATTTCGAGACCTCCTTGACATTGCGCATGTGCAGAGGAGTAAATGTATGGAGGACCATATAGGACATGTAATTTTCGGTTTTTGATGCAAATTTTGGGGATTGGGGGGACAAAATTTGTGTTTGGCCCTGAATTAAAGAGTTTAGCACCAGCTTAGTTTGAGTCATTGGTAAGTATAAAAAATATATAAATTACTATAAATTTTTTTAACTTTCCCGTCATTTTTCCCGTGAACTTTGAGGTTTCAAGTTTCAAAATTCAATAAACTTTATGTTTACCTCCAATCTAATTTACTACGCGCCATACGCAGATGATTTTGGGTCAAAGATAATTTATATGACTTTTACACCATATATTGTCAGGTAACTTTCAATACGTATTGGGTAAAATGTGAGTGAGTCTGAGACTGTGCCTGGTTCATTAACTCCCTTCACTCTGATGTCAAAATATCCGAATTTCAAGTAGCAATTTTTCCCATAATGCAACTGGGAATTTAACCATTTCAATCTTGTTTGACAGTGCTCAATGAGCTCTGTCAAACAAGATTGAATTGGTTAAATTTCTAGTTGCATTATGGGAAAAATTTGCACCCTGAACTTTAGATATTTCATCATCAGTGTGCAGGGAGTTAAATTTACTTAATGATTCTTGATTCACTTGTGTGGATTCTTATATAAGACTTTTTAATTTTTCATATTCCATCTGGTGGTGGTCCTGTAGATATTGTAAGATATAAGAAATTTGCTACCACTGTTTTGGGGGGGGATTTGTTGTCATTCCTCTCAAAGTAAGCATAAATGCCACAGCGTTTACCTTAGCCTGACATTTTAGCCTTTGGCGTGTGGAACACAGGTGATTTAGAGGTCATAAATTTACCTTTTCTGGGAAATTTGTTGAAACCGAAAGTCTTGGTTTTCTGTTAAGGCGGCAATTTGCTTTAGGTTTTAAAAAAAACCCTGAAAAACCAATAAAGTGCCCAGCCCTAGTGTGTGCATTAGATTAATGTTTATTCCAATGGGGTTCCACAAGTCTACTTGAGGTCCGGGGTGAGAGGTTGGCAGGTACATTGGACAAGTATTTTTTTGGGTGAGACCAAGATTAGGACGATTTTGACTCTCGGGTGTTCCATGTAACCATCAAAACAACCAATGTTTAAACACTTCTACCGATGTCCAACTGATGGCTTAAAATCGGCTGATGTCAGATTCGATTTTCGAACATCGGCAGTTAATTACTAGTTTAAAAAAAACTCTTAAATCTTTTTGTGAAGAATCAGTGGACATTTGTCAGGCGAGAACTTCAGTCCTCTTTAGAATAAATTTAACCCTTTACCTAACATGAAAAGCAGACGACACTTGCAAACAAAATTCTTGAATAACTAATTTTTTTCATTTTTTGTCTCAAAAACATAGGTTATGACCCCTCGTTGGAACGAGCTCGTTCCAACGAGGGGTCATAACCTATGTTTTTGAAACAAAAAATGAAAATATTTTAAAAATTAATTGGCGATTTTTGAGAATAGCACTGGCCGGTTTTGGCCGTTACGTTGGGTAAAGATTTAACAGGGAGTGCAGTGGCTCAGTGGTAGACAGTTGCACTTCTGTGCTAGAGGTCCCGAGTTTGAGCCCCGTCCGGGGTGACCCACATTGTGTCCATGGGCAAGGCACTTTATCCCAGTTGCCTACATTGGGGCACGATGATGCCATGTACTAAGGCATACTGCACGTCCATGGTACACATGTCTTCAGCCACTGTAACCGTGCTTGAGGCGAGCTTGAACAGAGTTAGAATGTTGAGGAGCTGACATTTGCTCGTTGATGCTCGGTGGTTCTCTCCGGGTACTCTGGCTTCCTCCACCCATAAAACTGTCAGGGTCATGATTCGCCATTGTGCATAAGTATGTGACATTAAACACCAATAAATAAATAAATTTAACAATTGGGACAACATAAATGTAGAGATGGGCAATATACCGAAAAATCCGAACCGATACCGATAACGGTAGTAAACTGAAAAACTGAACCAATTGAACACTGAAACCGTCTGAATTTTCAAATTTTCCAACATTCGCTGTTTATAAGTCCCTGTTGAGGCTTGATAATAGTTGAAAGGTTCATTTTCATGTAAGAAGTGACTGATTTTCTTTTCAGTTTTGTTAACCGTCAGTGGACCAGGCAACTGTCCCGAATTCCTATACACTACAACCTGTACATGTGAGATCTAGTCAAGTCTTGGTTGTCTGTTAAGGCAGACAAGACCTGACTGGAAATTACTGCCCAGGTGTTTTGTCTATAGTCAGCAGGACCTCCTAAAGATGGTATGGTCAAAGCACATGCTCTGAGATTGCAAAAGCCTGAAATAGGTCTTTAAACATTAAGGTGTGTTTTAGTACTGAAATGGTTAACCGGATAATTGGTTTGAAATCAGTTAGCTACCAAACTGATTATAGAAAAATCGTCAACAGGTTATCCGAAATATCGATAGTGACCATCATTCCACGTTTAAAACGTAATAAATCTGCCGCTTTTCCTATTTGATAGATTACAGATTGAAGCTGCATTGTATATATTGAGAAATAATTGACTTTGGCATTCAAGACTGTTAATGATCGACAGTTTTGGGTGCGGTCCAAAATTCAAGATGGCTGCCGGCAGCCATTTTGTTCCGAAATTAGTGCTATCAGTTTTTTTGTACAGAATTTCTGTATGAAAGTTCTGATTTGAATAAATTTTTGTTTGAATGTTTAGTAAGAAGGAATACATCACATATAATACAGGTTTTTTTCTTTTCTCGTGCAGAAATTATGCAAATTATATGAACTTTGATTTATTCAGTGCTACTTATACACAGTAAGTACACATGTCAATACGGCTCAGGCTGGGGGCTGTATTTATGAACCTTCATGAAACTTTTTGGGTACCTTTGTTATCACCTTGGGACAAGAACGAGTGTTTTGGGGTGCAGTCCGAAATTCAAAATGGCTGCCTTGGGCCATTTTGTACTGAAATTAGGTTCAATCAGTTTTTTGTACAGAACTTCTATATGAAGGTTCTGATTTGAATAAACTTTTGAATGAATGTTCAGTAACATGGAATACATCACATATAATACAGGTTTTTTTCTCGTGCAGATTTATGCAAATTAGATGAAGTTTGATTTATTCAGTGCTACTTATACACAGTTAGTACACATGTCAGAGACCAGCCTAGAGGCTAAATTCAGGGAGAAGTCACTTCTCCCTCCCAAGGTTTTAAGGAGAAGTGAGGTGAAAATAGGGAGAAGTGAGCAAAAAATATTATTTCTCAAAAAGCTATGTCAAGTAAAGGGTTAAATTCAGTTTATCAAATTACTTTTGACAAAAAATATTCTCAAGAACCCGTGTTAGGTAAAGGGTTAAATTCAGTTTATCAAATTTACTTTTGCCAACAAAATGTTATTTCTCAAAAAGCTGCTTAAGGTAAAGAGTTAAAGTTTGGTTAGGAAATTATTTATTTGTCAACCAAGTATTATACTCAAAAAACTGTGTTAGGTAAAGGGTTAAATTCAATTTAGCAAATTATATTTACCAACCAAATTTTTCTCAAAAAGCTGTGTTAGGTAAAAGGTTACATTCAGTTTAGCAGATTGTTTTTGCTAACCATAAAATCTATTAGTGGGGGAGGGGTGGGGGGGGGTTAAATTATTTTTGCCAACCAAATATCACTTCAATTCAGTTTAGAGAATCATTTCTTCCAGGCAAATATTCTGTTATCAAGGGAGATAATTGAATTTGTCAGCTTGCTTTCTTACACCATTTATTTCTGTAAATTGCTGTAATTTAGTGGGACCCTTATTGTAGAACCTGTCTTGAGAGACCTCTCTTTGGGCCACACAAAAGTGGTCTCTCAAGACAGGTGGTCTCTTATAACAGGTTTCAGGTTTTCTCAAGTCAATGAATAACCAACCACAAAATTCAGAAATGGAGAAGAATGGATTTTTGTAATTACTTTGTAGTTCTTTTTTATGAAGTTTTTGTAACAAATTGAAATGGACTGTTATAAAAATTATAAAAATAAATTAGTGTTGAAAATCTTCATTGAAGATTTTCAACACTAATTTATTTTTATAATTTTTATAACAGTCCATTTCAATTTGTTACAAAAAGATTTTGAACACAAATTTATTTTTATTCCTATCTGTCACATTTCAGGTATGTATGAAACTGTTTATTGAGCAATAATCCTAATCTTTTCACAGGGGTCTTATAAAAACATCTCAATCTGTAATGAGTTAGCAATTGAAGCCCAATTAAGAGCTTTTAATACTTTTAATTATGTTAGTATAACCACAATGGATTTTCCAGTTCCAGAACAGGTAAAAAGTTTTTGTCATGGTTTCAGTCTTCAAAGGGGTGGTCTCTCAAGACAGGTCCATTATGGCATAAAAATACAAGTTGGTACCCGGTCACAGTGGTCTCTCAAGACAGGTGGTCTCACAAGACAGGTGGTCTCCCATAGCAGGTCCATTTTAGAGTAAAACCAATCGGTGCCTGGTAGATGTGGTCTCTCAAGACAGGTGGTCTCTCAAGACAGTGGTCTCTCAAGACAGGTTTTACTGTATTGTGACCGCTACAAATGGAACACACTGAACAATAATTTTTAAAAATCACATGCTTTAAACTCACAAGTGAAAACTAAAAATTAAACATTTTTATCATTACCAAAAATGTTGTTTTTAGATAAATAGCGAAGTTTGATGGTGGAAATCACTTTTGAAGTGAAACATTCAAAAAGAACTTGAGAATTTTCGTCTTGTCATCTAACTTCACTCTAGTGAAAACTTGAATTGTCATGACGAAATCGTGCCGTGGTTGGTATTATTTTGGGGTTTTATTGGAAGTAAAATCAATATATTTAGTAATTATTTTACCTGCCCAATTATTTGCTTTCACTACACTTATTTTTTTCTATTTTTTCCAAGCGAAGTTAGCAACGGAATCACCGGAAATAACTTTTCTCAGCGACTTTTCAAAACGGTAAGGCGACTTCAACTTCGCCCAGAGAAAGAAATTGGGCAAAGACATGGTGTTAAGGGCGAAGATATCACCTACTTCGCCTTGTAGGCTGGTCCTTGACATATGTCAATATTCCTTGGGCTAGAGACTGTATTTAGGAACTGATCTTCACGAAACTTCTTGGGTACCTTTGTTATCACCTTGGGACGAGAATGAGTGTTTTGGTGTGCGGTCCGAAATTTCAGGTTGCCTGGCGGTGGTCAATTAGACTATCTTTGATTTATTTGCGGCCGCGGTGGCTCAGTTGGTAGAGGTGCAGGCTGCAAGCCGAGAGGTCCTCGGTTCGAATCCCACCTGCGGCAACCGCGTTGTGTCCTTGGGCAAGACACTTCACCCCGATTGCTTACATGGGGGCACGATGACGCTGTGTTCTGAGGCGTACTGCACGTCGATGGTGCGCATGTCTTCAACCAATCTAACCCTGCCTGTGCTGCAGTGCTGAGTTCAGAGTTACGATGTTGGAGAGCTGACAGCTGCTTGTCGTTGCTCGGTGGTTCTCTCCAGGTACTCCGGCTTCCTCCACCCGTAAAACTGTCATGGTCACGATTAGCCTTTGTGCATAAGTATGTGACCTTAAACACCAATAAATAAATAATAAATTTTGATTTATTCAGTGCTACTTGTACACAGTACGTGCACATAACAATACGGCTCTGGCGAGAGGCATCTAACTGTCACCCACCTTTACAATACATTACCTGTACATTTGTGACAGGCTACGGTCAGTATTTATGTACAGACCTTTACAATACTTTACATGTACCTTTGTTATCAGGTCATTACCTAGATGTGTGTCATTGATGTGTCACATACTATACATGTACGTGTCTTACACAAGTTGAGCTACAGTGTCATTGACACTTTCATATTTATGTTTAACTGACAATATTATTTTCAGTAAAATATCTGTTAGTAGAGTTTTCTGTGCAAACACAGGTATTTACATGGGGTGGGGCGAAATATATATATAGCACACTTGTTATTAGGAAGTAATTTAGTTCCGTGTTTTTCCCCGTGGGAACCCCGGGAAGTAAGCAGCACTTGTTTACTGTGGTACACCAGTTCCGCTTTACTAGTAAAATAGGACCCAGTCACCAATGCTTGGGGTGAAAGTCCTCTAAAATGGGCAACATGTTGATCAACGATTGACTAAACTTTACTTCATCTCCATGTTGTGTCACGATTAGCCATGGTGCATAAATATGTGACGTTAACCACCAACAAACAAACAAACAGTTCCGTGTTTTACTCCCCTGATCACTTTGCCTTGATCTTGAATTAACTTGTACTGTCATCTGATCACTGATGTACCGTACAGTGAAATTAAGCGTACTCAGTTACATGTACGATCCTCATAGCTGATATTCGCAGTGTCATCCCCACGCTACTTACTTATTCTTATTGTTTAACCCTTTTCCCAACGTAACGGCCAGCACTATTCACAACAATCACCAATTAATTTTCAATATTTTTTTTTCATTTTTTGTCTCAAAAACATAGGCTAATGACCCCTCTTTGGAACGAGCTCGACGGGCTCGTTCCAAAGAGGGGTCATTAACCTATGTTTTTGAGACAAAAAATGAAAAAAATTAGGTTATTTAAGAATTTTTTTGCAAGTGAAATCTGCTTTTCATGTTAGGTAAAGGGTTATAGATGGAATTTTCGATGCTTTCGTTGTTTAGTTGATTTAATCATAAGAAATGTCGGTACCGACAGTCCATGTGCTTCACTGCCTGTAATATTGTGCAGATGAATTTTCTCGTTGCGGTGGGGGTGCGGTGGCGTCTCGGTAACCGGTTCTCGTCAGGTCACCGAAGTTAAGCAACGTTGAGCGCGGTTAGTAGTTGAATGGGTGACCATTTCAGCGACTGATTCACGTTCCCCGCGTTGTGTCCTTGGGCAAGGCACTTAACCCCGGTTGCCTACTTGGGGGCACGATCACGCTGTGTACTAAGGCGTACTGCACATCGATGGTGTGCATGTCTTCAACCAATCTAACCCTGCCTGTACGGCGGTGCAGAGTTCAGAGTTACGATGTTGGAGAGCTGACAGCTGCTCATCATTGCTCGGTGGTTCTCTCCGGGTACTCCGGCTTCCTCCACCTGTAAAACTGTCACCGACATGATATGACCCTGGCTGTTAATGTGTTGTTAAACCCTAATAAAAAAAAAAAAAAAAATTTTCGCGAGAATCGGTCATGTCACCAAATTTATATAATTTGTACTCAATGTCATTTTTCTTACGCATTGCCTCTCGATTATTAAATCCATTTTTATTTGGATACGCAAGTTCTATAAGTCTATGAGGCTTAACAATCACCAAAACTTCATTTTGTTTCTGTAAGATTTATTTGTCAGCTTTTTGCTTCCACTGTCGTTGTTGTCACATGACCTATCTATTTTTGTTCAGCCGGAGAGAAGTTATATTGCGTTCCACAAAAACAAGTTTCTAATGCTTTCAGTTTAACCATTTCATACCGATAGTCTTGAAAGTATTTACGTAATTGAGTGTAACTTTATATACATTTGTGCCAAAATAATGTATGTATCAGCAGTATTTATGTAAATAGTTAGGGATTCCTTTTAACCACTTTCTCGCCACCGTGCCGTTGTTTCCTTTCCCAGACGACCCACTCAAACGTTCGTAACACAAAATACTGTAAAATTACCGTAAGGCCACACAAAGTAGATCTTCTGTTTCTCAGGCCATTATTTGTGAAATTGCATCCGGGCGAGCGTTTTTTTATTTTATTCTTTATTTCAGTAATTTCTTCTTTGCCATCAAAATTTCATGTTCTTGGTTCAAGTTTTAGGTCTCATAATCTACAGAATAGCATGGGTGGTGGTGTATTTCGTCCCTTGAGTGCAAGAAGGCTTTGCAATGCTAAAGCATTGCAAAGCCTTCTTGCACTCAAGGGACACAAATTTATCAATATTTTTTAACTTGGGTAAAATATCAGACATAAACTATTTAATTTTTATTTTTTTAAAGTTTAAATTGGTTATAAAAAGAGAGCATGCGGCAGCCAAAAGAACCATGCGGGAGGGCCTGAGAAACAGATTTTTTATTTTTTTAAGCCTAAGTTAAACTTTTTAAATGCCCTTATTAGCTGTAGAAAGTAATGTGTAATATTTATAGTCAAGTTAAATTAACAGGTTATTCGTGTAGTTGTGTAACCCAATCGCTTTGTGTTCCGTTTACTGGAATCCTGAGAGATCTCTCAGGAATCCGGGCGCTGGTACGTAATGTCATTGGGTGAATTACGTCACCTGGTACGTTCCAAACGCCAGCGCTATTTTTCACCATTCTGGTTCTGACTGCCCTACTGTACACATCAGGAAAAGGAAAAAGCTCTAACCCTTTACCCAACGCAGATGATATCAAAATTTTTTATTTTAAATAGAATCGTTTTAAATTTTTCAAAAAAATTCAACAAAACCATATCATGTGACCCCTCATTGCAACGAGCTCAATGAGCTCGTTCCAATGAGGGGTCACATGATATGGTTTTGTTGAAATATTTGGAAAAAAATTTATTTTTTTCAACTGCTCAGTTTGCATATTATGCGGCCGGATGCGGGCGATTCATTAGGTAAAGGGTAAAATACAACCCAGACCAGAATCATGCCATCTTTCACAATTGGGGGGCATTCTTTAGAATGAAATAAGTCCCCCTTCCCCAATAATCGTTTATCACCCAATTCAATAGAAAGGCCTAAGCTATAGATTATTATTCTCTAAATGGGACCAATACCCTATCACTAGTATTAATAATGGAATCCTGATAAGTTGTCCCAATTTACCATTTATGTAATTTCCAAGGTTTCAAGGACCTACATAAAGGTCCACTGTTGTAAAGACTCAAGACATATTGTTCAAGAAGTTAGACATTTAATAAAAATTATATTATTATTGTAAAGATTGATTGGAAGACCTGAATACGGAAAATTAAATCATTAACCCTTTACCTAACCTGAAAAAGCAGACGACACTTGCAAAAATAATTGTTGAATAACTAACTTTTTTCATTTTTTGTCTCAAAAACATAGGTTATGACCCCTTGTTGGAACGAGCTCGAAAGGGTTAACAGAAAGCAGCTCTTATTATTTCTACGAGGAACCAAGGATTAAGAGAGAACATGATCCAAGAGTTCCCCAGGGTTCAGGATTGACCCATCCTTATATTACCACCACTCGGTTAGACCTGTTACAATATGATTTGTGGTCGTTGAAGAACGTCACTGTTGAGTTCATTGGCAGTGTCATTTAAAGCGTTGTGGTAGAATGATACTGCAACTACTTATTCTGATTTTCCTGATGTGAATTCCTTTTGGTACTGTCAGCAAATCTCAGTCAAGTCAGATACCGAATACCAAACCGATATTGAGGTATCCCCTCCCCCCCCTACCCCCCCCCCCCCCCCCCCCCCAAAAAAAAAAAAAAATACCGAACTCAAAATTCCAATACTGCACATCTCTACATAAATGTCATTCAAGCTACAGTTTGGTGACCACTTAAATATCATTTTGCCTCTCAAGGCCTAAAAAGTTAAAAATCTGTTTCTCAGTCCTTCCTGCATTGTCCTTTTGGTTGCCGCATACTCACTTTTTATAACCAATGCAAACTTAAAAAAACAAAAAATTAAATGGTTTATGTCTGATATTTGACCCAAATTAATAAAATTGATTAATATGTCCTTTGAGTGCTATATGGCTTTGCAATGCTTTAGCATTAAAAAGCCTTCTTGCACTCAAGGGACGAAATACACCACAACCAGTACTATTCTGTAGATTACGAGGCCTAAAACAAACCAAGAACATGAATTTTTGATGGCAAAGAAATAATTACAAAAATAAAAAAATAAAATAAAAAACTGCCCGCCCAAATGTAATTTTACAAAAAATGGCTTGAGAAACAGAAGATGTACTTTGTGTGTGTGTGTGGTGGGGGTGGGGGGGGGGGGGGGGGGAGGGGGGGGGCCTTACGCTTACATCATATGATCCTGCTTTATATAAAATACATGTCAATGAAAATTTCTTTACACTACAAAATTGAGACTAAATTTCATGTAAGGAAAGCACAGAGAGACTTACAAATTATTCTGATGTTCTGTCCATTCCTTTCTACCCCCCCCCCCCCTGCACCCCACCCACTCACAGATATTGCCCACACTACTTATTACACTGTTATAATCTTTATTTACAGGTAAAGATGTGGATAGCATTTCAAATTCCTAAAATAGAAGATGGTAATAATTTTGGTGTGTCTGTACAGGTAAGGGCAACTTTCTCTGCTCCTAGTGCTGGAAATGAGCAAAATTGATGGGTGCAGTTTTAGGCTCCCGCGAAATCCAAGATGAGAGTAAATTGCACCCGTAAAATGTTAGTATATGAATTGTCAAGGGAAAACTGTCACCAAACACCAGAAACCTTAACCCTTTGAACCTGAGCAGCTGCTTCTCCAGCCAGGAACATAATAGTCATTAAATAGGATGGCTGTTCAGTAAATGTGTGGGGTAGACCAATCAGTATTTTCAAGATGCAGCCCCAAGGCTGAACGTTGACAATATTGATTGGTCTTCCTCGGATAAAAAATATGGACTCTTCTAATTGCTGCCATTGAACTGGCATGGAAGATACCACTAGTGTTTAACCCTTCACCCAACGTAACGGCCAAAACCGGCCAGCGCTATTCTCAAAAATCACCAATTAATTTTCAAAATATTTTCATTTTTTGTCTCAAAAACATAGGTTATGACCCCTCATTGGAACGAGCTCGTCAAGCTCGTTCCAACGAGGGGTCATAACCTATGTTTTTGAGACAAAAAATGAAAAAAACTAGTTATTCAAGAATTTTTTTTGCAAGTGTCGTCTGCTTTTCATGTTAGGTAAAGGGTTAAAGGGTTAAATATATAAGGAATTGCTGAATTATGACAGTAACTTGCCGCTGGCTACAGTGTGCTGCTTTCTCAAAACAGTACACATTTATATGCTGTCACGGTATATTGGTGCTCCACAATATTTTTCTACGAGTGCATTTTTTATCTCCTGTAAAATAGAAAACATGGGTGCTGATGGGAGCAATTGCACGTAGACACATCTCATTTCCAGGACTGCACTCCCAGTTTTCTGACAATGTCTCTTTTCATGATCAGTTGAATTTTTGTTTCACTGCAGATCCCAATAGTTGAGATTTGCTGTTAGTGATGAATCGATAATCGGAATCTGAATTCGGAACTGGCCGGTTTTGGGGCATCGGCCGATTATGACAACCAGCAGTTAAAAACCAGCCTTTTCCAATTATTCAAAATTTAGCTCTGACCATTAAAAATCTCTGATATCTGGCCATTTCAGTGAAGTTTGCCTATTAAAAACTTGTGTAGTACATAGCAGAATATTTAAGAATCTGCAGAGCCGAGATATTACAGAACTTGCCATCTGCAGTCGGTATGAGATCACCATCATTTCCTGGCTGATCGAAGTCACTGGCCTTCAATCACTATGCTGTATAACGTTGCATCTATACTATATTTTAGAATGACTATCTGCCTGCCTGCCTGCCTGCCTGCCTGCCTGCCTGCCTACCTACCTGCCTGCCTGTCCGCTATAGAAATGAATATGGGGCCACCCCGACTGTCCAAAATGGGTCTAATAGGAGTACTTTTTTATGGCGCAGGTTATCGTCAGGTTTAAAAAAGTGTGTGGAGTGGGGGTGTAGGGTGGGGCACCAAAAGTTAAGACCAAATTTTTTTTTTACCTATATACGTCTTCAAAGGAGTCTACTAGAGGTACATTTTTATCAGGAATCTAATGGTGAGGTTTAAAAAAGTGCCGGGGTGGGGGTGTAGAGGGGCACCAAAAGTTATGACAAAAATTTATTTTATTTTTTTCTCACTGATATGGGTCTTCAAATGGGTCTCTACTAGGGGTAATTTTTTACCAGAAATCTAATGGTGAGGTTTAAAAAAGTGACGGGGTGGGGGTGAGGGTGTAGAGGGGCACCAACAGTTATGACCAATAAAACACAGCCACGTGGGTTTTGCAGGTATAAGCGTATTTTGGATTATTAGTTTTCATTCTTTTCAAATTATTGATTGACAAATTGTATGACAGGTATGTGCGGCTAACTTTTTATTAATATTCATTTAAACCTTTCTCTGGAATCCCGGGTTTCCTAACATTAAGCTGATTGAATTGATACTTTTCTCTTACCCTGACACCAAGTCGGTTTGTAGGTGTCATGGTCCGTTCTTTTTCAAGAAGAGTTTTGGACTCGTCAGAGTGGTGAATCTGTGTGTGGCGATGCAGGTTGGAGGTATTTCCACACTGGGTGACGATTAACTTCTTGCATAATTGGCAATTCTACAGTAACTTCTTACAAAAAATTGATATATGCTACTATTCGTTTTAGCTGACATTTTGTTGGTTCCACAAAATCTATGGCTAAATGTGAATATTCAAAAGTTTAGCAAAGCCGAAAATGTACAGTTTTTAATCTCTTTTTGGTTGAGTTTTGGTTTCCACTTTAAAACCGAGTTTTGGTTTTGGTTTGGTTAAACCGACCAGCTCTATTTTTAATTCAGTTGCCTGCCTTGATGTTTCTCTCCAATGTTCACATGTACTCTGTAGTCAGCATTGGAGAGAAACATCAAGGGAGGTAAGCAGTTGAAAATTGAACAATGAATTTTGACATGTCACATGCTTATTGATCTGTGAATCATGCATGGACACAAGTTCACACTACTCATTAACCCTTTACCTTATGTAACTGCCAAAACCGGGCAGCGCAATTCCCCAAAATCACCAATTAATTTTCATTATTTTTTTCATTTTTGTCTCAAAAACATAGGTTATGACCCCTCGTTGGAACGAGCTCGTCGAGCTCGTTCCAACGAGGGGTCATAACCTATGTTTTTGAGACAAAAAATGAAAAAAATTAGTTATTCAAGAATTATTTTTGCAAGTGTCGTCTGCTTTTCGGGTTAGGTAAAGGGTTAATATCAAAGTTATTCATTTAAGACACAAAGTATGTGTGCTCAGTTTGTTTCTGGTCAATACAGATGAGTGTATTGTTTTCTTAAAAAAAACTGTATTAACACTATTTACCAGAATATCGTGTGATTATGTTGTTAATAACGATCTTCTTCCCTTCGCCCCTTCAAAAAAATGCAAATATTATTTTTGCTAATATTGCCCAGCATTAAACATGCATATTCTGAGATCTTATGTGCTGTTAAGCTTTCATAATTGGAGATTTATCAACAAAATTCAGTAATATAAAGGGCACCAACAGAATTTTTTCTGTGTCCTATTCCAACTGTCAGAATTGGCAGAGAAATAGTCGGTAATCGGTTTGTAGCAATTTTTAATAATTGGTTCATCACTATTTGTTCTAACCATGCCTGAAAATAAGCAATCTGGCATTTGCAGAATGAGGTCCTCAGAGGGTGAATTTACTGGTGCTATCCCATACAGTGGGCCAATTTATCCTCTGGGTACCTCTTTCTGTTTTGGTTTGAGACCCTGATTCATCTTTATGTTCACAGAGGGTAAATTTGTTGTGCAGGGTAGCATCACCAAATTCACCCTCTGAGGACCTCATTTTGCAGATGACAGTCTGCTTATTTTCTGGCTTGGTTATAGCTTGCCTACCAAGGTGAAACTAAGAGATGCACAACCAGATTTTCTCTAATATTTTTATACTGTAACCAGTGACCCAGACTTAGCTGGTGCTAACCCAAAAATATCTAGGGCCAAACACAAATTTTGCCCCCCAATCCCCCAAATTTGCATGCAAAACAGAAAATTAGAAGTCCTATCTGGCCCTCCATACATTTACTCTCCGCGCATGCGCAGAAGCCAGGAAGTCACTGGAACTGGTGCAAACATCATTCTTTGTTTGGCCCTCAGTCAGATGTGGGTGAGGAGGTTTCGACATGACTTCGAATCCCCCCCCCCCCCCCCCCCCACCCTCCACACTCTCGTATATATATCTCAATACATACATACTATGCATTTGGGTCATGTTTGATGGTGCCCTCATAGGCATGTACGCAGTTTTGTTGCATTAGTTTCCGTTGATTATTTATTGATTTTTGATATACAAGCGCTTATTAAAATCATCATAATTGCTACTATTTGAGTACATCGGTGGCTGCATAATTTAGATGATTACATGCTGGATTTTAATGCACTTACGCAATATATTATTAAGCTATCGCTTTGGTGGATCTTGAAATTACAGGGCGGTCCGTGTTGGAGCCTGTTAATCATACCTACTTCCATTTCTAGATCCTAGTCTCTATTTTGTCGGTTCTCAAATCGCATATTCTCATGTGTTTATGGTTGTAGATATCGGAGTACACATTGGAGAGTGTTGTTACTGGATTTTATTGTACAGAGGATGCCTGTGGATTACCTTGGAAGTGTGTTTTCTCTGCAGAGATTGTTCAATGTATCTCAATTTAATATGTGTATGTTATATTTTATATCACCAATTCCGTCATACCTGTGTACGCCGTCTGTGGTGTACGTTTTGTAGCGGACAATATTAATTACCAGAATCGTTGCTATAGCCTTGGCTTGTGAAATGGCATTAAGCACCATTTATTATTCATGAATTAATTCCTGAGTGCCTGATCGATAATTATTTATATTGTTTTTTGGTACCGCTTTTATTGATTCCAGAGCTCTCTACTCTTTCTTTTGAAGATATGTTCAAAAAGGGAGGGGGGGGGGGGGGTCATTTTCACCCCTTCTCTGGCTTAATGGGTATGTAATTATGAAGGAAGCTGTTTTATCCGTAATTATATTCTGCATACAGCTGTAGTGTTATTGTATGGCGTAGGTTTGTGGGCAATTTTCTCTCATTCTCAAATATGCCATCCTAATTTTTGGGGCTTAGTCCAGACTAGCCTTAACAATTGGGAACTTGTTACATCCTAA
Organism: Pictodentalium vernedei; assembly: GCA_031216915.1. Taxonomy (NCBI): domain Eukaryota; kingdom Metazoa; phylum Mollusca; class Scaphopoda; order Dentaliida; family Dentaliidae; genus Pictodentalium; species Pictodentalium vernedei. The sequence goes on along the minus strand of CM062288.1, from coordinate 321,229,436 downwards.
TTAGCATGGTTTCATGCTCAGATTTAGGATTTACATAAATTGGGATCCATATTAGGATATGTCTCCTCTACTATGGTATAGAGAGACATACATGTGAATCCTAACTATTCTAAATTCCTTCATCATGGATTGAAGGATTTGATCTAAGTTGATCAACTATTTCGGAAGTTCTGGGCCCGCCACCTTTTTACGATTAATTCTGGGCCATTAGTTTATAGTATAAAAATATGAAAAAATTTAAAGTAATTTATATATTTTTTACACTTACCAATGGCCCATGAGTGGGCAGTATTGGGCACTTCCGGTGACTTCCTGGCGTCTACGCATGTGCAGAGAGTAAGTGTATGGAGGGCCAGATAGGACTTCTAATTTTCAGTTTTGCATGCAAATTTTGGGGATTGGGGAGCAAAATTTGTGTTTGGCCCAAGATAATTTTGAGTTAGCACCATCTAAGTCTGGGCCATTGGTAAGTATAAAAAATATATAAATTACTTGAAATTTTTTCATTTTCATGATTTTTTGGTGGCAAGTATATGTTGATGGAAGGAATCTGCCTTTCTATTTGTGTCGCCATCCAATAATGTCATTTCAGAGTTATGGGACTTTATTCATCAAAATATAAGCAATTTTCCACGTTGAACAATAACTTGAAAATGCTAAGAGCAATTTTCTTGATTTTTTGGTTGCAAGTATATGTTGATAGAAGGAATCTCCCTTTCGATTTGTGTCGCTGTCTGTCATTCCAGAGTTATGGGACTTTATTCATCAAAATATAGGCAATTTTCCACATGTTGGACTTTGAGCAATTTTCATGATTTTTTGGTGGCAAGTACACATGTATACTCATATTGTGCGCTTCCCTCTTGTAATTAATAATGGGCGTATTATAAGCTCATGGCACAGCTGTTTATTATACATCCTAGAATGTCGTGAACTAACCTTAATTTTAGATGGGTGTGTAATGACCTTTAATTCCTCTATCTGTTCTTGACAATAATTATAATCTTTCTGCCCTTCTGGAATGTTTTTGTAGAATGTTTTCTTCTGAATTAATTACACATATAAACTTGTATTTCTCATTTTTAATGAGTTATTTAAATTTGACAAAAATTTATAATGGAGCAATTTCCCATGGGTACCCCCGGAAGTGAAGCAGTGCTTGTTTACTCTGGTAAACAAGCTCGGTTTTCAGGGTTTCTTTTGGGTGTCTACAGGGGCTGAATGTAGGACCCTTTCCCAATTGATTTGATTTTTCCCAATTCCCAACCCCAAATATCCCAATCTCAGTCCCCCACTCAATAGTATTGAAATGATTTTTCGACTAGTCGATGCCGACGCGATTAGTACTAAACAAATCTATTAACTGATTCATGAATCACGTGTTGATTAGTAGCCTTAGTGTATTCTCTAAAGCCTTGAAGTTTCCACTTCAGGCCTGGCATTTTCAGGAGAGCGATTTCTTCGCTCGCCTTCTGCTTGCCTTAAAAAAATTAAGGAGGGTGAAAACTAGCCCTCTTGGCCTTAGAAAATAATGTTTACCATAACCGCCTATGCCTAAAACCCACATCTTGTAAGATCTCTGCTACATGTATGTTAGTGGTCTCTGTAAGACGGCCACACTGCACCTCCCACATCTCCGGGCCTTGCCAAGGCCTGGAGGTGTGGGAGGAGCAGTGCAGCCGTCTCACATAGTCTACCTTGTTAGCAGCATCAAATAAAATGAATTCATTAACCCTTTACCCAACGTAACGGCCAAAACCGGCCAGCGCTATTCTCAAAAATCCCCAATAAATTTTCATTTTTTGTCTCAAAAACATAGCTTATGACCCCTCGTTGGAACAAGCTCGTCGAGCTCGTTCCAACGAGGGGTCATAACCTATGTTTTTGAGACAAAAAATGAAAATAATTAGTTATTCAAGAATTTTTTTTGCAAATGTCGTCTGCTTTTCATGTTAGGTAAAGGGTTAACAGTAAAACTTCGTTTTGCAGGTAAACCCTTTTTACGCTTGAATAGAGCTAATCGCTCGACTAGGCCATGCGCGGGAGCGAGTTTTAGCCCTCCTACATTTTTAAGAATGCCAGGCCTGCCACTTTGCGTTCCTTGAAGAAATTCAATTTAATTTTATTAACGCTGACAGTGGAAGTACATCTACAGAAGTTCATGCTTTTTCAACACGTTCTTGTTTTGGGTAAATGTTTCTGTAATAAGATTGGTCAGAAAACGAAACGTCACATAATGATATTTACTACGGAATGAAGTTTTACAACTCACTGTTTGGTCAAGTGATGTATTTAATATTCAATGAGGCTATTGTTTATAGTTTGTCTAGCTTTTCATTGGGGGTTGATAGGTCATGGAACAATCATGTCATTGGAGTACACTTCTTCAGTGGCCTGTTTTCTGCTTTAAAAGTTTTTTAACACAATAACAAAATTCAGAAACTTCTGATTAGACCATAATATACAAGGGAATTTTGGGGGAAATGTTCAATTTCTTTTAAAAATATTTGACAGAACCGTATATTCAAACACCAAGGATTTATTATTAGACCAAATTATCTTTTGCGGCACCGGTTGTTTGGTCGTAAAGACATGGCGACATCGGCTTCCATAATGTCACGCAGTTAGACCCATTAATTGTCTCGTAATTTGGAAGCCACTCCAGCCAATGTATTTAGTTAAAACTACAGTTTTGTAGAGTTATAGCTTGGTTTAGCATCTGACATTGCATAACCAACTAGTAGATTAATCGTCGACTACTACCCTGCGATTAGTCGATGAGTAAAAATCCAAATGGCATTAATTGTTTCAACACTACCGCTCAAACAAAATTTAATGTACACTTGGTGTCTTGAACTGAAGCCTTATGACCACACAGTTCAGGACACCAGTTGTTCATAAAATTTAAATTGCTTACCTAACAAAGCTTTGATAGTGTCTGTTTTTCAAAGGCGAATTACAAGTTTGATAGAGAATAGAGAGACTGCATGTGACTTTTTGCAGGGTTCATACAGCTCTTGAAAAACCCTTGAAAATGAGTTTTTTCTTGAAAAACCCTGAAATTTGAAATTAGCCCTTGAGAAACCCTTGAACTTTCAGAAATCTCTTGAAAAACCCTTGAATACCAAGCTGTTTCCTGGGCATTGTAAATATATTTTTACTCGCCTTTTACTTGTTTGTTACGCTCGTGTCGCTCAGTTAAAAAAAAACATAAAAAAGTATGGAACGTTTTACCAAGATTACTGTAACACAGATCACACTTTGGGTACCAGTACTTCCTGACTTCCAAAGTCAGATCCGTATCACATGAATCTTAGATTTTTAGAGCTCATACAACAAGCTGAATAGTATATGTAGTCCTTGAAAAAAAAAAAAAGCCCTTGAAAAACCCTTGAACTTTGTGAGCAAATTTTTTTTATGAACCCTGTTTTGTTACAAAACATACTTGAAATATAAATGCATTTGCTCAGGCATTGGTCTTAATGTTCTCCAGAGCGGCATTCTTTAGGAGTGCTGCGCGTCTTCTGCACGCCTAGAAAAAATTGAGGATGGCAATTTTTTGCACCCCTTGATTTTCTGGAATGCCAGACCTGTTTGGGACTGCCTTTAAAAAATCTATTATCATTCCGTTACCTGAGTTCCAATGTGTTCTCTGTGCCTACTGGCAGTTTACTGGCACAGAGAATACATTGAAACTCAGGGAACGATTTGTCAATGTTGCATTGATTCGCAATAATTCATGACCTATTCTGTGTCACATCTTGATACATTTTGAGTGTAGAAGACCGTCACATAAGAATTGAATGCAACATTTTGAATAATGAGAAGATGTGGCAGCTGAATGTAGTACAATTTTTCAGTCAATATAACCAAAATAGCATACAAGTTTTTGCATTGAAAATTCCAGGTGCAATTGCACTCCCAAGCAATCTGAGGAGGGCAACTGTTTTGCACTCCTTGATTTTCTAGATTGACAGGCCTGGTTCTCTGTTCAGTTCTAATGTAAAATTTCTTAGTCTTTGTATGGTTCTTCCCCTCAAAAACAAATTCCCAGTTGGTACTGTCAGGATGCGGTTTCCCAATGGCAAGGGCCCTGGATCCGTTCCCAAACTGAGCAGAAGAAACCCTGGTTTTACTGGTAAAATAGGACCCAATCATCAGTGCTTTGGGTGAAGTTCTCTAAAAAGGACACCATGGGTAGAAATAATTGGCTCGACATGACTTTTTATCCCATAAATGGACGTTTATTCGAACAATAAAAGTCTTGGATAAATTTTTTGCATTATTCACCTAGCAGCAGCTGCTAGTAGGACGATAAATTTCCCCTGCAGGTTTAGCACTGAAAGAATTTAGTCCTATAGTAGAGACAGACTTGTTGACCTCTGACCTCTACCGCATTCGTGTTGTCATAACCTGTTTTACGTTTGTGGGAGACATTAAGAACCGACATTCATCAAATGTTGACCGTCGCTGAAATGTTTAGTTTTAGAATATATTGCATTTTTCAAATCTAACAATAAAACATACAACAATTAAGCCTTTACCCAAGGAATCGCCCGCATCCACCCGCATAATATGCAAATCCAGCAGTTGAAAAAATATTATTTTTCAAAAAATTTCAACAAAACCATATCATGTGACCCCTCATTGGAACGAGCTCGTTCCAATGAGGGGTCACATGATACGGTTTTGTTGAAATTTTTCGAAAATTTTTTAAAAATGATATTTAAAATAAAAATTTTTGATATCATCTGCGTGGGGTAAAGGGTTAACAAAGAAAACACAAAGTACATGAATCAAAACCAAGTGTTGAAAAGCTCACAAGTTCGATATGAAAGGCGGGGGCATGATTCGTGATGTTTCATTTTCCAAATTAGGAAAGTGTAAATAAACATATGCATGTGTCGTCTGCTTGTTTATAAAACTAAAGTTGAAACGATGACAAAAAAAAACAACAATAAATAATGAAAATAAGAAAGATAAACATTGTTCATTTAGTAAAGTATTAGCTCAAGTTTGTTGGGAATTATTTTTAGACAGAAATGTGTCACTGCGCCTTATTTATTTTTGTCAGTTTTGGACCAATGTGCTTCTCACTTCTAGCAGTGTATTGTAGCTAGTAACAGCACGATTTTGCCGCAACTGCCCTGTAAATGATTTATGGGATAAACAAAATAAACGTATAGTGTTTTCAAGTAAAAGAGGCTTGTCTGTTTCATTTTTTAGCTCAACTTTGGCAAAGCCAAATTTGAGGTATTGCTATGGCCCGTCGTCCGTCTGTTGCACCATACACACGGCTCAGGCTAGAGGTCGTATTTATGAACCGATCTTTACAAAACTTACATCACATACAGTACAGGTTTTTTTCTCGTGCATAAATTAGGTCAATTAGACTAACTTTGATCTATTTAATGTTACTTTCAGCACTGTAACTGCAAATGCCAATACGGCTCGGGCTAGAGGCCGTATTTATGAACCTATCTTTACGAAACTTCTTGGGTACCTTTGTTATCACCGTGGGAAGAGAACGAGTGGTTTTGAGTGCGGTCCGAAATTCAAGATGGCCACCAGCTGCCATTTTGTACTTTAGATAGTGCAATCATTTTTTGTACAGAACTTCTGTATGAAAGCTCTGATTTGAATAATTTTTTGTATGAATGTTTAGTAACATGAAATACATCACATATAATACGGGTTTTTTTCTCGTTCAAAAATTATGCAAATTAGATGAACTTTGATTTATTCAGTGCTACTTATACACAGAAAGTGCACGTCAATACGGCTCAGGCTAGAGTCTATTTATGAACCGATCTTCACGAAACTTCTTGGGTACCTTTGTTATCACCTTGGGACGAGAACAAGTGTTTCTGGGTGCGGTCCAAAATTTGCGATGGCTGCTAGTGGCCATTTTGTGCAGAAATTATGTCCAAACAGTTTTTTGTCCACATCTTCTATATGGCTCAGGCTAGAGGCTGTATTTATGAACCGATCTTTACAATACTTCTTGGGTACCTTTGTTATCACCGTGGGACGAGAACGAATGTTTTTGGGTGCAGTCCAAAATTCAAGATGGCCTCCAGGAGCCATTTTGTACCAAAATTAGTGCAGTCAGTTTTTTGTACAGAACTTCTGTATGAAAGTTCTGATTTGAATAAATTTCTCTATGAATGTTTAGTAATATGGAATACATCACATATACTATGGGTTTTTTTCTTGTGCAGAAATTATGCAAATTAGATGAACTTTGATTTATTCAGTGCTACTTATACACAGTAAGTGCATGTGTCAATACGGCTTGGGCTAGAGGCTGTATTTATGAACCGATCTTCACAAAACTTCTTGGGTACCTTGGGATGAGAACAAGTGTTTCTGGGTGTGGTCCAAAATTCAAAATGGCTGGCAGTGGCCATTTTGTACCGAAATTAGGTCGAATCAGTTTTTTGTACACAACTTATATACGGCTCAGGCTAGAGGCCGTATTTATGAACCGATCTTTACGAAACTTCTTGTGTACCTTTGTTATGACCCTGGGACGGGAACGAGTGTTTTTAGGTGTGGTCCGAAATTCAAGATGGCTGCCAGTGGCCATTTTGTACCGATGATGCAAAAATCAGTTTTTTGTACAGAACTTCTGTATGAAAGTTCTGATTTGAATAAAGTTTTGTATAAATGTTTAGTACCATGGGATACATCACATATAATACGGGTTTTTTTCTCGTGCGTAAATTATGCAAATTAGACTGACTTTGATTTATTTAGTGTTACTTTCAGAGCTGTAAGTGCCAAGCTGCTATGGCTCGGGCTAGAGGCCGTATTTATGAACCGATCTTTACGAAACTTCTTGGGTACCTTTGTTATGACCGTGGGACGAGAACGAGTGTTTTTGGGTGCGGTCCGAAATTCAAGATGGCTGCCAGCTGCCATTTTGTACCGACGATGCAGAAATCTGTTTTTTGTACAGAACTTCCATATGAAAGCTCTGATTTGAATAATTTTTTGTATGAATGTTTAGTACCATGGGATACATCACATATAATACGGGTTTTTTTCTCGTACGTAAATTGTGCAAATTAGACTAATTTTGATGTTTTTGGGGGTTACTTTCAGCACTGTAAGTGCAAATGCCAATACGGCTTGGGCTAGAGGCCGTATTTATGAACCGATCTTTACGAAACTTCTTGGGTACCTTTGGTATCACCGTGGGAAGAGAACGAGTGTTTTTGGGTCCGGTCCGAAATTCAAGATGGCCGATGGCAGCCATTTTGTACAAAATTAGGTGCAATCAGATTTTTGCACAGAACTTCCATATGAAAGCCCTGATTTGAATAATTTTTTTGTGTGAATGTTTAGTACCATGGGATGCATCACATATAATACAGGTTTTTTTCTCGTGCAGAAATTATGCAAATTAGATGCACTTTGATTTTTTCAGTGCGACTTACACACAGTAAGTACACATGTCAATACGGCTCAGACTAGAATCTGTATTTATGAACTGATCTTCACGAAATGTCTTGGGTACCTTTGTTATCACCTTGGGACGAGAACGAGTGTTTCTGGGTGCGGTCTAAAATTCAAGATGGCTGCCAGTGGCCATTTTGTACCGAAATTAGGTCTAATCAGTTTTTTGTACACAACTTCTATACAGCTCAGACTAGAGGCCATATTTATGAACCAATCTTTACGAAACTTCTTGGGTACCTTTGTTATCACCGTGGGATGAGAGCGAGTGTTTTTGGGTGTGGTCCAAAATTCAAGATGGCCACCAGCAGCCATTTTGTACCAAAATTAGTGCAATCAGTCTTTTGTATAGAACTTCTGTATGAAAGTTCTGATTTTAATAAATTTTTGTATGAATGTTTAGTAACATGGAATACATCACATATTGTAAGGGGTTTTTTTTCGTGCAGAAATTATGCAAATTAGATGAACTTTGATTTATTCAGTGCAACTTACACAATGTAAGCACACATGTCAATACGGCTCAGGGTAGAGGCTGTATTTATGAACCGATCTTCACAAAACTTCTTGGGTACCTTTGTTATCTCCTTGGGATGAGAATGAGTGTTTCTGGGTACGGTCCAAAATTCAAGATGGCTGCCAGTGGCCATTTTGTACCGAAATTAGGTCCAATCAGTTTTTTGTCACAAGTTCTATACAGCTCGTATTTATGAACTGATCTTCACAAAACTTCTTGAGTACTTTTGTTTTCACCTTGGGACAGGAACGAGTGTGTTTTGGGGTGCCTTTGTTATCACTGTGCTATGAGAACAAATATTTTGGGGTTCAGTCAGACCCACTCTGGGACTCAAAGATTTTTTCTAGTTCAGCATCTGACTGTCACCCACCTTTACAATACTTTACCTATACATTTGTTACAGGCAACGGTCAGTATTTATGTACAGACCGTTACAATACTTTATATGTACCTTTGTTATCAGGTCATTACCTAGATGTTTGTCATTGCTGTGTCACATACTATACATGTACATGTCTTTGTCTTGACAAGTTGAGCTACAGTGTCATTGACACTTTCATTTCATTTTTTGTCTCAAAAACATAGGTTATGACCACTCATTGGAATGAGCTCGTTCCAACGAGGGGTCATAACCTATGTTTTTGAGACAGAAAATGAAAAAAATAGTGAAAATTAACTGCCGATTTTTTTAGAATAGAGTTGGCTGGTTTTGGCCGTTACGTTGGGTAAAAGTGTTAAGATTTAATCTGTTTATGTGACAGAATTGTTAGATAAATGAATTATCATGATAACGTGCATGTCCTGTGATTTGCATCAGATTCTCGGTGTTGTCCAAAAATGGGATCACAACTCGCCGGCAAAACCGGCTCATTGAGATCCCATTCTGGACACCACCTCGAATCTGATACAAACCACAGGACATGCACATTATCATGATAATCTGTATGTATCAAGTATAAATAAGATTGTCAGTAGGGCTGTACAGTATTCGAAACTGAATACCGGTATCAGTGTTAAAAAAAAATACTGTGGTATACCGGTATATTGAAAGACTGTTCAGATCGTCCATAATCGGGACTTGAGCCATCATAATCGGAAAAAATCAGCATGCCTTAACGATACAGATCGAATAACTCTTTACCCAACACAGACGATATCAACATTTATTTTTTTAAATATTAATTTATCAAATTTTTCAAAGATTTAACAAAACCATATCATGTACTCGTTGGAACGAGCTCATCGAGCTCGTTCCAGCGAGGGGTCACATGATATGGTTTTGTTGAAATGTTTTGAAAAATAATATTTTTCACCTGCAGAATTTGTGTTTTACCCGGGTGGATGTGGCTAATTCATTCGATAGAAGGATAATATTATTCATTTGGGACTATAGATAAAAAAAAAACTGAAGACATCTTGAAAATTAAATTGTGGCTGAATAAATAATGACGATAAATCGATATGTTTGCAATTACACCGGTATTCAATCAATACTGCTTTGAAGACCGATTTGTATCGGTTTATCAATATACCGTGCAGCCCTATCTGTCAGTCATACCAAGTTATATGCATGGACCAGACAAGGGCTGGATAAAAATATCAGTGTTTTGCTGTCTATGACCTTGACCTTGATGATTTGACCTTGGATCAAAGTTGCAACACACCTAAATTGAGTCATGAGCAATAATTGTACCATGTATGAATAAGATCTGCCTATTAGATCAAATTATATGAACCAGACAAAAGTGATAGTAAACTATCAAAGTTTTCTTGACTGTTACCTGATTTATGGGGCCAGTAACCTTCACCTTGAGGGTACAGACCTCATTATGATCGATGACACACTGTCTAATGACAATACATTCTGCTACAAAGTTTTGTTAACCCTTTACCTAACGTGAAAAGCAGACGACACTTGCCAAAAAAATTCTTGAATAACTAATTTTTTTCATTTTTTGTCTCAAAAACATAGGTTATGACCCCTCATTGGAACGAGCTCAATGAGCTCGTTCCAATGAGGGGTCATAACCTATGTTTTTGAGACAAAAAATGAAAAAAATAATGAAAATTGGCGATTTTTTAGAATAGCGCTGGCCGGTTTTGGCCATTACGTTGGGTAAAGGGTTAAAAAATATTCAGTGGTTAAAAAATTATAGCCCTGACAAACAAAATGTTGATGACTGACAGCGGTCAACTTTGCATTAGAAAAGCTCTGCTGACATTTTGTCAGGCAGAGCTAACGAGAACATGTACATTTTAAAACATCTTACCCCCACTTACCCTAATACATCATACGCTTTGTGGCTTAGCAACAGAGAGTACGATATGTCGGGGTAAATGAGGTTGCCCTATTTATCGAAATTTTCAAATCACAAATTGGAGATAATCGCTCAAATGGAATCACACCTCCTCTGGCTACATAACTAATTGGGTCTTAAACCAGTGATAGGTACCATGTTAGGGATGACTGGTACAAAACTGTTGTGATGACAGACACTAAGTATTATTATACCCCCCCCGCAAACAAAATTTGGGGAGGGGGGGGGGGGGTATATGGGAATAACCCTGTCCATACGTCCGTCCGTCTGTCCATCCTTACAAGCGCAACTCCTCCTAAACCGTTAGAAGAATTTTCATGAAACTTTACACAATGGAAGAACTCCATATGAAGATGTGCATGAAGCAATATAATTCCGTTCTGACATTTCCAAGGGGAGATAATCTAACTTATACATTTCAATTGCTACATCATATGGTTGTGTCCTCGTAAGTGCAACAACTGAGGCGCGGGGGGTATCACTTTGTGAGCTTGCTCACAGTACCTCTAGTTTGTATTAGGGACCTGTGAATTGCCGATTTGATTGAATGCAATCACAAATCGAATTGGTGAAAACGAAACAAATTTTTTTTTACACCTGTTGTACAGTTGTAGCTTCATTGCTACACACACTGTTACCGCTACAAGTGAGTTACGTTTCTACTCAGAACAATACTCAATATAAAATAATGTGATCCAATTACAATCTGTAAACATTCACAGTTTTGGCCCTAGTATATTCAAAGTTCTGATTTTGAATCGAATCGCATATTGACTCTCAAATCGAATTTTGAATTTTTGCCGGAGCCTAATTTGTATGTGTGAAAAAAACAGTATCAGGGCCAAGCCTGAAAATAAGCAGACTGTCATGTGCAAAATGATGCCCCAGAGGGTGAATTTGATGATGCTACCCTAGATCACAAAATTTACCTTCTGTGAACCTCAGTCTGAATCAAGGTCTCAAGCCAAAACAGAAAGATGTACCTCGAGGATAAATTGGCATGCTGTATGGGATAGCATCAGCAAATTCTCCCTCTGAGGACCTCATTTTGCAAATGACAGGTTGCTTATATTCAGGCTTGATCAGGGCCTGGATAATATAAAGAAGACTTATTGCCGACCGAGATTTTATACTCCTAAATTTTCTCTTTGTAGGAGGACACGTTAGCTGAAGCCAGACAAGTGGAGAGTGATGCTGCATCTTATTTGGAACAGGTTTCCAGATATTATATATCCAGGGGAAAATTAGTGTCAAAAATTGCAAAATATCCACATATTGTAAGTTGAATATATTAATACAACAGAACCATGCTAACCCTTTGCCTAATGAATCGGTAACTTCCTCCCGCTTAATTTACAAAGCAACCCTTTACCTAACAAATCCCTTGCATCTGCTTGTGTAATTTGCAAACTGAGCAGTTGAAAAAATTTTTTTTTTTTAAATATTTCAACAAAACCATATCATGTGACCCCCTCATTGGAATGAGCTCGTTCCAATGAGAGGTCACATGATATGGTTTTGTTGATTTTTTTTTTAAATTTAAAAAAATAGTAATTAACATTATTAATTTTGATATTTTCTGCATTGGGTAAAGGATTTAGCACTTGAAAATAATTGTTCGAAGAATTTCAGCAAAACCATGTCATGTGACCCTCATTGGAACAAGCTCATTGAGCTCATTCCTATAAGGGGGTCGCATTATATGGTTTTGTTGAAATTTTTTGAAAAATTTGAAAAAACGTAATTAAAATAAAAAAAATTAATATCGTATGGATTGTGCAAAGAGTAGAATATAGACTCAGTAAATATTTGAAATATTAAGTTTATCTTTTACCTAATGAAGCATCCGCATTTGTCTTGCGAAATTTATAAATTGAGCCATTTAAAATCAAAATTTTTCACAAATCCAAGCTCGTTCCTATAAAAGTAGCATGACATGGTTTTGTTGAAACTTTTCGAAATTTTGAGGGAGAAAATAATCAAAATAAATATTGATATCATTTACACAATGATTTAGAGTGTTAAACCTTTACCTAATAATGTAAGATGACACTTGCATATTTCTTAAAAATTGAAAAAAAAAATTTTTTTGTCTCAAAACATGAGGGTAAATCCTTTACCTAATAATATAAGATGACGGTTGCATATTTCTTGAAAATTGAAAAAAAAAAAAAAAAATTTTCAGAACATAGTACATGTGTGACCCCCTCATTGGAAAGAGCTTGTTATAGTGAAGGCGTCATAAGCTGTGTTTAGAGGCTGATATGAAAAAAAATTAGTAAAATTTTAGTTACGATTTTTGGGGAATGGCAAATTGTGCGAATAGTGCTGGTCAGATATGGCCTTAACCAAGTTACCTTGCATTCAGTTGAGCTACAGTGTCATTGACACTTTCATTTTAAGTTTGCATTGGTTATAAAAAGAGAGCTTGCGTCAGCCAAAAGGACCATGTGGGTGAGCCTGAGAAACAGATTTTTAACTTTTTAGGCCATAATTTGTAAAATTGTACACTTTCTGTATATTCTGTGTGTGAAAAGACAATGGAAAGCCACTTTATGCTCATAATATGCAAGAAAAAAATTAAAAATAAAACTTCCTCCTCCACTGATTTTTAAAAAAATGCCTGAGAATCAATTAATTTATTTTGTGTGGCCTTAATTTTTATTTTTTTGTATTTCTAATTAAACAGGAAGATTACAGACAGTCAGTAAAAGAAGTGGATGAGAAGGAATACACAGGTCTTCGATTAATATGCTGTGAACTGAGGAACCACTATGTTAGTTTCCATTTATAGTTTATATTTCTGATTATGTGATTCCTATTATGCCACCCAGGCCTGGCATTTTCAGGAGAGCGATGCTCGCCATAAAAAAAATTAAGGAGGGCAAAAACTAGCCCTCCTGGCCTTAGAAAATAATGATTACCATAACAGCCTATTCTTAAAACCCACATCTTTTCAGAGCTGTGCTATATTAGTGGTCTTTGTAAGATGACCACACTGTCCCTCCCAAACCTCCAGGCCTTGCCAAGGCCTGGAGGTGTGGGAGAGGCAGTGTAGCCATCCCACAGAGACTACCTTGTTAGTAGAACCAAATAAAATGTACAAAGCCCACTAGGCAGAATTCGTTAATATTAAAACTTTATTTTGCCACTTTTAGCTTGGAAAGAGCTAATCACTCACCTGAGCCATGTGAAGGGAGCAATTTTTAGCCCTCCTGCATATTTAAGAATACCAGGCCTGGCCGCCTACCTCTGATTAGGAAATGTCTGTCCAAAAGTCTGTCACTTTGCGTTGACAGTGAATAAAGAATTGGGTAACTAGATTGTTTACAAATGAGCTGACAGAGATATCAAAACAATGAAACTCCAATTCATGGTACTGGAGGAGTGCTGTCAGTGTATGTGTAACTTGTACAGGGAGTAGAATATTATGTCGAATAATCGACAATTTAACACCACTGCCAATCATTGTGCAACTTATTAAGCTAGTTACTGCTTGTATGAGATCGTGAATCAAATGAAAATATGAACAGTTTTGATGCTGTGGTGTTTCATGCAACCATCGGCATGAACTGATGTTCAAACACTTCTACTGATGGTCAATCGATGGCTTAAAATTGGCCGATGTCAGATACGATTGCTGAACATCAGTTAATCACTAAACTTCACCCTCTGGGGACCACATTCTGCAGCTGACAGTCTGCTTTTTACCTGTGTCGCCAGCAGCAGAGCAGGTCTAGTAACCACTCGACTCCGTCCGTCGGTCAGTCCGTCCGTCTGTCCATCCATCCGTCCGAAACACTTTTTTCGTCAAAGTTTTCTTGGCTTCTATGAAAGGGAATGATTTTATATTTGGTCTGCTGCTTCATAATGATGAGTTGTATCGTGTAAGCAATTTTCAGATCTGCCGTGCAGCCACTTCCTGTTTGCCGATACTTTGAAATTTTACTGTACCCACTGAACATTGAAATTTTCCGTCAAGGTTTTCTCGGTTTCTATGCAAGGGATTGATTTTATATTTGGTCTGCTGCTTCATAATGATGAGTTGTATCGTGTAAGTAATTTTCAGATCTGCCGTGCAGCCACTTCCTGTTTGCCGATACTTTGAAATTTTACTGTACCCACTGAATATTGAAATTTTTCGTCAAACTTTTCTCGGCTTCTTTGCAAGGGATTGATTTTATATTTCATCTGGAGCCTGATAATGATCATTTGTATCGTGTATGCAATTTTCAGATCTGCCGTGCAGCCACTTCCTGTTTGCCGATTCAATTGCATGCAGCGACGCAGGTCCAGACACGGTATTGGTCTTGTTTCTTGACTTGATTGGCATTTAGCCTACCTTGGATCTTGAACCCTAAAGCAAGTAAATTTACTACATGAGATTAGTCCGTGTGGGTTGGGCTGTTAACCCTTTACCTAACATGAAAAGCAGACGGCACTTGCAAAAAAAACTTCTTGAATAACAAGTAATTTTTAGCTTAACTTGACAAAGTCAAGATAAGCTATTGCCATCACGCGTGCGGAAGTCTGTTAGTCTATGAGTCTGTTCACATTTTCTTTTAGCACGGGCTACACCCTGCAGTTCTTGTCTGATCATCACAAAATTTCATATGCAGGTTGGGGGTCATGTCTAGATGAGATCGTCTCCTTTTGGTCGCGATCGGTCAACCGGTATGGCTGCCTGAGCCCAAAACCCGAAAACCATTAGCACAGACTACAGGTCGTATTTATGAAGGGATTTCATTGTAACTTGGTAGGATGCCTCTGTATAATGCCTAGATGAGAACGTCCCCTTTTGGGCATGATCTGTCAACCGTGATGGCTGCCCAATCCTGAAACCCAAAAACTTTTAGCACAGTCTGCAGGTCATGTTTAATATGGAGGGATTTCATTGTAACTTGGTCGGATGACTCTTTATGATGTCTAGATGAGAATTTCCCCATTTGGGCGTGATCTGTCAACCGTGACGACTGCCCGAGCACAAAACCCGAAAACCTTTAGCACAGTCTACAGGTCATATTTATTGAGGAATTTCATTGTAACTTGGTGGGTTGACTTCATATAATGTCTAGATGAGAAAGTCCCCTTTTGGACGTGATTGGGCAACTGTGACGGCTACAGGGGCCCAAAGCCCGAAAACCTTTAGTACAGTCTACAGGTCATATTTATGAAGGGATTTCATTGTAACTTGGTAGGATGACTCCAAATAATGTCTAGATGAGAACGTCCCATTTTGATGGTGATCATTCAGTCTTGATGGCTGCCCGAGCCCAAAAACCTTCAGCATAGGCAAAAGGTCATATTTATGGAAGGATTTCATTGTAACCTGTTAGGTTGACTCCATATAATGCCTAGATGATGACATCCCCTTTTGGTCGTGATTGGTCAACTGTGACGGCTACAGGTGCCCGAAGCCTGAAAACCTTGTGTACAGGCTACAGGTCATATTTATGAAGGGATTTCATTGTAACTTCGTAGGATCACTCCAGATGATGCCCAGATGAGAAGGTCCCCTTTTGGTTGCGAGCATTCAACCATGATGGCTGCCCGAGCCCGAAGCCCAAAAACCTTTAGCACAGTCTACAGGTCATATTTATGAAGGGATTTCATTGTAACTTGGTAGGTTGACTTCATATAATGTCTAGATGAGAACAGCCCCTTTTGGACACCATTAGGCAGCTGTGACGGCTACAGGGGCCTGAAGCGCGAAAACCTTCAGCACAGTCTACAAGTGATATTTATGAAGGGATTTCATTGTACCTTGGTAGGATGACTCCAAATAATGTCTAGATGAGAACGTCCCCTTTTGGTCGCGATCATTCAGCCTTGATGGCTGTCCGAGCCCAAAGCCCAAAAGCATTTAGCACAGTCTACAGGTCATATTTATGAAGGGATTTCATTGTAACTTGGTAGGTTGACTTCATATAATGTCTAGATGAGAACGTCCCCTTTGGACGCAATTGGGAAACTGACGGCTACAGGGGCCCGAAGCCTGAAAAGCTTTAGCACAATCTACAGGCCATATTTATGAAGGGATGTCAATGCAACTTGATAGGATGACTCGTTTTGGAATAATGTCACTGTAACTTGGTAACTTTCGTTGATATACGTTAACTGTGAGGGCCACATTCATTAACTGTGAGGTCATATTATCCCACCCCTCAGCTCTTTAGTACAGTGTACACCTCATATTATTTTTAGCAAAAACAAAGCATACATGGAACAGACATGAACATATTCCCAATTATCACAATTCTTGTCTTATTTCATAATCCTTTCATAAACATTGAACATTATCCTTTTCATCAAACACAACACACAAGTTAAGCTACAGTGTCATTGACACTTTCATTTAGAATAGCGCTGGCGGGTTTGGGCCATTACGTTGGGTGAAGAGTTAATCATTCCTGTTGGGCCATCAATAAACTGCAGTGCTTCCAAAATCATGTTATTCATTTTTATTGTCTATAATAATATTATTTTAGTTTAGCATACAGTAGTATCTATTCTCACAAAGAGAGTCGTTTGAATTTTACAATCCCATCCATCCCAGTATTGGCCGATTGTGTAAGACGTTTTATTGAATCTGGACAAAACTTCTTGTTCCATCGGCCCATGCTGGGGTAGAGGGTTGTGTAAAAAAACTAAACACTGGTTCAACAACAGTTTACTTTCATTGGTTGGCTTGAATGCATTCCATATAGAGAACACACACCATTTACTCGGCATTTAGAAGATTTTTGTTAAGCAAAACGAAGAAAAATAGTTCAGGAGAGCAATTTTTTACCACCCTGATTTTTTAAAAGAACCAAGCCTGCCCTTTTCTAACTTTGAACAGGTGTGAGATTTTTTTTTTTGTGACTCAAGTTAAATGTTCCTTTGTACTCTTTGATGTTCAAGGTCACATGCAATGTCTCAGAAAGTATTGGGCTTACACTCATCAAACTTCGTACAATTATAATGGACAGTGGGGGAGTGTGTCCCATACTGCATATCCACTCATATCCTCTGACCAATCATTGAATATATTACTGGGAGTGGTGGGAGCACACTTCAGTCCGAAAGGTCCAGAGTTTGATCACCACAAGGGGTAACTGCATTGTGTCTGATGAGTTAACCCTTTTTCCAACGAATCGCCCGCCTCCGCCAGTGTAATTTGCAAATTCAGCAGCTGAAAAAATATTATATTTTTTTAAATTTCATCAAAACCATATCATGGGACCCTTCTTTGGAACGAGCTTGTCGAGCTCATTCCAAAGAGGGGTCACATGATATGGTTTTGTTGAAATTTTTTGAAAAAATTTTAAAAATTATATTTAAAATAAAAAATTTTGAAATCGTCAGCATTGGGTAAAGGGTTAACCATAATATTCTTGATATTAATGTAATTGATGAGAAATTATATTTATTTATTTATTTATTTATTTATTGGTGTTTAATGTCATGTACTTAAACACAATGGCTAATCATGACCGTGACAGTTTTACGGGTGGAGGAAGCCGGAGAGAACCAATGAGCAATGACGAGCAGCTGCCAGCTTCCCAACATTGTAACTCCGCATTGCAGCACAGACAGGGTTAGATTGGTTGAAGACATGCGTACCATTGACGTGCAGTTCGCCTCAGTACACAGCGTCATCGTGCCCCCATGTGGACACTTGGGGTTAAGTGCCTTGCCCAAGGACACAATGCTGGAGTCCGAATTGATCGCTCAGACGATCACCCATCCAATGATTAAACAGGCTCAACGTTGCTTAACTTCGGTGATCTGATGAGAACCGGTTACCACAACGCTCCCAATTGATGAGAAATAATGACCACATATAATGATGTATGCAAAAGGAAAGAACATAAGTTTGGGTTATCATCATCGGGATATTTTTGATTTCAGTATTTGGTGATCAGCTGTTCAAAATCAAATTGAATCGAATTGGAAAAATGACAAAGGTTTGAATTTCCCTGAACTATATCGATTATTATTTGTGAAGTTATTCCTCCTATGTTTATTTAACCCTTTACCTAACATGAAAAGCAGACGACACTTGCAAAAAAAATTCTTGAATAACTAATTTTTTTCATTATTTGTCTCAAAAACATAGGTTATGACCCCTCTTTGGAACGAGCTCAACGAGCTCGTTCCAAAGAGAGGTCATAACCTATGTTTTTGAGACAAAAAATGAAAAATAATGAAAATTAATTGGCGATTTTTTAGAATAGCGCTGGCCGGTTTTGGCCGTTACGTTGGGTAAAGGGTTAACCCTTTACCTAACATGAAAAGCATATGTCTCTTGCAAACAAAACAAAATTCTCAAATCACCCCTCACTTTAATGAGCTCGTTCCAAAGAGGGGATCATAACCTGTGTTTTTGAGACCACATATAATGATATATGCAAAAGGAAAGAACATAAGTTTGGGTTATCATCATCGGGATATTTTTGATTTC
The DNA here is from genome assembly GCA_031216915.1 of Pictodentalium vernedei. NCBI lineage: Eukaryota > Metazoa > Mollusca > Scaphopoda > Dentaliida > Dentaliidae > Pictodentalium > Pictodentalium vernedei. The sequence continues at coordinate 321,210,694 of CM062288.1, read as the reverse complement.
AGTATTTGGTGATCAGCTGTTCAAAATCAAATTGAATCGAATTGGAAAAATGAATTGAATTTCCCTGAACTATATAGATTATTTGTGAAGTTATTCCTCTTATGTTTATTTAACCCTTTACCTAACATGAAAAGCAGACGACACTTGCAAAAAAAATTCTTGAATAACTATTTTTTTTCATTATTTGTCTCAAAAACATAGGTTATGACCCCTCTTTGGAACGAGCTCAACGAGCTCGTTCCAAAGAGGGGTCATAACCTATGTTTTTGAGACAAAAAATGAAAAATAATGAAAATTAATTGGCGATTTTTGAGAATAGCGCTGGCCGGTTTTGGCCGTTACGTTGTGTAAAGGGTTAACCCTTTACCTAACATGAAAAGCATATGTCTCTTGCAAACAAAACAAAATTCTCAAATCACCCCTCACTTTAATGAGCTCGTTCCAAAGAGGGGATCATAACCTGTGTTTTTGAGACAAGAAATTGAAAAAATAATGAAAACTACTTGCTGATTTTTGAGAATAGCGCGGGCCATTTTGGTTGTTATGTTGGGTGAAGGGTTAAGGAGTATACTCTTATTTTTCAGCTCAATTTTGGCAAAGCCAAATTTGAGCTGATGCCATGGCCAGTCATCCGTCTGTCCGTCAACAATTCAATATGGCTCGGGCTAGAGGTCGTATTTATGAACCGATCTTTACGAAACTTCTTGGGGTACCTTTGTTATGACCGTGGGACGAGAACGAGTGTTTTTGGGTCCGATCCAAAATTCAAGTTGGCCGCTGGCAGCCATTTTGTACAAAATTAGGTGCAATCAGATTTTTGCACAGAACTTCCATATGAAAGCTCTAATTTGAATAATTTTTTTGTATGAATGTTTAGAACAATGGGATACATCACATATAATATGGCTTTTTTTCTTGTGCGTAAATTATGCGAATTAGACTAACTTTGATGTATTTAGTGTTACTTTCAGCACTGTAAGTGCAAATGACAATACGGCTCGGGCTAGAGGCCGTATTTAGGAACCAATCTTTACGAAACTTCTTGGGTACCTTTGGTATCACCGTGGGACAAGAACGAGTGTTTTTGGGTCTGGTCCGAAATTCAAGATGGCCGATGGCAGCCATTTTGTACAAAATTAGGTGCAATCAGATTTTTGCACAGAACTTCCATATGAAAGCACTGATTTGAAAATTTTTTAGTGTGAATGTTTAGTACCATGGGATACATCACATATAATACGGGTTTTTTTCTTGTGCAGAAATTATGCAAATTAGATGAACTTTGATTTTTTCAGTGCTACTTACACACAGTAAGTACACATGTCAATACGACTCGGGCTAGAGGCTGTATTTATGAACCGATCTTTACGAAACGTCTTAGGAACCATTGTTATCACCTTGGGACGAGAATGAGTGTTTCTGGGTGCGGTCCAAAATTCAAGATGGTTGCCGGTGGCCACTTTGTACCGAAATTAGGTCTAATCAGTTTTTTGTACACAACTTCTATATGGCTCAGGCTAGATGCCGTATTTATGAACCGATCTTTATGAAACTTCTTGGATACCTTTGTTATCACCGTGGGATGAGAACGAGTGTTTTTGGGTGTGGTCCGAAATTCAAGATGGCCACCAGCAGCCATTTTGTACCAAAATTAGTGCAATCAGTCTTTTGTCCAGAACTTCTGTATGAAAGTTCTGATTTGAATAAATTTTTGTATGAATGTTTAGTAACATGGAATACATCATATGCAGTACGGGTTTTTTTCTCGTGCAGAAATTATGCAAATTAGATGATCTTTGATTTATTGAGTGCTACTTATACACTGTTAGTGCACATGTCAATACGGTTTGGGCTAGAGGCTGTATTTATGAACCGATCTTCACGAAACTTCTTCGGTACCTTTGTTATCACCTTGGGACGAGAACAAGTGTTTTTGGGTGCAGTCCAAAATTCAAGATGGCTGCCAGTGGCCTTTTGTACTGAAATCAGGTCCAATCAGTTTTTTGTCACAACTTCTATACAGCTCGTATTTATGAACTGATCTTCACAAAACTTCTTGGGTACCTTAGTTTTCACCTTGGGACAGGAACGAGTGTGTTTTGGGGTGCCTTTGTTATCACTGTGCTATGAGAACAAATATTTTGGGGTTCAGTCAGACCCACTCTGGGACTCAAAGATTTCTTTTCTATTTAGCGTCTGACTGTCACCCACCTTTACAATACTTTACCTATACATTTGTTACAGGCTACGGTCAGTATTTATGTACAGACCGTTACAATACTTTATATGTACCTTTGTTATCAGGTCATTACCTAGATGTTTGTCATTGCTGTGTCACATACTATACATGTACATGTCTTAACAAGTTGAGCTACAGTGTCACTGACACTTTCATTTTTATACCTTTTAGGCTAGCCTGCATGATGTCATCATCAAGAACTTGGAGAAGATCAAAAGGCCAAGAACTACAAATGCAGAGAATCTTTACTGATTGTACAATTGTTATCATGGTTTTATCATACACATTCGTTAAACATATATAACATGTCATCTTGTATATTCCATTCATTTATGTCCACCTTAGTTTAAGTGTGGAGATGAGTAGGGTTGGGGATTGTGCCATTATAAGAGAATACTTATACAATAACATGATTTTGGAGGGCGTTGGGCTCCATTACTGGACTGTCATCCAGGCCTGAAAAATAAGCAGTCTGACATTGGCAGAATGAGGTCCCCAGCGGGTGAATTTGATGATGCTATCCCATACAGTGTGCCTATTTATCCTCTGGGTACCTCTTTCTGTTCAGTTTTGAGACCCTGATTCAGTTTGAGGTTCACAGAGGGTAAATTTAGTGATGCTACCCTGCTGTGCAGGGTAGCATCACTAAATTCACCCTCTGGGGACCTCATTTTCCGGATGACAGGCTGCTTATTTTCTGGCTTGCTGCCATCTGTGATTAGCAGTCTGGCAGTCATTAGCGACCTGAGGTGATAGCCAAGGGCTGCTGATGGGTGTGGGGCTGCTAATCACAGTTGGTGGTCCAGTAATGGAGCCCAACAATGCCGGAGAAGATCATGTTACTATCCGATAAGAACGATTTTCGGCCCTTTTGGACTTGTATTATTTCGTAAAAAGAAACACCATTTATTGACCCATTACCTAATGAATCAGCCACATCCGCCTGCGTAATATGCAAATTCAGCAGTTGAAGAAATATTAATTTTCAGAAAATTCCGACAAAACTATATCATGTGACCCCTCATTGGAACAAGCTCATCAAGCTCATTCCAGTGAGGGGTCACATGATATGGTTTGTTGAAATATTTTGAAAAATTTGAAAAAATGATATTTAAAATAATAAATTTTGATATTGTCTGCATTGGGTAAAGGGTTAAGCAATTTAACTGGTAGAGTGCAAAATCATTTTTCAAAGGTGATTTGAAACATGAATATTTTTTGTTTCAAAGAAATCATGTTACCAGCTTAACCCTTTACCCAACGAATCGCCTGAATCCGCCCGCGTAATATGCAAATTCAGCAGTTGAAAAAATATTATTTTTCAAAAAATTTCAACAAAACCATATCATGTGACCCCTCGTTGGAACGAGCTCATCGAGCTCGTTCCAACGAGGGGTCACATGATATGGTTTTGTTGAAATTTTTTGAAAAATTTGAAAAAATGATATTTAAAATAATAAATTTTGATATCGTCTGCATTGGGTAAAGGGTTAAGTACCCTTAGTTTAGAAAGATTTCGGGGGTGCGGTGGTGTTGCAGTAACTGGTTCTCGTTAGATCACCGAAGTTAAGCAACGTCGTGCCCGGTTAGTCCTTGGATGGGTGACTGTCTGAGCGATCGATTCAGACTCCCGGGTTGTGTCCTTGGGCAAGGCACTTAACCCTGATTATCCACATGAGGGCATGATGACGCCGTGTACTAAGGCGTACTGCACGTCGATGGTACACATGTCTTCATCCAATCTAACCCTGCCTGTGCTGCAGTGCAGAGTTACGATATTGGGGAGCTGGCAGCTGCTCGTCGTTGCTCGGTGGTTCTCTCTGAGTACTTCGGCTTCTTCCACCACTAAAACTGTCACGGTCATGATTAGCCAATGTGCATTAGTATATGACCTTAAACACCAATAAATAAATAAATAAATTAGAAAGATTTTATTCATAAATAATTAACCAATTAATAAACCAATCTAACCCTGCCTGTGCTGCAGTGCGGAGTTAGTATGTTGGGGAGCTAGCAGCTGCTCGTCATTGCTCGGTGGTTCTCTTTGGGTACTCCGGCTTCCTCCACCTGTAAAACTGTCACGGTCATGATTAGCTATTGTGCGTAAGTATATGACCTTGAACACCAACAAATATAAATATATAAATATGGCGATTTTTGTGAATAATGTTGGCTGGGTTTGGACGGTCACGATTAGCCATTGTGCATAAGTATGTGACCTTAAACTCCAATTACTAATAATAAGGGGGCATGGTGGCATTGTGGTAACTGGTTCTCGTCAGATCACCGAAGTTAAGCAATGTCGAGCCCAGTTAGTCCTCGGATGGGTGACCGTCTGAGCGGTCGATTTGGACTCCCGCATTGTGTCCTTGGGCAAGGCACTTAACCCCAATTGTGCATTTGGGGGCACGATGATGCCGTGTACTAAGGCGTATTGCATGTCGATGGTGCACATGTTTTCAACCAATCTAACTTGCGCTGCAGCATGGAGTTACGGTGTTGGGGATCTGGCAGCTGCTCGTCGTTGCTTGGTGGTTCTCTCCGTGTACTCCGGCTTCCTCCACCCGTAAAACTGTCACGGTCATGATTAGCTATTGTGCATAAGTATTTGACCTTAAACACCAATAAATGAATAATTAATAATTGGCTGGTTTTGGCCATTACATTGGGTAAAGGGTTAAGGCAGGACACTTTATATCTATCTCGATCAACATTTCGTTGGGGAAATGTAAACTGATTTTCAGGAAGACAAAATGACGTCGTGCAGAAGGTAAGCGCATGCTAGTCGATCTGCGGGTGCTATTGACTAATAATGGCCATTAGCAACCGCCAACACTTTAAATGTTTGTTTCAAGTTTATAATGCTTCCTTACAGGGTGTGAAACAAAGCACACAATGAATTAATAATACTCTCTTTTGAATCCATTAACCTTTTACCTAACATGAAAAACAGACGACACTTGCAAATAAAATTCTTGAATACCATATTTTTTTGTCTCAAAACATAATTATAACCCCCTCATTGGAACGAGCTTGACAAGCTCGTTCCAAAGAGGGGTCATAACCTATGTTTTTGAGATGAAAAATGAAAAAAAATAATGAAAATTAATTGGCGATTTTTTAGAATAGTGCGGGCCGGTTTTGGCCGTTTCGTTGGGTAAAGGGTTAACCAACCCTTTGAACCCGAAATCCCACTTTTCAAGCTCAGGCTTGTTATATTACCTGTTGTCATAAAGTGGGTGGTTGCTCGGTGCATGTACATGGTTGACCAATCAATATTTTCAACATGCAGCCCTTAGGCAGTACATTGTGAATATTAATTGATCTACCCCAAATAATGAATATGGACTCTTCCAGTTGATGCCATTGAACTAACATGGTAGATACCACCAGTGTACAACAGGGTTAATAATTCATGCTAACAGATTTAAGTATCATGATCTTGGAAAAAAAGTTCTTGGCAAGCCAGAAAATACGCAATCTGTCATTTGCAGAAGGAGGTTCCCAGAGGGCGAATTTGCTGATACTATCCCATACAGTGGGCCAATTTATCCTCTGGGTACCTCTTTCTGTTTAGGTTTGAGACCCTGATTCAGACTGAGGTTCACAGAGGGTAAATTTAGTGATGCTACACTGCTGTGCAGGGTAGCATCAGCAAATTCACCCTCTGAGGACCTCATTTTGCAGATGACGGTCAGCTTATTTTCTGGCTTGGTTCTTGGTTTTACATGTTTACTCTCTTGTTTAAATAATTTATTAATATTTTTCTAAACCTTGTAAATGATCTGAAAATGTCATTGCTCTTCAGCCTTAATGAATCTCACCTCTCTTTGTAGAAGGATAACACTTCCTCTTAATAAATTAACCAGGTGTCTTAAAAAAAACAGAATTTTTTTTTAGCTGCAACGAGCAGCTCTATATGTGGCAATGTCTGCCGGTCCGTCTGTCACCAAGGAGTTTAAAAAACACCATAACGCCTAAAACACTCGATGGAATAACACCATACTTGGTATGCAAGTGTATCTTCATGATGTCTACACCCTCTCAATAGTGCATGTCATTCGGATAATTTCTGTCACATTTATGGACTTGTCACCAACAAGTTTTTTTGTCACCAGCAAATTTGTTTGTCACCAACGAGTTTTAAAACATCATTGGCGTTGCAAGAATCGTTGCAGCTTCGGCACTGTGACAGTGCGTCTTGTTTTGATCAATATCTTTCAAAAACTTTCTGGTACCTCCACTCAACTTGGAATGTGCCAATTTGAAAAATAAAGAATTTTCAAAATTCCCCCCCCCCCCCCAACCCCATCAAACCATTTCTTACAGAGTGGTCAATGTCTCTTAACCTTTCTGACAGTACTGATGCCAAAATAATGAAATTTCGAGTAGCAGTTTAACCAATGAGCTCTTTCCAACAATATTGAATTGGTTAACCCTTCACCCCAACAAATCGGCCACACCTGCTCGTGTAATATGCAAACTCAGCAGCCGAAAAAATACTATTTTTCAAAACATTTCAACAAAAACATATCATATGACCCCTCTTTGGAACGAGCTCATCAACCTCATTCCAATGAGGGGTCACATTATATGATTTTGTTGAAATTTTTTGAAAAATTGAAAAAAATGATATTTAAAATAATAATTTTGATACCGTCTGCGTTGGGTAAAGGGTTAAGAATGTCTGTGTAAAAGATGTTGAATTCTAGTGGTTGAGCCATTTCAATAATTTGGTTAATGTTTTGATCAAGGTCGTTGGGTGTCCATCCATCTGCCTTGGCATCTGTCTGTCCATGCATCCATTTTTCTATATCATGATAATTTGAACAAACTTTATCCAATTTTTACCCAATTTGATTTGTGTGTTCTTCTCTAGAATGTCCTGGATAGGTTTGAAAACCAGTCGTGACCAAAATTTTGTTCAGGATTTCTCAAAAGTTATGCCCCTTAGATTGTTTTCTTGTTTGAATTTCTGATCTGCAGGCTTGGCAATTTCAGGAGAGCGATTTTTTAGCTCTTCTTACTGCCCTCCTGAAAGAATTAAGGAGAGCGAAAAATTGCCCTCCTAAATATTTTGGTCTGGGATGATTGAGATTACATGTATTATGCTCACATTAAATTTGTGTTGTAAAGCAAAAATGTAATTTAACTTCGAAGACACATAACATCACGTAATTTCATTTTGAAAGTGGTTTAGTGGTAAAAGGTAATGGCTGCAACCATACCCAAACACAGTTGCAACCATTTGAAGCAAAATGGGTCACAGCAATATTTTTTTCTGTCAGTTTCAAGTTCAACAACTGACATCAGAGTTTGAGGGGTAATTATTCAAGGAATATTGACACTATAATATACTACCATTACTACTATCCTGTCACTTGAAGCACTTGCACCAGGATGTGACTGTAGATTCAAGCAGACCTATTGTCCAAGACAGTCATACGCCTACCACTACCACCTTCAACCCCCTTGGGGGTTGAAGGTGGTAGTGGTAGGCGTATGACTTTCTTGGACAACAGGTCTGGGTGCACACACAGGTCTTGTCAAGTGTGTGTTCGGTTGTTGAGTGAGACATCTAGATGTCTAAGAGAATTCGCTTTACCTTAGTAAAGTTAATAAAATCACTGATGTAGTCTGTTGGTTTCAGTTTCAATGAGTTCGTTCAATTGGATACTTAAAATGCTGTGTAAAGCTAATTGCTCTCCTAAGCTGAATGAGGAGAGCGATTTTTTGCCCTCCTGCATTTTTCAGAATGCCAGGTCTGGATCTGTGTACAGGGTCAGCATGATAACTTGAAACAAACAAGCTGTTTGGGATGAGTTCGAAAACCAATCCTGTCTGAGTTTTTTATGCATATTGTTTTACCCCTGTCCATCCATCTGTCCACTATCTGTCCACTGTGCGTCCATATATCGTGGATACATTGTTCGTCTGGCTAACTCCTCTCACAGTTTACAAGCTACAACTTTTTTATTTCTCAGGATGTTTGTACATATACCAAAGGTGTGCATATTGTCAGGATTTTGATTTGCTTCAATATTTCACAAAATTACAGGTTGTTGAACTTGGTCAATTTTTTGTAGAATTTCACACTTTGCAGGGGCATCATTTGTGTCTTACAGACACAACTCATGTATGAGTAACAAATCAGTTTGCTCTTCAACCTCCTGTGTCCATGTGCTGTGCAGGGGCATGCTTCAGTCTAGTTTTTAGCTCACCTGAGCAAAGCTCAAGGGCAGCTTTACTAATCACTTTCCGTCCATCATTCAGTGTCCGTTGTCGATCATCTGTCCGGCATAAACTTTACATTATCAACTTCTCACAAACTACTCAACCAAATTTGGTGTGTATGTTCCCTATCATATGTCATTTCAAGTTTGTTCAAATAAAGTTGCCATGCCCCCAGGGGGTACCACAAGGGTCATAACTCTGATAGCACCCATAAAATACAAAAAAATCTTCTTCAGATCCAGTGGTCAGAATCTTTTCATATTTGGTATACAACATCTCTAGGGGGGTCAGATTAAAGTTTGTTCAAATCGAGTCCCTGGGTTAATATCTGGGCTCCCTATTGGAGCCCAAATTTCAACTTAGTGCACAACGTGGAAAATTCTTTAAAAATCTTCTTCTGCAGATCCACCAGTCAGAATCCTTTCATATTTGGTACACAACATCTCTCGAGGGGTCAGATTGAAGTTTGTTCAAATTGAGTCACTGGGTTAATATTTGGGCGCCTATGGGAGCCCAAATTTTAACTTTGTGAAATGCATGGAATATTTTTTAAAAATCTTCTTCAGATTAACCCATCAGAATCCTCTCATATTTCGTATACACCATATCTGTAAGGGGGCCAGATTCAAGTTTGTTCAAATCGAGTTCCTTTTGTTAATATTTGGACTCCAAATGGGAGCCCGAATTTTAACTTAGTGCAATATGATGAAATTTCTTTAAATATCTTCTTCAGATCCACCAGTCAGAAGCCTCTCATATTTGGTATACATCATCTCTAGGGGGGCCAGATTCAAGTTTGTTCAAACCGGTCCCTGGGTTGAAAATTTTGGGTGTGGTTCATTTTTTTTATGCGTTCTGTTCAATTTTGAGATGAAAAAAACCCGCAATTTTTTAGCCTAAAAATTTTGGGTCTGGTTCAGAAATTTGTTTTTTCGATTCTTTTCAAAATCGAGTTCCTAGATCAATTAGATTTTATGCGAAAATCTTTTTACCCCATGTTTTCTCCTCTCTTCCTTGTTGGGGGTTGGGGCAGGTAGATGTAACAAAATGTTTGGCTGCAAAATATAGTTTGAAAGATTTAGAGTGATTTTATGCAACCCCCCCCCCCCCCCCCCCAAATACCCCTATGACCACTAACCCCACTCCCCAGCCCCGGGGGTCAATTAAGTGGAGGAAAAAAATTGCTACAAAATGAGTTTTGAAGGAATTAGAGTGAATTTATGTAGAAAAAAGGACCCCTATAATAATTTCATGACTTTATTCCTCTGAAGTGTTGATGAGCCATGATTAGCTGAATGTGATCCAAAATACTTCTTTGAACAACTTGTCAGGTGAGTGCCCTAAGGCCCCTTGGGGCATCTTGTTTCAGAAGTTATGCATCTTAGATTATCAGACTTTTATCAAATTTGTCATGTGTCTCTTAGATGTTTCCTCGACTCATTACTTTCAAATGCTAGCGCAGATTCTTCAGAGCCATCACAACTTGAACCCAGCATCTCTTATGCTAAGATGTTTTCATATGATTGTGTAATTAATGTGTAAAAAATACACATATCAGGCCTGGCATTCTAAAAAAATGTGGGAGGGCTGAAAATCGCTCCCCTTGCATGGCCTAGGGGTGCGATTAGCTCTCTTTAAGCTTACAAAAGCTAAATGTGGCAAAATGAAGTTGTACTATTAATGAATTCTGCCTTGTGGGCTTCGTAATTTTATTTAGTGTTGCTAACAAGGTATCTCTGAGATGGCTACACTGCCCCTCCCACACCTCTGGGCCTCGGTAAGGCCCGGAGGTGTGGGAGGGGTAGTGTGGCCATCTTACATAGACCACTAACATAGCAGTGATCTGAAAAGGTGTGGGCTTTAGGAATAGGCTGTTGTGGTAATCATCAATTTCTAAGGCCAGGAGAGCTAGTTTTCGCCCTCCTTAATTTTTTTAAGGTGAGCGAATAAATCGCTCTCCTGAAAACGCCAGGCCTGACATATATCGATTTCTAGCAAAAGAATCAATATTTTATAGTGGCATTCTCAAAGTATACAAACAATGCTATGATCTCATGTAGAGCCCTTTCACTCTCAAATTTTGGGTTGCATTAGGGCAGCACGATATTCGAAACTGAAAACGGGTAGAGATATTAAAAAACAATACTGTGGTTTTCCGGTATATCGAAAGACTCAGATATCTGAACAAATGTACCATAATCAGGGCTTGAGCCATCATATAATGAATCAGCATGCCTTGATGACGCAGTATGAATGACCCGTTACCCTTCACAGTCGATTTCAAAATTTATTATTTTAAATATTAGTTTATCAAATTTTTCAAAATAATTCAACAAAACAGTATTATGGGACCCCTCATTGGAATGAACTTGACAAGCTCGTTCCAATGAGGTGGTCACATGATGTGGTCTGAAGAATTATTTTTAACAATAATTTTTTTTTAGTTGTACAGTTCGAATATTACGCTGGTGGGTGACCCGATTCATTAGGTTGAGGGAAAATATCATTTATTCGGGACTACAGTTAAAAAAGCTCAAGTCACATCTTGAAAATTTAATTGTGGGTAAATAAATATTGACAGCAAAACAATATTTTTATAATTACACCGGTATTCAATCGATATCGGTTTGAATACAGGTATTATTTGTTTATCGATATACTGTGCAGCACTAGGTTGCATCGAATCCTGAATCAAATCAGACAGGATTTTGAATTCAATCTCAAATCGAATCTTGACGCTATTCGTGTTACAGATACTGCTCATTCATACAACTATTAACCCTTTACCTAACAGGAAAAGCAGACGACACTTGCAAAAAATATTCTTGAATAACTAATTGTTTTCATTTTTTGTCTCAAAAACATAGGTTATGACCCCTCGTTCCAACGAGGGGTCATAATCTATGTTTTTGAGACAAAAAATGAAAATTAATTGGTGATTTTTGAGAATAGCACTGGCCGTTTTTGGCCGTTACGTTGGGTAAAGGGTTAATATTATCAAGTCTGTTCCGTAGTGTATGCAGTGACTTTCCTGAGAAAATCAGTCAAAATGGCAAGAAGTTTCGGAAGCGGAACCTCTTTGAACTCTTCTTGTATATATATGTATATGTGTATATATATTTATTAGGGTTTAACGACACGTTAACAGCCAAGGTCATATTGTGTCGGTGACAGTTTACAGGTGGAGGAAGCCAGAGTACTGGGAGAGAACCACCGAGCAATGACGAGCAGCTGCCAGCTCCCCAACATCGTAACACCGCAGTGCAGCAAAAAGATGAAACAATGAGCGCAGACGAACATCTATTGCAATTAAACAAATTGAGTTTGAAATAAAAAGTATGATAAGGATTTCATTGCTTATTAAATTTTATTTTGAAAGTCTTTTTAATATGATGAGATAAATATTAATTACCTTTCATGTTGAAACAATATGAGCGTGCAGGCGTTCACACAGTGCAATGTAGTCTTTAAGACAGATATTGGGGGTGTGGTTTAGGGCGGGCCTAAACGTGGGTTTTTTTAGTTCAACTTGACAAAGTCAAGCTGAGCTATTGCCATTACTTCTCCTCCATCGGCGTACATACGTACGTACGTACGTATGTACGTACACAATTTCCTTTGGCACACCTCACAGGTTGCATTTATGGTCAGATAACATTGAAACTTGGTATGCTTGTTTGGGGTGGCCTCTAGATGGGAGCTATTGATTTTCTTCAATTTCCGTCAAAAAATGCTGCCGCGGCCAACGTTCTTAGAACTTAGTTTAGTCAAACTTCAATATTTCCCTTTGGCACACCCTACAGGGCACATTTATGATTGGATTGCTTTGAAACCTGGCTTGCTTGTTTGGGGTGACCTCTAGACGGGAGCTATCGATTTTCTTTCATTTCCGTCAAAAAATGTTGCCACGGCCAATGTTCTTAGAACTTAGTTTAGTCAAACCTCAATATTTCCCTTTGGCACACCTACAGGGCACATTTATGATTGGATTGCTTTGAAACCTGGCATGCTTGCTTAGGGTGACCCCTAGATGGGAGCTATCGATTTTCTTCCATTTCCGTCAGAAAATGTTGCCACGGCAAGTGTTCTTAGAACTTAGTTTAGTCAGACCTCAATATTTCCCTTTGGCACACCCTACAGGGCACATTTAAGATAGGATTGCTTTGAAACCTGGCATGCTTGTTTGGGGTCACCTCTAGATGGGAGCTATCGATTTTCTTCCATTTCCGTTTCTGTCAAAGATGGAAGATCTTTGAACTCAGTTTAGACGGGCATCAATATATTACTTTGGCATGCCCTACAGGGCACATTTATGATCAGATCGGTTTGAAACTTTGTTCGCTTGTTTGGGGTGACCTCTAGATGGGAGCTATCGATTTTCTTCCATTTCCGTCAAAAGATGTTGCCGCGGCCAACGTTCTTAGAACTTAGTTTAGTCAGACCTCAATATTTCCCTGTCGCACCCCCTACAGGACACATTTATGATCGGATTGCTTTGAAACCTGGCATGCTTGTTTGGGTGACCTGTAGATGGGAGCTATTGATTTTCTTCCATTTCCGTAAAAAAAATGTCACAGCCAATGTTCTTAGCACTTTGTTTAGTCAGACCTCAATATTTACCTTTGGCACACCCTACAAGGCACATTTATGAGCGGATTGCTTTGAAACCTGGCATGCTTGTTTGGGGAGACCTCTAGATGGGAGCTATTGATTTTCTTTCATTTCTGTCAAAAAATGTTGCCACGGCCAACGTTCTTAGAACTCAGTTTAGTCAGACCTCAATATTTTCCTTTGGCACACCCTACAGTGCACATTTATGATCGGATTGCTTTGAAACCTGGCATGCTTGTTTGGGATGACCTCTAGATGGGAGCTATCGATTTTCTTCCATTTCCATCAAAACATGTTGCCGCGGCCAATGTTCTTAGAACTTAGTTTAATCAGACCTCAATATTTCCCTTTGGCACACCCTACAGGGCAAATTTATTATCGGATTGCTTTGAAACCTAGCATGCTTGTTTGGGGAGACCTCTAGATGGGAGCTATCGATTTTCTTCCATTTCCGTCAAAAATTGTTGCCGCGGCCAACGTACTTAGAACTTAGTTTAGTCAGGCCTCAATATTTCCCTTTGGCACAACCTACAGAGCATATTTATGATCGGATTGCTTTGAAACCTGGCATGCTTGTTTGGGGTGACTTCTAGATGGGTGCTATCGATTTTCTTCCATTTCCGTCAAAAATTGTTGCCGCGGCCATCGTTCTTAGAACTTAGTTTAGTCAGACCTCAATATTTCCCTTTGGCACACCCTACAGGGCACATTTATGATCGGATTGCTTTGAAACCTGGCATGCTTGTTTGGGGTCACCTCTAGATGGGAGCTATCAATTTTCTTCCATTTCCATTTCTGTCAAAAAATGTTGCCGCTGGCAACGATCTTTGAACTTAGTTTAGTCGGGCATCAATATATTCCTTTGGCATGCCCTGCAGGGCACATTTATGATCAGATCGGTTTGAAACTTTGTATGCTTGTTTGGGGTTACCTCTAGATGGGAGCTATCGGTTTTCTGCGATTTCCATCAAAAAATGTTGCCACTGGCAATGACCTTCGAAGAACTTAGTAAAAACTTAGTGCTGTTAATCATCAATATTTCCCTTTGACACACCCTGCACATTTATGAATGGATCGCTTGCAAACTCTGTGTGCTTGTGTGGGGTGACATCTATATGGGAGCTGTCGATTTTCTTCCATTTCTGTCAAAAAATGTTGTCGCTGACCTTTGAACTTAGTTTAGTCAGACCTCAATATTTCACTTAACACACCTTTCAGGACACATTTATGATCGGATCACTTTGAAACTTGGTAAATGTGTTCATTTCCATAAAAAATTATTGTTGTTATCACCAGCCTTTGAACTTACTGCATTTGTGCATCAACTTATCCCTTTTGCACTCTCTGCAGGGCATATTTATGAAATTCCATAAAAAACAAACAAAAAAAAAAAAACCATTGCCGCAAGCAGTGACCTTCTACTTAGTGCATTTGTGCATTAACATCTTCCTTTGGCATGCCTCAGAGGGCACATTCATTATCAGGTTGTTTTAATACTTTGTATGCTCATTCAGGGTGACAAAGATAAAAAATAAAAATAATAAATTTGATATCGTCTGCGTTGGGTAAAGGATTAATAGGGATTTGGTGACTTCCTCTATTTCAAAGATTATTATTTTCTTCGATGGGTATCTGGGTGGGGTGGGGAAATCTCACCCGAGGGGCAAGATATTTGAGCCTGACACAAGGCTTGCCGAGTGTCTGGATCAGATATCTTGCCCGATGGTGAGATTTGCCCGTCCCACCCAGATACCCATCGGGGATGATTTTTCTCCCACCATTTTTGGGGTGCGACGCCATTAATAAGAAAATACCATATTTTCCAGGAAAAAATATTTCTTTGTGCGTTCAATCTAAGAGAAACCCAATAAGATATTCGAGATGCCTGCACTCGTTATTTCCAGACTTGTAATTCAGTTTGACAGGGCGCAATGATATCACATTATATTTCTCTCCGATAAACTGATAGAGTAATTTGAGGTGTGCTGAAGTTTTTCTTTGAGTATTCTGGTTTCAATTTTCGTCTATTAAGTCAGTCGTGTTTACGAAACAAAAACAGCCTTCCATTTTGTTTGTTTATTCATGTGCAGTCGTGATCTGGGATGATTAAATAATTCTGGTGCCAATTAAATATGCAAATAGGTTGGTCACATGGGTGGGGTGAGATAGCTGTTACGTGGGTGGGGTGAGACAGGCATATCTCTCCCAGCTGCCCCACATGACTTTATATATATCTCCGTACCTTGGTGGTGGGAGAAAAACTTGTTATATCTTATTAGGCAGAACTTAGTTTGAGATGTGTCAGAAATTTAAAAAGTTTACTTACATGTACCAGAGAATCATTGGTCATTCAACATTATAAGTCATTCTGTTTGTTGACAGGGGACATGGTCTCACGTTCCCTGCATGAAATTTATATTCAACCGAGGCGTCTGCCGAGGTTGAATATATGTTTCATGCTCGGGACCTGAAACCATGTCCCCTGTCAACAAACAGAATAACGTATATGTCCATTCTTACACAAGTAAAATTGAGTTGTTGTACAACGAATATTAGAAAGCAGACGCTTCTGTAAGGTGTTAACTTTTATCACAGCAGACTGAAGTGATTTCCCTTTATTCAATGTTTACGTATGCAATCAACGGGGCGAGATGCTCTCGTTTCGTATCAGTTCATGTTACAGTAAATTAATGAAAAGAGACCTTATAATCTAATCGGTTCCATAAATAATTACCCATGTTTACATAACTGATCTGTTTGTATGCAATAACGGTACTTTTGTGCGTATTTTACTTCAGTTAAGTGTATTTGTCTCGGTTGATTTCAAGTGAAAAAAGACATTGCGATGAACCGTTGCTCATGGCAACGATATGCTTTCCTTGACAGTGGACATAAGAATCGCTGACAGTAAACATATGCACGTGCCCGGCAACATAAAATAAAATCAATGAGGCATTGAGCAATCACTGCAAGGTATTGCGGCTGGTATCGGGACATTATAAGTTATTGTGATGAATTGACGGTAACATGGTCAGAAGTTTGTGGCTCAGAGCCGCAAACCTGAGACCATGTTACTGTCAATTCATCACAATAACGTATATGTTCCAATGGACACTATCCATAGCCCAAACCCTTCATCGTGAAACACGAGAGGCTTTATTTACTAAACTTGTGGTTGTTAAAAGTTGCCTTGTTCAAGGCAACTTTTAACGATCACAGGTTTAGTAAATAAACCTCTTGTGTATCCACGACGGCACTGGGTAAATAAACCAGATAAACTCATTCCATCTTATTCAAATCGTAAATTGGTTTGTAATTTAAACAACACTTCATCTGGAACACAGTCTGCTGCGCATGTGAAACATCCAGAAAAATGAAGCGGCTTGCTAGTCACTCCGTTGATGAAGCAGTTACGAAACGGGTGACGTCATTGCAAATATTTCACGCTGTGGCATCAGACAATAACATTTGCCGCTTGAGTCGTAAACATAGAATATACTAAGCGAGCTTTCGTCCACTCAAAGGAGGAAGATTTTAATCTTATTGGAATATTATAAGTTATTGTTATGAATTGATGGTAACATGGTCAAGGTTTGCATCTCGAAGCTTATGTTCAACCAAGACATGAAGCATCAATGTTGAACTATGCTGCGAGCCCCAACCCTCAGACCACACTACCTGTCAATTCGTCACAATAACGTTTTTGTTCCAATAAGGCCCTACCCACAGCCTGAAAATCACATTGCGAAATGAACTAGGCAATTTTTAACGATAACAAGTTTAGTAAGTAAACCTCTCGTGTACCCCATGACATCACAGGAAAAATAATCAATGAAACAGATACAGGTCGAGTTCACGCTATCGTAGTTCAAATTATCAACTGATTTGTAATTTAACCCTTTACTCAACGCAGACAATATCAAAATTTATTATTTTAAATATAATTTTTTTAATTTTTTCAAAAAATTTTCAACAAAACCATATCATGTGACCCCTCATTGGAACGAGCACGACAAGCTCGTTCCAATGAGGGGTCATGTGATATGGTTTTGTTGAAATATTTTGAAAAATTTAATTTTTTCAACTGCTCAATTTGCATATTACGCAGGCGGATGCAGGCGATTCGTTAGGTAAAGGGTTAAACCACATTTTATTCGGACCATCGGTTGCTGCACCTGTAAAAAATCTAGAAAAAATGAAGTGCTTTGCAGGTCACTCCATTGATGGAATAATTGCGAAAATGAGTGACCTGAAATATTTTGCGTGGTGACGTCTGACAGTAACGCATGCTGTTGGAGACGTAAACATAACAAAACTAGGATTTGGATTTTAGTCTAACTGGAACATTTATTTTTTTACAAGTCAGAGTTTTCACCATGTTTATTATAGATGAAAGTTTTAAAAGAATTGACGTCAGTCATTGTTGATTTTGATTGGTTAAAAATAAAACAGTTGGATTTTTTCCCTTTGGCAGACTTTCAATGACAAAGGAAGTGCTTGTGCAACATGATTTTGTTTTAACCCTTTACCTGGGGGCGCAATGGCATTGCGGTAACCGGTTCTCGTCAGATCACCGAAGTTAAGCAACATTGAGCCTGGTTAATCCTCGGATGGGTAACAGTCTAAGCGATCGATTCAAACTCCCGCATTGTGTTATTGGGCAAGGCACTTAACCCCAATTGTCCACATGGGGGCACGATGACGCCGTGTACTAAGGCGTACTGCACATCGATGGTACACATGTCTTCAACCAATCTAACCCTGCCTGTGCTGCAGTGCGGAGTTACGAGGTTGGGGAGCTGGCAGCTGCTCGTCGTTGCTCGGTGGTTCTCTCCGGGTACTCTGGCTTCATCCACCCGTAAAACTGTCACGGCCATGATTAACCTTTGTGCATAAGTACGTGACCTTAAACACCAATAAATAAATAACCCTTTACCTAACACGAAAAGCAGACAACACTTGCAAATAAAATTCTTGAATAACTAAATTTTTTTTTTTTTGCGTCAAAACCATAGCTTATGACCCCTCATTGGAATGAGCTCGTTCCAGTGAGGGTCATAAGCTATGGTTTTGAGACAAAAATGGAAAAGATAATGAAAATTGAATAGTGATTTTTGTGAATAGCCCTGGCTGGTTTTGGCCATTGTATACATTGGGTAAAGGGTTAAAAACGTATTTAAGAAATTTTTTGGGAAGTTGCATTTTTCTAGTCTTGTTTGTGGCAAAGAGTTAACATAATTCTACCACATTTTTTTTTTTTTTTTTTTAGAATTTTTTGCTCGGGTTTTTGTATTTTGTAGGGAGTCAATAACCGCTGGTGACACTCCTTCTAGCTCAATCTTCATCCCTTTTAGACAGATTTTTTTTATTGTTCTACATATATGAAAGAATTATGTTGTTGTGGAGGTTCTGATAGGCATGGGGCATGTGATCAGAAAACATGGGCAACTAACTCACGATGTATTTTTATGCCCCCCCCCCCCCCTGACTTAAGTCGGGTGGCGAAAAGGGATTGAAGTGTGTGTGCGACCGTGTGTGTCCATGTATATCTGTGTGTGTGTCCGAGCCAATAACTCGAAAACGGTTAGGGTCACAGTCATCAAACTTCACACAATTATATAAAGGACCATGGGAGGATGTGTCACACACCATAGCCAAGTTTGTACCTTCAAGGTCAAGGTCACACTAAAAATCGGTCAATATTCATGTCCCAGCCATAACTCAGAAACGAATCATAGTACAATTGTTAAACTTTTTACAAATGTTAAGGACAGGCAGAAGGTGTGTCGCATATAATAGTTTCTGCCGCATCTGCAAGGTGAAGGTCACAATTGACCTTCATATGTTCAGGGTCACAAATCGTGTCAAGCATAACTCCAAAACTATTAGGGCTACAATCATCTAACTTTGCTCAATTATAAAGGACAATGGGTGGATGTGTCACACACCACAGCCAGGTCTGTATGGTCAAGGTCACATTTCAAGGTCACACTGAAAATCATCAATATTCGTGTCTCAGCCATAACTCAGAAACAAATCATATTACAATTGTTAAAATTTTTACAAATGTTAAGGACAGTCAGAAAGTGTGTCGCACATAATAGTTTCCGCTGCATCTGCAAGGTGAAGGTCACAGGGGGGTGGGGGAGCATGTGTTACCTTAGTAACATTTTTCTTGTTATCATTGTTTTGGGACTTGGAAGAAAGGGGAGTCAGTTTTAGATTTAAAAGCAATAGTTTGCAGAGCTCGTTTATTGTGGGAACCCCAGGAAGTGGAGCATTGCTCGTTTACTGTGGGAACCCCAGGAAGTGGAGCAGTGTTTGTTTACTGTGGAAACCACAGGAAGTGGAGCAGTGTCTGTTTACAGTGGGAACCCCAGGAAGTGGGGCATTGCACGTTTACTGTGGGAGCCCCAGGTATGGAGCAGTGTTTGTTCACTGTGGGAATCCCAGGTATGGAGCAGTGTTTGTTCACTGTGGGAACCCCAGGTAGTGGAGCAGTGTTTGTTTACTGTGGGACCCCCAGGAAGTGGAGCATTGCCTGTTTACTGTGGGAACCCCAGGAAGTGGAACATTGCTTGTTTACTGTTCGAATGCCAGGAAGTGGAGCAATGTTTGCTTACTGTGGGAACCCCAGGAAGTGGAGCATTTCCTGTTTACTGTGGGACCCTCAGGAAGTGGAGCGGTGCTCATTTACTGTGGGAACCTCAGGAAGTGGAGCAGTGCTCATTTACCATGGGAACCCCAGGAAGTGGAGCAGTGCTCGTTACCATGGGAACCCCAGGAAGTGGAGCAGTAGTGCTTGTTTAGGTCTCGTTACAGTTATTCAGGTGAAAACGCTGGTTTTTCAAGAAATCTGCAGCTTCTCATTAACACGGCCAAGGATGTTTCACATTTAAATTACCTCCTCTATTCACAATACTCACAGTGCATACAGTTTCTGGAAGCTGTCAATATGGCATTTTCTGGAGACAACTGAACACAATAAAAATCATACAATATCACTCAAATAAACTCAGCTGAATAGCACAATTGATGGTTAAAAAAATTGCTCAAAATGGTCAAAATAAATTACCAATTTTCATGCATCGATTGTGATAAAGCTGGGTAAAAGAATTTCCACATTCCACCACTGAGGACTTTACAGTACAGGATGATCATTCTGACAAATAAAAAACATATGGGTTTCTTATTCATTTTTTTCTGAAGACTTTCTCAAAGCAAATTTACACAAAAATTGTCCCATTTGTAACCTGCAAATTGTCAGGGAATTTGGAAGTTTCGTCCCCTGGAAGTTTCGTCCTCTGTAGTTGTTAAATAATAATGGCATTGGATTACAAGGTTAGGTACAAATAATAGTATATTTTGATTAATCGCATTTTATTCAACACCCCTTAACCCTTTACCTAACATGAAAAGCAGACGACACTTGCAAAAAAAATTCTCCAATAACTAATGTTTTTCATTTTTTGTTTCAAAAACATAGGTTATGACCCCTCATTGGAACGAGCTCGACGAGCTAATGAAAATTGAATTAATTAAAAATTAATGAAAATTAATAGGCGATTTTTGAGAATAGTGCTGGCCGGTTTTGGCCGTTACGTTGGGTAAAGGGTTAATATACCGGTACATGAATGAACATCCCTCCCTTGAGACTGACAATAGTTCATTCAGTTGAAAAAACACCCTAAGATCCATCCGACTGTACCAGTTAAAAAACACCCTAAAATCCATCAGACTGTACCAGTTGAAAAAACACCCGAAGATCCATCTGACTGTACCGGTTAAAAAAACACCCTAAGATCCATCCGACTGTACCAGTTAAAAAAAAAACACCCTAAGATCCATCCGACTGTACCGGTTAAAAAAACACCCTAAGATCCATCCGACTGTACCGGTTAAAAAAACACCCTAAGATCCATCCGACTGTACCAGTTGAAAAAAAACACCCTAAGATCCATCCGACTGTACCAGTTAAAAAAACACTCTAAGATCCATCCGACTGTACCGGTTAAAAAAACACCCCTAAGATCCATCTGACTGTACCAGTTAAAAAAAAACACCCTAAGATCCATCCGACTGTACCGGTTAAAAAAACACCCTAAGATCCATCCGACTGTACCGGTTAAAAAAACACCCTAAGATCCAACCGACTGTACCAGTTAAAAAATAAACTCCCTAAGATCCATCTGACTGTACCAGTTAAAAAAAAAACACCCTAAGATCCAACCGACTGTACCAGTTAAAAAATAAACACCCTAAGATCCATCCGACTGTACCAGTTAAAGAAAAAACACCCTAAGATCCAACCGACTGTACCAGTTCAAAAATAAACACCCTAAGATCCATCTGACTGTACCAGTTAAAAAAAAAACACCCTAAGATCCAACCGACTGTACCAGTTAAAAAATAAACACCCTAAGATCCAACCGACTGTACCAGTTAAAAAATAAACACCCTAAGATCCATCCGACTGTACCGGTTAAAAAAACACCCTAAGATCCAACCGACTGTACCAGTTAAAAAATAAACACCCTAAGATCCATCCGACTGTACCAGTTAAAAAAAAAACACCCTAAGATCCAACCGACTGTACCAGTTAAAAAATAAACACCCTAAGATCCAACCGACAGTACCAGTTAAAAAATAAACACCCTAAGATCCATCCGACTGTACCAGTTAAAAAAAAAACACCCTAAGATCCAACCGACTGTACCAGTTAAAAAATAAACACCCTAAGATCCAACCAAGTGTATTTACATCAAAGGAATTATGCAAACAACATGATGCTATATTTACAATTTTAATGCATATTTATATTAATAGGTAAAAATAAAATCTGAAGAATCACATTCCACGCACACACATATATATATATAAACATGATAGTACTTGATTAAAAAAAAATTACGATATGCCGGAATTCTATAAAATTTACCATTCAAGTGGGAAGTTTCGTCCTCTCCAGAGGACGAAACTTCCCACTAACAAGAGGATGAAACTTCCCTCTAACAAGGGAACGAAACTTCCCATTTACTTGGGGACGAAACTAACCATTGACTTGGGGAAACAAATCTTCCCACTTACTAGGGAATGAAACTTCCCGGGGACGAAACTACCTTGACCCTTTGTCAGGACCCAAACGGGTCTGGGTTGGTCATTGAACACTCCTGCATGACCTTGACCTCCAACTGAATTGCACTTGACAATACACAGTTTGGATTAAGACCATCAATAGATTATTTTGGCCATATCACCATTAATGAGAATTCTTTACTAAATTCACACTACACCAAAATAAAACTATAGCTCAAAATTTCATTTGGCCGAGGATATCCAATAACCTCGGAAATGGCCTTTTAATAGGAAACAAGACCTTACTGTGGGAACCACAGGAAGTGGAGCAGTGCTCATTTACTATTGGAACCCAGGGAAGTGAAGCAGTACACATTTACTTTGTGTAACTCCAGGAAGTAGCACGGTACTCGTTAACTGGTTAAGATTTGGTGAAAACTATGGGTTTTTCAGTCACTAAGGGCCAAGTTGGATTTTGGGGTACATGGCTCCTTTCCCCCAGCATATCCGTCACTTTTCTCCTGTCTGCTGTGTTCTGTTTGCATTATAAAGCATCACCTGCTGGTAGAAAAAATCTTAAAATTTGGAAGAAATTAATAGGGTCTGCATAACAAATGTAAAGGTTAGTCACAGTCTGATTATCCTTATCCTTGCTATACTGACCCTAATAATTTCTCCCAAATTTTTATCATTATCCGTCCCCGTGGGAACCCCGGGAAGTGAAGCAGTGCCTGTTCACTGAGGTAAACAGGCTCTATTTTACTGGTAAAATAGGACCCAGTCACCAATGCTTGGGAGGTGCAAACCCTCTCTAAAATTGGCAACATGGCTTATTAATGCTCACCTCTGGTCTTGAGTTGATACTCATGTTGTGGTCATGATCAGCCATTGTGCAAAAATATGTGACCTTAAACAAAAATAAATAAATAAATTTAAATTATCATTATCCCCCTGCACAATTTTTGGGGGGATATAGCTGGGCACTGTCTGTCCATCTATCCGTCTGTAGACAGAATTGGTTTCCGCCCTTTAACTAGAATTCCACTTGGCCAACTGAAACCAAACTTGGCCATCTGAAACCAAACTTGGCATGTGGATTAGGTATGATGAGAGGAAGAACCCTTTTTATTTTGAGATCATTGTGCCAAAGATCAAGGTCACAGTGGCTTTGAACATAAACATTTACTAGAATTGGCTTCTCTAATTGAACTTTTACTTACCCGATCGAAACTAAACTTGGCATATGAATTAAGCACGATGAAAGGAAGTACCCTATTTTTTGTTATTGTCTCAAAGTTTAAAGCAGGGTTTCCGCTGGGGTAAAAATGTTGGGGCCGGTAATTTGGGGAAACTGGGTCAACCAAGAGTCTTCGCCACCACAGGTCGGCCTATGTTAGGAAAAAAATTAAATTCCCGGGTCCCAAAACCCTGATTTCATTGCATCTAAGGCAAGCCAGCAAAAAGCAGACTGTCATCTGCAAAATGAGGTACCCAGAGGGTGAATTTAGTGATGCTACCCCGCACAACAGGGTAGCATCACTAAATGTACCCTCTGTGAACCCCATTCCGAAGCAGGATCAAAAAACTAAACAGAAACAGGTACCTGGAGGATAAATTGGCCCACTGTATGGGATAGCATCATCAAATTCACCCTCTGGGGACCTCATGCTGCAAATGTCAGACTGCTTATTTTCAGGCTTCATCTGAGGGATATTTTAAGGGTTTTCACAGCGATATTTATGCAGGTTTTCACAATCTTTGAGCCGGTAATTGCGGAAGAATAAGGACCGCTGAGGAGAAATTCGGGTGAAAAATCATTCAAACAGATTACAGTAGTCAGTACTGGTCCACGCTTGCATGGATGATCCAGTTGAACAACGATTACGTATATTGGGGTGTCAACAACCGTTATATGTTGCAACAATGTATTCAGAAGTGATCACGCGGAAATCAAAAAGCATGCAGTTGTGACATCAGGCATTGATTGACTTGAAGTTTGCCGACACTCTCATACACTGTCGCACAACCTGACGTGGCCTTATCGAACTCTTGAGAGTGTCATTCAGTCGTGTATAAGTTTACAATGCGTTTCCTGCTCCTGTTTGGTGTAACTCGTGATTATTACCATCGAATGCATTGCTTTGGTAGCATGCGAGTTTTATTTCACGTTTTCCCCGCTGTCAAACTTTTTGTAGCAATTTATATCAGCTTTGGAATGCACGGTTAGGAGAATTTAGTGCCAGGGGATCCCAGGTCACCCTACCGGAAACTCTTGTTAAAGGTCACAGTGACCTTGAATTTAAAGGGTTTTTTTTCAGTCAGAGTTGGTTTCTGCTCAACTAATTTAAATGTTGTTGGCCCGATCGAAACCAAACTTGGCATGTGTGTTGGGTTTCATCAGATGAAGAACCCTAGGTATCTGTTATGTCATTGTGCCAAAGGTCGGGGTCACAGTGACCTTGAAATTAAAATTTTATTAGTCGGAGCTGGTTTCGGCTCTCTTAATTATTAAAATTATGCATTCCCGATCGAAACCCAACTTGACCGGTGGGTTGAGCTTGATGAGTGGAAGAATCCTACGTATTTTTAGTTCGTTATGCCAAGGGTCAAGGTCACAGTGACATTGAACTGAAAATTTTACCATTCTCGATCGAAACCAAACTTGACATGTCATCAAATACATGAAATCTTGTCTTAATTATTTGAGAAACTATTACCATCAGTAGCTGCATTAATTTAATGTAACATATTGCCAAGGTTACTGTATCAGGGTGATTTTGGGGCTAGATTGGCCAATCCTGGTGGCTACCTCTATTTTTTTTTATACCCCCCGCAAACAAAGTTTGGGGGGTATATAGGAATCTCCCTGTCTGTCCGTCTGTCCATCCTTGTAAGCGCAACTCCTCCTAAACCGTTTGAAGAATTTTCATGAAACTTTACACAATGGAAGAACTCCATATGAAGATTTGCATGAAGCAATATAATTCCGTTCTGACATTTCCAAGGGGAGATAATCTGTGCGTCTGACCATCCTCGTAAGCGCAACTCCTAAACCGTTTGAAGAATTTTCATGAAACTTTACACAATGGAAGAACTCCATATGAAGATGTTCTTGAAGCAATATAATTCCGTTCTGACATTTCCAAGGGGAGATAATCTAACTTATACCGTCTGTCCATTCTTGTAAGCGCAACTCCTAAACCGTTTGAAGAATTTTCATGAAACTTTACACAATGGAAGGACTCCATATGAAGATATGCATGGAGCAATATAATTCCGTTCTGACATTTCCAAGGGGAGGTAATCTAACTTATACCGTCTGTCCATCCTTGTAAGCGCAACTCCTAAACCGTTTGAAGAATTTTCATGAAACTTTACACAATGGAAGAACTCCATATGAAGATTTGCATGAAGCAATATAATTCCGTTCTGACATTTCCAAGGGGAGATAATCTAACTTATACATTTCAGGCGTGGGGGGTATCACTTTGTGAGTTTGCTCACAGTACCTCTAGTTTTTTACTGTTCTGACCCTAAACCATTACCAATGTCTGACTATTTAAACAAAATATTATTTGTGTTTGGCTGAATATGAAATATACTTGCGTTCGGCTGAATATGAAATATAAGCGAGGCAAGTGTTGGCTTTTGCTCTGGTATCCACATTTTATGAAAGCCCTGATAGTGGCTTCTAGCACTCAACCAGTTAAGAAGTCTTGACAGCAGGATTATATTAGTATTTTAAGCTGCGATAACATTTGTCTCAACGGCTGTCACCGAGCACTATTCGAAAGAAAATAGGAATTGAGGTTAAAACTTTGAAAAATCGAAAAATAATAACAAAACAAATGACCCTAAAGTATCAACGCGCTGTTTGATTTCGTACGTCATAAGTCGTACAAAAGTATCAAAGGGTTAATTCATTTATGCTTCATCAATCCGCCACTGCAGTGGGAGTATAATTGCCTTCAGCAATAGCTCTTATTTGTTGGGAACATGATTAGGAATGGAAATAAACACACGGAGGTTAAGGAGACCAGGCATATTTTTTAATAAATTGCCTTGTCCCATATTCTTTAGCTTTACCCCTTTGTGGAGTGGGTCACCACACCATTAATGTTAAATTTGGTTCAAATTATAAAGCTGTAAACCTGGCGGCTAAGTTTAAAAGGATCTATGATGAGGGATGAGTGGCCACCTTTTGTTTGAGTTGACTGTGGGTAGCTTTCCATTGGACATTAGTAGTGGTCTTCTGTACAAGGAGACGAATAGTCGACAGTCTTGATGAGATACATGTGATGATTTTTACAAAAAAAGTTTAAACAATAAATATTACATTTTAATGAATTTTTTTGTCTATTTTTTCTCATTTGCCAATTTTTCGGCCAGCCTGAGGACATCTGTGGGCTGGAAATATTAACCCTTTACCTAACGAATCGGCCGCATCCGTCCGCATAATTTTCAAATTTAGCAATTGAAAAAAAAAAATATTCAAAAAGTTTCTACAAAACTATATCATGTGACTCCTCACTGGAAAGAGCTCACCAAGCTCGTTGCAGTGAGGCCTCTCATGATATGGATTCGTTGATATTTTTTAGAATCCTTTAACCCTTTACCCAACGTTACGGCCAAAACCGGCCAGCGCTATTCTCAAAAATCACCAATTAATTTTCATTATTTTTTTAATTTTTGTCTCAAAAACATAGGTTATGACCCCTCTTTGGAACGAGCTCGTTCCACGAGAGGTCATAATCTATGTTTTTGATACAAAAAATGAAAAAAATTAGTTATTCAAGAATTTTATTTGCAAGTGTCGTCAGCTTTTCATGTTAGGTAAAGGGTTAAAAAACAATAAATAAATTAATACATTTTGATATAAGGGTCGAGCTGACGAATTGCAAATTAAAAAGATTTCTCTTTGCTTCCCTCGTGGGAACCTCGGGAGTGATGCAGCCCTTGTTAGCTCACCTGACTGAATGTCAGGATGAGCTGCAGTGATCAGTTACCATCCATCGTCTGTGAACATGGTGTTTGCACCTGTTCCCCCTACACCGCTCAACCAATTTTAGTTAAATTTGAGATGGTTGGTTGTTCAAATGAACGTCCCCATCCCAGTTGTCGGAGGAGGGGGGGGGGGGGGTCTAAAATTCTTTAAAAAAATTTTATCACGAACCAGTGTGTACAATGACGATATTTGGTTAAGGGCTTCCTTTTGAGGTGTGGAATCAAGTTTGGTCAAACGAAGTTCATGGATCAAGTTTTACCTTTGTAATGGGAGGGGAAAGATTTTTGGCCCTGCCAGAAATTTCTATTTTCTGAACCGATGGTCCGATTTGAACCAAATTTGTTATGTGGTATTATTAAGTCATCAATAAGTACATGATTCATGCTAAAAAAATGTTCCTATGTCCCCGTGGCAACCATAGGAGCTGAACATAGAAATATTTTCAAATGGCTATATCCCCCCCCCCCCCCTTCCCCTCCCGGAACAGAGAACTGTTATTTGGTGTGAAGCATTATTAGGACCAGTAGAATTGACTGGTAAAAAATTGACATCGGTTGTGTCAGGGTATTCTTTTGGGGCGCCACGAAAAAATGCAGAGTCAGCATATTTCAAAAAAATTAAAAAAGATGTTTCTACAGAACCACTGATCAGAATCTTTGGATATTTGGTATATAGCATCCAAAGAGGGGTCAGATACATGTGTGTTAAAATGAAGCCCTTGGTTCATATTTGGGCTCAATACAGGAGCCCAAATTTTTAACATAGGGCAATCTGAGGAATGTTCTTCAAACATCTTCAGATCCACCAGTCAGAATGCTTTCATATTTCGTATGCAACATCTGTAAGGGGGGGGGGGGGGGGGGGGGGGGTGGCAGATTCAAGTTTAATCAATTAGGGTTCCTGGGTTAATATGTGATCTCTCTATTGGAGCCCAAAGTTTAACTTAGTGCAATATGAGGAAATTTCTTTAAAAAGTTTCTTCAGATCCCATTGAGAATCCTTTCATATTTGGTGTATAACATCTCGAAGGTGGGTCAGATTCAAGTTTGTTCAAATCAGATCCCTGGGTTAATATTTAAGCTTCACATGAGAGCCTAGATTATTTTAAGTTATGAGGAAATTTCTTTAAAAATCTTCATATCCACTGCTCAGAATGCTTTCATATTTGGTATACAACATATTTAGGGTTGTTCAACTCTTATGCCTGGGTTAATATTTGGGCTCCCTATGAGAGCCTGAATTTTAATTTAGTGCAATATGAGGTAATTTCTTTAAAAATCTTCTTCAGATCCTCCAGTCAGAATGCTTTCATATTTGATATACAACTTCTCTAGGGTGGTGAGATTCAAGTTTGTTCAAATCGAGTGTTTATGTGAGTTATTTTTCTTCAGGGACGCGACTGGAGGTTTCCGATTGGGGGAGATGGGAGTGGAGGGAACTGAATTTCCAACTGGGGAGGGACCGGAGGGGTAACCCCCTCCCAGACCCTCCCCCTAATTGGAAATTGACTACCGAGAAAGATTTTGAAAATGAAGCCATGAAAGGGGGTATAAAATGGATTCTAGTAATGCCATCAAATTTATGATAGAATTGTCAGATTATTATTTGGTCTTCTTTTGATTTATTGATGGATGGATGGATTGATTGATTCTTGATTCAGCAGTATACTGGCAACGTACATATATACATAAGTACTGCATAGTAGTTGTGTAAAAACGTGTATACAATAGGGAGACGACATAGCCAGATTGGCTGTCTACCTGTTGTCTCCCAGAAAGTCGAATCGTGCAACAATGGAATCAGACCGCAAGGCTTCTTATTAACTGTTTGGTCACTTACACTCCTACATACCCACCGCCCCTGAACTCTCAGTTAAATTGCTGTGTTAACATTTGTAATCCAAATTATGGTCCACACAGTCGTGTTTAACTGTGGAAGTTAAAAGAGATCATTTACTTTGAGAATCTTATTATCCAAAAAAGGAGATCCGTATGGGCGTTATATCTTTTTATTGTTTATTATGCGAAGAGAGCGTTTTTGTAGGAGTATTAATTTTTTCAATTGTTCTAGCATTTCCCCATATATTTATTCCTTAAATTAGAGTTTATCAGTGCATATTAGAGTGTTTCCATAGCTGCACGAGGAAGTATAGATTTTAGATTTTGGTTGAGAGGTAGGATATGTGGTGTTTTTACGACAGACTCTCGTCAATATGTATCCCTAAAAATTTAATTGATTTTGCTGTTTCATTTAGACCTACTCTTCCAATAATCTACCCATTGATTAGTAAATCGTGGTATAGAATTACTCTTCTTCTGCTTGATGGATTAATTAAAATATATTTGGTTTTTGTAGCCAGGCCTGAAAATAAGCAGTCTGACATTTGCAGAATGAGGTCCCCAGAGGGTGAATTTGCTGATGCTATCCCATACAGTGGGCCAATTTATCCTCTGAGTACCTCTTTTTGTTTAGGTTTGAGACATTTAATCAGACTGGGGTTCACGGAGGGTAAATTTAGTAATGCTACCCTGCTATGCAGGGTAGCATCACTAAATTCACCCTCTGTGGTCCTCATTTTGCAGATGACAGTCTGCTTATTTTCTGGCTTGTTTGTAGCGTTCAGAACAAGACGATTCGTGCAGCACCATTCAAATATTTTCTTGAGCTCTTCGTTGATACGAAGAGCCAGTAGATTTGGGTCAGGACCCGAGGAGTGAGGAGTAGTATCGTCAGCAAAAGATAGAAGATTTATTGATGATATATATCATTAAATATATAAAAAAAAGCAGAGTAGGGCCGAGATTCGAACCTTATGGAACTCCATGTGATCTATCAACTCTGTTAGACTTGTGGACACCGTATACAACGCACTGAGATCTGTCCGATAAATAACTTCTAAACCAACCATTACTTATTCCTCTGATGTCATATCTGTATAATTCATTTATTAAAATGTCATGATCTATTGTGCCGGACGCTTTGGGAAGATCCAGGAATATTGCCAAAGTGCTGCTTTACTTTTTTTTTCTTGTTTTCCTCTGATATAGTTTTAAGCAGTTGCATGACTGAATGCACCGTGCTGTGGTTTTTCCTGAAACCATATTGGTTTGGATGTAAGATGCCGAAGCGATCTAGGTATTTTGAAATTCTTACTGACGTAACTTTTTCTAAGATTTTGGAAAATGTGAGAAGTATACTAATTGGTCTGTAGTTTGAAAGAAGGAGCTGGTCGCCTGCTTTAAATATTGAATGACTTTTCATTCTATCAGGAACGTGGCCTTGTGTAAAGGAACAATTAATAATATGTGTTAATGGTGTGACAATGGGTTCGATTATTTGCTTGATAAGTTTTGAACTAATATCGTCGCAGTCTTTTGTACTTTTCGACTTCAAGGCTTTAGCAATATTTACTACTTCCAAGGGCTTAAGTAGAAATTATTTCTTGAATTAATTTGTATCGAGGAAGTCGTAAACTGACTTGTCAGTACTGGGTATTTTTTCACTCGATCGTTTCCCTATATTTGCAAATTAATTATTAAAATCTTCAGCTATTTCGATTCGGTCATTAATTTCTATATCATTATAAGTGGAGCATTTTGGTAAGCTACCTGCACCGTTACGTTTTTTGATAGCGTGATTTAATGTGTTCCATGTTTTGCGCAAGTTATGTTTATATTCTTCAAGTATTCTTGTAAAATAGTGAGATTTACACATCTTTTTTACTTTGTTAACCCTTAAGTCCTCAGATTAATTTTAAAGTATTTAAGGCCTTTTTCTGCTTACATAGTTATTGATGACTTGGCAGTGGTTCTACATCACTGCTGGCTGCCTATACAGGCAGCCAGCAGTGATGTAGAACCACTGCCAGGGAAAATTCAGTCTACACACAAGGGTAATAAAAAAGATTACACAAGGGAGCACCTGCTTCAATGCAATATAAAAGTGGCGGTTTGGGGCTATATGGGGGCTTAAGGGTTAAATATATTTTACAGTAATTTTTATAGTTTTTATATTGGATTCGGTTGGATGTTTTAACCTTTCGTTGTAAAACTTGTTTTTATTTTTAGACGAGACTATTAGATCTCTGATCATCCAGGGTTGTCGTTTTATAATTTTTTACGGGTACCTACCCGTGTTCAGTGAAAGGCTACGTCAAATAATTCGATGAATATATTTAAGAAATTAGTTTAAACAATATTTATTTCCAAAGTTTAAAGAAAGTTACACAAATCGTGTACGGTAATGATACACGTATCAGCGATCACAAAACATTAATGGAAATGGATTCAACAACAAACTGGTAGCTTATACTAGGCTGTTTCCATATACATGTAGATAAGTTGTTTATGTATAATCTAGGACTGCCGACGCTGATACAAGTCGATGGCTAGGTGCAGGCGCGAAGGGCTTTGTATAAATTTACGTATTGTCGGTTATTTATTGATGCCTAAGGGATGAAGTGAGCCATTGTGTGCTTTCGGAAAATACAAAACCACATGCACCTGCAACCAAGTCACGGTTTGTTAGGAATACTTACAATCAGTTGTACTTTAGGTTTAACCCTTTACCTAACATGAAAAGCAGACGACACTTGCCAAAAAAATTCTCGAATAACTAATTTTTTTTCATTTTTTGTCTCAAAAACATAGGTTATGACCCCTCGTTGGAACGAGCTCGACGAGCTCGTTCCAACGAGGGGTCATAACCTATGTTTTTGAGACAAGAAATGAAAAAAATAATGAAAATTAATTGGCGATTTTTGAGAATAGCGCTGGCCTGTTTTGGCCGTTACGTTGGGTAAAGGGTTAAACACTGTGTAGGATAATGAAGGAGTATGGTGGAAAAGGTTTGGTATCTAGACTGTTTTGGTGTGTGTAATAGTGCGTTTGGGTGGAACGCCTGCATGTTGATCGGCTGCTTAATTAATCGATGTTTTGAGGCCAGTCAGTCACGGAAAGTCTACCTTTTTAAGAAATTGTTTTAGGCAGTAATTGGATTATCTGACTCGATAACTATTGAAAAATCGTATTGTGAGAAAAGTGATTGAAAAGTGGCTATAATTGTTTCTGCATTTATCTTATTTACTCAAGTTATTATAATTGTTTATGTTTTGTGCAGTTAGGGACTTTAAATTATTAGGATAAATTTTGGCCTTGTTAAAAGACAAAGTCAAAAGTCCTTTCAACATCCATGGTTTTCTAATCAATTTTTTTTATTTGGTATGATTTTTTGGAAAGACTGTTTCAAATCATTTGAATGGATTTTACAAAGGAGTCACATTCCACGTTAGAGCAGTTTCAGTAGAGGATGGACGAAAAATCACTTTGCGACAGAAGGAATTGAAATGTAGCCATGCTACCTGCATTGCAGCTACAACAGTAAATACTATTTTGTTTGTCCTTGTCTTTACATATTCCTTCCATATGAGAGGTTCCAAAATGGTTCCAAAGTGGTCAAAGACACCCGTTACGATTATCTTTGACAGAGATTCCGTTGTGAGAAAAGTGATGCTCTATTAGGCTAGCTGAGCGGCTAACCTAATAGATCATCGTGTGTGTTTGGTTATCCAGGGTAATAAACCTAGGTTAACTATTAACCCTTTACCCAACGTAACGGCCAAAACCGGCCAGCGCTATTCTCAAAAATCGCCAATAAATTTTCATTATATTTTCATTTTTTGTCTCAAAAACATAGGTTATGACCCCTCGTTGGAACGAGCTCGTTCCAACGAGGGGTCATAACCTATGTTTTTGAGACAAAAAATGAAAAAAATTAGTTATTCAAGAATTTTTTTTGCAAGTGTCGTCTGCTTTTCATGTTAGGTAAAGGGTTAACCCTTTAAACCCTAGCGGCCGTTTTTCCCTCCAGGAAAATGATACGTCGTAACGTCATTAAATGGAATGGCTCTTCAGTAAATGCGTGTGTAATCCAATCAATATTTTCAACGTGCAGCCTCAGGGCTGCACGTTAAAAATATTGATTGGTCTACCCCAAATAATGAATATGGACTCTTCAAATTGCTGCCATTGAGCTGGCATGGAATATACCACTCGAGGTCAAAGGGTTAAATGTAAATAATTGTCCGCTTAACCATAAATGGGTGATTTTAGAAGATCTATGTTAAAATCTCAAGTTTTCCTATTTTCGTGATTAAATTGGTTAGTTATTTCTGGAAGTTTATTCAAGTAGTGCACGGTGTCTTCTTTAGGTGGAGTGTTTGGTCTACAGATGACATCTTTGATTTTGGTACAGTTATGGATACGGGCAATTATTGTAATGAGGGACTTAGTTACACATGAGATAAAATTGAGAGATCATGTTGTAATTCTGATGCAAAACCCTCCTTCACAAAAAATCCCACCCCACTTCACCCATCATTATCAGAAGGTCATAGAGTTTTAATAAGGGGATGATAGCCAACACGTTTGTAGGATAAATTTTGGGGTATATTAAATAAATCACTTTGATCAGCAACATCGAAAACATTTTCTCAGGTCAGTTCTGCATGTTACTTAATATAGTATAAATGGGGGTATTAGGGCCAGTAATCAGATTTAAACTACGAGTAGGATAATGATTTTAACCACCAGGCTCTATCTATTTGTTTTATTTATATCATGCTCTCAATAAATAATCGACTTTGTCACTTAAAATGGAGAAAAAATGACACTTTCTATCACAAGCACATTGGCTTGTTTTGTTTACATCTGCGCCGGTGAGCAGTACTTCCGACTGGACGTGAATGCTTGACTGACAGCTAGACACATCGTCAAAGTTGATTGAATTTACCTTGCTTTTTCAGTCAAATTATTATTAACAATTCTTACATTTTATTTTAAATATTTAATTGTAAGTATTTTAAACTTAATAAGTCATTGGACGTAGTAGATAGTACCGCAAAACATCGTATGTTTAAATGAAACATTGCGAAGTGTGAATGTATCGAAGTTGGTAAATTGGGTCATGTCAAAGGTCAAGTTGGACGTAGTTCTACTGTGGGTGTACATTTTTGTAATGGAATTCACATTGAAAACGTTTTAACCGCAGTAGAAGCTTTACTCGGGTAGTGGGGTTAAAAGCTATAATTTAACAAACGGACTTTTCACAGGCATTAACTTAGGTGAGCATGGTATACAACTCGTTTAAGGGGTCCATGTGAGCACTCAAGCTTTGACAATTAAGATGGAACATTACAAGTTATTCTGTTTGTTGACAAGGGACATGGTCTCACGTTCCCTGCATGAAATTTATATTCAACCGAGGCGTTAGCCGAGGTTGAATATATGTTTCATGCAGGGAACGTGAGACCATGTCCCCTGTCAACAAACAGAATAACGTATATGTCCCGTTCTTCGCTTCAATCGATTCATTTTAAAATTTGTTGTTGTACAGCGAATATTAGAAAACAGACGTTGTTTCGGTAAGGTGTTAACTTTTATCATAACAGACTGGAGTGATTTCCCTTGATTCAATATTTACGTAAGCAATCAACGGGGCGAGATACTCTCGATTCGTTTCAGTTTGTGTTACAGTAAATTAATGAAAAGAGACCTTATAATCTAATCGGTTTCATAAATAATTACCCATGTTTACATAACTAATCTTTTTGTACGTAATAACGGTACTTTTGCGTGTATTTTACTTCAGTTAAATGTATTTGTCTCAGTTGATTTCAAGTGAAAAAAGACATTGCGATGAACCGTTGCTCATGGCAACGAGACGCTTTCCTTGACAGTGGACATAAGAATCGTTGACAGTAGACATATGCGCGTGCCCGCGACATAAAATAAAATCAACGAGGCGTTGACCAATCACTGCAAGGTATTACGGTTGGTATCGGGACATAGAAAAATGTTCATTCGGATAGATGTGCTCAGACAGAAACCCCTGTGGTAATAACCAAGTACACAGCATGGTGGTATCATTGAAGAGAGAATCGGCCTTTTTGATCATTTCACAAGTTCTTTTATTCTAGATGTCTATCAATTTATATTTCTCCCCGTGGGAACCCCGGGAAGTAAGCAGCACTTGTTTACTGTGGTAAACCAGTTCCGCTTTACTAGTAAAATAGGACCCAGTCACCAATGCTTGGGGTGAAAGTCCTCTAAAATGGGCAACATGTTGATCAACGATTGACTAAACTTGACTTCATCTCCATGTTGTGTCACGATTAGCCATGGTGCATAAATATGTGACGTTAACCACCAACAAACAAACAAACAAACAATTTATATTTCGGGTTTGTCTGGATCTTGTCTAGTTTAATGCTACCTGCCCCGAGTTTCATAGCATCTGCCACGACGTAAGCTTTCAAGACACATCACTGCAACACTTTTCTTTTCAGGTTGTTATATGTTCTTTGGCTATCCTCGATTTGATCTCGGTGGTACGGGTATCTATTAATTTCAATTTTAGCATAAATAATTTGTAAGAAATAGCCATACACACTTTTGGATCCATGTACAGGGCCTTAACCCTTTACCTAACATGAAAAGCGGACGACACTTTCAAACAAAATTTTTTTCAATTTTTGTATCAAAAACATAGATCATGACCCCTCGTTGGAACGAGCTCGTTCGAACGAGGGGTCATAACCTATGTTTTTGAGACAAAAAATGAAAAAATAATGAAAATTAATTTGAGATTTTTGAGAATAGCGCTGTCCGGCTTTGGCCGTTACGTTGGGTAAAGGGTTAAGACCTGAGTGATGAATGCAAAAGGAAATACAGCAACACATGAGGGGAGCGCGGTGGCTCAGTAGGTGGAGATGCGGGCTGCAAGCCGAGAGGTCCTCGGTTCGAATCCCACCTGCGATAACCGCGTTGTGTCCTTGGGCAAGACACTTCATCCCCATTGCCCACGTGGGGGCACGATAACGCCGTGTACTAAGGCGTACTGCACGTCGATGGTACGCATGTCTTCAACCAATCTCACCCTGCCTGTGCTGCAGTGCGGAGTTACGATGTTGGGGAGCTGGCAGCTGCTCGTCGTTGCTCGGTGGTTCTCTCCGGGTACTCGGCTTCCTCCACCCGTAAAACTGTCACGGTCATGGTTAGCCATTGTGCATAAATATGTGACCTTAAAACATAAATAAATAAATAAATAAATAAATAACAGCAACACGTGAACAAAAACATATATGCAGGCGTCATCTATCAATATTGATTGGGGGTTACTGTGTTTCAGTTAGTGGTTTGGTAATAGCACATCCTCACAGCCGTGTTGGACTGTGGGTTTGAGTTGTCAAAAATTCTCCATTGCAGCTTTATACTGCCCTCGAAATATTAAATCCCGCCACTCGCCCCCATCAGCCTGGTTAAAAATACTCTGTATTTGTGGACTGTGGGGGTCGGTGCCTTCAGTGGTGACTCGATCAAACAGTCTTGTGCGACTGTGAGGTTGGATTGTTATTGGTTCTCAATCACAATGGTGAATAAGTGTTATCCTGTTGGATTGTGGGACTGAGTTGTCACTGATTCTCCATCACAATCTTATACTGTTCTTGAAAGTTTAAATAAATGTTTATGCACTACCATTTTCATTGAAGTAGTACAAGCTATTTTGTATTGGTGGAGAGGTTCGGTCACATTTCAACCCTACCGCCCTGTTGGACTGTGGGGTTGGATTGCCACTGATTCTCTCCAATAGTTTTGTACTTGAACGCTAGGCACTTTGTAAGGCGTTACCTGGTTTTACGACAACGGGGTTAAAGGCACCCTCAAAGTCTAATTCACCAAACAATATCAAAAGACTAAAATGCAATTACCACGTAATGATTGAGTTGGAGGAGGTGCTTCGGGGGTATTTCAACCCTACGGCTGTATGTGTTTGTCAGCTACACACTAAAAACTAAAGTGTTAAAACTGACACTTTCAAGGTGTTAAACCCATTCTAACTCTTAGGGTTTGATTATAACACTCAACAGTGCAATGCTTTAAGCACTTAGACATTACAATCGTCAGACATCTTAAACTTGAATGGATGGCACTTCCCATGTGTCTAGCATTGGCGGTTCTTCCAGAATCGTCCATAATTTGATTTGCGCTTGGTGGGTACATAATTAAAAGGACACAACGCAGATAACGCGGATCAGGCTCGAGAGTTCGAGCCTGATCCGCGTCATCTGCGTTGTTTCCTTTTAATTGTCGCGACATTACACTTGTCAAGTGGTATTATTGTCAACACCTGTCTAGTTCTGGGATACCTACACTTGAACAAAGTGCTAGTTCAGCACTTAGTAAGTGTTAAATACAGAACTTCAAGTGTAGTTTTCAACACTTTAGTTTTTAGCGTGTATGTACCCTCGGGCTAACGACCACAACTTCAGAGCGAAATTATACAAAACCATACCGAAAGGGTTAATATAAGTAATCTCTGCCAACATGTATGGTATATGGAGATTTAATACCAGGATGTCGGTTTTCAAAAACCGATCCACAGGTGAGGTGTTTAAATAAATCTCCATATACCATACATGTTGGCGGAGATAACGTTTTTGTCCCGTTTGAAACACAATAGAAACTACATTTGTGGACGCATTTCTCAGGCTCCGCAATCATTTGGACTAAATTCGTGAACATTTTTTGTTTTTATAAACGCAGAAGACAACAGATAGAGTTACATCCCTTGGGTCGTTAGGGAAACGAGTAAACAGTATTTTGTTGCCATATCGTCCCCTGAGTTCCAATGAGTTCCAATGAGTTCTATGTGCCTATTGACACATTGAAGACATTTGATGGAGCTCAGGGGACGATATTCGCCCTTATTTTATTTTTCTCAAGTTGTTTCATTTAATTACTCGACTATTTGATTTATAACGGTAAAATATGATCGAATTGTCGGAAATCAATATATATGTGTGACCATTTCAGGTCTTTTGGTTCGGTTTTTATACCGAGGCGAGTGAATGTGAAAAGCTTTCACTTAAACCATATACCCCCGATGTTTCGCGTGCCCATATACCCTGAATGTTGCACGCTCTCATATACCTGGGATGTTGGGTGCATCCTTTGCCATGGCTATTTGTCCAAGGCATTCTGGCCAATCAAAACACAGAATGTATCAGGATATATGGACAACAATAAATACGTGTGAACGCATCTCATGTCATAGTGTGGTTTGCTATGTACCCCCGGTCTGACGACCACAACTTAACCCTTTACCCAACGTAACGGCCAAAACCGGCCAGCGCTATTCTAAAAAATTGCCAATTAATTTTCATTATTTTTTTCATTTTTTGTCTCAAAAACATAGGTTATGACCCCTCATTGGAACGAGCTCGTTCCAATGAGGGGTCATAACCTATGTTTTTGAGACAAAAAATGAAAAAAATGAGTTATTCGAGAATTTTTTTTTGCATGTGTCGTCTGCTTTTCATGTTAGGTAAAGGGTTAAAGGTGAAATTATATAAACCCTGCTAAAAGGGTTAAAACAATAGCTATGTATGAGCTCATCTCATGCCATGTTATTGTGCTGTCTGCTTTGCACCCTGAGTTTAACTACCACAGCTTTAGAGTGAAGTTATATAAACCATATTGAAAGGTTTAAACCATTAGCTATCTACATATTTGCCATCACACAACATTATATTCTGGCTCGCCACCATGGTGAGACTCAAACCTCTACCATCGCCAAGCTGGCACCGAATAGAGCCCACTCTCTAATAGTCTTAATGGCGTTGAGGGATTGATTATTGACAATCTATCACTCCAACGTAAACTGCCGGGAATTCCAGACCCCATTTGAGCCAATAGGAAAGCTAGGCCTGGGTGATCCAAGTAAAATAAAATAAGGTTAACCGGGTCGCAAGGGATTTGTAAATCCCACATCGTCCCTGCGCGCCTTCGGTGCTCTAAAACCTTTCATTCATCATCTACATGTGTATGTGCAGATCTTATGTCACTGCAGTGCAGTCTAAATATTTAGGCAGCCAGACAATATGGATTACAAGTCTATAGTTTAAGCAAAGACTTATGCTGCTCTCAAAATCTAAATTCCCTCACCTCTCGCCCTCATTAGCCCCTCATTAGCCCCCATCAGCCTAGATAAAAATAGTCTGCATTTGTGGAAATGGAGGTCAGGGTCCTCAATGAGGGCCCTACGGCCCTGTTGGACTATGGGGCTGGATTGTCAATGATTCTCTCTAACCCTTTACCCAAAGCAGACGATATCAAAATTTATTATTTTAAATATCATTTTTTCAAATTTTTCAAAAAAGTTCAACAAAACCATATCATGTGACGCCTCGTTGGAACGATCTCGACGAACTCGTTCCAACGAGGAGTCACATGATATGGTTTTGTTGAAATGTTTTGAAAAATAATATTTTCTCAACTGCTGAATTTGCATATTACGCGGGCGGATGCGGGCGATTCGTTGGGTAAATCGCTAATGCCAGGCACTTTGAAAGGGGTTACCTGGTATTACAACGATGGAATCAAAGTCAAAAAGTTCAAATGCGCCCTCTAAAACTAGGTTTCCAAATAATACCAAATAATATCAAAAGGCCAAAATGTAATTACCTCGTAATGATGGAGTGGGAGGAGGTGATTCGGTTGAATTTCAACCCTACAGCCCCTTGGTGATATGGGTTTGGACTATCACGAATCTCCGCCACAACTGTGTGTTTGTCTGCTATGTACCTTCAGTCCAACGACCACAACTTCACCGATAAATTATAAAAAAAATGTACTGAAAGGGTTAAAGTAATAGCCACGTATGTTCTCATCTTATGCCTTTGTGTTCTAATCTTTGTTCTAACGACCACAACTCTTGTGTGAAATTACATAAACCCTACTGAAAGATGTGTATCTGCGCATCTCATGTCATTGCAGTGTAGCCTAAATATTTGGGCAGATAGGCACTATGAATAACAGATCTATACTTTATGCAAAGACTTATGCTGCTCTGAAAAGTATAATTCCCCCACCCCTAGCCCTCACTAGCCCCTTATCAGTCTAGATTATTATAATCCCAGATGGGTACGGGTGTGGGATGGGAAAATCTCACCCGAGGGCAAGATATTTGTGCCAGACACGAGGCTAAGATATTTGGGCCAGACACGAGGCTTGCCGAGTGTCTGGACCAAATATCTTGTCCCGAGGGTGAGATTTTCCCATCCCACACCCTTACACATCAGGGATTATTTTTCTCCCCCACCATACAGCGGTAATGTTGGCCAGAGGTAATCGGCGGTCACGTGCTGATATAATCAACTCATTTGGTATTCGTTGTTTCGAAAAACTAATGACACCATCGGGAAGAGCATGCAAAAGTTACGTTTTTTCCAAAGGTATATATACCACGAAATCAATTAGGAATGGTGGCATCTTGGGGTCTAAAGAGTTTTAGAGCATCAAACTTTGATCACACAGCATTCTGATGACGTCAATATGAATTACTTGGTAGCAAAACACTGATACGATATACATAACGTCTAACGTCATAATAACGTTATAAATGTATAATGTCACGTGGATGCATCTGTCTCTCCCTGCTATCTCACCCTGGACAGACGTATGTTACACATGCAGTGGTGGGAGAAATAAATGTTCTGAATTTGTGGAGGCGGAGGTCAGTGCCCTCAGTGGGGACTCAATCCTGCCTTTGCTTCTGCTTCTGCCAATTTACAGCAACCGTTAACATACGGACTATTTTGGTGTTCACTGCAAATGTCGGAGTTTATTTTTGTGTTTTTTTTTCTTTCTTTTATTAAAATTAGTGATGTATTTACAGTGCCTTGAACGCCTCTAGTGAGTCAGCTTTGGCGGCAGCTTCTGGAAGGTTGTTCCACTCCCTAATCGTCATCGGGAAGAAGGATTCAAGCCTGTAGTCTCTCTAGCACTGTGGTCGTTGGTAAGAGTGCTCGTGGGTGTGGTTACCTTTCCGTTGTGATGGTATAAGCCTCCCTGCCGTTGAGAGGATAGACATTTGGCGGCGTATCTTAAAAACGTGAATTATGAGCACAAAACATCAACACTCTCTTATTGAGCTTTTCGGCCCCTTGGCCTTTTTTCAAGAATAAAGCAGAAACTATAATTACATCTTGTACATCCGGTGACAACTTGTTTTTCAGGAAAGTTCAGGTAACGTTACAATGACTGACGCTATAGTGCAACGTAATTTCGGCGCCGCATTATTATACGCCAAAAGGCGGTCCCGCCGTAGCGAAAGCCGTGGCATCTTGCCAAGGCTCCCGCCATGTCAATGCCGATCGCCGAGGCGAATTCCGAGAGCTGAATTATTTGTTGAATTGAATGTTTGCACCATGAGGATGGAATGTGTCGAGTCTTTTGAGCCACTTATTCTCCTTTACTAGTTGAAGCTGGAGCGACTTGTTACCCACTTGTTCAACCACTGACACAGAGATCGTCCACCCAACGTCCACTGGTATTAAAATAATTTCTATTGGTTTATCCCGCCCTTTATGAATGTCCCTTAAGTGTTCACCGACCCGATCTTTCAGCTGGCGACCAGTCTCCCCCCACATAGATGGTCATCTTGTGCGACCTGTGAAATTATTAATGAAAAAGACATCGTAGATGCACGGAACGGCAACTCACATTAAGTAAAGTCAAAAGTCACACGCAAAAGTCGCAATTTGGTGTACGTGTTAACCCTTTACCAACACAGACGATATCAAAATTTATTATTTCAAATATTTTTTCAAATTTTTCAAAAAAATTCAACAGAACCATATCATGTGACCCCTCGTTGGAACGAGCTCGTCGAGCTCGTTCCAACGAGGGGTCACATGATATGGTTTTGTTGAAATTTTTTGAAAAATAACATTTTTTCAACTGCTGAATTTGCATATTACGCTGGCGGATGCGGGAGATTCTCTGGGTAAAGTGTTAAGATACAAAAGTGCAATACCCCGGTCTATGTGGGGGAGACTGGTCGCCAACTGAAAGATTGACAGTGTTCAATTACTGCTAAATAGGGCCATAAACAAGGGAGATTCTGCAGGCCTTTAGATGTTTTTTCGGGGGGGGGGGGGGTGGGGGTGGGGGGGGGGAGGTGGGCACATTGTTTTGGGGCAACTTTTATGCCCAGATTATGATAAAATTGAATTTCTGTGACTTTGTGTTTGATTTGACCATTGTACTTCACACGCAATAGATCAATAATAGCCACAAGGCATGCTGTGTACATAAAACTTTCTGAAAGCCACCTCTTTCATGTTTTTTTCAAAAAGTGATTCTTATTTTGGGCACACCTTCAATGGGTTTGAAAATGGGGTAATTTGAATGCCTGATTCCGTGATTATTAGAGTAATTTCCCTTATTGTTACAATTTTTCTTTTCAATTAACAGTATTCAAACATCAGGGATTTGTTTCTGTGTTCCTGCAGATAAACTGAGCATTTAGTCAATTATACCCTTCCCGACAGAGCCCAAATGAG
Source organism: Pictodentalium vernedei (assembly GCA_031216915.1). Classification (NCBI taxonomy): domain Eukaryota; kingdom Metazoa; phylum Mollusca; class Scaphopoda; order Dentaliida; family Dentaliidae; genus Pictodentalium; species Pictodentalium vernedei. Next base: position 321,168,127 of record CM062288.1, on the reverse strand, counting down.
CCCTGTCAAACACGATATAACAGAACAAATGATTATATTGAATTACTGGGGCTAAATAGGTCCAAAAACAAGGTGGAATTCTCTCATTATTAGGGTCATTTCTCGATATGTTCCATTTTTTTACTCGACCAAGAAGTGTTCACTCGTTAACCTTTTTGCAAATAACAGGTCAAACTCGCACTAAAGCTATGGAAAATGGTTTGGTGTTTGGATGATATATTCACGTAACAGGGATTTTCAATAAAGAGATATCTGATTAGGTGGACTTGAGTGTTTTCCAATAGACTGGACACTGGACACTATATGGCTAATTTTCTATACTACTCGAAGTTTGCTAAGCACCAAGTACATACAGCTACCTGTTTTACGTTTTAGTTGAAATATTGTAATGAAAAGTGTGTATATATTTTATTTAATTATATCTTTAATTATTTAAGTACAGAAATTAAGATTTTATTTGTGTTTGACATTATTTTTTAGCTTTTGAATACGATAACCATGGAAAATGGATATTTTGGGTAAAAGAAGAAATTTTTCAATATGCCAAAAAGTTGACGGAGGGAACTGGTATGGCTTCAATATCGAGTATGAGACCATTACTGTTAATTACAGCTTGACAACGCCTTCTGAAGCTCCCAGTCAGGTTCCTGGTGGTCCTTTGTGGGATGTTGCTCCATTCTTGGGCTAGCAAGGCTCCAAGCTCCTGGACACTTCTTGGCTGGACTGGACGGACTGAAATTGCAAGCTGCAACTCATTCCAGACATGTTCGATTGGATTGAGGTCAGGGAATCTTGCTGGCCAGTCCATACGCTCAATCCCCCCCCCCCCCCGCCCCCCTCTGTCGGTACTCGCTGACAACATGGACACCATGAGGACGGGCATTATCGTCCATCAGAATGAATCTATCACCCACTGCACCTGCATACAATCTGACGTGGACATCCAGGATCTCATCAATATACCGTTGTGCAGTCAATGTACCACGTTCAAGGACACAGACTATGTACGTCCACCCCAGCTGATGCCGCCAAAGACCATGATTGACCCTCCACCATAGTGGTAATGCTCAGCAATGTTGGCTGCATGGAATCGCTGTCCTGGCCTTCTCCAGGCAGTACCCTGATTCATCTGTAAAAAGGACAGGTCGCCAACCTTCTCTGGTCCATCCAACGTGGTCCATGGCCCATACATATCGTGCCCGGCGGGACGGTGGAATGCGAATACATGGTCTTCTCGATCGGAGACCACCTTCGTGCATCCTTTCCCGGATAGTCTGTGTCGAAACATTTACCCCGGATACATTCTGAAGGTCACTGCGAAGCTGGGTTGCTGTGGCAAAGCGGTTCTTACGGGCCTGAATGATCAAAGACCAATCTTCAGCTGCAGATGTTGCCATGTCTCTGCCACCACCATGCCGTCTTACTGGTGTGCCATACTGCTGAAATATTGTCCAGACTCTGGTGATTACCGTATGGTGCACACCAAGGGCTTCACCAACCCGACGATGGGTCACCATCCCAACAGCCCGTCACATTTCTGCTTCAGACAGATGTCTTCTTACATTTGCATTTGCCATATTCAATCATTAAATCACAAGGGTTTGTAGTGAAATGAAGACTGAATACCCTATGAATACCCTATTATTTATTTATTGGTGTTTAAGGTCACATATTTCTGCACAAAGGCTAATCATGACCACGACAGTTTTAAGGGTGGAGGAAGCCGGAGAACCCGGAGAGAACCACCGAGCAACGGCGAACAACTGTCAGCTCCCCAACATACTAACTCCACACAAGCAGGGCTAGCATTGCTTAAAGACAGGCGCACCATCGGCGTGCTGTACGCCTTAGTGCACAGCGTCACCGTGCCCCCACATGGGCAATGGGGGTGAAATGTCTTGCCCAAGGACACAACGCGGTTGCCGCAGGTGGGATTCGAACCGAGGACCTCTCGGCTTGCAGCCTGCACCTCTACCGACTGAGCTACCGCGCCCCCTACTGACTGAATACCCTACACATGTCATGTACATGTAAACAGTACATGAAAACGTCATGAAAATCAAGGGGTGCATGCTCTCCATGGCTGTCGTGAAAAGTCTGCCTGTCAAGAGAGCTAATGTAAACACTGGGGACCATCTCAATACATTCATCAGTCATATCCACCAAAAATATCGCAAATGTGTCACACGAAAATTTCACAATGATGTGTAAAATATTTAGTGCTTAGCAAACTTTGAGTAGTATATTATTTCCTAGGCCATTAGTTCTTTGAAACTTGGGAATCTACAATTTCGAACCTGCTCAAGTCAATATTTACACACAATCGAAATATTTTTCAAGATGAGTGATCTGGAACAGGTAGATATTTTTAGGACTCTTCCTCACGTCTCTCCTTTTTTACAAAGATGATGTCCAAGCGTCACTTATTTTCTGATCCTTCAACAACTTTCGGGCGCGTTTTGCAATAAACAACCTAATCTTGGTGAGATCTTCATTTATATATACTCCCGAATTATGTTGTGTTCCCGAGGATAAACTGCGCGAGGCTGACTGAACCTTACCACTTTTAAATTTGTAGCGAGCCCTGAAAACCTTGTCTTTTATCCTATATAGTTGAGCCTGAATATTATGGCACGGTCTCTAACAGGAGCACCGTTAATCGACCTCGGACCAACTTGATGACTGCACGAGATGTCCTCAGTGGTTAGACTGACCCCTGCTTATCGGCCAACATTGATCAGTATTCTCCCTGACTCTTTCGATATACCAGAAAGATGCAGATTTGTACGGCAACCGTATTGTCGGAGATCGCCGGGTTCTTCTTTTAGCTGCGAAATAGAACGGTCACGCTCAGAGACTTTTTGTTCCAAATTTCTCACAGTTACTTCTAGACTGTCAATTTTCACTTGGACAGTTTTCATAATTGTCATAAAAAATGGATGTCAAGTTATTTTGAACCGATTCGTCATTGAATATGTCAATTAGTTGTGACTTGAAGGAGTTACCCGAAAAGGATGCATTGTCAGCAGATTCCGACTTCGAATTAAGGTGCAAGCCTCGTATCTCGACTTTTTATCAGGCTAAAGAAAATTAATATTTGGATTCTCAAGCACCAGCGCTTTCCTTTGTTTCGGCCCGTGTTTGTCATATTTATTTTGGAGGCAAAATTCAAAATTCAAAATGTATAAAACTGTCAAAGCGATTTGCGATATAAATATACTTTAGTCTAAACAATATTTATTCAGAATTGAACATGATATAATACATACAAGAGATTAATAATATTACATTAACTGTACAGCATTTATAATAGTAAGGTATGCATTATAGTAAGACATATAGAAATAGCTGACAATATCAATGGAGAGGATTCGGCAGAAAGCACTTAGCTTATATAAGCCGTCTCCTGCAACATTTCAAAAATAGCAAAGTATATAGGTGGTTACTATTGTTTGAACTCATCACTGGTGTTGGGTAGGTAGAGAAAAGTAAGAGAACTAGGGAAAGAAGAGGAAAAAAAAGAAGAAAGGAAAAAAAAAAAAAAAAAAAAATACACAAAAAAAAAAATAAACAACAAAAAAAAACCCACAGAAAACAAAAAGAAACAAACAAACTAATGGAAAAGAGACGAAGAATAATCTGCAGATGAAACCAACTTGAAAGCAGTATTACATACCAGTAGCGATCATACGAGTGTAGTCTGGGACTCGATTAATGAAAAGTACCATCGTCGCTAACAGACAAGATCCAACGCCTGGACTGCTCTCATCGCTCTTCCAGCTCAGAGTAGTTAACAATAATCAAATTAAACAGGATACTGTTGGTGCGGGGAAACAGTCCAGGGGCGGACTCCAGACAGTCCGCGGTATACTTCCCCAGGAAGGCTAATGTCCAATATGCTTATTGATGCATATACACTTGTCAATGTGCCAGGATGCAATAAATCTACATGCACGTCCATACAATAACTTTCACATGGACAGGTTACATGTATACTGCAACTCAGCGACAGCGCCCACTTTGTATGATATATTCTTGCACGACTCTGAACACAAGAGAATGTTCAGTGATGCTCAGCCACTCAGACCCAAACAGGAGCATAGAAAGATCAAAGGTAAACGACAATGTATTAACCCTTTACCCAACGAATCGGCCGCATCCGTCCGCGTAATATGCAAATTCAGCACTTGAAAAAATATTATTTTTTCAAAAAATTTCAACAAAACCATATCATGTGACCCCTCGTTGGAACGAGCTCGTTGAGCTCGTTCCAACGAGGGGCCACATGATATGGTTTTGTTGAATTTTTTTGAAAAATTTCAAACAATGACATTTAAAATAATAAATTCTGATATTGTCTGCGTTGGGTAAAGGGTTAATTGTTAGATTTCGTACACCTGTATAGTTTGAAGAGTACAGAAGAAAGTATTCAGCTGTTTCTATGCCACCACACTGAAAAACAGGTGAAGTCGAGAGGTGGTTATCGTACAAATGGGCGTGTATACCGCTACAGTGCAAACGCAACCTGCAATGAAAAATTTGAGCAGTTCCGGATTTGGCCCAGGCATAGCATGTGGGCGGACGTTGATTCCTACCATTTAGGAACCTTCTTAAATTTATGATGAAACAATTTTCCCTAACCGAGAGGGGTAACGCATTCCACTGTTTGGTAACATCTGAGAGAAACGAACATTGGTACAAACTGGTATGTCAAAACGGAACTCGGTGGTTTTTATTTGATCGAGTATTGTGGTGAAGACGGATGGACGAAGTAACTGGTGGTACCTTGTTTGAAAGGTATGGAGGAACTAGAGTATGATATATCTTACAGAAATAGCTTGTACTTTCGGTGCCTTTCCTGTAGTGAATCCCATCGAGTTTCCGGCTAAAGTAAGCTTTTACTGGCACTCGTTGTAGCACCAGTAACTATTCTCGCTGCAGCTACTTGAATGTTTTCCAGATTCGCAGCCTGCGTACTTGAACAGTTGTCCCAAACACAGTCTGCGTATTTCAGGAGAGGCCTAATAAAAGCGAAGATATCTTTTCTAAGACTTTGCTGTCAAGACTGAACTTGTGAGCTCTCAACATATCTATGCGAGTCCAAGCCTTAGCGCAGATATGGTCAATATGCTCGCTCCAAGTACAAGCTTTATTGAGGGTCATACCCAAATGCTTGTGAGTAGTTACTTCGGTAATTCGAGTTCCACTTAGATATAAAGGTGGGTGCGTAGGAGCATTGATCTTACGCGAAATTAAGATGGTCTCTGTTTTTTTTAGGATTAAACTCAATCAACCATATTTTGGCCCAAGGTTCTATCGTGGCCAAATCAGCTTGGTCATGATTCTCTACAATGAGATAAAGGGATGTATCGTCTGCAAAGAGCCGTATACTACTCTGTAGATTTTCGGTAATGTCGTTGATGTATATTAAAAATAACAGCGCACCTAGAATGGATCCTTGTGGAATTCCGAATGTTACTGATTTCCAAGGCTCGGAGGCTATTAAAACACGTTGATACCGGTTCGAAATGCGAGACTTTAGAAGGGAAAGCAGGTCGCCTGTTATTCCTATTCTTTCAAGCTTGTGGATAAGACCAGCGTGCCAAACTTCATCAAATGCATTACCCATGTCGCAAAAAACAACCCTAACTTTTTTTGCCTTCGTCAAGTGCATGGCAGAATTCATCGTAGATGTCTGTCACTTGTAAGACCGTTGAATCATCCGGGGTAAATCCAGATTGGAATTGCCTAAGGATATTATTATCGCAAACGAAACGCCATAACCTTTTGAACACACATTTTTCGAATAATTTTCCAACACAACTAATCAGCGATATCGGGCGATAATTTGTAACTAAGTTGGGGGATTCTTTTTTAACCCTTTACCCAACGTAACGGCCAAAACCGGCCAGTGCTATTCTCAAAAATCGCGCCAATTAATTTTCATTATTTTTTCATTTTTTGGTATCAAAAACATAGGTTATGACCCCTCTTTGGAACGAGAATTATTTATTCAAGAATTTTTTTTCAAGTGTCGTCTGCTTTCCATGTTAGGTAAAGGGTTAAAACTGGCGTCACGTTGGCTTTTTCCATAAGGCTGGGAAATAGTTGTTACTCAGAAGTATGTTAAAAAGCATCGTAAGTGTTCGCACAGAGAGCGACCACATTCCTTTAGTAGTCGGAGACTTAAAAGGTCAGGTCGGGATACTTTCGATACCTTAATACTCTTGATTGCTTCAAGTACCTCACCAGTGCGTAATATTATTCCATCGAGTGACTGATGCGCATGGGAGGGATAATTTGGCAAAGAAGTATTTGTGTCGTCCAGGAAAGAAATAGAACAAAAGTATTCGATGAGGACTTCGGCCTTTTCAAGGTTGGTGGAGTATAATTTATTCAAGTTAGTGAAAGTAGGGATTCCCGATGTATTGTTATAAACAGATGTTTTCAATGTTTTCCACCACTCAGAAGATGGTGACTGGGGGCAACTTAATTTTGCTTGGACTTTTGATATGTAGGTAGCTTTATCCTTCCTGACAGATGCGACAACTTCATTTCGTTTACACTCATTCAACGTTAGTTGTTGGTGAGTGATAATGAGCCATTGTTTTTTCTTCTATAAAGCATTGTAGGTTATCAGGTTTACAAGAGGCAGCATTTACTAACATAAATACTTCACACCGTCGCGAGCCAGTCGCGATGGTATTAAGTATTCATCTAATTATATGTTGCCTTTAGTCAAGACTCGCGACCCACTAAGCCAGTGGATTAACAGTAATTATCGGTTAATCTGTTATTATCTAAATGCAACAACAGATACACGCACCGACATCATTCAGCCCGAAGAAATAACATAGATATTATTGAGGTGGCCGCCCTTTTGGCCTGGTGGGGATTTCGTCCGAAATTTCGAGTTCTGTCCAATATTTTTTCGTGACCAATTGTCCGTTCAGACTTGTAATAATTGCAGGTTCATTTTTCAAAACTCGATCAATTTATTTGGATCAAACACAGTGGTGGCGCCATGGAGGGGTATGTGGAGGTACTTACCCCTCCACTTTTTTCGCCAAGCGTAGTAAAACAATACTATCATTTTAATTTTTGTTGTATTGAACGTTGCGGTGTAATGGTCGGTATGCTTAATCCCATATTCCCAAGTGCACTAAATCAGAGAAGTTTTGAAAATATGTTAGCCCCCCCCCCCCCCCCCCCCCCCCCCGTCCAACCACACACACGCTAGCTGCAAACAACAAACAAGAGTCGAGGGGCCAAATTGCAACAAGGCATGCCGCGTTTAAACGGACTAAAACATAGTGCTTAAGAGTATTCGACGAATGTTAGAATCGAGAGCGTGCAAGGCATCCGTTTGGAATTCAGCCTACAGCAACTTTAAAAAATAAATAAAATTTAATATTTTAGAAATATTCTCAAAGGTATAACTCAATAAAATCATGCAAATATGAATATCATTGGAACCGGCTTGTTCAGCCGGTTCCAATGATATCCATATTCGCATGATTTTGTTGCAAAACAGTTAAACATTTTCTCAACTTAGGGAGAGGACCACCCCCCCAAACCCACCCCAGCCTCGGCGCTGCACAATCCCCAACTGTACCCCCTCACTTTTGTAACTCTGGTGCCGCCACTGATCAAACAGTGAAAAAAAAACATCCTCTTCCTCTCCCATTAGCGTTTTGGTACCAAATCACTTTGTTTGGAACTAAAATACCCAGAATGGTTAAATGTTTGGCACCAGACAATTTCGGGCGGGCGTGAACACTAGAGGTGAGATTCGATTCAACATTCCATTCCACACGATATTTAAATAAGGTGCACTTGCTACCTTGAAGCATTGGCTTATATTGTTAACATCATTACACGACGAACAAATAGAGTGATCTCCCATTGTTTATTCCTCAAAGTCGATGTGAGTGAGCAGCGTACACAGCAAAGCCCAAGCTAAAATAAAAAGTAGTTTCCCTTGAGGTATTCCTGTTCCTCCATAATGGTTACAGACTACACGTTTGTAATCGTCCCAACAGATCTTGGTTCCTGTATCGTTAGTGTGGAATACTTTAAGTTCATCTGAATGGAATGGCCCCCGTTTCATGTTCTGACGTATTGACTCCATCTCGGTGTTGTTGAATGTTAAATGTGGGCATGGGGCTATTTTAGTACGAGTCTGTTGTGAACATGTTCCAATTCTGTGGTTCTCAACTGGAACAAAAGTACCTTGTGACGGAGGATATTCAACTAATGGAAACTTTGTGGCTTCTCTGATTCGTAGGACCTGTCTGTAGGATATTCTATCTATTACGATGAACCTGCCAGTAATTTTTCTACAAACATCTATGGTAACATTCGATAACGTGACGGTTGTTTTTACCTCAGACATTTGCCGAGGAAGATTTGTAGTTTTTCCGGAGTAGATAGTGTGCCTTATTCGGTCGATTGTCATTATATTAAGATCTGTAATATTTCTGGAACAAGGTAACAGAACTTCGAAGCAGAACATTGAATGTACCAAACTGATATAAGGAGGAAGGCAGATGCCATGGCTTGATATCTGTATATCCGGACATGATAATCGACGACAAACATTCTGAAAAAGGCAAAGAAATAGTTCTCAAAGAAATTGTATTTTCTGTATAGAGATAAATATCAAGAGTATTCTGCATTGCCTCGACATTACACAGAGCTTGTGTTGCATTCCGAAAAGTATGTTTGGAAGCTCTGTGTTAAACAATCACGGTGTATGGCAAACAGCTATAATTAGATTAACCCATTTACTGCCACGCCCACTTTATCCATATATGGAGAACCTCTATGTACGTCTGTATGTGAGGAAGTTTAACCCTTTACCTAACATGAAAAGCAGACGACACTTGCCAAAAAATGATTGAATAACTAATTTTTTTTTCATTTTTTGTCTTGAAAACATAGGTTATGGCCCCTCATTGGAGCGAGCTCGTTCCAATGAGGGGTCATAACCTATGTTTTTGAGACAAAAAATGAAAAAAATAATAAAAATTAATTGGCGATTTTTGAGAATAGCGCTGGCCCGTTTTGGCCATTACGTTGGGTAAAGGGTTAACAAGATTTATGACATACTCGAGAGTCTGTCATCTAAATAATTGTTGCAAAGGGCTCTCCGAGCTGTTTCCAAAAACTAATCAGATGGTAGGTTTGATCTGCTCACACCACAATGGACAAATACTCAACATAAAGTATGTGATGATAATCGCTCTTGGTAGCGTTAGTGTAAAACATATTTTATTTGCGCACATTAACAGTTCAAATCGGAATTTAGGGGACAAGTGCATACGACTTAGAAGACCCTTTGCCCCCCATACATTGATTAACTGACAGAGTGCTGGGAAGCCCTATTTTGGGCTTTACTAAAAGTGACAAGCAATAACTGCCTGTAGCTACATTCTGCCTGAGGAAGCCTTTATTGCCCTGATATGAATCAGATTTTTTATACAATACCTTGCTCTCTGACATTTAATTGGACGGTGCCTTTATTTTATTTTATTGGGTGGACTGAACATCATATATTTTGGGCATTCAATACCAGGAGGTTGGCAGCACACCAGTCCATTAACGCCGAGAGCCTGGTGTTGGCAACGTCAAAGACAGCATCTATACTATGATGTGAGGTGTGCATTGGGGTGTCATCCGCAAATGATAGGAGATCTAACTGTGTTGAAGCACTACAATCGTTAACATAAATTAAGAAGAGGAGAGGCCCCAAGATGGATCCTTGAGGAACACCACAGGTGATCTTCTCAAGCTCAGAACTGCTTCCATCGTATGTGACATACTGAACTCGCCCATCTAAGTAACTCTTAAACCAGTTATTCGTAAGGCCTCTAACACCATAAAACTCTAACTTTTTTAATAAGATGTCGTGGCTAGTTGTATCAAATGCCTTTGATAAATCTAAGAATACTGACAGGGTACAATCCTTTGTCGGCTTGTCGTTGTTGTTGGCTGTACTCTGGAGAAGTTGAAGTACGGGGTGAATGGTTGAGTGTTTTTTCCTAAAACCGTACTGGTAGGGTACAGAAGATCAAGCTTTGTTAAAAAGTTTGATAATCTTTCTAAAGTTATTTTCTCGAGTAATTTTGAGAACGCCGGCAATATGCTAACTGGTCTGTAATTATTGAATGATTGAGGGTCTCCCGATTTGAAGATTGGTACAATTTTTGCTATTTTCATTTTGTCAGGAACGATTTCAGAAGATAGCGACAGATTGATAATGTGTGCTAATTCTTCCGCTAATTCATGGATTGAATTTTTTAGAAGTTTGGTGGATATCCCATCACAATCAGCACTGGTTTTGGGTTTCATCAAGTTTGTTATAGAAATTAATTATCCAGCAGTCGTTGGTGCCATGAATAAACTACTTACATTAGTATTGGTCATATAGTCTGTGAAATGCACATTAGTGTTTGAAATTCGCTCGGAAGCTTTTAGACTAATGGTTGAAAAGTATTTATTTAAATGGTTGGCAATGTCAGTAGGGTCACTTATTTCGATGTTATCTATTACAAAATTAGTATTAGGTGTTGGTTGACTCGAAGACTTGTGAATTGCGCTTCTCAGAATTTCCCAAGTTTTTTTCGTGTTAATAATAGGATATTTTCATAGTATATTGCTTCACTTTTGCGTTTTACTTTGTTAAATATGTTGCTATACATCTTATAATTTGCCTTGTTTTGTTCAGTAGGGGACTTTAGTTTTTTACGAAAGAGTTTTTCCTTATTTAAAGAAGACTGTAAGAGGCCTTTGGTCATCCAGGCTTGGTGCTAGGGCTGTCGCGATTATTCGATTAGTCGACTAACCGTCGACTATTGAAGTAGTCGACGTTTTTTATTTTTAGTCGATCGTCGTTCATTTTCAAGGTGGTACACGTCTACTACACGTCGGGGATAAATTGCATTGTTTTGTGAGGTGAATGATCAATGAAGGTGAATAACTTTAAATATCTAACCATAGTTAACATTCATATCCGGAAGACTGTACGACTGTCACTGACTGTGTAAGAAAGAACACTCTCAGTTACTCGAGAAGAATAGATTCTTCTGAATTTCTCCAGTCTTGTACACACGAATGCACCCATTGGAAAACCCAAAGCGCGGAAGTGACAAAATTCTGACGAAAGTCAGAACGTCAGATCACTTCTCAAAGTTCGGAACTTTAGACTAAGATCCAATTTTAACAACTGACGAGGGAATGCATAGATCTCAATGTTCAAAATTTCGAGAAACTTATTGCAGAAAGGAAACATATACAGGAACGTTCTTTGGTAAATTCATTTTAATTCATCGGCTTCAATCTAGTTCAAACTTGGACCCGCAGTCAGTAATATTATTTTTGGGGTTGGTACGTCCTACAGGACGTACCAACCCCAAAAATTATATTACAGACTGTGGGTCCAAGATTGGACTACATGTAGCTTCAGTCGGGACCGATTTGTTGTTCCCACAACCCCACTTCGTCTGAACACACTGGTGCCATTGTCATTTTCAGAGTTTTGAACAGAAGAATGATTTGCTAAAAAATCATGGGAAGCGACTATTAATCGACTAACCGTCGATTACTGGTCACGATTAGTCGATTACAAAAAATGATAGTCGCGACACCCCTACTTGGTGCTTAATATATTTATTGCTTTGATATACTTTCCTAAGTGGAGATGTAGTGTTAAATGCAGCAAGGTAAAGATTTACAAATATATTGTATGCTTCGTTAGGGCAGGTCGACTCTCGTGCTGTCGAGAAGTCGGTTTGTGTCAACAAGTATTTGAATGCTCTCAGATTAGTATCATTGAAGTTTCGTTTCATAATGTGTTTTTCGGTTACTGTCTTCGTATGGTTCGATTCACAATAAAATGTTCCAAAATGGTCAGCCAAGTCCGTGATGATTACGCCGGTCTTATAGTTCTCTTGGGGACGGTTAGAGAGGATGTGATCTATTACAGTAGCTGAGTGCTCTGTCAGTCGGGTTGGTTTGGTAATGAGAGGGAGAAAGCCTTGACTGATTATGGTGTCTATATATTCGTTCGTTTTGCTGTGTGTTTGAAATTTTAACAAATCAATGTTCATGTCACCCATAATATAGGATATTCTTCGTTCCTGGTTTATCTTTTCAGTGATAGTTTGTAACGTAGAAATATACCTATCGAGGTCAGCCTTGGGCGGAGTGTTTGGGCGATGTATCACGCCAATTATGAGTGACCGATGCCTATTCAATATTTCCACAAAGAGAGACTCAAATACATGGGGTATGAAAACAGAGAGGTCCTTGCGTATTTTATACTTTAGGCTGTTTTTTTTTAAAAATAAACCAACTCCCCCTCTTCCGTCATATGGGCTTGGGCGGGTTTTGGTGATGAGATGGTGGTATCCATTGAGTTCAAAATTCACACATTCTGGAACCTTAACGACTTCAGTAAGTCCAATGATGTCAAAAGTTTCATCTTGGTTTTGGAGGGCACCTAAAAGACTAACAAGAGAATCCCAATGTGCGCTTAGCCCTTGGCAATTAATATTGAAAAGGGATGTTAGATTTGGTATATTAGCAATGAGCTTTCTGTACTCTTCAGGGGAATAGTATCTACAAGATTCGGCTGATGCTAAAGGGTTATCGTAGTCATCCTCATCTGGATCTTGTCTTTGACTGAACAGACTTACAAAGTCATATCTGATGTCAGTCGGTATCTCATCTAAGGATATACTATTTGGGTTCGCCATCTTTGTTCATATCCATTTGGGGAATAACACTGGTCGGTCTCGGTTTCTTGTCTGCAAATAAACTGTTTACATCGGAATTGTGTTTTATACTTAAGCTTCTTCTGACACATTTGGCGATCATCAACATATGGAGAGAAAAAAGTGAACATGCTATTATATACAAAACATACATTTGGAAGTCAAATGTAAATACAATTTGATATGATCCAACTGAGTCGGATGCACAAAACAATCTGGTCATTTCTTCTGTTGTTGCTCCCATGCCGAAGTGACCAGAAACAGCGATGATAAAAAAAAGATACAAATATACAAATATATGTAGAATATTTAGTTGGATGGCCCCTTGATAAAATAGGTTTACTCGCGATCTTCGTGATTGCGTGAAGTCGCGAATGGGGTTACAAGCACATATTTCCAACATAAGAGATCACGTTGCACACATTAGATTTCGACAATACAGCTCATGTCAGAAATAGTCATGAACAAATTGATTTATTGATTTATCAATGGATTTTAAATTGCAAGTGAGACATGCGACAAATAACCGTTCAACTTGCACGCCTGACGCCAGTGACTACCCGGAGAATTCACATACACGTTTAATGTTAAGAAACTATCTCGGGACGAAGTGAGAATGAATTGTTTTTAATTTTTTTTTTTTTTTGCCTGTCTACAAAGCCGGTGTAACAGGAATGGAAGTCCGTAGGAACGTTAGTCCCTCTGGACTTTTATTCCGCGGAATTATAGTCCTAGGTCTAACATTTCTAGGAATAGTAGTCCTAGAAATATTAGACCTAGGACTATAATTGCGCGGAATAATAGTCCAGAGGGACTAACGTTCCTACGGACTTCCATTCCTTTTACACCGGTTGAGTGTTGAGATGATGAAGAAACTATTCACATACAGTTTACAACACTGGAAATCACGCCGCATGTTTTGGATGTTCACAGTCAGCACTTGCCAGAATTAACATATGGCTTTATTCGTCCAATAGATTTTGAACTAACACTGCACACATGCTTTCTGAATGCTGGTATGGTGGGAATTGTAGGGTGATTTGAGTTATTGATACAGCTATGTATAGGAGCGAAATTGGCCGATTCCATGATGATTAATGTTGCTCAAGGATAAGCCATTTTGGTATAAGTACAAATTCCTGCCAAATAGTTCAGCAAATCCAATACTCTTTTGTTATTGCCCAGTCATTGACTTGTTGAGTGCCAGAAGCCACTATTGGGGCTTTCAGAAAATGGTACTAGATGAAAAAGCGATGCTTTCCCAGCTCGTGTTTGTGTTCAGTCAAGTGCAAATGGTGTTTTGTTCATATAAATATATTCTGTTGCAAATTATTTGGGAGTGCCTGTCGGCACTCCACAACGATTTTCAATATAACAAATTTTCAACAACAAATTTCCACCAATACTCACACTTGTCATTGCCCAGTCACTGACTGACTGAATGATAGACGCGACCATTGGGGCTTTCAGAGTCTGAGGGTACCAGATAAAATGCCAATGCTTTCCTTGCTCGTGCCTCGTACTCAGTCAAGTGGTTGAGTGCCAGAAGCCACTATTTTCAGAAAATGGTACCAGATGAAAAACCGATGCTTTCCTTGTTCGTGTTCAGTCAAGTACAAACGAGGTTTTGTTTATATGTTTTCTATTGCAAATTATTGGAGAGTGCCTGTCAACAACAAAATCCTAACAAATAGTTCAGCGAATCCGTTACTCACACCTGTTCTTGTCCAGTCATTGACTAGCTGAGTGGCGGAAGCCTTTGTCGAAACTTTCTGATGGTGAGGTTATCAGAGGAAAAGCCAGTTCTTCCCTTGCTCGTGTTTCGTGTTCAGTCAAGTGCAAATGGTGTCCTGTTTATAGTTATACAAATATGTCCTTTTGCAAGTTATTGGAGAGTGTCTGTGGGTATTCCCCAATGGTTTGTAATATAACAAATTTTCAACAACAAATTCCCACCAATGCTCACACTTGTCATTGCTCAGTCACGGACTGGTTGAATGCTAGAAGCCACTATTAGAGCTTAACCCTTTACCAAACATGAAAAGCAGACGACACTTGCAAAAAAAATTCTTGAATAACTAATTTTTTTCATTTTTTGTCTCAAAAACATAGGTTATGACCCCTCGTTGGAACGAGCTCGACGAGCTCGTTCCAACGAGGGGTCATAACCTATGTTTTTGAGACAAAAAATGAAAAAATAATGAAAATTAATTGGCGATTTTTGAGAATAGCGCTGGCCGGTTTTGGCCGTTACGTTGGGTAAAGGGTTAATCCGATGGTACCAGATAGAACGCCAATGCTTTCCGTGCTCGTGTTTCGTGTTCATTCAAGTATTAATGGTGGTTTGTTTATATAAATGTGTCTATTGCTAACTGTTGGAGAGTGCCTATGGGCACTTTCCAGTGATTTGTAATATCTCAAATTGTCATCAAAATATTTCTGCCAAATAGTTCAGCGATTCCAATACTCACACTTGTGATTTTCCAGTCATTAACTGGTTGGGTGCTAGAAGCCACTTTCTCCCCCACTGCATGTGTAACATATGTGTGTCCCGGGAGAGACAGCAGGGAGAGACAGATGTATCCCACCCCACCCACATGACGTTATACATTTATAACGTTATTATGTTGTTATGCACATCGTATCAGTTTCTTGCTACCAACTAATTCATATTGACGTCATCGGAATGCAGTGTGATCAAAGTTCGATGCTCTAAAACTCTTCAACCCTCAAGCTGCCACCGTTCCTAATCGATTTCGTGGTATATACCTTTGGTATATACATAACTTGTGCATGCTCTGTCCGATGGTGTCATCAGTTTCTCAACAAAACGAATACAAAATGAGTTGATTGAATCAGCATGCGATTCCCGATTACCTCTGGCTAACGTAATCGCTGCATGGTAGGGGAGAAAAATCATCCTCGATGAGTCTGAAGGTGGGAATGGAGAAATCTCACCATCAGGGCAAGATATTTGAACCAGACCCTCGGCAAGCCTCGGATATGGTTCAAATATCTTGCCCCTCGGGTGAGATTTCCCCATCCCACCTCCAGACTCATCGGGGATCATAATAATCAGGGCTTGCAGAAAATGAGGGTACCAGATGAAGGGCCAATGCTTTCCTCGTTCGTGTTCGGTCGATTGCAAGGGGCGTCTTGTTTATATAAATATGTTCCGTTGCAAATTGGTTGGGGGTGTCCGTGGGAACTCTCCAACAATTTGTAATATAACTGATTTCAAAAACAAATTCCAGCCAAATAATTCAGCGAATCCAATACACACACTTGTTATTGCCCAGCCATTGACTGATTGGGCGCAAGAAGCCACTATCGGGGCTTGCAGAAAATGAGGGTAACAGATGAAGGGCCAATGTTTTTCCTTGCTCGTGTTTCGTGTTCGGTCGAAGGCGAGTGGTGTTTTGTTGCAAATTTGTGGGGAGTCTCTGTGGGCATATAATAGCAGATTTTGAAAACAAATTCCGCCAAATAGTTCAGCGTATCCAATAACAACACTTGTTATTGTCCAGTAATTCACTGCTTGAGTGCAAGAAGCCACTACCGAAGCTTTCTGAAAGCTAGGGTACCAGAGGAAAAGCCCATGCTTTCCTTACTCCAGTTTCGTGTTTAGTCAAGTGCAAATGATGCTTTGTTTATACAAATATGTTCTATTGCAGACTGTTGGAGAGTCCCTGTGGGCACTCCCCAATATGTTGTAATATAACGCATTTTCATTAACTGGTAGAGTGCTGGAAGCCCATATTTGGGCTTTATTATGAAGAGCAGGTGCTTCAACTTAAAGACATCATTTTTGGTGACTGAGCTTCATACTACCTTTGAAGTTAAATAATTTTGTCTGTTAGGATTTGTCTTGTTACAAATCATGAGAGAGTGCCCATAGGCACTCTCTCATGAATTGTAACAAGGCAAAGATGCATGAACAAATTTTGATGACCAAAAATAATTCAGCGCTCTACCAGTTAACAAATTTGGATCACCGAGAGTGGTCTCTCCCTCTACCAGTTAATTATCAATTATCTTGCCTGGGAACATTTTACCACTTCCCACCTATGTAAATATTTGTTTTCTGCATGCCACAGGGCAACTCAAACCCTATAATTCGAGATAACCAGGTTAATTCTGCGTGTCCCCTCCATTCATACCTGTCTTACTCCCTGAGATGAAAATGTTCGTTAACACACTTGTAACCTGAAACAATTTCGCGAATGCACTTGAAACTTTCAGTAGCAGACCAAATAGAGTTTGGCAGTCTGAACGCAATTGTCAGCCCAGAATTGGAGTGACAATTGCGTTCCGACTGCCACGCCAAGGTCTAGTAGTTCTGCGGCGAGATGAATATTTATTCCGTTCGGGACAAGTGTGTGCAATCTCATGGGATAAGTGAGCATTATCTCGTCTCATAACTCACTCCCACAGGGCAGGTGTGATATCACCCATCTGATTAAACCACTTCTGATGCTGCAGTGGATCTCCTTTTGCAAGGCGTTGCCAGCGTTCAATGTTGCCGTACCTACCTTTAACTACACATCTACCTAATCACAGACAGGAGCGGGCTTCTAAGCCCACTGATCGAAATTCAGTTTCCATACTCGGCCAAGGCCCGATCAATAATCGTCCAGTCAAATGAAACTTGTATCTCATATCGTTGATGGTAAGTGTCAAGTCCTTTACTTCATACACAGCTTGTAAACCTGGCTCCTTGATGTGCAGTTCCCCATAAATCTCACATCGCTGTGGATGCGCACGATACACCAATGGGCCACGATTTAAGCAGTTTCATGAAAAATGTGTTTGGTCCACCAAACATCTGCAACTGGGACACCATTGATTGTTTCCTCTTGGTGTTGCAAGATGGAACAACATTTGGAGTTGCTCCCACTTACTTCCCCCTTGCCCTCCCCAGTCCCGTTTTTTTTCTTACACATTCCCCTTCCTTGTGCAAACCTTCCTGCCAAGTTTCGAAAATTTCGTGACACAAAGGGCCACCTAATATACGTATTTTTTCCCGATCCTTGATGAATCCTGCGCAACCTCACTTTTGTAACCTTAAAAGCTGATTCCAATGTATATTATTTTGTACCACAGTTACCTATTCTACTATTTATGAAAAGCCTATGACATAAAGTTTTGCTTTATACACCAACCCTGGTGAACACGCCAGCAATGGGATTTCAGTAGTTAAAATCTACACCTACAGTGGAGCTACATCCAAGGTGACCTTCAGTGACGTCCACCTGAATGCGAACTTGTCTAAATTTATCGCTAAATTCACCTAACAGCGATAGGAATTTCAACAAACACTGGTTCCGAAAATGTTGTTTTGATTTTTTATCGAACCATATGATCAGTACAGCTTCAGTCAAAACAAACTCTTCACATTTTGGTTTAATTATCGGAATTAAAATTTGTTTATTTAAAAACATTTTAATGCATGGGTTGTGTAATAAACACAGAACACGATGTGTGCTTGAATCGGTGGGTGTTGTACATAACCCGTTGGAATGGCGTAATCCTATTTCGCTCGAGCCTAGGCTCTCGCGAAATATGACTACGCCATTCCAACTCGTTATGTAAAACATCCACCGATTCAAACACACATCGCGTTCTGTCTATATATCTAACCTCTGACAAACTTGTGAGAATTTTATTGGATGTAAGATGCCTTGTGTAGGCTGTTTAGATACTATATACAGTGGTACAAATGCAGGCAAATGATAACCACTTCACGCCCTCTTAGCAATATAATATATATTCAATATAACAATAACATGATTTTGGAGGGCATTATGGTTCTTTAGCGGCCCTGCAGCAATGATGAACAGCCCGAGGGTTTATTAAAGGCCCGAGACGAAGTCGAGGGCCGTTAATAAGCCCAAGGGCTGTTCATCATAGCTGCAGGGCCGCTAATGAATCATGATGCCTGACAACAATCATGTTATTACTATTATTACCACTCCCTGTTACAGCTAACCGCAAGAGGGAATTGCTGGAAGAAATAATCACTAAAGTCGGTTCGATATTTCTGTTTCGATCGTGCGTTCGACTTCAGTTCAGAAATACAAAGGGACGTCATCCGAATGGGAGTATTTCATTAGACCATGGAATCTAAAAATAGCCGGGCCGCTAATGGCTATTTATACCATTATCGCCCGCGGCCCGGCTCCGTCGAATGACGTCACTGAAATTATGGAGTTTTAACGGTCCTCCAAAATCATGTTAATCGACTAGTAACTTATAGATTGAGTGGTAATAATTAGTATTGATAATAGTTCCTAATCCAGTATGTAAGAGAAATAGTCAGACAGATACATTCATTATATGGTGGTTAATGACCTATTTTAGTATATACAATTAAAATTAATTACATATACAGAGCTCGAAAAGCTGGAGACCAATGGCGAATTAACGGACACCTTGTTTACCATATAAGACCACTGATAAACACAATACTAATACTATTATTTCTCAGTGTACGATTTGTCGAAAATTCCATTGAAATTTCGCTTCTATTTAAAAGTAGTCCGTCAACGACTTCCGTTCCGCTCATATGTGCGGAATGGACTTCTATGCTAGAGGTCCCGAGTTCGATCCCCGTCCGGGAAGACCCGCGTTGTGTCCTTGGGCATGGGGACTTTATCCCGGTTGCCTACATGGGAGCTCGATGACGCGGTGTACTAAAGCGCATTTCACATAGATGGTGCACATGTCTTCAGCCGCTGTAACCCTGCTTGAGCAGAGCTTGAACAGAGTTAGAATGTTGTGGAGCTGACATTTGCTCGTCGATGCTCGGTGGTACTCTCCGGGTACTCCGGCTTCCTCCACCCGTAAAACTGTCACGGTCACGATTAGCCATTGTGCATAAGTAGGTGACCTTAAACACCAATAAATAAATATGTGCGGAACAGATTTTCATTTTCTGCAAGGTTTAGTGATGGGGAACAGCGCTATTCACAAAAATCGCCAATTAATTTTCATTATCTTTTCATTTTTGTCTCAAAAACATAGGTTATGAGCCCTCTTTGGAACGAGCTCGTCGAGCTCGTTCCAATGAGGGATCAGAACCTACGTTTTTGAGACAAAACAGAAACAAATAGTTATTCAAGAATTTTGTTTGTAAGTGTCGTCTGCTTTTCACGGTAGGTAAAGGGTTAACTGACATCTTGCTTACCATATTATGCCACTAATAAATGTCCTACCAATACCATTATTTCACAGTGTATACTTACGTTTAAACAATCAAATATTTCGTTTTCTTTACAGGCAGATCTTTTGGAACTTTTGTGGAAAGCCGCTGTGAAATTTATGAGTGCACTAAATTTGACCAAGGATTTTCCACCCGTTGCACCAAAACAGAGTTTGTTGCTATCAGGCTTGTGTAAGCACCAGCTGCATATCGAATTTCTGAAATGATTACTTCCAATGGCAACTAGGTTGTGATATTTCCCACATACATGTTCAATGTAATTTTGTATGGCATTGTTCATTGAAGGTTGCTCTGAAATGGAAAGTAAATCTTTGAAATGCATTTCTTCTTCGACACTCGTAAAACCCATATTTTGTCCAAGAGGTTCCTTCTTGGAAACAAAATTATAGATCAGAAAATCGCGGGATTGATGATCAAAACATTGATAATCGTCACTGTACTTTTCAAAGCATGGTATAGTTTTAGCGCTTTCCATTGGTCTAGTCGTAAGTACACACGGACGATTCTGAGCAAGTCTTTGAATTTTAACCATTAAATCATCTTCAAGGTTCAAGCTGTCATAAAAACGTTTGCTACATTTTTCAATATACACATTCCAAAATGCCAACTCTGCCTTCACCCCATGACACTCAGCACAATACAAGTTCTTGTACGATATTTTAAAATTTTGATCGTACACAGGGACCAAACTTTTCACATCGGACGAGTTTGGAAACTCACATTGTTGTTTTAATGTAATGTTAGTAACCATACTTGGACATGATGATACCAAAAGCCACCCAAGACCGTCCTTAATGTCCCCACACGTTGACGTAGCAGACTTAATTTCCATTTCGATACGCCTAGATGGCTCCACAGAACGAGGTTGTGCATCGTAACAACAGTTATTATATATAGTACATTCATCGTCACAAGAACAGTAACGTTGTGTTAAACAAGAATCTCTTTTGTGTTCTGAACAAATATCTAACTGATTGATTGCATAATTCATGTCAACACTGCCAAATTTGTACTCTTCAACTTGTTCGAAAAAGTCGCATATGAGTTTAACTGATGAGTTTCTATTATGATCACTAGAGCAAATTTGCTCAAAATTCCAAGGCTCTCTACCACTGTTACTCATGTTCAGACCTCCATGCCCAAGGTATGATGGCGAAATATCTGTTCTTGACAGATCAGCGGGTACGGATGCAGAAAGCTCAGTTTTAGGAGAGCTTGAAGCGAACCAATTTTCTCTCGCCCCTGTTGTCTGCTCGCTTGTGTTGCTGCTAAACTCCCGATCTCTTCTCTCCGTTGCGGAAATTGTGATATTTATTTCAAGTGAAGAAGGTTCAGCTGCAGTCATTCCCTTTGGTGTAAAAATCCTGGTACTGTTAGTCTGAGACAACCCTGCTTCCTGAGCACGTGATGCCTGCTGTATTTCCATTCCAGGCGATTGTTTTTTCAGTTCCCAGTAAAAGGACACGGTGCTTGTTCCAACTGGATAATCTGTCCGGACCTCACCGTGTTTAATAGAGGCTTCACTGTTTTTCCAGGAACAAGGATTATTTGAGTTTCCACCGCATGGTTCCGTTTGCTGCTGGCAAGAGTGTGATATCAACACCACCACCAGCTGCAACCAGACAACATTAGACGAGATTTGTTTCATTTTCCTAGATTTCTGGAGAACATCCTGAAATTCAGAAAACTAATACTTTTAATTAACGAAAAGAAGATAGCAGCACACAAAATACATGTCCCGTATGTCCGTTTGTACTTTCAAACATTAGAAGCGTCATGAAGATGACTGATTGGGGGAAAGTAAATATGATTTGTTCGGACCGTGATGGCTCAAGTCCAGACTGTTTAATTTTCCTACTACATCACAATGAAGGCATGCCTTGATGTATTTAATATTTTAGTCAGTCGGGATTAAAGTTAAAAGACTTCTGGAAAATTTATGAGCTAATATATAGAGAGTAATCGCTTGATGGGACTGGTTACGTGAAATAATTCATGAGAGGTGAGGGACGTTGTACAAACACGAGTGCGCGAATGCGCACGAGTGTTTTACAATATAGTCCCTCGCCTCGAATGAATTATTTCACGTCACCAGTCCAGTCAGGCGATTACTCTGTTTATTACTTTTCATTATTAACGATAATTATATTATTTAACCCTTTACCTTATCTTTACAAAACCGACCAGCGCAATTTTCAAAAATCGCCAATTAATTTTCATTATTTTTTCATTTTTTGTCTCTAAAACATAGGTTATGACCCCTCATTGGAACGAGCTCGTTCCAATGAGGGGTCATAAGCTATGTTTTTGAGACAAAAAAATGAAAATAATAGTTATTCAAGAATGTTTTTTTTATATTTTGCAAGTGTCGTCTGCTTTTCATGTTAGGTAAAGGGTTAAAAAAACAATGAAGTCCCCATTACACCCACGACAAAGCGTCTTCGCTTACGCGCATGGATGCATGACCCAATTGTTGATTGCATAATTCACTTGTGAAATTATCGTTTATAATCAAACCCGAAAATCCCATTAAATCACACTTTGGAAAGTATAAATGAAAAATGGTTGTGCTGAGCCCCACCAGCCAGAATCGGTTACTACAAACCTCCATTTGTGAAGCCGACATTTTGTATGTAAAAAAACATCTCAGTATCAAATCAAGTCTTCAATAAAGTATGTTCCAGTTGGAGTAAATCCTCGCCCTATGATTGGATGAGATCTGGCATAGTTTCTTTTATGTTTATGGCTCCAGCAGCAAATGTTACCATCTGACATTACGACGCGAAATATTTGAAATGACGTCACCCATTTCGTAATTATTTCATGAACAGAGTGTGTAGCAAGCTTCTTCATTTTTCTGAATTTTTCACACGTGCAGCAGACAGTGTTCCGAATGAAGTCTTGTTTAAATTACAATCAAATTTACGATTTGAACTAAGATGGAATGAGTTTATTTGATTATTGATTATTTATTTACTGCTGCCATGGGGTACACAAGAGGTTTATTTACTAAACTTGTGATCGTTAAAAGTTGCCTCGTTTCAACCTGTTCAGTAAATAAGCCTCTCGTGTTTCATGATGTAGGTTTTGGGCTGTGGGTAGGGTCGTGTTGGAGCATATACGTTATTGCAATAAATTGGTGGTAACATGGTCTGAGGTTTGTGGCTCGGAGCGTATGTTCAACCTCGATGCTTCGCATCTCCTTTGAACATAAGCCCCAATGTAGCCGGCATTGTGTATGTGACAAAAAATCTCAAAATCAAACCTAGTCTTTTCATAAAGTATGTGAATGTTAGAATATAGATGGGCAGTATTTTTATTTTTTTGGGGGGGGGGATGGGGGGGGGGGGGTGATTTCTAGTTCGGTTCTGATGTTTCTGTCAAACTGAACCGTAAGACCGATCAAAAACTTATCAATTATTTTGCCATGTTTATGCATAAACTGTTCAAACTTTCTTATTGTGAGGAAACTAAACTAATGGCCATTATGACTCATATCACTTAGTATATATGGCAAAGGGGCAAATAGGTCATGTTTTATTGTCACATTTCCTCTCATAATGACTCGTTCATCAGACAGGAGTACCCGGAGAGAACCACCGAGCATCGACGAGCAACTGTCAGCTCCTCAACATTCTAACTTATGTTCAAGCTCCGCTCAAGCAGGGTTACAGCGGTTGAAGACATGTGCACCATCGGCGTGCAGTACGCCTTAGTACACGGCGTCACCGTGCCCCCATGTAGGCAACCGTGATAAAGTGCCTTGCCCAAGGACTAAATGCGGGTCGTCCCGGACGGGGATAGAACTCGGGACCTCTAGCATAGAAGTTCAACAACTACCACTGAGCCAACGCGCTCCGGAGGTGTCAATACCTTTGGACGGGTCAATACCACTGGACGGGTCAATACCATCAGAGAGGTCAATAAGGGAGAAAATGACACATTAAGAACACATCATAGATTACTTGGAAGTTATTCACTTGTTAAACTAATTTCTTTCCTTTTCTGGGGTAGGGGGGAGGTGGGGGTTCTGACTGAAAGGCCGAGTAACTGATTCTAATAGCCTCTGAAAGTGATCAAAGGGTTGTTAGACTGCACCCAATGGTGATACAGGCATGGCTTTTTGTGGCGAGCAGTGTTGTACAAACCTTTGCGGATTTTTTTTTCATGTAAAGGGACCTGAAGTGTTATTTAATATAAATTATTAACACAAAGAAAAACAAAACTGAGGTTTTGTTTTCCTAAAACTGAACTGAAACTAAAACCGAATCTGAAAAATCATCACCATAAAAAACATAATCAATAGGGCAAGTATTCTTAGTTGCATAATCAATAGGGCAAGTATTGTTAGTAGCATAATCAATAGGGCAAGTATTCTTAGTAGCATAATCAATAGGGCAAGTATTCTTAGTAGCATAATCAATGGGGCAAGTATTGTTAGTACATAATCTATAGGGCAAGTTTTGCTAGTACATAATCTATAGGGCAAGTATTGTTAGTAGCATAATCAATAGGGCAAATATTCTTAGTAGCATAATCAATGGGGCAAGTATTCTTAGTAGCATAATCAATAGGGCAAGTATTCTTAGTAGCATAATCAATGGGGCAAGTATTCTTAGTAGCATAATCAATAGGGCAAGTATTCTTAATAGCATAATCAATAGGGCAAGTATTCTTAATAGCATAATCAATAGGGCAAGTATTCTTAGTAGCATAATCAATAGGGCAAATATTCTTAGTAGCATAATCAATGGGGCAAATATTCTTAGTAGCATAATCAATAGGGCAAGTATTCTTAGTAGCATAATCAATAGGGCAAGTATTCTTAGTAGCATAATCAATGGGGCAAGTATTCTTAGTAGCATAATCAATGGGGCAAGTATTCTTAATAGCATAATCAATAGGGCAAGTATTCTTAATAGCATAATCAATAGGGCAAGTATTCTTAGTAGCATAATCAATAGGGCAAATATTCTTAGTAGCATAATCAATGGGGCAAATATTCTTAGTAGCATAATCAATGGGGCAAGTATTCTTAGTAGCATAATCAATAGGGCAAGTATTCTTAATAGCATAATCAATAGGGCAAGTATTCTTAATAGCATAATCAATAGGGCAAGTATTCTTAGTAGCATAATCAATAGGGCAAATATTCTTAGTAGCATAATCAATGGGGCAAATATTCTTAGTAGCATAATCTATAGGGCAAGTATTCTTAATAGCATAATCAATAGGGCAAGTATTCTTAATAGCATAATCAATAGGGCAAGTATTCTTAATAGCATAATCAATAGGGCAAGTATTCTTAGTAGCATAATCAATAGGGCAAATATTCTTAGTAGCATAATCTATAGGGCAAGTTTTGTTAGTACATAACCTATAGGGCAAGTTTTGCTAGTACATAATCTATACGGCAAGTATTGTTAGTACATAATCTATAGGGCAAGTATTGTTAGTACACAATCTATAGGGCAAGTATTGTTAGTACATAATCTATAGGGCAAGTATTGTTAGTACATAATCTATAGGGCAAGTATTGTTAGTACACAATCTATAGGGCAAGTATTGTTAGTACATAATCTATAGGGAAAATATTGTTAGTGGCATAATCTATAGGGCAAGTATTGTTAGTACATAATCTATAAGGTAAATATTGCTAGTACATAATCTATAGGGCAAGTATTGTTAGTACATAATCTATAGGGCAAGTATTGTTAGTACATAATCTATAGGGAAAATATTGTTAGTGGTATAATCAATAGGGCAAGTATTGTTAGTACATAATCTATAGGGCAAGTATTGTTAGTACATAATCTATAAGGTAAGTATTGTTAGTACATAATCTATAGGGCAAGTATTGTTAGTACACAATCTATAGGGCAAGTATTGTTAGTACACAATCTATAGGGCAAGTATTGTTAGTACACAATCTATAGGGCAAGTATTGTTAGTACATAATCTATAGGGCAAGTATTGTTAGTACATAATCTATAGGGCAAGTATTGTTAGTACACAATCTATAGGGCAAGTATTGTTAGTACATAATCTATAGGGAAAATATTGTTAGTACATAATCTATAGGGCAAGTATTGTTAGTACACAATCTATAGGGCAAGTATTGTTAGTACATAATCTATAGGGCAAGTATTGTTAGTACATAATCTATAGGGCAAGTATTGTTAGTACACAATCTATAGGGCAAGTATTGTTAGTACACAATCTATAGGGAAAATATTGTTAGTGGTATAATCAATAGGGCAAGTATTGTTAGTAGCATAATCAATAGGGCAAGTATTGCTACTACACAATCTATAGGGCAAGTATTGTTAGTACATAATCTATAGGGAAAATATTGTTAGTGGTATAATCAATAGGGCAAGTATTGTTAGTACATAATCTATAGGGCAAGTATTGTTAGTACATAATCTATAAGGTAAGTATTGCTAGTACATAATCTATAGGGAAAATATTGTTAGTGGCATAATCTATAGGGCAAGTATTGTTAGTACATAATCTATAAGGTAAGTATTGCTAGTACATAATCTATAGGGCAAGTTTTGTTAGTACATAATCTATAGGGCAAGTGTTGTTAGTGGCATAATCAATAGGGCAAGTATTGTTAGTACATAATCTATAGGGCAAGTTTTGTTAGTACATAATCTATAGGGCAAGTATTGTTAGTACATAATCTATAGGGCAAGTATTGTTACTACATGATCTATAGGGCAAGTATTGCTAGTACATAATCTATAAGGCAAGTATTGCTAGTACATAACCTATAGGGCAAGTATTGCTAGTACATAATCAATAGGGCAAGTATTGCTAGTACATAACCTATAGGGCAAGTATTGGTAGTATATAATCAATAGGGCAAGAATTGCTAGTACATAATCAATATGGCAAGTATTGCTAGTACATAACCTAGCATTTTCACTACATGATCAATAGGGCCGCGATGGCCCAAGTGCCATATCCTTTAACCCATTCAAACACGCGTGTCATTCTGTGTTTACTACACGCCATCACGCATATAAAAACAATTGTTAAAAGGACACTCAGCAATTCATTTGATAACTCTCAACAAAAACAACACATTTTATCGCCAACCAAATTTGTGAGGGGAACCCGTGTCGCTATTCGTCCCTTGAGGTCAAATGTGTTCTATGTGCCTACTGGCAGCCTACTGGCACATCGAACACATTGGAACTCAGAGGGGGGGGGGGGGGGGGTGGGGCGATCTTCAGCCATCGCTACGGATTCAAATTGTAATTGCGTTGCACGATTTGTAGAAAATTCCAGTGAAATTTCGCTTCTACTTAAAAACAGTCTGTCAAAGATTTCCGTTCCGCACATATATGCGGAACGGATTTTCATTTTCCACATGGTTTAGTGTTGTTGTAGATGGGGATTTCATAGAACAGGCGTGTAATATAATGACACAAAGAACTGGAAAATATTTGTGTAGATACATACTTTTATCTCACAATCGGGGCGTTTTTGCACTGTTACGCAACTAAAGTTTAATGTATCTGGGCCCTTGTTCCGAATCCGTATCAGGGGCCCCTGATACAAGCGCGTGATTCTGCTGTTGCCAAAACAACGGCATTAATATCATTTTCCGATCTCTTCGCGTTTTTCCCTTCAGAGAAAACTATATTAGGTGAGGCGAAGCCGAACCTAATATTGTTTTCTCTGAGCCGTATATGACACTGTATCTGCCAACTAAACGCCCTGTAACGTATTTATTATGCACGGCATGCTGAAATGTCAATGGGGAAGTTAACTCAACGAATAGTTAAATTATGCGCACTTTTCGGCATCTTGGGCTGGTTTGTAGCTTATTATTGGGATTTTCCTGAACGCTCGAGTCGAGGCTTCTCTCTTGAAGTTGAAGGATTAGCTTTCGCTATGAAATGTGGAAAACTCCTCCACAATAAACGATGAGCGGCATACTTTAAAATATGATAAACCTTCACACCAAGAGGGATATTTAATTCACCAGTAATTGTTGCAAAATTAACAACCAAATTCACGTTGACGAAACACACAGTTGCTCCACTTCGCAAGATAGTATTCAGAAAAGTGAATCCAAGTGACGTAATTTTCTCTGAAGTGTAACGTCATCACTGACCTCAATATGGAGATCAATGAACGCTATTCTATTTTTCAATTTGCGTCTTTCGATCGATAAGGCAAATGAAAAAGTTCCTCTTAACATAGTTTTTTAACACATTTTGTGGTCATTATTGTGAGATAAATTTATCATCACCACATTGTGTGTCTCCGGAAATTCTGATCAAGTGTCGTTGTAGGTGCAGAATCGCATTTCGACTCGCCCTAACGGGCTCGTCGAAATACTATTCTGTTCTTACAACTCGACTTGATCTGAATTCCGGGAGACACACACTGTGGTGATAATCTGTATAGATCGTTTAGACCCACGATTTCCCAGAGCTACAGCTAGACTTGATTGATTACCTTGATCACCTGCATAGGCGATGGATCTATCCTACTAGGAATACCAACTGGAAGCAGTGGCCAGGACCGTTCATACCGACTCCACTCAAACATTGTTGGGTCAATCGCTGTGTGTTAACCTGAGGGAAAAGCGAACCAAAGCATCGATTGAGAATGTGGCATTTTCAGAGAATGTTTCACTTGTTGGTGGAAGAGTGGATAATCTCTGTGCATTTGTCTGTGCTTTTGTTGTTTTGTTGGACCATATCTTAACCCTCAATTCAACGCATCCGATTTCAAAATTCATTATTTTAAATATTGTTTTTTTATTTAAGAAAGACTAAAAAACATATCACGTGACTCCTCATTGGAACAAGGTCGACGAGCTGATTCTACTGAGGGGTCACATGATAAAGTTCTGTCGAATTTCTAAAATACTTTAATATAAAAATAACATTATTTTGAAGGGCTTTACAGTGTATTAACGGCTCAACAGAAATGGTTAACAGCCTAAGAGTTTATTAGCGGCCCGCGACGAAGTCGAGGGCCGCTAATAAGCTCAAGGGCTGTTAACCATTCTGTTGAGCCGTTGATACACTGTAATGACCGACAAAGTCATGTTATTTCTATTATTGCCACTTTCGTGCATCGGAGACATTACAATTAAATTATATGGGAAATAAGATAAATAAATGAAATTTGACGTTTTAGAATTAAAAAAAAAAAACAACGACACTATCGTCTGATTTGTTGACAAACAAAGCGGGTAACATGACTATCGTCTGATCAGTGTGCGGCGAAATTTGGGAAGTTAGATGATGAAATATATCTTCGAAATGCGAACTATAGGCAAGGAGTTTATTCATCAAAGATGTCATCACTTACTTTGTGTGTATCGCTTCCTATATTTAATACATTATCTATCCGTGACACAAAGGGAAACACTTGAAACAAATGGTTTAATTGTGTTTACAAATTGAAACAAATCCGAATTGAACTGAATTTCGATCCAAATGGAAATCTGGGAAAAATATTGTTGATCGGCTGAGAGATGTGGCGTCATTGTCTATATTTTGACGTGTCGGGCTGTTATTGACGTGTTGGGCTGTTATAGTCAATAACGGCCCAACACGTCACATGACTTGTACTTGTTGAGCATTACGAGGTTTCAACGCCCGGTAAAACATCGTTAATGTGCTAGGAACGCCCGCAAAAGTGGTAATAATTGGAAATTGCCTGAGCGAATGCGAACGATTCTTTGTGTAATGGGTTAAGAAGTAGAATTCTATTTGTACACCCCACTGACTGTAAATTACCAAACTGAGGTTATTGGTAGTCACAACTTCCAAACACAAATCAATACTTGGGGGATTTTTGCTACTTTTCGATCAATATTTGGAAGACATTCATTATTTTTCAATATAAAACATACATAATTTGACCAATTTTTTTAAAAGTTAATGGTCTTTCTATGGATAGACATGGCATCCACTAATGAACACAGACGCCTGTTTACAAGCTATATTTAAATTAGCATCCGATTCACCTATTTGATCCAAAGTGACATTAATCAAATATTTAATAGCTGATCTGTGTATTTTCCGACGGTCTTCTTTCGATCTACTACCCTTCTGTCACCACCTGTTGATTCCATCGTACGTGAAAGGCTCATGTTCTATTCCCAATGGAAACAGGTCAATATGATAAACATATTTATGTCAACAATATTACATTTTATCTATTGACTAAAGTGAATTGTTTTGATTTGATTGGTTGATAGATATGTGGTATGACAGCATATTCATTGAAACCCACGATACGTCCGCCCAGCCACTGACAAATTCCCCATACCCAGTGGAAGCCTCGTTCCGAAATCTACAAATTGTCCATACCCCGTAGAAGACCCTCCAATGTGGGGTTCATAAGCTATGTTTTTGAGACAAAAAAGAAAAAAAGAAATTCAATAATTTTTTTTTCTAGTCATATCGGCATATTTTCTCAAAAACTCTTTTGCTAAAAAATTCCACAGAAACCTGTATGGCTCAACAATGGAAGATAAAAGATCTCATGCTGTGTGTGTTCAGACATGAAATAGATTGTACTTCTAAAACAGAAAGTCAATAGATTAATTCGTGATCAGACACGGGGTAACTAATAGACTCCTGTGATAGCAGCATTATAACAGCTGTCATCATTTTCTCCTTTTGCCTTATAACATCATCTTGTTGCGATGGGTTGTACGTAATTCTGGATCATGTGATAATATTGATTGTGTGTGATTATCTGGTATGATAGTGTAATGTATACTACTCGAAAGTTGCTAAGGATTATTGATATTTTCATAATATAATTTTATGAAAAGTAATAATTGAGAACCCCCAGGGCAAATATATATTTATTGATCTCTTCCTTATGCCTTTTTTCCAAGATAAACAAGAATCAACAAGAGTTTA
This sequence comes from Pictodentalium vernedei, assembly GCA_031216915.1. Classification (NCBI taxonomy): domain Eukaryota; kingdom Metazoa; phylum Mollusca; class Scaphopoda; order Dentaliida; family Dentaliidae; genus Pictodentalium; species Pictodentalium vernedei. Next base: position 321,137,219 of record CM062288.1, on the reverse strand, counting down.
AATGTGCTATATGTGAGGTCATTGATAACGTGTATGTCCTCCTCCAACATTAATCACAACCAAACAGTGTCCGTTCATGATCTGGATAAGTCTAGCAAGCCTGTTTTATGGAATGTTGGGTCATTCCCCAACGAGGGTATCGGCAAGCTGCTGCAGAATCCTTGGCTGGATTGGACGTGCTGAAATATGCTCCTGCAACATATCCCATGCGTGTTCGAATGGATTTACGTCTGAAGAACACACAGGCCAATTCACTCGCTCAATAGTTTCCTGTTCAGGGTACTATTGTACAGACCTGTTCATAAAAATGAAAGAATAGGAATGAAGTCCGGATCTACTGCTCCAGCAAAATACCCCAGACACTGCAAGACAGAATTTCATCCCTGTAACGTTTGGCATATACATTTTCAATTACATACAGGTCTGTACGCACTCTAAGGCTAATGCCACCCCATACCATACCATAGCCGCCTCTATCGAGGTCATGTTCCGCCCAATTAGCGTTTGTGATTCTTCCCCCTGATCTTCGCTACACACGAGTAAGACCATAATAAAAGTCTAAACAAAATTTGGACTCGTATGTGGAAAGCACTAAATCTTGATGGATTCAATCCAGGTGTTCTCTACTCCACTCAAATCTGTGTCTTCTGAGAAGAAGGATTCGGATTTCTGGTATTCTGGCTCTTAATCCAGCTGCATGCAGTCTGTTTCTTAATGTCTGGCTGGATACCACGACTTCTGCCTCATTTTAGAGGTCCTTGGAGAGGGTTGTTGTATTTGTTTTGTGATTTCTGAGGGCAGATGTTACAATAAATATGTTCTGGATTCGAGTTGTTGATCTTTCTCGGCCACCCCATAACACTTATTCACTGTGCCAGTTTGTGTAAAACGATTCCAATGTTCTAGATATCACACTTAGGCTCTCATCAAGCTCTGCTGCCACTGTTCTCCGAGTTTGCCCCGTCTGCAGCATCCCTACCCTTCAGGGCAGTTATTGGGTACTTATTAGTTGCCTTGGAGGCATGTTTGTTACGAAGAAAGCTTTATAACAACCGAAACACGAAGCTATGGGTGTCAAAGAAAAGAAATTGACAGAGCTCAGTTGTGACACAAAACCTTTACCATTTCGTGTTCTAGCAATGAGTATAGTTTACACATGTTCTCCTGGTTATGCTTAACTGACTTCAACTGGTAGAGTGCTATGAGCCACTATCATGACTCTACTGTAAATTGATGAAAGCCACTATAGTGGCTTTACACTGTTTGCACAGGCTTTTGGTTTTCTTAGCAGTAGAAAATAAATGTTTCTATAAAATTGTTTTGTCACAATTTTTGGAGAGTGTCAACAGGCACTCTCCAATAAATTGTGACAAAACAATTGTTCATGAACAAAATCTTGTTAAACTAAGTCTTCTCTTGTTGGTAGCTTGGCATCTTGGAAAAAATACACACATTTCAAATCACCTTTGAAAAATAATCCATAGCAAGATTTTAGTAGTATTATAAGGTTCATGGCGTGTAGCTGGCTGATACACTTTCATACAAGGCGGTGGGAGTTCATACCAGGTGAGGCAAAGCAGAACTTTCAGAGCCTTGTATGAAAATGTAGCAGCCAACTACACGCCATGTAACATATTTATTATGTCAAAAGTCCAGGTAAGTCAAGCAATTAATAAATTTTCACGACAAACACAGAACGACCGTGCGTTTATTTTTTAAAAGTTGCAGTTAACAGCACCGCGCAGCATCATCAACAGTAACTGGCACCAGTATGTCTCCATGGTAAAAGTAAACAATCTTCGCTTCTGGAAGTGCGATATTTGTTTACAAAATAAAACTTATTGCTACAAGCATGTCTGATATACCTTTACATACATTTACTGTCATTACCACCTGGAAGGGTTAGAAAAAACACTTTTATCTGTTAAAAAGATCGCTTTCAATCTGCCGAGTAAACTGTAACGAAAATGTTCTCTTCTGCCAAAAAAAAAAATCAACAAACTTTGAAGTACGGTCGGAAAAAGCTAGAGTCGTAAAAGAAACAAAGAAATTTTGGAAGAATAAATATTTTCTGTCTTTTTTAAAATTTTTAATGTTTTATATCATTCAAGACAGTACGTTGAAAATATTTTTGGTATTAAATAGGGCTGTCACGATTATTCGATTAATCGATTGCTGATCGATCACGCCGAAATCGATTAGTATTTTTCGTTGTCGAAGAATCGGTAAATTTTACCCCGTTTTAGACGTTTAATAATTTAAAAAAAATGAAAAAAACTATTGTTTCTTAAGGTAAAGAGTCAAGAACGTCGACGTTAAATCTCAAGAAGCCGTTAGAAGCATTTGCCTTTTAGGAACATTCAAAGCTTTGATGTTCTGAACTTTTGAACCGTCAGTGTAATAATCAAGACCGGTCGGCAGTTGCGAACTTGCGAAGTTCGCAACTGACGACCGGTCTTGATTATTACACTGACGGTTCAACAGTTCAGAACATCAAACCTTTGAATGTACCTAAAAGAGGATCGTCTTCGTTGTTTACTTGAGGAAGGTCAACTGACTTGAACTTCATTTTTAACGACTTAAAGAGAAGGAAATGTGGGGACGGGGTAATCTATGTATGATTAATCGATTATAATCGATTATTTGCGACGATTAATCGATTCCTAAATTCAAAAATCGTGACAGCCCTAGTATTAAATTCTCTTAATTTGTTTCAATTCAAATTTTGAAAATTCGAAGCGAGTGGAAATGCTTCAATTTGATCAAAATAGTAATGGCTGTTACTGACTTGATATCAAATATTATTATGCTAGTAAATTTATTTATCCAATCAAATGAAGTTACTAAGAGACAAAGACTCTGCAATATTAGGTTCAGGATGGCTGAAAAGCACTCAATATTAATTTAATATTAGGCGCCCGTCAGCCATTTTGTTTTATCATTATATCCACACTCCTCAGCTTTTAATTTACACGTACGTACATGCTGCAGCGCAGTCGTACATAATACCCACCATATAAAATAGACCCGTCGTATAAACATTGCATTGAATGAAACTGTTATAATAAAATGTCAAACCAGCCCAAAACATTGGCAGTTATAGAACAAGTCACAAGTGATTTATTATAATGTGGAAGCAAAATTACTCCCCTTGTTGCATATGTAAACATCGTCTGCTTTGTTTACATTTTTCGACAAGTGCGCATCATTTAACTATTCGTTGAGTTAACTTCCCCAATGACATTTTAGCATGTGGTGCATAATAAATACGTTACAGGGCGTTTAGTTGGCAGATACAGTGTCATATACGGCGAAGAGAAAACAATATTAGGTTCGGCGAAGGCGAAGAGAAAACAATATTAGCTTCGGCTTCGCCTCACCTAATATTGTTTTGTCTTTGCCGTATATGACACTGTATCTGCCAACTAAATGCCCTGTAACTTATAATATCAGGTGAGTTACATGATACGGCGGAATACTTAGATAGTAATCAAACGTTCTGTTTGCACAAACTAACTTTGAGGCATACATGTAATAAACATATATACACAGCTATTGATGTACTGTTAACCCTTGGTGCATTGAGACTACTTACTCAACTCAAATTTACTTTCCTCTGGTTGATATGGATAATACATAATGGAATGCCATGTCGTGGCGTGTAATATGCTTGTGTATGTGTGGTGGGTTCGTGGCATGAATTATGTGTTTTTACCTATTTTGTAACATGTTAGTCTTTGTGATAACCATTAACCCATCTAGCGTCATATCTGTACCACCCGGTGAGTTTTATACTGTGTTCTTACAACTTCGTTGTTCTGGACTATGTCACAGTATTGTAGGAGTACTTTTTGATGCAGTAGTAGTAGGTTAGTTGTTAATGGTGATTGTGTAGTAGTGATTAGTGTAGTATTGGTTTGTGTAGTAGTTGTTGTAAATCAATTGTTTGTGTGGATGTTGTTGGTGTACTCGTTGTGGGTGATGTAGAGAATAATGTGTTTTTTGGTGGTGCTGTAGTAGTTGGTGTAGTAGTTGTTTGTTGATGTTGCAGATTTAGCGGTAGATAAAGTAGTGGTTAGGGTTGTAGTTGTTGTTTGGGTTTAGAACCAGTCCCGAAAAGTCCCAAGAAATCTCCATATCACAACTGTCTTCGGTACACAGAATTCCTAAATCCGGTATATTCCTAATGCCCGCAGCCTAGTAGCTGTAGGGACCATGAAGGCCATGTTCTAGGAGAGCTTATGCGGTAGGAGCCATGTAAGAGCTAGGATTCACGAAGGGTCTCCTATGCTACTGGGACGCAGTCCAGAAGAAGGTAACTGAAGAGAAATAGTATAACACCCACTATACGGCAATAGAGTATATGGCAATATAGCATATATATATAATACCCACTATACGCCAGTAGAGTATATATATATAACACCCACTACACGGCAATAGAGTATATATATAACACCCACTATATGGCAATAGAGCATATATATATAACACCCACTATACGGCAATAGAGTATATGTATATAACACCAACTATACCGCAATATAGTATATATATATAACACCTACTTTTCGGCAATAGAGTATATATATATAACACCCACTATACGGCAATAGAGTTTGTTTATATAACACCCACTATAGCGCAATAGCGTTTATATATATATAACACCAACTATAAGGCAATAGTGTATAAATATATATAATACCCACTATATGGCAATATAGTATATATATATAACACCCACTATACGGCAATAGAGTATATATATATAACACCCACAATACCGCAATAGCGTTTATATATATATAACACCAACTATAAGGCAATAGCGTATAAATATATATAATACCCACTATATGGCAATAGAGTATAACTTCGTCAAATTGCCGTCATGCTCGGAAGTTTACTTCCTTCTAAGCGGCTTTCATTTTTGACTAATACTTATTCCGTTACGTTAAGTGCCGTACCAATGTGTATCGCGTCATGGGAACGTAAAATTTAGCGTCACGCTGATCCTAATTGTTGAATGGGAATTATAAAATTGATCGTGATACGCGTACGTCTTACAGATCGATTTATTATTTGGCAAGTGGCTGCCTAGCTCCTAATCACGAACCCGTCTATAAAATCGCCGATGCATGTCTTCCTTGGGTGGGTGGCAACAAGCAACAAGTAAAGATATGTTCCGCATTACACGTTGCTCACTGTTTTTAATTGTAAATTATGGACAAACAAGACCGTATCATATCTTCCTAAGGTGGTAACGAGTGGAGATATATTCCGCGTTATAGCACGCATTTTTTGTTTTCAGCCTTAGAATTAGAAGCATTCAATCATTTATCTCAACCTCGCCCTGGTAACAGAGACAGAAGCGAGTTCGCATGCAGTATTCACACATTCAACCATTCCTTGTTCAAACGCGTTGTTCTCCATATTCAAGTGTATCGCTTGTAAAACCACCGTATCATATCTCCCTTGGGTGGTAAAGATATGTTCCCCATTTCATGTTGTTCCCCGTATCCGAGTCTATTACGCGCAAAATAACCGTATCATATCTTCCTTGGGTGGCACAATAGAGTATATATATAACACCCACTATACAGCAATAAATTATATATATATAACACCAACTATTAGCGTATAAATCTATATAAGACCCACTATATGGCAATAGAGTATATATATATATAACACCCACTATATGGCAATAACATATAAATATATATAATACCCACTATATGGCATTAGAGTATATTTTTATAACACCCCCTATACGGCAATAGAGTATATATATATATAACACTCACTATACGTCAATAAAGTATATATATATAACATCCACTATACAGCAATAGCATATATATATAACACCCACTATATGGCAATAGGGTATATATATATAACATCCACTATACGGCAATAGCGTATATATATAACACCCACTATACGGCAATAGAGTATATATATATAACACCCACTGTATGGCAATAGAGTATATATATAACACCCAATATACGGCAATGGAGTATATGTATGTAACACCCACTATACGGCAATAGAGTATATATATATATATATAACATCCACTATACGGCAATAGAGTATATATATATAACACTCACTACACGGCAATATAGTATATATATATATAACACCCACTGTACAGCAATAGCGTATATATAACACCCACTATACGGCAATAGAGTATATATATATATAACACCCACTAAACGGCAATAGAGTATATATATATATATATATCGGCAACAGAGTATATATATGTAACACCCACTATACGGCAATAGAATATATATATATAACACCCACTATACGGCAATAGAGTATATATATATAACACCCACTAGAAGGCAATAGAGTATATAAATATAACACACACGAGAAGGCAATAGAGTATATATATAACATCCACTATATGGCAATAGAGTATATATATAACATCCACTATATGGCAATAAAATATATATATAGCAACCACTATACTGCAATAGAGTATATATATATAACACCCACTATACGGTAATAGAGTTTATATATATAACACCCACTATACGGCAATCGAGTACATATATAACACCCACTATACTGCAATAGAGTATATATATATATATAACACCCACTAGAGTATATATATATAACACCCACTATACGGCAATAGAGAATAAAAGTCAATTCTAGCCAAGAAAAACTCGGGCATTATTTTCTCGAAAAATTGATTAAGTCCGATACTGACTTACTTTGGACTTCCCGTTAAATGACCTGGAATTCCATGAGATAACACACGACTTTTTCGAGTCAGAAATGGGATGGGAAATCATGAGTGTGGACCTGAAAGTTTAGTTTTTCACGAGTGTTTGAGCAAATGAAAAATAATATTTTCAGGTCCACACGAATGAGATAATTCCCGATTTTCACAAAAATAGCAAATACTTTCTATTTATTATATGCATCGTGACATTTGACAACGCAATATTCAGCCCCATTTGACTGCAGACAAGTACGTTTCAAAATAATAACAAAGATAAGCTGATTGTTCCTTCAAAGCGACGTCCCACTGATGCGCCTACGCGTGACGTCATTGAGGAAGCTACTGAGGGATATTTCTCGATATCCATCAAGTCGATGGATATCGAGAAATATCTTTTAGATAATATGAGATAATTCACAGGCCAGCATATAATAAATAATAATATATATGTTAGGTATAATTTTATTAGCACTGTGCACTGTAGGTGGAAGTATACCTAACCCCAAATACAAGTTCGGCGACTCTCAAATCAAACACTAAATAGTACTTGTGAAATGACTTCAATTTTTTTTCTCCCCCATTCTGAAGTGTGAACGTTTAACTCTTTCGCTGCTACAGGTCCATATTGAGTACGGAACCAACTGTTGACGGCCTGTGGGATAAGTCCGTACTCAGTACGGAGATACCACATACATGTGCAGGGAATGGATATCATAGCTCGTTGTTATTCTCAATAGAACGCATGTTATATGAAATGCAAGCGACAGACGATATGGCATTATCCATTTGATCTCAACCATTTTTCGCGTCTATGTAAATTCCGAAATATCCGAGGCAACAACGAACTCAATAGTCCAAACTTGTCCCAAAATATATAATTGTTTTTGTTGTCATGTGCCACACGGCGACAGAACAAAACAAAAATTATATAACGGCATGTGGAGCAAAGTTTAGACTACATGGTCAGTCCATTAAATAGGAACTAAATTCAAGTCGACTAGACGTCTTTTCTTTTGAGATTTATGGAGTGTGGCTGGGAGTAGTTTTGGAAACGTTGAACTCAGTCAACGTTGTTCCAATATACAGTACGTGGAGAATGGATTGTAACAAAATCACCCGTAGAGTGGAAGTATCACCCAAAGTATCACTTTCAAATTCTGCACATATGGACAAAAATCACAAACAATGTTTCGGCCAATGGGCCTCCAGGTTTAACCTGGAGGCCCATTGGCTGGAACTTTGCTTGTGCTTGTTATGGTTTGCAACAAATCTGCAATTATTGCTTGGGTGCAATCGCCACTCCAGGGGTGATTTAGTGATAATACACTATCCACGTACTGTATAATAACAGTTTTAAATTTACAAATACGTGAACGTTATTGGCGCTTTCATTTTTTTCACTTTAACCCCATTCCCCCCAATATATGGTTCAGCACAGGATATTACCAAATTGCACAGCAGCGAAATGGTTAAATCGATGTTGTTTTAAATCCCCTATATGTTCCTTTTTTAAAATAATATATCAATTTCACAGATCAGAACAAATGGGGTTTCGACATTTTTCAAGATCCTCCTATTACTTTAAACAGGACAAAACCCGAATAGATTGGAATACTTAATAGCTAAGCTCAGTGCTCAAACAAGACAATTTTACATCATACCAAAGATCCGCAAGGACCGTTCTTCATGGACGGATGACGCAACTCCGCCCGGGAGGCCAATTGTATCAGATTGTAATTCGGAATCTGATGCGATCTCGGAACTAATTGATTATCATCTGAAACCGAAAGCAAATAGACAGCCGAGCTATCTAAAAATACACAGGATTTTCTGTCAAAAATTTCGAAATTGAAAATATCGAAAAATGCAATTCTGGCTACTTTGGATATCGACAGTATGTATACGAACATTGATATTGATAAAAGTGTTAAGTCGGTTAAAAATGCATTTAAAAAATATCCGGATACAAAACGCCCGGATGAACAAATTTTTGGATCATTTGGAGCTGAGCTTAAAAGGTAATGATTTCCAATTCAATGAAGAATATTTTCTTCAAATAATGGGTTGCCCTGTGGGAAAACGATTCAGACCTAATTTTGCAAGCATTTATGTAGTGGAATGGGAGGAAAATGCCTTAAGCAAATGTGCAAAGCATCCTCTCGTACATCTCAGATATTTAGATGACATTTTTATTACTTGGGAACATTCAAAAGAAGATTTTCATGAATGTTTAGAAATTTTGAACAATCATGATCCAAAAATTAAATTAAAATCTACTATCAGTGAAAGTTCTGTTGATTTTCTCGATGTGACCGTGTATAAAGGCAAGCAATTTCAGGCGTCCGGTCATTTAGATTATAAAGTATATTTTAAACCAACTGATTCACATCAATTGTTGCAGGCAAAATCGTTTCATCCTCAACATACATTTAAAGGTATCATCAAATCACAGCTCATTCGTTTCCACCGCAATTCAAGAGATATAATAAATTTCTAACAGGCTTCTTCCACTCTATTTGGCGCCCTCAGATCGAGGGGGTACTCACTACGCTTTTTGAGTAGCCTGAAATCTCAAACTCTGAAAAATCTCGAAAGTCCAGCTGAAACTACTGATTTCGAACCACTGAAAATTGAACGCAAGAGACCGTTACAGAATGGTAGTGGCGCGGTATTTAATTGCAAAAACCTCGTTGTAGATTGCATACTTTTATGCCTGATTAGAAGGAGGAATTTCCCTCCGAACAAACGAAAAATCATTATCAGATCCGTAACCCCCTCCATTGTGATTCACCAAATATTATTTACCTTATCACGTGTAAGCGCTGTCGGAAGCAGTGTGTTGGTCAAAGTCAAAATCCTTTCCGAGAACGTGCTACTACATGTAGACACAAACAGGATATAAAACATAATGATGATGCCCCATTAGAACAACATTTTAACCTTCCTGGACATTCTTTGAACGATTTCGAAACCCATCCTATTGAACAACCACCAATTAAAGACACATTAGAAGAAACGGATGAATTTAGAAAAAAAAACGTGAAGCTTTTTGGATCAGGACGCTTCAAACCCTCTGGCCTTTTGGTATGAACATATCAGAGGGGGAATGCGAAATGAGGTCGATCATTCCGTTCACTTTAACGTACAACAGAATGAATATCGAAATAGCAAAAATGTTAAAAGATGAATTCAATTTAACCAATGCTAAATTAAATGAACCTTTGAATCTTCGACCTGTCATCGCCTATAAGAAAAACAAAAGCTTGAGCCGGGGAGTAATAAACGCAATGTAATGTTTTAGATAGAGCCGGGGAGTAATAAACGTAATGTAATGGTTTATATTGAGCTGGACTGTTTTCTGGCTTTCCAGATCTGTTACGATTTTGTGGAAAATCATAAAATCGAATCGCAAGACTCCGTAAGAACTGACGGAACCGTTTTACTGTGATTGAGTATAAATTAATTGAACTATTTTACTCGGAGGGAATGGGACCAGTGGCGTCCTATGGAGTCTCGTTACTGTGATTGAGTATAAATTAAATGAACTATCTTACTCGGAGGGAACTGGACTAGCGGCGCCCTATGGAGTTTTACTGTTCTGAGAATAAATTAATTGAACTATTTTACTTGGAGGGAATAGGACTAGTGGCGCCCTATGGAGTTTCGTTACTGTGATTGAGTATAAATTAATTGAATTATCTTACTCGGAGGGAATAGGACTAGAGACGTCCTTTGGAGTCTCGTTACTGCGAATGAGTATAAATTAATTGAACTATTTTACTCGGAGGGAATAGGACTAGTGGCGCCCTATGAAGTCTCGTCACTTAGATAAACTTTATTAATTTCTTACGCTAATTAAGTTTTTTTTCTGGTTGAATAGGCTTAGTAACTGAGCCCCTAAGAGTGATAAAAGGGAAGCTATGTTAGACACGATTGTGACACTTACAGACAGGTCTAAGAGTGATCAAAGAAAAGTTACAGTTAAAACTAGAAGTCCTGTCATGAAATGCGCACAAATAACACGTCGCTCTGCGCCTTAATCTACGCGTTATTACCATAGTAAGACTATGAAATTCTGTACATATGGCCTGTGCACAAGCAATGTTTCAGCCAATGGACCGGATCGACCTCCGGGTAACCCGGAGGTCCATTGGCAGAAACATTGCCCGTGTTTGCTATGAGTGACCAGGTGAACCTGCCGTGCTTTGGATGCCATTCGATATGGCAATTGCGCGCAATTCCTACGCGCAATTAAGCCAAGATAAGCGCACAGTTCGTGACAGGCCTTCTAGTTTTAACTCTAGGCTGGACACAACTGTTACACTTACATATATGACTAAGAGTGATCAAAGGGATGTTAGGTTGGACACAATTTGTGACACTTACATAAGGGCTGAGAGTGATTAAAGGGAAGTTAGGTTGGACACAATTGTGACACTTACACACAGGCTGAGAGTGATGAAAGGGAAGTTAGGTTGGACACAATTGTGACACTAACATACGGGCTGAGAGTGGTGAAAGGGAAGTTAGGTTGGACACAATTGTGACACTTACCTACAGGCTGAGAGTGATGAAAGGGAAGTTAGGTTGGACACAATGGCGAAACTTACATGCAGGGCTATGAGTGATCAAAAGTAAGTTAAGTTCGACACAATGGTGGCACTTACATACTGGGTATTTTGTGGGTAGCGGCGTCGTACAAACATTTTGTGGATTTTTTTCCAAGTAAAGGAGCCTCAAGTGTTATTTATTTTATGTGCTTGACACATAAAAAAAATCGATGCGAAACCGAGTTTTTTTCTTTTGAAACCGAAGCAAAACAGAATCGGAAGGATCGAAATCTCGCAGCTTTAGTTTTAGAAATCATTATGTAATTGGAGATATCACTAAAAACGGAGGACATAGTGAAAACACATGATAGTGGAGAAAAAAGGAAAAGAAAAAAAGTTACATACCTCCTGGATCTTTACCAGACGTTTTCTGTTATGTGCGGACTTTGTGTTTGATCTCCGACAAGGTTTTGTTGTCTGTTATAATATTTAGATTGGGCGTTTCTGACACGTGCATACTATCGACCAATCAGAAAAGAACAACTTGTGTAACTACAATTACCCCACGAGTCTTTAACTGACAATGGTGTATTTTTCTTAATGCAATCATCGACTCTCACAATTTGAAACCTGACGCGGAATCCTATGAAGGTTGGCATTAACTAATTTAAAACATCCGCCGATACTTTTTTTTTCGCATCAATTACTTTTTCATATTATTTTTTTTATATATTTTATTGTTTCCGACTAGCCCACGTTATCAATTACCTGCAATCGATAAAGCTTGTTTTATTGTAAAAACGTTTACAATGCTGAGAATGTCCTTTATCTTTAGTCTTTGAGGTCCATTGGCTGGAACTTTGCTTGTGTTTGTTATGGTTTGCAACAAATCTGCAATTATTGCTTGGGTGCAATCGCCACTCCAGGGGTGATTTAGTGATAATACACTATCCACGTACTGTATAATAACAGTTTTAAATTTACAAATACGTGAACGTTATTGGCGCTTTCATTTTTTTCACTTTAACCCCATTCCCTCCAATATACAGTTAAAACTAGAAGTCCTGTCATGAAATGCGCACAAATAGCACGTCGATCTGCGCGTTAATCTACGCGTTATTGCCATAGTAAGACTATCAAATTCTGTACATATGGCCTGTGCACAAGCAATGTTTCAGCCAATGAACCTCCGGGTAACCCAGGTGTGGGTGTCTGGCACTTGACAGGAAAATAACTTGCGCTCCCAGGATGGTGGGTCCCGGAAATTGAAGAAAAAAAACCATTTTCTTCCACCTTGCATCCGTAACATTTTTCTAGACAAACCCGCCCCTCCCGCTACCCCCTCCCCCATGCTTCCGGGAGAAAAGTCATCCCACTATCACAAATTTCTCAAAGATTCGATTGTTTTCGACAGTATTGCATCAAGTGTGGCGTATCTGACCCACAATCGCGGGACTATCAACAAATTTACAAGGTCGGCCGTCAAAACTTTTGTCCTGCAAGTGACTGTCCTTACTGTTATCTTAAGAGTACACAACGGAATACACAGGGTTTGACTTGGACGAATCAGCAAGTGTAATAGGTAGACGAATCCGCTGAATCCGCTTCGGAATGCCATTCGATATGGCAATTGCGCGCAATTCCTACGCGCAATTAAGCTTAGATAAGCGCACAGTTCGTGACAGGACTTCTAGTTTTAACTGTATGGTTCAGCACAGGATATTACCAAATTGCACAGCAGCGAAATGGTTAAAAAGAAAAGGAAAAATTGTTTCCGTAATGCAGTCAAAAAACTCATCAATTTATAATGGTTTTTGCAGTGTGCCAGGGTGTGTTGAAGATTTATTATTCAATCGGTAATGGTGTCCCTAATTTTTTTCTCAGACACATTGAGGTAAGCTGGAAGATAAATCATCTACACACTAATGACAAAATGGAAAGGTTTTCAGAAGAAAATATTACCCGTAATGTAATTTAATATTATTACCACTTTAGCGGGCGTTCTCTAGTACAATAGCATAGTTTAACAGAGCATTACAAGAACGTAACACTCAACTTCAAAAAGTGACTTGACGTGTCGGGCCGTTGATGAGTGAAACTCTCATTAACAGCCCCACACGTCACGTGATTTTTGGTCCTTGCTGTCGTCCACTCGGAAATGGAAATGGCTTCAACTTGTAAACAATGAGATTTTATTTCAATTATTAAATATGTACAATGTCCAGTAAAGTTAGCCCCATAAGAACGAGCAGTTGAAAATATGTAAGTCTGTATACATTTTAATCCTTTATTCTTGACTTAAAAGCGGTAAACATCGGGTCGGTTTTTAAGTTTTCTAACTTCGTTGCAATTGTAATAATCATGTGACACCAGTTTTTTGACAACAGACGATATTATCATCTCGTCGCGGAGTTACAGTGTGTTCTATGTTCCAGTAGACAGTAGGCACATAGAACAGACTGGAACTCCGGGGACGATCTGTCGAAATTGAAAACTTTAAAAAATGTCATGTGAGATACAGAATCAAAACGCTCTCAGACTCGCAGTGGTAATAATAGCAATAACATGACTTTGTCGAGTCTTGTGGTTTATTAACGGCCCAACAGGTGTGAATAACAGCCCTTCAGCTTATTAATGGCCCTCGACTTCGTCTCGGGCCTTTTATAAGCTGTCGAGCTGTTATTCACACCTGTTGGGTTGTTAATAAACAACAATGCCCTCCAAAGTCATGTTATTGTAATATTTAATCAAATATACCTTGTTTGCAAGAGCTCAGCGTGCGCTAATGAAATAAATAAATGAACGTGATATATCAGTAATAATTACTTCAAAAGGTCACGTCTTTATTCCATGGATGCTATTTGCAGTTTTAATATCTAGTATATATTTATTTTATGTCATTTCATTAGTGATCAGCCACATTGGGGTTATTTAAAACTAGAAGTCCCGTCACGAAGTGCGCGCTTTTTAAGACTCAATTGAGCGCTATTGCCATATCGAATGGCATCCAAAGCACGGCAGGTTCTCCTTGTTACTCATAGCAAACGCAGGCAATGTTTCTGCCAATGAACCTCCGAGTTACCCGGAGGTCCATTGGCTGAAACATTGCTTGTGCACAGGCCATATGTACAGAACTTGATAGCCTTACTATGGTCATAACGGGTAGATTAACGCGTAGATCGACGTGCTATTTGTGCGCATTTCATGACGGGGCTTCTAGTTTTAACTGTAAGTGATGTTTGACATTGATTCTTATTACATCCTAATATGTAAGATAGCAAGAAACGTGTAACAATTTATTTATTTATTTATTGGTGTTTAACGATACTTTCGACAGCCAGGGTACCCTCGAGTAGGACAGTTTTACGGGTGGAGGAAGCCAAAGTACCCTTAGAGAACCCCCGAGCAACAACGAGCAACTATGAGACGCCCCAACGTACTAACTCCACAAAAGCAGGGTTAGGATTGGATTAGTTGAAGACAAGTGCACTTGCGACGTGCAGTACGCCTTAGTACACAACTTCCCGCACGTGGGGAATTGGGATTAAGTGTCTTGCCAAAGGACACAACGCGGTTGCCGGGATTCGAGCCGAGGACCTCTCGGCTTGCAGCCTGCATCTCTACATACTCCGCACCCGCGCTCCCCACATTATGATTAGAATAATTGATATTGTTTATGTGTACGTAACTGTTGATCAACATAAAGCTGTTAGGGCTCGATCGGTCTCATTTTCATTGTACCCATAGGCACAACCACGCCTCATCCAGTTTTACCCATTCTTTTAACTATTCTGCAACAAACTCTGGACATAAAAAGTGACGTCATAGTCATGTGAAATAGTGACTTCATGTTTGGTTGCCATGGTATCCCGCGTGAGCGGCCATCTAGTGACGTCAACCCCAGAATGATAGGTGGTACTAGCACGCATGCGCAGCGCGTGTTGTTAGGGTAAAACATGTCTCAGTCGGCTATTTTGTATAGTTTTATATACATTTTGGTTTTCTATGGTAGCACGTGGTTGCAGATGTCAACCAAGGCTTCTATTCTCTCTATGCTTACTGTGACTTGGTTCGTGACCAAGTCGTGGGAGACACAAGAGTACCGCTTCTTCGCATCGTACCCGTACGAGGAAAATATGGCAGCATCATCTTCTAAACATTTGAAAATGTGTATTACGTACCAGTAGAGAGAAAAACATCAACACCGTCCTGGTATATCTACGGGACGACACAGGATACAAGTACCATTGAGTTTAGGAAGGTGACAGTGAAACTCATTTCCGAAACCCAAGATCTCTTCAAGTGATCTAAACATGATTTGGTTTTGTAATGCCATATTGTACGAAGATTATTACACGAAACAAGCTGGGGGCGATCTACCAACTTTTGTTGGACCTCAGATACAGAGAGGTTATGGATTGGGTAGTATACTGGGAGGTTTGAAGAACTCTGTGTTACTCCTATTATAAACTACAGCCAGGATCGTGGGGAGACAGCAGTAAATTGTTATGGTTTGGTATCCAGAAGTAATAAATTGGAAAGCATATAATATTAGTTACACAGTTTGTTGGTGGCCTAATATGGTATATATGGTGTCAGTTAATTTCATATTGGACGAGAGCGAAACGAATATACCTTATCGACCGCTACATCGATGCACAGAACTAATAACAACAGCGATCAAAATTAAATGAGAGAATTCTCACAATGTGTGCACATGTCTTTACCTTGTTACAATTTATGGGAGAGTGCCTACAGGCACTCTCCCATAAATTGTAACAAGGCAAATTCATACATACCAAACAGTTTCATTTCGAAGGTAACATGACACACATACACAGAATATGAAGCCTTTTAAGTTGTCTAACCTGCACTTCAACCAAATATGGTCTTCCAACACTCAATCTTTTAACTTGAAGCGTTTATCGGCAGCCGCCATCTTGAATAATCAATGAACAAAGGGGAGATTACCCATAGCTGTCAGCGTATATTGATGTTGACAGGTAGTATATGGTTTTATATGCAGTCTGCATGTGACGTCTTTGAACCAATGAAATTCCCAGATACTTGTAGGAGGTAAGATTTGAACCAATGAAATTCCCAGATACTTGTAGGAGGTAAGATTTGAACCAATGAAATTCCCAAATACTTGTAGGAGGTAAGATATTGTCTTATATGAGATTTCGTTTTCTAAAAGACTTCCTGCATGATCCATGGTTGAAATTCAAATGTTCCATTTACAACATAGGCGGGGGCTATTTATATGTCTAACCAGTATGGACATGTCTCATATTTATTTACACTTTTCTATTCTTGTTTCGTATAATTCTATTTATACCATAAACCCGTATGGACATGTCTCATATTTATTTACCACATAACGTTTCGAGTAAACAGATCGAAATGTTTTAGTTTGTCTTTTACTTGTGACTTGTCTAATATTGTTACGTTTAATTCAGTGAATTATTTTTCAGGGTTAGGTGTGTAACAAATACAGAACCGCACTTATGTTTGAATGGGTTAACGATTACTGTATATTTTTTCGTGTTTAAGGTCACATATTTCTGAAAACTGGCTATCGTGACCGCCTTTTGCGATATAGTCAAGTTTAGCGAATCGTTTAAACTCATGTCGCCCTTTTTACAAAACTTTCAACCCAAGCACTGGTGACTGGGTTCTGTTCATCTAGTAAAAGAGAACTTGTTTACAAGAGTAAATAAGAACTGTTTTACCCTTCGCCTCCCGAGGTTCAACAGAGAGAGAGAGAGAGAGAGAGAGGGGGGGGGGGGGGGGGGTATGGACACAACAACTGTTACTTATCCCTAGTTCCTTATTCGACGTTCGTTATCAACCGACTTCATCGGCTGCGATCACAATTTAACAATCTTGTCAACGTTACACCTGCTTCCAATTAGAAGACGCTTGATAAATTAATCATGTTTTTGTTTTCTCCAACTATTTCGCGGGGGATGGCTACAGCACACGCCCCAACAGATCACATAACAAGTCATATTCTTTGTGACGAAATACCACTTTAATTCACGTGGACGTGAAATAGAGACAAAGCTATTGAATGGTAATTTGTTGACTCAAATAACGAGCTTTCCACAATTTTTTGATGAAAAGGAAGAATGTGTTGTACACGAAAACTATCAATCATTTTGATTATCTTAATACCTGATAACAAGTGCTTCATTAACCCTTTGGCCATATTCATTATTTGGGGATAGAGCTATAGCTCTTAGCTCGAGCTTGATTAACCCCTGTGGGTTCGCTTCGCAACACTCTGTTGCCTAATGAGTAAGCTGGGAGGGATAAGAATTCACAGCTTTCTTTGAAAACTACCCCAATCCCATAATAAAACCAAACTCTGCATCAGCACACAATACCTTTTGACAAAATCTGTCTTTATTAACCATACAACAAGATAAATAGTGTCCCACCCCCATGAAACAATATGTGAATTTTGTTTCAAAATTGGGGTTGTGCAGGGCTTGTTATTCCTCTTTATTACTTTCCAAGATTCGGACCAGTTTCATAAAGATCGTATTGTAGAAACACTCATTTCATATCCTTTATTTATCATATGACTCGTCCGTTTTGTTCACTTTAAAACATTTGATATTTTGTTTTCATATTAATCAGTGATAAATAAAGCCTTCCGTCAGTTTCATTGGTGAGTTTCAAAACTAGACAATTTGATTGGCTGAATAAAATAAAACTGGGCCACATTTTCATAATGTGCATAATTAGAGCTGGGAGCTTTCATTGGTCAATTTCAAAACTGGACAATTTGATTGGCTAAACAAAATACAACTAGGTGACATTTGCATAATTTCAATAGGGAGAATTTACGTTATCTGCCCTATTTAGGGTGGGTTATATTGTATTAATCTTTTACCTACAAAAAAAAATGCCATTCGTTTTTTTTTATATTTTCATTTTCCAAAACATAGGTTATGACCCCTCGTTGGAACAAGCTCGACGAGCTCGTTCCAATGAGGGGTCATAACCTATGTTTTGGAAGCAAAAAATGAAACGTTTTAGTTATACGAGGATGTTTTTTTCCAAGTGCCGTCTGCAACTCAAGTTAGGTGATGGGTTAAAAAGTCATACTAAGTGGCTAATTTGTGCGTGTGTGTGTCATATGATAAATAGAATATGAAATGAGTGTTTTTCTTATACAATATTTATCAAACTCGTCCGAATTATCCATTTACGCTCGCTAGAGGCTCGCCAAAACGGAAAATTCCAAGACTCGTTTCATACATATTGTATGAGAAAAACACTCATTCCATATCCTCTATTTATTACTTTCCAAAGTGTGATTTACTGGGATTTCCCGGTTTGATTATAAACGATGACTTCACAAGTGAATTATGCAATCAACAATTGTGCCATGTATCCGTGCGCGCAAACGAAGAGGTTTTGCCGTAGGTGTAATGAGGACTTTTTGTTTTTTAACCCTTTAACTAAAATGAAAGGCAGACGACACTTTCAAAAATAAATTCTTGAATAACTATTATTTTCATTTTCTGTCTCAAAAACATAGGTTATGACCCCCTCATTGGAACGATCTCGACAAGAAATGAAAAAATAATGAAAATTAATTGGCGATTTGTGAGAAGAGCGCTGGCCGGTTTTTGGGATCCAAATATAAACTCAGGTGGGTCTGAAGAAAAAGATTTTTGAAGAAATTTTCTCAGGTTGCACTGAGTTAATTTGTGCTCCCATAACGAGCCCAAATATTAACTCATTTTGAACCAACATAAAACTGAGCCCCCCCCCCCCCCCCCCCCCTAAATATGTTGTAAGTAGGTAAGTAAGTAAATTATTATTCAACAGAACACAATCATTGTGGTTCAGAATGTTTTTACATTGATATTTGGATAATTAATCATATTCTGTTGGGAGACAGCATGGCCAGATTGACCGTCTTCATGCTGACCCCATTAGTATAAGCATATAGCGTGTGTGTTGGAAGAGAAGTTATGTCTTCAAATACATTTTCTCATAACAAATGTGATATGAGGCTTGTCTTGTTTTTACATGAATCTTCGTCTGTGACTTTAAATTTTGTCCCGAGACCGAGCAGTTCCACCCCACTCAACAATAATTTTAACACGTAGCCACTGACTCGGCAGGCAGAAAATGGAGACTAAAGTAAAGTGAAACTGAAAATGAGGCGAGATCTGGGAATGGATCATGTCACATTTGACAAAAATATAGAGTTAATTTTATTGCTTAATCGATTAGTGGTGATGAATATGTCACAGCTGTCGAATGTACTGATAATGAAGTTGAGGGTAATGAGCAGAGAAATGACCCCTGGAGTGACGATTCCACCCAAGCAATAATTGCAGATTTGTTGCAAACCATAACAAGCACAAGGAAAGTTCCAGCCAATGGGCCTCCGGGTTAAACCCGGAGGTCCATTGGCTGAAACATTGTTTGTGATTTCTGTCCATATGTGCAGAATTTGAAAGTGATACTTTGGGTGATACCTCCACTCTACGGGTGATTTTGTTACAAACCATTTTCCACATACTGTATATTGGAACAACGTTGACTGAGTTCAACAATGTTTCCAAAACTACTCCCAGCCACACTCCATAAATCTCAAAAGAAAAGACGTCTAGTCGACTTGAATTTAGTTCCTATTTAATGGACTGACTATGTTGTCCAAACTTAGCTCCACAGGCCGTTATATAATTTTTGTTTTGTTTTGTCGCCGTGTGGCACAGGACAACAAAAAAATGTGTATAATTGTACAAATAATTATTGAACCCTGTACTAATCTTAAGAAATAAATATAATAACGAATGATTGCTTTAAAACGTCTTGCTTTATGAGCCAACCAGGCTGTATGAGCTAAATGCTTAATAACCTTAAGCTGATAAAAGTTCCACGGCTTTGTCCTTCTTGCAGTAATAGAAAAATTATAGAACGCTTGCCGATATTTTCAGTGTTGAATATATAACATGCTTGATTGTTATTAAAAAGGAAAAAAAAAAAAAAAAATTACCGAAGAGTTGAATATGCTTTTAAACCAAGAAAATTAAATTTATTTTTTATCTTGCAAGTGTCAGTTAGTACGGAAGCGTGGAAGTGATATTGGCTGTCAATATTTATCTCACCTCGGCGAGATATTATCTCGCCACGGGGAGATAATATCGGGCCTCGGCGAAATAATGTCTCTCCCCGACGAGATATTTATTTCGGTGCGGTGAGATAATTATTTCGTCGAGGAGAGATATCTCGCCACGGTGAGAAAATAATAATTTCCCGCGACAAGTTATTTATCTCGCCCCGGCAAGTTATTAACTCGCTGCGGCGTGATACATTAATTTAGGCAACCGAATCCCACCTAAAAGCTGCCTACGTGGAGGGTACATGAAGTTTCCCAGATTTATCTCGCCATCACGAATTAATTATTTCGCCGCGAAGAATTAATTATACCGCTGTAGCCAGATTATTATGATCCCCCGATAAGTCTGGAGGTGGGGTGGGAAAATCTCACTCGAGGGGAAAGATATTTGAACCAGACCCGAGGCTTGCCGAGGGTCTGGTTCAAATATCTTGCCCCGAGGGTGAGCTTTCCCCATTCCCACCTTCAGACTCATCGAGGATGATTTTTCTCCCCACACTCGAGGATTACGTCATTATAGATAATTGGCGGTCACGTGCTGACATACCCAATTTATCAAGTCGTAGTCCTTTCGAAAAATGAACAATTTCATCGGAAAGATCGTACAAAAGTTAGGTACATACCATAGGTATATACTAAAAGATTGATTTGTAACACTGTCCGTTAAGGGGTTAATGAATTTACGCGTGTCAAACTCTAATGTAAAGGGCATTGTGAGATTATTGATCGATCGATAAATTCGCGCAGTGATATTATTAAATCTGCACAGAAACATGGGGTTGAAACAAATCAAGTTTAATATTTGAATAATAATTAAATACTGAGTCTGTATCAACAAGGAACAGATAAATAGGTGATAAACACAATCGTGAAGCCATTTTGTTTATTCACAATTGTGCAGACAATGATGAAATAGTTCCGGCGACCTAATAAAATATGCAAATGAGTATGTCACGTAGGGTGCATGGGATAGAAATATCTCACCCTGCTCTCTCACCCGGGACACGCGTATGTTTCACGAATAGTGGGGGGAGAAAATACCTTGCGACGTCAAGACAAATACTGATAGCCAAATGACCGTTCTTGATAACAGCCATAGCTCTGCCCAAAAACTCTATCTCAGCGCACATTTCGAGGTTGATGCAGTCCACAAATTACAAAGATCAATGGGCTCAAGACATCTACTTTCCGACTCGTTGTTCCTACCCACCCCCACACACCCACTCGACATAGTGGCCCTCGCAGGTGGTTCGACATAATGATCTGATCACACAACTCCTTCAAACCTGTGGCTCAACACGACACGATCCTACCATTCTGTGAAGTTTGATCCACCCAGTAGTTTACATGGCGACCCAACATACTAACGATGACCCCACAACAAACAACAAAAATCCAGTCAAAGTGACCCGATCACATCAATTTCTTGACCCACAAGTCAGTTCCATTGACTCTTTTCAGAGATTCCACCCCAGCCAAAGTATAACTCGCGGGCCCGAAGGCAGACTTTTCTCGACAACTGACCGAGAAAGGAGTGGGGTGACATTTGAAAATTTCCGAAAATATTGAAGAAATGACCTAAAAACCTAAATTTTGTATGAAAAATGCACCCACATTCTAGAAAGAAGAGGCCAAAATTTCAGACGGGGGTGGCCATAGGGGCACTATTAGACTCGGGCCTGATAGCACAGTCACTTACTCATCCTAAAGGCACTTCACAACCCGGTTGTCAACACCCATACCCATGAACTTGGAGACCTTCCTCCACACCGACCGAGTCACCCGTCATGTCCCGGTAAGTTAACACCCCTATCTTCGAACTCAATTCAGTGATCCAACACGACTCAGTAACATAAAACGCCTACCTTCATACACGACGGGCCGCCCTAATCATTCTAAAACTACAAAGAATCCTCCACATCTGAAACTCGGGAGTATTATAATCCCTGATGGGTACAGGTGTGGGATGGGAAAATCTCACCCGAGGGCAAGATATTTGGGCAAGACACGAGGCTTGCCGAGTGTCTGGACCAAATATCTTTTCCCGATGCAGTGGGGGGAGAATGTTGGATTCTGTTGATACAAATCTGAGATGTACACTGTTCAAGTTCGCCACTTTGCGAAAGTACTACATTCCGCAAAACTCCAACACCACACCCATTCAGTTGGAATTAACACACGCCGAATATTCGACAATGGGATGAAACAGTCTACCATATCCTAATATCGCTAAAGCCCAAATCACACTGTAACACTTCCCGAAAGGCTACCATATCCTAATATCGCTAAAGCCCAAATCACATTGTAACACTTCCTGAAAGGCTAGAACACTTAGTCAATAACGCATCTTGAAAGTACAAAATCACACCGTTAGGGTGTGTTAATGTGGTTTTCATTA
Source organism: Pictodentalium vernedei (assembly GCA_031216915.1). Taxonomy (NCBI): domain Eukaryota; kingdom Metazoa; phylum Mollusca; class Scaphopoda; order Dentaliida; family Dentaliidae; genus Pictodentalium; species Pictodentalium vernedei. The sequence goes on along the minus strand of CM062288.1, from coordinate 321,114,354 downwards.
TGAAAGTTGTTTTTTGTTGTAGTTTTCATGCTATTACCGGATAATTGGGAGCCATTGAGGCCGTCGACCGCCAAGGCTCTATCTGTGACATGGGAAGTAGGGCAGAAAGGGATTAGCGCCCCAAAATATCCCATGCGAGCTTCAGGCCTGCAGCAATCACGACTTCCCGCGACATCACATTTTTTAAAAAATCGCCGTTAGGGGATCTTGGGTAAGGGGCCAAATTCCATGAAGAGAGCAAGGGGTTCGTTCTGCGCAGCTCAAACAGGGACCGATTATGAATAAATAATAGTAAAAAAATGATTCCCCACTGCAAAACTTAAACGATTGCGCAGTCAAAATGCCCGAGTTTCATATAGTCTGGGAAAAGAGTAAACCCGATAGGGGCGAATTTCTTGTGATAACACGTTTTGGACCAGAGCAAATTATTGAAAACTGAAATAGTACAACCCCCCCCCCCGGGGGTGGAAAAAAGGAGGGGGGCTTAGCCGCCTAATTGAGAATTTGTCACATAGACGAAAAGGGCAGCAGTATCTTCTGGTAATCTATATACGTATGGCTGTATTTAAAGGAATTATCGAATAACAGCCGCATCAGCTGGTGAAAACTTCACCATGATTGGATGAACCAGCTCGAAGAAGGGGCAAATGATAAGCACCTGTGACTTCCATATCATTTGTGTGGCTCAGTTGATAAGCAGAGGATTCTAAAGTGGTGCAGAACCAACTACTGTTGAAACTTTCAACCTTAAGATAAACAGACTTCGAATAGTTCTGTTACATCCATATTTGTATGGATATATTGATAGGTAAGGGGTTAAAACGAGGTGCAGGATCTTCGGTACGACATCCTCAACAACTGTAAAAATATCCGTGTGATAAAATGAAATATCTTACCTCCTACAAGTATCTAATAATTTCATTGTTTCAAAGACGTCACATGCAGACTGTATATAAAACCATACACTGTCTATCAACATCAAAATACGCTGACAGCTATGGGTAATCTCCCCTTTGTTCATTGATTTTTCAAGATGGCGGCAGCCGATAAACGCTTCAAGTTGAAAGATTGAGTGCTGGAAGCCCATATTTGATCTGAAGTGCAGGTTAGGCAACTTAAAAGGCTTCATATTCTGTGGATGTGTGTCATGTTACCTTCGAAATGAAACTGTTTGGTATGTATGAATTTGCCTTGTTACAATTTATGGGAGAGTGCCCGTAGGCACTCTCCCATAAATTGTAACAAGGCAAAGACACGTGAACACGTTGTGAGAATTCTCTCATTTAATGTTGATCGCTGTTGTTATTAGTTCTGTGAATCGATGCAGCAGTCGGTAAGATATATTCGTTACAGAGTTTGTTGGTGGCTTAATATGCTCTATATGGTGACAGTTAATTTCATATTGGAGTCTTCGCTCTCGTCAAATATGAAATTAACTGACACCATATATACCATATTAGGCCACCAACAAACTGTGTAACTAATAATATCTAATAAAATGACATGTTGTAACTAATACACAAATAATAGTTCCATTCATGTGACATTTATATTTGCATGGGTACAAGGATAAATAGTAAGGGGTCAAACATGGTGCAGGACGTTCATCATAACATCCACAACAACTGTTGAAAGTTTCAGTTTCAACATTTTTTATACAATGGTTCTGAAGAAAAATGTAAAGCTTTGTTAAGTTATCATCTCTCTTTTGCTTCGCTCAGGTAAGCTAAAATTTGGATCGGAAAGGTGCAACTGCCTACTTAGCGACGAGTCTGGCTGAAGCTAGGGTCAGGAAAAAACATTGGGTCAAAATTCAAGTTCAACGACCGTGGAAACGGTGAAATCGTTTTATTTCAAAAGTGGTCAAATATTACTTCTTTTAACTTCAATAGTGGGCGATGGTTACTGCAAAATTGGAGGCCTCATTTTACTTCAAAAGTGGGCGACGGTTACTTCAAAAGTGGTGAGCTACTTCAAAAGTGGTCAGTTACTTCAAAAGTGGGCGTAACACCTGTATCATGGTAAACCAACATCAAATTGTGTCCAGTAGCTAACATTGGGATAATATAATGTGCTTTGCCAGAAACTTGATCAAGTCTTGATGACAAACGACAATTTTCATTACCAGTACCTGGTACCAGTAATAAAATAAGATTTGCAAATATCATCCTGCATTTTTTCAGCTATTAACTAACATAAAGTCCTGCGATTCATGAAAATTATTTTGTTACTACCTGTTAAAAAAACGGGTGCAGGAAGCCAGAGTACTCGGAAAGAAGCACCGAGCAACGGCGAGCAACTGCCAGCTCCCCAACATACAACACAAGCAGGGTTCGCCTTGTTCGAAGACAGGTGCACCAACAACATGCAGTATGCCTTAGTAGACAACGCCACCGTGCACTCACATGGGCAGTGGGGGTGAAGTGTCTTGCCCAAGGACACAAAGCTGTTGCCGCAGGTGAGATTCGAACCGAGGACCTCTCGGCTTGCAGCCTGCACCTCTACCTACTGAGATACTACACCCCTGGTGTTATATTCTGATTATGTAAATAGATTTAAGCAGTATGTTTCATGGTTTTAATGCCATATTTGAGAATTATAGGTGCAAAAAAGTAAGAGAGTGAGCTGAAAAATCTTCCCTTTGGTATTTAGTAGGTAGCTTGGTAATGGCATTTAAAGCGACTACACCTCAGTAAGCAAAAGTGTGAATTGTTAATCACAAAGTGACTTTTTAATTAGTTCTCTTTGTGGCTGTCGGCAATTGTCTTCTTTGTTATGACAGAAAAATTGTTTTTCTACAATTCTATAAAACGGCGGAAAGTGTAAAAATCACCATAAATTAGTATCGCTATCTCAGGCAAAAGGGCTAAAAAGTATACTGTATATACACAGTAGGTGCAGAGTCAGAATGTATTATCACTAAATCACCCACAGGGTGGAGATTTCACCCAAATAATAATTCCAAATTTGTTGCAAAGCATAAAAAGCACAAGTTAAGCTCTGGACAGCCAATGGACCGATGGGTCAAACCTGGAGGTCCATTGACTCCACTGGCTGAAACATTGCTTATGTTTTTGTCCCTATGTACAGAATTTGAAAGTGATACTTTGGGTGATAACTCCACTCCACAGGTGATTTTGTTGCAACCCTTTCCCCATGTACTGTACATATACAAACTGTAGCTTTGGGTGTACAGCCGAGGGATACTTTTCTCCCCCCCCACACTGCATGTGAAACATACGTCTGTTCAGGGTGAGATAGCAGGGAGAGACAGATGTATCCCACCCCACCCCACGTGACGTTATACATTTATAACGTTATTAGGACGTTATGCATATCGTATCAGTTTCTTGCTACCAACTAATTCATATTGACGTCATCACAATGCCGTGTGATCAAAGTTTGATTCTCTAAAACTCTTTAAACCCCAAGATGCCACCGTTCCTAATTGATTTCGTGGTATATACCTTTGGTATATACACAACTTTTACATGCTCTTTCCGATGGTTCATTAGTTTTTCAAAACGACGAATACCAAATGAGTTGATTATATCAGCACGTGACCGCCGATTACCTCTGCCAAACGTAACTGCTGTATGGTGGGGGGGGGGGGGGGGGGGAGAAAAATAATCCCTGGTTGGTACGGGTGTGGGGTGGGAAAATCTCACCCTCGAGACAAGATATTTGGTCCAGACACTCGGCAAGCCTCGTGTCTGGCCCAAATATCTTGCCCTCGGGTGAGATTTTCCCATCTCACACCCGTACCCATCAGGGGTTATAATAATCACAGTACGCCACAAAATCCCAATAACACAAAACCAACAATGGCAAAACAATAAACAAAACAAAAATGAATAAATTAAAATTAAAAACAAACTTTAGAGCTGCTGGAACTGAAAAGTTTGGCCGGCCCAAGGCCCAGACAAAATCTGATGGGAGTTTTATTTTTATCAAATATTTCAGTGATCTGTTTTATGATACCCATTTTTCACTTAAGCGCTTCATCTACGCACAGACGTAGCCTATTAATAACCAAGCTACCTACTATATAACAAGGGGTGGTTTTCGGTAACAACTCGGTCTATATGTATATATCTTGAATTTACTTGAATAAATCAAGTAATATCACGTATATTGCTTCGAAGGAATCAATTAAATGTCTGCAGTTATATTTAAACCTTTTTTAAACAACACTCACTTACTTTTTTTCTTTTCACCTCGGTATCTCTCGGTACACCTCGTTGTTTAGTAGGACCCTTTTCTGGAGAGTGGTTTGGTTTGGATCAAATTGCCATAGGATGATTTGGGTTAAATTAGCAGCCGGCTTGGGTCAAATTGCTGAGGACAGTTTGGATGCAATTCTCACTGAAGACAGTATATTATAGAACACATGGAATGTGGATTTTTTTTTTTATTTATTGGGGTTTAACAGCACATTTGACAGTCAGGGTCACCTCGTGTCGGACAGTTTTATGGGTGGAGGAAGTTGGAGCACCCGGAGAGAAACAGCGAGCAACTACCAGACTCCCAACATACTAACTCCACACGAGCAGTGTTAGCAATGGTTGAAGACAAGTGCACCAACAACGTAGTGTACGCCTTAGCACACAATGCCCGCACATAGGCAATGGGGTGCAGTATCTTGCCCAAGGACACAATGCGGTTGCCGCAGGTGGGATTCGAACAGAGGATCTCACAGATTGCACCTCTACCTACTGAGCTGCCGTGCCCCCCTCGAACGTGGATTACTGCAGAGATAATTATACAATACATATTATTCATTTAGGAGTGAAAAAAAATTTGTTGTAGCGTATCTAAAATATCTCACAGATGTATAACTGTATTGTTTTTCTTTGGGATGAATCTGAGTTTTCCCCAGACCAAATCTTCATGTTCCCGAAAAACGATGACATGTTATTTTCAAAAAATCTAAAAATGTTATAAGTTTTCCGTTTTTTTTTTTTTTGGTTTACAAAACTACAAATCATTGTTCATAAATAAAGATGGACATCACAAAGTACTTTGTTTTGATTTCTGACTGGACCAAAAAAGTAACCAACTGCCCTTCACTCCGGCTGACGTGTTGTTTCGCCGCAGGTCGTCTCGTCCCCTAAATTGGAGCGAAATAACTCGGGTATGACGGGGTGAAACGGCAATGATTTTATTATTAATTTGTTTTAATGGTTTAAAGTACTTTTCCACCATCAAGTAACATTAAATCCTTTGGGGAAATAAATACTAAAGTGCTGAAGGAAACAATTACATTGCATTACCAAAATGAAATGTAAATGTAGGGGCGAAACCACCCACCTCCGTCTGTGGGGCGAAATGATCCGGGGCGAATGAGGATTGGGGTGAAACGACTCGAGGGGCGAACAGGAATTGGGCGAAACGACCCGGGAGCAACTTATCAGCACTGTATCGCCTATTTTGAAGCAAACTTTTCATTACTATTTTGAAGCAAACTTTTCATTACTATTTAAACGAAACTGTGTTTCGTTTTGATTCTTGAACTTCACCACCTACTTGTCCATGCATATCTTTTTGAAATCGCACCAATATAATCAACAAGATCGCCGGTTATATCTGCGGTTTTCGATGAAGGTACATCATGTAATCGCCGAATAGGACAAGTTCCAACGAAATCAGGAGAGTTCGATCTGAAATAACAAGATTATTAGCTGAGCCTATTGAAAAACCTATAAAAGGACATAATACGAGTGATGTGTAGACATGTAAATATCACGCAAAGCTGAGATGTGAGTTGGGTTACAACAGCAAACGAACGCATTTGACATTTTGTTTGATTGTTGATATCGGCCCGAAGATTCCTAGAGGGGGATAATCCGATTGCAATTGTATAGGCAATTGTGAACAGGAATCACGTGTTTTTTCCCCTGAAATTTACTGTCCAGTTCAAAATATCGCTTGACGGTATTAGATAATTCTGTTCTGGAACACATTTATCTGATTGGGTATGTGCAACCCCTCGCGTTCCCTCTGGTGTTCCTATAACAGCATATCGCGATCACACATGTCCAAAACAAGTAGAGACACAGATTAAGTATTAACACGGAAAATAATCAATAACTTTCAAATGCCGCACAGATTTCTAAATAAATGATTATCTGGAAATCAGGGGCGTCATGCTAGGGAAAAATCTGGAGGGAGGGGTCCGGATCGGTAACACCATCTAAGCGGAGCGCTACCATCGGTTGGTGCGGAACGTGCCCCAAAATTTTGGCAAAAAATGCCCCCCAGATTTCTGGTAAAGGCACTTCCCAGGCCTTCATCGAAAATATTTGGGGGGGGGGGGGCGGGGGGGGGCGTGCACCGTTGGCATGACGCCACTGCTGGAAATCGTGAAGTCACGAAACGATCTATTTGGACTTTTTGATAGGGCTCCATTACAGTCGCAGAATCGATAATTATTCTGTTACTAATGCTCTTTACGAAAAACAAAATTGAAACTAGAGAATTGTAATTTGTTAGACAAATTGCGTGCTTTACCACCTTTTTAATGCGAAAAGGCGGATTGTATTATGCAGGAAACTATCAATCATTTTTACACTTGGTAACAAGAGCTTTGTTAATGGGGAAGCTCCCTCACAACCTGACAGGGAAAGTTTGGTCGCGTTAAAGGCTATAGGCGGACAATAGAAAAGAGATCCAGAAAATAATTAGAGCAGAGAAGCAAGAGATCGATTGGAAGCAAACTTCAAAAACAACATGATACTTAATTTATTCTTCTTCATTATATTGCGATAAAACAGGAGCCGCGAACCAACGCCTGAAGAGGAAGTCGTCTAAAGAATGGAGTTCAAGTGTCAAAAAAATGAGTTGATTAACACGTTTGGCGCAAAGGCACCTAAAGTCAACCGGCGGTAGGCAACTATAGTCGACATTTTAGACAACTGTGTGTGTCCATCTCTAAGTGCTATCAATCAAACATCAACACATTCCTATGTTTCGTGCACGATTTCTTTTCTATCCAAGAACAGTTATATTGTCACTGAAAAGCATAGAGATGCCAACTGCAACGCATCTGCGTTGCAGTTGGCAGCTTTACGCTTTGAAAGGGCTATATCACATTATCTCTAATAATGTAGATCCTACTGTGTTATTATCACATTGTCACTAATAATGTAGATCCTACTGTGTTATTATCACATTGTCACTAATAATGTAGATCCTACTGTGTTATTATCACATTGTCACTAATAATGTAGATCCTACTGTGTTATTATCACATTGTCACTAATAATGTAGATCCTACTGTGTTATTATCACATTGTCACTAATAATGTAGATCCTACTGTGTTATTTTGACTGCAGAAATACAGAAATCAGTATAGAATGAATCACAGGGTTAAGGGGCTATATAAGTAATGAAATTTTGTTTATTTTGAAATTCTCACCTCTCATATTCCTATATTATTAAATATACACAAATTATACATCAAAATAAAGGTTGGGGTGTATAGAACACGAAACACGTATGCAATCAACTCATAGAGTTGACAGCAGCCACTACTGGTTCCTGGAAGTCTGCTATCGTATTCGCACCAGAACTGATAATAAAATAATATCTCGCAAGAACAACTCGTGGCCGAATGTGCTTCAGATATTCAATAACAAAGCTAGACATTCAAAACACTTTCGAGTGCAGCGACAGGGCTGCATTTTGGAAAAGGACAACACTGTCTACATTTTTTATTGAAGATGGTTTCCATGCTCGACAGACATGCGCAAATCACTCGATACCACGAATTTCCATCGAAAAAGAAAATCGTAATTGTAAGAAATTTCAACAGGTGTCATGATACCCTGCATTGAATATGGCAACTGTGCAATCTCTATCCAATAACAGTATACTGTATGAAGGCGATCTTTTTCATTATTTGATTTTAGACGGCATTGTTTTTACATGCTTTTTCCGTCCGATGACGTCGACCGGAAATCGAAAGTATACTCATACGTAAACAAAAGCAATGGCTTTGGAATTTTCCCCCATGCAGCTCTGTAGCCGTGTTTTGAAGAATTTTGATCCCCTAGCTTTGTTCTTGGATATGTAAAGCACATTTGGCCACAAGTTTTTTTCGTGAAATATTATTAAATTATCAGTTCTGGTGCGAATACGGCAGCAGACTTCCAGGAACCAGTGGTACCTACAGTCGACTCTTTGAGCTGATTACACGTGTATTTCGTGTTCTATACATCCCAACCTTCATTTTGATGTACAATTTGTGTATATTTAATTTGAATTGAAGGAATATCAGAGGTGAGAATTTTCAAAATAAACAAAATTTCATTACTTATATAGGCCCTTAATATCTGTGAAACTTATCAGTAACTGACAACTACAAACGTGACCACATGTGTGACTTGCTGTACGTAGATAACGTTACATCATGTCCTTCTAATCATCCTTCCATGTAATAGCCTTGGGCTAATTCCATTTATCAATTCAACTGTCCTATCACAAATAATAAGTAATATTAGACTAGATTGACCATAACCAATTATGTAATAAATAGAGGATATGGAATGAGTGTTTTTCTCATATAATATTTATGAAACTGCACCAGTGCAACAAGGTAGCGTACTGGGACCTCTTTTGTTCCTGCTCTTCATTAACGACCTGCCGGAATATGTGTCAACAACAGGTGAATTACGTTTGTTTGCGGACGATTGTGACCTTTACAGAGATATAACATCAACCTCTGACGCACATCAACTACAAAAGGATCTGGACGGTCTGCAACAATGGGAAAAAGATTGGCAGATGGAGTTCCATCCCCAGAAGTGCCAAATTCTGCACATCACGAATAAGAGAACACCAATTAGAGTGCCGTACAACACCCATGGTCACCAACTAGAGGAAGTAGAGTCTGCTAAACATCTAGGAGTTAATGTCCATCATAAACTCAACTGAAACACCCATATACAACAGATTGAAATGAAGGCCAATGCCACCAGAGCTCTCCTGCAGAGAAACATCTATATGTGCCCAAGAAAGATGAAAGATAGGTGTCACACCACTCTTGTTAGACCTATATTGGAATGTGGTAGGATCATCTGGGATCCCCATACATTACAGAACATCAACAGACTTGATACGGTTCAGCGGAGATCAGCAAGATTTGTAATGGGTGACTATCACACGACCAGCAGTGTGACCACGATGCTCACAAACTTGGACTGGAACACGCTTCAGGAGAGAAGGGTTCAGGCTAAAGCTGTGATGAGATTTCGGATTGCTAACAACTTGGTAGACATTCCGACAACCAACCTGATACCAGCAGCCGCGGCGATCAGGGGCCACGGCCATAAATTTCTTGTGCCCTGTGCCAGAATACTCACTTATCAGCAGTCATTCTTTCCAGACTCCATCCGCATTTGGAACTCCTTACCTCAGCATGTCATTTCCTGTAACTCGATGGAACCCTTCACAGGAGAATTGCAGTCCATACATCTGAGATAAGTTGAGCCGTGAAACTGTTTTTAACCGCACTGTACATAAAATGTTCTTTCAGCCTGCACCCGATTGATCTGCCAGCACCATACATGTCGTCCCCTGAGTTCCAATGTGTTCTATGTGCCTACTGGCACATAGAACACATTGGAACTCAGGGGACGATGTGTAAATAGCTAAAGCACGATAATACGCCAGAGATCGGGCATGCACTCATTGGAAGAAGAAGAAGAAGAAGAAGAAGAAGAAGAATCTAATAAACCGTATTTTAGTAAAATGCCTGATAATTATTACGCGCTGAAAATTCTGTTTCTCGGGGTAATTCGCGCCAAAAGAGTTAAAGAGATGTGGAACTGTTTGTCAATATTTCTAGCATTTGAATATGTCTTGCATTACATCATTGCTATTTATTGATAGAAGGCTTTCACGGAGGGCTATCGATCAAAAGCAAAGTGATTGAAATTAATTCTTTCCAATAAAAAAAAGAAACCAAAGTTGGTTGAATGTGACATTTTCAAAGGGCACTCTTATTCTCGCCTCATTTGCTTCGGGGTATTTGAGATTAAAAAGAAAACAGTAAATTTCTCTAGCTATTATTGTTGCATCTATCCATATCAAAATAATTGTTACAACAATCTTTCAATTAGAGAAATTTGACCTTGAAGCTGGTCAATTTTAAAGACAAAATACTATACCCATGTCATATTTGAAGAAAAATGTTATATTCTTGTCGTTGTTTGGCAATAAGGGTTAATTTTGAAATAATTGTGTGGTGATTTTGTTGTATCATATTATGCTCTAAAGTCTAAATGTTAGGAATATTTGAGCTAAATAACTGCAAACAATTTTGAGATATTTGAAAAATGGTGAAATGTTGATGGTTTTGGCATAATATTTTGAAAATAAGCCTTTTCACGAATATGATGATTCCTCATTTCACCAGATTTTATAACATTACATAATTATGAAAAATTGGTGAATTTTAATAGTTTTGGCAGAATATTTTGAAAATAAGCATTTTTACAGATATGACGATGCCCCATTTCACTAGCCTCTATGGCATTACATACGTATGCCAAATTTGGTTGAAATCGTACCGTCTGTTTTTGAACTGTGTAACAGGCAAAAGAGTTAAAGGCTATAGCCGGACTACAGAAACAGAGATTCTCCACAAGACCGCAACATACATTTTGCTATGCTATATCCGAACAAACAAGAAACAATTTAGTAGGATGTCTGGCCATACGACAATACACTTTTACTTGCAGCAAAAAGCACATACTTGTCCAACCAGCCACAGCAGGCCCAAGTATTCTAATGGCTCTCCAGCCGAAACTATTCATTCAGCTTCTTCAGAAATGCAAGTCAATAGCTTCCACAATATTCCATATTCCGTTTCCTCTTTGAAACTTTTGGAATCAACAAGCAACACACAGACTGTAATAAAAGAAAGAACGCATATATATATCAAGTCCGAAATTTGTACACCTCATATCAAAGGGTTAACCATTTCGTTGCTGTGCAATTTGGTAATATCCTGTGCTGAACCATATATTGGAGGGAATGGAGTTAAAGTGAAAAAACATGAAAGCGCCAATAACGTTCACGTATTTGTAAATTTAAAACTGTTATTATACAGTACGTGGATAGTGTATTATCAGTAAATCACCCCTGGAGTGGCGATTCCACTCAAGCAATAATTGCAGATTTATTGCAAACCATAACAGGCACAAGGAAAGTTCCAGCCAATGGACCTCCGGGTTAAACCCGGAGGTCCATTGGCTGAAACATTGTTTGTGATTTTTGTCCATATGCGCAGAATTTGAAAGTGATACTTTGGGTGATACCTCCACTCTACGGGTGATTTTGTTACAATCCATTCTCCACGTACTGTATATTTGATCAACGCTGACTGAGTTCAACAATATTTCCAAAACTACTCTCAGCCACACTCCATAAATCTCAAAAGAAAAGACGTCTCGTCGACTTGAATTTAGTTCCTATTTAATGGACTGACCATGTAGTCCAAACTTAGCTCCACGGGCCGTTATATAATTTTTGTTTTGTTTTGTCGCCGTGTGGCACAGGACAACGAAAAACAATTATATATGTTGGGACAAGTTTGGACTATTGAGTTCGTTGCTGCCTCGGGTATTTCGGAATTTATATAGATGCGAAAAATAGTTGAGATCAAACGGATAATGCCATATCGTCTGTCGCTTGCATTTCATATAACATGCGTTCTATTGAGAATAACAACGAGCTATGATATCCATTCCCTGTACATGTATTTGGTATCTCCGTACTGAGTACGGACTTATCGCACAGGCCGTCAACAGTTGGTTCCGTACTCAATATGGAACTGTTGCAGCGAAAGGGTTAAAAATGCAATCTAAAATGGCTGTTGCCTTCTTGCCGTTTCGCCCCAAGATGAACACAAATCACGAGAAAACGCTCTTAAAAGCGCGAATTACCGCCCCTGATATACCGAAAGTACCCCCCTTTGATCGACCAAAATTTCATGTGCACCAACTTATAGAAAATAATTTCTATCTATTTCCTTCTCAGCCAAACGACATAAATAATATCCCAGCAAATAATTAGAAAAGGAAGAGAAACGAGAGATCGATTGGATGTCAAATTCAAAAACAATACGATACTAGATTTATTTTTCCTTATCAAATAGAGGGTCTCATCTCAAATGAGTGATGTTTGGATATAAGATTTTTTGAAACGAGTTTGATGAATTTGATTCACAGCGAGCCTTTAGGCTCGTTGTGAATCGAATTCATCAAACGAGTTTCAAAAATCTTATATCCAAACAACACGAGTTAAAGATTCTGTATATCACATGAATTTTCGAATGTTTTTTACACTTTTTATTTAATTCATTGTCGCCCAATTCTCCCAAAACAACCGACAATCAGTTCGTTGGCTCAGACGCTTCACACCATGACGTCATGAATGCGCTTTACTTGCACCTGTTGTCGTAATTGACGTCATGTGAACTTCGCATAAAAATACAATGCTGCTGCTATGGGACCACGCGTCGATTAGACACTAGTTGATAATCAGGAAATAACACATGGATTGTTACGTCGAAATTAGCGACGTTTCATGTGATATATTATGTTATTACTTTCCAAAGTGTGATTTACTGGCAGTGGCGTGGTCACGGAGGGGGGAAGGGGCGGGATTGGGGGACGCCCCTCCCCCCAACACTTTCTCTCAAAGTTGGTTCTCGAAATATGTCCAAACATGGAATAAAAATCGCAGGGGGTAAAGTCCATGGGGGTAAGATTGTGGATTTGTAGATTGCTTGTCCTAATATCTGTGTTGGTGAGAAGGTAGACAATCGTCAATACATGAAAAACCTCAAAATATCCGCTCAGATGCAAGGAGATGAGGGTTTTTTAACCCTGTATTCAATAGTTTTGGTAGAGAAAAATTGAATTCCAGGGTTCAAAAACCTCTATCGACGACCCTTGGCTGCCCCATATCGGACACATTTATTTCCCTCTAGTGGAAACCCTGATTATTGTTACCTTGGCTATCTAGCTGAAACTTTAGGGACGCAAAATTCTGAGATGTGAAGGTTTGGAAAGCTTTTCCCGTACGCACCACCCTCGCCAGGCTCTGCGAGTTTGTCCCCCTCACTTGCTTTGGGCTAGCTACGCTACTGTTTACTGGGATTTCCGAGTTTGATTATAAACGATAATTTCACAAGTAAATTATGCAATCAGCATTTCGGTCATGTATCCGTGAGCGCAAACGAAGACGTTTTACCGTGGGTGCAATGTGGACTTCATTGTTTTGGATTTTTTTAACCCTTTACCTAACATGAAAAGCAAACGACACTGCAAACAAAATTCTTGAAAAACTATTATTTTCCTTTTTTGTCTCACAAACATAGGTTATGACCCCTCATTGGAACGAGCTCGTTCCAATGAGGGGTCATAACCTATGTTTTAGGGACAAAAAAATAGTCTGCTGTTTGTGGAAAGGGCATATTAGGCCTTTCCAAGAACAGTGGAATGTTGCGATCCGCGTGATGAGAAGGAATGTCATGACCTTGTTATTTTGAGAATCTATGATGACATGTAATGGTAAACTCTTGTAAAGTGCTCGAGAGCTAAGTGGTATGTCAGACTAAAATACATATTATCGAGTTATTACTGATGGGTTTTTGTTAGGTGGGTAACGCGTGCATCTTATGACATTTTAAAAGTTGATGGAAAGAGCTAGCCAGCTCATTCCAACAACAGTAAAATGCCAGAACGAAAAAAAATCAAAATATTGGTATCATTCTGATTTAAATATTATTGTTCAGAAAATACAGTATTAAGACTATAGGTTAGTCTTAATACAGTATTAAGACTATATAGTAACATTTAGATCTGAGGCGTTTATGTAAATTGGTGACGATTGGATAAGTTCCCATCCCAAATATATAACATCACAGCAGTCGTTTAGCGTTACCTTAACCAGTCGTGCGGTACGATTGTCACTCTATCATAACCATGTCTAGAGTTCAGTCGAAAAATAATAAAATTATTAATGATTCATCTTTGTAGAGAAGTCAGATATCAGATAGATTATTCAAAATGTACAACAGAGAGTAATCGCTTGACTGGACTGGTTAAGTGCAATAATTCATGAGAGGTGAGGGATGTTGTACTAACACGGGTGCGCGAATGCGCACGAGTGTTTTACAATATAGTCCCTCACATCGAAAGAATTATTTCACGTAACCAGTCCAGTCAAGCGATTACTCTGTTTATTACTTTTCATTATTAACGATAATTATATTATTTACTTCTTTACCTAACGCAACAGCCAAAACCGGCCAGTGCTATTCTCAAAAATCGCCAATTAGTTTTCATTATTTTTTCATTTCTGTCTCTAAAACATAGGTTATGGCCCTCATTGGAACGCGCTCCAAGAGCGCATTCCAATGAGGGTACATAACCTATGTTTTTGAGACAAAATATGAAAATAATAGTTATTCAAGATTTTTTTTGTAAGTGTCGTCTGCCTTTCATGTTAATTAAAGGGCTAAAGAAACAAAAAAAACAATGAAGTCCCCATTACACCCACGACAAAGCGTCTTCGTTTGCGCGCATGGATACATAGCTCATTTGTTGATTGCATAATTCACTTGTGAAGTTATCGTTTATAATCAAACCCGGAAATCCCAGTAAATCACACTTTGGAAAGTAATAAATAGAGGATCTCAAACGAATGATGTTTGGATATAAGATTTTTTGAAGCGAGTTGAAGCGAGTTGAAGCGAGTTTGATGAATTTGATTCACAACGAGCCTTTTGGCGAGTTGTGAATCTAATTCATCAAATGATTTTCAAAAAATCTTATATCCAAACATCACGAGTTAAAGATTCTGTATATCACATGAATTTTCGAATGTTTTTACACTTTTTATTTAATTTATTGTCGCTAAATTCTCCCAAAACAACCGACAATCAGTTCGTTAGCACAGACGCTTCACACCATGACGTCATGAATGCGCTTTAATTGCACCTGTTGTCGTAATTGGTGGACTGAAATGGAGGGGAGAGGGCTTTTAAGTATAGTGAGATTGACGCTTGATCCACTAACTGTGCTATATATAGAGGATATCTGGTGTTTTTGAGTGGATACGGAAAGTTATCTCACGAGTGACCGAGACAAATGTTTGTGTTTCGCGAGCGCTTGCGCAAGCGAAAATAACCATTTATCTAGGCCACAAGTGAGATAATTTTCGGTATCCCTTCAAAATACACTAGATTTTCTTTTTTTTATTATACGCTTTCCATAAGAATGTGATAATTCCACTCGTTTCAACCTTGAATCGATGCATGAAAGTAAACAGCGCATTGAATCATTGATACGCGGAAGCGATTTGATTGATATTCAGAGCAGATAGCATCTTGCAATCTGATTCAGCTGGTTGAGTTCTAGACCAAACATAGCCTGACAGTCCGCAATATAAGTTTTTGGTTTGGTACGTCCTTTGGAAGGACGTACCAAACCAAAAACTTATATTGGCATAGCGGGTGTTCGAACCAACGCCGAGAGAGTTTCCTTCGGCACCAACCGCCCAGAGAAACTATACTGAACCACGCACACCACTCGGCCACCGACAGACCCCAAATAGAGAATGCTAGTTAACCAAGTATGTACGAGGCCAGTACAGAACACACTGCATACTGAATTATTTAATTATTCATCAGATAGTTGTGTCTAAGTACTTAATTCTACGAACTGCACTTCAGAAGAAATCAGCGACACTTGTCTTTTTTTCAAATTTCCCGGATGCCTATCGGCTCTCGTGGTATTCCTGCGCCATTAGCTCTCGCCCAGTAATCGTTAACCCATTCAAACATAAGTGTGGTTCTGTATATTTATCCGTGTTTAAGGTCACCTATTTCTGAAAAATGGCTATGGTGACGGCTATATAGCGATAAAGTCAAGTTTAGTGAATCGTTGAAACTTATGTCACCCATTTCACAGAACTTTCATCTCAAGCACTGGTGACTGGGTTCTGTTCCGCAAGTAAATTATTGTCCTTTCCATAACCCCCCAATGGTAAATAAACTCTGGAATAATACAAAATCAAGAAAATATCTTTTAGTTTTCAGCTCCCGATTACGTGTAACATATTTAACTTCGCTGTCGTTACGTTTCTGTGATTTTAGCTCGCTCGAAAATTATATGAACGATTTTTTTTAATTCTCTATGGGAATTTGTGTGTATTTTCGGAAGAGCGTCCATTTTGCAACAATGCACAAGTGACGTAATTGGGACCGTCCATTTGAGAACAGGTAAATTTGAATTTTCACGGCTTGCCTTTGCAGAAGGCGTGTTTTGACGAAGTTGGAATATTAGTTCGTCGTGATGATGGTTCAAAATAAAACTCAAGTCTTGTTCAAAACACGTTAGTGAATTAGTGAATAAATAAAATATACATGTATTGTAGTCGTGACGTAAATTATTTTATTAATACGTGCCGCACCAGTTTTCCAAATTTGTCATGTCTTGCCGACAACTGCCCTCAGTAGCCTATGTTGCTACAAACCTCCATTTAGGCTTTGATTGTTTGTGTGACAGTGACACGGGTACAGGCGAAAACAGCACCGTGTGAAATCCGGGATCGTTACTTTCGGTTTGGTACAGGAGTCCGAATTTCTTGGGTTTGGACTGCCCCCATCCAAATATGGCCTAAAAGACCTTGTTTTAATTTTTTACCTTGGCACGTCCTTTGAATTCGCCCCCCCCCCCCCTCCGCCCACACACACATACACAAGATTCTGATTTCTGCGTCAAATAATAAAGAAGGAGGTGTATCGTGAATCCAGGTTGGATAGATTCCAGGGCCGAGGAAAGGGTGGGGTTGGGGGAGTGGTGTTATTGCTTTTAATGTTTAGAAGTCACTGCTAAACAACAAGAAAACCATGAGATAGTTGGGAGGGGAGATGTATCCTTTCATTTTTAACTGCTCAGTTTTTCACAAATTTATTAGAGAACCATAGGCTAAATACTCGGTTTCAAAACGAAACACAGAAAAAAAGCAGAATTTAAATGAATTAATTTCGCCATCGGAACTGGTGCCGTTCTCGCCACAATCAATTGGTGCCGTTTTCGCTCACTCGGTGCCGTTTACTCCAGGTGCCGTTTTCACACGGTGCCGCTTTCGCTATAACCCGACACAAGTCCAAGTAGGCCTAACCAATTTTCTTTTAAGAAAGTATATAACTAATAGCATGAGAGACTTGGCATTTTTGGCTACAACCCTTACGAATACGTATAATCACTAGAAAGCTTATTGGAAAATTGTAGGGGAGGGGGTGGGGCGTCACGTACGCCACTTCGTGATCACGCTACCCTCCCCCCCCCCCCCCGCCATTTCTCAGCAAGCACCTGATAAATCTTCTGAGGGAGAAATCACTAGGCAAAGTTGATAAGAGAATTTATATAATATTAATCATATTTCGACTCCATTGATTATACCCAGCACAGGCGTATATAATATAGACCAACGGGCCAACTTTTTTTCCATGGCTGCGGGGGGTGGGAGGGGGGGGGGGGGGCTGGAAGATTTTGCCCGAAAAGTAACTACGTGCGTAGCCGTGGTGTGGATGTTCGTGAGCGTGTCTTCTCCTACTGGTGGGATCAAGGGAACCCTCCCCGGGAACATTTTTAAAAATCTGATCCGCTTGAGGGTTTCTAGAGAACCCAGACGACCTTTCGAACCTTGTAATTGGAAGAAAAGACGATCGCTTTTGTAGAGGTGCCTGACTGAATGTGTTCGAGCGGTCTCGTCTGGTATCAGTCAACCGCAATAAAACATTATATGCTTCTCGGGATTCAGCTGGAGTAAATACGTGTAATGTAAGGCCTGTGTGCCCATAGCATTAGAGGATCGAACCCTACAGATGGGTGAGGCTTTAACACTATTCACGTGGGTCGATATATAACAGTTTGGCTGGCCGCTGATTTGCCGTGGTTCTCAGTTGAGAAGGTTTTGGTTACTCATGTGCTTCCAACTGCCTCCCGATTCCCACGCATCTTTCCTCCCAATACTGAGACGAACTGCTTGAAGACACTCTGTACCCCCATTCTTCACAATCCCTCCAATAAGCATACTAACCATCGCATTTGTGTCAACCACTAATCACGTCCTTTATTCTCCCATCCCACGTCCTCATTATACTACTCCCAGTAAATTTTGATCTAGAAGATTGAGATTTTGGACTTCCTAATAAAACGTATTCCAAGGTCACCACTACGCCCAAGTTACACATTTGGCTCTCCTTTTCCACCGTCTTTCCCAATTCCCCCTAATCTCCAGTGATCGCGACCTCAGCTTGAACAACAGTGACCACTCCTCCCCTTACAATGGTGCCATTGTCAAGGTACTCTTCAAAACCTGTCTTCTCTTTGTCACGCAGGCCACACAAAGACCTCTTTCTTTTGACCTACTCTCGCCAAGTTTGGTTACAATCCCCATGACTCTTTCTCTAACGGTTTTTTTTTTTACCTTTGGTTGTCTCTATTTCTGAGTTCGATACATCGTTTGGATAAATCCCTACAAACTTCTACCATTACTGCAGTTAATTATAACGAAATTTTTAAAAAACCCTAAGCTATGAATTATTACCTCCACTGTCTAATATTTCTACATACCTGTGTTACTTCCACTGGGTCCAGTGGCGGCTCAAAGGTGTCTCCCCTCTGGATATACTTTAGCAAGGGGCGTCATATATGCCCAAGACCTAAGGTGGGATGCTAATAGAATTATAGATTGCGGCGGGGAGTATCCCCGGGAAAATTGGAAAAGAGATTTCAATCCCCGAGGGCTTTTTAGCCACTAAATAAACTATGTTCCCATTCAGCCTGCAACATTTTTCAGTGGGTAGGTAGATAGTGTGACATTTTATATAATAAAATCAATCAGTAACTGGAGCTTTCTGCCACTTGGCCTTATTTGCCACATTGTGGGGACTAGTGAGGGGACCTAAGAAGTGATGGCACAGTAATGTGACCCAATTTAACTCATGTTAGATTGTCATGGTAGCCTGCGGAAGCGGCCGTCTTGTGACGTCATCTCCATAGTGACACGTGGTCTTAGTGCGCATGTGCAACGCGTGTTGTTAGGGTGATAGTACTTCTGTCGGACATTTTTGTCGGATGGAGGCCGCCATCTTGGTTTCTAAGGTAGCACGTGGTTGCTATGAGCCTGAATGGCCCACACCAAGACGGGGGTATGTGCGGAGGGTTTGTTCGTTTGAATAGGAGTAAATCTGATTACCCAGAAAGACCCATCAATCCATCCAAACCACCCAAAACGACTATTTGATATGGATTCCTCACGAATCCTTCTTTTTTCAATAACAGGTACGTTCCTTTGTATAAGAGTAGTTGTACTTTGTAGAATTACCACAAACAAGCCGACAATCCCTCCAAATCACCAAAAATGCGCCCAAAACAACCGTAATGGACTTGTACTTCCCATCTAGGGTTTTTAGTAGTAGCACGTAGTGCTATAGGATCGAGAGTATGTTCTATTACACTAAAGTACTGGTCCTGATTTTCCAAGAACCCTATTTTTGTACCTATTACAGATACTACTCTAACACTAGCAGTATGTCTAGCCCAAACTAGCTCTAGTTCGTTCCCTCGTCCAAGTCTTATAATCACCAGTGCTTGGTTTCCCATAACATGTATGCAGAGTTATCTTCAGTGTGTATAACGAAAGCCTATATGATTCTTATAGCCACGAATCCATCGAAGAGTTACTGAAAAGTCATTGCTCAAGCGACTCGAATCCCATCGAGCAAATGAGCCATAGAACAATTGCTCGTTCGAGTGACTCGAATATACTTTCTTCGACTCATTTAGGTATTTGAGGAAAGCCAGTATACAAAATGCCCGACGGAACAGCGTATCACCCTAACAACACGAGTTGCGCATGCGCACTAAGACCACGTATCACTATGAAATGACGCCACAAGATGACCGCTCACGCGGGCTTGCACATCAACCAAACTTGACGTAACTAGGTCATGTGACTAACTTGGCGTAACTGGGTCACGTGAATATGACGTCCTTCCTAGGTTTCCCATTAAGTCCCCCCTACCCCCCCCCCCCCCCCCCCCCCCCCATGTGGCACGATCACTACATCTAGTACTGATGATGTTACATAAAGGTAGACTTTCAGAAATACAGTTAACATTAGCGTCCTGCGTGATGAAGTTTATATTTTTTATAACTGTTGATAAAGACAAAGTGACCGAACACCCAAGATATCAATCACTTCTATTACACGTGGAACGACAGTCCCCCACCTTCCCAACACTTAATTATAAATTTGATAATTTTTTTCCCACGGGGCGCCTGAAGCTTAAGCGCGCACACTGATGATATGGTAAATTTTCTGGATACGATCCCATCAGACATGCATTCACTGTCATAGCATGAAACATCAGTGATGCAACAAATCCCGAAACCCAAACTAAATGCCAAATGACACTTCACTATTAATTCTATTATCATATGATACTTGTTAAACATATATTGGCCTATACAATAGAACCAATTGTCGCAACTGTGAGTAGAGTTTTACGTTGTAATACCATCACGCTGATTGTATCATCAAAATTATTGTGATGTGTTTCGTAAAAATTACGACAGATTTGATGGCCGGCGAAAAGACTGGACATGATCAGTCATTGATGATTGACTTTTTGTGTGATATCTTCCTTGCCTTTAGCGCTGCAAAATCTTCAGTCTACAGTGTCCACGTCAAGTCATTTAATTCCCGATGACTCAATAGCTGTCATCGCGCGGCCGCCTAATCTGTCGCGGCACACAGTGGATCTGGCATCGGTTTTTATAAGAATGAGGAACCTCTATTATTAAATATAGATACTCTCAACAGGTATCAGGGAACTAAAAATTTGAATTAGAGTTACCCACCTTGTATTAGAGTTACCCGCCTTGAAAGGTTGCACTCGGAAATGATGCAATTGTTACGGAATTTAGTAAAAAAGTCTATCGATCTACGATCGTAAATTCTGACTCCAAGCGTTGTGATTACTGAGAGAACTACGGAGCCCCACCAACTGCGAAGTCCCATCAGCCCGTGGCGTTTTGTGATTCCTTACCAGACGATACCAGACACAGGCTCCAGATTCTGGGTTCAGGTTGGTTACCTCACGAGCTAGTCGTGTTCAGCAGAACGAAGACCAGTTTACCAGTTATCTACGATTTTTATTAACAAATAAAACTCAACTGCCAATCGTTTTCTCTGGTATAAAGTAAAATTCACAATGTTCAGTCAAAGTTCATACCTTATAGCAACAGTGGCGGCATCCATCTTACTTCTTGTAGGTAGGTACTTGCTCGTCGGGAGCCCAGAGACAACTTCCCAAACATCCAGGAATCAGTGCTTATATCCACTAGATTTTTGATGCCAAACCTGATCACTCGACTACCAGTCAGCGGAATAGTTTGGAAAAGTTCCCGTGATGTGGCTGTCATCATTGTTGAACGCTTGTACTGCCATGCAGACTGTCGACAATCTGCATGCAATCTATCGAGTGGTTGTTCCACAAACACATTCCGTCGGGGTTCTGTTGACCGGGGGAATTGTGTGGTAGAATTTACAGTTCTGCAACTTTAGCATTATGTGATGCCCGTTTGTTCTGGGAGTGTGATTTATGGGTTGATGACAGCTACGACAGTTCAAATAGTACCAATTCGGAGATTTCCGCCCGTGATATTTATCAACTAAAACTCGACTACCGGCGTTATCTCTGATCAGCTCTTCCACTGAGTGTAGGTCAGTCGGTCGAATGTTAGTCGGAGTATTTCTTATTAGTTTATCCAATTCTACGAATATCGGCTCTAAGGAAAATTCACAGCAATAATATGAGTCCCATTCAAACTAATAGAAAACTGTCCTGTTATTTCTATAATTTCCATGGAAGAACTATAGCTCTTCTTTCGAGCTTGCTTAACTTCTGTGGGCCAACTTCGCAACACAATCGTTAAAAATAAACAGCCTTTGGAAAATATATTGTTTCAATAAAGGTTTGAAACATTCTATTGACATCTTGCACTATTGTTGAATATGCCTGATAAAAAGAGGGTGATTTGATGACTCTCAGACCTAAAAAATACAATTTACTTTTTGTGTGTTTTTGTATGGAATTGCCTGAAAAATGCACGTGACCTGTACTTCCTTTCGTGTCAGTTTTTCTCTCTTATTTGTTGCATGACCCCTGTTCTCGGGTGAGAAAAAATTGCCTGAAGGGCTATACTTGACAAAGATATTTGAATGGCAAAATTGAAGTGGTGCGATCATATTTTTTCGCCTGAACGTTACTATTGTCGCATGTGGGAAAATATTTTGTTCCGTGATACCTGTAACTTTGTTTCACTCTCGAATTCAAATTCAAAACCTGGGCATATTGGTCTGCGTCACGCAGCGCGTTCCGTGTGGCTTGTGAGTGAAGCTGAGCGCACATGTTTGCAGTTGCGGCAATAGATCTGGGGTCCGATGTGTTATTTTTACCGGAAGCGTTTGTCAGAGAGAAAACTGATTTAGAAACTCATTGACATCGGCACATGTGTGCGGTTGCGTACGAAACTGAATTTGCTGCCGCGAATCCAATCGGCATCGGACAGAAAATGTCGGTGTTCGGCGTCCGAACGATGAGGCTCGTAGGCCCATATAAAAACAGTCCGCCTTCTTTTTTGGCACACTTCCTTTTCTTCTCTCAATTGTTTTACCGTTTCACCTATTTTTTTTTTTTGGGGGGGGGGGGCGCCTCTGGCCGCCCCCTGAACCCACTCAAACAGACCACTCCCATTGGGTGCAGCAAACTATTCTCCGCCTCGCGAGTTCCAACTTTCGGTTTCTGTATTTTCCACTTATGACGACTTATCCACTGTGAGTTGATGGTATACTAGTAAAATAGATTAGAATATTTGCCTCCTCATCTGCTCGTTTCAGGCATAGTGGATGAAATTTGGCGCAGATTGAACAAATTTGAGAAAGACTGGTGCTCAATTTGAAATAACTTTTAAAACTCAACTTAGACTAGAGAAGGAGGTGGGGTTGAAAAAAAAAAAATATAGATACTAGGCTGAAAAAAACAGTTGTTTTAGACAACCCCTATCTCCGATCCAAACTTTGCCCCTCTTGAATTTACTTCCCACCTCCTGCACAGGATGTAATTTTGTCTGTTTGCGTTGCATTCCAAGAGGTATTTCACGATTTCTACCATAGTATGTGAAGGTTCCAGCCGTTAGTCAAATAGTGATTCGAAATTCGAAATTTCTAGACGTTGATTTTATTTTGGGGGGAGGGGGAGCCCCACTCCCGCTACAACGAACGCGCACGTCATCGAGAAACGTGACGTTTTTACGACATACATGTAACAATGATTATAGCTGAATTCCCTGTGACCGAGAGGGGTGGCAACCGCCCCCCCCCCCTCGTCTCATGCGCGCATGGTTCTTGGAACAAATTCAAATGAACTCCCGTTAATTAATGATATGTGTTAGTTCTGGTGTAGCCGTTTAACTTTCTCCCTACATTTCACCCCCACCCGATAGGATAAAATCTCGTGTGTTTCCCCTTTCTAAATATAAAAAAAAAACATTTGCTTTTAAAAAGCTTATTTCTGGCTCCCAAGATTGGTGGAAGATGAAAAGATACACGCAGGCCATGACGGAATATCTCACCCCCTGCCTCCGCTCTGTGACTTTGCATTCGATTTATATATTCTTTTTTTCTTCATATTTAAAGATTTTGTTTGTAAAGTTAAAACTTTGAGCTATAACTGAGACGTTGTAACTTTTCCTCTTAGTAATGTGGAAGAGAGATAATCCACGCACACTGAAAACTACTTACGGTAAGTTTTACAATCCTAAAATTAACCTACCCTCGCGAAGTATGTTACAATTTTTTTTTCTAACAATGGTATTAAAGGCCGACGACCCAAAACGTATGTAAAAAACGAACGCGAATTACTTTGGCGAAGTCCGAGTTCAATGTTATTGAACTGGTTCGGACGGGTGGGGTGACACGTCCTGAATAGCCATGTTAATCTTTTAAAATTTAGTTCAAGTTATATGCTCTGCCCAGACTTCAAAGAGTATGTGCTATAAATTCACTGACAGAGAAAAAGTGGAACGTGTGTCTATATGTCACTTGGAGAGGTGGAGTGCATTTTTTGTGAGCATCGTGTACACAGTCAGTGATGCCAGATCGAGGATCTGCCGCCAGCTATCTCAACCCCATACTGTTTTGAATCTGTTTCCTTGCAAGACACATATATATGCGATAAACCAAAGATGGTTAGCCCATTTCCCCAAACTTGATTTCAATGCGATTCGCTTGAGTTAATTATATTCTACGCAGTTCAAGGGCAGGACAGTGCCGGAGTGGACTTCCGGTCGTGGAGGTGGGGGGGGGGGGGGGGGGTTGTTTTAGGTTTCATGTTGGTAAATTTGGCGAAATGGAAGTAAATGCCGGTATTCTGACAGCAATATACTTTAGAGCTTGATTTTACGATAAGTAATCCGCGTTGGATGCAAAAAAACTTTACATCTGGGCGCGGTGGCTCAGTTGGTAGGGTACAGGCTGCAAGCCGAGAGGTACTATGTTCGAACCCCACCTGCGGCAACCAGGTTGTGTCCTTGGGCAAGACACTTCACCCCATTGCCCACGTTGGGGCATGGTGGCGTTGTGTACTAAGGCTTACTGCTCCTCGTGGATGGAGCACCTGTCTTCAGCCAATGTTATAACCCTGCTTGTGTGGAGTTACCATGTTGTGGAGCTGAGAGTTGCTTGCCATTGTTCGATGGTTCTCTCCGGGTAATCCGGCTTCCTCCATCTGTAAAAATGTCGTGGTCATGATTAGCCATTGTGCATAAATATGTGGCTTTAAACACCAATAACTAACTAACTAAAAACGGTACATAATTTGGTTCTTCAATCAGAAATCTGTTGAAATCAGTGTTTTGGTCTTCAATCAGAAACCTGTTGAAATCGATGTTTTATCGCCGAATGGGGTGGGGATAAATCCCATATATTGAAAAATATGGGGTTTATCCCCACCCCAATCGGCGAAAAACTTCGACTCTACTAAAGAATTTTCATCGAAAAGGGATTTTCGGCAGAAAAACATTATTAAATCACAAGTCTGCTTTCGTGCACAATGTTTCTAAAGCTGTTACAAAATTTATCAGGGTGAACTTCAAAATTTTATTTAGAAAGCCTCAACAGTTATTTTCCGACGTATTTTATTTATTTTACAGAAACGGTCATCACTTTGTGATCGTAAGTTTCACTTGGGCCCGAATTTCGCAACAAACGTACCGATGTTGTGGAACGGTTCAGATTTATGTTTTGATCTGTATCCAAATCCATCAAAACACAACTCCTTGCAACAACCTCGAAACCCTCAGGTAAAAATAGATTATGCTATCCGTTACGTCATTGGTAAACAAACATGTCGGCTGCTGGCGTAAAATGACAACAACGGTGAGCTTTTGAGTGAAATCAAGGGAAAATGAAGATCCACCGAAAAGGTAGTAATGCGAAAATTGTCTCCTTCATCTATTCTTTAATTTGAGTGGTTGATTATAATTGAATAACAAACAGAACAGGAGATACGCGATATAGTCTTTCGCCAAGTATGTTTCGGAAAATACTATAGTACTCGTTTACAAGAGTAAATAAGCACTCCTTTACCTCCCCCTCCCCTCCCGAGGTTCAATAAGGGGGTATGGACACGACAGCCGTTACTGATCCCAAGTTCCTTATTCGACGTTCGTTAACTACCGATTTCATCAGTTGATAACAGATGTCGAACAAGGAACTGGAAATAAGTAACGATTATCACGTCCTCTGAGAGCTATTGGTATCATTTATCAGTCCAGTCAATGTTACACCTGCTTCCACTTGGAAGATGTTTGATAAATTGATTATGTTTTTGTTTTCTCCAACTAATTCGCCGAAAATGGCTGCAGGACACGCCCAACAGATCACACAACAAGTCATATTCTTCGTGACGAAATACTTCTTCAACCCTTTCGCTGCTATAGGTCCATATTGAGTACGGAACCAACTGTTCACGGCCTGTGCGATAAGTCCGTACTCAGTACGGAGATACCAGATACATGTACAGGGAATGGATATCATAGCTCGTTGTTATTCTCAATAGAACGCATGTTATACGAAATGCAAGCGACAGACGATATGGCATTATCCATTTGATCTCAGCCATTTTTCGCGTCTATGTAAATTCCGAAATACCCGAGGCAACAACGAACTCAATAGTCCAAACTTGTCCCAACATATATAATTGTTTTTTTTGTCCTGTGACACACGGCGACAAAACAAAACAAAAATTATATAACGGCCTGTGGAGCAAAGTTTGGACTACATGGTCAGTCCATTAAATAGGAACTAAATTCAAGTCGACTAGACGTCAGTAGGTAATAAAGGCGGATATACTATCACTTTGTACATGTACGTGTACAACATACGTACACGATGCGTTCACCAACGTGGAATTCAGTGTTAAATCGCACGCTTGTTCACAAAAAACGTACATTGATCTTGAATCCCCCATGTTTTTTTGTGACTCCTAGATCGCACTTTTAACGTTCAAATACTCGTGGTGAACGCGCGTTTTTTAAAAAAAGGCGAAATTGTACATCGTCACTTTTATCTTTTACTTTAAAATTTTTTGTCGACGTTCCCATCGCAGATCAGACCATCGATCCATCGTTGGCGAACGCGAGCAAAAAATTCTAGGCCAGCATCAAAAAACGGCCTGCGGATTCTAGATCAGTGATCCAGAACTCTCCATTGTTTTTGAGGCGGTGGGTTTTTCCCAAAAAAATTAACAGACTGCTATTGGACGCTTCCTTTTCTGACGTAAGTGGGGGGAATACCCTGATTTTTTCCAATGTGTTTTTATCAAAACTGACAAGCAGGTCGCATGTCAAAGTGACATTTACTGTATAAACACTTACTGAGAACGCTATTTTGTCACGCCTGAGATGTATTACAGGTTTTTATTCAAATGAGATTAATTGTCAAGTTAAATGGTTTATCTGAAAAACTATTTCTTTCTGATTTTTAACACGTTTGAAACGGATGCTATTTTAATATTTTTAACTATTTATCGAGGTGTCATTTTGTAAATGGTTTTTTTCTCAACTGGTTTTAGTTATTATATTAAAGACGGAAGATTTTTATTTACTTAAAACATAAAACATAAAAATAATTATACATTTAATTTTGAAAATAATAAATAACTCATATTAGCATATTCAAAGGAAGATTAACAATTAAAAACGAAAGATGTTTTTACAGATGGATACTAGGCGCCGAGATCTAATTTTAGACCAGTATGAACGTGCTAAGAAGGGCATTCAGTCGGCTGATAGGAGCAGACGTCTTGGTGAGATGGAACTCAAACGCGAAGCCACAAAAATATTTAAACCCGTGACGGAGGGTCAAGAGCGAAGCAGGAAGGAGATAGTCGAAGAATTGAGACCCATAAAGGAGAGTTCTTTGAGAATGGGTTCGTTGGCTCCTAGTTTTGGAAATCGGTATTCCGTTCAATCTACACCGGATTACGTTCCCACGGGAATTCAAACAGAGAGCGAGTCTGATGATACGGCTTCGACTATCACCACTAGTAGCGTCGCATCGTCCGATGATGATGGCGGTAAGAGAGATCAGTTGTACGGATTTTATAAGGATTCGGAGGGAAGGATTTTTGTAGGTGACACGGAAGTGGATATTGGGGATGATGAATTGATCGTCGGTTCGAACAGATACGAATTGACCGATGGTCTGCGGAGATTGCTCCTTTACGACAAGCCCAGCGATTACACGGAACAGGATTTCGATAATTACGGCGACATTCTGGTCCAGACCCACGCCATGAAGAGAAATAACGATGCCAGAGAGACGAGACCCAAAGCCAACAGAGGTTACAAGTGGACGAAAGTGGTGAAACCCATATGGGATATGAACAAGAAGTTCATCGAATCGGTGACTGGCAAAGGGGTGAAAACCACTTTTCTTCCGAGCGATTCCGACGCTCTGTCTCAGAGATTGAGTTTGTTGATGGCGAGCAGACGGCCTGGTAACACAGGATTAGATAATCAGATAGTTACTATATCTGACGAATTGTTAAGACAGAAGGTTTTGAATAAAAACCAGTATAAAAGGCTGATGAACGAATTGAAGGATTGATGTGTATATAATAAGTAGAGAGAAACAAACAAACAAACAAAAATAAAACAGTAAATTTTTACACTAGAATAATAAAAGTATTTAAAACAACAAAACGATTTACCAGTGAAAAAACAAAAATATATCATAAAAAATATGTTGGTGATAAAGAACAGGCGATACGTCAGAACTTACGTTCAAGGCGGTTCTGGCATCGTCGATTCTATAATGCGAGCGTTCACGAGCGACGCGGGTAGAAAACTCGCATCGACCGCGTTTGAGGTCGGTAAGAAGACGGCTTTGGATGCTGGTAAGAAAGCCGCTTCCGAAGCCAGTGGTAGGATAGCTTCTGTGGCTGGCAAGAGGGCAGCCGACGCGTTGATCGACAAGTTGATCAGTCCGCCGGCGAAGCGAGCTGCGTTAGAGCGAACGCCGAAAAGTTGGAAAGATTTTAAGGATGCCGTGGTGCCCATACAAGATTTAGCCAAAATGACGAGTGGATCCAGATTGAAGAGAACTCGCGACGGTGCGATATAAATAAATAATAACATTAAAAACAGAGTTTGAAAAACGTAAAAAATTTGTGTTTGAAAAGAATCTAAAATAACAAAAAAAAAAAATAAAACAAAGATGAACATTAAAGATATGTCTTGGAACGACGCCGCGACCAAGAGGTCGAATAACGAGTTCTTTCCCAAGAGCATAAGAGGTTTGATAGTGGGAAAATCGAATTGTGGAAAGACCAATCTGTTGATAAATCTGTTGTCCCGACCCGACTGGTTGGATTACGACAGATTGTTCGTGTTTGGCAAGAGCTTGTTTCAACCCGAATACAGATTGCTTCGAAAGTGCATGGATCGTAGATTGCCCAAGGACGTCATAGCCAGAATCTTTGACAGTAGGGAGGAATTCGACAAGAGCGGAGCTCCACTCTCGACCATTTTGGACGGTGCGGCGACGGAGCTGATGAAGAGAAATGCAACTTCGAACGTCGAGTGTCGATTTTATGAGAACGCTAGCGACGTTCCGGATCCTAGAGAACTGAAATCGGAAGATAAGAATCTCATGATTTTCGACGATCTGCTTTTTAGAGACAGAACCGATGCGAATCGTATTACGTTAGGGGTCGACACAGCAACGTGGACTGTTTCTACCTGTCGCAGAATTATTTTCGATTGCCCAGACAGACGATAAGGGAGAACGCTAATTTTCTATGTCTCTTTCGCCAAGATCTCAAGAATCTCAATCACATCTACGGCGATCACGTCGCAAACGACATGAGCGCTGCGGAATTCAGGAGATTCTGCAAGAGGGTTTGGGGTGGTGGACTTTACAATTTCGTTGTGATCGATTTGACAAGCGAATTTAATCGCGGAAAATATCGGTGCGGATTCGACAAGTTTTATGTTTCTGATGATAATAAGATAGAGCGTGAAAATAAAAAAATTAGAAAATAATAAATCTTCAAATAATTAGTTTTGAAAAAATAAAAATAAAATTAAATATAATGTTCGAACATGGAGAATTGTTAGAACGGATAGCCGAGAATACGGCTGCGAAACAATCCATTCAAATCGTGGTGAGTGGCGATTCGACTCGATTTGCTACGAAATTCGAACCTTCCATCGAATTGAATAGAGAGAAAAGTTACGAGATGGCGTTGGTGAATCTGGAGACTTATTATTCCCTTCCCAACGTCACCGAAAAGAATAACTCGTTCAAGTATTCCGACGGAACGGATTGGTTGGAGATTCGAATTCCCAAAGGGAGTTACGACATAGACGATTTGAACAAGTACATTCAGACGCGAATGAAGACGGATGGAAAGGGAAGCAACAAGATCAGACTCGCTCCCAATCCTAATACCTTACAGACGATGTTGGATTTGGAAGATAATTTTCGAGTATAGGACGATTCTATAGGCAAGATGTTGGGATTCGATCGAAAGATGTATCAAGGCCACGCAGCATCTGAAAATACGGTCGACATTCTCGCTGTCAATAGCATTCTGGTGAACGTGGACGTGATTGCTGGAAGCTACGTGAATGGTAGCGCTCAACCCACGATCTATTCCTTCTTTCCAAACGTGTCGCCGGGTTATAAGATCGTGGAGCGACCTCGAAATTTAGTTTATCTACCAGTGATTTTGGACACGTTGTATAGTCTCAAAACCATGTTGACGGATCAAAATGGTGAACTGTTAGATCTTCGCGGAGAGAGAGTGACGATACGATTTCACATAAGAGAAATATAAAAGCAGAAAAAAAATATTGTATATATATATATAGATAACAAAAATAAAATAAACGCAATATTAATTTTACAAAATTATTTTAATATATTTATTAAACAAGAAACAATTGAAGTAAATATATTTTAAAAAACAGAATTATGACACAATACGTGGTTAAAAACGTGAACATATCTGCAGGACAGAGGAAGAAACTTAAGAGAGCGTTAACAACTCGAGGCGAGGCGGTGAGATTCAAATTCACTCACGAAGATCTGACGAGAGGCGGTCAGGATTCTATCGCCTGGACCAGAAGTCAAATCAAAAGGATGGAGAAAGCGATTCGCGATGGAAGTGGGTTGACGGTTAGATTGAGTCCCGCTCAATTGAGATACAATTTGAGAATGAAAGGCGGTTTCCTACTGCTATTGGCAGGAATAGCCGCAAAAGCATTAACCTTCGCCGCAAAGGCACTACCCTTTCTCGGAAAGACTCTCGGCGTGGGAGCTCTCACGGGACTCGCTAGTTCGGCGGTTGAGAAATTAATGGGTGGCAGCGGACTGTTTTTGAAGAAGGGAGGAGCCGTGTGTCGCGTCCACGTAGGCGACAGCGGTAAAGGATTGTATCTAGAACCCATTAGAGGTGGCAACTCTCTGAGAGGAAACGGTCTTTATCTGAAGAGTTGACGGAACGTCGAGCGACTCGGCAAGGGTTTGTTGCTCGGTGAGAATTCACCGTTTAAGAACATACCGATTTTGAATATGTTATTATAATATATAATTATATAAAATATAAAATCATAGAAAGTATAAAATAATATATTTAAGATGGGTAAAAAGGTGGAGAAACAAATTTATCACCTGGATGAAAAGGTGGAGAAACAATTTGACGATAATGACGAACATCGCAAGCCAGAGAGCGAAAAAATAAAAAAATGGTTAGACGCTAATGATGGATATCTAAGGAAAGAACTGATGAAAGGGATAGATAGAGTATGGGATAGACGGTTGAGAATGAGACGACTCTTTCCACCATCACCACTACCTTCTGAAGAGAATGGTGATGATGCGAGTGTTACCAAGAGATGCACAACATTCGTTCATAATTATGATTCGGATAAACAAAATTGTTGTTATAAACGTATCATATCACAAAGAAAAAGAAAAAAAGAAAAAGAAGAATCGACACTGAAAATTGAGAGAAAAGGAAACGTTATTACAATATATGGTAATAGTGAAGAAGAAGGAAAACAAAAAAAAAAAGTAATGTGATCTTAAGATGATCTCATTACTTTTTTTTTTTTCATTTTTCTTCACTAAAAATCAATCACTCTATTGTTTATATTTCCAAGTCCGTTATTTGCATGTTGACCCTCGTGTCTTCTCCTTTTTCGAAAACGTGTTGAATGTTTATCTTTACTCTTTTGAGTTTTTTTACATCGGTCAACTCGCTCTCACCACCCAATTTCTTCACGAGTTCGAATGAGATGTTTGGAAATATGTAATTTCCATAGGGCAACGACAAATCGTCCTTGTCGAATTCTCTATCTTTGGTGATGACGATGTTCTGCAGGTCGCTTTGGCACTCGTAAAACAAATTGAGCGCGGCTTCATCCAATTTCAAAGGCATGCGATATTTGTCGTATTTGTGCTCTAAGCCCTTCGTCTCGACTTTGTTCAATTCGATGGGATCGTGTCGTTGTAATATATATAGATTTTATGACCGAATTTCTTATACGTTTCGACTCGTTTCAATTTCAATTCACATCTTTTAGGTGTTGCTGTCTTCATGATCGATTATTAGTTTTTTTGTTTTACGAATTCTTGCAAATAATGTATATTTTAAATTTTGTATTTTAATAATTTGTTTAAAAAGTTTTTTTTGCTCTTTATATGTATATAAAAAAGTTGTTTTTTTAATTTTTAATTTTATTTAATGTAAAATTTTTTAGTAAAAGTTTTTTTTCTCTTTATATATATATAAAAAGTTAAATTTTAAATTTCAATCTCTCTATTGTTTATATTTCCAAGTCCGTTATTAGCATGTTGACATTCGTCATTTTTCCACTTACGAAAATGGTTTGAATGTTTATCTTTACTCTTTTGAGTTTTTTTCATAGGCGAATGCGCTCTCACCACCCAATTTGTTCACGAGTTCGAGTGAGATTATTGGATATATGTAACTTCCATAGGACAACAATAAATCACCCTTGTCGAATTCTCTGTCTTCGACGACGATGATATTATTCAGCAGATCGCTTTGGTACTCGTAAAACAAATTGAGCACGGCTTCGTCCAATTTCAAACACATTCGATATTTGTGGTAGTAGCGCTCTAAGTCCACCATCTCGACCTCATTCAATTCGATGGGATCGTGTGGTTGTAATGTATAGATATTAAAACCAAATTTCTCATACGCTTCGTCTCATTTCAATTTCAATTCGCATCTTTTAGGTGTTGTTGTCATGATCGATTATTTGGTTTTTATGAATTCTTGCAAGTAATGTATATTTTAAATTTTGTATTTAAATAATAATTTGTTAAAAAAGTTTCTCTTTATTTCTCTTTATATATAAATAAAAGTTAAAAAAAAATATTCTTACAAACTCAATTTTGAGGTAAAAACAACGATCAAGTCTAAACATCCGAATTATAGTCTAGAACGTGCAAGACTTCAAACGTTTAAAAATTGGCCTTCGCATCTCGCTCAAAAACCTGAAGATTTAGCCACCACGGGTTTCGTTTACGTGGGTAAAGGCGACAAAGTCAAATGTTTTTGTTGTGACATACATTTGATGAATTGGGAACCTCACGACAGACCTTTACTAGAACACATAAGTAATATTAAAAAATGCGAATGTGATTATTTTAACAAGATCCTAACATTGGGATTGATCAAAATCGAAGACGAAGAGAGGGATAGAGATAAAAACCAAAAATTATTGATGGATATGTTACAACTCGGATACACCAAGGAACAATTGTACGATGCGTTAAACATCGCGAACAAGACCCTGTCTCAATTCCTAACTTTAGAACATCTCATCAAATTCATGGCGGAAGTGGACGAGTTATCGTCACTCATCGAAAATGAGCTGAGCAAAACGTCCACTAAGTGTCTGGTCTGCGAAGATGTCGCAAACGTCTTGTTTCTACCGTGCGCACACCTGTGTTGTTGTAGAGAATGTTATTCCGAAGACGAGAAAACGTGTTCGTTTTGCAAATGAGAAATAAAAGCAGTCTTAAATTGTTTTTGAATAAAAAACACATTAAAGAAAAAAAAATTGAATTTAAAATTTAACTTTTTTTTTTTTTATATATATAAAAAGAGTAAAAAGCAAAACTTTTTAAACAAATTATTTAATACAAAATTCCAAAAAAAATATTCTTACAAATGAAGCAAACAGATAAAACAATGGTAAATTTAAATGAGAAAACCATACCTCAGTTAAACGAGATTTGTAAACTATTACAAATTTCAGATTTCAGAAATCATAGAACTAAATAAAAAAAATTGAAGTCATACAAGAATATTTGCAAAACGCTAGAAAGGCAAACGAAATGTCGATAGCAATGACGTCAAAAGATGCATCGGTTATGAAAAATGAGAAGATAGTAAAAGGAATCGAAATGCCGACGTCGAAAAAAACCAAAAACGTTTCGATTGTGAAAAATAAGAAGACGACTAAACGAAAAGCCATTGAAGAACGTCAAGTTTCCAAAGAAAAGAAAAGAAAAACTAAAACGAAAACGAGTGATGCACTTCAGATTCTAGACAAATGAGATATATCGAGCGAAATACAATGAGCAATCAACGAAGAGAAAGGAGAAGAATATGTAACACGACTCGTTGCGGAACTATTCCAATCGAAACCCGTAGAACGGGAGAGTGCGATCAAAGACGTTTTTAAAACTTTCAACGTGGTTCCCTCGTTCAAGAAAATCGATCCGAAATTGTTCATGGAACGGGCGAAGAAAAAAGTATTGGATTTGTTTCACGAATACATGAACGTGGGATTAAAAATTAAGATGATACTCCATTGCATAATGAATAAAATCGTCGTGAAGTCCGGCGAAAGCATCGTGAAAAATGCATATTTCAGATCTAACGTCGAACCCATATTTCGAGGTTCAGATCTATCGGACGTTTTCGAAAAGATGAAAGACAAGATGTTGACGTCTCTCATGAATTATCAACATGAAGGTAGTAATTGGACGTTTGATGAGGTGTTGAAACTCGAAATTCACATAACTAAAAACGATCCGTTGAAAGGATCTTCCTACTTGGAATTACCGTATTTCTTGACTAAGAAACACGCTGTGGTCAACATGAGAAATAAAGATGATCAGTGTTTTAAATGGGCAGTCACCTCCGCTTTATACCCTGTCGAAATTAACTCCGATAGAGTTTCTCGTTATGAGGAAACTTCTAAAAATCTCGATTGGACCGGAGTGACTTTTCCAACAGAGTTAAAACACATCGAACGTTTCGAGGTTCAAAATCCCACCGTAGCGGTGAACGTCTTGGGATACGATGAGGAAAAACGAACGATCTATCCTCTTAGACAGATTTCGTATCTCGGAAGAGAAAAGACGATTATTTTATTATTGATTTCGAATGGTGACAATCGTCATTATTGTTGGGTTAAACATCCGACCCGATTACTGTCGAAACAAAATAATAATCATAAAGGAAAGATATCTTTATGTTACAATTGCATGAACATATTTAAGAGCGAAAAATCATTAGCGAAACATCAGGAATATTGCAACGAAAATCAAGGTGTCGCCGTCGAAATGCCCAAACCCAACACCATCGTGAAGTTTGAAAATCACAATAGAAGGTTAAAAGTACCATTCGTCGTGTACACCGATTTCGAATGTTTCACCGCGAAAATGAGTTCCTGTCAACCCAACGCTCTTCAAAGTTACGTCGAAAGATATCAAAAACACATACCTTCGGGCTATTGCATTTACGTGAAATGTGCTTTCGACTCGCAACACGACATGGGTCCCTTCACCTACATGAAACAGTGCGAAGACGACGACGTGGCTCAAAGGTACGTGGAAGAGTTAGAATCGAAAATTCAAATGTTATACGACAAATTCAAAACTCCGGCGAAAATAATCATCACGCGAGAGCAGCAGGACGAAAATAACAGAGCCACCGAAGGTCACATATGCAGACAATCATTCGACGAGAATTCAGAGGAAAATAAGAAGGTTAGAGACTACGATCATTACACGGGTCTGTATCGCGGTCCGGCTCACAGCAAGTGTAATTTAAAATATCGAGACGCCGCTTTCTATCTGGTGATGTTTCACAATCTCTCGGGTTACGACAGTCATCTGTTCGTGAAAAATCATGGCACCTCACACGAAGAATTAAACTGCATCGCGAACAGTGAAGAAAGATACATTTCCTTCATGAAATGGAAGTTCATGGAGAAGAAAAGAGTAATCAACGGAGAGACGTTGAAAGAAAAAACGAAATCCATTCGTAGATGCATACGTTTCATCGACAGTTTTAAATTCATGTTGACCGCTCTGGAAAAATTAGTCGATAACATGAGCAAGGATAAATTTAAAATCACGAGCAAACATTTCGGAGAACGAGTAGACGTCATGTTGAGGAAAGGAGTCTATCCTTACAATTACATGAACGATCTAAAGAGATTCGAAGACACTGCACTACCTTCGAAAGAAGATTTTTATTCAAAATTATACGAATCCGACATTTCCGACGAGAATTACGAACACGCCAAAAACGTGTGGAAATCATTCGATATGAAAACCATGAGAGATTATCATGATCTCTATCTGAAGACCGACGTTCTGCTCTTGGCAGACGTGTTCGAAAATTTTCGAGACGTCTGTTGTCGAAATTACGATCTGGATCCCGCTTGGTATTTCACCGCACCCAGTCTGGCATGGGACGCTCTGTTGAACACCACCGAAGTCCAATTGGAATTATTATCCAATGTGGACATGTTGCTCATGTTCGAGAGGGCTGCGAGAGATGGCGTCTCGATGATCTCTCACAGATATTCTGAAGCTAACAATCCCTACATGAAAGAAGGTTTCGATTCGAAACGGTCGACTAAATACATACAGTATTGGGACGCCAATAATCTGTACGGTTGGGCTATGAGTCATCCTTTACCGATTAGAAATTTCGAATGGGTGAAGGAACCGGAAGAGATGCAAAAATGGAGAGACTGTCCTTGCATTTTAGAAGTCGATTTGAACTATCCGGAAGAATTACATGATCCACACAACGATGATCCGCTGGCTCCCGAACGAATGGAACCGAACGAAGGAGACGAGGAAAAACTCAAATCCCAATTTATTTAACAAACGTAACTACGTCGTCTACAGCGAGAATTTGAAACAGTACGTCGATTACGGGATGAAATTAGTCGACATACATCGCATCATTTGATTCAACGAAAAGCCTTGGATGAAAAAATACATCGATCTCAACACGAATCTCAGAACTCGAGCCGAGAACGATTTCGAAAAAGATTTCTTCAAACTCATGAACAACTGCGTGCACGGTAAATTGATGGAAAACATCAGGAAGAGAACCGACGTTCGACTCATCACGTCTGAGAAAAGAGCTAAAAAATTAGTGGCGAAACCCAATTACAAACACCGAACCATATTCGGCGAAAATCTAGTGTCCGTTCACATGGAAAAGACGCACCTGAAGTTCGACAAACCGTATTATCTCGGACCGATCCTCTTAGATGTCAGCAAGCGATTGATGTACGAGTTTCACTACGATTATGTTAAACGAAAATTTGGCGATAAAGGCAAACTACTGTTCACCGACACGGACAGTTTAGTTTACGAGATAGAGACGAAAGATGTCTACCGAGATATATCTCCCAAACTGTATGCTTATCGTCTAGAAGATGATGAAGAGATCAAGAAGTGCAAAGGAGTTAAAGCGTGCGTGGTGAAGAAAAACATCCCTTTCCAAGAGTACAAAGATTGTCTGTTAGGAAGTGGTCCAGTGTATAAGACTATGAAATCGATTCGAAGCGAAAATCACGACTTGTATACCGCAATAGTCAACAAGATTTCGCTGACGGCCGACGACGATAAGAGATTCATATTAGATGATAAAATAAGCACTTTGGCACTCGGACATTGGACTTTGGATCTAATTTTAGACGATATGAATGTGGATGATTGGATTCCAGATACGATTGTGGATGATAAGATTCCAGATATGATTGTGGATGATAGGATTCCAGAAAATCAAGAAGAATTAGATGAACACAAAATTATAGAAATCGATAGTAACATCGAGAGAGTTAGTTTAAAAAGAAAAAGAAAAAAAGAAAAAAAAACCCTAACGAACTCCAATTCTTAAATTCCGAAAACGTTCGAGCTAAGAGAGACAAACTACGTTTGATATCTCTTTTTGCGTTGTCTTTTTTTGCAGGTAGCGAAAAAGACGTATTTGAATATAATAGATATTTGCAGTTGTTCTTCCTGTTCAAAAAATTGTCAAAAGATCAAGTGAAATACATTTACGACGCGGTATCTAAAAAATTTCATTCGTTAAATCACCACAAAACGATCGAATCTGTTCTACTAAAAGATGGTAATATCAGGATTCCAGAAAATCAAGAGGAATTAGATGGATTCAAGATTATGGAAATCGATAGAGACATCGAGAGTGTTAGTTTAAAAAGAAAAAGAAAAAAATTAAAAAAAATAACATCATTTTAGTGAATTATAATAAAATAAATAAAAAAAATATATACACATTTATGAATAAAAAAATAAAGATATCCGTAGAAGGTGTCGTCTTACCTAACGAACCCCTATCCAACATCGATCTGTTGAATGCGGCAAAGGATTTGAAAATCAAAGATTTTCTAGGCGTGTTTTCCAGAGATGCCTTGCCGAAGAGAAGACCTCGACAATCGGAATGCGGAATTTTAAATCTAGACGATTCATCGGGTGAAGGCACTCACTGGGTGGCGTGGATCAAGAACGGGAAGAAGAAAAATTATTATTTCGACAGCTACGGAATCTCGCCGCCAAAAGAAATAAAGAACTATTTCAACAAATCGATGGTTCGTTACAACACGGAACAAGTGCAATCACCAGATAAAGTTTTTTGCGGTCACCTGTGTCTCTACGTTCTCAAGAGATGGTCTGAAGGAGATCGATTTCAAGACATTCTCAATGATTTACATTAGAGAGATTTTTTTTATAGTGTATATAAAGATAAAAAATTATTTAAAAAAAATTTTAATCGAATAAAAACGAAAAATAAAATAAATAGTTCATTTTAATAAACTGCATTTGAACATAATTTTCTAAAAACAAAAAATCCCACAACAACATGCCAGTCGATAAATTTGGTAGAAGTGACGACGAAAAAGTCAACCCTAGAAAGAAGAGGAAGACGTTCGAAGTCGATGATGGTTACGATGTTGCCAACTTGGACGAACGTTACGTTCGGAGATACGAACCTCGAGAGGAACCTTTGAACATGAACGATAAGAAGCTCTACAATCTTCCCGAGCCGATAGATCTTGCAGATGCTGCAACTAAAAAATACGTTGACAGGGGGAACGCCGATTTCGAACGAATCCTGCTGGATAATTACGTGGATAAAACCATGACAGACGATCTTGATCTGAAATCCAAATGTTTGGTGAACGTTGCGAATCCCATAGATCCCACTGATGCCGTGACCAAGAAATACGCGGACGACTCTCACGTGAGATTCAGCGAACACCTGAGAAATAGATACGTTATGAAAACGATGCACTCAGAATTGAACGCCAATTATAACAAGATAACGAACGTGGCCACTCCCACGAATCCCAAGGACGTGGCGACCAAACACTACGTAGATCTGGAACAGAGAAAGTCTGACGGACGAGAAATGAAATCGGATCTGAATGCGGGATTCCACAAGATATTGAATCTGTCGGAGATCAACGACACGGATGCAGAGTCAACCACGGTCAACAAGGGCTACGTAGATTCTGCCGTGATACAATCACAAGAATACCTAGAATCGCAAGTGGACGATCTCTACCTGAACAAACAATCTGGCGGAACCATGGAGAATGACATTAACATGAACGGTCACAATTTATTCGGTCTCGATCACGATCCCGAATTCGATTCCAGCGTGGTCAGCAGAAAGTACGTGGATGACAACTCGGTCTGGAGAAAGGGCGACATCATGGAAGGTAAACTAGACATGGTTGAACACGCGCTCACGAATCTACCGGATCCCTGTGAACATGACGGATGCCTGCACCCTGATTTCGGTGGTGGAGAAAGTCAAATATGCTAGACAATTGATCACCATGTGGGCCGAAGAGGCCGGCACCTTAGATGAGGGAAAAGCTGAGTGGTCTTTCGGAAATGGAGGTAGCAGATCGAAACATGGTCAGGTGGGATATCCCATGCCGCTGGGAGGTGAAATCCTTCGAATGAGTCTGGCTTACTCGGATTTGAATAACAGAGCAGTCGTCAATCTCATGGTGAATGGTGTGGAGAGCGATAAGAGATACTGCGTCGAAAAGACTGAGAATCAATACGTGAATGTTAGCACGTTCGGCACACCTCTCAAAGTGAACGCTGGAGACAGGATTAATTTCGTTACGAAAACCAATAATCCCGAAGCCGCCACTTCCATGGTGAGTCCACTGATCGAACTAGATTCTTTGAACAAACAGTGAACGCGTGGAAAATAATGAATTAAAAAAAATAATGTGTGATTATTAAAACAAAAAAAACAAAAAAAAAAGTAATGAGATTTAGAAAGATGTTCAATCTCTCTAGATCACATTACTTTATTATTTTTTTTGTTTTTAATAATTACTCATTACTTTTTATTTTTTTTTGTTTTTTATTTTTTTCACACTCCTCTCTCATCGAATGATCGACATCTTATTTCCGTCCGATTCGAATTGTAATTCTCTGTCCGACAGGACCAGGGTGAAGGCTTCGGTTTTTTTCGGCACATTCCTATCGAATTGCATCTTGATCTGAATGTCTAACACACTACTCTTGAGTCGTTCACTCTGTTTACTGACGTCGAATACGAACATGGGATACATCGGCTTGTATCCCCCGGGAGATATGTTGGGGTTGCTCATCAATTCGTCTAGACCATGATACATCTTTCTAAAATCAGCGGCGTCGCCGTACAGTCTGCAGAAATCGTTCTTGTCAAATGACGCGTTGTAATCAATTGCTGGATATCTCGTGGCGTTCAGAAACACTTGCATGTTTTGCAAACTGCTGTGATCGAACAGCGATGCATTCTTTTCCTGAGACCCGTCCCTATCAGTCTGAAACGCAACCACGATGAAACGCGGTCTCTCAGAAGCGAATTTCACCGTCAATCTCCAATCGAAGTGATTCGTGGAGGGAGGAATGCTTGCTGTGTCGCACTGTCTCATTCTAAATCCCACGGGTAATTTACTCTTGGATTCTATGATCTTGTAGAGACGCGCTTTCTCCACGATCGAAGGCTCCACGTGCGGAACGAACCACGATATCTTGTGTAGAGTTATCTTATCTGCATCGGTCACAGTGAGTCTCACTATTGCATCGTCGTTTCCTTTTCGAATCAACGTCAGATTGTGTTTGAATCTGTACATGATCTTGTTGTAATCGTCCGCAAATCCGAAGATGTGTTTCAAAGGTATCCTGAACGAAAACATTCCTTTAGGTCTGGACGTCTTGATGACGTAGTCGAATATCGTGGCAGTGCGTGCGCTAGCAGGGCCTACGGTGTCTTTCACCCACAACTGATTAAGTCCTCTGGATTTCGAAAAATCATCAGGATACGTCAAGAGTCCGAACATCGTGGTGGCCTGACCAGGATGAAACACAGATTCCATCTCTTGTCCGGATAGCATGTATTTTATGTTACTGAATAGATGCATGATGCCATTATTAGCTAGAGTAACCGTGTCGTCGTCGGCGTAGTCACTCCCATCTTCCTTGGTGAGACGTCCCTGCACCACTATGTAACTCTCGCTAGGATGTACGAATAGATCTTGAGTTTCGACGTTGATTCTTATCTCTCCCGCATTGTTCAAACTCGTCCCGGTTACCGGTTCGTATTCGTGAACCTCATATTCTTGAATAGTTTTATCTTTCACTATGCTTTGTGCTATATCTAGTATATTTGTCATTTTAAAGGATTTTTAGTTTTTTGTTTATTAATTAACTTGCTTTCTTTATCTAAAAATAGTTTTTAATTATTTTTTATTATTATTTTTTTTCTCTCTTATATATATGTGTGTAAACAAGAAAATGTCAAAGAGAGTAAATAAAAAAAATTTTGTCTTCTTCATCAAAACTTCGTCTTCTGTAATTGTTGTTCGTAAAACTTTTCGATGATCTCTTCTCCATCCAAAGCTTCGATTTCATAAGTCACCGGATCGGTGTGAAATATTTTGATGATCACGAAGATTTCCGAGGTCCATCGAGGAGTATAACCCTTTTCGAAGTGCTTCTTATAAGCGTAGATTCTCACTCGATCACCGACCGCAAATTTCGGCGTTCTAGACTTCTTCCTGATCTTAGATCTCTCGGGATATAGATTCGCGTAGACCCGTTTTTCGTTTCGAGGATCGCTAGCTTCCGTGGGAGTCATCTTGATCGATCTGTGTCGCGTGTTGTTGTAATCTTTGACCAGACCGTTCAGAGCGTATATGTATTTCTTGGTCGAATTTGCTGTGAAGTATCTGTGCATCTTTTCCTTCATCGTTCGATTCCAACATTCCACCACTCTGGCTTTCTCTTCGTTTTCGATCGAATAGAGGTCTACCAATCGACGAACGTCCTTGTTGTAAAATTCCTTTCCCTTATCCACCCACAATTTACTCGGTTTTCGAGAAGACGAGTCGAACACGCTCTTCAGAGCCTCGGGGACGCAAGGTCCCGATTTATTCTTCAAAGCTCTGATCCAACCGTATTTGGAAAACACTTCGATGACCGTCAATAGATATTTGACGCCCTCGTTCCACCTCGAAAACGATCTCATGTTGATCAAGTCGGCAGACCAACTATCATCCAGACCCTTCATGAACACCCTTCTCTTTTTCGAAATTTACGCACTTGGGTTTGTGTAACTCCTCGGCCAATTCGCTCGTCAATAATTGTTTCTTCTTCTTTTCAGATGCGCTTTTTTTTTGAACGCCCCATCCGAATCGACGTTTCGCACCGATCAGATTGCCGACCAGCGAACGTTCCATCTTCTCTCTCCTGGTCGGATTCGATATGCCTCTCATTTTCCCCAACATGTTTTTATCGCAGACGTCGTTGCGAGTCCTGGTGTTGGGATGTTCGACGTAGCACAGATCGTGGTCATACGCAGCTGCGTCCACCCTATTCACAGGTTTGCTCCAAGATTTGGGTGTCAGATCGGCGTTGAGTCTCTTGTTCAATTTCGTTCTGGGTCCCGTGAAACTGTGACCGGGCAGATGCATTTCGAAAGGTAGATTGTTGATCATTTTATTCACGATGCCTTTACCTTTGCTCGCGTTCTTTTTTTTGATGAATCACATCTTGACAGAACCACACACGTCGCAAATTCCACGAAGCATCCGTCTGTCGTTTTTAGTTCACACTTCTCGAGAATTACTCGTCTCGGTAACTCTCTTACACTTTATGCAATACATTTTTTAAGAGTTATTTAAATTAATTTCGTTTTTTATTTTATATATAAATTTAATATTTTTTTTTTTTAATTCTGTTATTATATATATATATTTTTTTCAATCGCTGCTCTTGAGTTCTATCATCTTACTGAATTCCTCCCTGGCCTCTTTCCTCCCCATTTCCACGAGGGAATCCTTCATCTCTTCCTTGATGATCTGACGAGTCTTGATTCTCACGGCTTCTTTCATGGCATCGTATTTCATTTTCTCGCTCAATATCGCGAAGTATTCTCCGTCCGATATCCTACCGTCTTTCAACGCCATAGAGATCATTTCGGATATCGTGTCGATCTTGGAGTCGGCCAAGACGCGAATCTTGTCGTGTTTCCTCGCCTTCAGATATAATTTCCTACTCAAAAAGTTTCCGAGCGTGCTAAACAATCCGGCGGCGAGGGCCACTACTTCTACGGTCAACACGATCGGAATGGCGACCACGGTTGACAACAATCCGATGCCAGCCGCGTGTAAACCCATGGAAATAGTGATGAGTGTCGTGTTGATCGCATTGACGAATGTCACGAAATGCGAATACTTCTTCTTGAGAGAACAGCGAGAATCTCTCTCTCGAGTTAGATACTCTTGGATTCTATTGATTTGATTGATGCGATACCTCTCTCCTCTTTCTCTTTCTTCTAGCGACGGTGCCGTCGGCGAAACGTCGATCGGCTTCTCGTCCTCGTCGTCCACTAACGTCGGATACAATTTATTTCTGGTTCTCATTTTTTGTTTTTTTCTTCTAATATTAGATGAAAATTTTATGTGTGTATTTATTTTTATTTTCTATTCTCCCTTATTTTATATCAACGAAAAAAACTTAGACGTATGCTTCATTCAGCAATAATTTCTTGATGCATCCCTTGTCTTCTAAAGTCAGACTTCTACGCGCCAATTTCAGTTCTTCCAAAACTGTGGGCTTGTCTTGATTCTTACAGAAGACTAATCTCTTCCAAAACGTGATCACATTGTCGAATCTAACGCGTTCGAACGCCGGTTCGAAATACATGACGACCATATCTTCCCTTTCCATCGTCAGACACGAATGATTCTCGTGATCGAAGTCTAGATGATCCCGACATCCGACGCATTGTTCTAACAAGATGGAACGTAGTTCATCGTTCACGCAGATTGTGTATGCTCTCATCAGCATGTTTAAAAGAATCCTCGCTCTAATAGTCTGAAAAGCGCACATGATT
This sequence comes from Pictodentalium vernedei, assembly GCA_031216915.1. Classification (NCBI taxonomy): domain Eukaryota; kingdom Metazoa; phylum Mollusca; class Scaphopoda; order Dentaliida; family Dentaliidae; genus Pictodentalium; species Pictodentalium vernedei. The sequence goes on along the minus strand of CM062288.1, from coordinate 321,069,973 downwards.
TACATATTTTTTTTTATTATCTATTCGATTTGATATATTTAATTTTCTAAATAACTATTATTTATATATTTTTTTTTCTCTCCTATATATATCGATCACTTTATTTATTTCCTAGGATATTCCCCCACCCCACGACGAGGGGAGATAACTCCGTATGATCGAGTTTATGAGAATCGAGCGATCCGATTGGTCAATTGGCAGAGAATCGAGCGATCCGATCGGTCGATTAGCTGAGTTTGGGAATTCCCATAGCGGGGAATTCCCCTAATGACGTCATAAATGGGAAAAATCCACCGCCTCAAAACAATTGCGGATTATGGATCACTGATCTAGAATCCGCAGGCCGTTTTTTGATGCTGGCCTCGTTCACCACGAGTATTTGAACGTTAAAAGTGCGATCTAGGAGTCACAAGAAAACATGGGGGATTCAAGATCAATGTACGTTTTTGTGAACAAGCGTGCGATTTAACACCGAATTCGACGTTTGTGAACGCATCGTGTACACGTACATGTACAAAGTGATAGTATATCCGCCTTTATTACCTACTGACGTCTTTTCTTTTGAGATTTATGGAGTGTGGCTGGGAATAGTTTTGGAAACATTGTTGAACTCAGTCAACGTTGTTCCAATATACAGTACGTGGAGAATGGATTGTAACAAAATCACCCGTATAGTGGAGGTATCACCCAAAGTATCACTTTTAAATTCTGCACATATGGACAAAAATCACAAACAATGTTTCAGCCAATGGACCTCCGGGTTTAACCCGGAGGTCCATTGGCTGGAACTTTGCTTGTGCTTGTTATGGTTTGCAACAAATCTGCAATTATTGCTTTGGTGGAATCGCCACTCCAGGGGTGATTTAGTGATAATACACTATCCACGTATTGTATAACAACAGTTTTAAATTTACAAATACGTGAACGTTATTGGCGCTTTCATTTTTTTCTTTTTAACCTCATTCCCTCCAATATATGGTTCAGCACAGGATATTACCAATTTGCACAGCAGCGAAGTGGTTAATTTCTACACGTTTTACAGTTGTTACTCCTTGGGGTTTAAGTTCTGTTGTAATTTCATTTTCTGTCATATCTGTTAGTTCACGGGTTCTGATAACACCTTTGCTAGAATTTAAGGTTTTATGATAATTAGCCTTAACACTTATATCGATCAGTTTTGTTGTGTGCAGAAGGTTATGGACCTGAATTTATTTTGTGCACTGGATGAGTAAATCCCTGGATGTTAACTTTTTGACATCCTTAACGGTTCCTGCAATACCATTGATAGCTTTCTCAAGGGCAAAGGGATTGCTGTTACTTAACTTTCTATTATCTTCCATGGTTGGTAATAAAATAAATTTAGGTATGTTGTCTTCTGGTGATATCAAAGATGCTATCAATTCTTCTTTTGAGCCAGAATCACCTAGTCCTGTTGTAAGAAAAAGTTGTTTTGTTTTTGTTTGTGATGCTATATAAAATAGGGTAACTGATTTATTGCTCCGACTCCCACCCACCACAGAGTCCAATAAGGGGTAGAGTTACTGCTATGCAGTGAATCTCCCAAGCTGCTAGTATTCCCATATACTTATACTAGGGCAGTATACTCAACCAGTGTTAATGCTGCCCTAGTATAAATATGTGGGAATACTGGTAGGGGGTGGTCAAACCACCAATATGTGGAAGTGGCCATTCAACCAATCACTGAACAAAGCACTGTAACAACAGTTGCCATTTAGAACTGAAACAGACAGTGCAGCAAAACTGAGTATCTGTTTAAAATATAACGTTTAAAAACAATACACAATGGCATCCATGGCATGTGATTAAAAAATGACCGATTGAATGACCACCAAATGCCCCCAGTGTGACACCGTGGAGTTTGGGGGGTGGGGAATCCCGATTGGCCAGAAGGGGTCATCCGACCATCCTTCTACTCCCGAAGTTGGGGCCAAAGCAGTGTGTTGGACATTATCTCCAAAAATGGAGACCAGGACCAAAACAGTGTTGACCTGATCTCCATCCTGGAAACTGCCCTAACCGAGGCCACTAGTCTTCAACTTCCGGGACTCCTTCCTCCGGGGCCTTCGGAACACACCTCACGGGAGAACAAGGTGTCTGCAAGATGGTATTAGCAGGATTGACCATTTTGGTTCGGGGCTGCATATTCAGATATTTCGCAGCAAACCAGCCCAATTGAGCAAACCTGCTAATTTAAAACCAGCAAACCTGCCCAACTGAGCAGGCCGGCCACTATCTGCCATCTGAGGGCCCGCCTAGTAGGGGATGGTCAAACCTTCCTAGGAATTTAAACATAAAAAGGAAGAAGCTCTCAAACTCCCTTTTTTCCCTTCAAGTACTTCACATGTTCAATTCGATTACAAAAGGTTCATGTCTTCATGTTTATGCATTCAATCAACACAGATACATATGCATAAAGGAAGAAGTAACCTTGGAATTAGTCGTCTTCATTATAAAATTAATTCTATCTCCCTCTTCCCACTTTCAAAGTTGTTCCAAATTTGTTTGTGTTGCAATATTAATTCGCTATCTTTTCGTCTTTATATCTATTGTTGTCTATGCCATTTACCACCACATTGACGACAACTCTATTTTTCAAGTTGTTAGAAGTCAGACTCATTCAAACGATGCATCCGTCTATCGGCATCGAATATCCTACCTGTCTGTGTAGGGGACAATTTCCTCCATTTCTGAAGGACCTTAACAATTTGCCAGAATCTAAAGCATAACTTTACTTGGCACACACGGTTATCAACTGTCCCACATATTTTATGACCCCGAATCATAGTGGTGGCGCCGGTCATAAACTCGGTGATTGGGTAGGTTCGTGATTCGACCACCTACCATATCCAGACCACCTTCATCACATTCTAGGTTTTCTCGACTTTAGTGTTGTCCGCACATTTTCTACTGACTGCACCTGAATCATATTCCAGATTGGCCTCAAGACCGAATAGTTTGTTACCATTTATGTCGATGCCGGACCCCATCTTTCCTCCTGATCGTTTGTTGAGACAGAGATCGTCCACACACTCTGTGCGATAAATTTGTGATTTTGTGAGAGCAGAATCCATGTAGGCTTTATTGACTGCATTCGACTTGGCATCCTCATCACTGATGTGTGCCAGATTGATGATCTTATTAAACCTGGCGTTCAGATCGGTTTTCATTTCATTTTCCTCATTCAACGTATCGATGATCTTTCATTCCGTGACGTCTACACATTGTTTGGTTGCAGCATCTCTGGGATGCCCCAGTTCTCCTAGATTCGATATTTTGTGAGAATTCGCATCCACTCCAGAATTCATGATTTTTGGAAAGTTGCGTTCTATCAGATATTGAGTGAAACATTTGTACGACTCATCAGCATAATGTTTCATGCTTGCATCAATCGAATCCACGTGATCCACAACGTTCACCAATCATTTAAATTTTAAGTCTACATCGTCAGTCATGTTTTTATCCAAGTAATTATCTTTCACATGCTTCAGGAAATCTGCAACTGTCTGATCTACATACTTTTTAGTTGTGGCATCGCTGAGATATGTCAGTCCTGTGACATTATGAAGCTTGTTATTATTCATGTTTAATGATTCCTTTCGAGGTTTGTATCTCCTCATGAAATGATCCTTGAAGTATGTAACAGACAATCTGCCATCGTCTTCAATGATGATCTTTCTTTTTTTCACAATTTCTAAATTTATTGACTGCCATTTTTTTTATTTTCTATCTAATTGATTTTCATTATATATTTATTTTATTTATTTTTGTATTTTCTATTATTTAAATTAAACATATTTTTTGTGTCTCTCTCAATGTAAATCGTTGAGGATATCTTGAAAATGATGTTTCGTAGACCATCTCTCAAGAACGTAGAGATACAAGTGTCTGCAAAACACTTGATCACGAGGTTGCACGTGTACAGTATTGAAATAAATGAACAATTTTAAATAATCCATCATTTCTGCAGGTGGTGAGATTAAGTAAATGTCGAAATAATATGTTTTTACCTCATTCTTGAACCATGCGACCCAACGTGTACCCTCTCCTGAGAAATCGTCTAGATTCAGGATTCCATATTCATTGCCATCTCGCGGTTTTCTGTGCAATGAATCTCTGGAAAAGACAATGCATAAATATTTTATTTTCAATGCTTTGAGTGAATCCAATAGATTGATGTTAGACAGAGGTTTGTTAGGTAAGATAACATCTTCTACTGATGTGTTCTTATTTTCCATTTTTTAATTTATTTTGATTTTTTTTTATTATGTTATTTTTAATGTGAATTTTATTTTATCTCCCCACCCCCCGCCAATTGTTTTTAATTGATTCATTATACTTCTGTCTCTTAGATATTTTTAAACAAGTTTCCTTTCATTATTTCCTTCAGCATTTCATTCATCTCTTCACATTGTCTCTTAAATCTTATGCAATTCAAATAATTTTGTTGCCGAGTTCCCATTTGTGTGTCTCTGTATGCAAAATCCCAAATGAACATTGGAAATATTTCATTTTTTGGTTCGTCAGAACTAACTGTACATTTTATTGTTTTTTTTAATTTTTTTAAGAATTTATTTATTTAATTTTTTTTACTATTAATTATCTTCTCGAATTTTATATGCAATGTCGTGCATTCATCTAATCCTTCTTAGATTTGAGGAATAATCGATTTTGTAGAATAATGACCATGGGCTAACATGTTTATTCCATCTGATTTCACGATTCTCTTGTCAACATCAGCTGATAAAGCAATTCTATTGATTATTTACATATAGATATCGCTCTTGTCACATTAAATCGTGTTCATTGATTTGTACACTTTGTTCGCTACAGACAATATTTATACTCTTCGAAAGTGATGTCGGTATTCACAATGAGTCTTTTAGCGCCTTTACATTTGTTAATTGCCTTCCCATCTAAGGGTAAGGGTACAGTTTCAACTTTAAACCCACGAATTCCGAGATCTATCTTCCTCTTTCTTTGTCCATGAATTTTCCCACCAACGTTTTATTTACACCGAATGGAATATTAGATTTGTGATCACTGATATAATTATTGCTCCTGTAGAACCGCACATCAAAGTCAGTAGTTGGAAAAGGACAGTTCTGAAAAGGCAAAAATGCATTTATTTGTCACCTTAAACTTTAATCTTGAAAGCAATGGAAATTTAGCTTGAAACATTTTCTTGCCCAACTAAAATTGGACTTAGTCAATTTTTACCTGGTCTAGTATTTTGGCTTAGGTTAATCCAATGGGAATTTGCTTGTGAGAATAAGGAAATTAAGCTCGAAGTGGCCTAGAAAAAATCAATCTTTTTTTCCATACAAATATTCCATAAAAGTGCTAAGATCGCTCACCTTGGTCACTTGGGAGAATGAATTTTTCTGTATATCATCACCGTTTTGCTCAGTGCTATTTAAATGGAGATTTTATAGAGCGTTGTACAGCGCTCCCATCATAATCACCCCTCGAAGTGAGCTAGAACAGACGATGTCGAAAATGTTCTGTCTCAAAACAAATTTCCCACAGGAATTTGTAAAATGTCACAATCACATCAGATTGGTGATTTTACGGTTATTGTCAATTTGCTCCATTCAATTTGAATGTGTATTTTATTGAGAATTGTAATGGGTGAATGATCATAGAGAGAGAAAGAGAGAGAAAGAGAGAGAGAAAGAGAGAGAGAGAGAGAGAGAGAGAGAGAGAGAGAGAGAGAGAGAGAGAGAGAGAGAGAGGGGAGAGAAAGAGAGAGAGAGAGGAAAAAGAAAATTACCAACAGCTATTTTTTTAACTTGAAGAAAAATGAAATTTAAAATCCGTCCCCCCAAAAAAGTCACATATATATAATAAGAAATAAATAAAATTATTTTTAATAATAGGAAGTAAAAAAAAATGTTTTCACAAAACAAAAAAAATGGATAGATTCACAGATGACGAGTTCTTTGAGAATGGGTTCGTTGCCTTCTAGTTTTGGAAATCGGTATTCCGTTCAATCTACACCGGATTACGTTCCCACAAGAATCGAAACCGATGTGAGTGAGAGCGATGATACGGCTTCGACTATCACCACTGATAGCATCGCATTGTCTGATGATGATGGTGGCGGTAAGAGAGATCTGTTGTATGGAATTCGCGAGGATTCGAGTGGTAGGAAATTCGTGGGCGACACTGAAGTGGAAATGGACGATGATGAATTGATCGTGGGTTCGAATAAGTATAAAGTAACCGATGGTCTGCAGAGATTGCTCCTTTTCGATAAGCCCGGAGATTATACGGAACAGGATTTCCACAATTATGGAGACATTCTAGTTCAAACTCACGCCATGAATAGAAATAACGATGCCAGAGAGACGAGACCCAAAGCCAACAGAGGTTACAAGTGGACGAAAATAGTGAAGCCCATTTGGAATGCGAACAAGAAGTTCGTCGAATCGATGACCGGCAAAGGGGTGAAAACCACTACTTTTCTTCCGAGCGATCCCGACGCTCTGTCTCAGAGATTGAGTTTGTTGATGGGGAGCAGACGGGCTGGTAACACGGGATTAGATAATCAGATAGTTGCCATATCTGACGAATTGTTGAGACAGAAGGTTTTGAATAAAAATCAGTATAAAAGGCTGATGAACGAATTGAAGGATTGATGTGAATATAATAATAAGTAGAGAGAGAGAAACAAACAAACAAACAAAACAAACAAACAAAAATAAAACAGTAAATTCTTACACTAGAATAATAAAAATATTTAAAAACGATAAAACGATTTACCAGTGAAAAAAAACACAAAATATATCAAAAAAATAAAATATGTTGGTGATAAAGAACAGGGGATACGTCAGGACTTACGTTCAAGGCGGTTCTGGCATCGTCGATTCTATAATGCGAGCGTTCACGAGCAATGCGGGTAGAAAACTCGCATCGACCGCGTTTGAGGTCGGTAAGAAGACGGCTTTGGATGCTGGTAAGAAAGCCGCTTCCGATGCTAGTGGTAGGGTAGCTTCTGCGGCTGGCAAGAGGGCAGCCGACGCGTTGATCGACAAGTTGATCAGTCCGCCGGCGAAGCGAGCTGCGTTAGAGCGAACGTCGAAAAGTTGGATAGATTTTAAGGATGCCGTGATGCCCATACAAGATTTAGCCAAAATGACGAGTGGATCCGGATTGAAGAGAACTCGCGACGGTGCGATATAAACAAATAATAATAATAACAACATTAAAAACAGAGTTTGAAAAACATAAAAAAAATTTGTGTTTGAAAAGAATCTAAAATAACAGACAAAAAAATAAAATAAAACAAAAAGATGAACATTAAAGATATGTCTTGGAGCGACGCCGCGACCAAGAGGTCGAATAACGAGTACTTTCCCAAGAGCATAAGAGGTTTGATAGTGGGAAAATCGAATTGTGGAAAGACCAATCTGTTGATGAATCTGTTGTCCCGACCCGACTGGTTGGATTACGACAGATTGTTCGTGTTTGGCAAGAGCTTGTTTCAACCCGAATACAGATAGCCTCGAGAGTGCATGGATCGCAGATTGCCCAAGGACGTTATAGCCAGAATCTTTGACAGCAGGGAGGAATTCGACAAGTGTGGAGCTCCGCTCTCGACCATTTTGGACGGCGTGGCGACGGAGCTGACGAAGAGAAATGCATCTTCGAACGTCGAGTGTCGATTTTATGAGAACGCTAGCGACGTTCCGGATCCTAGGGAACTGAAATCGGAAGATAAGAATCTCATGATTTTCGACGATCTGCTTTTGGAGAGACAGAACCGATGCGAATCGTATTACGTTAGGGGTCAACACAGCAACGTGGACTGTTTCTACCTGTCGCAGAATTATTTTCGATTGCCCAGACAGACGATAAGGGAGAACGCTAATTTTCTGTGTCTCTTTCGCCAAGATCTCAAGAATCTCAATCACATCTACGGCGATCACGTCGCAAACGACATGAGCGCTGTCGAATTCAGGAGATTCTGCAAGAGGGTTTGGGATGGTGGACTTTACAATTTCGTCGTGATCGATTTGACGAGCGAATTTAATCGCGGAAAATATCGGTGCGGATTCGACAAGTTTTATGTTCCCGATGGTGATAATAATAATAAGAATAGAGCGTGAAAAAATAAAAAAATTAGAAAAATAAATAAATCTTCAAATAATTAGTTTTGAATAAAAAAAAAATAAAATTAAGATATAATGTTCGAACATGGAAAATTGTTAGAACGGATAGCTGAGAATACGGCTGCGAAACAATCCATTCAAATCGTGGTGAGTGGCGATTCGACTCGATTCGCTACGAAATTCGAACCTTCCATCGAATTGAACAGAGAGAAAAGTTACGAGATGGCGTTGGTGAATCTGGAGGCTTATTATTCCTTTCCCAACCTCACCAAAAAGAATAACTCGTTCAAGTATTCCGACGGAGTGGATTGGTTGGAGATTCGAATTCCCAAAGGAAGTTACGACATAGACGATTTGAACCATTACATTCAGACGCGAATGAAGACGGGTTGAAAGGGAAGCAACAAGATCAGACTCGCTCCCAATCTTAATACATTACAGACGATGTTGGATTTGGAAGATAATTTTCGTGTGGATTTCAACACGGACGATTCTATAGGCAAGATGTTGGGATTCGATCGAAAGATGTATCAAGGCCACGCGGCATCTGAAAATACTGTCGACATTCTCGCTGTCAATAGCATTCTGGTGAACGTGGACGTGATTGCCGGAAGCTACGTGAATGGTAGCGCTCAGCCGACGATCTATTCCTTCTTTCCAAACGTGTCGCCGGGTTATAAGATCGTGGAGCGACCTCGAAATTTAGTTTATCTACCAGTGATTTTAGACACGTTGTATAGTCTCAAAACCACGTTGACGGATCAAAATGGTGAACTGTTAGATCTTCGTGGAGAGAGAGTGACGATACGATTTCACATAAGAGAAATATAAAAGCAAAAAAAAAAAAAATATTATATATATATATAGATAACAAAAATAAAATAAACGGTAATATTAATTTTTTACAAAATTATTTTAATATAATTATTAAACAAGAAACAATTGAAGTAAAATATATTTAAAAAAAACAAACGGAATTATGACACAATACGTGGTTAAAAACGTGAACATATCCGCAGGACAGAAGAAGAAACTTAAGAGAGCTTTAACAACTCGAGGCGAGGCGGTGAGATTCAAATTCACTCACGAAGATCTGACGAGAGGTGGACAGGATTCGATCACCTGGACCAGAAGTCAAATCAAAAGGATGGAGAAAGCGATTCGCGATGGAAGAGGGTTGGCGGTGAGATTGAGTCCCGCTCAATTGAGATACAATTTGAGAATGAAAGGCGGTTTCCTATCGCTATTGGCAGGAATCGCCACAAAAGCATTACCCTTCGCCGCAAAGGTGCTACCCTTTCTCGGAAAGACTCTCGGCATGGGAGCTCTCACAGGACTCGCTAGTTCGGGAGTTGAGAAATTAATGGGTGGCAACGGACTGTTTTTGAAGAAAGGAGGAGCCGTGTGTCGAGTTCACGTAGACGACAGCGGTAAAGGATTGTATCTAGAACCCGTTAGAGGTGGCAACTCTCTGAGAGGAAACGGTCTCTTTCTGAAGAGTGAACGGAACGTCAAGCGATACGGCAAGGGTTTGTTGCTCGGTGACAATTCGCCATTTAAGCACATACCGATTTTGAATATGTTATTATAAATATAAAAATTATATAAAATATATAAAATCATAGAAAGTATAAAATAATATATATTTAAAATGGGTGAAGAGCTGGAGAAACAAATTTATCACCTGGATGAATTTGACGATAATGACGAACATCGCGAGTCAGAGAGCGAAGAAATAAAAAAATGGTTAGACGCTAATGATGGATATCTAAGGAAAGAGATAGATAAAGCGTGGGATATACGGTTGGGAATGAGACGGTCACCACTACCTTCTGAAGCGAGTGTTACCAAGAGATGCACAACATTCGTTCATAATTATGATTCAGATAAACAAAAATGTTACCATGAACGTATCACATCACAGAGAAAAAGAAAAAAAAAGAAAAAGAAGAATCGGCACAGAAATTTAAGAGAAAAGGAAACGTTATTATAATATATTATGATGATAGTGAAGAAGAAGGAAAACAAAAAAAAAAAAAAGTAAATGAGATCTCCTTTACTTTTTTTTTTTTTTTTTTTTTCATTTTTTCTTCGCTAAAAATCAATCGCTCTATTGTTTATATTTCCAAGTCCATTATTAGCATGTTGACGCTCGTGTCTACTCCTTTCTCGAAAATGTGTTGAATGTTTATCTTTACTCTTTTGAGTTTTTTTACATCGGTCAACTCGCTCTCGCCACCCAATTTCTTCACGAGTTCGAATGAGATGTTTGGAAATATGTAATTTCCATAGGGCAACGACAAATCGTCCTTGTCAAATTCTCTGTCTTCGGCGATGATGATGTTCTGCAGATCGCTTTGGTACTCGTAAATCAAATCGAGCGTGGCTTCGTTCAATTTCAGAGGCATCTTATATTTCTCGTCTTTGTGCTCTAAGCCCTTCATCTCGACATCGTTCAATTCGATGGGACCGTGTCGTTGTAATCTATAGATTTTATGACCGAATTTCTTATACGTTTCAACTCGTTTCAATTTCAATTCGCATCTTTTAGGTGTTGTTGTCTTCATGATCGATTATTTGTTTTTTTTGTTTTTATGAATTCTTGCAATAATGTATATTTTAAATTTTGTATTTAAATTTTAAATAATAATTTGTTAAAAAAAAGTTTATTTTTTTTTGCTCTTTATATATATAAAAAAGTTGTTTTTTTAATTTTTAATTTTCTTTAATGTAAAAATTTTTTTAGTAAAAGTTTTTTTTTCTCTTTATATATATAAAAAGTTTAAATTTTTTTAATTTCAATCTCTCTATTGTTTATATTTCCAAGTCCGTTATTAGCAAGTTGACATTCGTCATTTTTCCACATATGAAAATGGTGTGAATGTTCATCTTTACTCTTTTGAGTTTTTTTTCATAGGCGAATGCGCTCTCACCACCCGATTTGTTCACGAGTTCGGGTGAGATTATTGGATATATGTAACTTCCATAGGACAACAATAAATCACCCCTGTCGAATTCTCTGTCTTCGGCGATGATGATATTAATCAACAGTTTGCTTTGGTACTCGTAAAACAAATTGAGCACGGCTTCATCCACTTTCAAACACATTCGATATTTGTGGTAGTAGCGCTCTAAGTCCACCATCTCGACCTCATTCAATTCGATGGGATCGTGTGGTTGTAATGTATAGATATTAAAACTGAAATTCTCATACCCTTCGTCTCATTTCAATTTCAATCCGCATCTTTTAGGTGTTGTTGTTGTCATGATCGATTATTTAGTTTTTTATGAATTCTTACAAATAATGTTTATTTTAAATTTTGTATTTAAATAATAATTTGTTAAAAAAAGTTTCTCTTTATTTCTCTTTATATATAAATAAAAGTTAAAAAAAAAATTCTTACAAACTTAATTTTGAGGTAAAAACAATGATCAAGTCCAAACATCCGAATTATAGTCTAGAACGTGCAAGACTTCAAACGTTTAAAAATTGGCCTTCGCATCTCACTCAAAAACCCGAAGATTTAGCCGCCGCGGGTTTCGTTTACGTGGGTAGAGGCGACAAAGTCAAATGTTTTTGTTGTGACATACATTTGATGAATTAGGAACCTCACGATGTACCTTTACTAGAACACATAAGTAATATTAAAAAAGGCGACTGTGATTATTTAAACAAGATCCTAACGTTAGGATTGATCAAACAAAATCCAAGACGAAGAGAGAGATAGAGATAAAAACCAAAAATTATTAATGGATATGTTACAACTCGGATACACCAAGGAACAATTGTACGATGCGTTAAACATCGCGAACAAGACCCTGTCTCAATTCATAACTTTAGAACATCTCATCAAATTCATGGCGGAAGCGGACGAGTTATCGTCACTCGTCGAAAACAAACCGAGTAAAACGTCCACCACCAAGTGTCTGGTCTGCGAAGGTGTCGCAAACGTCTTGTTTCTACCATGCGCACACCTGCGTTACTGTAGAGAATGTCATTCCGAAGACGAGAAAACGTGTTCGGTTTGCGAGCGAGAAATAAAAGCGGTCTTAAATTGTTTTTGAATAAAAACACATTAAGGAAAAAAAATTGAATTTTAAAATTTAACTTTTTTTCTATTATATATATATAAAAAGAGTAAAAAAGCAAAACTTTTTTAACAAATTATTTAATACAAAATTCCAAAAAATAAAAAAAATATTCTTACAAATGAAGCAAACAGATAAAACAATGGTAAATTTAAATGAGAAAACCGTACCTCAGTTAAACGAGATTTGTAGTCTATTACAAATTTCAGATTTTAGAAAGCATAGAACTAAAGCAAAAAAAATTGAAGTCATACAAGAATATTTGCGAAACACTAGAAAGGCAAACGAAATGTCGATAGCAACGACGTCAAAAGATGCGTCGGTTGTGAAAAATAAGAAGACGACTAAACGAAAAGCCGTTGAAAAACATCAAGTTTCCAAAGAAAAGAAAAGAAAAACTAAAACGAAAACGAGTGATGCACTTCAGATTCAAGACAAACGAGATATATCGAGCGAAATTCAATGAGCAATTGATGAAGAGAAAGGAGAAGAATATGTAAGACGACTCGTTGCGGAACTATTCCAATCGAAACCCGTAGAACGGGAGAGTGCGATCGAAGACATTTTTAAAACTTTCGACGTGTTTCCCTCGTCGAAGAAAGTCAATCCGAAATTGTTCATGGAACGGGTGAAGAAAAAAGTATTGGATTTGTTTCCCGAATACACGAACTTGAGATTAAAAATTAAGATGATACTCCATTGCATAATGAATAAAATCGACGTGAAGTCCGGCGAGAGCATCGTGAAAAATGCATATTTCAGATCTAACGTCGAACCCGTATTTCATGGTTCAGATCTATCGGACGTTTTCGAAAAGATGAAAGACAAGATGTTGATGTCTCTCGCGAATTATCAAAATGAAGGTAGTAATTAGACGTTCGGCGAGGTGTTGAAACTCGAAATTCACATGACTAAAAACGAACCGTTGAAAGGATCTTCCTACTTGGAATTACCGTATTTCTTGACTAAGAAACGTGCCGTGGTCAACGTGAGAAATAAAGATGAGCAGTGTTTTAAATGGGCAGTCACCTCCGCTTTATACCCTGTCGAAATAAACGCCGATAGAGTTTCTCGTTACGAGGAAACTTCTAAAAATCTCGATTGGACTGGAGTGACTTTTCCAACAAAGTTAAAACACATCGAACATTTCGAGGTTCAAAATCCCACCGTAGCGGTGAACGTCTTGGGATATGATGGCGAAAATCAAAAGATCTATCCTCTCAGACGGACTTCGTATCGCCGAAGAGAAAAGATGATTATTTTATTATCGATTTCAAATGGTGACAATCATCATTCTTGTTGGGTTAAACATCCGAGCCGATTACTGTCGAGACAAAATAATAATCATAATGGAAAGACATCTTTATGTTGCAACTGCATGAACATGTTTCACAGCGAAGACTCGCTGGCGAAACATCAGGAATATTGCAACGAAAATCAAGGAGTCGCCATTGAAATGCCCAAACCCAACACCATCGGGAAGTTTGAAAATCACAACAGAAGGTTAAAAGTACCATTCGTCGTGTACGCCGATTTCGAATGTTTCACCGCGAAAATGAGTTCCTGTCAACCCAACGCTCTTCAAAGTTATGTCGAATGATATCAAAAACACATACCTTCGGGCTATTGCATTTACGTGAAATGCGCTTTCGACTCGCAACACGACATGGGTCCCTTCACCTACACGAAACAGCGCGAAGACGACGACGTGGCTCAAAGGTTCGTGGAAGAGTTAGAATCGAAAATTCAAATGTTATATGCCAAATTCAAAACTCCGGCGAAAATTATCATCACGCGAGAGCAGCAGGACGAAAATAACAGAGTCACCGAATGTCACATATGCAGACAATCGTTCGACGAGAATTCGGAGGAAAATAAGAAGGTCAGAGACCACGATCATTACACAGGTCTGTATCACGGTCCGGCTCACAGCAAGTGTAATTTAAAATATCGAGACGCCGCTTTCTATCCAGTGATGTTTCACAATCTCTCGGGTTACGACAGTCATCTGTTCATGAAAAATCTCGGCACCTCGCACGAAGAATTAAAATGCATCGCGAACAGCGAAGAAAGATACATTTCCTTCACGAAATGGAAGCTCATGGAGAGGAAAAGAGTAATCGACGGAAATACATTGAAAGAAAAAACGAAATCCATTTGTAGAGGCATACTTTTCATCGACACTTTTAAATTCATGTCGACCGCTCTGGAAAAATTAGTCGATAACATGAGCAAGGATAAATTTAAAATCACGAGCGAACATTTCGGAGAACAAGTAGACGTCATGTTGAGGAAAGGAGTCTATCCTTACGATTACATGAACGATCTAAAGAGATTCAAAGACACCGCACTACCTTCGAAAGAAGATTTTTATTCGAAATTATACGAATCCAACATTTCTGACGAGAATTACGAACACGCCAAAAAAGTGTGGAAATCATTTGCTATAAAAACCATGAGAGATTATCACGATCTCTATCTGAAGACCGACGTTCTGCTCTTGGCAGACGTGTTCGAAAATTTTCGAGACGTCTGTCGTCGAAATTATGATCTGGATCCCGCTTGGTATTTCACCGCACCTGGTCTGGCGTGGTCCAATTGGAATTATTATCCGACGTGGACATGTTGCTCATGTTCAAAAGGGCTGCGAGAGGTGGCGTCTCGATGATCTCTCACAGAAATTCCGAGGCTAACAATCCCTACATGAAAGAAGGTTTTGATTTGAAACGGTCGACTAAATACATACAGTATTGGGTCGCCAATAATCTGTACGGTTGGGCTATGAGTCATCCTTTACCGATTGGAAATTTCGAATGGGTGAAGGAACCGGAAGAGATGCAAAAATGGAGAGACTATCCTTGCATTTTAGAAGTCAATTTGAACTATCCGGAAGAATTACATGATTCACACAACGATTATCCGCTGGCTCCCGAACGAATGGAACCGAATGAAGGAGGCGAGGAAAAACTCATTCCCAATTTATTTAACAAACGTAACTACGTCATCTACAGCGAGAATTTGAAACAGTACGTTGATTACGGGATGAAATTAGTCGACATACATCGCATCATTCGATTCGACAAAGAGCCTTGGATGAAAAAATACATCGATCTCAACACGAATCTCAGAACTCGAGCCGAGAACGATTTCGAAAAAGATTTCTTCAAACTCATGAACAACTGCGTGTACGGCAAATCAATGGAAAACATCAGGAAGAGAACCGACGTTCGACTCGTCACGTCTGAGAAAAAAGCAAAAAAATTAGTGGCGAAACCCAATTACAAACACCGAACCATATTCAGTGAAAATCTAGTGGCCGTTCACATGCAAAAGACGCACCTGATGTTCGACAAACCGTATTATCTCGGACCGATCATCTTAGATATCAGCAAGCTATTGATGTATGAGTTTCACTACGATTACATCAAATGAAAACTTGGCGACAAAGCCAAACTACTGTTCACCGACACGGACAGTTTAGTTTACGAGATAGAGACGAAAGACGTCTACCGAGACATATCTCTGGACGTGGCCGAGTGGTTCGACACGAGCAATTATCCTGTCGATCACCTGTCCAACATTCAATCGAACGACAACAAGAAGGTGTTGGGTAAATTTAAGGACGAGAGCGGCGGTAAACAGACCGTCGAATTCGTGGGCTTGAGACCCAAACTGTATGCTTATCGTCTAGAAGATGATGAAGAGATCAAGAAGTGCAAAGGAGTTAAAGCATGCATGGTAAAGAAAAACATCTCTTTCCAAGAGTATAAAGATTGTCTGTTAGGAAGTGGTCCGGTGTATAAGACTATGAAATCGATTCGAAGTGAAAATCATGACCTGTATACCGAAATAGTCAACAAGATTTCGCTGACGGCCGACGGTGATAAGAGATTCGTATTAGATGATAAAATAAGCACTTTGGCACTCGGACATTGGACTGTGGATCTAATTAGAGACGATATGAATATGGATGATTGGATTCCAGATATGATTGTAGATGATAAGATTCCAGATACGATTGTGGATGATAGGATTCCAGAAAATCAAGAGGAATTAGATGAACATAAAATTATGGAAATCGACAGTGACATCGAGAAAGTTAGTTTAAAAGAAGAATTAGATGAATCTAAGATTATAGAAGTCAAGGAATTCGACGGATTCAGGATTGTAGAAGTCGATAGAGTTAGTTTAAAAAGAAAGAGAAAAAAACAAAAAAAAATAACGTCATTTTTTAGTGAATTATAATAAAATAAATAATAAAAAAAAAATATATATACTTATTTATGAATAAGAAAATAAAGATATCCGTAGAAGGTGTCGTCTTACCCAACGAACCCCTATCCAACATCGATCTGTTGAATGCGGCAAAAGATTTGAAAATCGAAGATTTTCTAGGAGTGTTTTCCAGAGATGCCTTGCCGAAGAGAAGACCTCGACAATCGGAATGCGGAATTTTAAATCTAGACGATTCATCGAGTGAAGGCACTCACTGGGTGGCGTGGTTCAAGAATGGGAAGAAGAAGAAGAATTATTATTTCGACAGCTACGGAATCTCGCCGCCAAAAGAAATAAAGAACAATTTCAACAAATCGATGGTTCTTTACAACACGGATCAAGTGCAATCGCCAGATCAAGTGTTTTGCGGTCACCTGTGTCTCTACGTTCTCAAGAGATGGTCTGAAGGAGATGAATTTCAAGACATTCTCAATGACTTACATTAGAGAGAAAAATTTTTTTTTATAGTATATATATAAAGATAAAAAATTATTTTAAAAAAATTTTAATCGAATAAAAACGAAAAATAAAATAACATAGTTCATTTTTTAATAAACTGCATTTTGAACACATTTTTTTTTCTAAACAACAACAAAAAAAAAATCCTACAACAACATGACAGTCGATAAATTTGGTAGAAGTGATGACGAAAAAGTCAACCTGAGAAAGAAGAGGAAGACGTTTGAAGGTTACGACGTTGCCAACTTGTTGGACGGAGATACGAACCTCAAGAGGAACCTCTGAACATGAACGATAAGAAGCTCTACAATCTTCCCGAGCTGATAGATCTCGCAGATGCCGTGACTAAAAAATAAGTCGACAGGGGGAACTCTGATTTCGAACGAATCCTGCTGGATAATTACGTGGATAAAACCATGACCGACGATCTCGATCTGAAATCCAAACGTTTGGTGAACGTCGCGAATCCCGTAGATCCCACCGATGCCGCCACCAAGAGATACACGGACGACACTCACGCGAGATTCAGCGAACACCTGAGAAATAGATACGTTCAGAAAACGATGCACTCGGAATTGAATGCTAATAATAACAAGATAACGAACGTGGCCGCTCCCACGAATCCTAAGGACGTGGCGACCAAACACTACGTAGATCTGGAACAGAGAAAGTCTGACAGAAGTGCAATGAAATTGGATCTGAATGCGGGATTCCACAAGATATTGAATCTGTCGAAGATCGACGACGTGGATGTGGACTCAACCGCGGTCAACAAGGGCTACGTGGATTCTGCTGTGATACGATCACAAGAATATGTAGAATCACAAGTGGACGATCTCTCCCTGAACAAACAATCTGGCGGAACCATGGAGGGTGGCATCAACATGAACGGTCAGAATTTATTCGGTCTTGATCACGATCCCGAATTCGATTCCAGCACGGTCAGCAGAAAGTACGTGGACGACAACTCAGTCTGGTGAAAGGGCGACATCATGGAAGGTAAACTAGACATGGGCGGACACGCACTCACGAATCTACCAGAACCCGTGAACATGACGGACGCCTGCACCCTGATTTCGGTGGTGGAGAGAGTCAAATATGCGAGACAATTGATCACCGTGTGGGCCGGCACCTTAGATGAAGGAAAAGCCGAGTGGTCTTTCGGAAACGGAGGTAGCGGATCGAAACATGCCCATGCCGTTGGGAGGTGAAATCCTTCGAATGAGTCTGGCTTCCTCGGATTTGAATAACAGTGCGGTCGTCAATCTCATGGTGAATGGTGTGGAGAGCGATAAGAGATACAGCATCGAAAAGACCGGATGTCAGCACGTTCGGCACGCCTCTCAAAGTGAACACCGGAGACAGGATTAATTTCGTCATGAAAACCAATAATCCCGAAGCCACCACTTCCATGGTGAGTCTACTCATCGAACTGGATCCTTTGAACAAACAGTGAACGCGTGGAAAAATAACGAATTAAAAAAAAAAAAAAATAATGTGTGATTATTAAAAACAAAAAAAAAACAACAAAAAAAAAGTAATGAGATATAGAGAGATGTTCAATCTCTCTATATCTCATTACTTTTTTTTTTTTTTTTTTTTTTTTTTTTTAATTTTTTATCCATTTATGATTTCAATTTATACACTTTGCGAATACGGTTGTTGGTTCATCACCAGATCTAGTTTGTTGAGATTCGATTTTTATTTGACGTTTCTTACATTTGCGACATTTTAAAATTGTATTTTTTATAATTTCTTTGTTAGATCTTATGAGATCAAACTCTTCTTTTTCTTTTAAACGATATTCGTTAAAATCACAACTATTCCATCCTTTTTTTGTGTTACGTTCTTCATATTCAATTTGAATCCATTTTTCCAAGTATTTCATTTTAACGTCGTAGTAATCTGAAGTGAACAGATGATTTGTTGTTTTCGTGTCAGAAACATTCATTTTGTTTTCGAGATTTTAGTTTTTAATTAATCTTACATCCACATTTTTTTTAACGTTTATTAATTTTTTTTTTCACACTCGTCTCTCAGCGAATGATCGACATCTTATTTCCGTCCAATTCGAATTGTAATTCCGTGTCCGACAGGACCAGGGCGAAGGCTTCGGTTTTTCTCGGCACATTCCTATCGAATTGCATCTTGATCTGAATGTCTAACACGCTACTCTTGAGTCGTTCACTCTGTTTACTGACGTCGAACATGAACATGGGATACATCGACTTGTATTCGCCGGGAGATATGTTGGGATTGCTCATCAATTCGTCTAGACCATGATACTTCTTTCTAAATCGGCGGCGTCGCTGTACAGCCTGCAGAAATCGTTCTTGTCAAACGACGCGTTGTAATCGATTGCCGGATATCTCGTGGCGTTCAGAAACACTTGCATGTTTCTCAAATTGCAGTGATCGAACAGCGATGCATTCTTTTCCTGAGACCCGTCCCTATCGGTCTGAAACACAACCACGATGAAACGCGGTCTCTCGGAAGCGGATTTCACCATCAATCTCCAATCGAAGTGATTCGTGGAGGGAGGAATGCTTGCCATCTAGCACTGTCTCATTCTAAATCCCACGGGTAATTTACTCTTGGATTCTATGATCTTGTAGAGACGCGCTTTCTCCACGATCGAAGGCTCCACGTGCGGAATGAACCACGATATCTTGTGTAGAGTTATCTTACCTGCATCAGTTGAAGTGAGTCTCACTATTGCATCGTCATTTCCTTTTCGAATCAACGTCAGATTGTGTTTGAATCCCTACATGATCTTGTTGTAATCGTCCGCAAATCCGAAGATGTGTTTCAAAGGTATCCTGAACGAAAATGTTCCTTTAGGTCTGGACGTTTTGACGACGTAGTCGAATTTCGCGGCGGCGCCTGCGCTAGCAGGGCCTATGGTGTCTTTCACCCACAACTGATTAAGTCCTCTGGATTTCGAAAAATCATCAGGATACGTCAAGAGTCCGAACATCGTGGTGACCTGACCGGGATGAAACACAGATTCTATCTCTTGTCCGGATAGCATGTATTTTATGTTACTGAATAGATGCATGATGCCATTATTAGCTAGAGTAACCATGTCGTCGTCGGCGTAGTCGCTCCCATCTTCCTTGGTGAGACGTCCCTGCACCACTATGTAACTCTCGCTAGGATGTATGAATAAATCTTGAGTTTCGACGTTGATTCTTATCTCTCCCGCATTGTTCAAACCCGTCCCAGTTACCGGTTCGTATTCGTGAACCTCATATTCTTGAATTCTTTCATCTTTCACTATGCTTTGTGCTACATCGAGTACGTTTGTCATTTTAAAGGATTTTTTTAGTTTTTTGTTTATTAATTAACTTGCTTTTTTTATCTAAAAATAGTTTTTAATTATTTTTATTATTTTTTTCTCTCTTATATATATGTGTGTAAACAAGAAAATGTCAAAGAGAGTAAATAAAAAAAAATTTTGTCTTCTTCATAAAAACTTCGTCTTCTGTAATTGTTGTTCGTAAAAGTTTCTGATGATCTCTTCTCCATCCAAAGCTTCGATTTCGTCAGTCACCGGATCGGTGTGAAATATTTTGATGATTACGAAGATTTCCGAGGTTCATCGAGGAGTATAACCCTTTTCGAAGTGCTTCTTATAAGCGTAGATTCTCACTCGATCGCCGACCGCAAATTTCGGCATTCTAGACTTCTTCCTGATCTTAGATCTCTCGGGATATAGATTCGCGTAGACTCGTTTTTCGTTTCGAGGATCGTTAGCTTCCGCGGGAGTCATCTTGATCGATCTGTGCCACGTGTTGTTGTAATCTTTGACCAGACCGTTCAGAGCGTATATGTATTTCTTGGTCGAATTCGCCGTGAAGTATCTGTGCTTCTTTTCCTTCATCATTCGATTCCAACTTTCCACCACGCTGGCTTTCTCTTCGTTTTCGATCGAGTAGAGGTCTACCAATCGACGAACGTGCTTGTTGTAGAATTCCTTTCCCTTATCCACCCACAATTTACTCAGTTTTTGAGAAGACGAGTCGAACACGCTATTCAGAGCCTCGGCGACGAGAGGTCCCAATTTATTCTTCAAAGCTCTGATCCAACCGTATTTGGAAAACACATCGATGACCGTCAATAGATATTTGATGCCCTCGTTCCACCTCGAAAACGATCTCATGTCGACCAAGTCGGCAGACCAAATATCATCCAGACCCTTCACGAACACCCTTCTCTTTCGAAATTTATGCACTATGGGTTTGTGTAACTCCTCGGCCAATTCGCTCGTCAATAATCGTTTCTTCTTCTTTTCAGATGTGCTTTTTTTTTTGAACGCCCCATCTGAATCAACGTTTCATACCGATCAGATTGCCGACCAGCGAACGTTCCATCTTCTCTCTCCTGGTCGGATTCGATATGCTTCTCAATCTCCCCAACATGTTTTTATCGCTGACGTCGTTGCGAGTCTTGGTGTCAGGATGTTCGACGTAGCACAGATCGTGATTGTACGCGGCCGTGTCCACCCTATTCACGGGTTTGCTCCAAGATTTGGGAGTCAGATCGGCGTTGAGTCTCTTGTTCAATTTCGTTCCGGGTCCCGTGAAACTGTGACCGGGCAGATGCATTTCAAAAAGTAGATTATTGATCATTTTATTCACGATGCCTTTACCTTTGCTCGCGTTCTTTTTTTTGACGAATCGAGTCTTGACAGAACCACACACATCGCAAATTCCGCGAAGCATCCATCTGTCGTTTTTAGTTCGCACTTCTCTAGAATTACTCGTCTCGGTAACTCTCTTACACTTTACGCAATACATTTTTTAAGAGTTATTTAAATTAATTTCGTTTTTTATTTTATATATAAATTTAATATTTTTTTTTTTTAAATTCTGTTCTTATTATATATATACATATTTTTTTTCAATCGCTGCTCTTAGGTTCTATCATCTTACTGAATTCCTCACTGGCCTCTTTCCTCCCCTTTTCCACGAGAGAATCCTTCATCTCTTCCTTGATGATCTGACGAGTCTTGATTCTCACGGCTTCTTTCATGGCATCGTATTTCGTTTTCTCGCTCAATATCGCGAAGTATTCTCCGTCCGATATCCTACCGTCTTTCAATTCCATAGAGATCATTTCGGATATCGTGTCGATCTTGGAGTCGGCCAAGACGCGAATCTTGTCGTGTTTCCTCGCCTTCAGATATAATTTCCTACTCAAAAAGTTTCCAAGCATGCTAAACAATCCGGCGGCGAGAGCCACTCCTTCTACGGTCAACACGATCGGAATGCCGACCGCGGTCAACAAAAATCCGATGCCGGCCGCGTGTAAACCCAGGGAAATCGTGATGAGTGTCGTGTCGATCGCGTTGATGACTGTCACGAAACGCGAATACTTTTTCTTGAGGGAACGACGAGAATCTCTCTCTCGAATTAGATACTCTTGGATTCTATTGATTTGATCAATGCGATACCTCTCTCCTCTTTCTCTTTCTTCTAGCGACGGCGCCGTCGGCGAAACGTCGATTGGCTTCTCGTCCTCGTCGTCCACTAACGTCGGATACAATTTATTTCTGGTTCTCATTTTTTGTTTTTTTTCTTCTAATATTAGATAAAAATTTTATGTGTGTATTTATTTTTTTATTTTCTACTCTCCCTTATTTTATATCAACTTGCTTCGTTCAGCAATAATTTCTTGATGCATCCCTTGTCTTCTAAAGTCAAACTTCTACGCGCCAATTTCAGTTCTTTCGAATCTGTAGGCCTGTCTTGATTCTTACAGAAGACTAATCTCTTCCAAAACGTGATCACATCGTTGAATTTAACGCGTTCGAACGCTGGTTCGAAATACATGACGACCATATCTTCCCTTTCCATCACCAGACACGAATGATTCTCGTGATCGAAGTCTAGATAATCCCGACATCCGACACATCGTTCTAACAGGATGGGACGTAGTTGTTCGTTCACGCAGATTGCGTATGCTCTCATCAGCATGTTTAAAAGAAACCTCGCTCTAATAGTCTGAGAATCGCTCATGATTTACGTATTTTTTTTTATTATCTATTCGATTTGATATATTTAATTTTCTAAATAACTATTATTTATATATTTTTTTTCTCTCCTATATATATCGAACACTTTTATTTATTTCCTAGGATATTCCCCCACCCCACGACGAGGGGAGATAACTCCGTATGATCGAGTTTACGAGAATCGAGCGATCCGATCGGTCAATTGGCGGAGAATCGAGCGATCCGATCGGTCGATTAGCTGAGTTTGGGAATTCCCATAGTGGGGAATTCCCCTAATGACGTCATAAATGGGAAAAAACCCACCGCCTCAAAACAATAGCGGATTCTGGATAACTGATGCAGAATCCGCAAACCGTTTTTTTGATCTAGCCCAGAATTTTTTGCTCGCGTTGGCCAACGATGGATCGATGGTCTGATCTGCGATGGGAACGTTGACAAAATTTTTTAAAGTGAAAGATAAAAGTGACGATGTACAATTTCGCCTTTTTTTAAAAAACGCGCGTTCACCACGAGTATTTGAACGTTAAAAGTGCGATCTAGGAGTCACAAAAAACATGGGAGATTCAACATCAATGTACGTTTTTGTGAACAAGCGTGCGATTTAACACCGAATCCCACGTTGGTAAACGCATCGTGTACACGTACATGTACAAAGTGATTGGTAAATCCGCCTATATTACCTACTCTAGTCGACTTGAATTTAGTTCCTATTTAACGGACTGACCATGTAGTCCAAACTTTGCTCCACAGGCCGTTATATAATTTTTGTTTTGTTTTGTCGCCGTGTGGCACAGGGCAACAAAAAACAATTATATACGTTGGGACAAGTTTGGACTATTGAGTTCGTTGTTGCCTCGGGTATTTCGGAGTTTATATAGACGCGAAAAATGGTTGAGATCAAATGGATAATGCCATATCGTCTGTCGCTTGCATTTCATATAACATGTGTTCTATTGAGAATAACAACGAGCTATGATATCCATTCCCTGTACATGTATGTGGTATCTCCGTACTGAGTATGGAGTTAATGCACAGGCCGTCAACAGTTGGTTCCGTACTCAATATGGACCTGTAGCAGCGATAGGGTTAAAGAATGCAGCTCTTTAAGTTATGGTGGCATTGAGTTTGATGCGCCATAATCACACCAGTTCTCAAGATCGCGAATGGTATCCGGCAGACGAGTTGTATTATGTTTCGGAAATTACAGGCCGTCCACACGCCTTTGTAGTCTGAGAACAAAAATATTCCCAAAATGCAGCTGATGAAATGGTTTCTCGAGCCGAAGGACGCTGTGGGCCAAGCCCCTTTCGACCCTCTTTCGCTGTATAAGAACTTTAGTAGCTACATGCTCAGGCGCGTTGAAGGAGGAAAAGGTTTGGGTACTCGGCAGATGTCCAGGATTAGGTGATCTAAGGATTTGTCTTTATTTTGGTTTTTGGTCTGAACCCTTTGGTTAGGACCAGAAAGAGAGGGGGTCCTCTCGCAAAGGTGTTACCTCTCCCAGAGGGTGCTGTGATGGTATTTTCAGGCAAATAAAATCTGCGACTTATAGGATAGTCATGATGTGGTGGTGGGCCTTCATTGGCAAGTATAGTCTGTCTCAGGCGGTCGATGATAACTCGAGTTGGTTCATTTTCTTGAATTTTGGTTGATCTTTTCGTTGGGTCGTGGAAAAAACAACAACGGCCCCTTTCGGGGACCGCCCAAAGAAAAACGCGAACTTCCCTGGTTCGGGGGCAGGCCTGCATGATAACCTATTTGGTCGGGGCAGAATGCTCTCTACTGGCGCTTACAAAAAGTGACAAAAATGGGACGCATGACCAACGCTCGCCTCCCAGAAGGTCGATGGCCACTTCCAGGGATGGTTTAACCCGGAGGTCCATTGGCTGGAACTTCGCTTGTGCTTGTTATGGTTTGCAACAAATCTGCAATTACTGCTTGGGTGGAATCGCCACTCCAGGGGTGATTTAGTGATAATACACTATCCACGTACTGTATAATAACAGTTTTAAATTTACAAATACGTGAACGTTATTGGCGCTTTCATTTTTTTCACTTTAACCCCATTCCCTCCAATATATGGTTCAGCACAGGATATTACCAAATTGCACAGCAGCAAAATGGTTAAGTAGGGTAGCTGCTAGATGAATACGTGGGGTAGACCGATCGACTCTCTCAAAGTGCAGCCCCGAGGCTGCACGTTGAAAATATTAATTGGTCTGTCCCGAAATAGTGAATATGAACTCTTCTAATTGCTGATATTGAACTGACATAGAATGTACCATTAGGTTTTAGAAGGTTAAGTATGAAGAGATTTTAATTACACAATGACAGACTGAGACTTGTTGAGGTTGATTTTTTGCACATGTCTAAATTTCTTCTCAAAGTCATCCATCTGATCGGGAGCTGTGATCCGTTGGACGGAGCCCTCTTTTCTTTCAGTAAAAATGACTCCATCAAACGTCCACGAATCCATTATCTTTCATTCCCGAGCCAAAACGCGAGCTGTTCGAGCTATAGAGGCGCGAGTCTTGGTTAGGACTTATTAATGAAAATACCCGACCGACCCGGGCCAGGTTGTGAAAAATGTGTTTCAAGTGTAATTGACTTTTTTGTCTTAGACCTGAACACTTTATCGCTCAGTCGATAATTATTCAACCAAAAATTAATAGGTCTGGTCTGAGCAGTCTTGCCATTAATCGTTCTGGGGACAACCCGATGACTTAGTGACATATCATCAAACGATATACTGACACCGATTTTACCCACAATATATAAGACTATATCGTCAATTTTTTCGTTGGTCTTCTCAATTACAGCTATTAGGGGTAGATTGGTCCTGCGACCATATTGTTCTACATCGTCAATCTTGTCAGTTATCTCATTAATCCTATTGTTCTTCAATTACACTTCAT
Organism: Pictodentalium vernedei; assembly: GCA_031216915.1. Taxonomy (NCBI): domain Eukaryota; kingdom Metazoa; phylum Mollusca; class Scaphopoda; order Dentaliida; family Dentaliidae; genus Pictodentalium; species Pictodentalium vernedei. The sequence goes on along the minus strand of CM062288.1, from coordinate 321,044,087 downwards.
CCTCCGAGCAGTATTCTCCAAATATTTTATTCTCTCATTTGCAGCCTCCAGAAAAATTGTTTTCAAGAGACACGCTCAGAAGAATTTTTCAAAACGTTAACGAGAGCAATACTGAGACGATTCTCCTGACTCAAGTTACTGGAACCGCTGTTGGTCAGCCAAGACAATGAATCGTCAAAGTCCTCATCGAAACTGATATCCTCTCTGACCTTTTTATTTTCCATGGGAGAAGGGGGGTGAGCTGATAACAGATCTGGTTCTTTTAGACGCGTTTTCTTATAACGTATTAGTTGAGACATCCGTATCTGCATCTGCAGTTATATTAGAATCTTCCATGATAGTGACTTAACCCTTTACCTAACATGAAAAGCAGACGACACTTGCAAAAAAAATTCTTGAATAACTAATTTTTTTCATCTCAAAAACATAGGTTATGACCCCTCGTTGGAACGAGCTCGACGAGCTCGTTCCAACGAGGGGTCATAACCTATGTTTTTGAGACAAAAAATGAAAATATTTTGAAAATTAATTGGCGATATTTGGGAATAGCGCTGGCCGGTTTTGGCCGTTACGTTGGGTAAAGGGTTAACCGTTTTGAAATTGATCGTTAACCCTTTGAACTCCAAAGGCCGTTTTTCAGGCCGGTTCACAAGCTACGTCATAATGTCATTAAGGGGGTGACTGCAAAGTAAATGTGTGGTGTAGACCAATCAAGTGTAGACTAAGGCTGCACGTTGAAAATATTAATTGGTCTACCCCCAAATAATAAATATGGGCTATTCCTATTGCTACCATGGAACTGACATGGAAGATACCACCATGGTTCAAAGTGTTATGTTTGGTAAAAGCTGATCGAGATAGAAGTTTATATTATCTTGTTTTGTGTTGACAGATTTCAGCTGACTGATCTTCCTTTTATCAAAAATCAAAGGACAATAACTCTCAGGAATGCTAACTCATCGTCATGCAAGAGACGAAGATGGGTCTGAACGCTTGTACACTGAATACAGTTACAACGGTCAATAGTTGCCAGATTTACAAAACACTTACACTTGCGTGTATATTATTTTATACCATGATTACCTATTCTGCTATACATGAAAAGCCTATGACATAAATTTTAGCTTTACACACCAACCGTGGTGAACACGCCAGTAATGGGATTTTAGAAGGTAAAATTTACACCTACAGTTGAACTACATCCAAGTTGACCTTTGGTGACGTCGACCTGAATGCGAACTTGTCTAAATTTATCGCACGTTGCCTCGCGAAGAGTGAAATGAAAGTGGCAATTATTTATTACGTTTTTAAATGAGTTTACACCATAAAACACCAAAAATTAACAAATATGCATTGTCCCATGTCAATAAAGCATACATAACTTGAAATAGAATGTTATTATGTTATTATGTTATTAAAATGAGAAAAGGCCCTGTTTATTTTTCTATTTCGTTTCGGTGATAAAATTGACAACTGAAGTACTGCCCACAGATGCTCATGTAAACAAAAACAAATTCTCACGTACGTACGGCAGCTGCTCAGTAAAATCGAGAAAAAATAATAGCGACTCTTAATAATCTGACGATCATGGTATAAATAAAATATACCCAAAGTAGCTTGGTGTACAAAGTGTTCACCACTCGTGGTGAAGTGGTGTTAACCCTTTACCTAACGTAACGGCCAAAACCGGCCAGCGCTATTCTCAAAAATCGGCGATTAATTTTTATTATTTTTTTTCATTTTTTGTCTCAAAAACATAGGTTATGACCCCTCGTTGGAAAGAGCTCGTCGAGCTCGTTCCAACGAGAGGTCATAACCTATGTTTTTGAGACAAAAAATGAAAACAAATAGTTATTCAAGAATTATTTTTGCAAGTGTCGTCTGCTTTTCAGGTTAGGTAAAGGGTTATCAAGCTACTATGGGTATATTCTATGTTTATATTATCTGTCCTATTTTTTCCAAAACGCTGCTACGATACCGATTTGTTGGAGACTAGTCCGGAAAGACAGCATTTCACCCCAGAATAGTAATCATGTCGACAGATGCACAATTAACTCCAGACAGAATATTCCATAGTTATCAACAGTCCAATGTAAACAATATGAATATCATGATTCGAAATTCAAAACCCAATGTCCAGTGACATCTTCAAGTCCAATTGTCAGAGTAATTAATTAGTTCATCATCGGAACTGAAAGGTAGAAATTTCGTCTACGGCACCCTCATCTACATGATATGTGCATCATATATCCACAGAAATAAATAAAATTCCATTAAAATGATTTTTAAGCCGGAGCAGGAGGATTTCATCTGTCAACCACCATGATCACATGACACGTAACGGCGTTTTAAACTTGGTGTTGTTCAGTTTACGTTAACGTTAAACATATTTTTATTTGCCATAACTATTAAGCAAAAAGGGATAGGAGGACAAGTGCATTCCACTTTGTTGTTCGATTTATTGGAAAGGCCTTTAATATTACAAGCTGTATAGTCTATTTTCATTCTTGTGCTATCAGTGATGTGAGAACAAGACATCACTTGGATTGCTTGGACCACTGAAGATAACTTTTAGAAGTACTTTGATAGAGGAGGGTTTTGGAGTAAGGCTTCTGACAAGGTTAAGTCGCACCCTGTGAGAAACTTCACTATAAAATACACTCAACGTTTATGAAACACACACCTAAACCTGAAAGACACGTTATGTAAATGGGATGGGGTAGATTGATTGATCCATTGCATTCAGCAGTGTTATAGCTACTGACAAGAAGGGACAATCAACCAAACCCTACATATATGTTTAACTGACGTATTCACTTAAGGCGCGGTACGTGTTGGGGTGTATCAATAATGTTCTGAAAAAAGTCTTGAAGCCATACAGGTGAGGGATTGGATCTTGCGGTATGCAGTGTGTATTGTGGGTAAGTCGGATTGGTTAACTACGCCATTGCAGCTAGTGCCATTTATAACCACAGGCCAAAAGAGGTAGTTAAGGAGTTCAGCGTGTCTCTTTAATTTAATTATTCATTCAAAGTATGGAACGAAAAGATGGAATATAATGAAACAAAAATATAGAGCGAGTGCCCCGAATAAATCGCCTCAGAAATTACACACATTTTGAATTAATGTAATCCACTAAATTGGCCATTTGTTGTCATAGAAATAAAAACTTCTTTGGGTATGTTTGAAGTGGAATGCCTGTAATCGAGCCCCATACAGTTATTAGTACATGCATACAGGGCTACACGTAACAAAGTAAACAATATGAAAAAACATGCCAAGCAGCAATATTTAGCTAATCTAGAACAGGCTCTCTCTAACTCCCCATCACCAAAATACTTCTGGCATGTCATCAAAGACCTCTTAAATAAAACCAAGATGAAATCAAGTCCCCCACTGTACAATGGCGATATCAACGACCCAAATAACTTAATTACTGATATCCTTGAGAAGTCAGTAATCCTAAATGCAACATTCCTTAAAATCAGTACAATTGACGATAGCAACCATAGTCTCCCACAATTCATCTGCCGGTGTAATGTGAAATTAACAACTGTTAACCTCGAAAAAGTGATATTGTCTGGGCATTCACTTCACTTATGTCTAACAAGGCCCATGGTCATGATGACATCAGTGTAAGAATGTTAAAGGGTACCTCGGAAACTGTAGCAGTCCCACCAAAAATATTATTCCAACAAAGCAAAGACAAAGGCATCTTTCCCGATGATTGGAAAAAAGCAAACGTCATTCCACTTTTCAAACATAAAGATCCATCTGTATGTAAAAACTATAGACCAATATCCTTACTTCCAATATTAGGTAAAGTGTTTGAGAAAGTGGTCCCAAAACATGTTTTCGTACACTTCTACGATAATGATCTGATATACAAACACCATTCAGGATTTCTTCCTGGCCACAGCACAATATATCAACTCCTAGAACTATATCACTCGTTGTGTCAATCTTTAGACAAGCGTCTTGTTACCTGTACAATATTCTGTGATATATCCAAAGGCTTCGAGAGGGTGTGGCACAGGGGACTTATTTTTAAACTTTAGCAATCTCGGATTACTGGTAATTTATTAGAATGGTTTCAGGAAACATAGTCATTGTAAACAACACTTACTTCCCATACTCCACGAAAACTGCTGGTGTTCCTCAAGGATCTGTTTTAGGACCTTTTTTCTAATTTATATTAACGACATTGCCGAATCACTTGCGAGGCTTTTTGCAGATGATAAATGCCTTAACAACAACAATACAAGTCAACATGACGTTGCATCCACTCAAAATAAAGATCTCGACACTATTCATGTTTGGTTACAGAAAAATGGCTTGTAACATTTAACCCCGACAAAACTGAAGCCGTTTACATTACATATAATTGCTCGGCCACATTTGAGCCATTGTTACGTTTCAATAATTGCCCTGTTACCCTTACTGATTGTCACAAACATCTCGGACTACACGTACAAACCAACCTAGGCTGGGACAAACATATAGCGGACATTTGTGAAAAAAGTAAATCCAAGACTCTCACAACTCCAAAAATTAAAATTCATGCTCCCAAGGAAAACCTTGGAGCAAATTTATTCAGCGTTTATACTTCAACTTTTGGACTATGGAGATATTGTATGGGATTGCGCCCCCGACTACCTATTAAAAAGAATCGATAGATTCCAATTCGACGCTGCCAGAATAATAACAGGGTTAACCCGTTCAACTTCGTCCGATTCAGTTTTACTTGAACTTGGTTGTAAAACATTGGGTGACTGAAGAAGGTTCCACAGACTCTGTTCTATGTATAAGATTATTAATCACGAATCCCTCGTGTTCCTATTTGAACTTCTTACAACGCGTATTGGTGACAGTGCGTCCTATAATTTTCGGAATGCTTCTGATTATAATTCATTCTTGTGTAGGACGGAACACTTCAAAAAGTCATTTTTTCCTTCAACATTAGAATTGTGGAACCACCTTCCCAGAACCGCCAAAGATGTATCTACCCTAAGTGAATTTAAGCAGCACTTTTCATCTAGCGAATCTGTACCTAAACCTCAAGTTTATTTCCTGGCTGGAAATGGAAAAGCAAATGTTCTGCATTGTAGATTACGCAATGGTTGCAAAAGAGGGGTCATAACCTATGTGTTTGAGACACAAATGAACATATAATGAAAATTAATTGGTGTTTTTTGAGAATAGCGCTGGCTGGTTTTGGCCGCTACATTGGGTGAAGGGTTAAGCGATTGTCGGCCACGTGTTTGAGACCTTTGAATAATGTCAGCGGCAGTTGATGGATTGTTGTGGGAATACTGAGTCAGAGTGACACTATCGGTAACCTTTTCATGTCTGCGGTGATGCTTAATGCTTTTAGCGATCATTTTTATGCCAATGCCATTATAATATGCCGTTGGTCTCGAAACAAATGTGTTCGAATTAAACCGTCTGGTGAAACAAAGCCACTTTTGTTGTGAATAAAACCACATCCCAAATTTCCACAAATAAGTCTGTACTGATCATTTGTTTGTTTTATTAACCATTTCGCTCTGTGCAATTTGGTAATATCCTGTGTTGAACCATATATTGGAGGGAATGGGGTTAAAGTGAAAAAAAATGGAAGCGCCAATAACGTTCACGTATTTGTAAATTTAAAACTGGCATTATACAGTCCGTGGATAGTGTATTATCACTAAATCGCCCCTGGAAGGGAGATTCCACCCAAGCAACAATTGCAATAATTGCAGATTTGTTGCAAACCATAACAAGCACAAGCAAAGTTCCAGCCAATGGACCTCCGGATTAAACCCGGAGGTCCATTGGCTGTAACATTGTTTGTGATTTTTGTCCATATGTGCAGAATTTGAAAGTGATACCTTGGTGATACCTCCACTCTACGGGTGCTTTTGTTGCAAACCATTCTCTACGTACTGTATATTGGAACAACGTTGATTGAGTTCAACAATGTTTCCAAAACTACTCCCAGCCACACTCCATAAATCTCAAAAGAAAAGACGTCTAGTCGACTTGAATTTAGTTCCTATTTATTGGACTGACCATGTAGTCGAAACTTTGCTCCACAGGCCGTTATATAATTTTTGTTTTGTTTTGTCGCCGTGTGGCACAGGACAACAAAAAAAAAACAATTATGTATGTTGGGACAAGTTTGGACTATTGAGTTCGTTGTTGCCTCGGGTATTTCGGAATTTACATAGACGCGAAAAATGGTTGAGATCACATGGATAATGCCATATCGTCTGTCGCTTGCATTTCAGATAACATGCGTTCTATTGAGAATAACAACGAGTTATGCTATCCATTCCCTATACATGTATGTGGTATCTCCGTACTGAGTACGGACTTATCGCATGGACCGTCAACAGTTGGTTCCGTACTCAATATGGACCTGTAGCAGCGAAAAGGTTAACGTTTAGGAACCATCTTACCTCTCTTCGCCGACATACGAGGGAACCATCTTACCTCTCTTCTCCGACATACAAGGCGTAGAGTTTGGGGAAGTCATTAGAATGATTTCTGTCATATCACCAGAGTCCCTTTTAACAAGAGTGACAACCAGCGTCCTAAATGTCTCCTTCATATTCACAGTTAAATTCAAATTCCAATACTAGAGGTAACTTTGTGGTAATCCACCATCGAATATTGGCATTTCTACCTTGGAACATTGGTGTGTTAGTTGTACGAAAAATATTAAATTCGTACTTTACCTAATCTGGTCCGTGGGACACACAACTTGCCTTGTACTGTCATACCCTTCCAATCTCCGGCACATTCCCAAATTACTCCATTTCTTTCAGTTTGAGTTGTTTCATTCAAATATCAAAATGATAATCCGTTAGAATAATTTTCAATTTTTGGTTTGTGTCCAGTAGAAGAACGACACATTTCCCTTGATTTTTTGTTTGAATTTTGTGAATGTCTTCAACAGGCCTGAAAATAAGCAATCTGACATTTGCAGAATGAGATCCCCAGCGGGTATATTTGATGATACTATCCCATACAGTGGCCCAATTTATCCTCTGGGTATCTCTTTCTGTTTAGTTTTGAGACCCCGATTCAGATTGAGGTTCACAGAGGGTAAATTTAGTGATGCTACCCTGCTGTGCAGGGTAACATCACTAAATTCCCCCTCTGGGGACCTCGTATTGCATATGTCCTTATGTGCTTATTCTCTGGCTTGGACTTCAACTAGGGCGTTTTGCTCTCTCTTTATAATTTTGAGCACATTCAAGACATAGTTCGTTCTTCGTCTCGGACCTTAACGTTTCGAGTGTCTTCTTTATTTATAACCAGATATTGAAGCTCTGTACCAAGTATATCTGTGTCTATATCAGAATGAATATATTCTTTCTTGCTTGGGATAAAAAAGTCTGCACTGTCTTGTAAGTATTGGATCCTCTAACACATGCAATTAACAAATCTTTCCTAAACGGCAAAGTACCAGACAGGATGAAGATCGCGAAGGTGATACCCATATTTAAAGCGGGTGACGAGCACAGCTTTACAAATTACAGACCTATCAGTATACTTCCGGTATTCTCAAAAGTAATGGAAAAACTCATGGAAGTGAGGCTAGCTAGTTTCCTCAATAGGTTTAATATTTTATACCCTCACCAATATGGGTTCCGAAAGCGACATAGTACTATTCATCCAGTTCTTCAGCTCCTTAAAAGCATTGCAATAGAAAATTATAAACAAGAAAAAAACAGCACCTTAGCACTGTTCCTGGATTTGTCAAAGGCTTTTGACACCATAAATCACGAAATACTATTAGGTAAACTGGAAAAATATGGCATCCGAGGTGTCACCAACAATTGGTTTAGAAGTTACTTGTCCAACAGGTCTCAATATGTCACGTACGGAGAACACAAATCGAACTTAGCCAAACAGAGTTGCGGTGTACCACAGGGCTCGATTTTAGGCCCTATTCTATTTCTTTTATATATAAATGATATAAGTAACTCAACATCACTCAATATTTTATCATTTGCCGATGACACCACTGCACACTGCCCGGGCTCCGATAATAATCCCATTACACCGTATTTCAATGACGAGCTCCAGAAACTATTCGAATGGTGCTCTGTGAACCAGTTAATGCTGAACGCTAAGAAAACCTCGTACATCATACTTAATCCAAATAAAGGTAGGAACAATAATCTTTGTCAAGAGGTAAAAATAAATAACCAAAACATTAACAAGGTTGGGGCCACCGAAACAGAAAAAATCTGTTAAATTCTTGGGAATTAGCATTGATGAACATTTGTCCTACAAGGCTCACATATCCCGATGATGCTCGAAAATAGCACGCGCAAACTATAGTCTAAACAAAGTTAAAAATATCCTCCCCCACGGAGCTCTGAAACCATTGTATTAAGCCCTCATACATAGCCATTTGGTATACGGAATCCAGGCATGGGGCAACTCAAGAGCTATCAAACAACTAGCTGTCCTGCAAAAACGTTCAATACGAATAATTAATAACAAAAAGTACAATTCTCATACAGATCCCCTGTTTAAAGAAAACCAAATACTCAAGGTTGATGATTTGTTTAGGCTACATGCACTACTGTTCGTGTTTGACTGGCAGAACGGCAGATTACCGGTGTCTTTCAATGATATATTTAAAATTACTGACAATCCATCTGGTAGGAGAACTAGACAGTCAGGCCTCCTATACGTAGCAAAAACACGGACCCAAACTCTGGATAAATTGCCTTTATACTCCTTCCCGAAACTATGGAATGCTCTGGACGACACAACTCGAGATATTAGCGACCGAAGCATGCTTAAGAACAAGTTAACTTCCACATTCATTTCCTCATATTCCAGTTATGTCAGCTGCAACAATCCCTACTGCCCTGATTGCACTTCGTAAACTTCGTAAATTGTCAAAGTCGTGGTCCGCGTCTAAATCTGGAATCCTCGTCTTGTGCAACCTGTCGCGCTTCCTCCTTGCAGTGATGCTATGTAAAATACTATATGGATACAATTAAGAACTTGCAAATAAAAGTCTAAACAAATAAATCATAACATTCGTCATCCTACGATGATGATGCAGCTAACGTAGACACCACGCCCAAACATCATGACCAACCACCTTGTCGCAGTCTAAACGATACGAACTTCACGATGGGACTTGTTGCGCCCTCATGTGTTATGATAAGTAGTGGAGGGAGTCCTATAGGCAGGTTGCTTCTTGCCTATCTTGAATCACCGTCTTTCCGCTGGCGAAAATGAAACACTAATACTCTAATCTCAGAAAAGTAATGATTCGATCGTCATTCTCCATCATGTGTCACATAATTGGCTCTCAGTTCATTCTTTCAGTCACAGTCTGTTTGAAATCACCCCATCTTCTTGCAGGGGGTGGCAGGTAGACAGCCAATCTGGCTATGCCACTTCCCACGGTATACTTCTCATTAGATTTGTGCAATATGTTTATTTGTAACCATTTTACATGTATGTGCACCGTGAATAAAGAATCTGAATCTGAATCTGAATCTGATTGTTCATTATCTCTCCAGTCGTCATCTGTTCTTCATCAAAGTGGTTTCTGTCCATATTTTCATTATTCACATTAATAATTTCTTCATTAATCATTTCATTATTACCACTTTACCGGGAGTTCCCTAGTGGATTAACAATGTTTTCACGGGCGATCAAACGCTGTAATGCTCAGTAGATCACGTGACGTACTGGGCCAGCGGGCGCTAATGGATTTCGATTTCATTAGTGCTCAGTGGCCCAGTAGGACGTCGACGGATGGAACGAGAAATTAAATCCAACATATTTCACATCAGAAACAACCCCTGTTTGCCAGATTGACGAGTACATAATTTATTTACTCCTCCCTACAATCACTAAAACAATCAACACTTCACTTCAGTGATATTCACTTTATTGACAATGACATGTCAAAAACAGTCACATGACACGAATTACGTCCCATGTTTTGCTGGCGCCTCGTTTCAACTGAAACGTTCGGGTCAACGTAGGGCAAAATTATTCTTCATAAATTGAGGGCAAAAAAAGGTTTTGGTGCACAAATCTATCGATATCCCGTTGATCGATCTGTATGGAGGTGAGTACTATCCTCTAACATTTTAATCTTATTTCATGTTTCGTCTCCGATGCTGGGATTACAACTTACAAGTGTTTATGTTTTTCGCTTTCGACGTAAACATTGGTTTGGGTCACATGACGATAATTCCCATGTGCTGTTTGTTTGTCAACAGACGACACATCTGCTTTCGAGAACGGTTTCAAAATGTCTCAATCCAGCGATAATAGCTAATTAAATGAAAACCAGTAAAAGTTGGTTTTGGTAGGTAATCACAGATGGTGGCAATAATAGTAATAACATGATTTTTAAGGGCGTTATGGTTCATGAGCGTCCCTTCAGAAATGATTAACAGCCCTCTGTCCCATTAGCAGCCCTCGACTACGTCTATGGCTGTTAATAGGACCTCTGACTGTTAATCATTTCTGCTGGGCCGCTAATGAACCATAACGCCCTTAAAAATCATGTTATTGTTATATTATCAGAAATCTTACACTAGTCGGCAAAGTTACAGTTATTAAAACGTTAGCAATTCCCATCCTAATACACTCTCTTACTGTTCTCTCTGATCCGGCTGATGGAATACTAGATGAAATTCAAAGTATAATTTTTAAACTTTTATGGTTGGATAAAATGGACAAAATTAAACGTGACGTTATAATCAATTTAATCGAAGATGGCGGGTTCCAACTACCCCACGTAAAAACACTGTGTTGCTCTTTAAAAATAATATGGATCAAAAAGTTACTAGATTCAGAAACAATGGCCCAATGGAAAACGCTCGTAGTCGATAATTTTGAAACTCTTGGGGGGAGTAAAATGTGGTCTTTGAATAAACATGGTATACTTACAGTTTCAAATTATAACGGACCCTTTCTGGAAAAAAAACGTGCTTAATTCATGGGCTCTCTTAAAAAATAGCGATTCCACAACCCCGACCAAGATCCTCTCATTACTACTATTTTATAATAATTATATGAAAATTAACAATTTACAGACGTTGGTGTATAAAGGGTGTTGTCTTAATAAACGATATACTTAGCGCTTCTAGAGCCATTATTAATTTTCAAGAATTTAAGTTGAAGTATGACCTTGATATATCATTCACCAACTACCTCGGTGTGGTGAATGCAATACCAAGGTTATGGAAAATATAGTATCCAATAGCACAAAACTTGAATATGTTTCTGATCCCTTGGTAAGTGACATCATATCTTGCACTAAAGACAACCGCCATTTCTGTCCAATATTTCTTTTTTTACGATTGTTCTTGCTCAAAAGCAGTTTTACTTTCACTATTGGAAAAGGTTAACCTTAATTCGGATCCGCAAGTTCTACTAAACATAAATAAAAGAGAAATAATTTCAGGCGCAACTTCCGAGCATGCATATCCAAATGTCTGGAATACCTGTCTCCTCATCTGCAAAAGGTATATTTACACCTGCAGCCGACGTGGTATCATCCTCTCTTTCTCAGGTCTAGCAAGAGCTGTAAAATCCTATAAAAATATTGAAATGTATTCTCTATACGGTTACTCAATCGGCAAGGCTGAGTGTATTAAGGAAAAATGGAACTACTTAACTGATTTTTTTTAGATTTGGAGAACTGCTCTGCATGTATATATATTATGCTATAAAAATTTAATTCTGTTGTAATCTTTTATTCTCGAAATATAATTATTTAGCTGTGTTTGCAGTAAATTGGTTTTTCTTGTTGCAGTTTATGGGAGAGTGCCCAGAGGCACTCTCCCATAAACTGTAACAAGGCAAATTCTGATATACTGGATCATGATTTAATTATTTATTTATTTGCTGGTGTTTAAGGTCATATATTTCTGCACAGTGGCTAATAATGGCCGCAACACAGATATAAACTCTCTCAAGTTTAACCAATCATTTAGAGCCATGTTTCCAATTTTAAACAACTCCTACCCCAAGCATTGGTTACTCACGGGGGCCTATTCTAATGGATCATGTTTGACAGATCTATACCATTAAAAAGAACAATAAAACACAAATCCTTTTAGCTGTTGTTACATCAGTTAGTTATAAAAGGTATACTATAATTACACTAAAATACAACCTTTTCTCCTTTTCAAGTGGAAAGACAGCAAAAAGATTTACTGAGTATACTCAACCCTTTACACGAAAAAAAAAATAAAAAATAAAAATAAAATCCTACCTCCCTCCCTCACTGAATTGAAAAAAAAATTGCCTGAGAATCAATTCATTTTTTTATTTGGCATTAATTGGATTCAATTAAATAGGATTCTAACGCCTCATTTTGAAACGTCGGGCCAGTGACACCCCAAATTAGTATAAGGGCAATGGGGCAATTACTCTTTGAGCAACTACTCTCACGACTCTTTGTTTAAACTTAGAAGAGATGTATAAACTACTACCACTAGGAGGAAATACTCCTACGAATCTTCGACTCAATTCGATATATTTTGGATTTCCCAAGCCACATAATACCACCAAAAGTGGATTCCATAATTTGGATTGGATTGAGTAGAATTCCAAATGGATTCTTTCAGATGTGAGATACGGGTATCCAGTTTTTTTGTCGTATAAAGCAATGAGGGCTATGAAAATGCGCGCAATGCCCGCAAAATCATACGTCTCATACCCTCATTTTGATATTTATGGATTCCCCAAGCCACATATTACCACTAAAGGTGTATTCCCTGGATTCCATATCCCACATTTGACAGAATGCATGGCTTGGATAATCCAAAAATATCAAAATGAGTCTACGAGACGAATGTGTTTGTGACACATACATTGTGCTATTTCACATAATCACATTTAGCACATTTATTGTGCTCCTATGTGGCGTATGTGTTTGTGACACATTGTGCTATTTCACATAGGCACATACGACGAAAAAGTAGATCCTCGTACCCCACATTTGAAGGAATTGATTTTTTTTGGAATCCTACTTAACAGAATCCAAATTATGGAATGAACTTTTAGTGGTAATATGTGGCTTACAGGATCCAAAATTATCTAAATGAGTCGGAGAGTCGTAGGAGTATTTGCTCTTGGGGTAGTAGTTTATACTGCTTTTTTAACCATTTCGCTGCTGTGCAATTTGGTAATATCCTGTGCTGAACCATATATTGGAGGGAATGGGGTTAAAGTGAAAAAAATGAAAGCGCTAATAACGTTCACGTATTTGTAAATTTAAAACTGTTATTATACAGTACGTGGATAGTGTATTATCACTAAATCACCCGTGGAGTGGCGATTCCACACAAGCAATAATTGCAGATTACTACAAGCACAAGCAAAGTTCCAGCTAATGGACCTCCCGGTTAAACCCGGAGGTCCATTGGCTGAAACATTGTTTGTGATTTTTGTCCATATGTGCAGAATTTGAAACTGATACTTTGGGTGATACCTCCACTCTACGAGTGATTTTGTTACAATCCATTCTCCACGTACTGTATATTGGAACAACGTTCACTGAGTTCAACAATGTTTCCAAAACTACTCCCAGCCACACTCCATAAATCTCAAAAGAAAAGACGTCTAGTCGACTTGAATTTAGTTCCTATTTAATGGACTGACCATGTAGTCCAAACTTTGCTCCACAGGCCGTTATATAATTTTTGTTTTGTTTTGTCGCCGTGTGGCACAGGACAACAAAAAAAAACAATTATATATGTTGGGACAAGTTTGGACTATTGAGTTCGTTGTTGCCTCGGTTATTTCGGAATTTACATAGACGCGAAAAATGGTTGAGATCAAATGGATAATGCCATATCGTCTGTCGCTTGCATTTCATATAACATGCGTTCTACTGAGAATAACAACGAGCTATGATATCCATTCCATGCACATGTATGTGGTATCTCCGTACTGAGTACGGACTTATCGCACAGGCCGTGAACAGATGGTTCCGTACTCAATATGGACCTGTAGCAGCGAAAGGGTTAAGAGTAAACAATGAGCCGTGGGAGTAGTTACTCAAAGAGTAATTGTTCCCATTGCTCTTATACTCATTTGGGGTGTCATTGACCCGACGTTTCGGAGTGGACTCTAGAATCCTATTCAATTGAATCCAATTCATGGAATCCATTTTAAGTGGTAATATGTGGCTTGGGGAATAAAAAAAATCGAAATGAATCGAAGAAGCGTAGTAGTATTCGCCTCCGGACTAATAGAGCATATTGCTATTTTTCTCAGTCGGGTGGCCAAAGGCCCGACGTTGCAAAGTGGAACGCTATAATTGGGATTCCTTGGTAAATAGGTCCCCATATATTTGATTGAAATAGAGGAATCTTAGGTAAACAAAGAGAAAAGGTCTCGACATTGTGTATAGGCCTTACAAAAGAGTTAGAGTGGACCCTGGAATTATAATTATAGCAACAAAATATAAATCTACTCCAAATTATAGGGTCTTCTTCTCTCCAGAAATATACACTAAAACGATCGAACATGCTCATCAGGGAAGTTTACTAACCAAAAATAAAGAAGATGGAAGAAAAGCGGGGGTCAAAGTGTGATTTCCCGAACAAAATAGGATCGTTTTTGGTGATTTTCTGAAAACGTCGGGCTCATTTGGGTAATTCTACATTATCGGAACATACTCCTCTTCAGTTGAACATACCCTCAAAAACACACCCCGCCCCCCATCCTAAGCCAAGAGGATCCCTCACCGAGCAACCACGTGACACCTCAGAAACCGAAAATCCACTGAAATACCGGTTTGTCGGGCTCATTTAGGTAACTCTTTACCACCGGGACAGGCCCCACTCCAATCGAACCTACCCTCAAAACATACCACTGTCTTTATACTAAGAGGTTCCATCACCAAGCAGCCACGTGACACCTTAGAAAGCAACACGGCAGCCCCTTTACTACAAAATGGATGACAGGAAAGACGTGTCAGTATAACACGCGCTGCCCATGCACACTCTTACCACGAATCACCATGGTAAAAACGTTACAACATGGCCACAAACGTGCATTACCATGACAATACAACATGTCCACCCAATTAACGTGATATAATGTCACTTCCGGTGTCCTGCTTCGGGGTCCGGCAAAACGGGTATTAAGTCAACATCATAAGCAGCTACTCATGTTCTCAGTCGTAATTTAAGCATTCAGATTCATGGTGGGAAAAATGGACTCAATCGCCAGAATATAATTTTCGATGCCATATGCCCGTGTTATAACAAGACAGCTAAGTTGTTATAACAAGTTAGCTAGGTTGTTATAACAAGTTACTAAGTTGTTATAACAAGTGTTAAGCTAAGTTGTTATAACAAGTTAGCTAAGTTGTTATAACAAGTGTTAAGCTAAGTTGTTACAACAAGTTAAGCTAAGTTGTTATAACAAGTTAGCTAAGTTGTTATAACAAGTAAGTTAACTTGTTATAACAACTTCGAACAGCTAAAAAATGCATCTACTGCCGTCAGCACGCCGCCGTAAATAACCATTCATTATCCACACGTGTGATTTTTATACCTAATCTATTCACATTATCTTTACTCTATCCATCCATTCAAATATCCTTCCATCCATCAATCCACCGATATGCCAGCAAACCAGCCAACCACCAGCTAGCCAGCCAGTTGACCACCAGCTAGCCTGCCAGCCCGCCACCCCGCCACCCACCCTTCAGCTAGACATTACTTTGTCAGGAGTTATGTTGTAGAGCATAGGTAGAAACAGCACCAACAGAAAAGATTGCTAATGTGATACCGACGAATCTCATACTTGGTTAGCACATTCTTAAACTTTATTATCAATTTTCTGATTATCAAATAAATTTCACAACTCAAACCATATTCTGAGTTTCTACGTGATACTCTTCATAAGCTGAAAATGTATGGGATAAAATAAATCACGACTTCATGAGTGGAGGCAACATAATTTCACTGTACTAGTTACAGTGAAGATTTATTCATCTCCAAACACCACAGTGGTTCTAAAGAAATGTCCTACAAGTGAAAAGGGTTCTATCCCCAAACACCACAGTGGTTCTAAATAAATGTCCTACAAGTGTTCTATCCCCAAACACCACAGTGGTTCTAAAGAAATGTCCTACAAGTGAAAAGAGTTCTATCTCCAAACACCACAGTGGTTCTAAAGAAATGTCCTACAAGTGAAAAGGGTTCTATCCCCAAACACCACAGTGGTTCTAAAGAAATGTCCTACAAGTGTTCTATCCCCAAACACCACAGTGGTTCTAAAGAAATGTCCTACAAGTGTTCTATCCCCAAACACCACAGGGGTTCTAAATAAATGTCCTACAAGTCTAAAGGGTTCTATCTCCAAACACCACAGTGGTTCTAAAGAAATGTCCTACAAGTGTTCTATCCCCAAACACCACAGTGGTTCTAAAGAAATGTCCTACAAGTGAAAAGGGTTCTATCCCTAAACGAAAAAAGTAGATTTTTAGCTTAACCCTTTACCTAACGTTACGGCCAAAACCGGCCAGCGCTATTCTCAAAAGTCGCCAATTAATTTTCATTATTTTTTTCATTTTTTGTCTCAAGAACATAGGTTATGACCCCTCGTTGGAACGAGCTCCTCGAGCTCGTTCCAACGAGGGGTCATAACCTATGTTTTTGAGACAAAAAATGAAAAAAAATAGTTATTCAAGAATTATTTTTGCAAGTGTCGTCTGTTTTTCAGGTTAGGTAAAGGGTTAATAGGATAATTTGGTACATATTTTACTCTTTCAAATGTGATATTTTAATAATTAATATAATTATAACACTGTAAAACATATTTATAACCATAGCATTGGGTAGAACCCAGAGTTCAAAACGTTAACCTTTATTTTCTCGAAAAGATAAAAATGATAGTTAGAACATTGTGGTTCTCAGCCGACGATATGATGATGTGCTGAATGTTTTATTTGTACATTGTGTACAGTCAGAGTGATCTCCTTTTGTTTATTCTTCAAATCCGATGTGAGAAAGCAGCGCGCACGGCAAAGCCCAAGCTAAAATAAAAAGTAGTTTTCCTTGACGCCTTCTTGTTCCACTATGATGGTTACAGACTACACGTTTGTAATCGTTCCAACAGATCCTTGTTCCTGTGTCATCAGTATGCAATACTTTAAGTTCATCTGGATGGAATTGTCCCCGTTTCATGTTCTGACGTATTGACTCCACTTCTACGTTGTTGAATGTTAAATATGGACATGGGGCTATTTTGGTCAGATTCTGTTGTGGACATGCTTCAATTCTCTGGTTCTCTACTGGAACAAACGCACCTTGTGATGGAGGATATTCAACGAATGGATACTTTATAGCTTCTCTGATTCGCTGGACGTGTCTGTAGGATATTGTGTCTTTTACCATGAATCTGCGAGTAATTCTCATACAAACATCTATGGAAACGTTCGGTATCGTGACGGTTCTATTGATCTCAGATTCCCATAGAGGAATATCCTTAGTATCTCCAGAGTAGATGGTTTTCCACTTTCGAACAATCGGAAATATATCAAGAGATTGAATATTCCCAGAGCAAGGGAACAGAAATTCCAAGCAAAACATTGCACGTGTCGCACTGATGTACGGAGGGAGGCAGATGCCATGGCTTGATATCTGTTTCTCTGGACATGATAATCGACGACAAACATTCTGAAAAAAACAAAAAAAAAAATTCTCAAATAAATTTTGTCAGTCCAAAGAAAAATATACAGATTTCTTTGCATTGCCTCGACATTGCATGGAGCTTGTGTTGGATTCCAAAACTATAAATTTCTCAACCCTAGGACAGAAAGTTTAGATGATCTGTCATGCCAGGTGTATTCATAACAGAAATGTTGGAGCATTAGTGGAAGCTCTGTACTAAACAATCTCGGTGTATGGCAAGCAACTGTCATTAGATTTAAACATATTTTAGTTGCCATTCATATTCAGATTCAGATAATGTATTCACAGTATACATACATAATGGTTACAAATACATATATTTTACAAGTTTAGTAAATAGTATACTGTAGGGGGTGACATAGACAGATTGGCTGTCTACCTGTCACCCCCGGGAAGGAAGTGTAATTGCAGACACATTGTGACCAAATGGTTAGGGGGAAAAAAGTATGCAACACAAAATTGGAACTGGGGCTCGAGTTTTTTCATTGCTAAGTTTTATTTGCAGGATGTTATCCGGCACAAAAACCAGTGGGAGATCTGTGGTTAGGGATTGATACATTGGTACATTGGTACAAAACGAGCCGCTCTTGGAGATCACCCATCTACTCATTGCCAGGTCCCACGCAGTTATGAGATCATTATGTGAGCTTGAACATGTATGGGTTTTGTATTCTCGGTTATTAATTATTCGTAGTGATCGCTTTTGCATGTTCATGACTTTCTTAGTGGCCCTGGAACTTCCCCATATCTGGACTCCGTATAACAATTACCTGTGTATTAAGGCGTAATATAGTCTTTTCATGGCCCCATGGGGGAGAATCCTCTTTACTTTGTTAAGACTATAGTTCGCGAGTGATATTTTGGAACAAAGTCGAGATATATGAGCCTTGTAAGTCAAATGTTCGTCAATGGTTATTCCAATAAACTTTAGGGATTTTACGGCCTCTGTGGCCCCAACCTTGTTTATTATTTGGTTGTTCATTTTTAGTTCTTGGCAAACATTAGAATTACTTCTTTCAGTTGGGTTTTTACAATGTACGTGGGAGCTGACAGTTGCTCGCCGTGGCTCGGTGGTTCTCTCCGGGTACTCCGGCTTCCTCCACCCGTAAAATTGTCACGGTCATGATTAGCCCCTGTGCATACATATGTGACATTAAACACCAATAAATAAATAAATAAATAAATAAATAAATAAATAAATAAATAAATAAATAAATAAATAAATAAATAAACAATGTACGTTGTTTTTTCGCATTCAACATAAGTTGGTTAACTGAGCACCATTCATAAAGTTTTTTAATTTCATCATTAAAATACGCTGTTATGAGATTATTATGTGAGCTTGAACAGGATGCAGTAGTGACGTCGGCAAATGATAAAATACTGAGTGAGGTTGAGTTATTAATACAGTTGATATATAGAAGGAAGAGGATAGGTCCTAGAATTGAACCCTGGGGAACACCACAGCACTGATTGGCAAGGTCTGATTTACATTTCCCATACATAACATAATGCGATCTGTTAGACAGGTAGCTTCTAAACCATTTGTTGGTGAGACCACGTATGCCATACTTTTCCAGTTTGCCTAATGGTATTTCATGATTTACTGTGTCAAATGCTTTAGATAGGTCCAAGAATAAGGCTAAGGTACTGTTCTTTTCCTGCCATTCAGTAGTTCAAATCTGGGATTGCAGGACAAGTGCTCACATTTAGGGCTGAAATTTATTTATTTATTTATTGGTGTTTAAGGTCACATATTTATGCACAATGGCTAATCATGACCGTGCCAGTTTTACGGGTGGAGGAAGCCGGAGCAACCCGGAGAGAACCACCGAGCAACGGCGAGCAACTGTCAGCTCCCCAACATACTAACTCCACACAAGCAGGGTTAGCATTGGTTGAAGACAAGTGCACTATCGACGTGCAGTACGCCTTAGTACACAACGCCACGGTGCCCCCACGCGGGCAATGGAGATGAAGTGTCTTGCCCAAGGACACAACGCGGTTGCCGCTGGTGGGATTCGAACCGAGGACCTCTCGGCTTGCAGCCTGCACCTCTACCTACTGAGCCACAGGGCTGAAACGGTTGGCTCATTTATACAATCGACTATCTGAGAGCTATAACCGAATAATATCCGGTTATCCGTAGCCATTATTTCACCGAATCTGGGACCAAAACTATAGGAACTGAAAAGCAGTATTCTCAGAAACTATTCTGTAGTGTGTATACAAACGAACGTTGTCGAGTACTCGACAACGTTCGTTTGTATACATACTACGGAATAGTTTCTGCGGTTCTTCAGTACTCACGGAAATTGCCGATCATTAATGAAGTCTTGAACGCCAAAGTCGATTTTTTCTCAATATTTACAGCGCTGCTTCGAGGTGTAAACTATCCCAAAGGAGAAGCGGCAGATTTATTATGTTTCAATCGTGGAATGACGATCGCTATCGATAACCGGTTGACGTTTGGATCAAATCGGTTGGGTACGTAACCGTTTCAAATCGGGTATCCGGTTAACCATTTAAGTAATACTTACAACTTAGAAGGCTCTTCGTCTCCGTGCATTGACTAACATTGGATAATTTATAATATGGCAGAATACGTCATCAAGAAACGCGAAGAAATTATTATTTCGATAGTTATGGAATCTCACAACCTGAAGAATTGATGGATTATTGAAAATCATCGATTTATAACACAATGAAACGTGTTCAACCTCGCGATCAGGTGTTTTGCTAACATTTGTGTCTCTACCTCTACGTTCTCAAGAGTTGGTCTTCGAAACATCATGTCCAAGACATGCTCATCGATTTGCATTGAGAAAACAATTTGTTCACCCACACGCCATGCCATTGTAAACAAAACGAGAGTCCTTGATTCTAATAATTTCTATGGCAAGAGGAAATTTGATAGAGAAGTTCTCGCTGATTTCCTTGCAGTTCAGTATGGAGAATCGATCAATTAATTGATAAAAAAAATAACTTAAAAATAACTGAGAGAGAATTCCGTGTGATCGGTACTGATCTCATACAAACTAGCATACCTTTTGGGGAGTCTGTCGAGTGGTGTGCGTGGTTCAGTGCAGTTTCGCTAGGCGGTTGGTGCCGTAGGAAACTCTCGGAGTGGGTTCGAACCCCCGCCATGCCATTGTAAATACCAGCGTCCTTGATTGTAATAATTTCTATGGCAAGCGGAAATTTGATAGAGTTCTCGCTGATTTCCTTGCATTGCAGAATGGAGAATCGATCAATTACCCGATAAAAAAAATTAGGGGATAACTATGTTGTATTTGATTGTTTGGGGCCTTAAACGATGGTTTTACTTTCGCAAATTGAGGTTTGCCGGCGACGCGTTAGCGGAGCCGGTAAAACAGATATTTGCGATAGTAAAACCATCGTTTACGGCCCCAAACAATCAAATACAACATAGTTATCCCCATTCTAATATAATTCGGCTGAAAACACACATATATATACATTTGTAAATGATCGATTCTCCATACTGCAATGCAAGGAAATCAGTGAGAACTTCTCTATCAAATCTCCGCTTGCCATAGAAATTATTACAATCAAGGACGCTGGTTTTGTTTACAATGGCATGGCGGGGGTTTGAACCCAATCCGAGAGAGTTTCCTATGGCTCCAACCGTCTAGAGAAAGTGCACTGAACTACGCGCACCACTCGGCCACCGACAGACCCCCCCAAAAGGTATGTTTGTTGACCAAGTATGTACGAGATCGGTACCGATCACACGGAATTCTCTCTCAGTTATTTTTAAGTTATTTTTTATCAGGTAATTGATCGATTCTCCATACTGCAATGCAAGGATATCAGTGAGAACTTCTCAACTTCAAATTTCCGCTTGCCATAGAAATTATTAGAATCAAGGACGCTGGTTTTGTTTACAATGGCAAGGCGGGGGTTGAGAGTTTATACGATATACTGTAGAAAAGATGCATCATGCCATTATGAGATAAAGTGTTAATGTCATCATTTCTATGGCAAGAGGAAATTTGATAGAGAAGTTCTCGCTGATTTCCTTGCATTGCAGTATGGAGAATCGATCAATTACCCGATAAAAAAATTAAAAAATTACTTAAAAATAACTGAGAGAGAATCCCGTGTGATCGGTACTGATCTCGTACACACTTGGTAAACTAGCATACATTTTGGGGGTCCGTCGGTGGCCGAGCGGTGTGCGTGGTTCAGTGCAGTTTTGCGAGGCGGTTGGAAACTCTCCCGGTTGATTGAGTCTTTTTGATTTAGAAAATTGTCAGGATGTTGCAAGAGACCTAACGTCTTGTTTGCCTGACCAGGATGAAACACAGTTTCTATGTCTTGACTTTAGAATTTATATGATATACTGTATAAAAGATTCATCATGTCATTATGAGCTAAAGTGATAATGTCATCATCGGTGAAGTCGCTACCACCCTTTTTAGCTATCGTTTTTCTATTTGGAGATAACGTTCGCTAGGATGCAGGAGGAGATCTTGAGTTTCGATATTGTGTCTTATTTCTCCCTCATTATCGGGACTGTTTCACACCACGGGTAAATATTCCTGCACTTCATACTCTCGAATATACAGAGTGACCGAGACAAATAACTATTTCCTTCTGTCACAAGTGAGATAATGTTCAGTATCCACTCAAAAACACTAGATTTTCTTTTTATTATACCCTTTTTATAAGAATCTGATAATTCCCCTCGTTTCAACCTTGAAAATAGCCATTTCTTTCTGTTACAAGTGAGATGGTTTTCATTATTTCCAAATGGAACAAAATACTGCATTTTGATTGGCTGAGATGTACGGTGTAACTTGCAATCCACAGTGGCTTTTTTACACCGTGTTTAACCACGGTGTAAAAACAAGAATATACAAGAGCAAGGTAGATGGCTAAAAATGTACCCATTTTGAAATATTAATTCATACTTTCTGCTCGATTATGTTAGAACAAAATAAAAATACAGGAAATTTAATATTTATGTGCAATAAAATATTACAGATATAGATGTCATTGGAACTGGCCATTGAACCAGTTCCAATGACATCCATATTTGTCGGATTTTATTTAAGAAACTTGCAAAGTACAAATTTTCTGTCAGCTTTTGCCCACAATGTAGGTTAGTTTAGTTTAAACATATTTTATTGTCATTAGATTGAAAACTGACAAAAGGATTGGAACACAAGTTATTAAACTTATATAAGTTCCTCTCCTAAAACATTCAATGGCAGCTAACAAAAATATGCGAAAACAAACCAAACAAAAAAAAAAAAAAAAAAACATTTTATATCTACAATACAATAAACATGCTTCAAACCAATTCATAGTAGCTGGAGAGAAGTGAAAGACACGACATGCAGGTAGGGGATAAGATGGTATAAAGCAAAAGAAAGCAGAGGATAGTTGAGTGTTGTGTCCTTATCGTGCGGATGCGGCCATCGCAAGTCATCATCGAGCCTTAACTTGATGTTGGAGAGAAGGCACACCAAAAAGGGGGTAAGGTTGAGAGTTAACTAAAACGATTGCTACCTGAAATAAAGGACTGTACTAACTTAAAAATCAGATTGTTTTCATTTTGTGATAAATTAGGTTTTCCGAAAAGAACATAGTCTGTGGAGGTATTGTTAAATTGAGAAAGTCGTCTAAAGAGGATTTCACGCTGGACTACGTAGTGAGGACATTCGAAGAAGTAATGAAAACTGTTTTCAAGTACGTGTCCACAACTACACCTGGATGTATCAGATATATAATTTGCATATTTATCACCGTTCAGTTCGCTACAGCCATTCCTTAACCTACAATGTAGAATGTTCAGTTTCCTTGTTCCGGAGGAGAAATAAAGCGGAGATTTCACAACAGGATTTAATTTTAATAGCTTAATTTTAGTTTTAAACTCATTTACAGTTTCAGCTGATGACACCTATTGAGGTAAATTGTTCCAAGCCACTACCATGGATGGCAAGAAGGATCTTTTAAAATGTTCGGTTCGGGATTGATACATGGTAAAATGATCTGCGTTGCGTAGGCTGTAGGTTCCTCGGTCCCCAACACGCGGAGGTAATAAGTTAACTAAATAATCAGGGACTTTTTGATTTACTATTTTATACATTGTGCAGTGTTTGTGTATGTCACGACGCTGTGCTAGACTACACCAGTCTAACTCCAAAAGAATATTCTCTGTAGAGGTTGATCTTGTTAGACCTGTGACAATGCGTCCTGCTTCCACATGTAATCTATCGAGTCGTTTGAGAAGGTAATTAGGCGCACAGTCCCAAACAGCATCCCCATAGTCCATAAGAGGTAATATGTATGATAGGTACAACTTTTCCAAGGTTTTACGAGAAAGTTTTAATTTAAGTTTCCTTAACTGTGATAATCTGGGTGCAACTTTTTTACAAATTTCGTTAATTTGAACATCCTATTTTAAATTGCTTTGGATAAATATTCCTAAATGTTTGTGAGAGTTACATGGGCGAATATTAGTATTATTAAAAGTAATATATGGAAGGTCGGGATTTGGTGTGTACGAGAAGAATATTACCTTCGTTTTGTGGGGGTTAAATAAGACTAGCCATTGTTTGGCCCATATATTTATTTTCTCCATGTCGTGGTTCATAGTATTTACCAGAGTTTCTATTTCATTTCTACAGGAGGTCAGGCATGTATCATCAGCATACATCCGCGCTAATGAATCGAGGACATTGGCCAGGTCATTGATGTAAACTAAGAAGAGAAATGGGCCCAACACTGATCCTTGTGGGACACCCGCTATTACTGTTTTGTACTGAGAGAAAGCATTGTTAATCAACACTCTTTGTTGACGACCTTGTAGGTAGTTTTCAATCCAGAAGATCGTTTTTTCGACCATCCCATATTCTTTAAGTTTAAAGATCAGTCCCTGAAGCCAAACTCTTTCAAATGCTTTCGAAATATCGCAAAATATCGAACAGGTCTGAAGTCTGTTATCCAGAGAATCGCACACAGAATGATAAAGTTCTATTAGATGATATGTTGTGCTATGGCCAGGAATGAAACCAGACTGATATTGATAGAGGAGATTATTTTCTTGGAAGTAAGAAAAGATATATTTTAGGGCAACTTTTTCCAGTACTTTACCAAGACATGGCAAGAGTGAAATCGGTCTATAGTTATATTTATCTGCTGGGTCATCCTTTTTATACACAGGTAAAACAGTTGCTTTCTTCCAACTATCAGGGAACTTCTTGCAGGAACTGAATGAAAGCTGGAATAGTAAATACAGGGGAGCAGAGATACTTAGCACTGTACCTTTTAACATTCTCACGCTGATGTCATCGTGACCGTGTGCTTTTGTAGGTTAAAGTATTAAGTTCACCAAAATTCTTGGAAATAAATCCGTTATGTTGTGTTTTTCAAGGTGTATGGGAATTTACACCGGTTTGGGAACTCATGCACCCTTCGGCTTCGCCTCAGGGTGTATGAGTTCCCGAACCGGTGTAAATTCCCATACACCCTGGAAAACACAAGGATAACTAATACTATCCACTCAAAAACACTGGGTTTTCTTTTTATTATACCCTTTTATAAGAATCTGATAATTCCACTCGTTTCAACTATGATGCTTGAAAGGAATTAGCACATTGACTCATTGATACGTGGAAGTGATTTGATCGATATTCAGAACAGATAGCGTCTTACAATCTGATTCAGCAGGTGGGGTTTTAGTTCAAACGTGGCTGGAAAGGACGTACGAAACCAAAAGCTTATATTAAGGACTTTCAGGACATGGTTGGACTAGCGGGTTCCATGCATCAATTCTAGGAGAATGCGAGTGGAATTATGGCTGGAAATGATCGGTATCTACTTAAAAACACTAGATTTACTTTTCATTATACGTTTTTAGAACAAATTGATCATTTCCAGTGATAATTTGACTCGTATTCACGTTGAAGTGATGCTTTGAAAGCCGCCATTTTGATTGATACCGTGAAAGTGAAAAGTTCTGTATCTTCAGAGTGGGGGATACGATTTCTATCTTTTTCAATTTCTTCTATAATCTATCGTTTAGCGTATAATAATTTCTTCTCTCATTATTATACATGATGGTATATATAATATGTTTCTCATTTTTATTTCACTCTAATTTTAATTATTTGTGTTTTAATTTTTAATTATTTTTATTCGTTATATATATACTGTTCAAAAAAAGTTACCCCCCCCCCCCCCCACCATAATACCTGTGGGTATACGAATATCTCTTTTTGTGACGTTCCCCATTCCTCTGTCGGAGCGAGCATACATCCTCAAAACTGATGAACATTTGCTATATATAATCTCCTCCTAGTTTTTTCTTAAATGCAGTCTTTTGCAATGGCTGTTTGTAAAACTTTCCCGTGATTTCTTGAGCGTCTAATAATTCTATCTCGGAAGTTATGGGATCGGTGAAGAAGAATCGAACCACGATGAAGATTTCTTCCATCAATCTAGGCGTGTAACCTTTTTCGAAATGTTTTTACCAGTTGTAATTTCTCTTTCATTCGCCTACGGCAAATTTCGGTTGTTTTATGACCGCCACCACCTTCAATGGATAGAGATTCGTGTATAGGGTCTTTTCGTGGATCAGTAGCTTCCGCAGGTGTCATCTTCATGGAACTGTAATGCATGTTGTTATATTCGTCGAACAAATCATGTAACACGCTCGAGTATTTCCTAGTCGAGTTGACCCTGAGATATCTGCATTTTTCAAATCAAGGTTTTATTCCGTCGTTCGACTGTACTCACCTTCTCCTCGTTTTCTGTAGAATAGATGTCGATGAGCCGAAAGTGTGGGTATTAATCGCCTTCAGTGATAGTTCTAGTTCTCCCAGTACAGTGAATCTCAGTTAACTGGAACCTGTCTCATTTAATATATAGAATATACCCATAGTATACTGGTGTTCCAAATGTTCACCACGAGTGGTGAAGTGGTATTAACCGCGAGCCTTTGGCGCGCGGTTAACACCACTTAACCACGAGTGGTGAACATTTGGTACACCAAGCTACTTTTGGTATATTTTATTTATACCATGACCGTCAGATTATTAAGAGTCGTTATTATTTTTTTTCGATTTTACTGAGCAGGAGCCGCACATACGTACGAATTTGCTTTTGTTTACATGAGGATCGGTGAGCGGTACTTCCGCTGTCAATTTTATCACCAAAACGAGATAGAAAAAGAAGCAAGACCTTTTTCATTTTAACAACATAATAACATACTGTTTCGAGTTATGGATGCTTTATTAACACGAGACAATGCATGTTTGTTAATTTTTGGCGTTTTATGGGGTAAACACATTTAAAAACGTAATAAATAATTGCCACTTTTATTTCACTCTTCGCGGAGCGACGTGCGATAAATTTTGACAAGTTCGCGTTCAGGTCAAAGTCACTAAAGGTCAACTTCGATGTAGTTCCACTGTAGGTGTAAATTTTAACCACTGGAATCCCATTGCTGGAGTGTTCACCACCACGGCCGGTGTATAAAGCTAAAATTTATGTCATAGGAGTAGTATGTCATGTTCCCCTACAGGTACAGGTTGCTGGACCTCGGTGCAGGACCTCGGAAGTGACGTCATGTCACGTGACGTAGTGGCGCCATGTTGTTTTGTCATGGTAACCCGCGTGCGCGGCCATCTTGTGAGGTCATCTCCATGATGATACGTGGTGTGAGTGCGCATGCGCAGCGCGTGTTGTTAGGGTGATACGTGTTTCCGTCGTCCATTTTGTGTACTGGAGGCCGCCATCTTGGTTTCTATGGTAGCACGTGATTGCTATGTTACCCAATTTTTCTGCAATAAGACGGGGTATGTTCGGAGGGTATGTTCGATTGTAGAAGAGTAAATCTAATTACCACAAACAACCCGTCAATCCTTCCAAATCACCAAAATCCACCCCAAATTACCGAAATAGACTTTATTTATTACGGATTTCCCATTTTATCGGCTTAGCACGTAGTGCTATAGTACCGAGGGGGTACAAGGGGGTGTGTTGCTTTGTAGAAGAGTATTTTTCTGGTTCGGATTTTCCCAGTTCGGATTTTCCCAGAATCCTCGTTTAGTTACCTAAATAAACCCGTCAAGTTGAATTATTTCGAATTCTTTCCGAATCCTATTTAGGATCGCGAAACTTTTGGTTTATAATAGTAGCACGTGGTGCTATAGATTTTTAAAAGGTCGTGTTCAATTGAAGTGGTGTAATGTTCCCATAATCCCTTTTTTGGATCTCGTGACGTGTTTTTTCCCAATAAAAATAGTACGTAGTGCTATAGGACAAATTTACCCAGAATCCATTATTTAAATTACAAGTTGGGCCCATATGTGTACATGAAGGCCATGAAGCTAAGTTCCACCATATACTCATATGAGGATCTACCCAACAGATGTGTCGTACGAGGTCTAATTTACTATCCCTCATTTCGATTTTTTGAGGATACCTTTTTGGATTTGTTAACAAAATAAGAACACAGAATATAAATTTAAATTTCTTTTATTCAACAACAAAAATACATCTTTTTATGGTATGTAGATTGCCAGATATTCATAAACAGTCTTTCTGCAGATTGGACATCTTTTCAGTGGTTTACAGCAGTCTTTGCACAGGCACAAATGGTTACATGTTCGCGGAGCGACATTGGCTTCAGCTAATAAACACACACTACATTTTGTCCTCCGTGAATCTTCTTCTTGAAATGATGTGTCCATTTCTTCTTTGATGGCCATTTCTTCTTCTTCTTTTTCAATGTCCATGAATTCAGGTGGTAAATTATGAATGTAATAACAGTCTGGAGAATATTTTCTGTGTTCTTCTATAACATCATCTTCTGTTTCCCAGAAACGAACAATAATACCACAATGAAAACATTAAGTTCTATCTCCTGTCCCCAAATAAAAGAATCCAGCTTCTGTCAGTTCATTCGGAGTTTTTACACTTTTACTTTGTAACATGAATTGAAATGTCTTGAGACGATTTTCCTCCAATGCATACTTGATGTGTTTTGGTGGTCTTTGTTCTGTTCTCTTTCTTATTTTTTCTTCTCCACGTAATAACTGCTCCAGTACTGGTGGTGGAACATCACGAAAATACGTTTCGAATGAAACGCTCATTCTCTCTACAAAGTCTCTTGGATTTCTTGTTTCTTGGTTTCTTGATTGATAATCATTCAGTGCCATCCTAATCAAACATGGAATAGTGAACATTCTTCAATCCTTTTTATCTTCATTCTTCTTTGGTTTTCTTTCTCTTTTTGGTTTGGGTTCTCCTATTTCAAGGCTTCTCTTCTTCGCAAATCATCTCCGTTGGTCACTTGTTCCCAATCTCTCGTGGTAAACTGGAACCCAACGTCGTTCTTGGACAGTTGAATCTGTAAATCGTTGTTAAGTTTGAAGACGGTCACATTAGTGGACATCCTTCTTCTTTGGCTGTCGAAACACAAATGAGCTGAACACCAAGTGCACCAGTTTTTATAATTTTCCTTCAATACAGCGACATCTAGTGGCTGGTTTCCTCTATGACGTCATTAACCAACACATCATTATCCATTAAATCAGTCGTAAACATGTTGGATATGGTGTCCATCGGTACACCGCGACAGCGATGTTTCAAGTAAAATAGACAGTATTGTCCACACACTGGTAATGGTCCTTGAAGGCGTTTTGTATTATACTTCCGGAATTCTTCTTCAGGAAATTCTCGAATGGTCTGTGTTGTGGTGGTAATCCATAGGAATCAAAGTATTCTGCGTTGTGGTGACTCACAAAGAGAGCCACCCAATGTTCTCCTTTTCTGTGGTCTGGATCCGTGTTGGCTATCAAAGCCACTGGTCTGTGATCTGGTAATCTTCTTGATAATCTGTTTCTTGCAAACACACCCAAACATATTCTCTTCAAACAACTATCTGATCGAAGTGCATTCTCTAACTGCAACGTGTTCATGTTGAGTAATCGAAGATTACTTGTCTATTCTTATCCACTTCTATGATGTTCTGGAATTCTGCATACACCAGTACGTTGATTGTGGTTGGTAATGGGTTTTCGAAATGGACTTCTAGTCTCAAGTTTCCTCTCTTCACCAGATCGAAGTGTTGTCCATGTGATAGATCTGGAGTCAGGTCGAATACGAATAGGGTGTATCCATTTATGTACTCTTCTCGGCTGATGTGGTTTCCTTCATTCTCATACATTTGTCCAGTTCCTTGGAACAGAGTCGCATAACATCTGGCCACTTCTTGTTCGAATCGAAGTTGTAATGGTTTGGCTGGAATCTGCTGCCCATCCACGTACAAAGCCAAGTAATTGATTTTGTAGTTCTTGAAATTATATGGATTCTTTGAAAAGTGTCCATTGAAAGCATCGTTGTCTACACATCCCACCACGATACGTTTAGGTAGTTGGCCTAAAAATAAGTTTTCTTGTGTAATACTCAGATTTCCTTTCGGCACTGAAAACACCTTGGTTTCCACACGGTCGATAGGATATTTAGTCTGTGTGAAACACACAGACTATTGTTTTTGCACGGTTTCTTTTTCTTTTCTTCTTCTTCTTCTTCTTCTTCTTCTTCTGCTTCTTCTTCTTCTTCTTCTTCTTCTTCTTCTTCTTCTTCTTCTTCTTCTTCTCCTGTCTTCTGTCTTCTCATCACTTTTTTGTCCGCAAGATAACTCTCGAAAACGAATTGCCTATCTCGTTGATTTTTGGCATGCTGATAGACAGTCACAAGTTCTCGGCCACCTATGTTTATCAGATTCCTGGGGTATCAGGGGTGTCTGTAGGGGTGTTTTGAAAGTGGGTCACGCCCATATCTCAGGCGTGGTATGACCTACAGACCTGGGTCCAACACCAAATGAGTCGACATTCGATGGAGGTTCAAAATATGGGTCAAGGTCACGGAGGTCATCTAGGGGTCATTGAGTGCATTTTTCAGAATTGCTGGAAATCACATTTTTGACCACCTAAAGTGTTCCTGACGTACACACATGCATTTTGACGTAAAAAAGTGGGCGTGGCCAACATTTTTGAAAGTGGGTCTCGCCCATATCTCAGGCGTGGTATGACGTATGGACCTGGGACCAACACCAAATGAGTCAACACTCGATGGAGGTTCACAATATGGGTCAAGGTCACGGAGGTCATCTTGGGGGTCATTGGGTGCATTTTTCAGAATTGCTGGAAATCACATTTTTTGACCCCCTAAAGTATTCCTGACGTACACACATGCATTTTTACGTAAAAAAGTGGGCGTGGCCAAAATTTTTGAAAGTGGGTTACACCCATATCTCAAGCGTGGTATGACATATGGACCTGGGACCAACACCAAATGAGTCGACACTCGATGGAGGTTCAAAATATGGGTCAGAGTCACGGAGGTCAACTAGGGGTCAATGAGTACATTTTTCAGAATTGCTGGAAATAACATTTTTTGACCCCCTAAAGTATTCCTGATGGACACACATGCATTTTTACGTAAAAAAGTGGGCGTGGCCAAAAGTTTTGAAAGTGGGTCACACCCATATCTCAAACGTGGTATGACCTATGGACCTGGGGCCAACACCAAATGAGTCGACACTCGATGGGGGTTCAAAATATGGGTCAAGGTCACGGAGGTCAACTAGGGGTCATTGAGTGCATTTTTCAGAATTGCTGGAAATCACATTTTTTGACCCCCTAAAGTATTCCTGACGTACACACATGCATTTTTACGTAAAAAAGTGGGCGTGGCCAAAAGTTTTGAAAGTGAGTCATGCCCATATCTCAAGCGTGGTTTGACCTACGGACCTGGGACCAACACCAAATGAGTCGACACTCAATGGGGATACAAAATATGGGTCAAGGTCACGGAGGTCAACTAGGGGTCATTGAGTGCATTTTTCAAAATTGCTGGAAATCACATTTTTTGACCCCCTAAAGTATTCCTGACGTACACACATGCATTTTTACGTAAAAAGGTGGGCGTGGCCAAAAGTTTTGAAAGTGGGTCACGCCCATATCTCAAACGTGGTATGACCTACGGACCTGGGACCAACACCAAATGAGTCGACACTCGATGGGGGTTCAAAATATGGGTCAAGATCATGGAGGTCAACTAGGGGTCATTGAGTGCATTTTTCAGAATTGCTGGAAATCACACTTTTTGACCCCTTAAAGTATTCCTGACATACAGACATGAACTTTGAAGTAAAAAAAAGTGGGCGTGACCAAAAGTTTTGAAAGTGGGTCACGCCCATATCTCAAGCGTGGTTTGACCTACGGACCAGGGACCAACACCACATGAGTCAACACTCGATGGAGGTTCAAAATATGGGTCAAGGTCACGGAGGTCACCTAGGGGTCATTGAGAGCATTTTTCATAATTGCTGGAAATCACATTTTTTGCCCCCCCCCCCCAAAGCATTCCTGAGATTCATACATGCATTTTTATGTTAAAAAAGTGGGCGTGGCAAAAAAATTTGAAAGTGGGTCACGCTCATATCTCAAGCATGGTATGATGAATGGACTTGGGACTAACACCAACGAAGTCGACACTTGATGGAGATTCAAAATATGGGTCAGGGTCAAAGAGGTCACCTGGGGGTCTTTAAGTGCATTTTTCATAATTGCTGGAAATCACATTTTTTGAACCCCAAACATTCCTGAGGTCCATACATGCATTTTAATGTTGAAAAGTGGGCGTAAAAAAGTGGGTCATGCTCATATCTCAATCGTGGTATGATAAATGGACCTGGAACTAACACCAAATGAGTCGACACTTGATGGAAATTCAAAATATGGGTCAAGGTCACGGAGGTCACCTAGGGGTCATGGAGTGCATTTTTCAGATTTGCTGGAAATCACATTTTTGACCCCCTAAAGTATTCCTGACGTACACACGTGTATTTTCACGTAAAAAAGTGGGCGTGTCTGCCTGAAAGAGGTCACCAAAGTCATCAAGTGTGTATTATTCAGAAATACTGGGAAATGAATTTTATTACACCTTAATGCATTTCTAAAGTTTATGAACGTATTTCATCACTCAAATTAGTGGACAGAGCCAAAAAATTGTCATTTCTGATTCGAGTATCGAACCCTTTGAATGCTGGTCACATATTTGCCTTTTCTGGTTTCTTATAAATAATTGTTCTGATTCCAGTATGAATATCTGTAAATAGTGTTAACGAAAACCAATTTCTGATTTGTTCAAAAATATTTTACTCCTGAAAATAAGCCTCCATAAATTCTCTTTCTGTATACTTTATTCCTGATAATTTAACCCTTTTCACACAGATTTGAATTTACTGGGTGCAGTAAATTCTGTTTCTCTAGTTTTGCAGTTGCTTTTGTTAGTGCTTTCTCGTGAGCCATTCTCACGAATGATTGGAGTCTCTCTTTGCGTACAAACATGGATATATCTAGAATTTTGATCTTGTATGTATCGGTATCGGCCATCAATGCGAAAGCATCTTTGGCTTTATTCATTTTAACATGAACATTAACTCCATTCAGCAAGTAACGAGTTTGGAAAAACATGTCCAAATGTAATCTTCCAGTCATGTCCACGATTTTACTTTTCTCTGTAAATTTTTTTCGAAGAAGAAATCCCCTGTTATCATCTGTCAAATCTTCCATGTGTCCGGCCGTATCCTTGTATCATAATGCATTAGTCAGTTGTGACTTCTTGGCAGCTGGTCCATAACTCAACAAAGTTTCTATGAAAGCTCTGTAGTGATAAGTGTTGTTGGAAGGAGACACCATTTTTTCATTCAAGCTGATATCGATTTGATTAAATAAGGAATGCGTCCATAAATTGACTGGGCCCACTTTGGCATCGGGTGCAATTGATGCCCCATTGGAATCTACAACCGTTGCTTTAACATACAAGTATGTCTTTGCCAAATTCAAATAATCATCTCCTAATCCAGCAATGTGGAATTCTATTGGACCACTGTTTCCTATAGTCGCCAAAGGCCTGTGTTCTTCCCATTGCCCATGTTCCCCACTAGTCTGTGTTGGTGGTACAGAAAACAAGTCGAGTTCGCTGTTGACACACTCACAAGATTTTTCATTCATGAGAGACATCATGCACCGAGATGGTCTTGGGTCTGAACAGTTCTCCTTCTTTTTGTCGATTTGCTAGTTTTGCGTGGCGCGGGCCTTTTTATACTTTTCCTCCCGGGTGGTTTTGAACCACCAACCACTTCATTCCAAGCTCCTGCACCAGCCTCTTTGACTCTTTTGATTGCTACCTTTTTTACATTTTTCCCTTCAATGACATCTTCGGCAAAGGCTGCTCCTTTTCCCACGAGCTGTTTTCCCACGGTCCTGGCTGTAGTTTTCAATAAAGGTAACATCATATTCTTCAGTCCTCCCAGTATACTTCCCAAACCATATCCTCTCTGTATTTGAGCTCCAGAAAAAGCTGGTAGACCGTTCCCAGCTTGTTTCGTGTAATATTCTTCGTATAATTTGGACTTACAACAATAAGTCATGTTTATGTGAAATGAAGAGATCTACGATTTCTGAAATGAAGTGTCACTGTCACTTTCCCGAACTCGAATGGTACTATGGCTCCTGTGTCACCCCTTATATACACCTGAACGGTACATTCTCAAATGTTTTACAGATGATATCCCCATATTTCCCACGCACGGGTACGATACGAAGAAGTGGTATTCTTGTATCTCCTATGACTTGGTCACAAACCAAGTCACAGTATACATGGAGTGAATAAAATCCTTGGTTGACATCGGCAACTCTGGAAGAATTGTAAGTTCCTGATTTAAAAACACACTCATTAAATCCCAAAATATTTTGAAGAGTAGGGCTCAATGTGACCACGACTCCATCACGTACCGTGATACGAACTTTACCGGTCACTTCATCCAGTTCAAAAGCTACCTTATCGTGACGAGGCAAGAGTAATTCTTTAACACCATTGATAGCTCGTATCACATCAATGGGATCCAAATAACGACCTTCCTTGAGAGTAAGTCGGTAATTCTTTTTCGAAGACCAGAACACTGTAACGAAAGCTTCTTCTCCGCGAATATTGAACCAAGTATTTGGATACTGAATCTCTGCCAGACCCACTTCTCCCGTGAGATTCACTGGTTGTGATAACTGAGTGGTGTACGTAGTCAACGTGTTTTCTGGAAACACGTTCATAGAACTATTACTTGGTAGAGTCAAATAAAACATTACTTTTTCTTAATGGTTGGATTTGGTAACAAATATCCTATGCTACTACTCAAGAGAGCAGTCCACAAATTGCTGTCTGTGTTTTCGAGAGTGAGATTAACGACACTGGTAATGATGATGATATACAAAATGATTATTTGTGAAAAGCAAGTGATCTCGCTCCTTGGAATTCTTTTGCCAAACAGAGGCCAAGAACCGTTCGATCCTTCTTCGATTTTGAAGAAACTTCAGAGGTTCACTTCCTTTTATAGGTGAGCTGGCTCTGTTTGATCCACGAATTGAACGAAGTTGGGTATCCCAACCACTTTACGAACAATTCCCTTTTCTTACCTCGACCACGTTTCTTGAGTGCGTGTTCGATTTTGTAAAGAGTTTTATGTGAAACTCGCTGAAGCTCTTCAGTGTAGAACGACCCTTCCAGTATTTCTCCATTATCATCTTGTAAGATGTATGTGACTGGGTGTCCTTTCTTGATGGCTACGACTGTGAAAAATTCTTCGGTCGAATTGGGCAAATAACCTTTCTCAAAAGCTTTCTTAACTTTATTGATTCTCACTCTGCCTCCTACTTTGGTGTCTTGTGTTTTATGTGTTGTCCATACAACCTTTGCCAAACCTCTTCTTGATTTTCAAAGTTCACTGCAATTGGGGCCATACCTATACTACGATGATGCGAATGATTATATGATTTCACCAAGTTTTGAAGTGGAAAAGTTAGTGTATTGTTCTTGGTAAAATATTTCCACATTTTGGTTTTCAAAGTTCTATTGAATCTTTCTACTATGGGACATTTTGTTTCCACATTTTGTGTAGTGAAAAATTCGACCTTGTGATCTTTGAGAAAATTCTGAAATTTTCTGTTTAGAAATTCTTTGCCTTGATCAGTTTGTAATTTTTCTGGTTTACGACCTTGTTTGAAAATTTTACTAAAAACTTTCACGATGGAATCACCAAGTTTGTTTTGTAATGGCATCACCCAAGCATATTTACTAAATACATCTATACATGTCAACAAAAATTTCATGTTTTTGTTGAATTTACGTATGTTCGAAACATCTGTCAAGTCAGCTTGCCATTGTGCATCTATACCACTAACTATTACTTTTCTTCTAGGAAACGTACGACGAACAGGTTTGTGAAGAGTGTATGTGTCTTGTGTCTCTAACCATTTTACAACTTGTTTAGTTTTCTTCTTGGACGCTCTACGAAGAGCGTCTACACCACCAAAACTACCAGGCAGTTCAGAATCATAGTACAATCCTTCCATGACTGCCTTGTTCAAGTGACAACTTATACCTTTTTTCGGTCCACTTTGGCGTTTCCGTTTTATTTGGTTGTTTAGGTTCCGACTTTATCGGTGCCTGTTTCATAAAATCCCAACGTTCTTTATGACCAATTAATTCTTGGGGTATGTTACTATCTCTCAAAGCTTCGGCCAACATTTCCCATCCCTTTGGTTGGAAAGATTTTCGTCTTCTAAATAAATCGTTTAGAAGATCTGTTACATTCGACCCTACCACTGTTTGATCTTTGTAGACTAATTCACCCTTCTCATTCCAAGATATATTTGGGTCACTTCTAATACGATTCAACAACAACTTTCCCTTTCTCTTCATTGTCATAGGTACAGAATCGAGAATGTCTTCGTCTTTATTATCTTTCTCGAATTCGACTTTAATTGGTCGAGGAGCCATTACCTTTTGTTGAAATGTCAAGTATCGTTGTAAAATTTGATTATATTGAGTCATCTTTTCATCAGCCGAAAGAAAAGGGGCATCGAGAATATCTCTCATTTCTCTATCCAGTGATGAAACAGCCAGTTCATTCGGTTGTCTTGGAAATTCTTGTAGACGTTCCAAAAACCTTGGTTCTACCAAAGCCATCTTCTTTGCATATTTTATCATCCAAATATACCTTTAAAGCACCCAATAGTACAGGAGGTAGCAATGCCCCCAAGAATCCCCCTTTCTTTAAGATTTGTCTCCTCTTTTTGTCAGAGGTACCTTTATTTGGCAATGCCCTCACTCGTTGTTTCTGACGGACGAGTTTGGTTCTCTGAGATTTGGTCAGAGGTACTGTTCCCTTCAGTATATTCGAGGCACAGTCACACAAACAAGTAATCAATTCTTTGTCTGCATGTTTTAGTATGGATTTCACGAGTGTGGGTTTCGATTTAATAAGAACCTTGAGAAGAGCGATGTTGCGCTTGAGACGGTCAGACATGCTTCTGACTCGAGTCAGACTTGTTGTTCCATTTTATACTTTTCGGAGGTACACATATTGGGTTTCTCCAGGAAAAATTTGACTTCTTAATCTCATGTGTTCAGGGGTATCTTGTTTGAGATCTATTAAAAGGTAACCATATGGTGTCGAAGTGGCATCTTCGAAAACTTCTCTCAGAAACTTGGAATGACCAGGATACATCTGTGCTGCCAAGTGTGAGATCTGAGAACGATCCGTAGGATTTTTAAACAAGATCATGTAATGACTATTGAGAGCTACAGTCCTATGGACTTTATTTTTGCATAATGGTTGCCATTCACTATAACACCAAATGAGGTGACCTGGAACAGGTGATATAATATTTTGAATGTTTTGAATAACCCGATTTACAAAGGATGATTTACCACTACCCGTGGGACCACACAATAAACAAGTGAATGGATGTTTCCAACGAGGATCCATCTTTGTTGTTCTATGTGGGTACTACTTCCTTTTATACCTTTTGGGGAGGTGGCCCCCACTGAACGTGGGTACTACTCCCCTTTATACCATTTGGAGAGGTGGTCAATGACCATCATCCAAAAAATATTTAAAATTGGTGGCCCTCTGACTTACTGGCTGGAGACAGGTTAAGTTTGTTTGATATTTGTCACGAAGATAAACATCAAATAACTTAAGCGTCATTATCACCTTTTTTTTTCTTGTTTCTTCATTTTATACTTTTTTCTTCCTTTTTCTTTTTTTATAAAAAAAAACAAACATCTATTTACAACATCTATTTACATCTTCAGACTGAGTGGTTTCTTGAAGGTCATGAATTCAATCACCAAATCCATAATACAACGTCTCTGTTCATTTGTGAGAGGTTTCTCGAACACATCTTCAAACTCTTTGTGTACTGATGGTGGATTCATTCCAGAAGTATTATGGTGCCACAGTAGATGAACATCATTCTTGTTAACTCTTTCAAGTGCTTCACTAAAACATGTTATAATCTTCTCTTCTTCAGACATCATTAGGCATACATTATGCTGAATCTGACTTGGGTGATCGACTGTACATCCATAGCATTTTTCTTTCACTACAGTGTCAATATTCACTTCGACATAATGAGCATATGCAAGCAAAGTTCATGTTGCAAGCGAACTTGCCTGAGTTCACTATCAATTTCATCAACGATCAATCGTCGTTGTTGGGTTATTCTCACTGTGATCTTCTTCTTCTTCTTCAAAGGTGGCTCTTGAATTGTTTTTTTTTTAAGTCTGCATGGTTAGTAGGTTTAGTGTCTTCAGGAACTTCAGTTAAAGTTGTTTGTTGGGTTTTGATGGCTGCATCTACTTCTTCTATTTGAGATTTCAAGGCATTCCATTCTTCTAAAGATAGAGCAATACCAGTCTTCGTAGGATAAGGTTTCTGGTCTTTTCCCTCAAAGTATCTTCTGAGATGAATCTTCAGTTCACCCTGGTTTTGGGTGACGTTAGCATAAGTCTGCTTGGTGCCAATTTGGAACATCTTCTCTGGTCAATGGTTCGATCGTGAATGATGCCAAGTCCATGCTTTGCCTAATCTTATATATCTTTGACGGACGTGATTGAAAACATCACCCCAGTTCAACAAATTTTGATTGAGTTTTTGATTCTTGATTGGGGTTTGTGTTTGTTTATAGGATTATAGGTTAAAGTTGGAAAATTTAGAAAATTAGTATAGAAGTCAATGGGAAAGAAACACAATGAGAATACACTAATCTCATTGGTTGATTAACTTCGATCTGATTGGTCAGTTTGGCGATCAAACTGCAATCTTGATCCTTAAACTGTAGAATATGGCCCTCTGCATTTTATACTGGCTTGGGGCATGTCAAGCTACAAACCTCTGTCCAATGGAGATAAGTCAAATAGCTCGAGTACATTCCCACCCCCTACAGTTCGTATCCTCTTTGAGGGAATTTTTTTTGTTCATCAAAAAAGAAAACGAAAACAACATGTCTAACTTAGCAATTCAGTTTTTCTATCATAAAAATTTCTCATTTCTTTTAAATATTCACAACAGAGAATTTCTTTTTAATGATGATGATGATGATGATTTATTCCTTTGGTTATACAATAGGGGTAGCCTAAAAGACACCAGGAATCAACTTTTTTTTTAAAAAAAATGAAATGAAACTAAAAAAGTAAAGAAGTATCATCTGGTTCCAATAGGTGTAACCTAAAATATACCATGAATCAACATGTTTTTAAAATAAATGGAACTAAAAAGTTTTGAATGAAACTAAATTTTGAATGAAACTAAAAAGTAAAGAAGTATCATCTAGTTCCAATAGGTGTAACCTAAAAGATACCATGAAACAACATTTTTTAAAAATAAATGGAACTAAAAAGTTTTGAATGAAACTAAATTTTGAATGAAACTAAAAAGTAAAGAAGTATCATCTAGTTCCAATAGGTGTAACCTAAAAGATACCATGAAACAACATTTTTTAAAAATAAATGGAACTAAAAAGTTTTGAATGAAACTAAGTTTTGAATGAAACTAAAAAGTAAAGAAGTATCCTCCACTTCCAATATGGTTAGCCTAAGGTATATCAGGAACATGATGATGATGATGATAATGATGAAAAAACTCTCTGTATTAGAATAAATAAAAAAAAATTGAAAAATCTTTACGCCAGAAAAATGTATTGCCTTGTAAGACTTGCCATTTAGGATTTTTTTTTGAAGACTGCCATATAGGACTTTTTACTTAGAGAGAAAAACTTGCCATAAAGGACTTTTTACTTAGAGAGAAAAACTTGCTATATTGGACTTTTTACTTTGAGAAAAACTTGCCATAAAGGACTTTAGAGACTGCCATAAAGGACTTTAATGACTGCCATATAGGACGTTATGAGGACTGCCATAAAGGACTTTAGAGAATGCCATAAAGGACTTTAGAGAATGCATATAGGACTTTATGAGGTCTACCATAAAGGATTTAGAGACTGTCATATAGGACTTTATGAGGACTGCCATAAAGGACTTTAGAGAATGTCATAAAGGACTTTAGAGAATGCCATGTAGGACTTTATGAGGACTGCCATAAAGGACTTTAGAGAAAAACTGCCATAAAGGACTTTAGAGAATGTCGTGTAGGACTTTAGAGAATGCCATGTAGGACTTTATGAGGACTGCCATAAAGGACTTTTTAATTAGAGAAAAACTGCCATAAAGGACTTTAGAGAATGCCATGTCGGACTTTATGATGACTGCTATAAAGGACTTTTTAATTAGAGAAAAACTGTCATAAAGGACTTTAGAGAATGCCATATAGGACTTTAAAAATTTGATGAGCCTAATATGATTGAGTAGACCACCTAAAAACCATTTCGGTTTTTAGGAATTTTTCGGTCAACTAAATAGGACTTTTTTGTAGGCAAAAGCTAGACTTTGTTCAGGTTGTAGAAAAATATGACACTCACTCAATTGTTTCTTCTTTAAATCTCTAGTGGTACGGTACTAACTCCATCTTCTAAAGCTCTTCGTTTTGGGTAGAAATATGATAGTCCATCTCTGCTCTGCTGATAGGTATACATAGTGTTGTCATTCATCACAAATCCTCGGTTGATGCCAGATCCACTTTGTTGAGTCTTCAAAACTTGCAAATATCTGTCTTTCGTCAAATCATTGTGGCGTTTGCTGATTCCTTTACAACTGAATTTATTGGTGGCTCCGAAACAATAATATGTTTTACTACACAGTCCAACAATGCCGGTTCCTTGCCATTCTACCTTGAACAGGCCTGGAGTTCTCCTGTCAAAACGCTTTCTTTCTTGGCAGCATGAGGGTGACAGCCATTCTTTGCCTTCTAATTTGTTTTTCACGTAATCATCTCTGTGGAAATCACAACACTCTGATGGAAACCATTTGTGATTCTCTTTGTAAAATTCTGCTCTCTTCTCTGGTTTCACTAATTCATCTATGGATGGTGACGAAGTACATAGATATGCAGAATCTGTGTCCATTTCAGCATATTCGAAATCTTGGCGGTTGATAAAAGTATCGATGACATCATAATAGAACTGAAGCATCCGGAGTTTCGCATACTGGTAAACAAAGAATCCGATGTGAAGTGGCAGATCCAACTTGATGGTCTTCTTGTTCAGTTCGACTTCATATAATGTTTCATCTAATGGATTCAAGGCTCTGAAGGACATGTCATTTACAGCTTTGGTAACTTCTTCGTCGTCGCAATAGCACACACGTCGATGCTTCTCTTTGTTGGTGACGGTTTTGCCATATCCAGAATTTCCCAACAGCTTCATGGTGTCGGCAACGATCGACTTGTCAGGGTCAACATCTCCTTGTCTTCTTGCTTCAGATACTTCATCTCCAAATTTTTCAAAACATCTTCTTGGTTTATATTGGATAACTTGAAAGACGTGATCAATTTCAATACCATGCTGGAGGTACCACTGCAGTAGAGGGGTTGCAAACAACATTTTTTTTCTGCTCCATAGCTTCCGATCAAACTTCTACGGGGTTTCTTCATGATTCCATTCTTCTCGGCAAAGGACTTCATGTGTTCACCAATATCATCTATGGAAAGATCTGTATTCTTGAAGATAGGTGTCATCTCTTCAAAGTACTATTTCAGGTGATCTGGTACATGTATATCACATTCGACCAAATCCAACAGTTCACCGGACTTCACTTTGTTCAGTATTTCTTCCTCTGTCATCGCACCATCGGTTTTGTCTGAAAAGTTCTCTTTCAGGAAGGTTTTGAGTTTGGCATCGGTCTTCTTCATCTCTTCATCTCTCTCCACTCACACTCCCATATTTCAATAAGTTTATAGCCCAAATCGGTGATGTACTTTGCACTGGTACGGGTGTCTTGTAGCAGTTCTTTCATGGGTTTATCTCTGACTTCATTATGGATGATAGGAAGGCCATTCTTATCTTTCATGCAGGTATGTCCGTGTCAGAAGCAGCCATGTAATTGGTATACAGTTCGTGTCTCTTTGCACCAACCATCAACAGGCAATCGACCAATCATTTTTTCAGCTCCGTTAAACTGATGTCTGATGTGGATGTCATCTCTCATCGATACAAACTCTAGCCATTCTTCAGCCATTTTACCATACTTCATTGGATGTTCTGGTTTAAACTGGTTTTCTTCACGACGTCTAATACTCCAACCCGTTGGCATCTCTTGCATTAGACACCAAAGATATAATGCATTCGCATCAAAGCCTATAATACTTCCACATGGTTTTGCTTCTTTGCCATATTTTGTTTCTCTGATTCGGGTAACATCTTTCTCGTGGAATCGGTTGAAGATAATTGAAGGTCCACCAACGATATTATCTTTCACCAAGTGATGCAGTTCTTTGTTTTTCTGGTTAAATAATGTGATGTAAGTGTCATCATTCATGGTCTGGAACAGGTATTTCAACGTGAGGCCCGGAAAACTGATACCATCTTTAAACATGTCGATGTGGCGTTCTTGGTAGAAAGTAAACTGTTTGTCAACTGCTTCAAGGAATGGTTTTACATCTCGGTTATTATATAAGATCAGAAAATCACGGAAAGTTGTCATCTCCAGGTCGTTCCATATATGCTGGCAGTACTGGTATTCTTCATTGGATATATTTCTTTCTTTAGAGAACTGTAGGAGGCTGCATGGTCTGGTAGGTGGTCTTGATCCAATTTGTCCAAGTTGTCGATCCATTCATATGGTAAAAATCCCTTCGTCACGGAGCAGCCAAATGCCTTAAAAAACTTGTCATAGCTGAATCCTGGAGAGAGGTAGTTGCAAATATCAACAAACTTGAAAGATTCTGTCGAGGCGCACATGTAGTTATTCGATTTCTTCACTGCAAACTTGAGTGGATTCTGTCTCTTCAGGTATGTCATCAGTTCACGTTTGACTACATTCATATCATATTTTCCAGAGTTGAATCCGATGACGGGCATCTCTTGCAGGTAGTCTTGAAATTTCTTCTCCAATTTTTGTAAAGGGTGCATCTTAGATGTATCTTCTCCAGTAGCCCTGGCTTCCGCTTCCATAGAGCGTAGGAATTTATAAAAATATAGTTCCAAGTAGAAGCAGAGGATTCTGGGTAAATTTGTCCTATAGCACTACGTGCTACTCTTAATAGGGAAATAAAACGTCATGGGATCAAACAAAAAGAAGGGATTATGGGAACATTACTCCACTTCAATTGAACACGATCTTGTAAAAATCTATAGCACTACGTGCTACTATTTTAAACCAAAAGTTTCGCGATCCTAAATAGGATTCTG
This sequence comes from Pictodentalium vernedei, assembly GCA_031216915.1. Lineage (NCBI taxonomy): Eukaryota > Metazoa > Mollusca > Scaphopoda > Dentaliida > Dentaliidae > Pictodentalium > Pictodentalium vernedei. The sequence goes on along the minus strand of CM062288.1, from coordinate 321,000,697 downwards.
AAAGAATTCGAAATAATACAACTTGACGGGTTTATTTGGGTAATTAAACGAGGATTCTGGGAAAATCCGAACCAGAAAAATACTTTTCTACAAAGGAACACACCCCCTTGTACCCCCTCGGTACTATATCACTACGTGCTAAGCCGATAAAATGGGAAATCCGTAATAAATAAAGTCTATTTCGATAATTTAGGGTGGATTTTGGTGATTTGGAAGGATTGTCGGGCTGTTTGTGGTAATTAGATTTACTCTTCTACAATCGAACATACTCTTCGAACAAACCCCTTTTTATTGCAGAAAAAATGGGTAACATTGCAATCACGTGCTACCATAGAAACCAAGATGGCGGCCTCCAGTGCACAAAATGGACGACGGAAACTCTATCACCCTAACACGTTCTGCGCATGCGCACTCACACCACGTATCACCAAGGAGATGCCGTCAGAAGGTGGCCGCTCACGCGGGTTACCATGACAGCACAACATGGCGCCACTACGTCACGTGACATGACGTCACTTCCGAGGTCCTGCACCGAGGTCCTGCAACCTGTACCTGTAGGGGAACATGACATACTACTCATAGGCTTTTCATATATAGTAGAATAGGTAGCCATGATATAAATATAGAATATACCCATAGTAGCTTGGTGTTCCAAATGTTCACCACGAGTGGTGAAGTGGTGTTAACGCGAGCCTTCGGCGAGCGGTTAACATCACTTCACCACAAGTGGTGAACATTTGGTACACCAAGCTACTATGGGTATATTTTATTTATACCATGGTCATCAGATTATTTAGAGTTGCTATTATTTTTTCTCGATTTTACTGAGCAGCAGACGAGCATACGTGCGAATCTGTTTTTGTTTACATGGGAACAGGTGTGCGGTACTTTAGCTGTCCATTTTATCTTCGAAACGAAATAGAAGAAGAAACGCGCAAATCAGAGGGTCTTTTTCATTTTAATAACATAATTACATACTATTTCGAGTTATGGATGCTTTATTAACATGGAACAACGCATGTTTGTTAATTTTGGTATCTTCTGAGGTAAACTCATTTGCAAATGTAATAAATAACTGCCGTTTTCATTTCACTCTTCGCGAGGCGACGAGCGATAAATTTAGACATGTTTGCATTCAGGTCGAGGTCACCAAAGGTCAGCTTGGATTTAATTCTACTGCAGGTGTAAATTGTAACTACTAAAATCCCATTGCTGGCGTTTTCACCACGGTTGATGTGTAAAGCTAAAATTTATGTCATAGGCTTTTCAAATATAGTAGAAAAGGTTTTAAATTTAGTCTTTTGCAGTTGCTGTTTGTAAAACATTTCCGTGATTTCTTGAGCGTCCAAAATTGCTATCTTGTAAGTGATGGGGTCGGTGTAGAACTCTCGAACCAAGATAAAGATTTCTTCCATCAATCTAGGCATGTAACCTTTTTCGAAATGTTTTTACCACTTTTAATTTCTAACTCGATCGCCTACGGCAAATTTCTGGCGTTTTATGGCCGCCGCCACCTTTAACGAATAAAGATTCGTGTCCGCTGTCTTTTCACGGATCGCTATCTTCCACAGGCGTCAGTTTGATGGGACTGTGGTGCATGTTGTTATAGTCGTCGACCAAATCATCTAAGACGCTCGAGTATTTCCTAGCCGAGTTGGCCGTGGAATATCTGTATTTTTTCCTTCAAGGTTTTATTCCATCGTTAGACTACACTTACCTTCTCGTTTTCTGTGGAATAGATGTCGACGAGTCGACGAACGTGAATGTTGTAAACTTCTCGACCTTTGCCCACCAACAATTTCTCAGGTTTTTTTTACGAAAAAGAACTGAAGATATTTTCCAAATTTTCAGCCATGCTTTTCCCAATTTATTTTTCAATGATCTCATCCACCCGCATTTTGAAAACACCTCTATGATCGTCAATAGTTATTTTATGCCTAGGTTGTGTCTCGTCAGTGATTGCATGTCCATTAGCTCGACTGTCCACACCTGATCCAATCCTTTGACGAATACTCTTCTCTTTCTTCAAATTTGTGCACTATGTCCTTACGCAGGTCGTTCGCTAATGCATTATTGGGTTGCTTTATTTCGCTTATTTCCCATTCCGAAACAATGCGTCCCCTGAGTTCCAATGTGTTCTATGTGCCAGTAAGCACATAGAACACATTGGAAACCAGGGGACGAAGGCCTCGTGCTGATGAGCTCACTGACTAGCGAACATTCGAATATCACTCTCATATATTTTTTAAATCTCTCAACACGTTCTTGCCTCACGTTATTTCGAGTCTTCGTGTTGGGATACTTCGTGTGACAGAGCACATGACCTCAGGCAGCTTGATCAATTCTATTGATGGGATTGTTCCTGGATTTCGGCGTCAGATCTTTATTCAATCTCTTCTACAATTTCATGCCGGGTCCCGTGAATTGATGATGTCCTGGCGGATGCGCTTCCAAGGGAAGATTAATTATGACTCCGTTCACTGTTTCTCCACCTCTTTTGACGAATTGAGTTTTGGTCGAACCGCACACTTTACAAGTGCCACGAAGCATCTGCCTATTTTTTTCTTTTTTTTGATTTTTTTCATTTAGATAAAAAGTGATAAACATATATCTATACATATAGTCTGAGTGTACATTTAATTCCATTTTATACAGAGTATAATGTATAACCTTTTCTACTCTAGGTTTAATCGATGCACAGACGTAAGATTGTTATTGTTTTGTCCGAATTGTGTTGCACGGAGCCTTCTCATGAGAAAGAAAACAAAACCTCGAGGGATATTGTCCAGGAGTTTAAGGGCTATTGTCCAGGAGATGTGTGGTGTTAAGTCGGAGGATAAAATATGGCTTTTAGAGATTCCCATCTGGTATTTATTAAGTAATTTTTTGTTAGAGTACAGGTGGCGGGAGTATAGCTCGAGGTCACGGTATTGACGGAGCATTTCGGCGAATCCGTGGAAGCTGGGTTGACATTTTCTCACTTTGCAAGAATAAATGAATTTTTTAAATATAAGGATTACTAAGGTGAGGGTATAATCATGTATACTGGTATTATTATTATTAATATTATTATTATTATTATTATTATTATTATTATTATTATTATTATTATTGCAGCCAATGAGGGTAAAGTACGGTGTCAGTGGTAATATAATACCACATTTCTCCTGCAATCTATCTGTAAGTTGTAACAAGATTGTCTTTGACACTGAACATTCAAAGAATAAATGTTTCACTGTCTCTTTAGTGTTGGAACAAAACGTACACAGCTCAGTCTCAGATAATTTACATTTAAAAAGGCGAGCGTTCCTAAATAAAGCTCCGTGTGTGACTTTATATTGCAAAGTTTGGAGACAGGTGCCATCAGTAATTAAAAACGGACTCTTGTATATCAGTCTCCAAGCATCACAATCGAGACTGAGATGCAAACGCTCGTTCCATTTCTTCTGAGGCTGAAAAATAAAAAGATAAAAAGATAGGGAGAGAGTGGGTCACCTTGCCGCACTCCTCTCTGTAGATTATTTTTTTCGGAACAGTGCCCATTATTTGAGATGTAACTGAAAATATTGCAATAAAAAGTATTAAACCAATTTGTAATAGAAGGTCCGAAATAAAGGAACTTTAATGTTTTTTTCTATGAAGGACCATTCAAGAGAGTCAAAAGCTTTTTTCAAATTCTAACAAAACAAGAGTTCCAGCAATATTTTTTTCTTCTCACATTTTTCTTTCAGGTCAAATGTAAGTCTAGTGGACTCTCCGATTTATCTCCCTTTCATGAACCCAAGCTTAGTTTCCGAAATTAGTTTTGGTAAGGTCGTTTTGATGTATTAGCAATATGACATAGTCTTTTGCTCGTTACCTGAACATAGTTGATACATTCAGTAAGAACTGTGCAGGCATTGAAGCAAAACAGGCCTTAAACAATCCCATCGCTGATTTTCAAATTCCGTTCTGTGATTTTAATTCGCATATCACTAACTCATGACCAAATATCCTCAGCAAATAGTTCGGCTATTTGAACGCGGAGAAGTCGAGACGTTCAAATAACCGAACAGGAAGAATAGGAAACTTCTGACTTTCTGAAAAGAATGAGAAACAAAGCTGTTAGTAAATTGTAAAATATCTGAGAGTTTTTATAAGCGTTTGTAATTATTATTATATTAAATTATTTTAAATAAAGATGTTATTACTGGGTTAGGTCCATATCGCCGAGACGACAACATTCGGGCTCAGGCCGGTATGGAATTACCTAGGGCTGATGTCTCGGCAGATATGAAATTTCAGTTGATTTAGGATGTCACGTGCAGGCTGTTCAGATACCACACACAGTCTGTTCGAAATACGATAGATGATAACCACTTCACGCTCAATAAGCAAGACTTCGGTCAATTAGTAATAATGATAGTTCCTAATCCAGTACTTCGGAGAAATAGTTAGAAAGATACATTCATTATGCGGTGATTAATGACCTATTTTAGTGTATATAATTACAAGTAATTACATGTGCGGCACGGGTGAACTCCGAGACCAATGGCTAATTACCTGACATACAAAAAAAGACACGCGTGTGTAAATTGGTTAACCGATATGGTGGGAGCGCGGTGGCTCAGTGGTAGACTGTTGGACTTCTATGCGAAAGGACCCGAGTTCAATCCCCGTCCGGTACCACCCGCGTTGTGTCCATAGGCAAGGCACTTTATCCCGTTGCCTACATGGGGCACGATGGAGCCGTGTCTAAGGTGTACTGCACGTCGATGGTGTACATGCCTTCAACCGTTGTAGCCCTGCTTGAGCGGAGCTTGGCTATAGTTAGAATGTGGAGGAGCTGACAGTTGCTCGTCGATGCTCGGTGCTTCCACCTCCGTAACACTGTCACGGTCACGATTAGCTATTGTGCATAAGTATGTGACCTTAAACACCAACAAATAAATAAATATCGATGTGGCACGAGCGCCAGCGCGGAAGGATAGGAGGAGAGGCAAGAGGTCTCGAGTGTTATCCTTCCGCGATGGCTCAAGTGCCATATCGATTAACCCATTCACACACACGTGTTGTTCTGTGTTTATTACACGCTTTCACATCTATAAAAAATATTAGAAAAACACTCAACAATTCATTTGACAACTCCCAAACAAAAAGGACACACACATTACCGCCAACCAAATTTGCGATGGGAACTCGGGTTACTATTTCGTCCCCTGAGTTCCAATGCGTTCTATGTGCCTACTGGCACATAGAACACACTGGAACTCGAAGGACGATTTTGAGCCTTCGCCAGCAATTCAAATTGTAAATGCGTTGCACGATTTGTCGAAAATTCCATTGAAATTTCGCTTCTATTTAAAAGTAGTCCTTCAACGATTTCCGTTCCGCTCATATGTGCGGAATGGCCTTCTATGCTAGAGGTCCCGAGTTCGATCCCCATTCGGGAAGACCCGCGTTGTGTCCTTGGGCATGGGGACTTTATCCCGGTTGCCTACTTGGGAGCTCGATGACGCGGTGTACTAAAGCTCACTGCACATCGATGGTGCACAAGTCTTCAGCCGCTGTAACCCTGCTTGAACAGAGCTTGAACAGAGTTAGAATGTTGTGGAGCTGACAGATGCTCGTCGATGCTCGGTGGTACTCTCCGGGTACTCCGGCTTCCTCCACCCGTAAAACTGTCACGGTCACGATTAGCCATTGTGCATAAGTAGGTGGCCTTAAACACCAATAAATATATAAATATGTGCGGAACAGATTTTCATTTTCTGCATGGTTTAGTGATGGGGAACAGCGCTATTCACAAAAATCGCCAATTAATTTTCATTTTTGTCTCAAAAACATAGGTTATGACCCCTCTTTGGAACGACCTCGTCGAGCTCGTTCCAATGAGGGGTCAGAACCTACGTTTTGGAGACAAAACAGAAACAAATAGTTATTCAAGAATTTTGTTTGCAAGTGTCGTCTGCTTTTCACGGTAGGTAAAGGGTTAACTGACATCTTGCTTACCATATTATGCCACTAATAAATGTCCTACCAATACCATTATTTCACAGTGTATACTTACGTTTAAACAATCAAATATTTCGTTTTCTTTACAAGCAGTTTGTTTGGGTGTTTTGTGGAAAGCCGCTGTAAAATTTATAAGTGCACTGAACGAAACAAAGGATCTTTTCTCAAATTGATTACCACACTTTTTGTTTTGCCCGTACAAACACCAGCTGCATATCGAATTTCTGAAAAATCTGCTTCCAATGCTAACTAGGTTTGAATATTTCCGACATTCATGTTCAATGTAATTTTGTATGGCATTGTTGATCGACGGATGTTCTGAAATGGTAAGTAACTCTTTGAAACTATTTTCCGCATTAACACTCAAAAAACTAAAGTTTTGTCCAAGAACTAGCTTGTTAAAATCAATTTTGTTGATCAGAAAATCGCGGGATTGATGGTCAAAGCATTGATAAACGTCACTATACTTTTTAAAGCATGGTATGGTTTTAGCGCCTTCCATTGGTCTAGTCGTAAGTACACACGGACGATTCTGAGCAAGTCTTTGAATTTTTACCATCAAATCTTCTTCAAGGTTCAAGCTGTCATAAAAATGTTTACTACATCTTTCAATGTATACATTCCAAAATGGCAACTCTGCTTTCACTCCATGACATTCAGCACAATATGAGTTCTTGTATGATATTTTTAAATTTTGATCGTACACAGGAACTAAACTCACCACATCGGACGAGTTTTGAAGCTCACATTGTTGTTTTAATGTAATGTCAGTAACCATACTTGGGCATGATGACACCATAAGCCATCCCAGGCCACCGACTGTGTTCTCACACGTTGACGTAACATACTTATTTTCTATTTCGATACGTCTAGATGGCTCTATAGACTGAGGTTGTGCATCGTAACAACAGTTGTTATATATAGTACATTCATCGTCACAAGAACAGAAACGTTGTGTTAAACACGAATCTCGTTTGGTGTTTTCCGTACACTGATCTAACTGATTGATTGCAAAATCCGTTTCATCACTGTCCAATTTGTACTCTTCAACTTGTTCAAAAAGGTCGCATATGAATTTAACGGGAAAGTGTCTACCATCAGCTCTAGAGCAGATTTGATCAACATTCCCAGCCTCATTAACACTGTTATTTATGTTCAGACTTCCATCCTCAGGGTATGATGGCGAAATATCGGTTCTTGATAGATCAGCGGGTACGGACGATACGAATAGCACAGTTTTAGAAGAGCTTGAAGGGAACCAGTTTTCTCTCGCTTCTGTCGTCTGCTCGCTTGTATTGCTGCTAAACTCCCGATTTCGTTGCTCCGTTGCTGAAATTGTGATATTTGTTTCATGTGCAGAGGATTCAGCTGTTGTCGTCCCCTTTGGTGTAAAAAATCTGGTACTGTTGGTCTGAGACAACCCTGCTTCATGAGCACGCGTTGTATGTTGTTTTCCGATAGCGGCAGTTTGTTTTTTCAGTTTCCAGTACAAGGACACAGTTCTCGTGCCAACTGGATAATCAGTACGTACCTCATCATGTTTAGGAGAGGCCCCATTGTCTTTCCAGGAACAGGAATTATTTGAGTTTCCACTGCATGGTTCACTTTGCTGCTGGCAAGAATGTGATATCAACACCGCCACTAGCTGCAACCAGACAACATTAGGTGAGATTTGTTTCATTTTTCTAGATGTTCTGGAGACCAAGCTGAAATTCAGAAAATAAATAGTTCTAATTAACGTGAAGAAGAAAGCTGCACACAATATATTTGTCCCGCATGTCCGTTTGTACTTTGAAAACATTAAGAGCGTTGCGAAGATTTACTAACTGGGGGCAAGTAAACATTGTCCGACGTGTGATGGCTCAAGTTCCGAATGATTAATTTTCCCACTACATCATTAAGGTGTGGCTTTATAGAAGTCAGGCTTTGGTGTTGTTGTCATTTTAGTCAATCGGGATTAAAGTTCAAAGACTTATTGAATATTTATGAGCTAATAAGTGAAAAATGGTTGTGCTGAGCTCACACAGCCGCAATCGGTTACTACAAACCTTCATTTGTGTAGCCGGACACCTTCCGATACTTTGTGAACATCTTTAAATTCACCTCGTCCCCTGAGTTCCAATGTATTCTATGTTCTAGACTTTATTTACTGCAAATAATTTGTCTCTTACTTTTAGAAGCAACGCCCAAAATCACAATAGGCTTTCCTTGATAACAAAGGAATATATGGAATATATGGTTCACAGTTCTGTTTGATCGAGTTTGCTTTAAATATGACGGACTCCATAATTATGAGGTTTCACTCTAATTCTCAATGGAGGAATGTGTTTCTGATTTCTGTCGAAGATGTCATCAATTTGGGGATAAGACATGAATAAAAGGGGGTTTGATGGGTAAGAAAATAGCTTAAAAACATATTGCGGCTGTAGCGTATTTCTATATATCTCAAGAGAAGACTACCCTATTTCAACGAACATCGAATCTAATGGTGATGTTCTAAATGTACCCAGGCTAATTCTTATACCACTATTATGGATTACATCAAGTGGATTGAGGTAGATGTTTCTCACAGAATCTTCAACCACACCACCATAATCTAATGTTTATCTCACAATTGATCTACAGATGGTCTAATGTTTTTCGGTCAGTATCCCAATGGGCGACACCTACTACCTCTAGAAGGTTGAGAGCTCTTTTATATTCGATCATCTGTCTATTATCTGAGAAGTGGACTTCATTTTATTGTTAACACATAAGTGCAAGCCGTGGGTGCATGGTGGCGTTGTGTTATAAGGCGTAGTGCTCGTAGATGGTGCACTTGTCTTCAACCAATTCTAACGTGCAATAGTTAGAATGTTTGATGTATACGAACAAGATGCGGGATGCAAGAAAATGTCTGACTCATTATTGAACGAACATAAGTATTTTGCAATAATCTCTTCCACTCTCTTACCCTTGTTTTCTGTAGGAAACACACCAGAAGAGGGTCATGTGCTTTGAAATCACCCAACAAAACATAAGTAGTTGGGAACTGATGAATCAGTTGCCCAAGATCATTCAGCTAATGGGTTTTATTTGGTGAAATGCAAATTAAACATGATGTAATAGTGTTGTTTGACGTTATGCGTACTGCCACTGTCTGTAAATATTTTTATATGCGTACAGTACTGTGTATAATGTCATTCCGAACCAAGAGAGACCTTCCAAGAACATATTGATCATTCTGACCATTTCACTGTAGCACAATTTGGTGATATGATGTACAGAACCATATTTGGCGGAAATAGGTTAAAGCGAAAAAAAAACTGAAAACGTCTGGAAACTACTCTACATGTAACTGTTAAATTTTTAGTACATACTTCAACATTATGTAGCAACCTCATAAGGAACACAGCGTTGATAGGATTAAGTAATGCCATTACTCGTTTCCATAAATACCTCCAACCCCATCCCAGCACCCACACTCCAAACATATCATTAGCAAATACGTTTGTGTGACTCGAAGTAAGTCAGACCAAAATGCGTTAACCTCAGGTGGGAAAAGTCTTGGACCAAGTCTCTAACCACCCGAAGTTATCTCCCATTGAACTGATTCGAGTCATACAAACTTTTAGAGAACTTCACGAACGATTACTCTAATTGCTTTATTCATATTTGCGTTTCGAAAACACCAAAACGCTAACACTAATTGGCAGCTCATCGCGTAGTCCAAACATGGCTCAACAGGCCATTATATATTTTTTCTTTTGTGGCAGGGTTACCTGCATATAGCCTTGGTTGCTGAGGGTGTAATTAATCCCTTAAAAATTACAGCAACAGGGTTAAATTGTACAGCAGGTAATAATAGGTTTTATTCAGCTTTTATTGTTTATAGCAGGATTTTAAATTTTATTGTAAAGTGTGTGTGAAATTCCAGTTCTGAATATTTCTTGATGAAGAGAAATATTTCACACACAATGGTTTCAATAGGACAGAGAACAGAACACTGAACAATTAGTACCATTTCTTCTTGATCACAGCTTTCCTATTTCAGCTCACTGTTTCTTTAATTCATAACCCTGCATGCTCTGTTAACTGAGTACTAACACTGGCCATTGATTGGCTCAGTTTTAACTGTTTAAACTAAAGTGGGAAAATCTCTCATTAAAAGTTTGCTCTTGCTGGTGGTCAGATCTGTGCTGTTTAGTTATTAGAAAAGTGATCTTATTTGTGAAAAGTATATTTTGTGTAAATAAATAAATATGTGAATATCTGTGAATAAAAGCCTACATTATTTCCATCAAATAATTCTTGGAGGATTTCTCAGGATTCTGTCAGGCACAACAACTCTGGATACTTCAGGTACAGTGGCATCTTAGCTTATTTCATATCCTTTCCATCATATATGTATTGGCATTTGTGATCAGTCAGCCGGTGCAGTGCAGCATTATTATGGTGCACTGCTCTGGTTGCCTGGACCACTTTTTGAGCTCCATCATTTTGTGAGTGCAAAATTTAATTCGATTCCATTTCGATTATTTGCGTGTAATCGCGTTCGATTTTATCTTATATTTGCGAAGTTTTGAGTGAACCTATTTTTGATTCACTTACCGGTGGAAATTAACTGTTTTGGATCATCATTATCCAAATAGGTGGTGGATCAGTCCTGCACTACACTTGTAGCGCATGACTGCTCCCCCACCCCTCTGGATAAATTATAAGCAGCAGCTTCAGCTGCATCCATTGTAGTCATTCCCTGTATTTCTAAGGTTTCATTTTATTTTATACAGGTTGAAGATGCCTTAGTTTAATTGTTGTTGTGCCCACCTGTAGGCTACCTGAACCTCGTCACACTGAGGGTAGGCATTATTTATTTTATAAGCTCTTTGCTCCACAAGCTAATATACTTAGCTAGATATTTATCTTACGCAAGTCAGCAGTTTCTCTGGGTTCTTAGTATTGTGTTGGAAAAGTTACCTTGTCCTGTTTGGAAAGTGGGCTAGTGCTGGTCTACAAATGTAGACAAGTTTATTATAGCGGCATAGTATTTATTATTAAGTGCTAGCATGTATGACTATTGCCAAACAACAACACAGATATTAACGATAAGTTAATCCTGACTTAATGATTGTGTTGTTGTGAGGCTATGGCCTTGCATGCATTAGTGTCATTAAACCCTAACGGGTAATTTGTCTGTGGTAGCTTTTATTGCAGTCTCGGTGTATCCTGTGGAAGTTATTCTTTGTGAATCTTGCATTGATTTGTTGCAGTTTGTTGGAGAGTGATTCCGGTCACTTTCCAATAAATTGTAGCAGGGCAATGTACAGATTGTGTTTTGCAAGATACTTATAGTCATCCAACACAATGCTTTCTTGTCCAATTACATGTACAAGATTATAAAAGCATACTGAATCATTTGTGTAGCATACTATCTATTTGATGTAATAAAAATATTCTTTTACTGGAACAATTTTGTACACACTATAGAGTACTTGTTTATGTGAGTTATGGCAACAGTCCTTGGTATACTGGACAGCTTATTGGAAATGCATAGTCATTTTCAGAACACTGTTGCTGTGCACTGGTGGAAGGAGCCTGACAGACTCGTTCCACTTTTGCAGACCAACATGTTCATGTATGTAGTAGTTGTTTACATTCTGTAAACAAGTTTATTTGGGTAATTCTATATGGTAAACATGGCTGTTGCGCCTTGCTGGAGAGAGCTCCCAGAGCAGTTTCCAGCAGTGCATAACAGCTGTGTTTTCATTCTAAAATATTTAACGTCGAGTCCAGTGGGGGAAGTTTTTGGTTGCCTGAATACTTTGTGCTTTCATGTACTTAGAATTTTTTATTGTTTTATTCTTACAGGAGTTCATTTATCTTTAACATTAAATGGTTGTCTGTGAAGTAATGTGTTGTGATGATATGAATATGAACCCACATTGAGACTCTTATATCGCTTCACTCACCCATCTGGAGGGACTGCGGTTACACTTTGTTTTGCTATCCAGTGACATTTGTAATGTAATTTCATTTTGGGGGGCTTTTCCATAAAAAGTGAATACTAAAGGAATAAAGGGATAAAGTCATATCATCTGTCGCTTACATTCGTTACAACGTTTGCCTTGCATTAACCCTTTACCTAACATGAAAAGCAGACGACACTTGAAAAAAAAATTCTTGAATAACTAAATGTTTTCATTTTTTGTCTCAAAAACATAGGTTATGACCCCTCGTTGGAACGAGCTCGTCGAGCTCGTTCCAACGAGGGGTCATAACCTATGTTTTTGAGACAAAAAAATGAAAATATTTTGAAAATTAATTGGCGATTTTTGAGAATAGCGCTGGCCGGTTTTGACCGTTACGTTGGGTAAAGGGTTAAGAATAATAATGGACTTTAGTACTCAATGGATGTGGTATCGCTATACTCTGTACACACTTACAACACAGGACATTAAAAGTTGTATCCGAATTCAATACGCACTTTTGCAGCGAAACGGTTTATTCGCCCAAGCGTTATAAGAAGCTATTGTGTATTAGTTTTCTTCTGATGTGTTTTCTGCAGACAAAAAGCAGCAAGTTTACAATTTTGGCTCAGAAGGCTAATTTCATGAAAATTCGTACTGAAACATCGACAACTCCATTTTAATTTTTAGTTCAGCATCAACATTTAGTTGCAGACTCAGATGGTTAGATGGTGGACCTATATCTGTGAAATAGCCCCGGATGGTTTCTTAGATGAGGGGCGACAGGTAGACAGCCAATCTGGCTATGTCGTCTCCCTGCGGTATACAGGCCTATTAGATTATTTTTTGTCTCATATTCATGTATGTATATTTATTGCTGTATACTGCTAAATAAAGATTCATTCATTCATTCATTCATAGATGATTTATGTCTCGGTGACCTATTCTGACAAGAGTTCGGAAGCCGTTTCCAGAAGTTTCATCGGTTCTTTCATCGGTCGTCATGTATTGAAAGTATTTAAGCCTGTTACTTGTAACAGGGCCTTGCAGTGCTTTGGGTGTTCTATCTGATAACTGCTTTTCGTTTTCTTTTTCTTCTTTTCTCATTTCTTTATCTCACTCTGACTCAGACTTTGTTGTTGTGATCCTTGTGTCTGCCGTTGATCAGTGTTTAGTTTGTTTGGTTCATTTTACTGGTCTGGGGCTGATCTCAAGTCTACGGCGCCAAATCGCATAGCCATAAATACCCTGCCATTCTGGTAGAAGAACTAGACAGTCAGGCCTCCTATACATAGAAAAAACACGGACCCAAACTCTGGATAAATTTCCTTTATACTCCTGCCCGAAACTATGGAATGCTCTGGACGACACAACTCGAAATATTAGCGACAGAAGGATGCTTAAGAACAACTTAACTTCCACATTCATTTCCTCATATTCCAGTTATGTCGGCTGCAACAATCCCTACTGCCCTGATTGCACTTCGTAAACTTCGAAAATTGTCAAAGTCGTGGTCCGCGTCTAAATCTGGAATCCTCGTCTTGTGCAACCTGTCGCGCTTCCTCCTTACAGTGGTGCTATGTAAAATACTATATGGATACAATTAAGAACTTGCAAATAAAAGTCTAAACAAATAAATCATAACATTCGTCACCCTACGATGATGATGCAGCTAATGTAGACACCACGCCCAAACATCATGACCAACCTCCTTGTCGCAGTCTAAACGATAGGAACTTCACGATGGGACTTGTTGCCGCCCTCATGTGTTATGATAAGTAGTGGAGGGAGCCCTATATGCAGATTGCTTCTTGCCTACCTTGAATCACCGTCTTTCCGTTGGCGAAAATGAAACACTAATACTCTAATCTCAGAAAAGTAATGATTCGATTGTCATTCTCCATCATGTGTCACATAATTGGCTCTTAGTTCATTCTTTCAGCCACAGTCTGCTTGTAATCACCCCATCTTCTTCCAAGGGGTGGCAGGTAGACAGCCAATCTGGCTATGCCATGTCCCACGGTATACTTCTCATTACATTTGTGCAATATGTTTATTTGTAACCATTTTACATGTATGTGTACCGTGAATAAAGAATCTGAATCTGAATCGGTCAAGGTAGAGAACGCGAAGCTATTCGATTGTAATCTCATTTACCCCGGAATAATGGGCCCCAAATCAGACTCACGCGATGTAGACATGAGAGCCTTCTTTCACGTGCACTGTCGCCAGTTCCAACTGCTTTATTCGGCGAAGCTGGGGACATGAGAATCCCGAAAATCTAAATCTGCCTTGAAAAACCCAACAGCTGTTACAATATCTTCGAGTCAATCAGAACAGGACAAAATCCCAACTTGTACTATCCTTGGTGGGCGTGCTCTTTTGTGGATGCCTCACTGGTAAACATCCAATAAATCATCTCTCACAACCAACTGTTGCCGATTTCATGGAAACATTCCAGAACCAGGTACAACATAAAGTTGTGTGCGACATTTACCTTGTTTTCGATAGGTACAAGGATTATAGTACTAAGTGCAGCACAAGAACAAACAGGACTGCCGAAAACTGTTGTCGAATATTTAAACTGTGTATTACATCCTCACTCAGCCAGAGGCTTTCTATTGTGGATAACAATAATCCACTCATAGATATGGTTGTAAAACATTCAACCCTCTAGACGCGATGGTATCTTTCATGGGTGTCTTCCCACTAGACCAATTCCCTTTAGACCAACTCCCACTAGGCCAATTCCCAAAAGACCAATTCCCCTTAGACCAACTATTGACTGTTATTGATTAAGGATAATTACGAAAATATTTATTTATTGAAAAGCGCTTTATTTAATAAAAAAAATATTTATATGCATAACATATAACAAATATTGGTTTATAACATTTCAGCACAGCTCAGCTCAGTATATATAACATTTTACTTCAATTTCTCAACCCATTTACTTCGATTTCACAATTTCCCAAATCCACAAATTTTTCATAATTTTCTTCAATTTTTACCGTGAGACCAATTCTCCTTAGACCAACTAATTATTGTTATTAGCTTGTAGAGGTCTAGAATATTTTGGTGGTCTAATTTTGTTCATGAAATTTGTTTTATTACAAAATTATTGGAGAGTGCCCGCAGGCACTCTCCAATAATTTTCAATAAAACAAATTTATATAAACAAAATATTATTTGCATTTGACGGAGGGTGAAACATAAGAAAAGAAAATGCTAGCTTTTGCTCCAGTATCCTTTTGTTTTTGAAAGCACCGATAGTGGTTTCTAGACCTCGACTCAAATTATTGATAGAAAATTATTTTGAAAGTAGAACACATCAGTTGGTCTAAGGGGAATTGGTCTAATGGGAATTGGCCTAGTGGGAGTTGGTATGAAGGGAATTGGTCTAGTGGGAATGAACACTTCCATGTCAGTTCAATAACAACAATTGGAAGACCCCTTATTCATTTTGTGGGTGCAGATCAATAAATACTTGAGGCTGCACGTTGAAAATATTGATTGGTCTACGGCACATATTGAAGGGGCAGCAATCCTACTTAAGGAAGTCATGATGTATCAGAATTTGCCTTCCTTTGAGATCAGTAACGGTCTTGTCAACTACAGTTACAACCATGTATCTACTTACGAAGAAGCTGTCAATATAATTGTCCAACAAACAAATCACGTGGCTTCGCAGCTAGGGGTTGACAGCGTCGTTGTCCTAACTGATGAAACAGATGTGTTTTCATTTCTCATATATCATCATTTGAAACAGAAACTAGAAGCATCTATTTTATGCAACCCTCAATATAAAGGTCAGGTCTGGGGATTGATAACTGCGCGACAATTGACAACCAACGGGATATCATTCTAGACTTTCCAGCCACTCATGCCAATTAAGGCTGTGACAAACTCGCGAGATGTTTCTGGACTAGAAATGTTCTCGTATTGAATTTTTTGAAGGTTGGTGTACAATCCTTTGCTGCGATCTGTGATATCGAATCGCCGATGGGCGAGATGTTGGAACAAGCAACCAGATTCATGTGTGCATGCTATAGTTGCAGAGATGTGGACAGCATGTCTGAAGCCAGATTCAATGTTTGGATAGTCAGAGATTGGTATAAAATGGTGCAACCAGGGTGCCAAGTCCCTGTAGTTATCCCCGAGCACGGAGTCGTTTGTTGAGAATATCAAGACTACAGGCATGTATCTGAACGAATGCCTTGGAGTAACGACAACCTGAAATTGATCATTCAGAATTTGTTTTCATCACACCTGAAAACTCTAAAACAGGCCATAAAATATGAGAGGAACGATTGTATCGTTCCTCTGGTGGTTATCTAAATAAACAAACAGATAAACGAAAAGTTGTTCCTCTGAAACTACAAACAGTTCGTCAAAAATGTGTGTCTTATCACCTTATTTGATAGCATTGTTTTAAAATGTTCCAGTTGGAAGATCCCTCTCTTCGATGCTCAAACTCCGTAAGACAGCTGACGTCCCCATGTGCTTGCCGCGGATGCTTTCGAGATCTGTTTACTGCCATACAGTAGGGCCATCGTGGGCTGGTCAAAATCCGCGGGTTGTTATTTTCCCCATGGATATAATTCAGAGATGATCCGCTATGACACCAAGCAAAATTCCCGCCAATGAAGCACCGGGATTACCCGGTGTTTCATTGGTGGAAATGTTGCTAGGTGTCATAGCGAATCATCTCTGAATTGTACGCATAGAAAAAATGTCCACTCATAGATTTTGACCTGTCAACGACAGCTGTACTGTAATCGGTCCGCTTTATTATATCCAGATGAAAGGTAAATAGATTGTCTCAAAATTCCAGATTTTATTCTCTGATAAAACACTATAAGCCGTCACTATCCCTAAAGGTGAACCCCTTGCTCCTGAAAAGCATGATAAAGTGTGTGATATCGAGTAACACATCGTATAAAACGTCCAGACGCAGCTCTAGAGTCCCTTGCCTGGCCATGTACGCTGTATGATTCTTGTCAAGGCTCTGTAGAATGGGTTAATTAAGAAATGCACTTTGCTTAGCTAGTTCAAAATCTGCACATCTACAGGCATGCATTTGGAAGAATGCCTTAGAGTTACGACAGCCTGAAATTGATCCGTCTGTATTTGTTTTCATCAGAGACGAAAACTCTAAAACACTACAAGCCGTCACTGTCCCTATAGATGTACCTCTTGCCCCTAAAGAGGTTCTTAGTTTTGATGCCAACCTTACGGCAAAAAAACCGGTACGGTATCGATCAAAGACTGGACCGCGGTCCATACAGGACCACCCCTTCTGTACCAGTACACTGACGTACCAGACCACGCCAGGATGGTCCAGGCGGCGGTTCTGGATCGCCCAGTGGGTAATTTTAACTTCTGATTTATCGCCAGTTCGGGATAAAACTCTTCAAATGATCACCTTCTTCCGAACTGTCACGTTTACAGAGACCAAACATATCAAATTCTTGGAATGATCCCATTTGGTTTGGATAATGACAACACTCTTCTGTTCAGGTTCGAATCTCTTACTAGCGACGAAAATTATTTTATCTTCCACAGGGTGCAGAAAAATATCCAAAATCTCCAGATTTCGTGGTGTTACGTTTTCGCGTTCTTATGAACTGTGACATTTTCGTGGGGATTTAATTTCGTCGGCGCTTGATCTGAAAACTTTAAAATGTCGGTTTCGTGTTTTGGTCATTAATTCTCTGTGGTATGAAAACACCATTAAAGACAGAAACTAGTATTTTATTATTACGCAGTAGGAGATTTACAACTTGACTTAATGTCAATCTTCAGTAAATGGTGTGAAACGTAATTAACTACGTATACAATATGATCGTTCGTACTGTGGAATTACAAAAGTTGCCGCCACCATGTAATTTCAGTTAAACCAGATAAAGACTCCCCTTAAACCAGACAAGCTTCATTGCAACCCTTCAAATTTCCGACCAATTAGCTTGCTTAGCTGTGTTGGAAACTATCTGAACGGATTCTCACTATGAGACTCCACAGCTATCTCGAATCAATCATTTTTTTCAACAAATGGCAAAGAGCATATAGCAGCCAGGTGGAAGTAATAGAACACGTATATATAATGGTCGATTATATGAAAGTTCAAAACGAAATAGCAATAGCACTTTTCTCAGATGAAGCGTGCGTCTCGGTATGCTTCAATGACATGACGTCGGCTGAGTGCTAGAATGTTCTATGTCCTGTAGGGGACATAGAACATTCTAGACCTCAGGCGACGAAGAGATATAAGCTAGCAAAAATGAGATTACACACTACCATTCCGAGGATCATATCATAATTTCTAACTAACCGAAAAAACAAGGTGAGGGTTAACCACGAGGGGGCAGGGGAAGTTATCGTCGAAGTGGGAACACCTCAGTCATCGATCCAAAGCTCACTTCTTTTCATAATATATGTGAATGACATAGATAAACGAGGGAAAAACTATGATGAAATATCGCAGTTCTCAAACGACAGCGGAATGTGGACGGCCAGTGAGTCCCGAATCACAATTAAAATCCGCCCTATGGAGCTTCAAGCTGGGTGACGCCAAAACTCAAAGAGTTACGTTCTTTAAGAAGCAAAGAAAAAACCGTCCCCGGTATTGATCTCCAGTTATACGATCCCAATTTAGAAGAAAGCAACTAGGCCGAATTGTTGGGATTTACTCTGGATAGCAATCTGAGTCTCAACAGTCACGTAAACTCCATCACGGTTAGAGCTACTAAACTTATTAATTTTCTGGAGGTGATATGAGGTAAAAATTGGGCAGGAAAGAAAGACGTGCTTCTAAAGCTTTACAAATCGTTTATACTAGAATATCGTGCCATAATAACGTGATCTGCACAAAACCAACATTCAAATGCAACAGAGCGTTAAAATCACGCACTGTGCGTGGCACTATACAGTCCCATGTAGACACCGATAAAGGAACTTCATTAGCTAGCGAAAATAGAAAGTACACTGCAAAAAATATAGGTTTTCTTTAGAACCAAAACTGGTTCTAATCTTGCCCCTGAGATGGAACCAGCCCTGTTTAAACAGTATTTATTTCAAGTCAAATAAATTTACCAAGATTATCATTAAATTTTAACAGAATATTACATGAACTGAAGTAGATTCAGCAGTAAACTTGGAGCTTATTCAACGCAGTCGCCAAACATTTTGAAACATAGGAGATATGAACAGTTGGCATATCGAACCAGTTTTGGTTCTGTGTAGAACCAAAACTGGTTCGATATGCCAACTGTTCATATCTCCTTTGATTAATAATGATTTGAAACAACCTCGTATAAACTCTAAACTTACGACTGAAACCCCCTCAATTTATGTTTAATTCTGTGAATATTTAATGTTAATCTTTATAAATTTATTTGATTTAAAATAAATACTGTTTAAACAGAACTGGTCCCATCTCAGGGACAAGATTAAAACCAGTTTTGGCTCTAAAGAGAACCTATATTGTTTGCAGTGTACTGAAACGTGTTTAAAAGATTTACAAAACAAAACCCCCAATAGACTGCAAGATAGTGAATTAATGGTACAGCCAAATGAGCACTGAACCCTTTACAGAAAAACTAAATGAGTTAAAGAGAGCAAGAGTGGGAAATAGTTAGTTGTCATAATTAAAATCGTGTGACTAAACAAATTCTAGGGATCTATCAAAACTGCTACAATTGGGACAAAATCAGTGAGGTTTTCATCGCCAGTCACCCAACTCTTAAGGGCGGAGTTAGTGTGGACTGACAAACTCCGCCCTTAACGGTTGTGTGTATTCAAAAAAGTAGAGGATATCTAAGCTGATGTTGATATTTTCAGAAAATGGCATTCGATACGCGGGGTTGGACACATCAATAATTATGTTACCAAGTTTAGTGTGGATCATGAATGTCACCGGCCCACGAAAATGTCGTGCAGGTTTTTTTCGCCCGAGCGTCGCGTTAATGTCTGTGCGGAACGTTTTGAAATTTTCGTTTGTACTTTGACGGGCTTTTTCGAAGGTCCCATCATTCTTTTCTTTGTATAAACTCGTCCATCAATAGTTTCAGGTCGAAAAGTAACTTTTGAAGTATGCGAAGACTGCCACGTGACAAACGTGTACGTGCCGTTGGCATGTTGGAAGCTGGCAACAGACAGACTGTAGTGGCTCAAATTCTCAACGTTACTCAATCGGTGATTAGCAGTCTGTGGTCACGCTACGGTCAGACAGGCAATGTTGATGACAGACGTCGGACAGGTCGTCCAAAGACCACAACTGCTAAGCAGGATCGTTTCATCCGAACCACGGCATTACGAAACCTCCATCAAAGTGCCTCAGAAATTGGACAGCAGCTTCACCGAGCGACAGATGTGCGAGTCAGTGGTCAGACTATCCGAAATCGCCTACATAGCTGAAAGTTGTACGCTCGACGACCTCGAATAATTCCACGTTTGACTGAACGTCACATCGCAGCAAGGCGTAATTGGTGTGGAGCACGACAGCGCTTGAACAATCGTCGGTGGAGCAACGTCATGTTTTCCGATGAATCGCTCTCGACTTCCACAACAGGCGAAACAGAGTGTGGCGGCGGCGGAACGAACGATACCATGACGTAACCGTTAAGCAGTACGATCGTTTTGGCGGTGGATCGGTTATGGTGTGGGGAGGCATAAGTTCCTCCAGCAGCAGAACATCACTACACTGCCTTGGCCAGCACTAAGTCCAGACCTTTCACCAATCGAGCACGTCTGGGATATGCTTGGCAGGCGCCTACGACAACGCCAACAGCCCTCTACCAATGTCCAGATACTCGCCGCTGCACTGCCGAAAGAATGGAATAACATCAGTCAAGCTGATATTGGACGTTTGGTGAGGTGTATGCCACGTTGAATCCACGTTTGTCTCACGAACCGAGGTGGATTTACAAGGTATTGAGGTCTTGGACTGAATGTCGTAAATTCTCGGACTGACCGTCCATGTCTTCTTCAGATCGGTGCGTGGAATGTGTGCTTGTCAGCCACTCAACTATCGCTGAAGTCATTCACCAGATGTCACAGTGCAATGCCTCAACTGTCTTTTTGATAAAAATCTAAATATATTTCTTAATTTTTCCAATATCCCCTAATTTTTCGAATAGTACATATAGCAAATGTGTGAAATGGAACACGGGGAGAATACGCTTCTAACGCACACCGAAACGTTGCGTGAACAGGTGGGATTTTAGTGCTTTTTTGAAGCTTTCCACTGTCTGTGGTGCCTTAAGCAGCGTTTTATTTCAGAAATCACACAAACTCAGGTACTATCGCCGATAGAACATGAAAAGAAACGTTCTAATATTATATTCGCTGCTTCAGGTTTTATTTCAGAAATCACACAAACCCAGGTACTATCGACCGATAGAACATGAAAAGAAACGTTCTAATATTATATTAGATAGGGCTGGGCTTTGGTTTTCCGGTTCGTTTATGGTTTTGTGGAAAACAAGAAAACTGAATCCTACGACCCATCAAAAGCCGGCCGAACGGTTTTATTGTGTGTGTGCAGAAAAACCCAGAACGACACACGCGTGTGAATGGGATAATCGATATGGCACGAGTGCCAGCGCTGAAGGAAAAAAACGAGAGGCCGCAGATTGCACAGGTGTTATATCGATTGACCCATTCTTGCGGGCGCGTTATCCTGCGTCTATTACACGCCTCTACGTCTATAAAAACAATTACTTAAAAGAAGTAAATGGCTGCCCTTCAAACACGATCAAAGCTAGGATTCCCCAGAATTTGAATGCAATAGGCATAAATCTCCAAAAGAATCTGCATGGCATGCCACTGGTAGCTCTGTAATTTAAAAATATTGACAGGGGATAAATGGCTCTTGCAGGGAAAAAATATGAGGATCAGCTTTGATACTCGCAAAATGCTCAGTTGATCTTGTTAAAGATTCCGAATGTGTCCGTTTTGGTCTGGAGAATTCTACCTATTTTCTGTCTCCGTATAAAATGTAACATCTAGATTTAGCAGTGAGTATAGGAGCAGTCAGGACGTAACTGCCATGTTACTTTAACGTCCATCCGTAAGGCCATTAGACGTCTGAAAATAAGCAGGCTGCCATGTACAAAATGAAGTCCGGGGGAGGGGGTGGCGTTGCCAAAAATCGCGAAGATAAAAAAAAATTAAAAAGACGAATATACTTACCTCAGGTCGCTACTAGATACCCCAAAACACCAGGTCCTGTTACAACAAGTACCCCCAATACCAACCATCGGAGATCTTCTTTTCACTCAACTTGACCGCTTTTGCTGAAAATAATCTACTTCCCATTCTCTCTCTCTCTCTCTCTCTCTCTCTCTCTCTCTCTCTCTCCGTGTATATCTTTCCGTCTGGTTGGCCTTTGGTCTGTCTTGCCCCTCATTTTTTTCCAAATATTTAAGGAATGATCGTTTCTTTTTGTCTATTTCTTGAGTTATGAACCCCAAAAAACAAAGTCCAAACTGTGTAAATGGGCGTAGCCCATTTACGCGATGTTTGAACTTTGTTTTTTGGGGGTTCATAACTCAAGAAATAGACAAAAAGAAACGATCATTCCTTATAATTAAACGTTCGCGACCCAAATAAATAAATAGTGTTAGTCGTCCTCTACTTCAGCGAACAAAGACTTAAAAACTAAAACTGGTAGACATATTATTTTTCTGGCATAAAAGAGGGTGCATATTTTTGAAATGCAGGTAGCAATTGACACACTTTCCAAGTCAAATGCACTTATGTCATTATTTTTTTTATTGACCAATGAATTACGTAATGCAAAGAAAACGTCATAAGCCACGCCTCCCTCAAATTTCATTCAACTGTTCACTTCACGTAAAAGTTACGTTCCCTAGTAGGTGGAAGTAGGCCATCAGTATTACATTGTATTTTGGTTTTGACCGTCTCCCGAGAACTGAAAAACACAGTTTGTAAAAGTGGAGTTAGATATAAAGCCAGATGACATGAAATTAGTTGAATTAGCAATGCCAAAATTGCCGTATTCGTCGTGGCCAGCCATTGTTTACAATCGATTTTGGTAAAACGATAAACGCAGACGATCACCCAGTGTGCGTAAAAATTGAAATGTTAAATAAATACAGTTGTGAAGAAAAAGAAAAATTGACCCACCACGGTCATTTAAATATTTTCATGGTGATAAATTAGTAATAAAAATTTATTTTTATTTTTCACATTTAGAACGTGCCAGTGTTCTAACTTCTATTGATTTGACACCATGTTGCAACTCCGAAGACTGGTATTTTAGAGACGTGGCTGGGGGCGGACCTAATTGTGTTTTTTTAGGTTCATTGAGTTATGAAAAGAAAAAACAGAATCGTGTGAGCTAATCGTTTTATCTGAAAACGCATGAACCGAAAAAAGTTTAATTATAAATATGATGTACCACACGTAATATATAAATGGCATTTTGAAAAAAAATCTTTCAAGTACAAGTGTTGTGATGAAAAATATACTTATAACAGAAACTTGAAATACCATACAAGAGGTCACCATTATTCTTTTATGTGAACTACATTTATGTGTTAAGAAGTAAATGCCTCCTCTTCAAGCACGGTCAAATCTAAGATTCCCCAAAATGTTGGGTATGGAAGATACAAGGTTCCAGCAGAATTTGTATGGCATGCCACAGGCACCCCTGCAATTTAAAAATAGTGACAGGGCTTACAGTACGTCGAGGAAGGGTTGTGGTTGGGTCGCCCGTGGGGAGTTGTTGTTCACCCAAACTATCGCTTTCACATTCTGTGCATATGAACAAAACAACACACGCAATGTTTCAGCTAATGGACCTCAGGGTTCAGCCCGGGAATCCGTCGGCTGGAGCCTTACCAATGATTATTATGCTTTGCAACAAGCTAGCATTTATTGCTTGGATGGAATCTCCACTCTGCGGGTGATTTGGTGGCGATTCTCTCCCCACATGTTATATATAGTTCTTTCAGGGAACAAAGTGTGAATCAACTTCGATTTTCGCAAAATATTCAGCTGATCTTGTCATGGATTTTTAATGTGTCCTTTAAGGTCTGGAGAATTCTACTTCTTTTCAGCCACCTTATATAAAAAGTAATCCTTAGATTTAGCATTGATTATAGAGGCAGCTAGGATGATTCTAGAAACCACTGCCAAGATACTGTAACGTCCATCCGCAGGGCTAACGGAAACCGGAAAGTAAGTAGACTGTCATCTGCAGAATGAGGTCCGGATGGGGTGGGGGTGGGGGTGGTGGTGATGCTACGCTGCACGACAGGGTAGAATTACTGGATCCACCCTCTGTGAACCTTAATCCGAATCAAGGTCTCAGGGCTAATCATAAAGGGTTACCCAGCAGATAAATTGAGGAACTCTGGCCCATTGTATGGGAGAGTATCTGGAAGTTGTCTGCCTGCCTGCCTGCCTGCCTGCCTGCCTGCCTGCCTGCCTGTCTGTGTCTGTCTGTCTGTCTGTCTGTCATTTACTCTCATCCTTCATCTCCCTCTCTCTCTCATACACACACACACACACACACCCACCCACCACACCTCAACCCCTCCCCCCCACACCATTACTCTCCAAAAGACCAATGATGCTTTACATCTTAAAATTATCTGGTTCTAAAAATAAAGTCAATCTCAAATATATAGATGTGATATAGGGTTCTTTATTGACAATTTGTTCTAGCACCCCTCTATTGTTAAATCATGTCACATAGGCAGAAGCTTATGGGGGACCTATGTTGGCCATATCCCCCTTGTTATTGTTTTGTTTTAAAGAAAATTGTTTTGAAATTGGCATATATATTTAATCAACATATTACTCCCTCTTATGAATATACTGCAATACGATTGACCTTGCTGATTGTTTATGACAGGCTAAACCAAATGAATCCTTATGGATAGTATAATTTTCGAAAGTTTGAACTGTCGAGGTCTATCCTCAGACCACATTAAGCGGAAAGACATCTTCTCAAAATGTAGAGACGCATACGATATAACATTTCTTATAGACACACACTCCTCAAATGAAGTTGAAAACATTTGGAAACATGAGTGCGGGGGGGGGGGGGGCGCTGAAGTAGTCTTTTCATCATACAAAAGTAACAAAAGGGGGACTGCCATTCTGTTCAAAAACAGTTTTGGCTACGAAGTTAAAAATAAAGTAATTGATATAGCTGGAAAACTTCATCGTGTTAGATGTTTTGATCCAATCGCAGCGATTAACCATCACTGCGGTATACGGCCCTAATAATGACGAACCTAGTTTTTATAAAAAAACTTTTTTAATACCATTGAAAATATCGGTAACACGTCAGTGTTGATTGGTGGGCATAGGAATGTGGCACTGGACCAAAGTTTAGATACACTAAACTATAAAAAACAAAATAATGTTAAATGTAATGAATGCATCCACAAACATATGGAAAAACTCGACTTACACGATGCGTGGCGTTTAGAACAACGTGGTAAAATATGTATATGTGGAGAAGCCCTCATAAAAAAACTGTCACGATTAGATTACTTTTTAATCACATCTGACTTGCAGACAGCTGTTTAGAAAGTAGATATTGGTATCATGTACAGATCGGACCACGCACCCGTTGTAATTTCCCTGAAATTTATAAATCAAACCAGAGGACGCGGTATTTGGAAATTTAATAACAGTTTGCTAAGCGACCCCAAATACTTACAAATAGTTAAGGATACTATTTCAGATACTGTCCTTCAGTATTCATATAACTATAACAGCAGCAGTGGTAGTAGTAGTAACATTAATAATAATAATAATAATAATAATAATAATAATAATAACTCAAGATTCACAATAACGGACCAGTTATTTGGGGAAACCCTAAAACTAATGATAAGAGGTAAAACAATTTCGTATTCCTCCTTCCTGAAACGAAAACGTCAGTGCACCGAATCAGCTATATCGAAAAACAAATAAAAGTTCTCACTGAAAAACTCGAAGATGATTGAGAAAATATGTCAGAAAATATCAATTGCCTAATTAATGAGCTGCAAAATCTAAGAAATAAAAAAGTGCAAGACATGATTATCAGATCAAAGGCCCGATAGAAAGTTGAAGGCGAAAAGCCCTCAAAATACTTCTGCAACTTAGAAAAGAGACAGTACACAGAAAAAATAATACCCAAATTAATAAATGATGACGGTACAGAGTGTACAGAAATTGACGACATACTCACCGAGCAACGTAACTTTTACGAATCACTGTACAAATCAAAAATTAATAACAATCACAAAACGGACCCTTTAGAAAGCTTGTTTTTAGACTCTCACAATCCATACATTTGTAAACTGGATACAGAAGAAAGTTTACAACTTGATGGAAAACTAACTTTAAATGGGTGTGGTGCGGCTTTAAAAGACATGGGCAACAACAAATCATCCGGTTCTGATGGATTTACAATCGAATTTTATAAATATTTCGGGGCGATTTGGGCAAATACGTAGTTAATTCCCTAAATCTTGGCTATGACACAGGAAACCTGTCCATCAATCAGAGGCGGGGGCTTATAACATGTACAGTACGTGGAGAGTGGATTGTAACTAAATCACCCGCGGAGTGGAGTTATCACCCAAGCTATAACTTTCAAATTTTGTATATATCAACAATAAACACAAGCAGTGTTTCAGCCAATGGACCTCCGGGTTTAACCCGGAGGCCCATTGGCTGAAACTTTGCTGGTGCTGGTTATGCTTTGCAACAAATTTGCAATTATTGCTCGGGTGGAATCTCCACTCTGCGGGTGATTTAGTGACAATACACTCTCCACGTACTGTATACCAAAAGAAGGGAAATCGAAAGAATATATAAAAAATTGTCGACCGATCTCTCTCCTTAATGTTGATCAAGAAAGAGGCTCTTCGGCCATTGCAAACAGACTTAAAAAAGTTCTCCCCAAAGTAATCTCCGAAAGTCAACTGGGATTTATGAAAGGAAGATTCATAGGTGAATCCACGCGATTGGTCTCTGATATAATTGAAAAATGTGAATCTATAAATATTCCTGGAATGTTAGTTCTTGTTGACTTCGAAAAAGTATTTCACTCGCTTGAATGGTCTTTTATCTGATTTTTTTAAATTTTGCCGAATCAATGGTTCAACACCTTTTAGCTGCATTATAAACAATGGGCATTGTTCAGATTATTTTAATATTCAGAACGGAGTACGTCAAGGAGACCCATTGTCCCCTTACCTGTTTATTCTGTGTGTCGAAATACTTAGCGCATTCCTTAAATTCAACCCCAAAAATAAACGGAATCAAAATTAATGTTGCAGAGTATGTAATCAACCAATACACTGACGACAGTACTTTATTCTTAGATGACGACCAACATTCCCTAGACGAGGCCCTAAATGCTCTCGACAATTTCGCTGCGATATCCGGATTAAGCGTTAACTTTGATAAAACTCGTATCGTTTGGAAAGGATCTCGGTGGGGTTGTGGGTTCATACTGGAAACAGAAAAACGTATAAAGTGGAATCATAACGGAACGTTTACCATCCTTGGCATAAAATTTGAACTAAATTCAGACAATTACTTCTATAAACATTTTTTAGAAACAATAACCAAAATGCGAAAACTTTTATCAGATTGGTCCCTTAGAAATCTTACACTAGTCGGCAAAGTTACAGTTATTAAAACGTTAGCGATCCCCATCCTAATACACTCTCTTACTGTTCTCTCTGATCCGGCTGAGAGAATACTAGATGAAATTCAAAGTATAATTTTTAAATTTTTATGGTCGGATAAAATGGACAAAATTAAACGTGACGTTGTAATCAATTTAATCGAATATGGCGGGCTCAAACTACCTCACGTAAAAACACTGTGTTGCTCTTTAAAAATGATATCGATCAAAAAGTTACTAGTTTAAAAAACAATGGCCCAATGGAAAACGCTTGTAGTCGATAATTTTGAAACTTTTTTGGGGGGTGGGGGGGGGGGTGGGGGTGGGGGGCAAAATATGTTTTTTATATAAACGTGGTATACTAAGAGTTTCAAATTATATGGACCCTTTCTGGAAAAACGTGATTAATGTATGGGCTCTTATAAAAAAATAGCGACCCCACAACCCCGACCGAGATTCTCTCACAACCATTATTTTATAATAATTATATAAAAATTAATAATGAAACGTTTCTTTACAGACGTTGGTGTATAAAGGGTGTTTTCTTCATAAACGATATACTCAGCGCTTCTGGAGCCATTATTGACTTTCAAGAATTTAAGTTGAAATATGATCTTGATTTTCCATTCACAAACTACCTCGGTGTGGTGAATGCAATACCACGGTCATGGAAAAATATAATATCCAATAGTACAAAACTTGAATATGTTTCTGATCCCTTGGTAAGTGACATCATATCTTGCACTAAAGCCAACCGCTATTTTTATCCAATATTTCTTAATAAAGTATAAAAAAAACACCCGCACAAACCCAAGAGAAATGGAACACCACATCAGATGAAAATCTTGACCAATATGATTGGAAACTCATTTACAAACAAAATTTTAGGGAAACAGATGATACATATCTGCAAAGTTTACAATATAAGATTAACCACAAAATCCTATTTACAAAATCTAAACTCTTTAAATGCGGGCTTTCGGAAACAGAGCTGTGCTCTTTCTGTGGAAATACGAAGGAAACGATCGCACATCTTTTTATGGTTGTTCTTTCTCAAAAACAGTTTTACTTTCACTAGTGGAAAAGGTTAACCTTAATCCGGATCCGCAAGTTCTACTAAACATAAATAAAAGAGAAATAATTTTAGGCGCAACTTCCGAGCATGCATATCCAAATGCCTGGAATACCTGTCTCCTCATCTACAAAAAGTATATTTACACCTGCAGCCGAAGTGATATCATTCCCTCTTTCTCAGGGCTAGCAAGAGCTGTAAAATCCTACAAAAATATTGAAATGTATTCTCTATACACGTACTCAATCGGCAAGGCTGAGCGTATTAAGGAAAAATGGAACTACCTTACTGATGCATTTTTGAATAATTGGAGAACTGCTATGTATGTATATATACTATGCTGTAAAAATTAAATTCTGTTGTAATCTTTTATAATGTACTATTCGTCTAAGGATGCCAATAAAAAAAAATTACTAGAAGGCCACTCAGCAATTCATTTGACAATTATCGACAAAAGAACACATTTTATCGCCCAATTTGCGAGGGGAATCCGTGTTTCTATTTCGTCCGCTGAGTGCCAATGTGTTCTATGTGCCTACTGGCACATAGAACACATTGGAACTCAGGGGACGATTTTCAGCTATCGCTAGCGATTCAAATTGTAATTGCAGCGCATGATTTGGAGAAAATTTTAGTGAAATTTCGCTTCTTAATAAAAAAGTAGTCCGTCAGCGATTTCCGTTCCGCACATGTGTGCGGAACAGATTTACATTTAGAGTTGCTGCAGATGGGGATTTCAGGGAACAGGCGCGTAATAAATGAATTAAACTATCTTACTGGGAGGGAACTGGACTAGTAGCCTTTATGGATTCTCGACACTTAGTCTATCAGGAAAACGGGCGAATACGTCGCGTTCTCATTGTCACATTTTATCTCTTATTGACTAGTCCACCTGTTGAGTCAATAAGGGAGAAAATGTGACGACAATGAGGACAGAACATAGATTGTATGAACTTAATTCATTTGTTACGCTCATTAAGGTTATTTTCTGATTAAACAGGCTTAGTAACTCAATCCTTAAGAATGATCAAATGGAAGTTAGGTTAGACATAATTGTGACACTTAGATACACAGCTACAGGCTCGCGGTGGCTCAGTAGGTAGAGGTGCAGGCTGCAAGCCGAGAGGTCCTCGGTTCGAATCCCACCTGCGGCAACCGCGTTGTGTCCTTGGGCAAGACACTTCATCTCCATTGCCCGCGTGGGGCACGATGACGCCGTGTACTAAGGCGTACTGCGCGTCGATGGTACGCATGTCTTCAACCAATCTAACCCTGCCTGTGCTGCAGTGCGGAGTTACGATGTTGGGGAGCTGGCAGCTGCTCGTCATTGCTCGGTGGGTCTCTCCGGGTACTCCGGCTTCCTCCACCCGTAAAACTGTCACGGTCATGATTAGCCATTGTGCATAAATATGTGACCTTAAACATCAATAAATAAATAATATTAGCTACAGGGTAGCGGCGTCGTACAAACATATTATGGATTTGTTCCAAGTAAGGAGCCTGAAGTATTATTTATTTTATGTTCTTAACACGTAGGAAAACTCGAAGCGAAACCGAGATTTTTTCCCTGAAACCGAACCAAAACAGAATCGAAAGGACCAAATCTCCCAGTTCAAGTTTTCGAAATCAATATTTATCCCATAGTTGCCCGTTTATTTGAACAATAAAGACCTTGGATAAATTTTTGCTTCATTCACCGAGTAGGGTGATACATTTTCCTCATATGTTTAACACTGAAAGAATTTATTCCCCTAGTAGCGTCGGAATTGTTGACCTCTGGCCTCTACCAAATTTGTCTAGCATAATTAATAGTTCGATTGTTGATTTCTTTAAATCTTTTTGAAAGTATTACACAATGTCATTAGAAAACACCACTCACTGCTCATATAATAAAGTATTTTTGCAACATTAGCTCAAGTTTGTAGGGAATTGATTGATTTATTTTTTTGCAGTATAAGAATATACAAGATAACAATAAAACAGGTTATAGTTGAAGGCGCTGCAAGGAAATGGCATAGCCTGAGAGGCTGTCTTCCTGCCATTCCCTTTTGACGAAAAGTATATTCATGACAGCAAGATTTGTGTTGATGGCTCATTAGGTTTAGTGATGGGACCTCTTCTTGGAAAGATAATATGGGGTATAGTAAACAGTTTGTGAGAGAAACGCTACCAATATACGTGTGGGCATATCAACCCCTCGAACATAGAATACAAAAAGCGCCGATGAGCCGTCGGTCCGCGAACCGTTGGATAAGTCCAACCCCCACGACCGAAAAACCCATCGCCAGTTCCTGTGGCCTATATTCGCCAGTTATTAGAAACTTGTCGGGTGGAGAATTCACCACTGATACCTCTGTAGCGTCCTCCCTCACCACTCTACAAGGATGTAGACAAGGGATACGACTTTTTTTTAGTACGATAATTAATACAATAAGTAATACACTAAGCAACAATTCGGTAAGGGCTATAGTTTCTATCATTGGCACATTAGGTTTAGTGATAGAACCTCTTTTGGAATAATATTATGGTGGATAGTAAACAGTTGGTGAGAGAAACGCTACCATTGTACGAGAGGGCATATTAACCCTCCGAGCATAGAATACAAATGGCGTCGATGGGCCGCCAGTCCGTGAACCGTTGGATAAGACCAACCCCCACGGGCCGATAAAAAGAGAAAAAAAGAAAAAAAAAAAAAAGAAAAAAAGAAAAAAATAAAAAAAAAAGAAGATTTTTAGACAGAAATGTATTACTGCGCCTTGTTTATTTTTGCCAATTTTGCTAGTCGATCGAATTGGACCAACGCACTCCTCACTTCTCGCTGTGTTTTGTAGCGAATTATAGCATGATTTTGTCGGGACTGCCCAGCAGAATATTTATAGGATAAACAAAATAAACGTATAGTGTTTTCAAGTAAAAAAAAATATTCTACTCGTAGAATTAAGAATGAAACCGACTCGCCAGAGGCTCGTCTGTTTCATTCTTAATCCTACTCATAGAATAAATATTTTACTTAAAAATACTATACGTTTATTCTATATGTAACTGGAGATCTCAATAAAAACAGAGGACATAGTGAAAAGACACGACAGTGGAGGAAAATAGGAAAACAAACAAAGTTACATACCTTCTCGATCTTTACCAGACGTTTTCTGTTGTGTGTGGAATTTGTGTTTGATCTCCGACAAGGTTTAGTTGACTGTTATAAAATTTAGTTGGGGCGTTTCTGACATGTGCATACTGTCCACCAATCAGAAAACAAAACAACTTGTGTAACGGCAATTAGCTCGCGAGTCTTTTACTGACAATGTTGTATTTTATTTGTAACTCAATGCAATCATCACGCCTCACAATTGGAAACCCGATACAACATCATATGAAGGTTGGCATCAACTAATTTACACCATCCGCCGATCCTTTCATTTAGGCATCAATCACTTTTTCATATTATTTTTTTCATATTGCCGTGTATTCGACTAGCCCACGTTATCTTTTACCTACGATCGATAAAGCTTGTTTTATTGTTATAACGTTTACAATGCTGAGAATGTTTTTTATCCTTAGTCTTCGCTAACTTCTTCGGTGTCAAGGTTTGAAATGTTCAAAAGTTTACATCACAAATTACAATTTATTCCCATAAGACATAACTGGAAAGTGATCGCTTGCGCGCAATTCATTTTCAACTCCCCGAGAGAAATCAGGGAAGACAGATGGACATGCAGTTGTAAGCTTCCGGGCCACCAGTCTAATTATGTTCGGAATCTGACGCTGTTAACGTCTGTTTATTTTCCAACTTTTTGTGGAAATTTGCGTGCAGAGGACCGTTGATGTAATTTTATGTGCATTTACTTACAAAGATATACAGAATTTTTTTACTGTCGCTGTTATTGATATTCCAATCAATAAGTTTTTAATTCATCTTGAATACATCGAGAAATTAACATAATTTGTGGAACTATCCGTCGTACACATAAAACTACGGTTGTGGTGAGTATTCATTTCTAATTGTAATGTCGTCAAAATGTCGATTAACCCCCTGCACACTGATGTCAAAATATCTAAATTTCAGGCAGAAAAAAATTCCCATAATGCATCTAGAAATTTAACCAATTCAATCTCGTTTGACAGAGCTCATTGAGCTCTGTCAAACGAGATTGAATTGGTTAAATTTCTAGATGCATTATGGGAAAAAACAGCTTCCTGAAATTTTGGTATTTTGACATCAGAGTGAAGAGGGTTAAATAAACTCTCGATTGAGTAACATTCTACCTCTGATTCACAGAAAATGAATCTTTATGACACAAGTCAGATTCATTCGCAGGGAATATGTCAGTTGGTTGGAAAACCGAACTAATTTACAAAATCCGCCAATACTTTGATTTAAGATTAGGAAATAATCCCTTGTTCTTTGCATTGTATCCGAACAGCCCACGTTATCTATTACATAAAATCGATAAAAAAATTGGGTTTTTTTTCGGTCACTCACACTTCTGACTTCAGAGTGTGAACACCTTGCCACCTTGAACAGTAATCATGGACACACTGGATTTACCAGCAAGACTTGTTAAAACCATCTCCGCTCTGGGCGTCTCTTGCCCTGTCACCTGGACTGTCCGGGAGACAGGCAAGAGAGTCCATCTGAGCTTGGAGTTCATCGTTGAAGAGAACAACACAACCACACCTTCTTCAGGGAGAGGAAGCAGCTTTTGTGAGAGGAACCCCTCTCACACTGGTCCTCACCCGAAGAAGCCTGGACCTGGCCCTGAAAAGAAGAACAGTAAGAAGAAAAAGAGCCCATCCACCAGGCGCCAAAATGCCCGGCGGCTGGAAACGTTCCTGAAAAAGAAGAAGGAAGAGAAGGCGGAAGATAAGACGGAGGAGGCCACTACTATCTCCTCCCCTCCAACTCCTGTGACTCCCATCCACTCCCCAGCTGCCTCTCCTTTGAGGGGCAACCTGGAGGATGGCGATGTCACCAGCGAGTCGGAGACGGAAATGGAAACTGGATCTCAGAAGTCTCCCTCTCCAATTTCAACCCCACTTCTGGATCAGGAACAGGCACGGATATTGTTTCAGCAATTACGCAGCCTAAAGGAAGATATCAGGACAGCACGGGAAGAGTCAGAGGATCGCACCAAGACCACGACGGCACTCCTAGACCAGCGCAACAGCCACAGCACTCCGGAAGCAGCAAGGACTCGACCATTCCACCACAGTCAGTCCTCCATCATCAACAGCCCAACTACACCAACAACTACTTCAGTCTCTCCTTCTCAGCCACCTCCACCCAAAAAGAAGAAACAACGGCATAAACGACGCTAAACTGTCAGAGAGGGTCGAAAGGGGCTTGCTCCCCATACCGTCCCTGCGCGCCTTCGGCGCGCGAAACCATTCCTTTGTTGTATTTTTTTTTTATAACATTTACTTCGATGAGAATGTCCTTTATCCTTAGTGTTCGCTAATTTCTTCGGCGCCAAGGTTTGGAAAGCTGAAAATATTGCATCACAAATTACTGTTTATTCCAATAAAACACAACTGGAAAGAGATTACTTCCGCACAAGTCATTTTCAACCCTCCGAGAGAAATCAAGGAAGGCAGAAGGACATGCAGTTGTAAGATCTCAGGCTACCAGTCTAATTCTGTTCGGAATTTAACGCAGTTATCGTCTGTTTATTTACCCACTTTTGTGGAAATTTGCGCGCAGACGACTGTTGATATAATTTTATGTGCATTTAATTACAAAGCTATACATTTACTCTTTCCTGTCGGAGTTATAAAAATTCCAATCAATAAGTTTTTAATTCCTCTTGAATACATCAAGATATTAACGTAATTTGTGGAACTATGTTAACATAATTTGTAGAACTATCCGACGTACTCATAACACTACGGTAGTGGTGAGGCTTCATTTCTAATTGTAATGTCAACAAAATGTCGATCAAATCATGTCGCGATTGAGCAACATTTCTAGCATTTATTCACAGAAAATGAATCTTTATGGTATTTTTTCAGATTCATTCGAAAGGAATATATCAGTTGGTCGGAAAAGCGAATCGTAGGTTCGTTTTTCCAACCAAATAAAATATTCCAGACGATTAAATTTAAACATAGCTGGAGCTGAGGGGAAAAATTGGGAAAAACGGTGAAAAGGAGTGACAGATGTGTAATTTGGGCGCGCTGGAGACCCTGGAACACTTTCTTCTAGAATGCCCAAAATACCAGTCCAAAAGAACAAGATTCACGGGGAGTATAATGGGGAAGTGGGATGGGAGAATGAAGGACATGTGGTTAGGGGGCGACTCAAAGGAGAGGGTTAATATGCTAATCGGTGAGATTGGGAAGAATGGGTCAAGGGATGTCATCAAGCAGTTCGTCTCCGAGTGTTGGGAGGAGAGAAGAAGCGAGGGATAAGGAGGCAGTTGGTAGAACAGGGGTAGCCAAGGCCTTCCCGTACGAGAACCGCGACAAATCAGCGGCCGGCCAAAGTGTTATTATTATTACATAGGCGATGACCTATTTGAAGAGTAGACTGGTTCCTGGCCAGTATAGAGTTGAATTTCTTACAGAATAAGATTGTTGGTCCGAGACCATGGACTTTGCAATGTTGCAGAAAAGTAAGTAGAAAAAGCTGTCCACCATTATATGGGAGTAGATCCGGCGGATAGATTGGGACTGAAGTGACTATATTCTTTCTCCACTTCTATTAGAGGGCGGGGAGGGGGGGGGGGGAGAGTGGCTATAGAATCATTCCCCAACAATTCATATTCGCCAAGTCTTCAGAAAATTTCCAGATTCATTCGTACATAAAAATTTCGTGATGGAGTCAAATAAAATCCGACGCTATTATTGCCCGAAGCCTGTCTAGCTCCATTGTAAGGCATATAAATCTGAACATTTATATGCCTTACATTGGAGCTAGACTGGTTTCGGACAATAATAGGGTCGGATTTCTTACAGATTTAGACTGGTGGCATGAAAGCTTGGTAAAGTGGTACAAATCTTTATCATATGTCTTGTTTCCTTTCATTTTGTTTTGACATCCTGTATAACATCTCAGTAGTAGTGTATGTTCCCCTATAGTCCAGGCACATTAGACATAAAAATGAGAAAGTAAGGAAAACAATCGGAGAAAGCTGATTTTTTTATATGTTTCCGGGACACACATTGCGGATAAAGTGTGAAAAGTCCCCGCGAATCCGAGTTGAGCTTTTTTAGTTATAGCGTTTTTTTGATGAAAAAAAAATTTAAAAAAAAATTCGACCCAGCTCCATATTTCTCATTCTTATTCGCCTTAGTAGGGTGAGTATCATAAATATCGTGCTGAATTATATTGAGAATACATATCCCCAACAGAAAATGCCAACTTTGTACCAATCCTCACACTCAGTGGTGAAATATTCACGAAAGTGTACAAAATTA
Source organism: Pictodentalium vernedei (assembly GCA_031216915.1). Lineage (NCBI taxonomy): Eukaryota > Metazoa > Mollusca > Scaphopoda > Dentaliida > Dentaliidae > Pictodentalium > Pictodentalium vernedei. Next base: position 320,964,606 of record CM062288.1, on the reverse strand, counting down.
CGAAAAAAATTTTATTGTTTTCATACACACAACGGTACACAACGTCCATTAAATCAAATTTACGACTACTTTGGGAGTTAAATTATATATCAAAAATTGCAGAAAAGCAGTGGCTTTATAATGATATATAACAATAGTCATTTATTCCATAATGAACTGGTGAAACGTGTGAAATATTAACCATATTCCCTAAACTCAAATTCAAACGGCATCGACTTTTCTCATTCAAATACCGTATTATACGTTTGTCCAGTGACGTTTGACCAACCACTTTATATCAAAGCAGTGGAGATTGTGTCTTCGTCAGATAAGTTGACAAAAGTTTTCGTTAGACTCGGCGGCTTCCATATGATTATGTCATATTTAGAGGCAATTGGTTCGATCATGGCTGGTAGCGGCTTGGATGAACTTTTGGGGGACTGTTTATGCTGGTGGGTCAATCCATCATTTGATCAGTGGTCATGCATATTCAAGAGCAGTTCGTGCCCATTTGCTAACACAAATTGCCATTACAAAACTTGTGTTTGAAGAAAGCCGAACACTAGATAACATAGACTGCACAGAAGTCAATGAAATATTCTGTGGACTTGCCAGAGGTGACTGTACAACAGCTGACGCTGTCAATCAAGAAAGTGTCAACCATCTATTGTCAAAATTACACGAACTGCTCCAGAATACGTCCGTAGGACGCACAGGAAAGCTTTGGGTACAATACTACGAGCAAATAGGTCTTCTCCAGTTGTTCTTGAGAGCAGAGCGCACAGGCGACTGGGAACTCCACACATATTGTGTTCGCAATATGATTCCAGTATTTCACGCAGGTGGTCATTTTGCATACGCAAAAAGTTCTCATCTCTATTTGCAGCAGATGAATGAGCTAACAGAAATAATGCAACAGGATGATTTGAAGTTGTTCACTGAGAAAGGTTACTTTACCATAAGGCGCTCAGATAAATTCTGGGACGGGATATATTCTGATCAGACCATAGAGCAGTGTTTAGTGAGAATGTTCAAGCTCCCTGGTGGTCTCACACATGGCAGGGGAATAACCGATAGCACTGTTGCGAAATGGGTACATGGACTACCTCTTTGCCTTCCGATATGTAATGCTCTCGAAAATTTTGTTCATGTTCACACTGGTCATGGCGAACAACATCGGGATCTCCGTCAAAGTTCACAATTGACTGATGCCAATGATATCACCAAATTATTGAACTGGCTCAGAGTGCATTCCCCCTTTCAGAATAGAGATCCACTACAATTAGTCTCTATAGCGACCGGGCTTGTGGCCGACGAAACTGTGAACTGTGACCAAGTTCGCAAAATTGGTGAATGTTGCGTATCGAATGTTGTAAGCAAAACGTTCAACAGCATCAAACTACGACGTGTTGACACTGTGAAGTCTTTCGCATCGATGGCAAATAGCATCAAAGTCCGTGGAAGTAAGGTAGTGATTGACCCCACAATTCTGTTCAACCGCATCACATGTGTTATTCAGTCACAAGCAGAGATGGAAGAGTATCTCAAATATGAACTCGCCCCGAAACCACCAGCATTGTTTGATTCTGCTGGAATGAGGAAGACACTGAAAAGCACGCTCGGTAAGATCCTCAAAACATACGGTTCCGAGCAAACTAAAATCCCAGAACATTCTCTGTTTGTTGTAGATGGTGGATTTTTATTGAGGGCAGATGTATAGCCTAAACAGTCGTCATATAAGGACATATGTACATCATATTCCAATTATCTAGTGAGACATTTTGGGGCGTACGTCGTGGTTGTTTTTGATGGTTATGCTTGTACAATGTCGACAAAGGGCATGGAACAAGCCCGTAGATCTAAAGACAGGTATTCCATTGATATCAATATCTCATCCGAGTTACCAGCCACCACACCCCAATCCGATTTCCTTGCAAATGCCAAGAACAAAACCCAACTGATCGATCTTCTAATGCAGGAGCTATCTGCTATCAATATTCAGTCCAAGCAGGCCGAGGATGATGCTGATGTACTGATAGCCGAAACTGCACTTGACATCGCTCAAGATGACAACAATGTTGTCGTTGTGGAAACAGACACAGACTTGTTAGTCATTCTTACCTCTCGAGTTCAACCGGGATGTAATATTCACATGATGTATTCCATTACCCCAAACTTACTAGTTTCAGTTAGTGAAATAGCAACCAAAATGGGTGACCATAGAAGCAACCTCCTTGTAGCACATTCTATAAGTGGTTGTGACACTACTTCTGCACTCTTTCGAGTTGGTAAGAAGAAAGTATTCAGTACAATTGTCTCCGATGTTACTAGCGACTCACAACAGTATGTCAACACAATTTTGGTGGATGACAGTACACCAAGTGCAGTAGCCGCTGCCGGGGAACAACTTCTCCTGATCTTATACGGGAGTAAAACTGTTTCCTCTCTCGACCAATATAGATATGTCACTTACAAGCGTTATGTAGCAAAATCTAAACTGAATAAACCCATCGACCTAGCCTCATTCCCACCAAGCAGCGATGCTGCACAACAACATGTCTACAGATGTTATCTCCAGGTCCAACAATGGCTGGGCACTTCGCTTCCTCCGACGGATTGGGGGTGGTCGCTAGACAATGGACTTCTTGTACCGACTGCAGCCACAAAGCCATGTGCCCCCGATAACCTACTGAATCTGATCAGTTGTGGTTGCAAGAGTGCTTGTACAAAAAGGTGTGGGTGTAAGAAGGCAGGACTCTCTTGCTCAGGTTTGTGTAATTGCAGTTCGGATTCTTGTAACAACCACAGAAACACTGTCCTGTCGGAAATTTCTGAGTTCGATGAATAATATGTATATAGGTCATGTCATTTCTGTATATAGCGTTGATAATAGTCAATGTAACTTAATCCATGTTGATTGATTTGTACATTCTGTAAATATTATTTATTGATTGTTGTACATTCTGTAAATATTATTTATTGATCTAATGCTGCCAGACACAGACGTGTCTGTTCGGTCCCAAGCCCGAAAATAGTTGAGTTCTCATACTGACGAATTTTATGCCAAAAGGGGAACTCGGCCAGAAGCAGAGGGGGTCTTCCATAATGTCTATTTTGTAAGCAATGATAAAAGTCTTCAAATGGTGGTGGATTTTTTTTATCGTCTGTCCAACTAACATCCCGTTCTGTACTACGACCCTTTGGGCAAATCCGTTAGGAAAATCGTCATTTTTTGCGTAAATCCGATACTTTTTTGTGAATTTTCAATAATTTTTCGCAGAAATTGTCACAGAATGCACATTTTCCTCTAGGTAAATGTATATTAGACATTATGTAGCTCGAAATACGCGTAAACAAAAAATACAGTTGGATCAATTCGAGGTTACAAAGTTCGTGCGATTTTTTTTGATTTTTTTCAAACGCGTTTTCGAAAAAAGGCTGTAGAAAAAAAAGCTCAACTGGGATTTTAGGGGACTTCTGTCTAATCGTTCAGTGACATGTACTCGACATTCCCTGAAAAAATCAGCTTTCTCCGATTTTTTTCCCTAGTGAAACCTAATGTTCTTGGGCTACTACACCTCTAGGTTGGATGATCTCATGGATGATCTCATGTGACGTCATAGTCACGTGACCCAGTGGCGCCATGTTGTGTTGTCATGGTAACCCGCGTGGGCGGCCATCTTGCGACGTCATCCCCATAGTGACACGTGGTGTGACTGCGCATGCGCAGCTCGTGTTGTTAGAGTGATACGTGTTTCCGTCGTCCTTTTTGTATACTGGAGGCCGCCATCTTGGTTTCTATGGTAGCAAGTGATTGCTATGTTACCCAATTTTTCTTCAATAAGACGGGGTATGTTTGGAAGGTGTGTTCGATTCTCTGCTTCTATCTATATATGCAATAGCTTTCGTCTATCTGGCCATGTTCCTTTGTTCTGGAGTATACTTCAGTAACGTAGAAGAGCCTATTAGTTGGAACAGTTTACCTTATTATTACTATATTTAGCAATTTCTGGTCTATTCTTGTTAGTTCTGACCCTATTCCGTGTTGTTTCATTTATATAACTAACCAATCAGATTGCTTGATTTCCCATAAACTCTGTGCAGAGTTATCTCCCCTGTGTATAATAAAAGCCTATATCCAATGGCCATATCCCATGGAATCTCATCACGTATCACTATGGGGATGACGTCACAAGATGGCCGCCCACGCGGGTTACCATGACAACGCAACATGGCGCCACTGGGTCACGTGACTATGACGTCACATGAGATCATCCATGAGATCATACAACCTAGAGGTGTAGGGGAACATACACTACTACTCATTTCGGATGACTGATTGGTCCTTTTCGAAACGCGGCTCTGTGGTCAAAAACCGAATTGAATCGGGAAGATTTCAAATCTAAACAGACCTCGAATCAAATCTGACGGATCTCTTTTATTTGTAAATATTGTGCCGTTTTAGCAATCGAACCCCGATTGTCGACATGACATTTTTCAGATTCATCCGTACGGAATATATCAGCTAACTGAAAAAGTGAACCCTGGGTTTGGTTTTCCAACCAAATGAAATATTCCAGTCGATAAAGTCTAAACAAAGGCGATGACTTTTTTGAAGGGTAAACTGGTTCCTGGCCACAACAGCGTCGAATTTCTTACAGAATTAGACTGTTGGCCCGAGCGCTTCGACTTTGCAGAAAAATAAGTATTGGAAAGAGCTGGGACAAGATCCAGGAGATAGGGTGGGACTGGGATGGTTATATCCTTTCTACATTTCCATTAGAGCACGGGGGAGGGAGGGTGGCTATAGAGTGATTCCCCAACAATTCATATTCGCCAAGTCTTCTAGAAGGTAAAGCACGTTATTGTATAGTATCCAGTGAATGTACACTTCATCTCCGTCCATCATGTTTACTGCTGTACTTCCGCCACAGCTTGTTGGATCTAACATTTTGTTTTCTATGGTTCTATGACCAGACCCAAGTAAATGAATTTAGAAATCATCCATATTTATGACAAGGGCGTCGCCCTATAAAATGGGATAAAATTTACGTTGTCCGGTGCTACAAATATGGATGTACAGATGGTGACACTGTGAGAGGTTTTCGTAGGGGAATTCAGTAATGAGGTACGAATATGGACATCTCCGAATTCTTATCAATAGTGCTAATTACCCCTAATCCGGAATTATCGAGACTCCATCACGCAATGTACGTGCAACGGAATGACGATAATCCCCGATGAACGATAATCGACACCTGCGCGATTAGAGTGGAAGCCAGTGATGGAATGGGTGATTTGCGCAAGTGACGAATAAACACAAGTAACAACTATAGAATTATTATTTAACCTGATAACAAATAAATATATAACTATTTACAAATTAATATTTACAACATGGAAAGTATCTATTTAATAAGATTTTAACAATCCTTTTAAAATTATCTGTATTGGATACTATATAAATAGTTTCAAATATTAAAATATAATATGGTTTAATAATTCATAGATGGAATTTCCATGATTGGCGCATGCGCAGGAGAGAGCTCGCTCGACCACTATAATCGTTCCATCCGCTCATTTACCTATTCAATTTCCGTTTATTCAGCTATTCACGATTATATTCACATAAATTCTCAAATTAATTAATTAATATATATTATTAAATCACTCTGTCGGGCCCTATTGCACTCTATAGCTAAACGGCACTATCTATTCAGTTAATTATTTTTGTTCATTTGTCAAATGCTATTATGCTGTTCTGTGTTTATAATATTTAACTATATGTATTGTCAGACACGAAGTCCGATATTAAAACTAAGAAATATCATTTATATAAAACTATACTTATCTCGATCCATCCAAGTCCTTATGACCACTGGATAAAGAATTTCTAGCCCCGTACGGGCAACGCAGACTAATATCATATATCGAAAATTCTTAGAGCCTTGAATCACAGAATCCGATCGTGTTTGTGTCAGAATGGAATGGTTTCAGGCGCCGAAGGCGCGCAGGGACGGTATGGGGAACAAGCCCCTTTCGACTCTCAGTGACTGTAAATGGCTAATTTCCACATGTCTACTCGTGTTGAAGAAGGAACAGCTTCAGGTACTCGGCAGGTGTCACCGGTTGTGGCGTGATGGTCTCTTTGACTGATATCGGTTTAACCCTCGGGTGAGGACCAGTGTGAGAGGTTGGGTCCTCCCACAAAGGAACTACCTCTCCCCGATGGTGCAGTCGATCTGGTTTTTCAGGCAAGTATAGTCTGCCACTTCGGAGATGATGTTGTGTGATGGCCATCGCTGACAAGTATAATCTGCCTCAGGCTGTCTCTGTTTGGTTGGACTCTTTGAAGGAAAGCAACAACGACCCCTTTCGGGGCCCACCAAAAAGAAGACCCGAACTTCCCTGGTTCGGGGGCAGGCCTGCATTGTAATCCTATTGGTTGTGAGAAAGGATACGCAATGCGCTTACAAAAAGGGGCAGAGGCGGGACGCAGGACCAGCGCTCGCCTCCCTTAAAGTGGTCGACCACTTTTAGAGATGGAGTGGAGGATGTTCAGGAACCATGGGAGTCACTGCTTCCATAACGGTTGGACTGTCCATAGCGGTTATTGGGGTGCTGATCAAAAAGAATCTTCTGTGTACCTGCTTAAAAGAAGAAGGCAGAATTTGTGTTCATTAGAATATGTAAAATATAAAAAGACAAAAGTAGCACATTTTGTTTAATCTTAGATTTAATCTTTAGCTGAGTCGGTGAAGGCAGCCCTTTCTGGTAGAATGCCACAGTTAACCTGTTAATCTGCCTGTTAACTCACCTTCTCGTTCCCTATTTATTATTTATTTTTTTTTACAATATTTAATCGTGATGTAATTTTAATTGAGTCGGTGAAGGCAGTCCGTTCTGGTAGAAGGCCACAGTTAAGCTGTTAATCTGCCTGTTAACTCACCTTCTCGTTCCCTATTTATTATTTTTTTTTTTTTACAATATTTAATCGTGATGTAATTTTAGTTGAGTCGGTGAAGGCAGCCCTTTCTGGTAGAATGCCACAGTTAACCTGTTAATCTGCCTGTTAACTCACCTTCTCGTTCCCTATTTATTCTGTAGTTTTTTCCAATATTTAGTCGTGGTGTAATTTTTAGTTGAGTCGGCGAAGGCAGCCCTTTCTGGTAGAAGGCCACAATTAAGCTGTTACTCTGCCTGTTAGTTCACCTTCTCGTTCCCTAGTTTTTTCGAGCGGTCTTAGTTTTGATTGGAATTTTTGGGCTTTTGTCGGCTTTCGCAAATGGGTCCAAGTTCGGAGATTAGTTCACTGTCGGCTAGCCGGTCATGATTTTTCGCGGCCAGGGTGGCTAGGCTGTCTTTGATGGTGGGGATATCGGCCCTGTCGTGGAGTGTTTTGATGGGTGTGTCCCAAGGGGCACGGAGGGCGACCCTGAGCGAATGATTTTGAACCCTTTGGAGTTTACTCATATTTGTTTGGTTGAGGTCAGTTAGGATGATTGCCCCGTATTCGAGTACTGGGCGCACAGAGGCTTTGTATAGTTTGAGTAGGGTAGACTGGTTGGCTCCCCATGAAGTTCCCTTTAGCATTTTCAATAAATTAATGCGTTTGGTGGATTTTTTCGCCATGTTGTCGGTGTGTTTGTTAAAGGACAATTTTTGATCAATCGTGATGCCCAGGGATTTCGCCTCTTCGCATTCTTGGAGGGCGTTATCCATAAGTTTTAGGTCAAAATCACGTTTTTTTGTCTTGCGAGTAAAGGTGATTCGTTGGGTTTTATTGGCGTTCAGCTTAATTCTCCATTTGGCACACCATTGTTCTAGGTCATCGAGAGCGCGTTGCAGGGTTTTTTGGAGCAGATTGGCCGTATTATTAGAAGTCCAGAGGCCCTTATCATCCGCGAATTGGGAGACTTGGACACGATCCTCGGATAAATTAAGGTCATTTACATAGAAGATGTAAAGGAGGGGACTTAGGACGGATCCTTGGGGGTGTCTACTTCAAGGGGGACACTGTCGGACATTTCATTGTTCACTCTGACCTTAATTTCGCGATCATTTAAGAAAGAGGATAGTAATCTGAGCAATTTCATGTTTGTGTCGCAGAATTTAGAAGCTAATATCCCTTCATGAGTTGCCTAGAGTACGTCTAACCTGATAACCTAACTCGTATAACACATAAAAATAAAATAAAATATAATATAATATAATGTGAATATAAAAGGTTTCAGCTTATATAATTGTATTCTGTATAGTGTCCATTGGAACTTATACGTTACAGTTTGTTTTTCTGACACTGAATGCAAGATTTTGCATAATACTGAAGATCGGCATATAATCCTTCCCAAAAATATTTGTATCTTATTGACTGGTATGTTCTGTCAACACCTGGATGCCCACCTAACAAGCTGTAACGGTAATTAAGGAAGATATCATTTCTCATTGATAGTAGAACTACAAGTTGTTTTACTTATCGATCTAGTCTATGTCTCTTACCTTTGGGATAGTACAAGTGGTATAGAATACCGTCTTCTATGAGGTAGTCATTTGCCTCTAAGATGATTGTTCTGACTTCTCCGTTGTCTTCTGGGAGCTTCTTGTCTTCTAAATATTAGGGCTGCACGATATTCAAAACAGAACACCGGCATCGGTATTCAAAGAAATACCGCGGTATAAGTACCACAATCGAGACTTGAGGCATCACAGTCGGAACGAATCAGCATGCCTTGATGATGCGGTTCAAAAAATCTTTACACAACGCAGACGATATCAAAATTTATTATTTTAAATTAAATTTTTCCAAAAATTTCCACAAACAATATCATGTGACCCCTCATTGGAACGAGCTCGTTGAGCTCGTTGCAATGAGGGGTCACATGATATAGTTTTGTTAAAATTTTTGAAAATTAGTTTTTCAACTGCTGAATTTGTATATTACGTGGGCACATGCGAGCGATTCCTTGGGTAAAGCAATAATATTATTCATTCTGAGCTTCAGTTAAAAAACTCGAGACATCTTGAAAATTAAATTGTGGGTAAATAAATAATGACGATAAACCGAGATTTTTGTAATTACACCGGTATTCAATCGATATTGGTTTGAATACCGGTATATATCGGTTTATCGAAATACCGGGCAGCCCAACTAAATTTACGATACAAATGTTGATATCCGCGTCCGTTCTTTGCGCGATTGTGATGTCTGCTTCGCAGACGGTTGCCGCGTGTGATACGCAAGCTACTGGATCACATAATTCTTCTGATTGTTCAGTTTCTTAATACTTTGAAGACAGGGCTTTGGGTATATTGTATGTCATGATGCATTCCTGTTTATTATTTTTACTTGTTGTCTCAGATACACTTTTGATATTCGCGTCGTGAAAGTGCATCGGCATTCATGTGCTTTTTTCCAGCTTTGTGTTTTGTCTCATAATTACAACCTTGTAATTTGAGAGACCACCTACCCAATCTACCGTTCGACTTCTTAATTTGTTTTAAGTATGAATTTGAAACATGGTCTGTGATCATAGTAAATTTACCACCAGCAATACACATTATAATGACTTACTCCTTCGACTGTAGCTAAGCACTCACGCTCGGTGATGTCGAACTTTTGTTCAGCTTTTGATAAGGGCCTACCTCCACTCCATATGAGACAACCACTTCTTTACCAGTCTCGTCAATTTGTCCTAGAATATAACCTCTGAAGTAACCTGGAGATTCTGTGTATAATGTGAATTCTCTGTTGAAATCGGGAAATACCAAAATCGGCGGTGTTGTTAATGCTGACTTCATGTTGTTGAAAACTTCCTCACATTTCTCATTCCACTGAAAAGATACATTTTTTCTAAGAAGATTCGTAAGTGGTGCTACTATTTTTAAAAAATTGCACACGAATCGCCTGTAATAATTGCAGAGGCCTAAAAATGCGCGGACATCTTTGACGTTTTTCGGTCACGGAAATGGGGACACAGCGCCTGTTTTACCAGTATCAACGGAAATACCGTCTTTTGATAACACGTGCCCCAGATAGCATATTTCTTTTGCAGCTAACTCGCAATTGGAGGGCTTCAACTTTAGATTTGCTGCACGTAAAGCACAAAATATCTGAGATAGATGATCAAGGTGTTCCTCAAATGATTTAGAAAAACAAGTAAATTATCTACATAGCATAAGCAAATCTTCCACTGCAAGTCGCGTAAAACTGCCGTCATAACCAGCTGGAACGAGCTGGCCGAGCCCATTAAGCCCATTGGGAGTCGTTTGAACCTGTGAACTCCTCTGTGGGTGACAAACGCGGTCTTGTTTCTTGACTCTTCATCCAGGTCGATCTGAAAAATATCTAGAAAACATTAGGGCTGCACGACATTCAAAACTGAATACTTGTATCGGTATTCAAAAAAATACCTCGGTATACCGGTATATCGTAAACTGTTGCATGCCTTGATGATGCGGTTCGAAAAACCTTTACCCAACGCAGACGATATCAAAATTTATTATTTTCAAAATTAGTTTATCAGATTTTCCCCAAAGATTTCAACAAAACAATATCATGTGACCCCTCATTGGAACGAGCTGAACGAGCTCGTTCCAATGAGGGGTCACATGATATAGTTTTGTTGAAATTTGTTAAATTTATTTTTTCAACTGCTGAATTTGTATATTACGAAGACACAAGCAGACGATTCCTTGGATACAGGAATAATATTATTCATTCGGGGCTACAGTTACAAAACTCAAGACATCTTGAAAATTAAATTGTGGGTAAATAAGTAATGACGATAAACCTAAATTGTTTGTAATTAAACCGGTATTCAATCGATATTGATTTGAATACCGGTATATATCGGTTTATCGATATACCGTGCAGCCCTAGAAAACATATCAAGAGATGAAAATATGGTCGATTTTGACTTACCAAGAGTGTCAAAAACGTCTTCCAATCTGGGTAAAAGAAAGATGACTGGTTTTATCAATGCATTTAATTGCCTGTAATCTACCGTTACCCAAAAAGTATTGTCCTTTTTCTTTACCAAGACTACTAGACTAAGCCACTCGGACACCGCTGGTTCAACGATACCATGCTTTTCTAGCTCGTCAATTTGTCTGCTGATTTCGGCTTTCATTGCTGGGGATGCCCTATAGAAGCGACGCCTAACGGGAGTGGAACTCCCTGTGTCGATTTTGTGGCTATATATACTAGTCTTACCTAGTTCGGATAAATCCTTCGCAAAACAATCGCTATTTTTGCCAATAAATATCATTAATTTCCGTTTCTGTTCACCAGTTAAGTCTGATTTTGAGAGATCTATTCCAAGAGACTGGGCCTTTCTGAGATAAGACTGATAATCAACGCCAGAATAAAAATTATTGAGAGAATTATCCGACTTTTCGACCACATTTGTATTTACATCATGCATGATTTCGTTGGGTCGAACTGGCTGAAAGCAACCTATCACCTGTGACTTTTATTGAGTGACTTCTGCGTTTGTGAGGTTAAGTATTCTAGAGACAGTCTCGTTTTGACAGACAGAAGTCTGTCAAAACAAGACTGTCTCCAGAATACTCAACCCCACAAACGCGGAAGTCACTAAGCACCTGGCACTCTTGATATTGAATTTACTCACCAAAGTTGGATCTGGTTCAATCATAACTACAGATGATGTAATTTTATTATGCTCTACCCTTACTGGCAAAATCACTTCACTTCTGGGCTGAAGGGTAATGCCTTCTAATACCATTACGAGTAGTATGTCAGGTACATATGAGGTAAAGGTTGCAGGATCTCATTGCAGGATCTCATGTGACGTCATAATCACGTGACGTAGTGGCGCCATGTTGTGTTGTCATGGTAACCCGCGTGATCGGCCATGTTGTGACGCCATCTCCATAGTGATACGTGGTGGTAGTACGCATGCGCAGCGCGTGTTGTTAGGGTGATACGAGCTTCCGTCGTCCATTTTGTATACTGGAAGCCGCCATCTTGGTTTCTATGGCAGCACGTGATTGCTATGTTACCTAAAGCCTACAATAGGACAGGGGTATGTTTTAGGGGTATGTTCGATTGAATCGGAGTAAATCTGATTACCACAAACAACCCGACAATCCCCCAAACCACCAATATCCACTCGAAATTGACTTTATTTCCCCATTTTATCGGTTTAGTACGTAGTGCCATAGTACTAAGGGGTACAAGGGGGTGTGTTCCTTTGTAGAAGAGTAATGTTCTGGCTTTGAATTCGCCCAGATTCCCTTTTTGGATCCTTATCCCATGACGTTTTTCCCCTATTAAGAATAGCAGGTAGTGCTATAGGACAAATTTACCCAGAATTCTCTGCTTCTATCTATATATGCAATAGTTTACGTCTACCTAGACATGTTCCTTTATTCTAGAGTATACTCCAGTAGCGTAGAAGAGCCTATTAATTGGAACAGCTTTACTTATTATTACTATATTTAGCAATTTCTGGTCTATTCTTGTTAGTTCTGACCCTATTCCAAGTATTCTTGTTGTTTCATTTATATAACTAACCAATCAGATTTCTTGATTTCCCATAACCTGTATGCAGGGTTATCTCCCTTCTGTATAACAAAAGACTATATCCAATGGCCATATCCCATGGAATCCCATTTTTTTGCAAAACACCTGTGGCTATAGAATCCCATTTTTGTCATATGCGCTTATGTGAAAAGGCACAATGTGACACAATATGCCCTATCACATAGGCACATGCTTTATGTGCCGATATGTGCTTATGTGACAAGGCACAATGTGACACATTGTGACTTTTCACATAGGCACATACGGGTATTTGAGGATACCTGTGGCCTGGTATTGTATTATTTGAGGATACCTATCGAGGATACCTACTGGAGAATCCCTTTTTGTCATATGTGCTTATGTGAAAAGGCACAATGTGACACAATATGCCCTATCACATAGGCACATGCTTTATGTGCCGATATGTGCTTATGTGAAAAGTCACAATGTGACACAATATGCCCTATCACATAGACACATACGGGTATTTGAGGATACCTATGGCCTGGTATTGTATTATTTGAGGATACCTATTGAGGATATCTATCGAGGATACCTTTATAAGATACTTATCTGAGGATACTATATAGGCTGTACATATCCCTATAGGTCTCTTGCTGGCCCTTAGTACTATTAATCCACCTGATGCATTATGTTATCCTATGACTGGTATAGGTAGTATGCAATGCTAGGCATAGGGGTATTGTGAGTAGGGGTTCTGCCTGGTAGTTTAGAACGGTACTATAGTATGGGCGGTATATACACCTATAGGCCCCTGTTAGTGCTTGGTACTATTAACCAACCGATTGCTTTGTTTTATTATATGGCTGGTATATGTAGTACGTTATGGTAGACCTAGTGATTTTGTGGGGGTGGGGGTAATGCTTGGTAGTTTAGAATGGTAGAATAGCATAGGCTGTACATACCCATGTAGGTCTCTTGCTGGCCCTTGGTACTACTGATCCACCAGGTACTTCATATTATTGAGAGGTATTCTGGGTGGGGGTCAATGCCTGATAATACAGAACGGCAGCAGAGTATGGTTGGTATATTCCCCTATAGATCCCATCCTAACCGTTGATAGTATTAACCTACCAAATGCTTTGTATCATCCTGTTACTGGTAAGGTGGTAGGTAATACCAGTAGTTCCTACCTTATTCCGAGTACTGTTGTTGTTTCATTTATCTAGATCATTTATATAAATTATAATTAACCAATTAGATTGCTTGATTTCCCATAACCTGTACTTAGTCGTACTTAATCGTACAGAGTTATCTCCCTTCTGTATAATAAAAACCTATATCAATGGCCATATTCCCAGGCACCCCAATTTCGGCACCCCCTTTTTGAAAAGCATATGGCCTTCGGCACCCCTTTTTTCTGAAATGAGGATAAGAGTCGTAGTAAATTATACCTCATTGAGGGGTATGTACAGCCTATGCTATTCTACCGTTCTAAACTACCAAGCATTACCCCCACCCCCACAAAATAACTAGGTCTACCATAACGTACTACATATACCAGCCATATAATAAAACAAAGCAATCGGTTGGTTAATAGTACCAAGCACTAACAGGGGCCTATAGGTGTATATACCGCCCATACTATAGTACCGTTCTAAACTACCAGGCAGTACCCCTACCCACAATACCCCTATGCCTAGCATTGCATACTACCTATACCAGTCATAGGATAACATAATGCATCAGGTGGATTAATAGTACTAAGGGCCAGCAAGAGACCTATAGGGATATGTACAGCCTATATAATATCCTCAGATAAGTATCCTATAAAGGTATCCTCGATAGATATCCTCAATAGGTATCCTCAAATAATACAATACCAGGCCATAGGTATCCTCAAATACCCGTATGTGTCTATGTGATAGGGCATATTGTGTCACATTGTGACTTTTCACATAAGCACATATGATAAAAAGGGATTCTCCAGTAGGTATCCTCGATAGGTATCCTCAAATAATACAATACCAGGTCAAAGGTATCCTCAAATACCCGTATGTGTCTATGTGATAGGGCATATTGTGTCACATTGTGACTTTTCACATAAGCACATATCGGCACATAAAGCATGTGCCTATGTGATAGGGCATATTGTGTCACATTGTGCCTTTTCACGTAAGCACATATGACAAAAAGGGATTCTCCAGTAGATATCCTCGATAGGTATCCTCAAATAATACAATACCAGGCCACAGGTATCCTCAAATACCCGTATGTGCCTATGTGAAAAGTCACAATGTGTCACATTGTGCCTTGTCACATAAGCACATATCGGCACATAAAGCATGTGCCTATGTGATAGGGCATATTGTGTCACATTGTGCCTTTTCACATAAGCACATATGACAAAAATGGGATTCCATAGCCACAGGTGTTTTGCAAAAAAATGGGATTCCATGGGATATGGCCATTGGATATAGTCTTTTGTTATACAGAAGGGAGATAACCCTGCATACAGGTTATGGGAAATCAAGAAATCTGATTGGTTAGTTATATAAATGAAACAACAAGAGTACTTGGAATAGGGTCAGAACTAACAAGAATAGACCAGAAATTGCTAAATATAGTAATAATAAGTAAAGCTGTTCCAATTAATAGGCTCTTCTACGCTACTGGAGTATACTCTAGAATAAAGGAACATGTCTAGGTAGACGTAAACTATTGCATATATAGATAGAAGCAGAGAATTCTGGGTAAATTTGTCCTATAGCACTACGTGCTATTCTTAATAGGGGAAAAACGTCATGGGATAAGGATCCAAAAAGGGAATCTGGGCGAATTCAAAGCCAGAACATTACTCTTCTACAAAGGAACACACCCCCTTGTACCCCTTAGTACTATGGCATTACGTACTAAACCGATAAAATGGGGAAATAAAGTCAATTTCGGTGATTTCGGGTGGATTTTGGTGATTTGGGGGATTGTCGGGTTGTTTGTGGTAATCAGATTTACTCCGATTCAATCGAACATACCCCTAAAACATACCCCTGTCCTATTGTAGGCTTTAGGTAACATAGCAATCACGTGCTACCACAGAAACCAAGATGGCGGCTTCCAGTATACAAAATGGACGACGGAAGCTCGTATCACCCTAACAACACGCGCTGCGCATGCGTACTACCACCACGTATCACTATGGAGATGACGTCACAACATGGCCGCTCACGTGGGTTACCATGACAACACAACATGGCGCCACTACGTCACGTGACTATGACGTCACATGAAATCCTGCAATGAGATCCTGCAACCTTTATCTCATATGTACCTGACATACTACTATTACGTGATGATCAGAGCGTGTGGTGACATTAGAGTTGATGGAGGTTTCTGTCAGCCCATCCTGCAAAATACGAGTGCCTTGACCGAGGACAATATTATATTATCCTTCAAAATGTCCATGCCTAGCATTATGTTTATCGGCAATTTCTCCAAGATCAGAAATGTCAATTGGGGTTTCTGTCAGTCCATCTATAAAATAGGAGTGTCTTGACTGAGGTCAGGCTTGTCATTTTGAGGCGGGCGATCGCCCCGGACCGCAGTCGCCTGCCTACGTTTAAAATTCCGTGGACGGTAAACGTCCGCCTTACCCCGATTTTTGCGGCTCATTAATTCAGTCGAAGGCACCTTAAAATCGGCCGCCTCAAACGGCAATTTTCGCGGATTGAAGGAGGTACATGTAACAATAGCGCAGTTTGTGCAGTTTGTAGTGTGTCGTCAACACAGTCACCCAGAGACAGTAAATAATTTCCAAATATACATTACGTGATGACGTACATCATAATTACACAGACCATGTACAGTACGTGGAGAGTGTATTATCACTAAATCACCCACAGAGTGGAGATTCTACCCACGCAATAATTGCAAATTTGTTGCAAAGCATATAAAGCACAGGCAAAGTTTCAACCAACAGACTTCCGGGTTAAACCTGGAGGTCCATTGACTGGAACAGTGCTTGTGTTTTTTGTCCATGTGTATAAAATTTGAAACTTATAGTTTGGGTGATAACTTCACTCCGTTGGTGATTTAGTTACAATCCACTCTTCACGTAAAGTATCTTAAAATGATATTAGTTGTCTACCCATCAGGCTGAAACAAATTGGCCCCCGTAAATCATAAATGACCCTCCTGGGGTCATTTTATCTGAACTCAAAATGATTTGAGGCTACCCATAGTGGCCCTCCTGCAATTTTCAAAATGACAAGCCTGCGAGGTCAATATTAGCTTTGGTATCCTTCAAAAAGTCCATGCCTAGTATAATGTTCATTGGCAATTTCTCAAAGATCAGAACTGTTTGGTATAAGTCAAGTCCACCAACCTAAATGTGTAGTGTAGTTTCATCTATGACTTGCAAAATATTGCCGTTTACAACTGTGAGTAATCGAACACTAGAGGGGTTAATTTGTACTTTGTTGATTAGACCTGTTGTTTGTAGTATGTGTTTGGATATGACAGACCTCGTGCCGAAAATCGCGTAAAAACATTGTCGAGACGAACAGTTTTTTATTTATTTTCCGACGTTTCGGAGACTGTTGATGTAGTCAGAACCTGCACCTGATTAAATCTGCAAGCGGAAGTGAAATGATCGATGCGTTTACAAAGATTACATTTGTAGTTTATAGCGTAACATGATGATGCGTTGTGATCATTCTTACCGCATCTGTAACATAACGGAAACTGATATCTCTTCCGCATGATGCTACGGTATTTATGCGTGTTTCTATTGGGGCGAGTGGTAAGCTCCCGGTTTTGTAGACGACGATCACTATTTCGGTAATTAGTCCTCGTTGGCCGGTTTTCGGTGTCAACAGCTTTTATCTGTTGCACCATTCTTGGCACACATTGTCATATTGCCCAAACTGACGAGGATGATTTTCTTTGGGCGTTATGGTAATGACAATGTGTAATAAGTGTTGTAAATAACAAATGAAGTCATCGTTGCGGTGTAAACCTATCGTCTCAGATGCAGAGCATATACCTGAAAGAGTTTGAAACTGGTTTTCTATATTGGCTAATGTACTCCTGCCATATACTACCATGGGGTCGCTATTTTGTGACAACTCGTATTGAATACGTTGAGACGTTTCATGTTCGCCGAGCAAACCCATGCATGCATGCAAAGATTCTTTGTATGGTGTATACCATTTAAGAATTTGTTAAACTGGTTCGTGCTCCATTATTGTGAAAAGAAGTAATTTGCTGTAATTTTCCACTCTTCAAATGTAGTATACAAGCACGAGCGAGGTAGCAACATCGGAGAAGTTAACCACTACTCGTAAATTTGGATTCTCCACCATAATATGACCGGACCCCAGTTAATGAATTTAGAAATCATACATATTTATGACAAGGGTGTCGCCCCATAAAATGGGGGAAAATTTACGTTGTCCGGTGCTACAAATATGGATGTACAGATGGTGACACTGCGAGAGGTTTTCGTAGGGGACTAATGAGGCACGAATATGGATATCTCCGAATTCTTATCAATAGTGCTAATTACCCCTAATCCGGAATTATCGAGACTCCATCACGCAATGTACGTGCAACGGAATGACGATAATTCCCGATGATCGATAATCGACACCTGCGCGATTAGAGTGGAAGCAAGTGGTGGAATGGGTGATTTGCGCAAGTGACGAATAAACACAAGTAACAACTATAGAATTATTATTTAATCTGATAACAAATAAATATATAACTATTTACAAATTAATATTTACAACATGGAACGTATCTATTTAGTAGCCTTTTAATATTATCCATATAGGATGCTATATAAATAGTTTCAAATATTAAAATATAATATGGTTTAACCCTTTCGCTGCTACAGGTCCATATTGAGTACGGAACCAACTGTTGACGGCATGTGCGATAAGTGATACCACATACATGTACAGGGAATGGATATCATAGCTCGTTGTTATTCTCAATAGAACGCATGTTATATGAAATGCAAGCGACAGACGATATGGCATTATCCATTTGATCTCAGCCATTTTTCGCGTCTATGTAAATTCCGAAATACCCGAGGCAACAACGAACTCAATAGACCAAACTTGTCCCAACATATATAATTGTTTTTTCTTGTCCTGTGCCACACGGCGACAAAACAAAACAAAAATTATATAACGACCTGTGGAGCAAAGTTTGGACTACATGGTCAGTCCATTAAATAGGAACTAAATTCAAGTCGACTAGACGTCTTTTCTTTTGAGATTTATGGAGTGTGGCTGAGGGTAGTTTTGGAAACATTTTTAAACTCAGTCAACGTTGTTCCAATATACAGAACGTGGAGAATGGATTGTAACAAAATCACCCGTAGAGTGGAGGTATCACCCAAAGTATCACTTTCAAATTCTGCACATATGGACAAAAATCACAAACAATGTTTCAGCCAATGGACCTCAGGGTTTAACCCGGAGGTCCAATGGCTGGAACTTTGCTTGTGCTTGTTATGGTTTGCAACAATTCTGCAATTATTGCTTGGGTGGAATCGCCACTCCAGGGGTGATTTAGTGATAATACACTATCCACGTACTGTATTATAACAGTTTTAAATTTACAAATACGTGAACGTTATTGGCGTTTTCATTTTTTTCACTTTAACCCCATTCCCTCCAATATATGGTTCAGCACAGAATATTACCAAATTGCACAGCAGCGAAATGGTCAATAATTCATAGGTCGAATTTCCATGATTCGCGCATGCACAGAAGAGAGCTCACTCGGTCCATATAATCGTTCCATCCGCCCATTTGCCTACTTGATTTCCCTTTATTCAACTATTCACGATTATATTCATATAAATTCTCAAATTAATTAATGTATATTATTAAATCCCTCTGTCGGACCCTATTACATTTTATAACTAAACGGCGCTATCTATTCAGTTAATTATTTTGTTCATTTGTCAAATGCTATTATGCTGTTCTGTGTTTATAATATTTAACTATATGTATTGTCAGACACGAAGTCCGATATTAAAACTAAGAAATATTATTTATATAAAACTATACTTACCTCGATCCATCCAAGTCCGTATGACCACTGGATAAAGAATTTCTAGCCCCGTACGGGCAACGCAGACTACTCTCACATACCGAAAATTCCTATTGCCTTGAATCCCAGAATCCGATCGTGTTTGTGTCGCAGAATGTGGTAATCGTAGGCGAATAGCTGGGGAATAGTTGCCTAGAGTACGTCTAACCTGACGAGTAAATAATTATTGTACTGTGAGTTTATTCATTCACTAGACATGTCGTCTGGCTTCAAACAATATTTTAATGTACATGAAATGTTGCCAGAGTAGGGCGTGACAATTATAATCCGACACATCTGATTAGGGGCGCGCTATGACTTATGTTCTAATTAATGCTTATCCGTTAATGACTTATTTGTACTGATTATAGTTCTTTCCCTATCACAGGAAACATATTCTTTAGTCGAGGCTATAAAAAATGTATCAAAATCGTGCTTAAGCGTTTCACAAAAACTACAAAAACGAGAACAGATGTGCTTTTTTAACCCTTTACACAACGCAGACGATATTAAAATTTATTATTTTAAATGACTGAAACATAGAGCTTAAGAGTATTCGACGAATGCTAGAAACGAGAGCGTGCAAGGCATCCGTTTGGAATTCAGCCTACAGCAATTTAAAAAAATAAATAACATTTAATATTTTAGAAAAATTCTCAAAGGAATAACTCAGTGAAATCATGCAAATATGAATGTCATTGGAACCGGCTTGTTCAGCCGGTTCCAATGATTTCCATATTAGCATGACTGTGTTGCAAAACAGTTAAAAAATTTCTCAACTTAGGGAGAGGGCCCCCTCCCCCCCTCCCCCACACCCAGAAACCCATCCCAGCTCGGCGCTGCACAATCCCCAACGGTACCCACTCACTTTTGCAACTCTGGTGCCGCCACTGGTGAGATTCTTGCTCAGGGTTTGGTGCACTCGTACTCTCCATACACACTACTAACATCAATACGTAAACAATCATTCGTATTTCGATGGCTGGTTTGGTATCTGTTTTGATCTACCACGTTTCACTCAGTAACTCGGTAACAATTACTCTGCATTCATCTCCTTATAAAGTTGTTGTAATAAGATCATTTTTGGACAGTCGATTTTTCAATTGTTGTTCTTTATCTCTCTCTTGATCTTCCTATATTCAGTCTATTTCAGGCGTAAAAACCGTATCAGGCATCAATCAAATATAAAAAAACGTAATTGCCATTCCACATTACTAATTAATTCATCCAATGTAAACGTTGTTGGTGATAAAGAAACCTACTGCATTAAAATCTTTGTCTTTAATGTCAGTTCAAAAGGAAATTGAGCAATTTAGTCGAGCATAATTTTCAGTATTTAGTTATTGATTTATTGGTGTGCAACCACACCTTTGACAGCCAGGGTCACCTCGTATCGAACAGTTTTACGGGTGGAGAAAGTCGGAGTTTCCAGAGAGAACACCGAAAACACCCAGCAATGGCGAGCAACTGTCATTGTCCTTAACGTTCTAACTCCGCGTAAGCAGGCTAAGCATTGGTTGAAGGCAAGTGCACTATCGACGTGCAGTATGCCTTAGTATACAGCGCCACCGTGTCCCACGTAGGCAGTCGGGATGAAGTGCCTTATTCAATGAAAAAACGCAGTTACCCCTGGAGGGTATTGAACCGAGTACCTTTCGGTTTGAAGTTGAAAGCCGTAATAAACATTGAGAAACCGCGCCTCCTCAAAGTTTTCAATAAACGCTGCATCTTAAAATAGGGAAAAAATATCTTCCCTGGCTGTTTGTAATAAATGACGACTTTTGCTATTGCTCCCACTTTTGTAATAAAAATTATTAGGTTTTGTCATAGATCACAACATTTGACAAAAATCGAAAGGTTTTGTAATAAATCAAGGTCACGAATTTGGTAATTTGTAATGCAAATCGACACTGTCATAAAAAACAAAAAATCGCAACATTTTTGTCATATGTGGTATTGTAAAAAATTACGTTTTTTTCACCCGTATCAAAAAACCGTTATGACATTTGGAATCGTATTGATGCGACATTGTGAAAATTCTTTCGACCAAATATGTCCCCTAGCTGTTAATAATTCCTAAGTAGGATATGCGGATGTCATAATTTGCTGATAGTAACTTGTAATTGGGACATATAAAGTCCTAATTAGGACAAAAAGATACGGATGTCCAAATCATCTGTTATTGATTCCTAATTTGGATGTACAAAGTTCTAATTATTGCACGCACAATTCCTAATTAGCGAATAGTAGCTCCTAATTAGGACATACTAATTAGTCTGACATCACAGAAACGTCGACAGTTTTTTGTGTTCACTGAACAATTCAATATTACGTTGTTGGAGTGAGAGTGCAGTGATGGTCTGTTTACATTTCTGTTTGATACTGTTCTGTGTCGAATAGTGCTCTGCGAATCACACATTTTCGATTTGATTCGAATCTAGAATCGAATCATGTCTATTATTTTAAATCGAATCGAATCGAACCTCAGTGGCGTCTTGAGGATGACTGACGGGGGCTGGGGTGCTATAAACACGATTTGTTGCGACTGTGATGGCTCAAGTGTCGGCTGATAAAACAATCCAACTACATTATCAAGGCATGAGGAAGTTAACTCAACGAATGGTTACATGATGCGCACTTCTCGAAAAATGTAAACAAAGCAGACGATGTTTACATATGCAACAAGGTGAGTAATTTTGCTTCCTCATTCTAATAAATCACTCGTGACTTGTTCTATAACCGTCAATGTTTTGGGCTGGTTTGACATTTTATTATAACAGTTTCATTCGATCGAATGCAATCTTTATACGACGGGGCTATTTTATATGGTGGGTCTTCTGTACGACTGCGCTGCAGCATGTACGTACGTGTAAATTAAAAGCTGAGGCGTGTGGATATAATGATAAAACAAAATGGCTGACACGCACCTGATATTAAATTAATGTTGGGTGCTTTTCAGCCACCCTGAACCTAATATTTCGGAGTCTATGTCTCTTAGTAACTTCATTTGATTGGATAAACAAATTTACTAGCATAATAATATAAGTTACATGGTGTGTAGCTGACTGATACATTTCCATGCAAGGCGATGATATTTCATACAAGGTGAGGCAAATGTATCAGCCAGCTGTATGCCATGTAGCATATTTATTATGTCGAAAGTCCTTGTTAATCAAGGGATTAATAAATTGTAACGAGAAACAAAGAGCGACCGGACATTTATTTTTTAGAATCCGCCATTGACAGCACCGCACAGAGTCATCAACAGTACTGGAACCGGTATGCCTCCATGGTGACAGTAAACAATCTTCGCTGTCCGAAGTTCGATATTTGTTCATATAATAGCACGTAACACTACAAGCAAATCTGAAATGCCCGTACATACATTTACTGTCATACCACATGAAAAGGATTAATAAAGAACTTTTAAATGTCCAAAGAATCACTTTTAATCTATTGAGTAATCTGTAAAGAAAGTGTTCGCTTCAGCATAAAAAAACTCGATAGACTTTTGTATCTAACAACCATATATATTTTGGCTTGAAAACCACGAGAAATGGTATGTATCACATAATGTGTTCCGATTTCGTATCATATAGACGACTCATTCTGATTCCGTATCATATAGACGACTCGTTTCCAGGAATGCAATGGGCTATTATAACAGGCGCATGAATACATTTCATGTGAGTTTCAGTGATAGACTCAGCTGATCGCTTACAAAACAAAACAAAACAAAATTTCTCACAATTAGCCACAGAAGTATTAATATCAAATGACCTCCACCCCACCCCACCCCCCTCCACAATAAATAGACACTGCACAATTAAATATTGCACACTTGTTAATTCAAGCGTATCATCATAGGAAGTGACATTGAGAGTGAATAATTTTACAATGCAAGTTTGAAAATTTGCGGTGACCGCGTTACTCATTGTTTGTTAAAGTACACAATAGTATTGTTCCATAAAATATCGGGGTTTTTAAAAACTTTTTCTCGCCCAACATCATGTCCGAAAACTGTATTAATAATTTAAGATTTAATCTATATACTCGCCCAAAAAAGAAAGTGTGCACTGCAGAAATTGATCAAACTCCCAAAAAAATAATTTCGTAGGTGTAAAGAGTGTTAACCTGTTCATGAATAAGTTATATTGAACACAAAAACAGCTTTCCCCGTTAAAATTGCATTAACGTTAAATAACGTGCTGCACGTTTGTGAAAAGGCATGTTTTGCACGTGGAGAGTCTGAAAATTCATGCAGCAGTGTGAATCCTTGGTTATTTAAACACTAAAGTAAGGCCTTCCTATCGTTCACATTCAAACTTGAGCTGCTGTTAAGACGACTCCACATTAGCATGCCAAGATTGACAATGAATCAACGTCTCTTTGCCCTGGATATGATTAGAGCTGGCAGAACACACATAGAGGTTGCCCAGCATTTGAACTGCCACCGTAACACTGTAGACAGGCTAGTCCATCGACATGCACAACATGATGACGTTCGCGACCGACCCCGCTCCGGGAGACCCCGAGTTACCACCCCTGCACAAGATCGGTATATCCGTGTCGTCAATCTCCGGAACCGACAACAAACGGCAACGACGACAGCCAGGAACATCCCTAAAATGAGACGGATTCACCCTCAAACAGTAATCAACCGGCTGAGAAAATACGGCTTACGTCCTCGAAGACCTGCAATTCGTCAGATATTGACGTTACGTGGTGTAGACAACATCTCAGGCATCCCTTACACCGGCGGCGAAGTGTTTTATTCACAGATGAATGTCGTTTCCATCTTTCATCATCAGATGGCCGCCAGAGAGTGTACAGACGTCGAAACAAACGCTACGCAGATCCATGTGTGGTGGAGCGGTCTCTCATGGTGTGGGGTGGCATCACTGCCCGTAACAGAACTGAGCTGGTCATTATTGATGGCAATCTCAATGCATCAGATATCGTGATGAAGTGCTTACACCTGTTGTTGTCCCATTTCTGCAACGTCACGGTCCCGGCGTCATTATACAACAGGACAACGCCCGACCCCACGCAGCTCGTGTTGTTCAACAGTATCTGCAGCAACAACAAGTTGATGTTCTTCCCTGGCCCGCAAATTCGCCCGATATCTCACCAATTGAGCACGTATGGGACGAAATGAAACGTCAGCTACGCCGGCTTCCCCATGCACCGTCAACGCTTGTGGAACTCCAAAGACAGCGTATCAGAATATGGAACAACATCCCACAACACTTCCATGCTAACTTGTTCGCTTCCATGAGGCGTAGATGCACAGCAGTAGTCGATGCAGACGGAGGTCATACCAGATATTGAGTGTGTGACTTTTGTGTTTGACCCTTAGTGTCTTTGACTCTCCATGGCACCAAGAGTATTCGTCGTAGCGTAATGAAATTTCTTGTGTTGATCACAAATTGATTCATCTGTGATTGAATAAAATTTTCATGAATAAAAATGATATATATCTTTTTTTAGTGTTATTTTTTAGCATGCACACTTTCTTTTTTGGGAGAGTATATTTATGTCACAGAATTGTTAGATAAATGAAATATCGTGATAATATGCATGTCGTGTGATTTTCATTTACAAAGCCGGCTCGTTGAAATCCCATTCTGGACACAACCTCGAATTTGACAACAGGCTCCAATAGGTCATGAAAGTCTGCTACAGTATTCGTACCAGAACTGATAATAAAATAATATTTCCGAAGAACTAATCGTGGCCAAATGTGCTTCAGATATCTGAGAATAAGCTAGGCATTCAAAGCACTTTACGATGCAGCGACAGGACTGCATTTAGGGAAAGGACAACACTCTCTGCTTTTTTACAGAAGATGGATTCCTTGACAGACGCACATACACATATCACGCGAAACCACAAATTTTCATCGAAAAACAATCACAAAGCTCTAAGAAATTTAAACATGATACACTGTAAGTAATATGGCAACTATGCAGTCACCATATAATAATACTGTGTTGTATGAAAGCGATCTTTCTCATTATTTGATTTTAGACGGCATTGTATATCGATGCTTTCTCGGCCGGCCCAGATGACCTTGACCAAACTATAAACAAACAGACAACGAAAAGAAATCCGAGAGTTTTGGAATTTACCCAACATGCAGTTCTGTCGATGCGTTTTGAAGAGTTTTGATTTCCTAGCTTTGTTCTTGGATATATGAAGCACATTTGGACACGAGTTGTCCTCCTGAAATATGATTTTGTTATCAGTTCTGGTATGAATACGGTAGCAGACTAACAGGAACAACTGGTGCCAGCTGCCAACTCTGTGAGCTGACTGCGTATATTCTACGTGTTCTATCCACCACAACCTTCATTTTGATGTATAATTTTTGTATATTTATTCGGTATTTAAGGGGCATCAGAGGTGGGAATTTCAAAGTAAACAAATTTCTTTTACTCATATCGCATATTAACCCTTTGAACACGAGATGGCATTTTTCAGGAGTATGATGGGGGTTGAAGGGTGGGGATGTGAGAGTGGGGAGTATAGTAGGGATGGAAGGGTGGGGATGTGAGAGTGGGGAGTATAGTGGGGATGGAAGAGTATGGATGTGAGAGTGGGGAGTATGGTGGGGATGGAAGGGTGTGGATGTGAGAGTGGGAAGTATGGTGAGGATGCAAGCGTGGGGATGTGAGAGTGTGGAGTATGGTGAGGGTGGAAGAGTACGGATGTGAGAGAGGGGAGTATAGTGGGAATGGAAGGGTGGGAATGTGAGGGTGGAGTGTATAGTGGGGATAAAGGGTGGGAAGGGGTTGGGATGTGAGAGTGGGGAGAATAGTGGGGTTGGAAGGGTTGGGATGTGAGAGTGCGGAGTATAGCGGGGATGGGAGGGTGGGATGGGAGGGTGGGAGTATAGTGGGGTGGAAATGTGAGGATGTGAGAGTGGGGAGTATCGTGGGGATGGGGGATGGAAGGGTGGGGATGTGAGAGTGGGGTATATAGTGGGGATGGAAGGGTGGGAATGTGAGGGTGGGGAGTATTGTGGGGATGGACTGGTGGGGATGTGAGAGTAGGGAGTATGGTGGGGATGGAAGGGTGGGGATGTGAGTGTGGGGAGTATAGAGGGGATGTGACTTGTCTGAAGTGAAGACAAAATGCGGGACAGAAGATTTCTTTTTCTTACAATTGTTTGTGGATTATTCTGACCAAACGTCATATCTCGAACGACTTGTGCAAAGTACATGGGCTCATTGTTATGTTAATAATTATGATTAATAGTAGTGTTTGAATACATACCTTTTTGACACACACAGCCTGTTGGCCTGCTCAATTTCCCTAAAAATCCTTAAACCGACTTACGTGTAAAGCAACCTGCCTGGTGAATGCCAAACCGATACATCACCACCCGATTTGTCCACGAGTTCGAGTGAGATTATTGGATATATGTAACTTCCATAGGACAGCAATAAATCACCCTTGTTGAATTCTCTGTCTTCAGCGACGATGATATTATTCAGCAGATCGCTTTGGTACTCGTAAAACAAATCGAGCATGGCTTCATCCAATTTCAAACACATCCGATATTTGTTGTAGCAGCGCTCTAAGTCCTCCATCTCAACCTCATTCAATTCGATGGGATCGTGTTGTTGTAATGTATAGATATTAAAACCGAATTTCTTATACGCTTCGTCACGTTTCAATTTTAATTCGCATCTTTTAGGTGTTGTTGTCATGATTGATTATTTGGTTTTATGAATTCTTGCAAATAATGTATATTTTAAATTTTGTATTAAATAATAATTTGTGAAAAAAGTTTCTCTTTATTTCTCTTTATATATAAATAAAAGTTAAAAAAAAAAATATTCTTACAAACTGAATTTTGAGGTAAAAACAATGATCAAGTCCAAACATCCGAATTATAGTTTAGAACGTGCAAGACTTCAAACGTTTAAAAATTGGCCTTCGCATCTCGCTCAAAAACCCGAAGATTTAGCCGCCGCGGGTTTCGTTTACGTGGGTAAAAGCGACAAAGTCAAATGTTTTTGTTGTGACATACATTTGATGAATTGGGAACCTCACGACAGACCTTTACTAGAACACATAAATAATATTAAAAAAGGCGAATGTGATTATTTGAACAAGATCCTAACGTTGGGATTGATCAAAATCGAAGACGAAGAGCGGGATAGAGATAAAAACCAAAAATTATTGATGGATATGTTACAACTCGGATACACCAAGGAACAATTGTACAATGCGTTAAACAATGCGAACAAGACCCTGTCTCAATTCATAACCTTAGAACATCTCATCAAATTCATGGCGGAAGCGGACGAGTTATCGTCACTCGTCGAAAACGAGCCGAGCAAAACGTCCACTAAGTGTCTGCTCTGCAAAGGTGTCACAAACGTCTTGTTTCTACCGTGCGCAGACCTGCATTACTGTAGAGAATGTTATACCGAAGACGAGAAAACGTGTTCGTTTTGCAAACGAGAAATAAAAGCGGTCTTAATTGTTTTGAATAAAAAACACATTAAAGAAAAAAATTGAATTTAAAATTTAACTTTTTTTTATATATATATATATATATATAAAAAGAGTAAAAAAGCAAAACTTTTTTAACAAATTATTTAATACAAAATTCAAAAAAAATATTCTTACAAATGAAGCAAACAGATAAAACAATGGTAAATTTAAATGAGAAAACCATACCTCAGTTAAACGAGATTTGTAAACTATTACAAATTTCACATATCAGAAATCATAGAACTAAATCAAAAAAAATTGATGTCATACAAGAATATTTGTGAAAAGCTAGAAAGGCAAACGAAATGTAGATAGCAACGACGTCAAAAGATGCATCGGTTGTGAAAAATGAGAAGATAGTAAAAGGAATCGAAATGCCAACGTCGAAAAAAACCAAAAACATTTCGATTGTGAAAAATAAGAAGACGACTAAACGAAAAGCCGTTGAAGAACATCAAGTTTCCAAAGAAAAGAAAAGAAAAACTAAAACGAAAACGAGTGATGCACTTCAGATTCTAGACAAACGAGATATATCAAGCGAAATTCAACGAGCAATCGATGAAGGGAAAGGAGAAGAATATGTAACACAACTCGTTGCGGAACTATTCCAATCGAAACCTGTAGAACGGGAGAGTGCGATCAAAGGAGTTTTAAAAACTTTTGACCTGATTCCCTCGTTCAAGAAAATCGATCCGAAATTGTTCATAGAACAGGTGAAGAAAAAAGTATTGGATTTGTTTCGCAAATACATGAACATAGGACTAAAATTTAAGATGATACTCCATTGCGTGATGAATAAAATCGACGTGAAGTCCGGCGAGAGCATCGTGAAAAATGCATATTTCAGATCTAACGTCGAACCCGTATTTCGAGGTTCAGATTTATCGGACGTTTTCGAAAACATGAAAGACAAGATGTTGACGTCTCTCGCGAATTATCAACATTCGATGAAGTGTTGAAACTCGAAATTCACATAATTGAAAACGATTCGTTGAAAGGATCTTCCTACTTGGAATTACCGTATTTCTTGGCTAAGAAAAACGCCGTGGTCAACGTGAGAAATAAAGATGATCAGTGTTTTAAATGGGCAGTTACCTCCGCTTTATACCCTGTTAAAATACACTCTGATAGAGTTTCTCGTTACGAGGAAACTTCTAAAAATCTCGATTGGACCGGAGTGACTTTTCCAACAGAGTTAAAACACATCGAACGTTTCGAGGCTCAAAATCCCACCGTAGCGGTGAATGTCTTAGGATCCGACAACGAAAATCAAAAGATCTATCCTCTCAGACAGACTTCGTATCTCAGAAGAGAAAAGACGATTATTTTATTATTGATTTCAAATTGTGACAATCGTCATTATTGTTGGGTTAAACATCTGAGCTGATTACTGTGGAAACAAAATAATAAACATAACGGAAAGATTATGTTTCAATTGCATGAACATATTTAAGACCGAAAAATCATTAGCGAAACATCAGGAATATTGCAACGAAAATCAAGGTGTCGCCGTCTAAATGCCCAAACCCAACACCATCGTGAAGTTTGAAAATCGCAATAGAAGGTTAAAAGTACCATTCGTCATGTATGCCGATTTCGAATGTTTCACCGCAAAAATGAGTTCCTGTCAACCCAACCCTCTTCAAAGTTATGTCGAAAGATATCAAAAACACATACCTTTGGGCTATTGCATTTATGTGAAATGCGCTTTCGACTCGCAACACGACATGGGTCCCTTCACCTACACGAAACAGTATGAAGACGACGACGTGGCTCAAAGGTTCGTGGAAGAGTTAGAATCGAAAATTCAAATGTTATACGACAAATTTAAAACTCCGGCAAAAATGATCATCACGCGAGAGCAGCAGGACGAAAATAACAGAGCCACCGAATATCACATATGTAGACAATCGTTCGATGAGAATTCGAAGGAAAATAGGAAGGTCAGAGACCATGATCATTACACAGGTCTGTATCATGGTCCGGCTCACAGCAAGTGTAATTTAAAATATCGAGACGCCGTTTTCTATCCGGTGATGTTTCACAATCTCTTGGGTTACGACAGTCATCTGTTCGTGAAAAATCTCGGCACCTCACACGGAGAATTAAATTGCATCGTGAACAGCGAAGAAAGATATATTTCCTTCACGAAATGGAAGCTCATGGAGAAGAAAAGAGTAATCGACGGAGAGACGTTGAAAGAAAAAACGAAATTCATTCGTAGAGCCATACGTTTCATCGACAGTTTTAAATTCATGTCGACCGCTCTGGAAAAATTAGTCGATAACATGAGCAAGGATAAATTTAAAATCACGAGCGAACATTTCGGAGAACGAGTAGACATCATGTTGAGGAAAGGAGTCTATCCTTACGATTACATGAACGATCTAAAGAGATTCGAAGACACCGCACTACCTTCAAAAGAAGATTTTTATTCGAAATTATACGAATCCGACATTTCCGACGAGAATTATGAACACGCTAAAAACGTGTGGAAATCATTCGATATGAAAACCATGAGAGATTATCACGATCTCTATCTGAAGACCGACGTTCTGCTCTTGGCAGACGTGTTCGAAAATTTTCAAGACATCTGTCGTCGAAATTACGATCTAGATCCCGCTTGGTATTTCACCGTGGGACGCTCTCTTGAAGACCACCGAAGTCCAATTGGAATTAATATGCGACGTGGATATGTTGCTCATGTTCGAAAGGGCTGCGAGAGGTGGCGTCTCGATGATCTCCCACAGACATTCTGAAGCTAACAATCCCTACATGAAAGAAGGTTTCGATTCGAAACGGTCGACTAAATACATACAGTATTGGGATGCTAATAATCTGTACGGTTGGGCTATGAGTCATCCTTTACCGATTGGAAATTTCGAATGGGTGACAGAACCGGAAGAGATGCAAAAATGGAGAGACTATCCTTGCATTTTAGAAGTCGATTTGAACTATCCGGAAGAATTACACGATCTACACAACGATTATCCGCTGGCTCCCGAACGAATGGAACCGAACGAAGAAGATGAGGAAAAACTCATTCCGAATTTATTTAACAAACGTAACTACGTCATCTACAGCGAGAATTTGAAACAATACGTCGATTACGGGATGAAATTAGTTGACATACATCACATCATTCAATTCAACGAAGAGCCTTGGATGAAAAAATACATCGATCTCAACACGAATCTCAGAATTCGAGCCGAGAACGATTTCAAAAAAGATTTCTTCAAACTCATGAACAACTGCGTGTACGGTAAATCGATGGAAAACATCCGGAAGAGAACCGACGTTCGACTCGTCACGTCTGAGAAAAGAGCTAAAACATTAGTGGCGAAACCCAATTACAAACACCAAACCATTTTGGACGAAAATCTAGTGGCCGTTCACATGCAAAAGACACACCTGAAGTTCAACAAACCGTATTATCTTGGACCGATCATCTTAGATATCAGCAAGCGATTGATGTACGAGTTTCACTACGATTACGTCAAACAAAAATTTGGTGATAAAGCCAAACTACTGTTCACCGACACGGACAGTTTAGTTTATGAGATAGAGACGAAAGATGTCTACTGAGATATATCTCAGGACGTGGCCGAGTGGTTCGACATGAGCAATTATCCCGTCAATCACCCGTCCAACATTCAATCGAATGACAACAAGAAGGCGTTGGGTAAATTTAAGGACGAGAGCGGCGGTAAACAGATTGTCGAATTCGTGGGCTTGAGACCCAAACTGTATGCTTATCGTCTAGAAGATGATGAAGAGATCAAGAAGTGCAAAGGAGTTAAAGCGTGCGTGGTGAAGAAAAACATCTCTTTCCAAGAGTATAAAGATTGTCTGTTAGGAAGTGGTCCGGTGTATAAGACTCTGAAATCGATTCGAAGTGAAAATCACGACTTGTATACCGAAATAGTCAACAAGCTTTCGCTGACGGCCGACGACAATAAGAGATTCATGTTAGACGATAAAATAAGCACTTTGTCACTCGGACATTGGACTGCAGATCTAATTAGAGACGATATGAATGTGGATGATTGGATTCCAGATACGATTGTGGATGATAAGATTCCAGATATGATTGTGGATGATAGGATTCCAGAAAATCAAGAAGAATCGATGAACTCAAAATTATAGAAATCGATAGTGACATCGAGAAAGTTAGTTTAAAAAGAAAAAGAAAAAAAGAAAAAAACCCTAATGAACTCCAATTCTTAAATTCCGAAGACATTCGAGCTAGGAGAGACAAACTACGTTTGATATCTCTTTTTGTGGCATCTTTTTTTGCAGGTAGCGAAAAAGACGTATTGAATATAATATATATTTGCAGTTGTTCTTCCTGTTCAAAAAATTGTCAAAAGATCAAGAGAAATACATTTACGACATGGTGTCTAAAAAATTTCATTCGTTAAATCACCACAAAACGATCGAATCTGTTCTACTAAAAGATGGTAATATCAGAATTCCAGAAAATCAAGAGGAATTAGACGGATTCAAGATTATGGAAATCGATAGAGACATTGAGAGTGTTAGTTTAAAAAGAAAAAGAAAAAAAGAAAAAAAAAATAACGTCATTTTAGTGAATTATAATAAAATAATTAAAAAAATATATACGCATTTATGAATAAGAAAATAAAGATATCCTTAGAAGCTGTCGTCTTACCTAACGAACCCCTATCCAACATCGATCTGTTGAATGCGGCAAAGGATTTGAAAATCAAAGATTTTCTAGGCGTGTTTTCCAGAGATGCCTTGCTGAAGAGAAGACCTCGACACTCGGAATGCGGAATTTTAAATCTAGACGATTCATCGGGTGAAGGCGCTCACTGTGTGGCATGGATCAAGAATGGGAAGAAGAAAAATTATTATTTTGACAGTTACGGAATCTCGCCGCCAAAAGAAATAAAGAACTATTTCAACAAATCAATGGTTCGTTACAACACGGAACAAGTGCAATCACCAGATCAAGTGTTTTGCGGTCACCTGTGTCTCTACGTTCTCAAGAGATGGTCTGAAGGAGATCGATTTCAAGACATTCTCAATGATTTACATTAGAGAGAGATTTTTTTTTTATAGTATATATAAAGATAAAAAATTATTTTAAAAAAATTTTAATCGAATAAAAACGAAAAATAAAATAACATAGTTCATTTTTAATAAACTGCGTTTTGAATATATTTTTTCTAAAAACAAAACATCCCACAACAACATGCCAGTCGATAAATTTGGTAGAAGTGACGACGAAAAAGTCAACCCAAGAAAGAAGGGGAAGACGTTCGAAGTCGACGATGGTTACAACGTTACCAACTTGGACAAACGTTACATTCGGAGATACGAACCTCGAGAAGAACCTTTGAACATGAACGATAAGAAGCTCTACAATCTCCCCGAGCCGATAGATCTTGCAGATGCTGCGACTAAAAAATACGTCGACAGGGGGAACGCCGATTTCGAACGAATCCTGCTAGATAATTACGTGGATAAAACCATGACTGACGATCTCGATCTGAAATCCAAACGTTTGGTGAACGTCGCAAATCCCATAGATCCCACCGATGCCGCAACCAAGAAATACGCGGACGACTCTCATGCGAGATTCAGCGAACACCTGAGAAATAGATACGTTATGAAAACGATGCAATTATACAATTATAACAAGATAATGAACGTGGCCACTCCCACGAATCCCAAGGACGTGGCGACCAAACACTACGTAGATCTGGAACAGAGAAAGTCTGATGGACGAGAAATGAAATCGGATCTGAATGCGGGATTCAACAAGATATTGAATCTGTTGGAGATCAACGACACGGATGCGGACTCAACCACGGTCAACAAGGGCTACGTAGATTCTGCCGTGATACAATCGCAAGAATACCTAGAATCGCAAGTGGATGATCTCTACCTGAACAAACAATCTGGCGGAACCATGGAGAGTGGCATCAACATGAACAGTCACAATTTATTCGACCTCGATCACGATCCCGAATTCGATTCTAGCACGGTCAGCAGGAAGTACGTGGACGACAACTCGGTCTGGAGAAAGGGTGACATCATGGAAGGTAAACTAGACATGGGTGGACACGCGCTCACGAATCTACCGGATCCCGTGAACATGACGGATGCCTGCACCCTGATTTCGGTGGTGGAGAAAGTCAAATATGCTAGACAATTGATCACTGTGTGGGCCAAAGAGGCCGGCACCTTAGATGAGGGAAAAGCTGAGTGGTCTTTCGGAAATGGTGGTAGCGGATCGAAACATGGTCAGGTGGGATATCCCATGCTGCTGGGAGGTGAAATCCTTCGAATGAGTCTGGCTTCCTCGGAATTGAATAACAGAGCGGTCGTCAATCTCTTGGTGAATGGTGTAGAGAGCGATAAGAGATACAGCGTCGAAAAGACTGAGAATCAACACGCGAATGTTAGCACGTTCGGCACGCCTCTCAAAGTGAACGCTGGAGACAGGATTAAATTCGTTATGAAAACCAATAATCCTGAAGCCGCCACTTCCATGGTGAGTCTACTGATCGAACTAGTTCCTTTGAACAAACAGTGAATGCGCGAAAATAATGAATTAAAAAAATAATGTGTGATTATTAAAAACAAAATAAACAAAAAAAAAAGTAATGAGATTTAGAAAGATGTTCAATCTCTCTAGATCACATTACTTTATTTATTTTTTTTTTGTTTTTTTGTTTTTAATAATTACTCATTACTTTTTATTTTTTTTTGTTTTTTATTTTTTTTCACACTCGTCTCTCATCGAATGATCGACATCTTATTTCCGTCTGATTCGAATTGTAATTCTCTGTCCAACAGGACCAGGGCGAAGGCTTTGGTTTTTCTCGGCACGTTCCTATCGAATTGCATCTTGATCTGAATGTCTAAGACGCTACTCTTGAGTCGTTCACTCTGTTTACTGACGTCGAATATGAACATGGGATACATCGACTTGTATTCGCCGGGAGATATGTTAGGGTTGCTCATCAATTCGTCTGGACCGTGATACTTCTTTCTAAAATCAGCGGCGTCGCCGTTCAGTCTGCAGAAATCGTTCTTGTCGAAGGACGCGTTGTAATCGATAGCTGGATATCTCGTGGCGTTCAGAAACACTTGCATGTTTCTCAAATGGCAGTGATCAAACAGCAATGCATTCTTTTCCTGAGACCCGTCCCTATCGGTCTGAAACGCAACCACGATGAAACGCGGTCTCTCGAAAGCGGATTTCACCATCAATCTCCAATCGAAGTGATTCGTGGAGAGAGGAATGCTAGCCGTGTCGCACTGTCTCATTCTAAATCCCACGGGTAATTTACTCTTGGATTCTATGATCTTGTAGAGACGCGCTTTCTCCACGATCGAAGGCTCCACGTGCGAAACGAACCACGATATCTTGTGTAGAGTTATCTTAGCCGCATCAGTCGCAGTGAGTCTCACTATTGCGTCGCCGTTTCCTTTTCAAATCAACGTCAGATTGTGTTTGAATCCATACATGATCTTGTTGTAATCGTCCGCAAATCTGAAGATGTGTTTCAAAGGTATCCTGAACGAAAACGTTCCTTTAGGTCTGGACGTCTTGACGACGTAGTCGAATATCAAGGCGGCGCAGGGTCTACGGTGTCTTTCACCCTCAACTGATTAAGTCCTCTGGATTTCGAAAAATCATCAGGATACGTCAAGAGTCCGAACATCGTGGTGGCTTGACCGGGATGAAACACAGATTCTATCTCTTGTCCGGATAGCATGTATTTTTTGTTACTGGATAGATGCATGATGCCATTATTGGCTAGAGTAACCGTGTCGTCGTCGGCGTAGTCGCTCCCATCTTCCTTGGTGAGACGTCCCTGAACCACTATGTAACTCTCGCTAGGATGTACGAATAAATCTTGAGTTTCGACGTTGATTCTTATCTCTACCGCATTGTTCAAACTCGTTCTGGTTACCGGTTCGTATTTGTGAACCTCATATTCTTGAATACTTTCATCTTTCACTATGCTTTGTGCTATATCTAGTATATTCGTCATTTTAAAGGATTTTTAGTTTTTTGTTTATTAATTAACTTGCTTTTTTTTATCTAAAAATAGTTTTTAATTATTTTTTATTTTTATTTTCTCTCTTATATATATGTGTGTAAACAAGAAAATGTTAAAGAGAGTAAATAAAAAAAAATGTCTTCTTCATCAAAGCTTCGTCTTCTGTAATTGTTGTTCGTAAAACTTTCCAATGATCTCTTCTCCATCCAAACCTTCGATTTCGTAAGTCACCGGATCGGTGTGAAATATTTTGATTATCACGAAGATTTCCGAGGTCCATCGAGGAGTATAACCCTTTTCGAAGTGCTTCTTATAAGCGTAAATTCTCACTCGATCACCGACCGCAAATTTCGGCGTTCTAGACTTCTACCTGATCTTAGATCTCTGAGGATATAGATTCGCGTAGACCCATTTTTCGTTTCGAGGATCACTAGCTTCCGCGGGAGTCATCTTGATCGATCTGTGTCGCGTGTTGTTGTAATCTTTGACCAGGCCGTTCAGAGCGTATATGTATTTCTTGGTCGAATTCGCCGTGAAGTATCTGTGCATCTTTTCCTTCATCGTTCGATTCCAACGTTCCACCATGCTGGCTTTCTCTTCGTTTTCGATCGAGTAGAGGTCTACCAATCGACGAACGTGCTTGTTGTAGAATTCCTTTCCCTTATCCACCCACAATTTACTCGGTTTTTGAGAAGACGAGTCGAACACGCTCTTCAGAGCCTCGGCGACGCAAGGTCCCGATTTATCCTTCAAAGCTCTGATCCAACCATATTTGGAAAACACGTCGATGACCGTCAATAGATATTTGACGCCCTCGTTCCACCTCGAAAACGATCTCATGTCGACCAAGTCGGCAGACCAAATATCATCCAAACCCTTCACGAACACCCTTCTCTTTCGAAATTTATGCACCATGGGTTTGTGTAACTCCTCGGTCAATTCGCTTGTCAATAATCGTTTCTTCTTCTTTTCAGATGCGCTTTTTTTTTAACGCCCCATCCGAATCAACGTTTCGCACCGATCAGATTGCCAACCAGCGAACGTTCCATCTTCTCTCTCCTGGTCGGATTCGATTTCTCCAATTTCCCCAACATGTTTTTGTCGCAGACGTCGTTGCGAGAATTGGTGTCGGGATGTTCGGCGTAGCACAGATCGTGATCATACGCGGCCGTGTCCACCTTATTCACAGGTTTGCTCCAAGATTTGGGTGTCAGATCGGCGTTGAGTCTCTTGTTCAATTTCGTACCGGGTCACGTGAAACTGTGACCGGGCAGATGCATTTCAAAAGGTAGATTAT
Source organism: Pictodentalium vernedei (assembly GCA_031216915.1). Taxonomy (NCBI): domain Eukaryota; kingdom Metazoa; phylum Mollusca; class Scaphopoda; order Dentaliida; family Dentaliidae; genus Pictodentalium; species Pictodentalium vernedei. Next base: position 320,927,174 of record CM062288.1, on the reverse strand, counting down.
TGATCATTTTATTCACGATGCCTTTACCTTTGCTCGCGTTCTTTTTTTTTGACGAATCTAGTCTTGACAGAACCACACACGTCGCAAATTCTGCGAAGCATCTGTCTGTCGTTTTTAGTTCGCACTTCTCTAGAATTACTCATCTCGGTAACTCTCTTACACTTTACGCAATACATTTTTAAGAGTTATTTAAATTAATTTCGTTTTTTTAATTTTATATATAAATTTAATAATTAATTAATTCTGTTCTTATATATATATTTTTTTTTTCAATCGCTGCTCTTGAGTTCTATCATCTTACTGAATTCCTCCCTGGCCTCTTTCCTCCCCTTTTCCACGAGAGAATCCTTCATCTCTTCCTTGATGATCTGACGAGTCTTGATTCTCACGGCTTCTTTCATGGCATCGTATTTCGTTTTCTCACTCAATATCGCGAAGTATTCTCCGTCCGATATCCTACCGTCTTTCAACGCCATAGAGATCATTTCGGATATCATGTCGATCTTGGAGTCAGCCAAGACGCGAATCTTGTCGTGTTTCCTCGCCTTCAGATATAATTTCCTACTCAAAAAGTTTCCGAGCGTGCTAAACAATCCGGCGGCGAGGGCCACTCCTTCTACGGTCAACACGATCGGAATGGCGACCGCGGTCGACAACAATCCGATGCCGGCCGCGTGTAAACCCATGGAAATCGTGATGAGTGTCGTGTCGATCGCGTTGACAAATGTCACGAAACGCAAATACTTCTTCTTGAGAGAACGACGAGAATCTCTCTCTCGAGTTAGATACTCTTGGATTCTATTGATTTGATTGATGCGATACCTCTCTCCTCTTTCTCTTTCTTCTAGCGACGGTGCCGTCGGCAAAACGTCGATCGGCTTCTCGTCCTCGTCGTCCACTAACGTCGGATACAATTTATTTCTGGTTCTCATTTTTGTATTTTTGTTCTTTCTAATATTAGATAAAAAATTTTATGTGTGTATTTATTTTTAATTTCTATTCTCCCTTATTTTATATCAACGAAAAAAACTTAGACGTATGCTTCATTCAGCAATAATTTCTTGATGCATCTTTTGTCTTCTAAAGTCAAACTTTTACGCGCCAATTTCAGTTCTTCCGAATCTGTAGGCTTGTCTTGATTCTTACAGAAGACTAATCTCTTCCAAAACGTGATCACATCGTTGAATCTAACGCGTTCGAACGCCGGTTCGAAATACATGACGACCATATCTTCCCTTTCCATCGTCAGACACGAATGATTCTCGTGATTGAAGTCTAGATGATCCTGACATCCGACGCATCGTTCTAACAAGATGGGACGTAGTTCTTCGTTCACGCAGATTGCGTATGCTCTCATCAGCATGTTTAAAAGAAACCTCGCTCTAATATTCTGAGAATCGCTCATGATTTACGTATTTTTTTTTTATTATCTATTCGATTTGAAATATTTATTTTTCTAAATAACTATTATTTATAAATTTTTTCTCTCTCCTATATATATCGATCACTTTTTTTATTTCCTAGGGTTTTCCCCCCTCGCTCACGTCAGAAATGGAAGCGTTCGACAGTTGTCCGTCAAGGTTTTTGGAGGAAAAAAAAAATCCGGGTATTCCCCCCACCCCACGACGAGGGGAGATAACTCTGTATGATCGAGTTTATGAGAATCGAGCAATCCGATCGGTCAATTGGCGGAGAATCGAGCGATCTGATCGGTCGATTAGCTGAGTTTGGAAATTCTCACTATGGGAATTCCCCTAATGACGTCATAAATGGGAAAAACCCACCGCACCAAAAACAATAGAGAATTCTGGACCACTGGTCTAGAATTCTCAAACCGTTTTTTGATGCTAGCCTAGAATTTTTTGCTCGCGTTCACCAACGATGGATTGATGGTCTGATCTGCAATGGGAACGCCAACAAAAATTTTAAAGTAAAAGAAAAAAGTGAAAATGTACAATTACACCTTTTTTTTAAAAAACGCGCAACATTCAACGTTCACCACGAGTATTTGAACGTTAAAAGTGCGATCTAGGAGTCACAAAAAAACATGGAGATTTCAAGACCACTGAACATTTTTGTGAACAAGCGTGCGATTTAACACCGAATCCCACGTTGGTAAACGCATCGTGTACACGTACATGTACAAAGTGGTCGTGAACTCTCCCTTTATACCTACTCATGCTTCACGTGGACGATGGGGGTATATTTGGGGTACGCTATCAAACAGAAACATCATGTTTCATCAGATGAAATGTACTGCAAGACATGGCAATCAATAAAACATAATAATCAGTAACAGCAACTTCACTGTCATGGAACATTTCAGGGTGTGCCTAATAAAGTTCCAGGTTTATATAATGCGTTTTAGAATTCCAACAATCTCACCTCCCATGCCCAAGGCCTCAAGCTTTCGCCACATACCCTCCCTCTATACTCTATCATATGCTTTTTTTACATCCAGAAATGTCATAAAAATCGTTTTTGGCTTTCGGAGATTCTATCATTTAGGTCAGTGTGAAAAGATGGTCAGTGACTTTCCTTCCATTCCTGAAACCATTCTGGATCTCTCCCCAAAACCTCTTTTCTTCGATCACATCCTCAAATCTCCCACATAGGATTTTACAGACAACTTTTCCAATGATTCTAATGACAGAGATTCCCTTATAGTTGTCCAATTCGTCCCAATCCCCCCCCCCCCCCCCCCCTTTTTAGTTGTATATAAATGTGAGTAGTATGTCAAGGGCTTTTGAGGGGTTATTTGCCGGACCTCGGTGTCGGACCTCGATGCCGGACCTCGGAAGTGACGTCATGTCACGCGACTTAGTGGCGCCATGTTGTGTTGCCATGGTAACCCGCGTGAGCGGCCATGTTGTGACGTCATCTCCGTGGTGATACGCGGTGTGAGTGCGCATGCGCAGCACGTGTTTTTGGGGTGATACGTGTTTCCGTCGTCAATTTTGTATACTGGAGGCCGCCATCTTGGGTTTTATGGTAGCACGTGGTTGCTATGTGACCTAAAGTCCTACAATAGGACAGAGGTATGTTCGGAGGATGTGTTCGATTGAATCGGACTAAATCTAATTACCACAAACAACCCGACAATCCCTTCAAATCACCAAAATCCATCCAAATCACCGAAATTGATTTTATTTGATACGGATTTCCCATGTTATTGGTTTTATTGACTTAGCACGTCGTGCTATAGTACTAAGGGGGTACAAGGAGTGCGTTCGATTGAACTGGAGTAATGTTCTGGCTTAGAATTCTCGCAGAATTCCTTTTTGGATCCCTATCCCATGACGTTTTTCCCATTAAAAGACACGTTCTTTTGGTAATTACCCAGAATTCTCCGCTTCTATCTACATATGCAATAGTTTTCGTCTATCTGGCCCTGTTCCTTTGTTCTAGAGTATACTACAGTAGCGTAGAAGAGACTATTAACTGGGACAGCTTTGCTTATTATTACTGTATTTAGCTATTCTAATCTATTCTTGTTAGTTCTGACCCTATTCCGTGTACTCTTGTTGTTTCATTTATCTAGATCATTTATATAACCAACCAATCAGATTGCTTGATTTCCCATAACCTGTAGATAATCGTACAGAATTATCTCCCCTTATTACAACGAAGTTATATCCGAATCTCATCGCCTCTATATCCAGTGGCAATATCCCCGGGCACATCAATTTCGGAACCCCTTTTTGAAAAACATATGACCTTCGGCACCCTTTTTTATCATATGTGCTTATGTGAAAAAGCACAATGAGCCACAATGTGCCCTAGCACATAAGCACATGCTTTATGTGCCGATATGTGCTTATGTGAAAAAGCACAATGTGCTCTAGCACATAGGCACATACGACCAAAACGGGATTCCATAACCACTGGTGTTTTCCAAAAGGGATTCTTTAAAAGGGATTCTGTAAAATGGAATTCCTATCCGACTCCGTAAAATGGGATTCCGTGTTTTATCATTGACACTCGAGGGTATGGAAAGGGACTAATAAAGCCTAATTCATCAACTACAACAAGAACCCGAACAGATACAACTGACAACCAAGATCGAAGGGAACACAACATAAACTTTGACTTAATCTTAACGCCCAATATATACAATAAAATGTTTAACCTGAATGGACTGTAACCCCTAAATACTACATGCAGCAACCTAACTAAACAGACGAAACATGAACGGAGATCGAGCTAGTTGGAAACAACTGAACAGAACCAACACAACTACAGTTGAACTGTTGAAGTCGCAGTGAACGAAGATCCAATACAACCAAGATCGAAGTGAAGAGAACAAACTGAAGAAAATCGTACTGATCTGATCGAACACAACCAAAGTCGAAGTGAATTGACTATAAAAAATGAACAGAGATCCAACACAGCCAAGATCGAAGTGAACATAATATAACAAAGTGAACGAAGATCGAACTGATCTGATTGAACACAACCAAGATCGAAGTGAACATAACAAAGTTTTCAACTGAATGAACCCACATATAATCCAATGTTAACCCTCTTGAAGTGAAGAAAATTGAATGAACCCTTTGAAGCCAATACAGTTTTTAACTATAACCTCTATAACTCAGTGTAAACCCCTTTGAAGCCAATACAGTTTTGAACTATAACCTAAATGAAGGTATTAACACCCTTTGAACTGAATGCATTTTAAACTTAATAAATTTTAACCGAATGAACTACAACCCATTGAACTGAATTTTTCTAAAAGAGAAGGGGAATACCCTCGAGTGTCGTTGTTAAAACACGGAATCCCATTTTACGGAGTCGGATAGGAATTCCATTTTACAGAATCTCTTTTAAAGAATCCCTTTTGGAAAACACCTGTGGTTATGGAATCCCATTTTGGTCGTATGTGCCTACGTGCTAGAGCACATTGTGCCTTTTCAAATAAGCACATATCGGCACATAAAGCATGTGCTTATGTGCTAGGGCACATTGTGTCACATTGTGCTTTTTCACATAAGCGCATCTGACAAAAGGGGATTCTCCAGAAGGTATCCTAGATAGGTATCCTCAAATAATACAATACCAGGCTATAGGTATACTCAAATACCCGTATGTGCCTATGTGCTAGGGCACATTGTGTCACATTGTGCCTTTTCACATAAGCATATATCAGCACATAAAGCATATGCCTTTGTGCCAGGGCACATTGTGTCACTTTGTGCTTTTTCACATAAGCACATATGACAAAAAAGGGATTCACCAGTAGGTATCTTCAAATAATACAATACCAGGCCATAGGTATCCTCAAAATACCCGTATGTGCCTATGTGCTAGGGCACATTGTGTCACATTGTGCTTTTTCACATAAGCACATATGACAAAAAAGGGTGCCGAAGGTCATATGTTTTTCAAAAAAGGGGTGCCGAAATTGGGGTACCCGGGGATATTGCCATTGGATATAGAGGCCATGAGAATCGGATAGAACTTCGTTGTAATAAGGGGAGATAACTCTGTACGATTATGTACAGGTTATGGGAAATCAAGCAATCTGATTGGTTGGTTATATAAATGATGTAGATAAATGAAACAACAAGAGTACACGGAATAGGCTACCACATGATAATGTTTAAATACTTCCAAGTGACAAATTAAGGATAGTATTTTATCCCATAAATGGCCATTTATTTGTTTCGACATTGCTTCATCGACGGAGTGACTAGCAAGCCGCTTCATTTTTAAAACTTGTAGCAGACGGTACCCCGGTGGGGTGTTGTTTAAATTACAAACCGATTTACAATTTGAACTGAGACGAGATATGCGTTTATCCGGTTTATTGATTATATATCCTGTGGCGTCGTGGGGTACACGAGAGGTTTATTTAATAAACCTGTGATCGTTAAAAGTTGCCTTGAACAAGCACAGTTTTATCGATCACAAGTTTAGTATATAAACCTCCGGTGTTTCACGATGTAGGGTTTGGGCTATGGGTAGTGTCGTATTGGAACATATGCGTTATTGTGATGACTTGACGGCAATATGGCCTGAGGTTTGTGGCTCCGAGCCACAAACCTCAGACAATATTACCGTCAATTATTACCACTTTTGCGGGCGTTCCCAGCACATTAACAATGTTTTACCGGGCGTTGAAACCTCGTAATGCTCAACAAGTACAAGTCATGTGACGTGTTGGGCCGTTATTGACTATAACAGCCCAACACGTCAATAACAGCCCGACACGTCTAAATATAGACAATGACGCCACATCTCTCAGCCGATCAACAATATTTTTCCCTGATTTCCATTGGGATCGAAATTCAATTCGGATTTTTTTTAATTTGTAAACACAATTAACACGTTTGTTTCAAGTGTTTCCCTTTGTGTCACGGATAGATAATGCATCAAATATAGGAAGCGATACGCACAAAGTAAGTGATGACATCTTTGATGAATAAACTCCTTGCCTAAAGTTCGCATTTCGAAGATATATTTCATCATCTAACTTCCCAAATTTCGCCGTAGACTGATCAGACGCTAGTCATGTTACCCGGTTTGTTTGTCAACTAATCAGACGATAGTGTCGCTGTTTTTTAATTCTAAAATGTCAAACTTCATTTATTTATCTTATTTCCAATATAATTTAATTGTAATGCACCCGATGTACGAAAGTGGCAATAATAGAAATAACATGACTTTGTCGGGCATTACAATGTATCAACGGCTCAACAGAAATGGTTAACAGCCCTTGAGCTTATTAGCGGCCCTCGACTTCGTCGCGGGCCGCTAATAAACTCTTGGGCTGTTAACCATTTCTGTTGAGCCGTTAATACACTGTAATGCCCTTCAAAATCATGTTATTGTTGTATTCATCCCAATAACGCCTAGTGTTCTATTTCACAATGCGCGCATAACATATGTTGCGTGAGTTATGCCGAGATGAGTTTGTATGTCAGTGCGCCAGATTCTCAGCCAAATGTCCCACAGGCTACCAGCGATTTGTCTCGTACTTTATATATATTTATTTATTAAAAATGATTTTCTTACCCAGAATTACCCACTATCGAGCACGGCTGATAAGACTTCAAAATAGGTTGACATGGCGCTGATCCTGTCCGATATATACAAACTATCATGATAATGTGCATGTCCTGTGATTTGTATCAGATTAGAGGTTGTGTCCAGAATGGGATCACAACGAGCCGACTTTGTCGGCGAATTAGGATCCCATTTTTGGACACCACAAAGAATCTGATACAAATCACGGGGCATGCACATTATCATGATAATTCATTTATCTAACAATTCTGTCAGATAAAAATCTTAAATTATTTATACAGTTTTGGGACATAATGTTGGGAGAGAAAATTAAAAAAAAAAAACCCAGATTTTATGGAACTATATTGTTGAGCAAACTAACAAGCAATGAGTAACGCGGTCACAGCAATTTTCAAAGTTGTGTTGTCAAATTATACAGTCTCAGTGTCACTTCCTATGTTGACCGGCTTGAATTTTTGAGTGTGCGACGTGGGTACATGTACATCCTCAGGAATCGGGTGGGGGAATATTGAATTGTTTAGTTTATATTTATTATGGGGGTGGGGTCATTGGCTATTAATAGTTCCGTCACTAACTGTAAGGAATTTTGTTTTGTTTTGTAAGCGATCTGACGAGTCGATCACTGAAATGCACATAAAATGAATTCATGCGCCTATTATGATAGCCCGTCACGTTAACGGAAACAAGTCGTCAATACGAAACGGAATCAGAATGAGTCGTCTATATGACACGGAACACATTATGTGATACGTACCGTTTCTCGTGGTTTTCAGGCGCAAATCAAAATGACTGTTAGATAAAAGCCGAGCTAGATTTGTCCCCCTTGATATGTTACTGGGCGCAGCTATTTTATTTTAAGCAAATCATTAACTGTAATTCGCCGAAAGCAATCAATTAGTATGGTGGGGAATTAATGAGGCCAGTAAATGAGTATTAGGCGGATAAAGGGAAGAAAAATGAGAGTTGTACAGAAAGTTCATTACAAACTAAAATTCAGAATCGAAAGCGGAGATTCTTCGACGTGAGAGAAGAGGCAGTTCAGCACTCCGAGTGTCGCGTCTTCTCCAGGAGGAATCCGAGGCGTTCAGATAGCTGGACTTTGAGTAGAAACAACAACACGGTCAGAAAACTATCACAGATCTGGAAGTGTTTGTAAATATTGGTTTTCGTTTAATAAATAAAGATGCGGTAACTTCACGCCACATCCCCTAAGTTCCAATGTGTTCTATGTGCCAGTAGGTTGCCAGTAGGAAAATAGAACACATTGAAACTCAAGGGACAACCAGCCTTCGATCTTCACTCTCAGTCTATTGTGAGTTACCTCGGGCTAATATCTCGACCGGTATGAAATTAACCAAATAATAATATCTAATTAATTATATTATTATTATTATTATTATTATATTAAACTAACCATGTAATAACCTCTAATTATAAAAAAGGATTCCTGTAGAGCTTATTCTGGGGCTAAAATGCTTATAAATTGGCAAAACACGCGCCGACTCGCATCCTTTCGCTTTGCAGATAAAAATAAATTTCTTGAAGAGAAGTATTCACAGCTGCGCGATTCCTTGGGACCTTTCTTGAATGGGGAAACCTACACACTAAAAACAAAAGTGTTAAAACTGACACTTTTAAGGTGTTAAACCCATTCTAACTCTTAGGGTTTGATTTTAACACTCAAAGTGCAATGCTTTAAGCACTTAGATATTACAATCGTCAGACATCTGAAACTTGGATGGATGGCACTTCCCATGTGTCTAGCATTGGTGGTTCTTCCAGAATCGCTCATAATTTGATTTGCGCTTGGTGGGTACATAATTAAAAGGACACAACGCAGATGACGCGGATCAGGCTCGAGGGTTCGAGCCTGATCCGCGTCATCTGCGTTGTTTCCTTTTATGTGTCGCGACATTACACTTGTCAAGTGGTATTATTGTAACACCTGTCAAGTTCTGGGATATCTACACTTGAACAAAGTGCTAGTTCAGCACTTAGCAAGTGTTAAATACAGCACTTCAAGTGTAGTTTTTAACACTTTAGTTTTTAGCGTGTAGATGTATGTATTGTGCTGTAATAGAAAAGAAACATTACATCTATTAATCGGGGAGTTTTTGCACTGTTGCGCAACTAAAGTTTAATGTATCTGGGCCCTTGTTCCGAATCCGTATCAAGGGCCCCTGATACAAGCGCGTGATTCTGCTGTTGCCAAAACAACGGCATTAATATCATTTTTCGATCACTTCGCGTTTTTGCCTTCAAAGAAAACAATATTGTTTTCTCTGAGCCGTATATGACACTGTATCTGCCAACTAAACGCACTGTAGCGTATTTATTATGCATGGCATGCTAAAATGTCACTGGGGAAGTTAACTCAACGAATAGTTAAATTATGCGCACTTTTCGGCATCTTTTGCTGATTTGTAGCCTCTTATTGGGATTTTCCTGAACGCTCGAGTCGAGGCTTCTCTCTTGAAGTTAAAGGATTAGCTTACGCTATGAAATGTGGAAAATTCCACCTCAATAAATGATGAACGGCTTATTTTAAAATACAATAAACCTTTACACCAAGAGGAATATTTAATTCGCCAGTAAATATTGCAAAAGTAACAACCAAATTCACATTGACGAAACACACAGTTGTTCCACCTCGCAAGACAGTATTCAGTAAAGTGAATCTCAGTGACGTAATTTTCTCTGAAGTGTAACATCATCACTGACCTCACTATGGAAATCAATGAACGTTGGAAATTCCATCTATCTGGATTTTAGAGCTGCTTTGGCGATGCTGATGTCTCCTTCACTTCCCAAAATTCCAACATGGTTTCAGGTCGGCAAAAATTCCATCTGTTACTATTTACAACTACAGTGTATTCAATATCGAGCTTCATAAGTATTCATGATATCAGTCGGTACGGGATTTCTATAATAAGTTTACTTATCGTAATAAAAAAATCCTCGAAATGCACTTCCAGAAAATCACATCATGAAAAAAAAATCGTTATCCTGAGTTAATTCCATCATTCACAGTTACAAAATGATGAAAGATCGAAAACTGACCATTCCTGCATCAGATCTGATTTAATGTTAGGACAGTGTAAATTGTTCAAAGTTCTCAGCTTGAGCATTTGTTTAGCACATATTCAATTCCTAGAATAATACCAAATAATAATAACCTGATAATTCTATCATAAATGTGTTGGCATTTCAGTTACTAGAATCAATTTTATGACCCCTTTCAAGGCTTCATTTTCAAAATTTTTCTCGGTAGTGAATTTCCATTTACGGGGAGGGACCGGGAGGGGTTCCCACTCATGGTCCCTCCCCCAAGTTGAAAATTCACTACCTTACATCCCCCTAATCGGAAACCTCTGTCAGCACACAGGCGTTTTGTCCCAAGTCGAGTTTCGTACCTGACGATTCATCCAAAAGCTGGGTTTTTAGGGGAGACTGAGGTGTTTTATGTGGGAAGGGTGCCTTTCAAGTGTTTTCGAAGAAATATATTAACCCGCATAGCTTTGAACCCTGTCCAGTAAACTCGAAATTATTTTAAACTAATTTCTTGTGAATAAATTGCTTTGAGATACGGTAGTCACATTCTTTTAATAAGAGGGACTCTACTTTGTTCACACAATGTTTCCTGTTTATGTTTTAATACGAAAAGATTGCATGATATATGCACAAAATAAGTGTTTTCATGGGCATTTTATCGCGCGCTTGTGCTTGCAAAAAAAACGTTTCTTGTTCCAAGTTGTTACAGGAGTCCGAGGATTTGTTCGGCATCAGAGCTGCAGATTAAGATTGAGTAGTCTCCCTTACACTGCATTGTAAATTAGTTGTGCCTTTGGCTTAAGTGTTCGGGTGCGGACTTTCACATCGAAATGTGTCGCAATCTCCATTCAGAGGGAATCGCTGTTGAACACTGTTTACAAACAATCGTTTTTATTCATTTGTCCAGGTAACATCTCAAAATACTGCTGTAATATTTTGATTTCCACCTTACTGCAGAAAAAGAGATATTGCTGTTTTAGATGAACGTTCAGTTTTCCTGGCAATCATAATTATGTGACCATTGTGATATTTAATATCAAAGCAGGCGCGCAGCCAGGGAAAATTAGAAGGGTTCAAATGTATACCTCCTATCAAAATCGGAGTTCCACTTGAAGGGATCTTTTACATTTGTGATTTGACAATTTTGATAAAATGGGGGCGACCTCACTTATCCACGGAGAATACCGTGTAACCGAATAATTGTCTTAAAATCTAAATGTTCTCGTTTGTGTATAGATTCTATGAAAACTCTTTGTCACCAATATGATATTTTTTACAGCTTCGGATATTATTATTACCTGGTGGTTGAGGGTGTGAGATGAGGAAATCTCACCCGAGGGCAACATATATGGGCCAGATACGAGGCTTGCTGAGTGTCTGGGCCAAATATCTTGTCCCGAGGGTGAGATTCCCCCATCTCACACCCGCCACCATCAGGAATAATGTTTCTCCCCCACCAAAACAGTCTGACGTCATCAAAAGTAATACAGAGGCACGTGAAGCTATATAGAACAATTTTGTTGTCCATTTCTTAAAAAAACTGATTTGGTTAATTATCGAAAAGAGAGTACAAAAGTTCTGTACACAAAATTAAATCAAAATGCCGGCAAGACAGGGGTTAAGGTGCAATATAAGTAATGGAATTTTGTTTATTTTGAAAATTCTCACCTCTCATATTCCTTAAATTCAAATTAAATATACACAAATTGTACATCAAAATGAAGATTGAGATGTACAGAACACGAAACACATGTGTAATCAACTCATAGAGTCGACTGTAGGCACCACTGGTTTCTGGAAGTATGCTACCGTATTCGTACCAGAACTGATAATTTAATAATATTTCACGAGAACAACGTGTAGCCAAATGTGCTTTACATATCAAAGAACAAAGCTAGGGTATCAAAATTCTTCAACACACGGCGACAGAGCTGCATGGGGTAAATTCCAAAACCTTCGCTTATGTTTACAGATGAATTTACTTTCGATTTCCGGTCGACGTCATCGGACGGAAAAAAGCATCGATAAACAACGCCGTTTAAAATAAAAAAATGAGAAAGATTGCCTCAATACAGTATACTGTTACCAGATAGAGACTGTACAGTTGCCATATTCAATGCAAGTTATCATGATACCTGTTGAAATTTCCTAGAATTATGGCCTTGTTTTTCGATGGAAATTCGAGGTATCGAGTGATTTGCGCATGTCTGTCGAACATGGAAACCATCTTCAATAAAAAATGCAGACCGTGTTGTCCTTTTCCAAAATGCATTCCCATCGCTGCACTCGAAAATGTTTTGAATGCCTAGCTTTGTTATCGAATATCTGAAGCACATTTGGCCACGGGTTGTTCTCGCGAAATATAATTTTATTATCAGTTCGGGTACGAATACGACAGCTGACTTCCAGGAACCAGTGGTGCCTGTCAGCTGTCAGCTGTCAGCTCTATTTTGAGTTGATAACATATGTGTTTCGTGTCCTCTACATCCCAACCTTCATTTTGATGTATAATTTGTGTATTTTTAATCTGAATTTAAGGAATATCAGAGGTGAGAATTTCAAAATAAACAAAATTCCATTACTTATATAGCACCTTAAAGATTTGCAGTGAAATGAATATTGACACAGTTCGATAACGTCATATTATGAATTCTACAATGCATTCGCATAACTTTTCGACGGGAATTTCGTGCAACTCTCTCCACTCATACTGATGTTCATCCAAAAACTGAGATTATTATAATCCCTGATGGGTACGGGTGTGGGATGGAAAAATCTCACCCGAAGGCAAGATATTTGGGCCAGACACGAGGCTTGGCGAGTGTCTCGACCAAATATCTTGTCCCAAGGGTGAGATTTTCCCATCCCACACCCGTACCCATCAGGGATTATATTTTCACCCCACCATACAGCGGTTACGTTAGCCAGAGGTAATCTGCGGTCACGTGCTGATATAATCAACTCATTTGGTATTCGTTGTTTTGAAAAACTAATGACACCATCGGAAAGAGCATACAAAAGTTATTTATATACCAAAGGTATATACCACGAAATCAGTTAGGAACGGTAGCATCTTGGGGTTTAAAGAGTTTTAGAACATCAAACTTTGATTACACGGCATTCTGATGACGTCAAAATTAATTAGTTGGTAGCAAGAAACTAATACGATATGCATAATGCCATAATAACGTTACAAATGTATAACGTCACGTGGGTGGGGTGGGATACATCTGTATCTCCCTGCTATCTCACCCGGGACACACGTATGTTACACATGCACACGTATGTTACATGGGGTGAGCAGTATCAGCGTACCTAGGCGTCTCAAAGAAATTAGATGCATGGTTCTAACTTGTGTTACAGGCAATATATGTTAACCCGAGATCACTCTGACCTATCGATGTTTAATATCTGCAACAATTACACACAGTACAGACGCATTGGACTGGTCACTTCCCACGGGTGGGCAAAATTTCCGCTGATGCAATAATATTTGATTTCAAACACTAATTACAGAAATAACATCAAAAATGTAATTTATGAAGCTCCGGGTACATTAACTAAACTTTTGCTGCTGATGATTTTTATTACCTGGTAAATACATGTGTGAATAGGACAAATCCACGGCGAAATTACAGTATATCAGTTTATCATATGACTCGTCCGTTTTGTTCACTTTAAAACTGTTTTCATATTAATCAATGATAAATAAAGCATTCCGTCAACCTCATTGGTCAATTTCAAAACTAGACAATTTGATTGGCTGAACAAAATACAACTGGGCCACATTTTCATAAATTGCATAAAGAGAGTTGGGAGCTTTCATTGGTCAATTTTCAAAACTGGACAATTTGATTGGCTAAACAAAATACAACTGGGTCACATTTGCATAATTTCAGTGGGGAGAATTTATTTACGTTATCTGTCCTATTTAGGGTGGGTTATATTGTATTAATCTTTTACCTACAAGAAAAACGCCATTCATTTTTTTTATATTTTCACTGTTTGCTTCCAAAACATAGGTTATGATCCTTCATTGGAACGACGAGCTCGTTCCAATGAGGGTTCATAACCTATGTTTTGGGAGCAAAAAATGAAAATTTTTAGTTATACGAGGATGTTTTTTCCAAGTGCCGTCTGCAACTCAAGTTAGGTGATGGGGCATACTAAGTGGCTAATTTGTGCGTGTGTGTGTCATACGATAAATACAGTATGAAATGAGTGTTTTTCTCGTATAATATTTATGAAACTCGTCCGAATTTTCCGTTTTCATAGACTCATTTCATAAATATTATACATGTATATACATGTATATATGTATATGTGTGCCCATTGCCATTTGCGCACATAAAATACATTAGAAACGAATACTCGAGAGTTTCTCAGTTACAGTTCTCAAAAAGTAAAGTCTTTTTCATTTGTGCGCTTCTGGCAAAAAGAGCTTGCCCTGCCCCTTGCCGGCTGTTAGAACTGACAAATTTAAATATGTAAAATGTACATCTAGAAAATAAAATATGTTCAGCAACTTTATAGATCTTTAATTTTATGTAATTGCTCACATATAATAGTGCAAACATTCTTATATTTTTGATCCAAAGTTTCATAAAATGTTTACCCGGATGTCTCAGGCATGAAATATAAAATTTGAAAAAAAATGAGAGAGATACAGGCGTAGACAAGGTTTTTTGTTGATGGACAGATGGCTGAGGAGGATCAGTGTGCATCAGGTCTCTTGTGTGTGTTTCGAAGGAAGGGAAAAGGAGGAAGGGGAGAAAGAGAGAGAGATAGAGGGAGAGAGAGAGAGAGAGAGAGAGAGAGAGAGAGAGAGAGAGGGGAGAGAGAGAGAGAGAGAGAGAGAGAGAGGGAGAGAGAGAGAGCGAGAGGGAAGGTGAAGAGTTATAGACGAGGAATGAGGAATTTGGTTTTCTAAGAACCGGGAACTGGAATGAAATTACTCTCAGAACCAGGAACCGGGAAATGTCCTGTGTAATATCAAGCACATTTACAAGGGTAACATTTATTTTAATGATAATGAGCATATTTCATTGGCAATCTCCCATCTCCAAACGGAAAATTTGTTTCCAAAGATAAGTACGAAAACCCAAACCAGCTTCAATCTCGTCTTTATTTTCAGAATCACTCGCATTATCACCTCTACCTCCTCCAAATCCACACCCTCTTCACTGCTGTCAACAGTCTCCTCTGCTTTAAGCAGAGGAGACTGGTGACGGCAGTGAAAAGGGTGTTGATGTATGAGAAGGTAGTGAACAGTGATACCAGTAATTCTGAAAGTGAAGACGAGTTTGAACTTTGAAGCGGGTGAATAAGGGAGGTGGGGGTGGGGGGGGGGGGGGAGTCCTCCAGAACTGGTTGAGAGCTGCAGTGATTTGTTGAAAATGGTTCGTCAGGAATCAGGACTGTAAAAATTTCAGGCGTGGAAGGGCTGACGAAATCCTACAAATATTCAATTCAGAAAACTTCAGTTCAATACACAAACAGCGCCACACTTTATTCCAGTTCTGTGCTGTAGATTTCCGAGGTATCGGGGCCAGCTTTCGGAACCGGGAACCCGGGAATTCCCGGGATTAAACCCTAGTCTTTGCCTCATTGCAATTTGTGGGAGAGAGTTTCTAGAGGCACTCTACCACAAATTGTAACAAGGCAAATGGGGGCGCGGTGGCCCAGTAGGTAGAGGTGCAGGCTGCAAGCCGAGAGGTCCTCGGTTCGAATCCCACCTGCGTCAACCCCGTTGTGTCCTTGGGCAAGACACTTCACCCCCATTGCCCATGTGGGGGCACGGTGACGCTGTGTACTAAGGCGTACTGCACGTCGATGGTGCACCTGTCTTCAACCAATGCTAACCCTGCTTGTGTGGAATTAGTATGTTGGGGAGCTGACAGTTGCTCGCCGTTGCTCAGTGGTTCTCTCCGGGTACTCCGGCTTCCGGAATAAATAAATAAATAGCAAGGCAAATCCATACAGACTGAATAATTTCACTCAAAAATAATAACAAGTACATCCACTGAATACGAAGCCTTCAGGTTGTGGCACCTGTACTTCAGAATAGAGCCTAAATATGGGCTTCCAGCATTCTACCAGTTAATATCAGTAAACATGGGCTTAGAACAAGAGAACTTTTAGGCATGGATGTCGTGGAAAAAAGAGCAGAACTAAAATTACAAAATATTACAAATGTTAGGAAGATTGAAATAAACAGAGATGGTGTCTTCCCACTAGACCAATTCCCTTTAGACCAATTCTCTTTAGGCCAATTCCCAAAAGACCAATTCCCCTTAGACCAACTACATACTGTTATTGATTAAGGGTTGATTAAGGATAATTAAGAAAACATTTATTTACTGATAAGCACTTTATTGATAAAAAAAAATATTTATACGCATAACATACAAAAAATATAGGTTTATAACATTTCAGTTTATAAAATATCAACAAGCCAGAAAATAAGCAGACTATCATCTGACAAAGTAGGTCCCCAGAGGGTGAATTTGGTGATGCTACCCTGCACAGCAGAGTAGCATCACTAAATTTATCCTCTGTGAACCTCAATCTGAATTAAGGTCTCAAACATAAACAGAAAGAGGTACCCACAGGATAAACTGACCTACTGTACGGGATAGCAATAGCAAATTCCCTCTCTGGGGACCTCATTCTGCAAATGACAGACTGCTTATTTTCAGACTTGAATATCAATGACATTAAATGCATTGATTAATATTTATAAATATATCAAATTATGGATATAGAATTATTTAAAAGTAGAACGCATGAGTTGGTCTAAAGGGAATTGATCTAGTGGGAATGAACCACAGAGATGATAAAACGGTACACACCAGCACATACATTTTAACTTTCAGCTCGGGACGCGGTGGCGTTGCGGTAACCGGTTCTCGTCAGATCACCGAAGTTAAGCAACCTCGAGCCCGGTTAATCCTTGGATGTGTGACCGTCTGGGTTATCGATTCGGACTCCCGTGTTGTGTCCTTGGGCAAGGCACTTCACCCCGATTATCCACATGGGGGCACGATGACGCCGTGTACAAAGGCGTACTGCACGTCGATGGTGCGCATGTCTTCAACCATCTAACCCTGCCTGTGCTGCAGTGCGGACTTACGATGTTGGGGAGCTGGCAGCTGCTCGTCGTTGTTCGGTGGTTCTCTCCGGGTACTCCGGCTTCCTCCACCCGTAAAACTGTCACCGACACGATATGACCATCGCTGTTAATGTGTCGTTAAACCTTAATAAATAAATAAATAAATAAATAAATAAATAACTTTCGGCTCATCTCAACTGCCAAAATCAGATGAAGTGTGTTACACGAACATTAAAGTTGATTTGTATATTCCAATCCACTTCGATGCTTCTCAAATATCAAAAATATGTTCACAGTCAAAACAACTGCAGAGGTCAAACAATATGCCTCAGATGCGACCAGCAACATCACTTGTCACGAAGCAACCCATTCAAGTGTGTAAACTGTCAGGGGAATCATATGTCATCTTTTGAAGATTGCCATGTCTGGAAAAAGAAAAAAAATACACTACTTAGCGAGTAAAGAATGAAAAACAAATAAGCTTTCAGGAGACCAGAGAAATTGTGACATCTGTGTCTGGCTTCAATACATAGCACGATTATTTGCCACAACATTTAAAACGTGTACACAAAAAGTCAGAAAAATGTCAGACACGAATGTCAGACACAATATACATAACACACTTTATTCACGCCATATGAATATATACACTTTGGTCTTCCCACCATTAGTGGAAACATATAAATATATATATGGCGCATGCGCCATGTGTACAAAGCCTTGCAATTGTCATAATCCCCAACCCACCCCAAACCTGCTATTTTAACCATTTAACTCCTAAGCCCCCAGCGCGGAAATACCCATCTCTCAGTAGATGTTCGAAGACAGATCGGTCTTACGCAAAATGTGGGAAGGATCGAATAACATCCACAATCTGCAGCGTGCAGCTGCAGATTGCGGATGTTATTCCATCTTTATAACATTCTGTTAAAACGTCCTCTTTACACCTCAGAACTGGAACGAAATGCCCTCTATTCCAGAATTTGGGCCCAATTCGCCCAAGGTTAAAAAGTGTGAACAGTTTCCTAACTGGGATTGTTATTACCATTTCCCTTCGAGAAGTCCACGCGAAAAATGAATGCCACAAGAACCTTCTCGCCGCCGGTCTCTGTGGCATTCACACCGGCATGTCTCCCCGACGGGAAGCAATGTGTTTAAACCAAGTATGCGATTATCTACATAAGTGGTGGAGTGGTGACGTTGTGGTAACCGGTCCTCGTCAGATCACCGAAGATAAGCAACGTCGAGTCCGGTTAGTCCTCGGATGGGTGACCGTCTGATCGATCGATTCAGACTCCCACGCTGTATCCTTGGGCAAGGCACTTAACCCCATTGGCCACATGGGGGCACGGTGACGCCGTGTACTAAGGCGTACTGCACATCGATGGTGCACATGTTATTTATTTATTTATTTATTTATTTATTTATTTATTTATTGGTGTTTAAGGTCACATATTTATGCACAATGGCTAATCGTGACCGTGACAGTTTTACGGGTGGAGGAAGCCGGAGTACCCGGAGAGAACCACCGAGCAACGACGAGCAGCTGTCAGCTCCCCAACATCGTAACTCTGAACTCTGCACCGCAGCACAGGCAGGGTTAGAGTGTTTGAAGACATGCACACCATCGACGTGCAGTACGCCTCAGTACACAGCGTCATCGTGCCCCCATGTGGGCAATCGGGGTGAAGTGTCTTGCCCAAGGACACAACGCGGTTGCCGCAGGTGGGATTCGAACCGAGGACCTCTCGGCTTGCAGCCTGCACCTCTACCAACTGAGCCACCGCGCCCCCGATGGTGCTCATGTATTTAACCAATCTAACCCTGCCTGTGCTGCAGTGCGGTGGTGCGACGTTGGGGAGCTTGCAGCTGCTCGTTGTTGCTCGATGGTTCTCTTCTGGTACTCCGGCTTCCTCCACCCGTAAAACTGTCACGGTCATGATTAACCATTGTGCATAAGTATGTGACCTTGAACACCAATAAATAATTAAATAAATCTACATAAGTTCTGTTAGCCTAAATATAAGCGTGCCGATCACATCAAGGAGAAGATGATCGCCCCAATGATACGCTGAATGATGGCGATAGATCGGGTCTACACACCAGAGCGACTAACAAATATGATCCATAGCTTTTAGAGCAATAGCTATATAACGTCCGAAATTTATTAATTTTTTCCTACATCTTACTTTTAACAACTCATTTGGGAGCACGGTGGCTTAGTAGGTAGAGGTGCAGACTGCAAGCCGAGAGGTCCTCGGTTCGAATCCCATCCGCGGCAACCGCGTTGTGTCCTTGGGCAAGACACTTCATCTCTATCGCCCGCTTGGAAGCACGGTGGCGTTGTGTATTAAGGCGTACTGCAAGTCGATGGTGCACCTGTCTTCAACCAATGCTAACCCTGCTTGTGTGGAGTTAGTATGTTGGGGAGCTGACAGTTGCTCTCCGTTGCTTGGTGGTTCTCTCCGGGTACTCCGGCTTCCCCCACCCGTAAAACTGTCACAGTCATGATTAGACATTGTGCATAAATATGTGACCTTAAACTCCAATAAATAAAAAATAAATAATAACTTATTTAATTTGTACGTGCGCGTTTTTTTCCAATAATAGAGCCTGATAAATTTTATTGTAACAGAAAATGTAGAAAATGTAATTCGTCTTCTACACAATTTCTCTTTCATAAATTACACAATCCTTTTTTTCTTGCACTTCCCGTATACCTGCCCACTTCAGTGTTTAACCACTTCGCTGCTGTGCAATTTGGTAATATCCTGTGCTGAACCATATATTGGAGGGAATGGGGTTAAAGTGAAAAAAATGAAAGCGCCAATAACGTTCACGTATTTGTAAATTTAAAACTGTTACTATACAATATGTGGATAGTGTATTATCACTAAACCACCCCTGGAGTGGCGATTCCACCCAAGCAATAATTGCAGATTTGTTGCAAACCATAACAAGCCAAGCAAAGTTCCAGCCAATGGACCTCCGGGTTAAACCCGGAGGTCCATTGGCTGAAACATTTTTTGTAATTTGTGTCCATATGTGCAGAATTTGAAAGTGATACTTTGGGTGACACCTCCACTCTACGGGTGATTTTGTTACAATCCATTCTCCACGTTCTGTATATTGGAACAACGTTGAATGAGTTCAACAATGTTTCGAAAACTACGGTGGCTGATTTAGGCCACCCTCAATACTTTTCTTATCTCGAGATCTCGAGATAATATCTCAAGATCTCGAGATAATATCTCGAGATCTCGAGATAATATCTCAAGATCTCGAGAAACTTTCTCAAGATCTCGAGATAATTATCTCAAGATCTTGAGATAATATATCAAGATCTCGAGATAATATCTCGAGATCTCGAGATAATATCTCAAGATCTCGAGAAACTATCTTAAGATCTCGAGATAATATCTCGAGATCTCGAGAAACTATGTCGAGATCTCGAGATAATATCTCGAGATCTCGAAATAATATCTCAAGATCTCGAGAAACTATCTCAAGATCTCGAGATAATATCTCAAGATCTCGAGATAAGCATATATAATCGGTGTCACCCTTTGATCATTAGCATGAATTCATTCAAACTGTTTATTCACTTGTCGCATCTTTTCCGACTGCAACATATTCGTGCCCACCCCTCCCCATGGCAATTACACGAATCCACTCCTGTCACTCAGAAAATTTATCAACCAATCACCTTGTCGCGAAGTTATGAGAGCCCACCAACTCTCAGTCCAGCACTACCAGCACTAATATAAACCGAGTCCCGTCATCCGAACTTGCACTTGCTGGTGTCCTGTTCCCACTCCACACCCAAAGTGTCAACCTAGCACCCGGTACTTCCTAATGCATAGTGTAATGGTTTTTTTTACCCTAAAACTCAACGATTTCTCACTTCTTTTCCTCCCAGCCTATGCTGATTTTAGTGATGTTTACCCTAAAACACAAAGTTTAATCACTACTTTACAAGACACACACCCATAAATACTAAATATTTCCTCCCAGCTCCACATTGAATGGAGTGATTTGTACCACAAATAGCTCTCCCAGCTCCACGCTGAAAGATTTCATCCCCACTCCCTTGGTGGATTTTTCACCTACTTTCCACTTTGCTGATTGAGACATACAACATAAGTTTAACCCCATTCCCGCGTCCATTTTGACCGAGCAAATCAACGGTGCTACCCGATGTATAATAACCCTACACCGTCGACAGCTATAAACCTACCCTAGGAGTCCCTTTCCTCTCGTTGGTTTGAAAAGTCTGGTTTAGGTTTAATCGTAACTAGTTATCTCCAGCGGATACTGCTTCCGGACGAGTGATTAAGGACCTAACGTATTACCAACGTCAGTGTTAAAAAAGGGCCTGCCCAGTACAAGGCTGCAGATGCTAGATAAAACCGTGAATTTATGGTCAATACCCAGCAATCTCCCGACACACAGGAGCCGTTCTCACAATTACACACCCAAACTGAAACCCATAATTCTGAGCCCAAGAAGCGAATAGAATCCCCCCTCCTGTGAATCCCAAACGTGGCAGGATGGGCATGACTAACATTGTTTCCACACAAAACCCAATTACATGTAGTAATGAAAAGATTGACCCGTCGCCCGACAAGTCTCAACGGTCCATACACCTTTCACACTCCTCCAGAGACATACCCGAAAGTGACAACTGCAATGGTGATGTATACAGTCCCGCGCATATATAGAAGGACAACTTGAACCCTGATTCCCAGTATCTCCGAACAAGATGAAGCACCCACAACGTCGTTTACTGCACCATTGACCAGCTGCAACATGGCACCCCAATTAACCATACGATCCTCCGTGATCATATACTCTCACCCGCTCACAGGAGATCCCCCAGTACTTGTTACCCCATCCCCAACGTCAACTCATGAATCGACAGTAATACAGGACATCCCGTCCCATAAGATTGATTGGTCCCCTATGTTCTCACCGGCTGAAACCCATTCCAACCTGGGAAACCTTAATTTCGCCATCCGTGAGAGCATAGTTCCACCAGGACCACGCGCCACTCCCTCTTAACTTACAAGATGACACAGACACACACCCAGTTTATGAGAGCAACATCTTGCCCACCCAAACCCCGATAACGTATCACACCATTGATTTGTCCTCCAACAATACCCAACAGTAGTATGTCTCGTACGTTTCACCCCAAGGTTAGGGGACCTCGGTGGGGGAACGCGGAAGTGACGTCATGTCACGTGACCTAGTGGCGCTATGTTGTGTTGTCATGGTAACCCGCGTGAGCGGCCATGTTGTGACGTCATCTCCATATTGATACGTGGTGTGAGTGCGCATGCGCAGCGCGTGTTGTTAGGGTGACCCGTGTTTCCGTCGTCCATTTTGTATACTGGAGCCCGCCACCTTGGTTTCTATGGTAGCACGTGATTGCTATGTTACCTAAGGCCTACAATAGGACAAGGGTATGTTCGGAGAGTATGTTCCATTGAATCGGAGTATTTTCTGGAACGACTTCCCTGGATAATTACCACAAACAACCCGACAACTTGTATTATTTCGAATTCTTCCAGAATTCTCTGCTTCTATCTATATATGCAATAGTTATCGTTTATCTGGTCATGTTCCTTTATTTTAGAGTATACTCCAGTAGCGTAGAAGAGCCTATCAACTGGAACAGTTTACCTTATTATTGCTATATTTAGCAATTTCTGGTCTATTCTTGTTAGTTCTGACCCTATTCTAAGTACTCTTGTTGTTTCATTTATCTAGATTATAACTAACCAATCAGATTGCTTGATTTCCCATAATCTGTATGCAGGGTTATCTCCCTTGTGTATAACAAAAGACTATATCCAATGGACATATCCCATGGAATCCCATTTTTTGCAAAACACCTGTGGCTATGGAATCCCTTTTTTGTCGTATGAGGCCATGAGGGCTATGTAAAAGCCCTCAATGAGTCCTCATTTATTATCCCTCATACCCTCATTGAATTTTGAGGTTATGAGGACCTTGAAAAATCCCTCAATGAGGGATAATTTACTACGACTCTTAGCCTCATTTCAGAATTTAACAGGTATATGCTATGGAATCCCATTTTGGAAAACTCCTGTGACTGTGGAATCCCTTTTTGTCGTATGAGGCCAAGAGGTCTATGTAAAAAGCCCTCAATGAGTCCTCATTTATTATCCCTCATAGCCTCATTGAATTTTGAGGTTATGACGACCATTAAAAATCCCTCAATGAGGCATAATTTACTACGACTCTTAGCCTCATCTCGGTATTTGAGGATACCCATGGCCTGGTATTGTATTATTCGAGGATACCTATCGAGGATACTTATCTGAGGATACTATATAGGCTGTACATATCCCTATAGGTCTCTTGCTGGCCCTTAGTACTATTAATCCACCTGATGCTTTATGTTATCCTCTGACTGGTATAGGCAGTATGCAATGCTAGGCATAGGGGTATTGTGGGTAGGGGTACCGCCTGGTAGTTTAGAACGGTACTATAGTATGGCGGTATATACACCTATAGGCCCCTGTTAGTGCTTGGTACTATTAACCAACCGATTGCTTTGTTTTATTATATGGCTGGTATATGTAGTACGTTATGGTAGACCTAGTGATTTTGTGGGTGTGGGGGTAATGCTTGGTAGTTTAGAACGGTAGTATAGCATAGGCTGTACATATCCCTGTTGGTCTCTTGCTGGCCCTTGGTACTACTGATCCACCAGATGCTTCATATTAGTGAGCGGTATCCTGGGAGTGGGGTCAATGCCTGGTAATACAGACCGACAGCAGAGTATGCTTGGTATATTCCCCTATAGGTCCCATCCTAACCGTTCATAGTATTAATCTACCAAATGCTTTGTATCATCCTGTTACTGGTAAGGTGGTATGTAATACCAGTAGTTCCTACCTTATTCCGAGTACTCTTGTTGTTTCATTTATCTAGATCATTTATATAAATTATAATTAACCAATTAGATTGCTTGATTTCCCATAACCCGTACTTAATCGTACAGAGTTATCTCCCTTCTGTATAATAAAAACCTATATCAATGGCAATATCCCCGGCACCCCCAATTTCGGCACCACTTTTTGGAAAAGCATATGGCCTTCGGCACTCCTTTTTTCTGAAATGAGGATAAGAGTCTTATTTTTTGCAAAACTCCTGTGGCTATGGAATCCCTTTTTGTCGTATGAGGCCATGAGGGCTATGTAAAGCCCTCAATGAGTCCTCATTGTCGTATGAGGCCATGAGGGCTATGTAAAAGCCCTCAATGAGTCCTCACATATGGCCGCCGAAGGCCATATGTTTTTCAAAAAAGAGGTGCCGAAATTGGGGTGCCTTCTGGAAATCCCTTTTTTGTCAAATGAGGATAAGAGTCGTAGTAAATTAGCCCTCATTGAGGGATTTTTAATACGACTCTTATCCTCATTTCAGAAAAAAGGGATTCTCCAGAAGGCACCCCAATTTGGGCACCCCTTTTTTTTGAAAAACATATGGCCTTCGGCACCCCTTTTTCTGAAATGAGGATAAGAGTCGTATTAAAAATCCCTCAATGAAACCCCTTTTTCTGAAATGAGGATAAGAGTCGTATTAAAAATCCCTCAATGAGGTCTAATTTACTACGACTCTTATCCTCATTTGACAAAAAAGGGATTTGACTCAATGAGGGATTTTTAATACGACTCTTATCCTCATTTCAGAAAAAAGGGGTTTCATTGAGGGATTTTTAATACGACTCTTATCCTCATTTCAGAAAAAAGGGTGCCGAAGGCCATATGTTTTTCAAAAAAAGGGGTGCCCAAATTGGGGTGCCTTCTGGAGAATCCCTTTTTTCTGAAATGAGGATAAGAGGCGTATTAAAAATCCCTCAATGAGGTCTAATTTACTACGACTCTTATCCTCATTTGACAAAAAAGGGATTTCCAGAAGGCACCCCAATTTCGGCACCCCTTTTTTGAAAAACATATGGCCTTCGGCGGCCATATGTGAGGACTCATTGAGGGCTTTTACATAGCCCTCATGGCCTCATACGACAATGAGGACTCATTGAGGGCTTTACATAGCCCTCATGACCTCATACGACAAAAAAGGGATTCCATAGCCACAGGTGTTTTGCAAAAAAATACGACTCTAATCCTCATTTCAGAAAAAAGGAGTGCCGAAGGCCATATGCTTTTCCAAAAAGGGGTGCCGAAATTGTGGTGCCGGGGATATTGCCATTGATATAGGTTTTTATTATACAGAAGGGAGATAACTCTGTACGATTAAGTACAGGTTATGAGAAATCAAGCAATCTAATTGGTTAATTATAATTTATATAAATGATCTAGATAAATGAAACAACAAGAGTACTCGGAATAAGGTAGGAACTACTGGTATTACGTACCACCTTACCAGTAACAGGATGATACAAAGCATTTGGTAGATTAATACTATGAACGGTTAGGGTGGGACCTATTGGGGAATATACCAACCATACTCTGCTGCCGTTCTGTATTACCAGGCATTGACCCCACTCCCAGAATACGCTCAATAATATGAAGCATCTGGTGGATAAGTAGTACCAAGGGCCAGCAAGAGACCAACAGGGATATGTACAGCCTATGCTATACTACCGTTCTAAACTACCAAACATTACCTCCACCCCCACAGAATCACTAGGTCTACCATAACGTACTACATATACCAGCCATATAATAAAACAAAGCAATCGGTTGGTTAATAGTACCAAGCACTAACAGGGGCCTATAGGTGTATATACCGCCATACTATAGTACCGTTCTAAACTACCAGGCGGTACCCCTACCCACAATACCCCTATGCCTAGCATTGCATACTACCTATACCAGTCATAAGATAACATAAAGCATCAGGTGGATTAATAGTACTAAGGGCCAGCAAGAGACCTATAGGGATATGTACAGCCTATATAGTATCCTCAGATAAGTATCCTCGATAGGTATCCTCGAATAATACAATACCAGGCCATGGGTATCCTCAAATACCGAGATGAGGCTAAGAGTCGTAGTAAATTATGCCTCATTGAGGGATTTTTAATTGTCCTCATAACCTCAAAATTCAATGAGGCTATGAGGGATAATAAATGAGGACTCATTGAGGGCTTTTACATAGACCTCTTGGCCTCATATGACAAAAAGGGATTCCACAGTCACAGGAGTTTTCCAAAATGGGATTCCATAGCATATACCTGTTAAATACTGAAATGAGGCTAAGGGTCGTAGTAAATTATCCCTCATTGAGGGATTTTTCAAGGTCCTCATAACCTCAAAATTCAATGAGGGTATGAGGGATAATAAATGAGGACTCATTGAGGGCTTTTACATAGCCCTCATGGCCTCATACGACAAAAAAGGGATTCCATAGCCACAGGTGTTTTGCAAAAAATGGGATTCCATGGGTTATGTCCATTGGATATAGTCTTTTGTTATACACAAGGGAGATAACCCTGCATACAGATTATGGGAAATCAAGCAATCTGATTCGTTAGTTATAATCTAGATAAATGAAACGACAAGAGTACTTAGAATAGGGTCAGAACTAACAAGAATAGACCAGAAATTGCTAAATATAGCAATAATAAGGTAAACTGTTCCAGTTGATAGGCTCTTCTACGCTACTGGAGTATACTCTAAAATAAAGGAACATGACCAGATAAACGATAACTATTGCATATATAGATAGAAGCAGAGAATACTGGAAGAATTCGAAATAATACAAGTTGTCGGGTTGTTTGTGGTAATTATCCAGGAAAGTCGTTCCAGAAAATACTCCGATTCAATGGAACATACTCTCCGAACATACCCTTGTCCTATTGTAGGCCTTAGGTAACATAGCAATCACGTGCTACCATAGAAACCAAGATGGCGGGCTCCAGTATACAAAATGGACGACGGAATCACGTGTCACCCTAACAACACGCGCTGTGTATATATATAAAAACGTTTTACAGACTCTTATCCTCATTTCAGAAAAAAGGGGTGCCGAAGGCCATATGCTTTTCAAAAAAGGGGTGCCGAAATTGGGGTGCCGGGGATATTGCCGTTGAAAAAGGTTTTTATTATACAGAAGGGAGATAACTCTGTGCGATTAAGTACAGGTTATGGGAAATCAAGCAATCAGATTTAGATTCAGATTCAAATTCTTTATTTACGGTATACATATAAAAACGTTTTACAGATACATGTTTTACAGATAATGTATTCAGCATACCGTGGGGAGTGACATAGCCAGGTTGGCTGTCTACCTGACACTCCCTAAAAAAATAAAAATCGCAACAGACTGTGTCCAAGTGATCGGACTTGAAGTAATTAGTCTAATTCCTAATGAGGGATGGGTGTTCATATTCTTTTGCCAATAATTTGTTCTCGTATAAAAAATAAGTTAGGGGGAAATAATTATTCCAGCGGACGACTGGTACCTCAATATTGCTAATATCCCGAAACAACCTGCTTAATATATTGTTAACACAGTTCAGGGTAGCTAACAGTAACAACAGATCCCGTCATAAACTATCGTATAAATCTTGGAATAATACAAGTCTGTTAATGGGAGGTCCACATCGGCTGACACACGGTGGGGCGCAAATAGCGGTGAATCAGCCCGTTTCAGTTTAAACTGGAACGGCTCCCCCAGCGGTACCTCACGGTGTGACAGTCGGCATGACACGTAAATTATTGATGCATATTCACGGAACAAATCGAAGGATTTGCAGGTTGTACAGGACGAGGATACCAGAATGGGACGCAGAGCATAACTTGTGTGTATAAGTTCTTTTTGGTAAGTTCTTCTCGGTGATTTAATGAAAATACTGATTTTTATTATGTACATTCTGGGCAATAAGGGTTATTACACCGGACATAATTGGAGTTGGAAGAAATAAAATCGGAGGTTAATTTGCGTCTAAAGGCGGTTTTATTGTTAATATTTCGAACAGTGACGTCTAGAGCATTCCATAATTTCGGGAACGTGTATAATGGAAGTTTATCTAGGGTACGGTTTCGTGTTGTTTCTATGTTCAGAAGTCCAGACTGTCTGGTTGTTCTACCTGACGAATTGTCGTTTACGTTGAACATATCATTAAAGGAAGAAGGTAAATGGCGTTTGTGCCAGTCAAACATGAACAGCAATGCATGTAGTTTAAACAAATCGTCAACTTTGAGGATTTCATCCTTCTTGAACAGAGGGTCAGTATGAGAGTTGTATTTTTTGTTATTGATAATTCGTAATTAACGCTTCTGCATAATAGCTAATTTATTAATTGCTTTCGAGCTCCCCCATGTTACGATTCCATATATTAAATGGCTGTGAACCAGGGCGAAATACAATGTCTTCAGGACTCGATGGGGGGGGGGGGGGGGGGATATTTTTTACTTTGTTGAGACTATAGTTTGCTCGCGCTATTTTCGAGCTTATTCGGGATATGTGGGCTTTATGGGATAAATGTTCATCGAGGCTTATTCCCAAAAACTTTATGGATTGTTCTGGTTCGTTGTCTCCGACCATTTTAATAACTTGGTTATTTATTTTTACCTCATGACGGGAATCAGTATTCCTTCCTTTTGTTGGATTAAGTATAATGTATGAGGTTTTTTTTAGCATTCAGCATCAACTCGTTCACAGAGCACCATTCGAATAATTTTTGAAGGTCTTCGTTAAAATAAGGTGTTATTGAACTACTGTTGAGACCAGAGCAGTGTTCTGTAGTGTCATCAGCGAACGACAAGAGATTAAGCGAAGTTGAGTTACTTATATCATTTATATACAGAAGAAATAAAACGGGGCCCAAGATCGAGCCCTGTGGAACACCACAGCTTTGCCTGGCAAAGTCAGATTTTTGATCGTCATATAGAACATATTGGAATCTATCGGACAAGTAGCTTCTAAACCAGTTGTTGGCTAGTCCTCTGATGCCGTAGTATTCGAGTTTGCCCAATAGTATTTCATGGTTTATCGTGTCGAATGCTTTAGACAGGTCCAAGAATAGTGCCAGTGTACTATTCTTTTCCCGTTTACTGTTTTCCACAGCGGTGCTTTTGAGGAGTTGGAGGACTGGGTGAATCGTGCTATGACGTTTTTGAAATCCGTATTGATAAGGATATAAGATATTAAACCTCTCGAGATAACTTCTAAGTCTTTTATCCATGAGCTTTTCCATTACTTTTGAAAAAGCTGGAAGGATACTAATGGGTCTGTAGTTTGTAAAACTGTGCTCGTCGCCTGATTTGAAAATGGGTACCACCTTTGCGATTTTCATTCTATCTGGTACTTTGCCCTCGGTAAAGGAATTATTGATTATGTGGGTAATAGGGACCAATATCTCATTTATCGTTTGCTTAAGAAGACTGGTTGTGATACTATCGCAATCTTTCGACGATTTTACTTTCATTCTGTTTACAATTTGACTAACTTCTACAGGATTTGTGGGTAGAAGATAAAAGTTGTTAGAAACACTACCATTCATGTAGTTTAACCCTTTAGCTAACATGAAAAGCAGACGATACTTGCAAAAAAAATTCTTGAATAACTAATTTTTTTCATTTTTTGTCTCAAAAACATAGGTTATGACCCTCGTTGGAACGAGCTCGACGAGCTCGTTCCAACGAGGGGTCATAACCTATGTTTTTGAGACAAAAAATAAAAAAAATAATGAAAATTAATTGTCGATTTTTGAGAATAGCGCTGGCCGGTTTTGGCCGTAACGTTAGGTAAAGGGTTAAATACGATTTATCCGGTTTCTGGATCTGGTCGGATATGTTTCTACCAACGTTGACGAAAAAATTATTGAATTCTCTTGTCCTGGGCTTCGATTATTTCTGTACCCCCCTGGACAAAGAAAGTGGGTAGTCTGCTTTCACGTTTTCCTTTATTGATAGCTTCGTTTAAGATCCGCCATGTTCTTCGCATATTGTTCCTATTTTCATTCAAGATATCCCTATAATAAATTGATTTACATTGTTTCTTAACTTTATTAAAAATTTTACAGTAGTTTTTGTAATTTCGTAAATTATGTTCATTAGGGTTTTTAAGTTTTCTTGTATAGAATTTTTCTTTATTAACTGAGGATATGACAAGTCCCTTTGTCATCCAAGGTTGTTTTTTAATAAATTTATTGTTCTGGCGGACACGCTTCAAAGGGAATGCCTTATCGTAAGCTTCCATATAGATGTTTAAAAATGTTTCATATGATTCATTGGGACAGTTTGAAAGCAAGACAGGGTAAAAATTACTTTCTGAGAGTAATTCTTTAAATTCAGACATTTTTTCCGCGTTTATGATTCGTTTTATAGTAAACCGTGGTGTATCATTTGCCTTGGTAGATTCTTCAGAGTAAAAAACACCAAGTGATCTGATACATCTGTTATAATTATACCCGGTATTGTTGTTTGTGAAACATTGTTTGAAAATATGTGGTCTATCGGAGTAGCTGAATGATTAGTTATTCTCGTTGGTTTGGTTATATGAGGCAAGAATCCTTGGCTAAATATGAGATCGACAAATTCTTCTGTCTTGGAATGTATATTTGCTTTCAAAAGGTCCAGGTTGAGATCCCCCATGATATAAACTTTCTTGTTTTCGGCATTCAGAACATCCATTATTTCACCTAATTTTAATATGAGGAGGTTTATATCGGCTTTCGGTGGAGTGTTTGGTCTATATATCGTCGTGTGAGAGTGTTTGGTCTCACACGACGATATGACGCCAATTATTTTAGAGTTGTGTTTATCTTCAACTTCTATGAATAGAGATTCGAAAACGTGGGGGATGAAAATTGTAATATCACTTCGAACTTTATAGGATATCCCCTCTTTTATATATAGCCCAACTCCCCCTCGGCCATCATCATTTTCGGGTCTCATACATTTGATAATTGGCGCATAACCCTCCAGAGTAAACGAGTTTTGTGGGGGAATTTGAAATATTTCTGTGAGTCCAATTACGTCAAAAAAATTATTATTTGTTTGTAAATTATAGAGCAGGTTCTGGAAGGAATCCCAGTGAGACTTTAAGCTTTGACAGTTAAGATGGAACAAAGAAAATTCTGAGTTTATTTTACTAGTCCTAGACTGAAAATCGTTAGCTGTAAAGTATTTACACTCATTTGAGTGGAGTTTAAACGGAGATTCGTCATTTTCTGTGGAGGAACATACTTTCTCATTATAGAGCTGTATAAAGTCATACTCTGATTCCATTTGCACCTCGTCTAGTGCAACATTACCCGCCATAAGTCATTATCGTACCACCCGCTCTTCCGCACGAAAAGTATAATGATATTCCCCTAAATAATAAGTGGTAAATGAACTGTTCATGAGGGACTATCGATACTTCAGTATCACTTTTAGTCACAGTCTGTTGCAACATGAATCCATGATTTGAGGTCAGATTGGGAACACATTAACTCTGTACATATATCAAAGCTGTTAAAAATATACATATACATATACATATTGAGTGCGACATCACTTTACTTACAGTTGTTGTCACGCGATAATTCGGGTGGGTATATGTTTTAAATTAGGTTGTTCAAAAAACTGTTATGGGATTTGGATTTGGAGGACTTTCACATGGAAGGATATCGCAATAATATTAATTTATTACAACAAATGATGATAATATCCATTCTGATAACGGAACACTGGACTCAACTTTCAGTATTTTAGATATGATTATTTTGTACTGCCTTGTTTGCTGCAAAGTATTGCTGTTGAGTTACACACACTCAAGTAATTTTTTTTTTTATAAGCTTTGTTTCCCTGCATTTAGATCTACAATGCAATAAATCACTGGTGAAAATAAACACTGCATTAAGGCTGGCTGACCCTTTGGTGTTGCTGAATTATACACGCTAAAGTGAGTTATTCACATAATTTAATTCCATGCTGCACAGTATTGCCATGCAAGAAATCACTGGTGAAAAATATCAGTTTAAGTTACAAAACACTGAACTCAGCTCTCAATATTCCACATATTTTTCATCAACTCCGGCCATGTCTGCCATTAAGCAGCCATAACCCGGTTTGATGAAAATTGGTGAGATACAACGACTTAATTTGTCTTGAAAAAAAAAAAAAAAACCTGGGCCATTTCAACTCTCGTACAGTCCTCCACAGAACGGATGGGGAAATTAGCAATCTTCAATTGTTCGATTGCGACAAAGGTGAGTATTTTTTTCTGTTTAGACGGCAACAGACTTGACCTATTAAGGATACTAAACATCTCAGTTAAAATCAAATATACGAAATTACTGATGAAAATATCAATTCTGGTAGTGGAACACTGGACTCATCTTTCAATATTTCAAATATGGCTATCAAATCTAGCCGTGTCGGCCACAAAGCAGCCGTGACTGTTTTGATGAACATGATCTTTTACAAATAGTCAAGTTATGAAAACAATTAGCATTTCATGGACTTATTTTGGGCGTTCGGACACTTTAACACTCGAACAGTCAGTCGCACAATCACTGGTGAAAATATTAATTCAAGTTACAGGACTCAGCTGTCAATATTCCAGATCTTTTTCTTCAAATCCGACCATGCCCGCCATTCAGCAGTCGTGACCCGGTTTGATGAAAAAGTGGAGAAAAACAACGACTAAAGTTATCATATGAAAACCTCTGGGTTATTTCAACACTCGTACAGTCCTCCACTCAAGTGATTTATTTACATCCTTTAATTCTATACTATTAAATCCACAATGCGAGAAATCACTGGTGAAAATATTTTTTCAAGTTACAGAACCCAGCTGTCAATATTCCATATCTTTTTCATCAAATCCGGCCATGTCTGCCATTCAGCAGCCGTGACCCGCTTTGATGAAAAAGTGGACAAAAACAACGACTGAAGTTATCATATGAAAGACTCTGGGCTATTTCAAAACTCGTACAGTCCTCCATAGGACGGATGGGAAATTTTGCAATCTTCAGTTGTTCAATAGCGTGAAAGGTGAATATTTATTTCTGTTTAAAAGGCAACAGTCCTGACCTATTAAGGATATTAAACATCTTAATTAAAATCCAATACACGGATATTAAACATCTTAATTAAAATCCAATACATGATGAAAATATCCATTCTGGTAGTGGAACACTGGACTTACCTTTCAGTATTTCCGATATGTTTATCAAATCCAGCCATGCCAGCCGCAAAGCAGCCGTGTTTCGATTTGACGAACATGATCAATTACAAATAGCTAAGTTTTGAAAACAATAGCCTTTCATGCACTTATCTTGAGCTTTGGGACATTTTGACACCCGTACAGTCGTTCACAGAATAAATTGGGGAATTGGCAATCTACAATTGCAATAATTATCGGGTCATCAATAGAAACTGCATTAACGCATATCAAATCCAGCCATGCCTACCGCAAAGCAGCCGGGACTCGATTTGATGAATATGATCAGTTACAAATAATTAAGTTATGACACCCGTTCAGTCATCCACAGAATACTTTGGGGAAGTAGCAGTCTTCAGTTGCACTAATTAGCAAGTCAGCAATAAAAAACTGCATTACGGCTGACCCGTTTGTGTTGTTGGGTTACACACTTTACAAGATTTGATTCCCTGCATGTCATTCTACAATGCAAAAAATCATTGATGAGAATACCAATTCAAGTTACAGAATACTGAACTCAACTCTCAATGTTCCAGATATTCCTCATCAAATCCGGCCATGTCTGCCATTCAGCAGCCACGACCTGCTTTGGTGAAAATAAATAAAAATTGGGGAAGTACTACGACTTTAGTTGTCGTATATAAAAGAAAACAAAAACCATAAAACATTGGTCCATTTCAGACAAAAGAATGGATGGGAAAATCAACAATCTTCAGTTGTTCAATTGCGTCAAAAGTGAATATTTCTTTTTATCTGATAACCATAGAGTATAACAACCGTTGTATATACTTGAAGTATATACAACGGGTGTTGCATATATTTATAATTTATGCGAACGACCTCTGACCTCTTTCAATTCCATTTTCATTCATTCATTCATGAAACATCGTTATATCACAGGGCAGGTTTTAATTGTACGCTTATTGCACTTTGTCAAAATCCTCTGATGGTGTCATTTCTTATTTATTTTGCTTCAATAAAGGCAACCTAAAATTTTGCTTCAAACATTGTAGAAATTACTTGAATGTTAATAGTAATTAGTATGCGGCGACTGCGAACTATTTATAGTCACGGCCTCGATCAAAAGTACTCGCGGAACTGCGCTAATTAAAAGTTCGTCTGCTCTACCTGAAAAAAAAACACTTCGTAAAAATTGTAAACAAACGCAAAATTATTTGTTATATTGGGGCTACAGCATAAAACACGGAAGAAAACTGGAACTATGTCAAAAAAAGAATAACTCTACTGAAACACCGTTTTGTTACTGTTAATAAAATAGTTGAAATTTATTTTGTTCCAGCGCAGTTACATGATGCAAGAAGTGCAATCGCACTTTACAATCGCCGTCATCGATTTTGTAATGTAAGGGACACAACTCTATGCGTCTTGTCCTATTTCTTTTGTCTCGTAGACTGGTTTTCTTTGGGGGCCCGTGGGAAGCACATATAAGTCGGGTAGACGCACGAGACGGGTGTCTGTTTGTTATCAGATAAAAACAATAAACATATAGTGTGTTTTTATATCTGTGTTATACAACTCGTTGAAATATGGTTTATTTTTTCTCGGCGAAGCCTCGAAAAAATAAACCATATTTCAACTCGTTGTATAACACAGATATAAAAACACACTATATGTTTATTGTCTATCTGTTTAACCGGCAACAGACTTGGCCTTTTTAAGGATAATAAATATCTTAATTAAAATTTCAATTCTGGTAGTGGAATACTAGACTCATATTTCAATATTTCAGATACGTTTATCAAATCTAGCCATGCCTGCCACAAAGCAGTCGTGACTGTTTTAATGAACATGATCTTTTACAAATAATTAAGTTATGAAAACATGCAAACAACTAGCCATTCTGGGACTTATTTTAGGCATTCGAACACTTTAACACTCGAACAGTCAGTCGCAGAATACATTGGAGAATCGGCAATCTGCAGTTGCAACAATTATCCGGTCAGCAAGAAAACCTGTATTAAGGCTTATCAAATCCAGCCACGCCTGTCTCAAAGCAGCCGTGACTCGATTTGATGAACATGATCAATCACAATTAGTTAATTTATGAAAACAATTGGACTTTCAGGCACTTATCTTGAGCGTTGGGACATTTTAACACTCATACAGTCATTCACAGAATACATTGGGAAATTAACAATCCTCAGTTGCACTAATTATCAGGTCTGCAATGAGAGCTGCATTAAGCCTGGCTGACTCTTTGGAGTTGTTGAATTACACACACTCAGTTAATTTATTTACCGGATTTGATTCCATGCAGTTAAATCCACAACGCAAGAAATTACTGGTGAAAATATCAATTCAAATTACAGAACACTGAACTCAGCTCTCAATATTCCATATATTTTTCAGAAAATCCGGCCATGTTTACCATTAAGCAGCCATGGCCCGGTTTGATGAAAAATTGTAAGATACAACGACTTAAGTTATCGTATAAAAAGGCTGCTACCAGTTAGCGGTAGATAAGGACAATGAAGTTGAATTTTCCATTTCTGTACAAGTTTCGGAGAATTTATCAGATGCAGTCTGATGTTAAGCAACCGTGACTAGATCAGATGAATAATTAATCGGAAATTAGAGCATGAAATAATTGGTAAGAATATCCAATCATGTTATAGAACAGTGAACTTTTCTCTCATCTGTCCAATTGAAGTATTTTTTTAACCCTTTATCCAAATAGACGACCAAAACCGCCCGGAAAATTAGTCTATGTAAAGCCTTCACAATAATTATCAGGTCAGCAATAAAAACTGCATTAAGGCTTATCAAATCCAGCCACGCCTACCGCCAAGCAGCCGTGACTCGATTTGATAAACATGATCAATCTCAAATGGTCAAGTTATGGAACTATTAGACTTTCAGGCACTTATATCTTGAGCGTTGGGACATTTTAACACTCATACAGTCATCCACAGAATACATTGGGGGATTAACAATCCTCAGTTGCACTAATTATCAGGTCAGCAATAAAAACTGCATTAAGGTTGGTTGAACCCATTTGTGTTGTTGAGTTATACACACTCAAGTATCTTTTACAAGATTTGATTCCCGCATTTAAATCTACAATGCAAAAAATCACTGGTGAAAATATCAGTTCAAGTTACAGAACACTGAACTCAACTCTGAATATTCCTGATATTCTTTATCAAATCCGGCCATGTCTGCCATTCAGCAGCCATGACCCGGTTTGATGAAAAAAATTAAGATTGGTGAAATACAACGACTTAGGTGGTCATTTTAAAAACACTGGGCCATTTCAATACTCGTACAATCCCTCACAGAACGGACGAGGAAATTAGCAATCTTCAGTTGTTCAGTTGCGTCAAAAGTGAATATTTCATTCTGTTCAACCGGCAACAGACTTGACCTTTTAAGGATAATAAATGTCTTAACCCTTTACCTAACATGAAAAGCAGACGACACTTGCCAAAAAAATTCTTGAATAACTATTTTTTTTCATTTTTTGTCTCAAAAACATAGGTTATGACCCCTCGCTGGAACGAGCTCGACGAGCTCGTTCCAACGAGGGGTCATAACCTATGTTTTTGAGACAAAAAATGAAAATATTTTGAAAATTAATTGGCGATTTTTGAGAATAGCGCTGGCCGGTTTTGGCCGTTACGTTGGGTAAAGGGTTAATTAAAATCTAATACATTACGTTATCGGTGAAAATATCCGTTCTGGTAACAGAACATTGGACTCATCTTTCAATATTTCACATATGTTTATCAAATCCAACCATGCCTGCCGTAAAGCAGCCGTGACTCGATTTGATGAACATAATCAAAATAAATGTCTTAATTAAAATCTAATACATTACGTTATCGGTGAAAATATCCGTTCTGGTAACAGAACATTGGACTCATCTTTCAATATTTCAGATATGTTTATCAAATCCAGCCATGCCTGCCGTAAAGCAGCCGTGACTCGATTTGATGAACATGATCAATTACAAATAGTTTTGTAACGGAAACAAGTATCCTTTCGGGAACTTATCTGGCTGACTCTTTGGAGTTGTTGAATTACACAACCTCAGGTAATTTATTTACATGATTTAAATCCACAACAGAACATTGGACTCATCTCTCAATATTTCAGATATGTTTATCAAATCCAGCGATGCCTGCCGTAAAGCAGCCGTGACTCGATTTGATGAACATGATCAATTACAAATAGTTTTGTAATGCAATCTAATTGGTTAATTATAATTTATATAAATGATCTAGATAAATGAAACAACAAGAGTACTCGGAATAAGGTAGGAACTACTGGTATTACGTACCACCTTACCAGTAACAGGATGATACAAAACATTTGGTAGGTTAATACTATGAACGGTTAGGATGGGACCTATAGGGGAATATACCAACCATACTCTGCTGCCGTTCTGTATTACCAGGCATTGACCCCACCCAAGAATACCGCTCAATAATATGAAGCATCTGGTGGATCCGTAGTACCAAGGGCCAGCAAAAGACCTACAGGGATATGTACAGCCTATGCTATACTACCGTTCTAAACTACCGAGCATTACCCCCACCCCCACAAAATCACTAGGTCTACCATAACGTACTACATATACCAGCCATATAATAAAACAAAGCAATCGCTTGGTTAATAGTACCAAGCACTAACAGGGGTTTATAGGTGTATATACCGCCATACTATAGTACCGTTCTAAACTACCAGGCAGTACCCCTACCCACAATACCCCTATGCCTAGCATTGCATACTACCTATACCAGTCATAGGATAACATAAAGCATCAGGTGGATTAATAGTACTAAGGGCCAGCAAGAGACCTATAGGGATATGTACAGCCTATATAGTATCCTCAGATAAGTATCCTATAAAAGGTATCCTCGATAGGTATCCTCGAATAATGCAATATCAGGCCATGGGTATCCTCAAATACCGAGATGAGGCTAAGAGTCGTTGTAAATTATGCCTCATTGAGGGATGTTTAATGGTCCTCATAACCTCAAAATTCAATGAGGCTATGAGGGATAATAAATGAGGACTCATTGAGGGCTTTTACATAGCCCTCTTGGCCTCATACGACAAAAAGGGATTCCACAGTCACAGGCGTTTTCCAAAATGGGATTCCATAGGATATACCTGTTAAATACTGAAATGAGGCTAAGAGTCGTAGTAAATTATACCTCATTGAGGGATTTTTCAAGGTCCTCATAACCTCAAAATTCAATGAGGGTATGAGGGATAATAAATGAGGACTCATTGAGGGCTTTTACATAGCCCGCGTGGCCTCATACGACAAAAAAGGGATTCCATAGCCACAGGTGTTTTGCAAAAAATGGGATTCCATGTGATATGTCCATTGGATATAGTCTTTTGTTATACACAAGGGAGATAACCCTGCATACAGATTATGGGAAATCAAGCAATCTGATTGGTTAGTTATAATCTAGATAAATGAAACAACAAGAGTACTTAGAATAGGGTCAGAACTAACAAGAATAGACCAGAAATTGCTAAATATAGCAATAACAAGGTAAACTTTCCAGTTGATAGGCTCTTCTACGCTACTGGAGTATAGTCTAGAATAAAGGAACATGGCCAGATAAACGATAACTATTGCATATATAGATAGAAGCAGAGAATTCTGGAAGAATTCGAAATAATACAAGTTGTCGGGTTGTTTGTGGTAATTATCCAGGGAAGTCGTTCCATAAAATACCCCGATTCAATCGAACATATCCTCCGAACACACCCTTGTCCTATTGTAGGCCTTGGGTAACATAGCAATCACGTGCTACCATAGAAACCAAGATGGCGGCCTCCAGTATACAAAATGGACTACGGAAACACGTGTCACCCTAACAACACGCGCTGCGCGTGCGCACTCACACCACGTATAACTATGGAGATAACGTCACAAGATGGCCGCTCAAGCGGGTTACCATGACAACACAACATGGCGCCACTAGGTCACGTGACATGACGTCACTTCCGAGGTCCCTCACCGAGGTCCCCAACCTTGGGGTGAAACGTACGAGACATACCACTCCCAACTATGAATACACTTTTCATACTTCTCCAGTGGGACTCCCAACAATACCCCTCAAAACGACACAACTGCGAACCACCCTACAATGGTAGTCGAAACTCAAACCCATGAACATACCGCCCGGTTTGATCTATCGCTGCTGCAGCTCCCAAAAAACGTTTGACCCAATTGGCGGTCCTCCCAAATAAGCGAAAGTGTCCCGCCCGCCAAACAGTGAACCCCGCAATGTTCTGTTGAAAAGATGTCCCCGCGACATTTGAAAGAATATGTAGCACCCCACGTTCTATTTTGCTACTCCCGGTCCCATAAAGAGATTTCCTCCCAACGATACACATAGTAGCATCCCCACCGTAGATTAACTGACCATTTGGTGCCTCCCCATCCTATATATCACACAAACCCCTCCCGGGGCGCCACAACAGTTTCCCTTCCTCCTAGTACCCTAAAAGGTAAGGGGGACCCTCCTCAAGAGGATTGAAGCCTACCAATGATATAAGGGAAAGATGCTCTCATGACACAAGAGCATCGCCTGCCCCTACCTGGTATAACACATCCACTCCCTCCTTTTCGCTACTCTGTTTCCCACAAAGAGCCCCTTTCCCGACAGACCCGAGTAGCTCCCTTGATCCCCGATTTATCGGCAGTCTGAAGCCTCCTGGTCCCTATATGCCCTCCTCCCCGAAGATTTCTGCCTAGTTTGGGGTGCATCACCATCTCCTTTTCTAATCTGAGTCTAAACACTGAAAATTCTGGAAAACTCTCATCCAAATGCTACATGTGGTAGGTAGGTATCTGTTAGATGCAGGCCTGTGTGCCCAGAAATGTTTGCAATTTTCATAAGATTCTTCCCAATCTTCACTGTCATATTTAAATTAATGATTGGGGTCTGACAGAAATCACCCTACCAGCTCATATAGCGACTATATCAGTCCTATTAGTGGAGAAAACACATAAATGCGCTCAAAACTAATGCCAACTATTGTTGGGGAGGTGAGTTGACCATGTCAGAAGCCTTTAACCGAGGGCGCTTCGAATTTTTCTAAGAGTCTGAACAAACTAATAATCAAGAACGGAAGGTGAGAAGTATATTTATCTGATAACCATAGAGTATAACAACCGTTGTATATACTTGAAGTATATACAACGGGTGTTGTATATAATTATTATTTATGCGAACGACCTCTGACCTCTTTCAATTCCATTTTCATTCATTTATTCATGAAACATCGTTATATCACAGGGCAGATTTTAATTGTACGCTTATTGCACTTTGTCAAAATCCTCTGATGGTGTCATTTCTTATTTATTTTGCTTCAATAAAGGCAACCTAAAATTTTGCTTCAAAACATTGTAGAAATTACTTGAATGTTAATAGTAATTAGTATGCGGCGACTGCGAACTATTTATAGTCACGGCCTCGATCAAAAGTACTCGCGGAACTGCGCTAATTAAAAGTTCGTCTGCTCTACCTGAAAAAAAAACACTTCGTAAAAATTGTAAACAAACGCAAAATTATTTGTTATATTGGGACTACAGCATAAAACACGGAAGAAAACTGGAACTATGTCAAAAAAAGAATAACTCTACTGAAACACCATTTTGTTACTGTTAATAAAATAGCTGAAATTTATTTTGTTCCAGCGCAGTTACATGATGCAAGAAGTGCAATCGCACTTTACAATCGCCGTCATCGATTTTGTAATGTAAGGGACACAACTCTATGCGTCTTGTCCTATTTCTTTTGTCTCGTAGACTGGTTTTCTTTGGAGGCCCGTGGGAAGCATATATAAGTCGGGTAGACGCACGAGACGGGTGTCTGTTTGTTATCAGATAAAAACAATAAACATATAGTGTGTTTTTATATCTGTGTTATACAACTCGTTGAAATATGGTTTATTTTTTCTCGGCGAAGCCTCGAAAAAATAAACCATATTTCAACTCGCTGTATAACACAGATATAAAAACACACTATATGTTTATTGTCTATATATAACATTTAAAGGGCCACGCATGTTCGTCTTTCAAAAATGTGTTTTTTTATAAAACCAACTGCATGATATTCCCCGTGTCAAAATAGCTATGTAAATTCTCGGGGCCACATTCGAAATGCCCAGAAGTGCTAAAAACGGTCCTCGACAACGCAATGTTTACCACATAAATAAGCTAAAATATTTTTTTATGGTAATAAACTATAAAAATATTTTGAAACACGAACTTGCGTGGCCCTTTAAATGTTATATATATACTTCTCACTTTTAGTTCTTGATGAGTTGTTTGTTCAAACTCGAGTAAAATATTCGAAGTGCATTCGGTTCAAGGCTTCTGACACGGTCAACTCACCTTCCCAACAATAGTTGACATTAGTTCTGAACGCATTTATGCGTTTTCTACACCAATAGAACTGATATAGTCGCTATATGAGATGGCGGGGAGAATGCTTTTAAAACCCAAGTCAAATATGACAGTGAGGATTGGGAAGAATCTTATTATGAAAATTGCAAGCATTTCCGGGCAGACAGGCCTGCATCTAACAGCTGTCTACCTACCGCATGCAGCATTTGGATGAAAGAGTTTTCCAGAACTTTCAGTGTTTAGACTCAGATAAGAAAAGGAGGTGGTGATGCACCCAAGCTAGGCAGAACTCTCCGAGGAGGAGGGCATATAGGGACCAAGAGGTATCAGATTGCCGGTAAATCCGGGATCTAGGGAGCTACTCAGGTCAGCAGGGAAAGGGGCCCTTTGTGGGAAAGGGAGTAGCGAAAAGGGGGGAGGGGTGGATGCGTTGTAACCTGGTAGGGATAGACGATGCTCTCGTGTTATGAGAGCATGTTTCCCATATATCATTGGCAGGATTCAATCCTCTGGAAGATGGCCCCTCTTTCTTCTTGGGGTACCAGAAGGAAGGGGAACTGTTGTTGCGCCCCAAGAGGGGTTTGCATGATATAGGCAGGAGGGAGGCACCAGATGGCCAGTTAATCTACGGTGGGGATGCTACTATGGGTATCTTTGGGACCGGGAGTAGAAAATAGAAAGTGGGGTGCTACTTGTTGTTTCAAATGTCGCGGGGACATCTTTTCAACACAACATTGCGGGGTTTACTGTTTGGCGGGCGGGAGGGAGGGACATTTTCGCTTATTTGGGAGGACCGCCAATTGGGTCAAACATTTTGTGGGAAGCTGTAGCAGCGATAGGTCAAACCGGGCGGTATGTTCACGGGTTTGAGTTTCAACTATCATTGCAGGGTGGTTCGCAGTGGTGTCGTTTTGTGGGGGTATGGTTGGGAGTCCCACTGGAGGAGAAAGAAAAGCGTATTCATAGTTGGATATTGATGGAGGACAAATCAATGGTGTGATGCGCTGTTGGGGTTTGGGTGGGCAAAATGTTGCTCTCATAAATTGGGTGTGTGTCTGTGTCACCTTATGAGTTAAGAGGGAGTGGTCTGTGGCACGGGATCCTGGTGGAACTATGCTCTCATGGATGGCGAAATTAAGGTTTCCCAGGCTGGAATGGGTTTCAGTCGGTGAGAACATAGGAGACCAATCAGTTTGTTTATTTATTTATTTGTTGTTGTTTGTGGTCACATATTTCTGTGCAATGGCTAATCATGACCATGACAGTTTTACGGGTGGAGGAAGCCGGAGTACTCGAAAAGAACCACCGAGCAACGGCGAGCAACTGTCAGCTCCCCAACATACTAACTCCACACACGCAGGGTCGGCATTGGTTGAAAACAGGTGCACCATCGACATGCAGTACGCCTTAGTACACAGCGCCACCGTGCCCCCACGTAGGCAATGGGGGTGAAGTGTCTTTCCTAAGGACACAACGCGATTGCCGAACCAAGGACCTCTCGGCTTGTAGCTTGCACGTATACCTACTGAGCTACTGCGCCCCAAGGACCAATCAATCTTGTGATACGGGATGTCCTGTATTACTGTCGGTTCATGAGTTGACATTGAAGATGGGGGGGGGGGGGGGTCACAAGTACTAGGTGGGGGGGGGGGGGGCTCTCCTGTGACCGGGTGAGAGTATGGGATCACGGAGGATCGTATTGTTAATTGGGGTGCCATGTTGTAGCTGGTTAAGGGTTGCAGTAAACGACGTTGAGGGGGCTTCATCTCGTTCGGAGATACTGGGAATCGGGTTCAAGTTGTCCTTCTTTATATGCGCGGGACTGGATACTTCACTGTTGGAGATGTCAC
Source organism: Pictodentalium vernedei (assembly GCA_031216915.1). Lineage (NCBI taxonomy): Eukaryota > Metazoa > Mollusca > Scaphopoda > Dentaliida > Dentaliidae > Pictodentalium > Pictodentalium vernedei. Next base: position 320,883,586 of record CM062288.1, on the reverse strand, counting down.
TTTGGGGTATCTCACTGGATAAGTGTGAAAGGTGTATGGACCGTTGAGACTTGTCGGGTGACAGGTCAATCTTTTCATTACTACATGTAATTGGGTTTTGTGTGGAAACAATGTTAGTCATGCCCATCCTGCCACGTTTGGGATTCACCGGGGAGGGGGGGGGGGGGGGCGTTTCCATTCGCCTCTTGGGCTCAAGGTTATGGGTTTCAATTTTTCAATTTGGTCCTGGGGGTCAGGAGATTGCTGGGTATTGACCATAAATTCACTGTTTTGTCTGGCTTCTGCAGCCTTGTACTGGGCATACCCTTTTCTAACACTGACGTTGGTAATACGTGAGGGCCTTAATCACTCGTCCGGAAGCATTATCCGCAGGAGGTAACTAGTTACGCTTAATCCAGACTTTTCAAACCAACGAGAGGAAATGGAATCCGACGACAGGTTTATAACTATCGCTGGTGTAAGGTTATTATACACCGAGCAGCATCGTCGATTTGCTCGGTCAAAATGGACGCGGTATGGGGTTAAAGTTATGTTGTATGACGGGTCCGTGGAATAACAGCGCGTCAAGAGACGATGTGTCTCAGTCACCAAAGTGGAAAATAGGTGAAAACTCCACCAAGGGAGTGGGTGATTGTTTTTATTGTGGGGGTGAAACCTTTCAGCGTGGAGCTGGTGGAGATATTTGGTATGTACGGGTCTGTATCTTGCAAAGTAGTGAGTACACTTTGTGAGTTGTTTTAAAAATCACTCCATTCAATGTGGAGCTGGAAGGAAATATTTGGTATTTATGGGTGTGTGTCTTGTAAAGTAGTAAATAAACTTTGTGTTTTTAGGGTAAAACTCACTACAATCAGCGTGGAGCTGAGAGGAAAAGAAGTGAGAAAATCTTGAGTTTTAGGGTAAAATCACTACAGTATGCACTAGGAAGTACCGGGTACTGGATCAACACTTTGGATTTGGAGTGTTATTCAGACACAAACTTTTCATATTGTAAAGTAGTGAGAAAACGTTGTGTTTTAGGGTAAAGGCGCTACAGTAGATACTGGGAGGTACCCGGTGCTGGGTTGACACTTTGGGATTGGAGTGGGAACAAGACACCAGCAAGTGCAAGCTCCGATGACGGGACTCGGTTTATATTAGTGCTGGACTGAGATGTGGTGGGCTCTCATAACTAATACGCAACAAAGTGGTTGGTTGATAAGTTATTCACTTCTGAGTGACAGGAGTGGTTTCGTGTAATTGTCATGGGAGGCATGAATATGTTGCAGTCGAAAAAGATGCGACAAGTAAATAAACGGTTTGTGTGACAGGAGTGAATTCATGCAAATGATCAAAGGGTGACACCGATTATATATGCTTATCTCGAGATCTTGAGATATTATCTCGAGATCTTGAGATATTATCTCGAGATCTCGAGATAAAAAAGTAATGAGGGTGGCCTAAATCAGCCACCGTACAAAACTACTCCCAGCCACTTTCCAAAAAATGGACAAAATGAAAATGGCCAAAATTATACCTATTTTTAAATCAGGTGATCCACAACTATTTACTAATTACCGCCCTATAAGTATTCTCCCAACATTCTCGAAAATATTGGAAAAAGTAATGTACTCACGTCTATACACATTCTTAGAAGAACATGAAATCATATATAAGTACCAATTTGGGTTCAGAAAGGGACACTCCACTGTGCATCCTATTCTGCATCTCATAAACCAGGTTGTAGAAGCAAATGATAAACTTACGAAGGACTGCACACTTTCAGTTTTTCTAGACTTTTCAAAAGCCTTTGATACCATCAATCATACAATCCTGCTGAAGAAACTTGAAAGTTATGGTATTAGAGGCTTAGCTAATTCCTGGTTCCAAGATTACTTAACAAGAAGATGCCAGTCTGTGTCTTTCAAGGACAGCACATCTGATTCGTTGGAAGTCACGACTGGTGTACCACAAGGTTCCATTCTAGGTCCTATCCTTTTCTTATTATACATTAACGACATCAGCCATTCAACCCTGCACAATATGCTGTTCTTTGCAGATGATACTACAGCTTTTGCGTCAAGTAACAATCTAGACAATTTGATAGACGAGACCAACATCGAACTAGGAAAAATCAGCGAATTGTGTTCCGCAAATGGATTATGTCTTAACGCAAATAAAACAAAATGCATCTTATTGCACCCTCAAAATGATTCTTACAACGCTGCTAGTAGAACAATATCCCTAAACAACACAGATATTCCATTTGTTGGAAACCAGAACGATGAAAAAACAGTCAAATTCCTAGGAATCCATATGGACGAGAATCTAAAATTCAAACAGCATACTTCAGTAATCTGTCTAAAAATGGCTAGGGCAATCTTTGCCCTTAACAGGGCAAAAAGAATTCTTCCTTTTAAAGCCCTAAAGACACTCTATTTTTCACTTATACATAGCCACCTATTGTATGGTATACTTGTATGGGGTCACGCACCATCAAGCAGAATTCTTACTCTGCAAAAAAAGGCTATTCGCATAATAACGAACAGAAAATATACCTCGCACACAGAACCTCTATTTAAAAAATGTGGCATACTAAAATTTGAAGACTTATATAAGTTACACGTCCTTTTGTTCATGTTCGATTGGTATCATGATAGATTACCAGTGTCTTTTGACGGTACTTTTGAAATTTACAGAAATCCTTCTGGAATGGAAACCAGGCAAGCTGGGAATATACGTACAAACAAACCGAGAACGCGTTTCTCGGCGGACCTACCGTTACATTCTTTTCCAAAGGTATGGAATGATTTAAACCCTGAAATACAGCAATATAGTAGGCCCTTATTCAAAAAGAAAATAATCGATACAATTTTAGATTCATATTCTTCCACAATCATTTGTACCAATCCATTTTGTCCCGACTGTATATCAACTTAAAGAGATCTCACCAAAAATACTGCACTCTGAGGTCTGTTGGGTCCTCAAGAAGGATAACTGGGTTTGCTTTCTGTTCTCCTTTCTGGTGATTGGTCCGGATCTCCTGGGTTGGGCGAATATGAACCCCATATGGGTTCGTGTTTGCCCAACCCAGGTGATTTGGTTTAGTTCTTGACCCCGCCGATTTTAGAATGTACATTAAAGTAATAACTTATTTGTTTCCGGTCTGTGCAATGGGAACGTTCCACTCAATTTGAATCCATGAAGACAAGAATAAAAGGGCAATGATGTCAAGAAAAAGAAAATTGTGTGGGATGGCAGGAAGACAGCCTCTCAGGCTATGCCATCTCCATGCAGTGTACACTCACTTTATAATTTGTTTTATTTGTCTCACATTGTATATCTGTATGCTGCGGAATAAAAAATTTCAATTCAAAAAAATCTCAAAAGAAAAGACGTCTAGTCGACTTGAATTCATTTCCTATTTAATGGACTGACCATGTAGTCCAAACTTTGCTCCACAGGCCGTTATATAATTTTTGTTTTGTTTTGTCGCCGTGCGGCACAGAACAACAAAAAACAATCACACATGTTGGGACATGTTTGGACTATTGAGTTCGTTGTTGCCTCGGGTATTTCGGAATTTACATAGACGCGAAAAATGGTTGAGATCAAATGGATAATGCCATATCGTCTGTCACTTGCATTTCATATAACATGCGTTCTATTGAGAATAACAACGAGCTATGATATCCATTCCCTGTACATGTATGTGGTATATCCGTACTGAGTACGGACTTATCGCACAGGCCGTCAACAGATGGTTCCGCACTCAATATGGGCCTATAGCAGCGAAAGGGTTAATTTATCTGATAAAATCCTCAACCTAGTTATCAAACATCTCAGATTAAATGGTAACTTTTTGGTAAGATACGTTTGAATTCCAAAATTTAAAAAAATATGTTTGCAGAGGCAGTATTTTTAATCGCGTATCACCGACCTGACATGCTACAAATGCTGATCCCTCAATCTGTTGTATCAAATTTATGATTTCATTTTGATTACCGACGTTTTGTCCCCTCCAAACTTGGCAAAACCCAGCCTCATTAAGTAAAAAACAAATATTTACTAATCAACCCGAATATCTGCCGTTAATATTTAATTCAGATAAGTTCCCTGAAGAATGATATTTTTTAATTTACTCCAAAACTTTATAATTCTTAACCTCATCACACGAATCGGGCATATGCCTAGCTCACAGTAGACCATTATGTTGGTAGCTTTACTGTGCGTGCCTAAGAGACGTTTGCAATATTCGTTATGTATTTTTTCAATATTATCAGCTTCATAAAAGCCCAAAATTTCACTCTAAAATCAGTTGGGTTAAAAATTAACCCAAATCGACTGGGTTGAGTGAATATGAACCCAATTGGGTTCATATTCACTCAACCCAGTCGATTTGGGTTAATTTTTAACCCAACTGATTTTAGAGTGTTGGCTTGCGTCCACCATATATGTCAAATAAACTTAATTTAGTGAGTGTATCAAATGATCTACCCTTTAATATATTAAACATACCGTGCATAGCCTTCCGTGCTTGCATGGGCAACATAAGTTATCTCCGCCAACATGTATGGTATAAGGAGATTTAATACCTGGTTTATCGGTTTTTAGCTCACCAACTTCAGTTGTGTGAGCTTGTGTCATGGCTCGATCGGTCGGCGTCGGCGTCACCGTACGTGTCCAATAATGGTAAAGTTTCTCTTCAGGTCACTTATTCGCCCTATTTCTATATCATGGCCTTTATAATGCTGCTATATGATGATTATTATTATTGTTTCATGATTAACCCCCCATACCCAGCATTTTAAACATTTTTCTTGACATTTTTAGTTGCGTTTAGTTTTCTGTTTAGCTCGGTATTTCATGTTTAACTTAGTGTTTAGGTCAACTGCTGTGCTCCTGCTCTTCCCATGGCACTTATATTCATCATACATGTCCCTCGGTATCATTGTTCCATGATTAACCCCTCATACCCTACATTTTAAACATTTTTCTTGACATTTTTAGTTGCGTTTAGTTTTCTGTTTAGCTCAGAATTTCATGTTTAACTAAGTGTTTAGGTCAGCTGCTGTGCTCCTTCTCTTCCCATGGCACTTATATTCATCATACATGTTCCTCAGTATCATTGTTCCATGATTAACCCCTCATACCCTGCATTTTAAACATTTTTCTTGGCATTTTTAGTTGCGTTAGACATACAAATTTATTACATGCCCATGCAGTCTCTCTTATGCAATACGGCGTGCAATACGGCTGTGCAATACGGAATTCCGTATTGCACACCAACCTGTTCCAACCGGGACTTTTTCTATGCATTGCGACTGCATAAAGTGCATGGTGTTTACCACCGTTGATAGAAAAGAAAATTAGGTCAGTAGGTGCTTGGGTCATGTAATAAATACAAACCCACATGTATGTTTCAATGAGTCGTTTTGTATTCAATTCGTCAGATGTGCGTAGAAAGAAAACGTCTCGACCTCCGGTCTCGACGTTTTCTTCCTCCGCACATCTGACTCATTGAATACAAAACGACTCATTGAAACATACATGTAGTTTTGTCTATGTATCAACGCGCTGTTTGTTTTCGTACATCATAAGACGTACAAATGTATCAAAGGGTTAATTTACACCATCAGATGTCACGGAGATTTACCAAATACTTAGATAACAGAGTTTCATCAAGTCTATCTTGCCCTTGCTCCTCATCCATCCAAGCTCATCTCTGATTACTTCTATCGTTGCGGCATTACTCAACCCTGTTATTCATCGACCCGTATCATTCTGTAGAGTTTCCAAACCTTTTAAAACGCTTTGGTTTAGATGTATCTCTTCCGTACAATATGTTATACTTGCATGCCCATCATTTCCCAACAAAATTTTTTTGGATGTCGTTTCTCCATAAAAGTTTAGTTGATTAACGATTCGTTTTTCCTTCATAGTTAGGTTTCGGTAGAAGGCCTCTTTCCGTGAAGTTTATATTGACTCTTCCGTACAATATGTTATACTTGTATGCCCATCATTTCCCAACAAAATTTGTTTGGATGTCGTTTCTCCATAAAAGTTTAGTTGATTAACGATTCGTTTTTCCTTCATAGTTAGGTTTCGGTAGAAGGCCTCTTTCCGTGAAGTTTATATTGACTCTTCCGTACAATATGTTATACTTGTATGCCCATCATTTCCCAACAAAATTTTTTTGGATGTCGTTTCTCCATAAAAGTTTAGTTGATTAACGATTCGTTTTTCCTTCATAGTTAGGTTTCGGTAGAAGGCCTCTTTCCGTGAAGTTTATATTGACTCTTCCGTACAATATGTTATACTTGTATGCCCATCATTTCCCAACAAAATTTGTTTGGATGTCGTTTCTCCATAAAAGTTTAGTTGATTAACGATTCGTTTTTCCTTCATAGTTAGGTTTCGGTAGAAGGCCTCTTTCCGTGAAGTTTATATTGACTCTTCCGTACAATATGTTATACTTGTATGCCCATCATTTCCCAACAAAATTTTTTTGGATGTCGTTTCTCCATAAAAGTTTAGTTGATTAACGATTCGTTTTTCCTTCATAGTTAGGTTTCGGTAGAAGGCCTCTTTCCGTGAAGTTTATATTGACTCTTCCGTACAATATGTTATACTTGTATGCCCATCATTTCCCAACAAAATTTTTTTGGATGTCGTTTCTCCATAAAAGTTTAGTTGATTAACGATTCGTTTTTCCTTCATAGTTAGGTTTCGGTAGAAGGCCTCTTTCCGTGAAGTTTATATTGACACTTCCGTACAATATGTTATACTTGTATGCCCATCATTTCCCAACAAAATTTTTTTGGATGTCGTTTCTCCATAAAAGTTTAGTTGATTAACGATTCGTTTTTCCTTCATAGTTAGGTTTCGGTAGAAGGCCTCTTTCCGTGAAGTTTATATTGACTCTTCCGTACAATATGTTATACTTGTATGCCCATCATTTCCCAACAAAATTTTTTTGGATGTCGTTTCTCCATAAAAGTTTAGTTGATTAACGATTCGTTTTTCCTTCATAGTTAGGTTTCGGTAGAAGGCCTCTTTCCGTAAAGTTTATATTGACTCTTCCGTACAATATGTTATACTTGTATGCCCATCATTTCCCAACAAAATTTTTTTGGATGTCGTTTCTCCATAAAAGTTTAGTTGATTAACGATTCGTTTTTCCTTCATAGTTAGGTTTCGGTAGAAGGCCTCTTTCCGTGAAGTTTATATTGACACTTCCGTACAATATGTTATACTTGTATGCCCATCATTTCCCAACAAAATTTTTTTGGATGTCGTTTCTCCATAAAAGTTTAGTTGATTAACGATTCGTTTTTCCTTCATAGTTAGGTTTCAGTAGAAGGCCTCTTTCCGTGAAGTTTATATTGACTCTTCCGTACAATATGTTATACTTGTATGCCCATCATTTCCCAACAAAATTTTTTTGGATGTCGTTTCTCCATAAAAGTTTAGTTGATTAACGATTCGTTTTTCCTTCATAGTTAGGTTTCGGTAGAAGGCCTCTTTCCGTAAAGTTTATATTGACTCTTCCGTACAATATGTTATACTTGTATGCCCATCATTTCCCAACAAAATTTTTTTGGATGTCGTTTCTCCATAAAAGTTTAGTTGATTAACGATTCGTTTTTCCTTCATAGTTAGGTTTCGGTAGAAGGCCTCTTTCCGTGAAGTTTATATTGACACTTCCGTACAATATGTTATACTTGTATGCCCATCATTTCCCAACAAAATTTTTTTGGATGTCGTTTCTCCATAAAAGTTTAGTTGATTAACGATTCGTTTTTCCTTCATAGTTAGGTTTCGGTAGAAGGCCTCTTTCCGTGAAGTTTATATTGACTCTTCCGTACAATATGTTATACTTGTATGCCCATCATTTCCCAACAAAATTTTTTTGGATGTCGTTTCTCCATAAAAGTTTAGTTGATTAACGATTCGTTTTTCCTTCATAGTTAGGTTTCGGTAGAAGGCCTCTTTCCGTAAAGTTTATATTGACTCTTCCGTACAATATGTTATACTTGTATGCCCATCATTTCCCAACAAAATTTTTTTGGATGTCGTTTCTCCATAAAAGTTTAGTTGATTAACGATTCGTTTTTCCTTCATAGTTAGGTTTCGGTAGAAGGCCTCTTTCCGTAAAGTTTATATTGACTCTTCCGTACAATATGTTATACTTGTATGCCCATCATTTCCCAACAAAATTTTTTTGGATGTCGTTTCTCCATAAAAGTTTAGTTGATTAACGATTCGTTTTTCCTTCATAGTTAGGTTTCGGTAGAAGGCCTCTTTCCGTGAAGTTTATATTGACTCTTCCGTACAATATGTTATACTTGTATGCCCATCATTTCCCAACAAAATTTTTTTGGATGTCGTTTCTCCATAAAAGTTTAGTTGATTAACGATTCGTTTTTCCTTCATAGTTAGGTTTCGGTAGAAGGCCTCTTTCCGTAAAGTTTATATTGACTCTTCCGTACAATATGTTATACTTGTATGCCCATCATTTCCCAACAAAATTTTTTTGGATGTCGTTTCTCCATAAAAGTTTAGTTGATTAACGATTCGTTTTTCCTTCATAGTTAGGTTTCGGTAGAAGGCCTCTTTCCGTAAAGTTTATATTGACTCTTCCGTACAATATGTTATACTTGTATGCCCATCATTTCCCAACAAAATTTTTTTGGATGTCGTTTCTCCATAAAAGTTTAGTTGATTAACGATTCGTTTTTCCTTCATAGTTAGGTTTCGGTAGAAGGCCTCTTTCCGTGAAGTTTATATTGACTCTTCCGTACAATATGTTATACTTGTATGCCCATCATTTCCCAACAAAATTTTTTTGGATGTCGTTTCTCCATAAAAGTTTAGTTGATTAACGATTCGTTTTTCCTTCATAGTTAGGTTTCGGTAGAAGGCCTCTTTCCGTGAAGTTTATATTGACTCATAAATAGACGATATGAAATGAGTGTTTTTCTCATATAATATTTATAAAACGTGTCTAAGAATTTTGCGTTTTGGCGAGCCCAAAAAGAAAATTCGGACGAGTTTCATAAATATTATATGAGAAAAACACTCATTTCATTTCATATTCTATTTATCATATGACACACACACGCACAAATTAGCCACTTAGTATGACTTTTTAACCCATCATCTAACTTGATTTGCAGACGGCACTTGGAAAAAACATCCTCGTATAACTAAAAAAAATCATTTTTTGCTTCCAAAACATATGTTATGCCCCCCCCCCCCCCTCCCCCATTGGAACGAGCTCATCTTGAAGGTAAAAGATTAATACAATATAACCCACCCTAAATAGGACAGATAACGTAAATTCTCCCTACTGAAATTATGCAAATGTCACCTAGTTGTATTTTGTTTAGCCAATCAAATTATCCAGTTTTGAAAATGAAAATGAAAGCTCCCAACTCTAATTATGCAAATTATGAAAATGTGGTTCAGTTGTATTTTGTTCAGCCAATCAAATTGTCTAGTTTTGAAATTGACCAATGAAATTGACGGAAGGCTTTATTTATCATTGATTAATATGAAAACAAAATATCAAATGTTTTAAAGTGAACAAAACGGACGAGTCATATGATAAATAATCGTATTTATTGTGCCTCAGGGTTGTAACGTCAGTCGTGATTGGTTAATTTGACACCTTCTAAAAGTCATTGTACTGGAGTTTTGGGGCAAAACATGGGTACTAAAGGAACGTTCCTCCCTGCTGACATGGGGGACAAAGAAAATGAAAGCTCCACTTCCAATGATCAGCGTTGAATACACACGCGCTGATTGGAATTTCTCAATACCAAACGCTGGCGCCGTGTCTGTATAACTTTTTTCGTCACCGATAGATACGAACTTACCAACAAATATGTCATCTTCAGTGGGTTTGTTTTCAATTTTAACTGCAAAAAATGAATTCAAAAGAATTAGAAATATTAAAAACTCACGTGTTGTTCACCGCATTAGTGAATCATGAATGTGACTTCAATCAGTCATATTTCCAAAAGCTTAGTATTACTCCTTGACCTCACTGAGCCTCCGTCTCAAGTTCAAAATAAATTGTTTCACTCCGCTTAATTCTGACAACTGTCGTCGTCCAAGAAACATGAAGTTATATTCCATTATACCACTTATCACACAAGCATTAGTAATGAATTTTAACACGAACAACATGATGCAGTTGTAAACACTGATATTTGGTGATATAGAAACTCCCAAAGAGACGGCACTTGTAACAAGTCATTTTTGAATTTGGTGATCTGGAAACTCCTAAACGACCAAATGTCGTTTCAATAATAATTCAATAGTGGAATTGAATTCGAGTCGACGGTGATGCGTCGACTATAACCAATACAGATTTAATTCGAATTTGGGAAATGTTTTTCTTCCTTGGTTTGGGGTGGTGGTGGGGAGGCATCTAACTAAGCCAAACAGACAATACTCGACAGTTTTCCTTTAAAACAATGTGCATCATGTTACCCCCTCAAATCACTATAAATTACAAACAAATATGTCTGTGTATGTCGGTCAAACTATATAAGGTGTCGGTGTAATCTGTGATAACACTGTGAAGGTTAAGCGTAAGGCATCTCAGACTTGGGTAACATTCGAGTGCATTGACACCATTGTAACGATTGACTCACACTCAGTCCGCCTCATTATCATTTATCGACCCCCACAAAGCTCCAAAAACAAATTCACTGTCAACCAGTTCATTAGCGAATTCCAAGACTTCCTATGGAGAATTACTGCGCTTCCAGGAAAATTCATTATTGGAGGTGATTTCAATTTCCATATGGAGAAGAAAACTTCCACTGATTCTTCTAAACTACGTGATCTTATCAATTCAGTGAATTTACGCCAACATGTTCGTGGCACTACCCATAAAGATGGCCACACATTAGATCTGCTGATCACCAGAGAATCCGAGGCTGATATGGTTAAAAATATATTAATTGTTGATCCTGCAATCTCTGACCATTTTATGATTATCTTCGATTTGGCACTTCCTCGTCCCTCCCCTATCAAGAAGAAAGTCACATACCGCAAGTACCGAAGTACTGACCTTGCTAAGTTTTCGGATGCTATTGCTTCGTCTCCAGTCGCTAAAATTAACGAGATGCAAACTGTTGACGACATTGAATACATCCTCACTGGCTCACTTCAAGAGGTTATTGACAAGTTGGCGCCTAAGCAAACGCGCATTTTTAGCGTGCGCCCTTGCTCACAGTGGTTCAGTGATGAGATTAGGCGCGCAAAAGATTTACAACGAAATCTAGAGCTTCAGTGGCGGCAAACAAAATTATGTGTTCACAGAGAGATGTTTGTTAACCAGCGACATGTTGTTAACAAACTGGTGAAATCCGCGAAACAGAAATACTTTTCGGACTTATTGTCAGCAAATGTTAATTCCCCAAATGCGTTGTCTGTCGTTCTTGAGAAGCTTCTGCATCGTCAAAAGACTACACCGATCTTGAAACTGGTCAATGCCTCCCCCACTGTGGCGTCTTTCCGACAAGCATGAAACACACTTTAGTATAACCTCTTCTCAAAAAGCCAACACTTGACCCAAATGCTCTGAAAAACTACCGACCAGTCTCTAATCTTCCATTCCTATCAAAGATTATTGAGCGTGCGGTGGCTTCTCGGCTGAATTCTCATCTGGCAGCCCACGGCCTAGCCGAAGTTAACCAATCTGCATAAGATCTAATTGCAGTACAGAAACGGCGCGTCTAGGTGTCCAAAATAATATCCTCCTATCCACGGATAGGCACAACCTAACATGACTTGTTTTGTTGGATTTAAGCGCCGCGTTTGACACCATAGACCATAACATACTTATTGAAGGACTGGCAGTGAGAATAGGCCTTACTGAACGAGCACTTAATTGGTTTTCGTCGTACCTTAATGGTCGCACACAGAGTGTCCTTATTGGCAGTGAGTCGTCAGACAAGGTCACGCTACGTTTTGGCGTCCCCCAAGGATCGGTGTTGGGTCCCCAACTGTCTATGTCTTACCTCTCGGTGACATTATCCGAAGCCATGACCTTGACTTTCATTTTTACGCAGATAAAACCCAGCTGAATTTTAGTTTTACTCGCGCATTTGAGCCTGAAGCATGCAGAAGGATTGAACTTTGTAGTTCAGACATCAAGGCATGGATGACTAAAAACTTTCTCAGACTGAACGATGACAAGACAGAAGTAATATATATAGGTCTTCCTCACCAACTTTTAAAAATATCCAAACTGTCACTCAATATTGGAGGTTCTGCGATAAAACCCAGTAGCTGTGTTCGAAACTTAGTTATTTCATGGATGAAAATTTGGTCGCTGATGAACATATCAAACATGTCTCTCGCAGTGCATTTTCTCATCTTCGAAATATTAGCAAAATTCGATCCTTCATTGATACGCAGACGTCACAACAGCTTGTCCACGCCTTTGTTACCAGTCGCCTCGACTACTGCAATTCACTTCTGATTGGCTCTAAAACATCTATTCCTGAAAAGCTACAACACATCCAAAATTGTGCTGCACGGGTCATAACCAGAACTCAAAAGTACTGCCTTATATATACCACCAGTACTCTCTGAATGACACTGGTTGTCCGTTAAGCAAAGAATTCAATTTAAAATTGTCCTTTTGGTGTTTAAGTGTATCACGGGATTTGCACCATCCTACCTGTCCGATCTGCTTACAGTCCACAAACCGCCGAGGTCTCTTAGGTCATCAGGTCAACTCAATCTGGTCCAGCCCGTATCTAAATTTACCAGTGCTGGTGATAGGGCTTTTGCGGTTACTGGCCCAAGGCTTTGGAATTCTCTCCCAATCGACATAAAAATAGTAAATCACTTGAATCATTCAAGTCTGGTACTAAAACCTACCTTTTTCGAAAGGCATTTCCTTCAGTGGTCTTTTAATTTTGGTCATAAGCTGACATTACCAGGTGCGTGGGTGTGACTGAGTCAGTGAGGATTGCCCCGTTACTCGTGTCAAGTTACACTCACATACTTGTTTTGGTAAAGTTGTAGGTGTTTTTTTTTTTATTTTGTTTCAATTCAATACCATTTTTCTTTTAGGTTCTGTCGCTTATCGCCACGATATAGCCTCGGTTGCTGATGTGGCGTTGGGCACCAATAAATGATAATAGTGATCCATGTGTCAATGTATCTGTGAGAGAATGTATGTGTATGTGTGTATATGTATGTATGCAATTATTGTACAGCCATTGAGCACCATGTGTGGATTCTAGGCTTTAAAATTATTATTATTATTATTATAAACCTTATCATATGGAAGACAATCTCCAATTGAATTTAGAGCGACGATGGAGCGTCCGTATAAATAAAAAGATTTTTGGTGTATTTTTTAAGTTTTAAAGTTTACATGATTATGTACAGTGGCTAATCGTGGCCGTGACAGTTTTACTGGTGGAGGAAGCCGGAGAACCCGAAGAGAACCACCAAGAATCGACGAGCAACTGTCAGCTCCTCAACATTCTAACTCTGTTCAAGCTCCGCTTAAGCAGGGTTACAGCGGTTGAAGACATGTGCACCATCGACGTGCAGTACGCCCTAGTACACGGCGTCATCGTGCCCCGTGTAGGAAACCTGGATAAAGTGCCTTGCCCAAGGACACAACGCGGGTCGTCCCGGACGGGGATCGAACTTGGGACCTCTAGCATAGAAGTCCAACAGTCTACCACTGAGTCACCGCGCTCCCAAATAAAAAATTAAGCCACAGCTTAATGTATTTCTAGACGTCTACACAGTTAAAATGTATGTATAGATATTACATAAGATTTGTGTCTTGACTCAAACTTTGTAAGTTGAGGTCGTGCGTCAATTAAATTTGAAACGACGGAAGTGCGTCCGAAAATTGTCAAATGAAGATTTGATGGATTTCAGACGAATGAATTCGACGCGACGGTATTACGGTCAAACGAAAGTAAACTCTGTAATATCGTCGAGTGAGAACCTTAAGATTACAGAACCTTGTGGTTCTCACTCAACGATAATACAGAGTTTATTTTCGTGTTATACAGAGGCAGAACGCGATGTGTGTTTGAATCAGTGGGTGTTTTATATAACGAGCTGAAATGGCGTAGTCATATTTCGCGAGACCACGGCTCTCGCGAAATATGACTACGCCATTCCAGCTCGTTATGTAAAACACCCACCGATTCAAACACACATCGCGTTCTATGTTTATTACACAACCCGTGCATTAAAATGCATTTAAATAAACAAATTTTAATTCCGTTAATTAAACCCAAATGTGAAGAGTTTGTTTTGACTGAAGCTGTACTGATCATATGGATCGATAAAAAATCAAAACAACCTTTTCGGAAGCAGTGTTTGTTGAAATTCCTATAGCTGTTTACTAACAGTAATAGCCACCAACTGGTTATGCGTGAATGGGTACCAAATATGTGCAGATTTGCAAAACAGCTGGGAGAAACGTTTTTAAAAGAAGTTCGAAGCATGCCAAGATGTACGAAGATTTACCGAAATAAAGTTGACCAATTTAGATATAATGGGATCCACAAATGGAGACGGCAACGGGACTGGGTTAATGTTCTGGTTAGAAATGATTGGGTCTTTTAAAAATATTATCTCATTTTTGGCTAATTGTTTGTGAACCGACTTTATTTTGCTTTGGACGTTTTCATTTTTACACTATGCAACAGACGGTCGATGATTGTATAACGAAATTTGGAACTTTTCGAAGCATAACTAAACGGTGCGGTAAAAAAGTTCCGGTTTGAATATCACCCGTTGAATACAGAATCATTTATATCATAGCGGCGATTCCGTTGCATACAAGGGTTTAAAGTTTAATGGGTGTGTAATAATAATCTGTTATCTGGGGGGTTAAAATTATTTTCAGCATCAGCTATTAATTGAGCAGCGTACGGAGTTGGTAATCTCGTCAAATGATTGAGGACTTTTTCCAATACTATAAAAATCACTTCATCATTATTTTCACTTAACAATTCTTTATAAGAAAAATAACATGACAGATAATTCGGCTAGAGTCTATCATTGCGATTAAACATTTCAGCATAAAATCGTTATTGGCTTTGCAAGTTCACTCGACAAATAAAGTCTGCAGCCTTTCATATTTCTATTTAATTGTCGATCTTAAGGTCGAGTCGGATTTAGCAAGACAGACTATCCATCAAGCAAGATTTAAACCAATTACAATCAGTCTTACATTTGTCAATGTCATGTTACATGTCAAATTATTTTCATTCTGACAAATTCCTTACGTCACTATCTCATGAGGTTATAACAATCTTCAAAAGGAAGAAAAAAATCTCTGTCAGGCACTTTCAATAAAATTTTTGTCCAGTGCCAGGACCAAGTTTCAAAATCCAAACTCATTCAAACAGGATCCGAAATTACTACCTTTTCCCGAAATCTTCACTGCCCAATCCCCTAAAAATCCCGAATTCTACCATCTGCATGGTGCGTCAACTAATGAAATTTAAGATGACAAACCATTGATATATTGACATTCTATTGGAGCTCATAATGCCCCAAAATTTTCTCGGATAGTTGTTTTGGAAGATACGCGAGAGGGACACTACCTCCATGCCTTTCCATAACTCAAGATTTCAAATGTCGTGATATACTTAAAGCATAATCATTCTTGTCTCCCCCAACTCCCCAAAAACACCTCCCGTATCCCCCCTTCCATTATAAATGTTTGGCTATGCGCCTGGAAGCATTGCGACTAAATAGGTTAAATACAGAATACTCACAGACTTTGCGTAAGCCTATATGCCAGAAAAACGTCCCCAAGCGGTTTTGCACTTAACATTTTATCCAGCATAAAATGGGGGCACGGTGGAGTTGTGTACTAAGGCGCACCGCGCGTCGATGATGCACTTGTCTTCAAACAATACTAACCCTGCTTGTGTGGAGTACGTTGGGAGTCTGTTAGTTGCTTGCCGTTGCTCTGTGGTTCTCTCTGGTTACTCTGGCTTCCTCCACACGTAATACTGTCTGACACGAGATGACCCTGTCTGCTGAAAGTGTCATTAAATCCTAATAAATAAACAAATTTATCATATGACTCGTCCGTTTTGTTCACTTTAAAACATTTGATATTTTGTTTTCATATTAATCAGTGATATATAAAGCATTCCGTCAATTCCATTGGTCAATTTCAAAACTAGACAATTTGATTGGCTGAACAAAATACAACCGAGCCACATTTTCATAATTTGCATAATTAGAGTTGGGAGCTTAAATTGGTCAATTTCAAAACTGGACAATTTGATGGGCTAAACAAAATACAACTGGGTTACATTTGCATAATTTCAGTTGGGAGATTTTACGTTATCTAGGGTGAGTTATATTGTATTAATCTTTTACCTAACGTAACGGCAAAAGCCGTCTCGCGCAATACAAGAAAAACGCCTTTCATTTTTTTTTTATATTTTCACTTTTTGCTTCCCAAAAAATAGGTTATGACCCCTCATTGGAACTAGCATGTCGCGCTCGTTTCAATGAGGGGTCATAACCTATGCGTCCGTCCGTCCGTCCGTCCGTCCGTCCGTCCGTGTGTGAGTCCGTCCGAGAATATTCATAACTTATCTCGGGTATCGAATGTTCTGTTGCAATGAAATTTGCCATGAACACTGCTTATGGTATAGGCTTTAAAAAAAGGATTCAACGATATTTCTCACATTCTCCTTTTTAGAGTTATCCCTCTTTTTTTACTTAGAAATTGTAGGAAATAGACATTATTTGTCTGTTCAGCCTGTATCTCAGGTATGGGTTATCGGATTTCAGTGAAATATGGCCTGCAGTTTGCCTATGACAAAGGCTTCTGCCTCGTTGCATAAAACTTCCAAACACCAAACAATTTACCATAGCTTTTGACTTAGAAATTATTGGTAATTGTTGAAAACTTTTGAAGAAAATGGGGGGGGGGAGTATGCTTGGGTGGGGTTATCGGGTTTCAGTGAAATATGGCATGCAGCTTGCCTATGACAAAACCTTCTGTCTCATTGCATAAAACTTCCAAACACCAAACAAGTTACCATACCTTTTGACTTAGAAATTGTTGAAAATTTTTGAAGAAAATGGGGGGGGGGGGGGGGGGGGGCGTCCGTCCATCTGTGCATTCGTCGTCAGTCCATACGAGAATATTCATAATATTTGTTGGTCACATGTATGCCCACACTAGGCGGTACACCACGTAGGGGTATGCACCGGACGAAAGTCCAGCTCTTGTTTTCACAAAATTTCATGCATCGCAGGTTTGGGCTGCATAGATTTTGGTACCCCAGTGGTACACCCAATGAGGGACCCACCAGGAAGTTTCTCGGTGAACCATATGGCCAGTCAGCATCTGAGCATCTCGGATTCAATCTCTTCTCGTTTCTTGTAAAGTGACAGATTCTACAGTTCTGTGCACAGAAAAGTGGAAAAGTAATTTAAACTTGATCTCCACCCAGCCACGACCCGGTCGTGATCAGATCGAATTTGTCTATCCGCTTTCATTGTCATATTACAGAGAGGATATCAAGTGTTTTTCGGAGAATACCGAAATTATCTTGGGAGCGTGGTTGCTCGGTGGTTACGGCATTGAACTTCAAACGGAGAGGTCCGCGGTTCGATCCCCGTCAGAGGTAACTGCGTTGTGTTCTTGGGCAAGGCACTTAATCCCGGTTGCCCATATGAGTTAACGGTGGCGCCGTGTACTAACGCGTACTTCACTTCGATGGTGAACCTGTCCTCAACCAATGCTAACCCTGCTTGTGAAGGGTTAGTACGTTTGGGAGTCTGGCGGTTTCTCGCCGCTGCTCGACGATTCTCTCCGGATACTCCGACTTCCTCCTCTCGTAAAACTGTCCGGCGCGAGGTGACCCTGATGGCACAAATTGTGACGAGTTTCATAAATATTATATGAGAAAAACACTCATTTGATATTCTATTTATCATATGACACACACACACGCACAAATTAGCCACTTAGTATGACTCTTTAACCCATCACCTAACTTGAGTTGCAGCCGGCACTTGGAAAAAACATCTTCGTATAACTAAAAATTTTCATTTTTTTTTGCTTCCAAAACATAGGTTATGACCCCTCATTGGAACGAGCTCGTTCCAATGAGGGGTCATAACCAATGTTTTGAAAGCATAAAGTGAAAATTAAAAAAAAATGAATGACGTTTTTCTTCTGGGTAAAAAATTAATACAATATAACTCACCCTAAATATGACAGATCACGTAAATTCTCCCTACTGAAATTATGCAAATGTGACCCAGTTGTATTTTGTTTAGCCAATCAAATTGTCCAGTTCTGAAATTGACTAAAGAAAGCTCCCAACTCTAATTATGCAAATTAAGAAAATGTGGCCCAGTTGTATTTTGTTCAGCCAATCAAATTGTCTAGTTTTGAAATTGACCAATGAAATTGACGGAATGCTTTATTTATCACTGATTAATATGAAAACAAAATATTAAATGTTTTAAAGTGAACAAAACGGACAAATAATAAATAAATATTCAGTGGAAACCGAAAATAATTTCATTTGTGACCGCGACAAATGTTTATTCTCGCTTGCACTTCGGTATCCATTCATGAACACTATTTTTTTTATTAGGCCATACAAAATAATTTATTTGATTCTCATGGATGTTTTAAATGAGTGGAGGAGGGTGGGAGGGTTTTACTTTTAATTTTATTTTTCTTTTGCAAAAAGGGAGGAAACATGGAGAAGATTTCAGCTGTCTTTTTACACACAGAAATATAGAAAGTGCATATTTATACAAATAAATTCATTTTTTAATTTGAAAAATAAAACATTCCTCCGAAAACAAACTGTAAGTACTGCAGTTCAAAGGCTTCATATTTTTTCGATGCTCTTCATATTATCTTTGAAGTAAAAGTATTTAATCTATGTGGATTTGCCTCGTTACAATTTATGGGAGAGTGCCTATAGGCACTCTCCCATAAATTGTAACGAGGCAAATCCCCATAGAGGATACAGGCACTCTCCCATACAGTGTGACAAGGCAACCATATTGGCGACGCAACTAAATAAATATGCATCCATCAACAAATTTAAAACGTTTCGGGTCTCCCTGACTTTGTACTAGTGTTGGAAGACACTAAAAGACAATAAAAATGAGAGGGATTGCCTGAGAAGCAAAAATCATTTTTTAGCCTTATACGCGTTTCAGACGAAGTTGGAAGTTTTCAGCGATAAACCGGTGATATTTACTTTGATTAGGGTTTCAAATCGATCCATAAAAGCCAACAGCTGATTGTTGCCCTTTTTCGCATTAATAGTCCGAGATGGTAAAATATAGTTCTCATATACTTTCATCGATAATGTATCAAATTTTTAACTTTTCGTATATTTAATATAATTATTTATAATAGTAGTACAACATGTGGTAAACGTGTCCTTTTGTGGGATCTCATCGGGGGAACTCATGTGGCGTCATGTTGGGTTGTCATGGCAGCGAGCGGAGACGGCCATATTATAAGGTAATCGTAATGAGAATACGTGGAGTTCTGTGTCTGTATCATTTACGTTGTGATACCCAATTTTCGTTCTTATACAACGAAGAAAGAGCGCCGGGTTTTATTGATTCCTTAAGGTGGTCTTAAAGGTCTCTAGAAAATCAGCATGCAAAACACTATCTGGTAGGTGGTTCCAAGGTACAGTAGTTTCCAGAAAAAAGAATGTTGGTATTGTTGTGTTTTTTGCTGTTTGGGATGATCAATCCTTTGGAGTTGTTGTATGCTCGTTTTTCAAGGATGTTTGATGCAGAATAAGTACTAGAGTGCCTTGTTTTTACTTTTCTCTTTGGTCTGGCGAATTTTACAAAGTCGGCTGCTGGTAGTACCGGTACCAGCCCCTCAGCGTCTTTGTACATAAAAATCGTATTTAGCATTTTTTGGCGTTAACCCTTTACCCAACGTAACGACCAAAACCGGCCAACGTTATTTATACAAATTGCCATTTAATTTTCATTATTTTTTTTTTTATTTTTTGTCTCAAAAACATACCTTATGACCCCTCATTGGAACGAGCTCGTCGAGCTCGTTCCAATGAGGGGTCATAAGGTATGTTTTTGAGACAAAAAAATGAAAGAAATTTAGTTATTCAAGAATTTTGTTTGCAAGTGTCGTCTGCTTTTCGTGTTAGGTAAAGGGTTAAATCTCATAACCCATTTATTTGCCCAGTCTCCGAGCTGGTTTCGATCTGCTTGTAATGTTCTGTAGTATTTTTCACTTTTGATTGGTCTGTAAACTAAACAATCATCAGCAAATAAACGGACGGACCGACGGACGAGTTGACGTTGTCCGGTAGATCATTTGTATGGCATAAGAAGATAATTGGTCCCAATACTGTACCTTGAGGTACTCCCGAGTCTACTGAGGTTTAGTTTGGTTGTTCGCCCTCTACTATTGTTCGCACGGGATATTGGGGAGACATGTGTGGTTGTTAACTTGGAAAGTATATTGATTCAGTCTGTGCAGTAACTGGTCGTGTTGTACCGTGTCAAATGCTTTGGAAAAGTCTAAGATGGCAATATCTACTTGGTGGTTCTGATCGCGATCTTGTTGGAAGTGATTCAGAGTAGTAATCAGCTGTGTCTCTCAGAAGTATCCTGCTCTAAAACCATGGTTCCGGTTTGTTAGAATTTTGTTTTTCTCCAGGTGGTTCAAGATGTGTCTGCAGATGATATGTTAGATAATATTTTGCAAGTAACAGATGCTGCGGAGACTGGCCTATAGTTTTCCGGTAGGTGTTTATTTTGTACATACTCGAGATGTTGGCGTCCCTACGATCTTTGGGAATGTCTCTGACGTCCAGGGAGTGTTGGCGTATGATTTTTAGTGTTGGGGCTAGATGGGATGCGCACTCTTTCAGTATTCGGTTTGGTATATTGTCTGGCCCTGATGGTTTCGAAGGATTTATCTTTGATAGTAGTTTTGTTTTTCGAGTCCCTTCTGGTCGATTTTAATTGGTATTATGTTGGTCTGGGCTTGTTTTGTAGTTGATGGCAAGTAGCTGTTTGTTGGTTGTGTGAATACTGATCAGAACTGTTTGAGGAGCAAGTAAGCTTTCCACCTGCTGTCGCATACGACGTCTGACCTCTTGTTTAAAGTTGTTCTGCCGCTGGAGTCTTAGCGTTTATATTTCCAAAACGGTTTTGTGTTGTTGTTTAGTACTTAAATGATGTTTGAGTTTACAGAGTCCCATTCTGCATTCCTCGGGCGGCGTTTACATTCCTTTTGACATATTCTGTAATTTTCCCGTTTGTGTGTTTTACGTCCTTGTTTGTAGAGCCTCTGTTTCTTTTTTATCATTTTGCGTTCTTTCTTTTTGATCCATGAGGCGCTGTTTCGTAATTTTATTTCTTTATTCGGGATGTTATCATTCATAGTTTCAAATAGGTGTTTCTTAAATGTGTCCATAGCTGATTTACGTCTGCACCATGTTTTCTTTCATTGCCTGTTGGAGGTTTTCCATGTCTTTATTTATGGGGTTCCAATCGTCTTTGCTATAGATGTAACATTTCCTGGGATTTGGAGTTAGTGCCCATGGTTTAACCCTTTACCTAACATGAAAAGCAGACGACACTTGCAAAAAAAATTCTTGAATAACTAATTTTTTTCATTTTTTGTCTCAAAAACATAGGTTATGACCCCTCGTTGGAACGAGCTCAACGAGCTCGTTCCAACGAGGGGTCATAACCTATGTTTTTGAGACAAAAAATGAAAATATTTTGAAAATTAATTGGCGATTTTTGAGAATAGCGCTGGCCGGTTTTGGCCGTTACGTTGGGTAAAGGGTTAAGCATATTTTAATTTGCCATTGATGGTGTAAACGATGATTGGAGGACAAGTGCTGTAACTTAGAATCCCCCCCCCCCCCCCCCCAGTATACAGAGTACTGGCAACAAGCTTTTTTGAAAATATACAGAACATACCCATAGTAGCTTGATATACCAAATGTTCACCTCAAGTGGTAAACATTTGATACACCAGGCTACTTTGGGTATATTTTATTTATACCATGATCGTCATATTAATAAGAGTTTAAATGTTGAATAAATCAATATTAACACGTGAGATTTTGTTTTTGTTTACACGAGCACCGGTGGACGGTACTTACGCTGGCAATTTTATCGCCGGTGTAAAGGGAATGGAAGTCCGTAGGAACGTTAGTCCCTCTGGACTATTATTCCGCGGAATAATAGTCCTAGGTCTAACATTTCTAGGAATAGTAGTCCGGCGGACTACTATTCCTAGAAATGTTAGACCTAGGACTATAATTCCGCGGAATAATAGTCCAGAGGGACTAATTTTCCTACGGACTTCCATTCCTGTTACACCGGAACGAAATAGAAAACGAATTTATCTATCTCACATGTCCCACGTGACCGGATTATAAGCATATTTAATGAGTGCATTGAGTATTTAAACACCGCATGTTCTTCCGAAAACAAAAAAGTCACGTTTCGGAAATATTAGCAGACAATTTCAAACGTTTGGGGAAAGAATAAAAATAAAAATACAGACCGTAATACCAAAGGACACTTGACTCTTTTATTATGGTTTACGCCATAATGAGTGGAGAGAGTTGCACGAAATTCCCGTCGAAAAGTTATGCGAATACATTGTAGAATTCATCCGAAATGTGTCAATGTTCATTTCACTACAGTTCTTTAACCTCTGTTTTCGTGCGTTATTTTTTTTTTATTTTTTTTATTTTTGGTTTAACGACACATTAACAGCCAGGGTCATATTATGTCGGTGACAGTTTTACGGATGGAGGAAGCCGGAGTACCCGGAGAGAACCACCGAGCAACGATGAGCAGCTGTCAGCTCCCCAACATCGTAACTCTGAACTCTGCACCGCGGCACAGGCAGGGTTAGATTGGTTGAAGACATGCGCACCATCGACGTGCAGTACGCCTTAGTACACAGCGTCATCGTGCCCCCATGTAGGCAAGCGGGGTGAAGTGTCTTGCCCAAGGACACAACGCGGTTGCCGCAGGTGGGATTCGAACCGAGGACCTCTCGGTTTGCAGCCTGCACCTCTACCTACTGAGCCACCGCGCCCCCTTTCGGGCGTTAGGATTTAAGTTCGAGGTATATACCTGTGGTATATACAGAACTTTTGTGTGCTCCTATAAGAAAATCCGTTTTTATCCCTCGTGGGGGGGGGGGTGGGTGTGGGATGGGGAAATCTCATCCTTAGGACAAGATATTTGGTCCTGACACTCGTCAAGCCTTGTCTGGCCCAAATATCTTGCCCTCGAGTGAGATTTCCCCCATCTCTCACATCCTCCTATCATGGACAATAATAGTCTCATTTTTATGTATTCTTGTTAGCTTAATATCAAAACATTTTTAATCATTTGTCATTCTGTAAATAAAATTAGTAAATTTTCAATAGCGTTTTTTAATTACCCAAGATGTTACTTTGCCCCGCTGTTCTGTTACCTTCGAAACTGTGTTCTCATAGTTTATCTTACAATCAACATGTATTTTGTCTGTATTACCTCCGCAACTGTCGTGTATCCGACCCCCTGATACAGATGTTTGTATCAGGGGTTCGGATACAAGCACGTTCCTTTCGCGTGAGTTCCATGTTTTTTTTTTTGTTCATCCGTACGAATAAATAGTTCGTTATATATTCGTCTAGATTCTTGACTTATCCCCAATATATTGTAAGATAAAATGATCATTACCATTATGTGGATGTACAAAATATGTATCCGAGTGTCGCTCCGGGTTCTAAAGGCAGATCACGACTCGTCTTCGACTCGTCGTGATCTGCCCTTAGAACCCGGAGCGAGACTCGGATACATATTTTGTATATCCACATAATGGCAATAATCTCTATGTCTCACTTTGCGTAAACCATTTGGACAGGGTTCTTCTGTGGCCAAGTACTCGAGACACGAGTTACACAAGAGAGGAGATGTTAAATTAACTAAGCACATACCATTTTCAGTTCATGGACCCCCAGACCATCTATGAGCAGATAAGGTGCACATGTACTGTTGAAGCGCTTGGGCGTGCAATATCTACTCCACCGCGATAAATTTCAAATTTTCGGCGATAATTGGGGGATGGGTGTGATACACCCCTACCCCCCCCCCCCCACACACACACACACACACTCACACACACACTCAGACTACATCCCTGGATACATGTAAATAGAAAACATCTTATTGCGTTAAAATAACTTCTTTATATTACTTCGATGGACGCAATTATCATTTGGCATTCAGTACAAGACCCCGTACTAATGTAACGCTATTCATCACCAGGAAGGTTTTTCATCACGCGGACACACACCGAGTGCCATTATTCGCAAATCACACGAGATGAAAGGGAAAATCAATTTCATGATTAATTTCAGAATATCAACATGTGCTGTCAAATTGGCTCCTTGATACATTTTCTCAGTTACTAGGTCAAGACTTATGACATGTTGTCATAACCCCCGTTGAAGCAAAAATAACAACACCCTTTAAACACCGCAGTATTTGACGAATAAATTCATCACGCACAGTTTGGGGCCTACGAATATTCAATATTCGAAACACAATTCTATTCGAAACGCTAATTAAAGTCGAAATGTATGTATGTATGTTTATCACTTCTCATCATACTTTGGCAACAAAGTACAGATATATATATATATGTTACAGCCAATGTCTAAAGTCAGTCAATGTGTAGAATGACTGAAATTTTCAGTCAGTCTGTAGATTCACTAATTCACTCAGCCAACCTACAGATTTCCTAAAAAATCAGTCATTATACAGATTTCTTAAAATATCAACTCATTTATTCTACAGATTGATTGAAATGTCTTTCAATTGTTTTTTTTTTTAGTTGTTTGAGCCAACCATGTGATGTTTGTTTGGTGTCTTCCCACTGGACCAATTCCCTTTAGACCAATTCCCTTTAGACCAATTCCCTTTAGGCCAATTCCCAAAAGACCAATTCCCCTTAGACCAACTACATACTGTTATTGGTTAAAGGTTGATTAAGGATAATTAAGAAAACATTTATTTATTGATAAGCACTTTATTTGATAAACAAATAATAAAAAGAATCACAGCCTTTGAAAGTGTGTGATTACTATAACAATTGTTATGTAAAATCTGCCCAACATCTATAAAATATCAACAAGCCAGAAAATAAGCAGACTATCATCTAAAAAATGAAGTCCCCAGAGGGTGAATTTAGTGATGCTACCATGCACAGCATGGTAGCATCACTAAATTTACCCTCTGTGAACCTCAACCCGAATCAAGGTCTCAAACATAAACAGAAAGAGGTACCCAGAGGATAAATTGGCCCACTGTATGGGATAGCATCAGGAAATTCACCCTCTGGGGACCTCATTCTGCAAATGACAGACTGCTTATTTTCAGGCTTGAATATTAATAACATTAAATACATTTATAAATATTTATAAATATATCAAATTATTGATATAGAATTATTTTAAAAGTAGAACACATCAGTTGGTCTAAAGGGAATTGGTCTAAAGGGAATTGACCTTGTGGGAATTGGTCTAAAGGGAATTGGTCTAGTGGGAATGAACCGTTTGTTTGAGTGAATCCATGTTCACTTTGGATGTTTTTGTTTATGTTGCTGGTTTTTGTTATCTGTATGTTTTATACTTTTTTGAAATATTGACATAACAATGACATTCTCTGGAGCTCAGATAATTCCTCATTTTCACCAATATGGGAGGCACAATGGAAAGTGACTTTCGAAACGAGCTTTTGAAGAGAAAACAGTCTGATTCAAAAAGCTGCTGAAGTGACTGTTCAGCTGATTGATATGTTCATGTTTTTTGGTGCTCCAAAGATATTACAAAGTGACAATGGCAGTGAATTCACCGCATCTGTTATTACAGGGCTGAAACTTTTTTGGCCAGATCTCCTCATGGTACACGGAAAACCTCGTCATCCACAAAACTAGAGTTCAGTGGAACGTCTCGATTGTGATATCAAAGACATGTTAACTCCTTGCATGCTGCTGGCGGATATTCCTGCCCAGGACAAGAAATCTCTTGCCATTAAAATTAGACAAATTAGAGGATATTTAATCCGATTTTCTCCTGTAAATTGCAAAGACTTCTTGATCCATGGTTACTCAAGTAAATTTTCATGAAGTTTTAATCAAATCTAGACATGGCTGCTTCACAGCAGCCATGACTAGATTTAATGAAAAGTATATTAAAATCATTCAGGTATCAAACAGTCCCCATTTAAGGCGCTATTTATTTATTTATTTATTTATTTATTTATTTATTTATTTATTTATTTATTTATTTATTTATTTATTTATTTATTTATTGCGTTTGACGACAGATTCAACAGCCAAGGTCACCTCTTGGACAGTTTTACGGGTAGAGGAAGCCGGAGTACCCGAAGGGAACCACCGAGCAGCGGTGAGCAACTGTCGCACTAACACGTGGAAAAATTGAAACAACATAATAATAATAATAACAGATTTTAATATCGTGCGTTGGTTGAAGAGTAAAAATAATTCAACATTTGAGGATTCGATACACTATCAGAGGTGGGGTTTGATTGGTATGGACACAGTTTGGATACATATAGTAGTAAATGTTTGGATTCTGCGCTTCTCAAGCGAAGGTTCCTTTATTTCCGCGAGTATTGATTATATTGGCGAAGTTCTGAATGCACCCAGACTAATTCTAATGCCACTATTATAGATTGCATAAAATGGTTTCAGGTATAACTTTCAAGCAAAACCGTAAACCTCAAAACCATAGTCAGCATTAGATTTCACAAGTTCTCTATACATATGGAGTACCTTTTTTCGAGTGGACACCCCAATGGATTCTCGCAACTATCTTTATAATATTAGGAGACTTGTTACGTCGAACTCTTAGGTGTTTTATATGAAAGGTGGACTTCAGTTTTATGAGTACAAGACCAAAAACATACATATAGAATAAACGTATAGTGTTTTCAAATAAAAAAATTATTCTAAGAGTAGCACGGCAGCGTAGAACCGCCACACCGTAGTATATTTCCAGGGATTCCTAATATGTTTTTACAGATTACTAATCTGTTTTTACAGATTACTAATCTGTTTAAACAGATTACTAATCTGTTTAAACAGATTACTAATTTGTAAAAACAGATTAGTTAATCTGTAAAAACAGATTAGTAATCTGTAAAAACAGATTAGTTAATCTGTAAAAACAGATTAGTAATCTGTAAAAACAGATTAGTAATCTGTAAAAACAGATTAGTAATCTGTAAAACAGATTCGTAATCTGTAAAAACAGATGAGTAATATGTAAAAACAGATTACTTAATCTGTAAAAACAGATTAGTAATGTGTAAAAACAGATTAGTAATCCCTTTAAACAGATTAGTAATCTGTAAAAACAGATTAGTAATCTGTTTAAACAGATTAGTAATCTGTTTAGTCGGTTTCATTTTAAATTCTACGAGTAGAATCATTTTTTTTATTTGAAAACACTATCCGTTTATTTTGTGTATCCCTTAATTTTTCACAGGACAGTCGCGGCGAAATCGTGCTGTTACTCGCTACAAAACACAGCGAGAAGTGAGTAGCACATAGGTCCAATTCGAAGACAAGCAAAATTGCCAAAAATAAAAAAGGCGCAGTGATACATTTCTGTCCAAAAATAATTCCCCTACAAACGTGAGCTAAACTTGCAAGAATACTTTATTAAATGAACAATGTGTAGTGTTTTCTACTAGCATTCTGTAATATTTTCAAAAATGTTTAAAGAAAACAAAAATTGAACTGTTAATTATGCTACAGGACAGAGGTCAAAGGTCAATAAGTCCGTCTCTGCTATAGAAATTAATTCTTTCAGTGTTAAAACTTCGAGGAAGATTTATCACCCAACTAGGTGAATAAAGCTAAAATTTATCCAAAACTTTTATTGTGTTCGATTGAACGCCCATTTATGGGATAAAATCTCTTACTCAAGTTTTGACACAAGAAATCATTTCTTCAAACATATAACAATGATGGTATGTTATTTATTTATTTATTTATTTATTTATTTATTTATTTATTTATTTATTTATTTATTTATTTACGTGCTCTATGGCTTATCGTGACCGGACATAGTACTCAATATTTCGGTTTGTTTAATAACAACAACAAAAGTATTTACTATGACGTAATAAGACACAAAGAACAATTTGCAGCGTCAGCCGCAAGCTACAATGGAGTTCCACAAATCACTCGATGTCTCTATAGTTATTAATAATTAATTTGGATTATTTTTTATCTTTCATCAAAACGTTCTTCGTATGAGCGATAGAGAAATTATTACATGAAAAAATCACATCAGTGGTAACTTCATAAGTTCATGCATCAAACAGCGATGTATCGATTTGGTGAGTAAAACTGAATCACATAGCATAGCCCGATACCGGGGGCGGGGGGGGGGGGGGGGGGCAATATTTTAAAACTTTTACAATTGTATTTTCTAGAATTGTATTATCTAGTTATGATCTAAAATGGAGTGAAATGAACCATGAGTTTTTTTTAAAGATGTGGCAATTTTACAGTTGGCAAATTGCCATATCTTTTAAAATGCCTATGATTCATTTTCGTCAGTTATATTAACTGTTAGAAAGAACAATTCTAGAAAATAAATTCTTCAAGTGTTGGCTCTAGTAACGCTAGCACAACGTTTTAACCCTTTACCCAAAGCAGACGATATCAAAATTTATTATTTTAAATTTCATTTTTTCAAATTTTTCCAAACATTTCAACAAAACCATATCATGTGACCCCTCGTTGGAACGAGCTCATCGAGCTCGTTCCAACGAGGGGTCACATGATATGGTTTTGTTGAAATCTTTTGAAAAATAATATTTTTTCAACTGCTGAATTTGCATATTACGCGCGCGGATGCGGGCGATTCGTTAGGTAAAGGGTTAATTCCGAATTTCGACTAATCTTTGAATGGCAAGGATGTATTATACATCAAAATGAAGAAAGTATTGTAGAGAATGTGTCCCTGGTAACTTCGTAAGTTCTGTGAGTAGACTATTCTTCAGGAGGACAACTATTTTGGAATAATGAACTCCAACATTTGCAATATTTATAAGATATTTATATGAAGACGAACATTCATCGAAAAACGAAATATCAGTCGATACTGTCACCCAGAGATCGACACACGAGCTTGTTCCAATGGGGAGTCAAAAGAAAAGTTTTGGTGGCAAGTTTGATAGAAAGTGAAACTCGCACATGGTGACATAGTAATAATATTGCATCCTTTTTTATACGAAGAAATTTTCTGGTTTTCTATCAGTCAAAGATAGGGTTTGATTAATAACTTACGGGTTATAGGTATAACAGAACTAAACATTTGAATTAGAGTTACCCGCCGTGAAAAGTTACACTCGCAATTGATGTAATCTTCAAAACAGTATGCAACCTTGAAAAAATATATTGTTTTAAAATATTTTGAAGCATTGCTGAATATTCCAGAGAGAAAGGAGATTTGATTAATCTTGATGTCTTCAAAATACGGAATTGATTATAGTAAGTTTTTGTTGGGAATTCCCCGAAAAATTGTGTCCGTGACCGGTAGTTTCCTTCCTGTCATTTTCGTCTCTTATTTGTTGCATGACTCCCAGTTTTGAGGACAGAAAAAGTTGTCAGAAGGGCTGTTTTTGACAAAGATATTTGAATGTCCAGATTACATAGATGAGAATCATATTTTTTTCACACGAACATTACAGTGGTCGCCTATGGTTATAAATTTAGTACTGTTATTCCAATATTGAGGGCGGTGGCGTTGCGGTAACCCGTTCTCGACAGATCACCGAAGTTAAGCAGCGTCGAACCCGGTTAGTCCTTGGATGGATCTGAGCGATCGATTCGGACTCCCACGTTGTGTCCTTCGGCAAGGCACTTAACCCCGGTTGTCCACATGGGACCACGATGACGCCGCATACAAACGCGTACTACACGCCGATGGTTCGCATGTCTTCTTCAACCAATCTAACCCCCGCCTCTACTGGAATGCGGAGTTACGATGTGGAGAACTGGTAGCTGCTCATTGTTGCTCGGTATTTTTCTCCGTTTACTCCGGTTTCCTCTGTCAGTAAAACTGTCACCGACACGATATGATCTTGGCTGTTAAAGTGTCGTTAAACTTTAATAAATAAATAAATATACCAATACATCTTTATTGAGTGCAACAAGACGCCATCTGCAATACTTCAGTATTGCAGATGTCGCCTTGTTCCACTCAAAGAACGATATTGTCGTTGCGTGCTACAGACGTGAAGATATCAATATAATATTTTCATTACGCAGTATCATTAATGTCTGTTTGTTGAGAGACTGCTCCATCTTTCTGTTATGTCTTTGTTCAATCTTCTTTATTTGCTCTTTCAAGAAGTCCTTTAATGTTCGTTGGCAATTAGCGATCAAACTTTATTAATCTATCTTCGCTGTCACATAGACAGTTAACATTGGCATAATGTCAAACGTGATTGATTTTTGATTTATATCAAAGCGACGACGTTCTTCCGTGACACACGCCAATTGCGTGTTGTTCAATAACTTGCCCGCTACATGTCCAAATAATCTTTTCATCTGCAACGGACAATGTGACGGATGGGTTTTTTTCGTATTTGTGCAAAGGCATACATTTAACTCGTATAAGTCTGGAAGGCGTGGAAGAATTTCTTTAACTTGAAAAGCTATTGAGACTTGTCCCACTGGAGATTTGTTTTCAAGACGAGTATCGACTGCGCAGTCAAGCAGACGACACTGGCCTAGAAACAAACGTTCGGATTATCTCCTGCTCATAATTGTATCAATAAATAGTTGTTTTTCTCTTTCTTTTTTTTTTAAAAAAAATTGTGCGTGTGTTTTGTTGGGGGGGGGGGGGGGGGGGCTTTTTGTCTTTTTTATTGTTTTTTTTTTAGTGAGGGGTTAAAAAGAAAGCCACATAGTTTTGTCAGTTCATATGTACTGTTCGGGCTGCCTAATGCTGAGTTTATTTAGTCAGTCATATTAGGCAGATTTTGCCTTGCAGTCTTAAAGTGATCACACATACATTACTGTTCTGATGGAGGTGAATGTGAAGAAAGACAATTTGGAGAACATCGTTACGGCCAAAATATTTTTTATTCATACTTTATGATGCACTTTTAATGTCCTTTTATTCTATATCATACGATATGCTTAGACCCCCCCCCCCCCCCCCCTTCCCACGAAATATTTTATACTTTACACCTTTACTAATCTCACATCAAAACCGGGCCCAGAGTTCCGTCGTTTTGGTATTTTCTAAGTTGAGACATGAAAGTTTGATATATGGTACATAACCCTTTACCTAACATGAAAAGCAGACGACACTTGCAAACAAAATCCTTGAATATCTATTTTTTTTTCATTTTCTGTCTCAAAAACATAGGTTATGACCCTCATTGGAACGAGCTCGACGAGCTCGTTCCAAAGAGGGGTTATAACCTATGTTTTTGAGACAAAAACTGAAAAATAATGAAAATTAATTGGCGACCTTTGTGAATAGCGCTGGCCGGTTTTTGGTCGTTACGCTGGGCAAAAAGTTAAAGGAAATAAGAGTGAAAGGTTTGCAAATATGTTAATCAAGAATATGTAAACAAACTCAAAATCATGCGCGTTGGGAATTAAGCTGCACGGTATATCGATAAATCGATACATACCGGTATTCTAGCCAGTATCGATTGAATACCGGTGTAATGACGGTTAATTCGTCATTATGTATTTACCCACAATTTAATTTTCAAGATGTCTTGAGTTTTAACTGTAGTCACTTGGGGAACGCGGTGGCTCAGTGGTTGCGGCATTGAACTTCTAATCGAAAGGTCCACGGTTCGATCCCCTCCAGGAGTGACTTCGTTGTGTCCTTGGGCAAGGCTCTTGGTCCCGCTTGCCCACATGGAGGCACGGTAGTGCTGTGTACTAAGGCGTACTGCACGTCGATGGTGCACTTGTCTTGCTTGCGTGGAGTTAGTATGTCGTGGAGTCTGACAGTTGCTCGCCATTGGTCGGTAGTTCTCTCCGGGTACTCCGGCTTCCCCACCCGTAAAACTGTCCGGCACGGGGTGGCCCTGACTGTCGCAAGCGTCGTTGAACCCCAATAAATAGATAAATATAACTGTGGTCCCGAATAAATAATATTAACCCTTCACCCAACGAATCGGTAAAATAGCCTTCGAAATATATACTTCTTACAGTTTATTAAGCGCCAAGTATATCCAACTACCTGTTTTACGTTTTAGTTGAAATATTGTAATGAAAAGTGTATATATTTTTTATTTAATTATATCTTTAATGATTTTAGAACAGAAATTAAGATTTTATTTGTGTTTGATATTATTTTGTAGCTTTTGAATACGATAACCATGGAAAATGGATATTATTGGTAAAAGAGGAAATTTTGCAATATGCCAAAAAGTTGACGGAGCGAACTGGTATGGCTTCAATATCGAGTATGAGACCCATTACTGCTAATTACAGCTTAACAACGCCTTCTCATGCTCCAATCGGGTTCCTGGTGGTCCTTTGTGGGATGTTGTTCCATTCTAGGACCACCAAGCTCCTGTACACTTCTTGGCTGGACTAGACGGGTTGAAATTGCAATCTGCAACTGATTCCAGACATGTTCGATTGGATTGAGGTCAGGGGATCTCGCTGGCCAGTCCAAACGCTCAATCCCCTCCCCTTGTCGGTACTCCCCGACAGCATGGGCAACAGGGGGACGGGCATTATCGTCCATCAGAATGAATCTATCACCCACTGCACCTGCATACAATCTGACGTGGACATCCAGGATCTCATCAATATACCGTTGTGCAGTCAATGTACCACGTTCAAGGACACAGAGCTTGGTACGTCCATCCCAGCTGATGCCGCCCCAGACCATGACTGACTTTCACCACAGCGGCCATGCTCAGCAATGTTGGCTGCATTGAATCGCTGTCCTGGTCTTCTCCATACCCTAGAACGCCTATCTGTGTGGCCTATGCAGTACCCTGACTCATCTGTAAAAAGGATAAGTCGTCAATCTTCTCTGGCCCATCCAACGTGGTTCATGGCCCTTGCCGGATAGTCTGCGTCGAAACATTTACCCCGGATGCATTCTGACGGTCACTGCGAAGCTGGTTTGCTGCGGGAAAGCGGTTCCTACGACCCTGAATGATCAAAAACCGGTCTTCAGCTGCAGATGTTGCCCTGTCTCTGCCACCACCATGTCGTCTTACTGGTGTGCCATACTGCTGCAATCTTGCCCAGACTCTTGTGATCACCGCATGCTGCACACCAAGGGCTTCACCAACCCGACGATGGGTAGGCCCTTGCTCCACCATCCCTAAAGTCCGCCACATTTCTGCTTCAGACAAATGTCTTACATTTGCATTTGCCCTATTCAATCATTAAATCACAAGGGTTTGTGTTGAAATGAAGATTGAATACCCTACACATGTCATGCACACGTAGACAGTACACGAAAACATCATGAAAATCAGGGGGGGGGGGGGGGGGGTACATGCTTTCCATGACTGTCACGAAAAGTCTGCCTGTCAAGAGAGCTAATGTAAACACTGGGGACCATCTCAATACATTCCTCAATCATATCACCCAAATATATTGCAAAAATGTCACAAGCAAATTTCACAATGATGTGTCAAATATTTGGTGCTTAGCAAACTTTGAGTAGTATACAAATGCAGCCGTGGAAAAAATACTTTTAACCCTTTACCTAAAGCAGACGACACTTGCCAAAAAAATTCTTGAATAACTAAATTTTTTCATTGTTTGTCTCAAAAACATAGGTTATGACCCCTCGTTGGAACGAGCTCGACGAGCTCGTTCCAACGAGGGGTCATAACCTATGTTTTTGAGTCAAAAAATGAAAATATTTTGAAAATTAATTGGCGATTTTTGAGAATAGCGCTGGCCGGTTTTGGCCGTTACTTTGGGTAAAGGGTTAAAACAAACAAATTCATCAAAACCATATCACGTGACCCCCCATTGGAACGAGCTCGTCAGATGATATGGTTTTGTTGATTTTTTTAAAAAAATTCGATATACAAATATTTAAAATAATAAATTTTGATATCGTTTGCGTTTGGGTAAAGAGTTATTCGAACTGTATCATCAGGGTATGCTAATTCGTTCCACTGTTATGGCTCAAGTCCCTATTGCGGTACGTATGTTAAGATATCTCAAAGTCTTTCAATATACCGGTATACTGAGGTATTTTTTTTGTTTGTTTGTTTGTTTGTTTGTTTGTTTGTTTGTTTGAATACCGATACGGGTATTCAGTTTAGAATATCGTGCGGCCCCATTGGGAATAGAGTTCAACCGATTATCGGGATCGGCAAACCACAATCGGTCGATTTTGCGCAATCCAATGACAATGGCAATGGCTCCTGGAACATCGATTCCACCGATTGCTGCCAAGCATTTTGTATGATTCACTAACCACATTTTAATATCTTCTACAATTTTTTCAATTGTTAATATAAAATGATGTCAATGATGCCATTCAATAAAGTTGAGAAACAACCACAACGGGTATTTTTTACCGGATATACAAGTTAAACGGCATGTAAAGCTTACAATTGAGCGTACTTACGGCAATTGCCAATTCATACCAGAAAAGTGAAGGTTGCACTCCTTTGACTCAGGTCGCAGTAAAATTACCAGTCGCAAGCACTTGGGCGATACACGTGGCTCTGAGAGCCACGTTTACCGCCCAAATGTGTGCGACTGGTAATTTTACAGCCACCCAATCAACGAAGGTTAACACTGAAATATATTCAGTTTAATGCAGTTCTTTCGATCCTAGACTTGTCTAGTAGTGCACGGTATCACAATCGGAATCGGCATCACAATCGGCCGATTGTGAGCTCAAATAACCGGTAACCAGTCAGCGATCATTTTGGGTAATCAGTTGAACAGAAGTAGGACGTTAAATGAGATCTATCAGATGATATCAACAAGACAGGGAGGGGTGATGGGGGTCTGGGTACATGATATACAGACCTATTGGGGACAGGGATTTTTCTCAAAAAGTATGGTGAGCATTATTTGTGATGTCCTCTACAGAGTGTTTGACCCAGTCTACCAGACAACACGCGCCATCAACACAATCTGGCAAGTGAACGTCATGGCTCTATTGTTAAGAAACTTCAGTAACTATTTTCAGACAACAATCTTGCTGACCGGATATGGCGTTACTCATAATGATCACCTTAAAAAGAAGTGAAAGCGTCTGTCCATTAGTGTTTTACTCTGACGAGCAAAATATTAATATGCTTTTTTATTGTAATTGGGAGATGTTAAACGCAATATTCCAATAACATGATTTTGGAGGGCGTTACGATTTATCGATGACCCTCCAGGAATGATTAACAGACAGAGGGTCCATTAACAGCCCGAGACGAAGTCTCAACTTGACAATTCGAATGCTTCATCGCCGAAGTAATCTGGAAATCACACAAACTTCACGTGCTTTTTAACATTCATTGCAATTAAGCGCGTTTCATCATCTCAGAACCAGTGGCGCGTTTGGTGTGACGGATTACATAAACTGTAACCGGAGCCGGGCTCTTAACGAAACATTTAGCCGGAAGCGGGCTGTTAACCACGTTAACACACAACTTCCGGTTTGAGTCTGTGTAAAATTGTGTTAATATACTAGGGATCGCATGCTAACGTGGTAATAATTTATGATAACACCTTAACTGAGCGGCTTGCAAAATGACAGTTATTCAGAACACACCCCTGGGGTCAAATGTGCTTGTTCCTGGGATTGAGTCTTTTTCAACACACTGGTTTGTGTACTGATGTAAATAAAAACTCTCGTGTGAAACATTACTGACAGAAATGGCCTACCTACTCCCAAGATAAAACGTATTCGGCACATCAACATGGCTGGTGTTTATCATTTACATCAGCCTCATTAAACTATTTTCAAAACTGTGACATTTTGTTTCTTTGTGGATATCAAATTTTCAGGTCTCAGCTCACACATACCACACAAAGACAAAACTGTTGACGTAGATTGTTTAAAGGTCTGACGTCACCATAATATTCTTTAACCCTTTGAACCCTGGTAGTATCTTCCACGCAAGTCCAATGTCGTCATTTGGAAGAGTCCATATTCGTTACATGGGGAGGACCACTCAATATAGGACCTGCACGTTGGCAATCTTGGTCTACCACACAAATTCACTGAACAACTGTTTACTTTATAATTCAGGTCGTAACACGTTCCTAGACTGTAAAGGTGGCCCTTTTTCAAAGGACTAAAGTGAATTTATTAAATCTTTAAATTGTAAAATGAATACACATCTCTCAGTACAAATAGCAGCGTACATTTATTTATTTAATTATTTATTTATTTATTTATTAGGGTTTAACGACAAATTAATAGCCAGGGCCATATCATGTCGGTGATAGTTTTACGGGTGGAGGAAGCCGGAGTACCCAGAGAAAACCACCGAACAACGACGAGCAGCTGCCAGCTCTCCAACATCGTACCTCTGAACTCTGCACCGCGGCACAGGCAGGGTGAGATTGGCTGAAGACATGCGCACCATTGACGTGCAGTACGCCTGAGCACACAGCGTCATCGAGCCCCATGTAGGCATTCGGGGTTAAGTGCCTTGCCCAAGGACACAACGCGGGAGCGCGAATCAGTCGCTGAAATGGTCACCCTTCCAACTACTAACCGCGCTCGACGTTGCTTAACTTCGGTGATCTGACGAGAACCGGTTACCGCGACGCCACCGCCCCCCCCCCACCCCCCCCCCCCACCCCAGCAGCGTACATAAAATACATCATGAATTTTTTACAAAACGTATGTATCAATTACACACTGTGGGGCAATGCCAACAGGAAACGGAAAATCGAAACAACAACCCGAATATAATACATAAAATCAAGAACGGACGAGACAGACGTTACTTATTCCCATTTCCTTATTCGACAATCGTTATCAACCGATAAAATCGGTTGATAACGAAAGTGGAATAAGGAACTGGGAACGAGTAACGATTGTCACGTCCTCAAATTACAAATATAAACTACAAGAATAAAAAGATAAAGAAAATCATGAAAAGGAAATGCTTGACAGCAAGGTTATCATTGAAAATTTCTTAAAGCTATCGAGTATCTCTCGCTTTGGGGATAAAATGTAAAATACAATGAAAAGGACTGTCAAATGTGTAATTTAGGCGTAGTGGAGACCCTTGAAACACTTTCTACTGGAATGTCCAAAATACCAGTCTAACAGATTAAGAATCATGGGGAGTATAATGGGGAAGTGGCATGGGAGAATGAAGGACGTGTGGTTAGTGGGTGACACAAAGGAGAGGGTTAGTATGCTTATCGGAGAGATTGGGAAGAATGGTGCACGGGATGCCAACAAGCAGTTCATCTCAGATTGTTGGGAGGAGAGAAACTGCGTGGGAACAGAGATGCAGGTGGGTAACCAAGGCCTTCTCACCTGAGAACCGCGACAAATCAGCGACCGGCCAGAGTGTTGTTATATTATTATTAACATTTTCTCTTGAATCATTTTTAGTGATAGAGAATTGGGTTATAATTACCATTCGATCTGAGAAACGTGCTCCGTGCGTCCTGTGTCGCCGAGCCGCATAAACACAAGGTGTTTCTTCACGGGACAGGCTGGTAAAATATTTACTTTACATTAAGCCTTTACCGAACGTAACGGCTAAAACCGGCCAGCGCTATTCTCAAAAATCGCGAATTAATTTTCATTATTTTTTCATTTTTTGTCTCAAAAACATAGGTTATGACCCCTCGTTGGAACGAGCTCGTCGAGCTCGTTCCAACGAGGGGTCATAACCTATGTTTTTGAGACAAAAAATGAAAAAAAATAGTTATTCAAGAATTTTGTTTGCAAGTGTCGTCTGCTTTTCATGTTGCTAACGAAATCAGAAATAGGGAGTTCAGTACAAGTGAATACCACTTAGAAACACTCCTTTCCCACACGCAAATTAGCATTTGTGTTTCCATGACAACAAAACAACTACTAATTAATATCCAGGGAGCGCGGTGGCTCAGTGGTATACTATTGGACTTCTATGCTAGAGGTCCCGAGTTCGATCCCCGTCCGGGACGACCCGCGTTGTGT
This sequence comes from Pictodentalium vernedei, assembly GCA_031216915.1. NCBI lineage: Eukaryota > Metazoa > Mollusca > Scaphopoda > Dentaliida > Dentaliidae > Pictodentalium > Pictodentalium vernedei. Next base: position 320,845,373 of record CM062288.1, on the reverse strand, counting down.
CCTTTGGTAAGACGCTTTATCCCGCTTGCCCGCACGAGGGCACGGTGGCGCTGTGTACTAAGGCGTACTGCACGTCGGTTGATTCTTTATATCACAGTAAACATACACATAACAGTTTGCAAGAATAGTGATAACAATTTAAAATGAAAACATTTCTGTGTACTGTGGGAAATAACATAGCCAGATTGGCTGTCTTCCTGTTATCCCCAGTATAAATTCTATTACAACATTGTACTGTACATTGTAGGGGCACATTTAAATGCTGTCGACAAAATACTTTGACTCATATATCTGAGACTGGATGTCACTTGGGACAACTTAGGGACTTAGAAATAATATGGCTCTTGGTGGCTACTGTACGTTTCGTGCTCCCCACCACGCCCCCTGTCTCAGTCACTGACCAGGACAGTATAGTCTATCCGAGATGCTGCTTGAGCTGGACCTGGTAGGGGGAAATATTGTGACAAGCTGGAAAGACACTTGGGTAACACACGAACTAATTTGTTTATTCTATTATATTTATTAGTTTTAAAGTCACTTGTATACATTTGTGGCCAAATATAACCAAAAACATAAGAACACGTTCGATGGTGCACATGTCTTCAACCGCTGTATCCCTGCTTGATGGGAGCTTGAACAGATAACACGAAAAACGCGGAAAGTATTTCAAAATACCTAGCAGCCATCTTTTCTGGAATCCAAAATGACCAGAAATGGAATGAACTGGTATGCTTCTTGTTCAGACCACGAAATGAGTGATGTAACGACCTTGTAGAAGTCTCACTCACTTCGTAGCGATCAATTGCTGCATCGTATATGTATCTCAGCTATCAGACAGGGGCCAATAGTATAACACTTTTACAGTTGTAATTTCTCGAATTGTATTTTCTACCTATTAATATAACTGACTAAGATGAATCATCAGCATTTTAAAAGATATGGCAATTTGCCAGTTGGCAAATTGCCACATCTTTGAAAAAGCTACTCGTTCATTCCAACCCATTTAATGTCATAACTAGAAAATACAATTCTAGAAAATACAATTGTACAAGTTTTATAGTTATGGCCCCTGGTTAAATCTCCCAGAATCTGAAATATTGCGTTGTCCCACAAAGGAAATTAGTGGTCTTTTTGTGTGGTTAACTTCACAATATAAAATCTGCTTTACGCTTGTGGTATTGCATTTTGCCAAGGTATGAAATATGGTGATTCTGATGCTATCATAGTATGGACAAAAGAAGAAAAAAATGGTTTGGTAAAATCCATGAAACCCCGACAGTAGGGTCGTTAGCTGTTTTCCCACCCTACACTTTTTTTATAATTTACTGAACTCGCGGTCTGGAGTATACAGTATCCAGGTGACGCAACTTGAAAACCTAGTCTATTGTTCTACCTGGCGGTTGCCAACCATGCAAAGACAAAGGAACAATGGTGTAATCTCCACACGTCACGATGTGTTTATGCGTTCGGCAATGCAGCACGAGGGCCAACTCGGGAGGACAGAACGAGAGGCATTCTCTATGACATAAAAATTCAAACATCACACACAGAAAATTTCAAACTTTAAAACTCTTTTGTTATTTATTTATCGAAGCGTTCGATTTATCGGACCGAAGCGTTCGATCTGGGTCAGAATGCGACGTTTGCATTGGCTGATTACGAAAATCGGCAAATGATGTTAGGTGTAAAAAAGTCCGTCATCGGAAATCCGTATACCTTAGGATACCTTAGGATCTCTTTATGGACGCAGGCACTTGGTTGCCTCTATGTCCACATCAATATTTATATTCGTCTTTTCCGGTTTCATATATTCAGACTGAAAATCATATTTCACATCTATCCCTGACCAATACCTGTCTAATTTTACCTCAAAATTTAGTACTGTTGTTGTTTTCATAATTTGGTCTGGGAGTCCATTCCATATATCTATCGATCTTTCCCAGAAGGCATATTTCTTTATGTCCATGTTGCAATATCTCTTGTTTATTTTAAAATCATGACCTCTGGTGGTTCTGTTCGATTTATAGTCAAGCATGTTTTCGGTCACTTCTTCATCATATATACCATGTGTCAATTTAAAAAGCTCTATCATGTCTCCTCGCATTCTTCTATACTTTAGTGTTGGCAGTTTTAGTTTTTTTAGCCTTTCTGCATATGGGAGGTTTCTCAATGTTGGTATCTGTTTCGTTGCCCGTTTTTGAACTTTTTCCACGGTTGTAATATCTTTTTGTTTATATGGGTTCCATATACATGCCGCATATTCCAAATTTGGTCTGACAAGTGCTTGGTATAAAAGTTTAAATGTTCTTTCGTCTAGGTATGTATACGATCGTCTAATTAGACCCATAATCTGATTTGCCTTTATGGTTTGTGCACTAATATGGTCTTCAAATGTTAACCCTTTACCTAACATGAAAAGCAGACGACACTTGCAAAAAAAATTCTTGAATAACTAATTTTTTTCATTTTTTGTCTCAAAAACATAGGTTATGACCCCTCGTTGGAACGAGCTCGACGAGCTCGTTCCAACGAGGGGTCATAACCTATGTTTTTGAGACAAAAAATGAAAAAAATAATAAAAATTCATTGGCGATTTTTGAGAATCGCGCTGGCCGGTTTTGGCCGTTACGTTGGGTAAAGGGTTAAGTTTTTATCCACAATGACTTCAATATCTTTTCTTTCTCTGATCTCTCTAATATCACCTTCTCTCCTTGACTGTTATTTAAAAAATATCTCTTGTATAGAACACGCGTTCAGTGCAGATTTGTAAATATGGATCTAGTGGAGGCGTAATAGGCGTGTAATATAAAACATACAAAACAAAGATAAAAGGCACTCTTCACAGATAGCGGTTTTTTTTTTTGTTTTTTTTTTTTTTGGGGGGGGGGGGGGATATCAGAAATTACGGATTATTCAAGAGAGCAATCGAGACATGTATGATCATTGTACCTAACAAGTGTGTTTGTGTGGGTGGATTTCACGGTGATTTTTTTAATTGGATCTCTTTACTTATTATTTATGGTTTTGAAAGTAAACGAAGTGAAAATGTACCATAAACTTTACTACACAATGTTTGCTAAGCACCAAATATTTGACACATCATTGTGAAATTTGCTTGTGACATATTTGCGATATTTTTGGTGGATATGATTGAGGAATGTATTGAGATGGTCCCCAGTGTTTACATAAGCTCTCTTGACAGGCAGACGTTTTATGACAGTCACGGAAAGCATGTACCCCTTGATTTTCATGATGTTTTCGTGTACTGTCTGCATGTACATGACACGTGTACATGTAGGGTATTCAATCTTCATTTCAACTCACACCCTTGTAATTTAATGATTACATACTTTTGGCAAATGCAAGTGTAAGAAGACATTTGTCTGAAGCAGAAATGTGGCGGGCATCCTCGTGTTGCCCATGCTGTCGGGGAGTACCGACAGAGGGAGGGGATTAAGCGTCTAGACTGGCCAGCAAGATTCCCTGACCTTAATCCAATCGAACATGTATGGAATGAGCTGCAGCTTGCAATTTCAGCCCGTCCAGTCCAGCCAAGAAGTGTCCAGAAGTTTGGTGCCGTGCTGGTCCAAGAATGGAACAACATCCCACAAAGGACCACCAGGAACCTGATTGGGAGCATGAGAAGGCGTTATCAAGCTGTAATTAACAGTAATGGGTCTCATACTCGATATTGAACCCATAACAGTTCGCCCCGTCAACTTTTTGGCAAATTGAAAAATTTCCTTTTTTACCAATAATATCCATTTTCCATGGTTATCGTATTCAAAAGCTAAAAAATAATGTCAAACACAAATAAAATCTTAATTTCTGTACTTAAATCATTAAAGATATAATTACATAATAATATATATACTTTTCATAACAGTATTTCAACTGAAACGTAAAATAGGTAGTTGGATAAACTTGGTGCTCAGCAAACTTTGAGTAGTATATAATCAGTAATCACTTTTGCACAGTGTGTTATTTGGTTGTTTTTTCCTGTTGCTTCTCTTTGTATTCACCTGAAGATTGTTTTTTGATATTTGGAGGTCTGGTGTGTTCCATTATTATGTATTGTAGCCTGAGTGCTAGAATGTTCTATGTCCCATAGGGGACATAGAACATTCTAGAACTCAGGCGACGTTATGTTTTCTAAATGTCAGGAAATAAATAGCACTATGTCCCAATAAGACTAATATCATTGCTCTCCGATTGTACGAGATCTGGCTTAGTTTTTTCTATGTTTACGGCTCCAGTGGCATATGTAACCGTCTGACATCACTACGCTAAGTATTTGAAAGGAGGATAAAAATGGGAGGAAAGTGCATACTGCCTAAGAAATTGTGTTTTTGAGGCCAGTGATCATTCTATGAATGTATATAACCAACCCGCTTATAAGTTCATGATTTGAACTGAGGTGGAGTAACCTCGACCTTTATCTAAACTCTTGATTTTTGATGCCCAATGACGACGTGGGGTACACGAGAGGTTTATTTACTAAATTTGCTACCGTTGAGGTTGCCTTATTCATTCATACCTTTATCATTTTTATGATTTGAACTGAGGTGGAGTAACCTCGACCTTTATCTAAACTCTTGATTTTTGATGCCCAATGACGACGTGGGGTACACGAGAGGTTTATTTACTAAATTTGCTATCGTTGAGGTTGCCTTATTCTTTCATACCTTTATCAATCACTAATCTTGGATCCATATTTGTTCATTTCTTGCGTTCACATTTATCGTTTATACATGTACATTTTGTACCTTTATTTTGAAAACTTGTCAAGCTGTTGGCATCCATAGAAGCGAAGATGCTCTCAAAAGCATCCCATTGGCTAATATTTGTGCCGAGAAAATCACACATGAAAGCAAGCCAATAGGAGAATGGGTAAAATTTTTGTGCGAGTCTCGCCGTATCTATGGATGCCAACAACATGAGAAGTTTTCAAGTGACGGCGAAAAAGTGTATAATCGGTAAATGTGAACTCTAGAATTGAATAAATGTCAACCCAAGATTGAAAATTGATAAAGGTATACGGTTAATATTTGAATCTGCCCTCCATAGACAATGGGACCTCGAATTTTCATAATAAATCGGATAATCGTCGCTCGTAACCCACTTTCCACCGAAAAGCATCTTGTCCGACCAATTGTTTTTTCCGTTTCTGCGACTTCTCCCAGTTATTATGAACCACCCAAGAACATCCATTCAGCGGTCATGTAATACACCACTGTAAAGCTTATTCATTCCCCTTTCCACTGACAACAGATACTAATGGATACGTTCTGTGAATCAAATTTGAGGGGGGGGGGGGTTAATGAAGATGAGTGCTATCGTTTTCGAAAGGCGAGTTGGGTACCTTGTTAATATTTATATACCATCATGGGGGCACGTCATTATCGATTCAAGAATGCTATCAAATATCATTTTTCTTTCGATTTCACAGCTTGTGCCGAGTACTTGCGACAGAAACTAAATGTTTTAAAGAGTTCTCGCAGCGGGTTTGCTTCCTGACTAAGGATGCTCATTAAGAGACTTTGGAAGCGAACCCACTGCGAGAATTCTTCCAAACTTTCAGTTTTTGTCTGTTATGTGTATTGTAATTGCTGTCAAGCAGCAATTGGAACATATCTTTTGCTAAATCTCCAGGTAATTTTTTAATGAAATCATAATCCCTATATCGCAGATCACGAGCAAAATCTAATAGTTTGCCTGGTAAGACATCAATTATTTCTTGCTCATCTTTGTATGTACTCCATCTACAATCAAGAGCACGAAACTTGGTTCAATGCAGGAAGAATCATGGCATTCTTTATATTTCTGCATTAGACCTTGAATTTTGTTGTCACCACTATGAAAAGTATTAATTTCAAGATTGACAAAACATTTGTGATAACCTAGAAAGTCTAACCCCTAGAAGAGAGAATCTTTTTTTGGTGCAACGTAAACATCTCAATTGAAAGTCATTGATGCTATTTTTAAAGTTATATTTGGAACACAATATGTATACATAGAGATTCTTACCATTATGTGGATGTACAAAATATATATCCGAGTCTCGCTCCGGGTTCTAAGGGCAGATCACGACGAGTCGTGATCTATCCTTAGAACCCGGAGCGAGACTCGGATACATATTTTGTACATCCACATAATGGTAATAATCATTTTATCTTACAATATATTGGGGATAAGTCAAGAATGTAGACGAATATATAACGAACTATTTATTCGTACGGATGAACAAAAAGAAAAAAATGGAACTCATGCGAAAGGAACGTGCTTGTATCCAACCCCCTGATACAAACATCTGTATCAGGGGACGGATACACGACAGTTGCGGAGTTAATACAGACAAAATACATGTTGACTGTAAGATAAATTATGCTATCGGTTGCTACTCCTCTAAGACAAACTTTAGATGTATCATTCAAATTTAATTCTAGCTCTTAGGCTAGTTGCTCAGACATTATAGTAGCTTGTGTTGCAGGTTCCAGCACAGCAAGGAAATGTTTATACCCAATACAACAATGAAGCTTAAGATTTATATTGTTCATTGGGGGTGGTACAACACTTTCCATTGTTGCATTACCTATATCATCCATTTTTGATTTATTAAAATCACGTTGATGCACATTATCATAATTTACAACGTCTGTAATATTTTCAAACAAATCCATGAATCCAAGTGACCAATCAACATCCTCAAAATCAGTTTCCATATTATTTACATTATTACAGATTGAAGATAACTGGTCATCCACAATACATTGGGCTGATATCTGATCAGAAGAACTAACTCTTATTCGTTTTTGACACTTCATGAGCTGAACATTGCCTGCAATTGTTTGCAATATGTCCATACCCAGGACAGTTATGACATGGAAATCGAGATGCACTCTGGGGACTCGGACTCCTGGACCTGTATTGAAAAGTGTTATTTATTTATTTATTTATTTATTCATTTATTTATTTATTTATTAGGGTTTAAGGTCACATATTTTTGCACAATGGCTAATCATAACCATGACAGTTTTACGGGTGGAGAAAGCCGGAGTACCAGGAGAGAACTACCGAGCAACGGCGAGCAACTGTCAGCTCCCCAACATACTAACTCCACACAAGCAGGGTTAGCATTGGTTGAAGACAAGTGCACCATCGACGTGCAGTACGCCTTAGCACACGACGTCACCGTGCCCCCACATGGTCAATGGGGGCGAAGTGTCTTGCCCAAAGACACAACGCGGTTGCCGCGGGTGGTATTCGAACCGAGGACCTCTCGGCTTGCAGCCTGCACCTCTACCTACTCAGCTACGGCGCCCCCATTGAAAAGTGTTAACAGTTTTTTTTTTGTTTATGGCTTTCAATAAGTTGTTAACAGCTACCATTAAATCATTGATCTCTTACTTAGCTGATCAACAGGCTCTGCAGATGATGTGTGTATTGATTTAAAAAAAAACATCCTCAGTTACATACTGAGGTTTTAAGTTAACGTCATGAGAAAATGATACCTCTCCAGTTGCATTTGATCGTATACCAAACAATGCTCTTGCCTTGTTTTTTTATGTAACCCTTTACCCAACATAACGGTCAAAACCGGCTAGCACTATTCACAAAAATCACCAAACAATTTTCATTATTTTTTCATTTTTTGTTTCAAAAATATAGCTTATAACCCATTATTGGAACGAGCTCTTTAAAAAATTAAAACAATAGTTTCAGTAATTTTATTTATAAGTGTTGTCTTCCTTTCGTGTTAGGTAAAGGGTTAATTTCTATCCATGGCTGTTTTAGCGGAATGTTTATCTTAACAACCACGAATCAATGACTCGACAGCAATTTCCTCAATTGTTTCCCCCAAAGCCTCTGGATGAGCATCCATAGTTAGGAAGTAAACCCGCCGCGAGAACTCTTCCAAACGTTCAGTTTTTGTCTGCTTTTTGTATTGTAATTGCCGTCTAGCGACAATTAGCGCCTCATTTTGGCTAAATTTCCAGGTCATTTTTTTAATCATGTCATTATAATCCCTACATCGCAGATAACGAGCAAACTCTAATACTTTGCCTCGTAAGACATCAATTATTTCTTGCTCATCTCTGTCTGTACTCCATCTGCAATCAAGAGAACGAACGAAACTTGGTTCAATATAGGAAGAATCATGGCATTCTTTATATTTCTGCATTAGTCCTTGAATTTTGTTGTCACCACTATGAAAAGTATTAATTTCAAGATTGACAAAACATTTGTGATAACCTAGAAAGTCTAACCCCTAGAAGAGAGAATCTTTTTTGGTGCAACGTAAACATCTCAATTGAAAGTCATTGATGCTATTTTTAAAGTTATATTTGGAACACAATATGTATACATAGAGATTGTTACCATTATCTGGATGTACAAAATATATATCCGAGTCTCGCTCCGGGTTCTAAGGGCAGATCACGACGAGTCGTGATCTATCCTTAGAACCCGGAGCGAGACTCGGATACATATTTTGTACATCCACATAATGGTAATAATCATCTTATCTTACAATATATTGGGGATAAGTCAAGAATGTAGACGAATATATAACGAACTATTTATTCGTACGGATGATCAAAAAGAAAAAAAATGGAACTCATGCGAAAGGAACGTGTTTGTATCCAACCCCCTGATACAAACATCTGTATCAGGGGACGGATACACGACAGTTGCGGAGTTAATACAGACAAAATACATGTTGACTGTAGTCCTTGAATTTTGTTGTCACCTATATGAAGAGTATTAATTTCAAGATTGACAATACATTTGTGATAACTTAGAAAGTCTAACCCCTATAAGAGAGAATCTGTTACATGTGCAACGTAAACATCCCAATTGAAAGTCATTGATGCTATTTTTAAAGTTATACTTGGAACACAATTATACATTATGCTATCGGTTGCTTCTCCTCAAAGACGAACTTTAGACTTGTCATTCGAATTTAATTCTAGGTCTTAGGCTAGTTGCTCAGACATTACAGTAACTTGTGCTGCAGTGTCCAGCACAGCAAGGAGATGTTTATACCCAATACAACAAGGAACCTTAACCATTTCGCTGCTGTGCAATTTGGTAATAACCGTTGCTGAACCATATATTGGAGGGAATGGGGTTAAAGTAAAAAAAATGAAAACGCCAATAACGTTCACGTATTTGTAAATTTAAAACTGTTATTATACAGTACGTGGATAGTGTATTATCACTAAATCACCCCTGGAGTGGCGATTCCATCCAAGCAATAATTGCAGATTTGTTGCAAACCATAACAAGCACAGGCAAAGTTCCAGCCAATGGACCTCCGGGTTAAACCCGGAGGTCCATTGGCTGAAACATTCTTTGTGATTTTTGTCCATATGTGCAGAATTTGAAAGTGATACTTTGGGTGATACTTCCACTCTACGGGTGATTTTGTTACAATCCATTCTCCACGTACTGTATATTGGAACAACGTTGACTGAGTTCAACAATGTTTCCAAAACTACTCCCAGCCACACTCCATAAATCTCAAAAGAAAAGACGTCTAGTCGACTTGAATTTAGTTCCTATTTAATGGACTGACCATGTAGTCCAAACTTTGCTCCACAGGCCGTTATATAATTTTTGTTTTGTTTTATCGCCGTGCGGCACAGGACAACAAGAAACAATTATATATGTTGGGACAAGTTTGGACTATTGAGTTCGTTGTTGTCTCGGGTATTTCGGAATTTACATAGACGCGAAAAATGGTTGAGATCAAATGGATAATGCCATATCGTCTGTCGCTTGCATTTCATATAACATGCGTTCTATTGAGAATAACAACGAGCTATGATATCCATTCCTTGTACATGTATGTGGTATCTCCGTACTGAGTACGGACTTATCGCACAGGCTGTCAACAGTTGGTTCCGTACTCAATATGGACCTGTAGCAACGAGAGGCTTAAGGTTTATATTGTTCATTTTGCGTCGTGCAACAATTTCCATTGTTGCATTACCTATATCATCCATGTTTGATTTATTAAAATCATGTTGATGTATATTATCATAATTTACAACGCCTGTTTTATTTTCAAACACATCTCCTAATTCAAGTGACCAATCAACATTATCAAAAACAGTTTCATTTACATTTTTACATTTTGAAGGTAACTGATAATGGGAAATATTGGGGCAGTATCTGACCAGAAGAACTAACTCCAGTTCGTTTTTGACACTTCAGGAGCTGAACTTTTAGTGAACTTTATTTTGCAATATACCCATAATCACGTATCAAAAACAAATTAATTAGAATATCGGTACGTTTATAACTCATTTACACATTTTTAGTTCCAAGAAGTGGAAAGGGTGTGAATGATTTACTGGACGTTTTATCATAACAAACCTGGAGCCAATACTATGAAACTTTTACAATTGTATTTTCAAGAATTGTGTTTTCTACCTATTAATATAACTGACTGAAATGAATCATCAGCATTTTAAAAGATATGGCAATTTGCCAATTGGCAAATTGCCAGATCTTTGAAAACGCCAGTGGTCCATTTCAACCCATTTAAAGTCATAACTAGAAAATGCAATTCTAGAAAATACACTTGTAAAAGTTTTATAGTATAGGCCCCTGGACAGAGTATGAACTTGTAGAACTTACCAACACCCCTCAGGAATGGACACAAGACAGTCGGGTCAATTACATACATTAAAACCAAGAACTCAGTTCTCCGCAAACTTTCCAATTCATACTTTCCCTAGGACGTGGAATTCAATGGAACCATCGATTCAAAATTCTTCCAGATCATCATTCAAAAATTCTCTAAAAAAATTCGTACTCTTTTCGCGTCAGGTGTAATAATCCAGTTTGCCCCGACTGTAGGTCCTAGCTCTGTAATCTCATCCTTATCGATTAACTACCCCTAAATTGTTTCATTTTCTAAAAACGATGGGAAATTATTTTTATTTATATGGAAAGAACCATTTTAAAAATTAATCCATCCATTTTCTCTTCATTAACATAACCGTTGTCAGGATTGTCTCACATTTTACTTTTTTGTTTTTATTGGGAATGGCGGGAAGACAGCTCTAGTGGTTATATCATCTCCCTGTAGTGCAACCTTGTATTTGAAATAATTGTATGTTGCTGTATTCAGTTTTGTATTTGTATGCATGTTGTATTACACTCTAAAATCGGTTGGGTTAAAAATCAACCCAAATCGACTGGGTTGAGTGAATATGAACCCAATTTGGGTTCATATTCACTCAACCCAGTCGATTTGGGTTGATTTTTAACCCAACCGATTTTAGAGTGTACAAAATAAAATCATTCATTCATTCATTCCGATCGGATCGTCATTGGGTCATGATCCAGTCGAAATTCTCTGCCCACTTTCTTGATCACACCCTCGTCAAATATCACTTGACGGCCAAGAAATGCGATAACATCGGAATTCGGTCGATAGTTTTGTTTGTTTTTCTCGTTTAGTCTCTATTCCGGAATATTTTATTTTTCATCCTTTGAACAGGCAGGACCGATATTTTGGTCCAAGGCATACTTTGCTTCTCGGCCGAACTCCCATTCCATTCTTTCCCGCGGATTTGGAATGACATTGAACCATCAGTCCAGCGTCTCAACAGATGCCAATTTAAGAAGGCGATAATAGACAAGGCTCTAAATTCATACCATTCAGATGTCTCTTGTAATAACCCTTCCTGCCCCGATTGCACTTCCATTTCTCCTGGATCTCCACATTCAGATTTCAACACTCCAGAATCTAGGCTTTCCTGATTAGACCATTAAATTTTTTAGCAATTACTGTAACGCAATTTCTCCAATACTTTGGCCCCTTACCTAGCGCAATAGTCGTGTCTGGCCTGCACTGTTCGCAAAGATCGCACTGTGTGGGTATTATTCGTTTCTGTTCTTGCCTCCGGAACAGGGCCCATGGTTTATCACTGGAGTAAGCTCATTTAGTCATTTCACTGAGTGCCATGTCGTTGTCCCTGATTCGTGCTCCCGCGTTGTGTCCTTGGACAAGGCACTTAACCCCAACTGCCTAGATGGGGGCACGATGACGCTGTGTACTAAGGCGTACTGCACGTCGATGGTGCGAGTGTCTTCAACCAATCTAACCCTGTCTGTTCCGCGGTGCAGAGTTCAGAGTTACGATGTTGGAGAGCTGACAGGTGCTTGTCGTTGCTCGGTGGTTCTCTCCGGGTACTCCGGCTTTCTCAAACCGTAAAACTGTCACCGACATGATATGACCCTGGCTGTTAATGTGTCGTTAAAACCTAATAACAAAAAAAATAAAACAAGACAACAGGCATATCTCGGATTAATTAGAAGGCTGGTCCAGGCACACGGATAGATGCAGTGTTATGATATGTCAAATATAGTCTCCCACTTGAGTTTCTGTGATAAAGGCCGTCCGTTAGTTATTTTATAGTGATTGATAACAGTTCCATCAGCCGGACATTTGTCGCACCTGTCGAACAAGCCAGCAGTAGCATAAAGTATTGTGCAAGATCATTAGCATGTTCTGTCTATCAGGGCTCAAAGAGCTCTGTCAAGCAAAACAAGAACTTGAGTGAGGTTCCAAAGGGAAATATTCAGATCAGGACGATGAAATGTGATAAGATACCAGAATGGAGGGGATTTGACAATCTGACTGAATCTCGCCAGAAATATTAAGATTTGTCATATCCCTTCCATTCTGGTATATTATCACTTCTCATCATTCCCGTCTTAATATTTCATCATTGAATGATTCACTGAATCACTGAATGGCTTGAAACTCTGCTGTCTTGAGAGTTTGTCTATTTTTTTTTCTCTATTTTTTATGGGGAATAGCAGGAAGACAGCCAACAAGGCTATGCTGTTTCCCGCAGTACACATGTTAGTTTAACCCTTTGAGGCTTTAATTATCCTGACGTTCAAACGTCAGGAATTAAGTTTGTTCAACGTTTTTCAAAATGCGACGTCAAACGTCGGAAAGTACAAATAACAAGATATTTTTCATATTTATACATTATTACCCCCCTAAATCTATAAGTTACTAGTAGATTAACATGATTGTGGACGGCTGTTAAAATTCCATAATTTCAGGGACGTCATTCGACGAAGCGGGGCCGCGGGCGGATAATGGTATAAATAGCCATTAGCGGCCCGCGGCCCGGCTATTTTTAGATTCCATGGTCTAATGAATTAATTACTCCCATTCGGATGAAGTCCCTTTGTATTTCCGAACGGAAGTCGAACGCGCGATCGAAACAGAAATATCGAACCGACTTACTGATTATTTCTTCCAGCAATTCCCTCGTGCGGTTAGCTGTAACAGGGAGTGGTAATAATAGTAATAACATAATTGTTGTCAGGCATCATGATTCATTAGCGGCCCTGCAGCAATGGTGAACAGCCCTTGGGCTTATTAACGGCCCTCGACTTCGTCTCGGGCCTTTAATAAACCCTCGGGCTGTTCATCATTGCTGCAGGGCCGCAAATGAACCATAATGCCCTCCAAAATCATGTTATTGTTATAATAACATTATTTTTGAAGGCGTTATGGTTCATTAACGGCCCTACGAAAATGATTAACAGCCCTTGGGCCTATTAGTGGCCCTGATTAACAGCCCAAGGGTCTATTAGTGGTCCGAGACGAAGTCGAGGGCCACTAATAGGCCCAAGGGTTGTTAATCATTTTCGTAGGGCCGTTAATGAACCATAACGCCCGTACAAAATAATGTTATTTGTATTATTATCACATTTCAAAGAGGTTACATGTTAAACCAAGAAAAATCAAGATTGCTATTTTTTCATCATTCATATATTATTATCATTTTTCAATGTAGTAGATGTGTGAAATTCCCACACAATCATTGCCAGCAACTAACTCATGCCTTAAATGCGAATGTATATCTTAATTCTTTCACGCCAAAGATCACAAAATTCCGCCATCACATCTCTCTTCTCCAAATACTCCAACTCAAAGCAGTGTTACCTCCCCTACATCCGGGGATGTGCGGGCCGCCAGGCCATATTGAAACGAATTTTTCATTATTGCCCGGGAACCCGGATGTGAATGGAAACATATGAGTTTTGTGCAGCCCCCGAAAATGAAAATATTCGCCAGGGAGTGCCCTATAAAGTGATAATAATAGAGATTATCTGGTTGAAGGCTAGATTATTTTTTGTGGTCAGAATTTGTTGTTCGACACTTGTTTTATTACAAATTATTGGAGAGTGCCTACAGGCACTCTCCAATAATTTGTAATAAGACAAATTTATATTAACAAAATATGTTTTGTGTTTGATTGAATATGAAATATAAGCAAGGAAAGTTTTGGCTTTTGCTCTGGTATCCTCATTTTTTTGAAAGCCCCGATAGTGGCTTCTAGCAACCAACCAGTTAAGAAGTCTTGGCAGGGAGAAAATAGGAATTTGAGGTTAAAACTTTAAAAACATCGAAAAATAATAACAAAACAAATGACCACAAAGTATCAACGTGCTGTTTGATTTCGTACGTCATAAGACGTACAAAAGTATCAAAGGGTTAATGTTATTTTTGTACAATAATTATACTGCAAATCAAGATTTCAATTCCAATATCAAATTTCATTAGCTGAGCTGTGAAGATCGCAGCGCCCTGCATGTAGTGGCCCCAGGACCAGTAGGAGCACAAAGTACATTCCCTAACACATATGACCACGGAGAACTGGTCACGGATAAATTCTGAACTGGGGAATTCGCTTTATGAAATACTGAAACTAAATGTCTTTACACTTGAACAAATTTAATAATATATAGTACAAAGATTGACAAGGGTTGGTGGCCAAACCTTCATCATACGTTTCCAAACCGGCTATCCGTCTCTCTCTACACAAGAATACAACAAACTTATATAGGTACAGTAACTTATCAACATTAAACAATTATAGAAAGTTGTTGTGACAAAACCTGTATAAACTTGCATTAATCAACTGGTCATTGTTAATAATTTTTCTCATAGACTGTCCAATAGAAAATACCTTTATCGGGATTAACACTCTGTTCATAATCTAATTCTATTGACAATTAATACCAAATTTTTAGCTCAACGTCACCCCGATGACGCGTCCATTCCGCAACCCCTCCATGCGTATTCTATATTGAGTGGATACCTTGAGTCAGCATTGTTTTACAAATATTAGATGGGAAACTCGTTGTCGAACCTCCCAGTGCTACAAATAAATTGTTGCACAAATTTAAAAATCAAAGCGCCCTGCATGTAGTGGCCCCAGGACCAGTAGGAGCACATTCCCTAACACATATACTTTTTATTTAACTTTGTATCTCGGATTTACCCTTGAATACGGTCACTATTTTGTGGTCCAGTGAGAAGCATTCGCAAGCTACTGCAAAGCAAGAAACTAAAGTGACCTAAAGTGTGTTATCAGGCAATCTATTTTTAGAAAACCCTTGTCTTCATTTTAACTCTGCACGGAGATGTCTAATATTTAAATTTTAAAACTTGTGATTTGAAATTTGAAATATTTCTACACATCTCTGATTAATATCGTCGTGAAAATCGAAAAACTTATCTCCCTTGAAATTATTAAACAAGCGAGGAAGGTCCGATTAAGAAACAAGTAATTATTGACAAAACCCCTTTGACATCAGTAGAAAATAAAGTCAAGTTTCCTTTTGTTGTTTTTAATAAACGAAACAACAGACAGCTCTGAGAGCTGTCTGTTGTTTCCGTTTATTAAAAATAACAAAAGGAAAACTTGCCTTTTTATGACGTAATTAGAAGCAACTAGCTAAGAGATAATCAGTCATTAGGAATATTTATCAGAATTTCACCTACCAGCAATGAATTGGTTCTTTCTTTAGCGAATATGTTCTTACAGTAATTTGCAACTTTTCATTCCTCTCGGGAAAAACAATAGCAAATCTCGCCTCCTTGTTTTTTATATATTAACTAGCAGGGTTACCCGGCGTTGCTCGGGCTGAGGAGAGTATTCTCTCTTAATCTATACTATATTTTGCTAGTCATAATTGTTGGTGCCCCTCTACACCCCCACCCCACCCCCACCCCACACCAGCACTTTTCTAAACCTCACCATTAGATTTCTGGTAAAAAATTACCCCTAGTAGACCCCTTTGAAGACCTATATCGGTGAGAACAATTTTGGTCATAACTTTTGGTGCCCCTTACACCGCCACCCCACCCCACCCCGATACTTTTTTAAACCTCACCATTAGATTCCTGATAAAAACGTACCCCTAGTAGACCCCTTTGAAGACATCTATCGGTAAAAAAAATGTTGGTCATAACTTTTGGTGCCCCCTACACCCCCACCCCACACACCTTGTTAAACCTGACGATGACCTCCGCCATAAAAAAGTACTCCTAGTAGACGCATTTTGGACACTCGGGATGGCCCCATATTCATTTCTGTAGCGGACAGACAGACAGACAAACATACAGACAGACATTCTAAAAGATAGTATAGATAAAAAGGACAATGGATGCATTATATATCACTGTGCACACAATGTTGATATAATGAACAGAGAAAAACGTTACAGAACATCAAAGGATTGTGAAAACACTGTTTTCTTATTTTCAAATGGGTTTCAACAGAAAGTAATATTTATTTATTATTATTTATTTATTGATGTTTAAGGTCACATACTTATGCACAATGGCTAATCATGACCGTGACAGTTTTACGGGTGGAGGAAGCCGGAGTACCCGGAGAGAACCACCGAGCATCGACGGGCAGCTGCCAGCTCCCCAACATCGTAACTCCGAACTGCAGCACAGGCAGTGTTAGATTGGTTGAAGACACGCGCACCATCAGAGTGCAGTTCGCCTTAGTACACGGCGTCATCGAGCCCCCATATGGACAATCGGGGGTTAAAACAGGAGGTAATAGTCAACCGTTCAAACTCATTGAGAAAAAAATGTTAACCTTTTCGCTGCCACAGTTCCATATTGAGTACGGAACCAACTGTTGACGGCCTGTGCGATAAGTCCGTACTCAGTACGGAGATACCACATACATATACAGGGAATGGATATCATAGCTCGTTGTTATTCTCAATAGAACGCATGTTATATGAAATGCAAGCGACAGACGATATGGCATTATCCATTTGATCTCAACCATTTTTCGCGTCCATGTAAATTCCAAAATACCCGAGGCAACACCGAACTCAATAGTCCAAACTTGTCCCAACATATATAATTGTTTTTATGTTGTCCTGTGCCACACGGCGATAAAACAAAACAAAAATTATATAACGGCCTGTGGAGCAAAGTTTGGACTACATGGTCAGTCCATTAAATAGGAACTAAATTCAAGTCGACTAGACGTCTTTTCTTTTGAGATTTATGGAGTGTGGCTGGGAGTAGTTTTGGAAACATTGTTGAACTCAGTCAACGTTGTTCCAATATACAGCACGTGAAGAATGGATTGTAACAAAATCACCCGTAGAGTGGAGGCATCACCCAAAGTATCACTTTCATATTCTGCACATATGGACAAAAATCACAAACAAAGTTTCGGCCAATGGACCTCCGGGTTTAACCCGGAGGTCCATTGGCTGGAACTTTGCTTGTGCTTGTTATGGTTTGCAACAAATCTGCAATTATTGCTTGGGTGGAATCGCCACTCCAGGGGTGATTTAGTGATAATACACTATCCACGTACTGTATAATAACAGTTTTAAATTTACAAATACGTGAACATTATTTACGTTTTCATTTTATTTTCACTTTAACCCCATTCCCTCCAATATATGGTTCAGCACAGGATATTACCAAATTGCACAGCAGCGAAATGGTTAAAAAACAACTTCTGCTTTTTATTCTACTCTACGGGAAAATGCCTCGAGTTTGTTTTAATTTATTTATTGGTGTTTGAGGTCGCATACTCATGAACAATGGCTAATTATGACCATGCCAGTTTTACGGGTGGAGGATGTCGGAGTACCCGGACAGAACCACCGAGCATCGACGAGCAACTGTCATCTCCTCAACATTCTAACTCTGTTCAAGCTCCGCTCAAGCTGGGTTACAGCAGTTGAAGGCATGTGCACCATCGACGTACAGTGCGCCTTAGTACACGGCGTCATCGTGCCCCCATGTAGGCAACCGTGATAAAGTGCCTTGCTCAAGGACACAACGCGGGTCGTCCCGGACGGGGGTCGAACTCGGGACCTCTTGCACAGAAGTCCAACAGTCTACCACTGAGCCACCGGGTTCTCCTGGAGTTTGTAAAACGATGCGCATATTGATAATACAAATTCGCTGACACTTCGAAATTTAAATTTTCATATGAAATTCCCATACCCTTAGTGTTAAATTTTACTGAGAGCGTTATGTAATTACTTTCCGTAAATCTCTTCCTATGACGCAAATTGTCAACATTGGTTTTCAGAAAGCTGAAATGTAGAAGTGTGACTATTTCAATACCACTTTGTTGCGGACATTAAAAGTCTATTTTAGTTTATGGAGTATACACATATAATTCAATTAAACGGCCCCAGGGATTGCACAGATGCGGTGCTTAATTGCAAATCCATTAGTGTTGTATTTCAAACAAACCAAGTGGTGACCAAGTATTGATTAAAAGATCTCTTGATATTTGGAATGTACAGGAAACTAAAGTGTTGTGTTATGATTAGTTGCGATTTTAACAACATTTTGTAAGTACGATTATGGAGAAAACTTAACACCTGCGTGTTTTTTCCGCAAGAGATAACTACGCCGTATTTTCACTTAATTTTGTTTCTCGATGAGCACCCACCACGTGGTCAGGGGCTTGTAAATTTCAAAGAATTCCCACCACAAACATTAAATTACATGCTGTAATGGTGTGTGAATAAGAACCAATACGTGGCGAAGATTTCGTGTAAATAATAACCACTGATCTATTTTATAACAGGATTGCTGGGACGTCAGCGAAAAACGCCGCTTTTCAATCTGTCCCACCCACCCTTCAATGTGGGGTAAAGCCAGTCAACGTGCTAATGCTTCCCGTACTTCGGTACGGTTGACTTTGATGACGTGAAAGCTATTACGCTGTGACCGCAGTCACAGCGTAACAACTTTCACATTATCAAACATCAAACGAAAGCCAAACTCAAAAACAAGTAAAACGGGATCAAGTTTCCAATCTCGTAGCGTGTTTTTTGTCACGTGACAACATTTGGGGTCGAAGATTGATCATGTGTCACTCAGTCTACCCGATGGGTGGTTGACGGTCGATAAACAACTAATAACCCATTCTAAAAGAGCTACAAGATATTTTGCATATACCTTAGGTATATACTTTGAAATCGAAAAGCATTTTGCTCAAAGGCAGGGTTATTGCGTTGGAGGTACAGTGGAGCCCACTTACTTGGATATCTCTTAATTGTATATCCCTATTAATTGAATATAAGTTTCAAACAATACCATACCTTCAGTACAAATTTGATCTGTTAATTGCATATGGGTTGTAGAGTAAACTCCTGTTAATTGTATATACATTTTTATAATATGTCGACAAAATTACTGTGACACGCACCAAATTCCCCTTATTTATCAACCTTTTTGGCCTGACTACATCCAATACAGGCATTTATTCTATTATATCTTGTTTGACAGAACTCTATGGGCTCTGTCAAACAAGATATAATAGAATAAATGCTCAGTTTACCTCCAGAACACAGGAAACTGACCAAATCCCTGTTAATTGTATTATCCTGTTAATTGAATAATTTTCACTGGCAAAATGAATATTCAATTAAGAGGATTCTACTGTATAAGGAAATTGCCAAGATACACACGTTCCTCTTTAGACAGTGACTGTATGTGATTTTATTAACGTATATTTACCATTTCAGTATTTTTCTATTACCAGTTCTTCTCCCCTGACTAAAGAACATCATTTCCTGTGATTTTATTTCAAATACATATTTTTCGCATTGAAAAAGTTGCTTAACCATGCTTTCTAATAACTGTCATCATTCCTGCCTAAAGATTGACGGAAAAATAACGAGAATACATTTTCGGATTTCTAAATATGGGTATTTATTTGATAACCATAGAGTATAACAACCGTTGTATATACTTGAAGTATATACAACGGGTGTTGTATATAATTATAATTTATGCGAACGACCTCTGACCTCTTTCAATTCCATTTTCATTCATTCATTCATGAAACATCGTTATATCACAGGGCAGGTTTTAATTGTACGCTTATTGCACTTTGTCAAAATCCTCTGATGGTGTCATTTCTTATTTATTTTGCTTCAATAAAGGCAACCTAAAATTTTGCTTGAAAACATTGTAGAAATTACTTGAATGTTAATAGTAATTAGTATGCGGCGACTGCGAACTATTTATAGTCACGGCCTCGATCAAAAGTACTCGCGGAACTGCGCTAATTAAAAGTTCGTCTGCTCTACCTGAAAAAAAACACTTCGTAAAAATTGTAAACAAACGCAAAATTATTTGTTATATTGGGACTACAGCATAAAACACGGAAGAAAACTGGAACTATGTCAAAAAAGAATAACTCTACTGAAACACCGTTTTGTTACTGTTAATAAAATAGTTGAAATTTATTTTGTTCCAGCGCAGTTACATGATGCAAGAAGTGCAATCGCACTTTACAATCGCCGTCATCGATTTTGTAACGTAAGGGACACAACTCTATGCGTCTTGTCCTATTTCTTTTGTCTCGTAGACTGGTTTTCTTTGGAGGCCCGTGGGAAGCATATATAAGTCGGGTAGACGCACGAGACGGGTGTCTGTTTGTTATCAGATAAAAACAATACACATATAGTGTGTTTTTATATCTGTGTTATACAACTCGTTGAAATATGGTTTATTTTTTCTCGGCGAAGCCTCGAAAAAATAAACCATATTTCTACTCGTTGTATAACACAGATATAAAAACACACTATATGTTTATTGTCTATGTATTATATACTAGCCTGTGAATTATGGCAAATTATCTAAAATATATTTCTCGATATCCATCGACTCTATGAATATCGATAAACATCCCTCAGTAGCTTCTTGGGAGCACGGTGGCCCAGTAGGTAGAGGTGCAGGCTGCAAGCCGAGAGGTGCTCGGTTCGAATCCCACCTGCGGCAACCGCGTTGTGTCCTTGGGCAAGACACTTCACCCCCATTGCCCACGTGGGGGCACGGTGACGCTGTATACTAAGCGTACTGCACGTCGATGGTGCACCTGTCCTCAACCAATGCTAACCCTGCTTGTGTGGAGTTAGTATGTCGTGGAGCTGACAGTTGCTCGCCGTTGCTCGATAGTTCCCTCCGGGTACTCCGGCTACCTCCACCCGTAAAACTGTCGCGGTCATGATTAGCCAATGTGCAGAAATATGTGACCTTAAACACCAATAAATAAATAAATAATAGTAGCTTCCTAACGCTTCGGCGCTTAACGTCACCTTGAAGGAACAATCAGCAGATCTTTGTTATTGTCTTGAAACTGTTTGCAGTTGAATTCGACTGAATACTGAGCAGTAAAAGGTCACGTAGCATATAATAAAAAGAAAATCTACTCTATTTTAGTGAAGCGCGAGTGAAAAATAATACTTTTGGGTCCACACTCATGAGATAATTCCCGATATTCACTAAAACAGAGAAGATATCTTCGATACATTTCGCCAGTGAAATGATGACTACAGTGAGTAATGACACAAGTAACTTAACACTTTGAATCCAAATGGTATATACCATATCTCTTCAATGGTAGTATTTGGAAGAGTCCACATTCATTATTTGGGGGTAGACCAATTAATATTTTCAACATTTTCAGCCTAAGGGATGCACTTTGGAAATATCCATTTGTCTAACCCACACAGTCACTGAGTACTGAATGAAATTATGCCATTGGACAAAGTAGATGTGATT
Source organism: Pictodentalium vernedei (assembly GCA_031216915.1). Taxonomy (NCBI): domain Eukaryota; kingdom Metazoa; phylum Mollusca; class Scaphopoda; order Dentaliida; family Dentaliidae; genus Pictodentalium; species Pictodentalium vernedei. The sequence goes on along the minus strand of CM062288.1, from coordinate 320,823,469 downwards.
CGGATTTAAAAGGCTAATGAATAATATGTTAATTAACCTTTTTACCCAAAACTGCTGAAGATGATATCTTCTTTAAAAGAATAAAAACAATTAAATTTCTCGAAAAGGTTGATTTCCTTAGGGTGCTATACAAGTAATGGAAATTTGTTTATTTTGAAATTCCCATCTCTGATTTTCTATAATTCAAGTTAAATATACATAAATTATTCATCAAAATGAAGATTGTGAGCGATCTATAGTACAAGTCAAAATAAGTTGTAGGATAAACAAAACTTCCATGCTTTCCAAACATCTGTCATCAATCAGTATTTTCTGATAAGTAATCTGAGACTGAAGTTGCGAAAATACATATTAGTTTACAGCTGAACTTGTTAACAGTACAAGTAAAATTAAGTTGTAGGTTAATCCTATAAACTATGTATCTTTCTCTTTCTACATTGATAAGACCAAAAGCTGACATCATCACGGAGAGCTTTCCAGAAAATTATCACAGATTCTGATCTTATCAGTGCAGGAGCAGCATTATTCTTAGTTTATTGCGGTTATGCTGCAACTTATTTTGACTTGTACGGTATAGAACACGAAACATATATGCAGTCAACTCTGTGAATTGACAGCGGGCGCCAATGATTCCTGAAGATCTGCTAGGATAGTCGCATCAGAACTGGTAATAAAATAATATTTTATGAGAACAACTCGTGAACAAATTTGCTTCAGATATTCAAGAACAAAGCTAGGCATCCAAAATACTCTGTGATGCTGCGACAGGGCTGCATTTGGGGAAAGGCCAACAGTGCTGCATTTTTTACTGAAAATCTACGGCCGACGCACATGCGCACGTCACGCAATACTACGATTGTCCATCCAAACACAAACGCGTAATTCTGAGAAATTAAAACAGGTATCATGGAACATTACAAGTAATATGGCAACTGTGTAATCTCCACATAATAATAGTTTGTAGTGCGGAGGCGATCTGTCTCATTATTTGATTTTAGACGGCATTGTGTAGCGATGCTTTTTCGGCCCTGATGAACTTGACCCGTAATGTCAACAAACAAAACAAAGCAAAGCAGAGAGTTCTGTCGCATCGTTTTAAAAAAAAATAAAATTGATTTCTAAGCTTTTTTCTTGGATATCTGAAGCACATGTTGCCACGAGTTGCTCTGCTGAAATACTGAATACGACAGCAGACTTCCAGAAACCATTGTTGCCTGTTGTCAACTCTGTGAGTTATTTGCATGTGTTTGTCGTGTCCTATCCATCATAACCTTCTTGTATAATTTATGTTCATTTACATTGTATTTAAGGAATATCAGACTTGGGAATTTCAAAGTAATCTAATTTCCATTACTCATAGAGCACCGTAACCCTTTGAAAGTAGGTGGTGTCTTCCATATTAGTCAATGACAGCAACTGGAAGAATCCATGTTCATTATTTAGGGGTTGACCAATTAATATTTTCAACGTGCAGCCTTGGGGCTGCACGTTGAAAATATTGATTGGTCTACCACACACATGCACTTAGCATTCATCTTATTTAATGAAATTATGCTTTATTTAATGAAATTATGACGTATCGTGTTCTTGGTCGGAAAAACGGTCGCTAGGATTCAAAGGGTTAAGGAATGAGAGACCTGATGAGAATTTATCCTGTAAAATAGTTCTCTCAGAGACATAACATAAATAATGCCGCCGCCAGAAATCATTAAAATCGGTATAATCCAAGAGAATATGTTCGACTGCCAAAAGACATTGATTGACATGTAAAACATTCTGGACATATATCGCTCTCCAATAAAAAAAAAATGTGAAAAAATGATGTGATCAATATGACACCGTGTCAGAATGACATGCTCTTCTCTACAAGGGCTACTAGACGAGTAGTTATCAAAATGTTTGGTCGGAGGCGATGGAGCTTATTCATTGCATCATCCCACTCCGCCTTCCTCAAACACTTGATACGTACAGATTATCACGATAACGTGCATGTCCTGTGATTTGTATCAGATTCGAGGCTGTGTTCAGAATTTGCCGGCCAGTTGTGATCCCATTTTTGGAAACCACCGAGAATTTGACATGTCACAGGACATGCACAATATCGTGATAATTCATTTATCTAACAATTCTATAACATAAACAGATTAAATCTTAAATTATTAATACAGTTTTGGGACATAACGTTGGGCGAGAAAAAGTTTTAAAAAAACATATTTTATGGAACTATATTGTTGTGCACTCTAACAAACAATGAGTAACGCAATTTTCAAAGTTGTGTTATCAAATTATTCACTCTCAGTGTCACTTCCTATGATGATACGCTTGAATTTACGAGTGTGTAATACTGAATTGTGCAGTTTCTATTTATTGTGTGTCTGTGTGTGGCGGGGGGGGGGGGGGGCATGACTATTAATAGTTCTGTCTTCTACTGTAGGGAATTTTGTTTTATTTTGTAAGCGATCAGCTGAATCAATCACTGAAACGCACATAGAATGTGTTCATGCGCCTGTTATGATAGCCCATCGCGTTCCCGGAAACGAGTCGTCTGTATAAAACGGAATCAGAATGAGTCGTCTATATGATACGGAATCGGAACACATTTTGTGATACGTACCGTTTCTCGTGGTTTTGAGGCCAAAATCTATATGATTGTGAGATAAATTTAGTGATATGTGGTTTGTAATCACTGAACGGAATCTTAAAATCAGGGATAGGCTTATTTAAGTCTGCCTTGCTGCACCGTTGGCCCTGACATTACTAACATTACCAGCACCTACATCCCGAGAAGAAATAATTGGAGAAACACCAATAATTGTCGTTAGCCAGACGCAAGCAGTCGCTCGGGCATCTTTTTTATTCCATGATTACCTATTCTACTATATATAAAAAGATTATGACATAAATTTTAACTTTACACACCAACCGTGATGAACACGTCAGCAATGGGATTTCAATAGTTAAAATTTACACCAACAATGGACTACATCCAATTTGAACTTTGGTGACCTAGACCTGAATGCAAACTTGTCTAAATTTATCGCTCGTCCCCTCGCGAAGAGTGAAATGTAAGCGGCAATTATTTAATATGTTTTTAAATGAGTTTACCTCATCAGATAACAAAATTTAACAAACCTACGTTGTCTCATGTTAATAAAGCATCAATAAGTCGAAATAGTATGTTATTATGTTATTAAAAAGAAAAATCCCCAGTGATTTGCGTGTTTCTCTTTTCATTTCCTTTCGGCGATAAAATTGACAGCGGATGTACAGCGGATGTACAGCGGAAGTACAGCGGACCGGGGCTCGTGTAAACAAAAACAGATTCGCACGTCTGCTTAGTAAAACTGAAAAGAAATAATAGCGACTTTTAATAATCTGACGATCGTGGTATAAATAAAATATACCCAAAGTAGCTTGGGGCACCAAATGTTCACCACTCGTGGTGAAGTGGTGTTAACCGCTCGCCAAAGGCTTGCGGTTAACATCACTTTACCACTCGCTGTGAACATTTGGTATACCAAGCTACAATGCGTATATTCTATATTTGTACCATGATTACCTTTTCAACTTTCTATGAAAAGCCTATGACATAAATTTTAGCTTTACCCACCAACCGTGATGAACACGCCAGCAATGGGATTTCAATAGTAAACATTTACATCTACAGTAGAACTACATCCACGTTGACCTTTGGTGACCTTTGGTGACGTCGACCTGAATGCAAACTTGTCTACATTTATCGCAGGTCGCCTCGCGAAGAGTGAAATGAAAGTGGCAATTATTTATTACGTTCTTAAATGGGTTTACCTCACATGACGCCAAAAATTAACAAACATGCATTGTCTCATGTTAATAAAGCATGCACAACGCGAAATAGTATGTTATTATGTTATTAAAACGAAAAAAGCTCAGTTTCTTTTTTTCATTTCGTTACGGCGATAAAATTGACAGCGGAAGTACCGCCCACCGATGCTCGTGTAAACAAAAACAGATTCGCTCGTGTGTACGTCTCGTGCTCAATAAAATCGAGAAAAAATAATAGCGACTCTTAATAATCTGACGATCATGGTATAAATAAAATATACCTAAAGTAGCTTGGCGTACCAAGTGTTCACCACTCGTGGTGAAGTGGTGTTAACCGCGCGCCGAAGGCTCGCGGTTAACATCACTTTACCGCTCGTGATGAACATTTGGTTCACGAAGCTACTATGGGTATATTCTATATATCTTTCCCTTTTCAAACTTACTCTTGCTATTTTGTTTACAAAAGTAAAGGTTTTTGCACAGTATTTGCAAAACACACCCATAAATCTCTCTGGCATGAACTTGACAGAAAGCTATCTTCTTGTCTCCGTTTATTAAAACGGTCGACTTTGTTGTCATGTAAATGAAAATTGTTACACATAATCTCATCGGTGATGCTAAACAAACGGAAGCTTGAAAATGAGTGACAAGCTTCTAACACCTGCATCGAGGGCGACCATCAAAAAATAACAGAAGGTGCAAGCAAAATACATTTGGAGTCTGCTGTCGTAAAAGCGTTGACTAGAAAAACTTGACAGCTCGAACCACACGACCAGTATCACTGGGACAAGCATTGGTGACAGCATGAGAATTTGAAAAACTAGCAGTGCAAACGGCCGACCTACTAACAAACATTAACCCGTGAAATATTGTTGTGAAGACGGATATTTTTCTCTATCCTTCGTAATGCGAATAATTATATTTATCATATGACTCGTCCGTTTTGTTAACTTTAAAGCATTTGATATTTTGTTTTCATATTAATCAGTGATAAATAAAGCCTTCCGTCAATTTCATTGGTCAATTTCAAAACTAGACAATTTGATTGGCCGAACAAAATAAAACTGGGCCACCTTTTCATAATTTGCATAACTAGAGTTGGGAGCTTTCATTGGTCAATTTCAAAACTGGACAATTTGATTGGCTAAAGAAAATATAACAGGGTGACATTTGCATAATTTCAGTAGGGAGAATTTACATTATCTGTCCTATTTAGGGTGGGTTATATTGTATTAATCTTTTACCTACAAGAGAAACGCCATTCATTTTTTTATATTTTCACTTTTTGATTCCAAAACATAGTTTATGACCCCTCATTGGAACGAGCTCGACGAGCTCGTTCCAATGAGAGGCCATAACCTATGTTTTGGAAGCAAAAAATGAAAATTTTTAGTTATACAGGGATAGTAGTATGTGATGTGGTTTTCACCTCAAGGTTGGGGGACCCCGGTGGAGGACCCCGGAAGTAACGTCATATCACGTGACCTAGTGGCGCCATGTTGTGTTGTCATGGCAACCCGCGTGAGCGGCCATGTTTTGACGTCATCTCCATAGTGATACGTGGTGTGAGTGCGCTTGTTGTTAGGGTGATACGTGTTTCCGTCGTCCATTTTGTATACTGGAGGCCACCATCTTGGTTTCTATGGGAGCACGTGATTGCTATGTTACCTAAGGCCTACAATAGGAAAGGGGTATGTTCGGAGGGTATGTTCGATTGTAGAAGAGTAAATCTAATTACCACAAACAACCCGACAATCCCTCCAAATCACCAAAATCTATCCCAACTTTTACTATTTCGAATTCTTACAGAATTCTCTGCTTCTATTTATCTATGTAATAGTTTTCCTCTACCTAGCCATGTTCCTTTATCCTGGAGTATACTCCAGTAGCATAGAAGAGCCTATTAGTAAGAACAGTTTATCTTATTATTACTATATTTAGCCATTTCTGGTCTACTCTTGTTAGTTCTGACCCTATTCCGTGTACTCTTGTTGTTTCATTTATATAACTAACCAATCAGATTGCTTGATTTCCCATAATCTGTATGCAGGGTTATCTCCCTTCTGTATAATAAAAGCCTATATCCAATGGCCATATCCCATGGAATCCCATAATTTTGCAAAACACCCGTGGCTATGGAATCTCTTTTTTGTCGTATGAGGCCATGAGGGCTATGTAAAAGCCCTCAGTGAATCCTCATTTATTATCCCTCATACCCTCATTGAATTTTGAGGTTATGAAGACCTTGAAAAATCCCTCAGTGAGGTATAATTTACTACGACTCTTAGCCTCATTTCAGTATTTAACAGGTATATCCTATGGAATCCCATAGTCTGTCTTGTAGTCATTGTTGAATTAGGTGTTATCAATCCCTTTCCATACCCTCGAGTGTCGATGTCAAAACACGGAATCCAATTTTTACGGACTCGGCCACTTACGGAATGCCTTATATGTATACAGGGGAAATCTGACAACCTTAATCAATGTCAAAGTCGAGACTGAGATAGATATAGCTAGGAAGTAGTGATACAAGTCAATATTAATGGACGGTAGTTTAGTCAATAGTACTGGGACAAGACCGCCATGGAACAAGACTGTTGTAGAAGCTAATGTTAGGACAGATAGACCATAGACCAGTAGTGGCGGTGGAGCTTTGGCGACAAGATGGAAGCGGTTGGTAAGACTACATTAGACCTCATTGAGGGATTACTCATGGTCCCCATGGCCTCATACGACAAAAAAGGAGTGCCGAAGGCCATGTTTTCCAAAAAGGGGTGCCGAAATTGGGGTGCCTGGGGATATGGCTGTTAAATACTGAAATGAGGCTAAGAGTCGTAGTAAATTATACCTCATTGAGGGATTTTTAATGGTCCTCATAACCTCAAAATTCAATGAGGCTATGAGGGATAATAAATGAGGACTCATTGAGGGCTTTTACATAGCCCTCATGGCCTCATACGACAAAAAAAGGATTATCCAAAAGGTATCCTATATAGGTATCCTCGAATAATACAATACAAGGCCATAGGTATTCTCAAATACTGAAATGAGGCTAAGAGTCGCAGTAAATTATACCTCATTGAGGGATTTTTAATGGTCCTCATAACCTCAAAATTCAATGAGGCTATGAGGCATAATAAATAAGGACTCATTGAGGGCTTTTACATAGCCCTCATGGCCTCATACGACAAAAAAGGGATTCCACAATCAAGGCGTTTTCCAAAATGGGATTCCATAGGATATACATGTTAAATACTGAAATGAGGCTAAGAGTCGTAGTAAATTATACCTCATTGAGGGATTTTTCAAGGTCCTCATAACCTCAAAATTCAATGAGGGTATGAGGAATAATAAATGAGGACTCACTGAGGGCTTTTACATAGCCCTCATGGCCTCATACGACAAAAAAGGGATTCCACAGTCACAGGCGTTTTCCAAAATGGGATTCCATAGGATATACCTGTTAAATACTGAAATGAGGCTAAGAGTCGTAGTAAATTATACCTCATTGAGGGATTTTTCAAGGTCCTCATAACCTCAAAATTCAATGAGGGTATGAGGGATAATAAATGAGGATTCGTTGAGGGCTTTTACATAGCCCTCATGCCCTCATACGACAAAAAAGAGATTCCATAGCCACGGGTGTTTTGCAAAATTATGGGATTCCATGGGATATGGCCATTGGATATAGGCTTTTATTATACAGAAGGGAGATAACCCTGCATACAGATTATGAGAAATCAAGCAATCTGATTGGTTAGTTATATAACTGAAACAGCAAGAGTACACGGAATAGGGTCAGAACTAACAAGAATAGACCAAATATAGTAATAATAAGATAAACTGTTCCAACTAATAGGCTCTTCTATGCTACTGGAGTATACTCCAGGATAAAGGAATATGGCTAGGTAGAGGAAAACTATTACATAGATAAATAGAAGCAGAGAATTCTGTAAGAATTCGAAATAGTAAAAGTTGGGATAGATTTTGGTGATTTGGAGGGATTGTCGGGTTGTTTGTGGTAATTTGATTTACTCTTCTACAATCGAACATACCCTCCGAACATACCCCTTTCCTATTGTAGGCCTTAGGTAACATAGCAATCACGTGCTACCATAGAAACCAAGATGGCGGCCTCCAGTATACAAAATGGACGACGGAAACACGTATCACCCTAACAACACGCGCTGCGCATGCGCACTCACACCACGTATCACTATGGAGATGACATCACAACATGGCCGCTCACGCGGGTTACCATGACAACACAACATGGCGCCACTAGGTCACTTGCCATGACGTCACTTCCGGGGTCCCCCACCGAGGTCCCCCAACCTTGAGGTGAAAACCACATCACATACTACTAGGGATGTTTTTTCCAAGTGCCGTCTGTAACTCCAGTTAGGTGATGGGTTAAAAAGTCCTACTAAGTGGCTAATTTGTGCGCATGTGTGTCGTATGATAAATAGAATATGAAATGAGTGTTTTTCTCATATATTTATGAAACTCGTCCGAATTTTCCGTTTGGACTCGCCAGAGGCTCGCCAAAAGGAAACTTCTTAGACTCGTTTCATAAATATCATATGAGAAAAACACTCATTCCATATCATCTATTTATCATATTGATCAGACATAATCATATTCATCTTCTCACGAAGACCCATTATTAGAGAATTCCTTGGGCGGATGTGCCGATTCGTTAGGCTAAGGGTTAAGTAGAGCTAGCAAAGGGGAAATTCAGTCGGAAAAAAATAATCGACTTCCTTTCCTATACATTCTCGATGTGTTCAAACGCTGTTTGTGAAGCTTTTAGGTGCTATATAAGTAGGGGGGTTTATTTACTTTGAAATTCCCACGTCTGATATTCCATAAATTCAAGTTGACAGCAGGCGCCAATGGTTCCTGAAAGTCTGCTACCGTGTTCGTTCCAGAACTGATAATAAAATAATATTTTTTATCTTACAATCAACATGTATTCTGTCTGTATTAACTCCGCAACTGTCGTGTATCCGACCTCCTGATACAAATGTTTGTATCAGGGGGTCGGATACAAGCACGTTCCTTTCGCGTGAGTTCCGTTTTTTTTTTTTTTTTTGTTCATCCGTACGAATAAATAGTTCGTTATATTCTTGACTTATCCCCAATATATTGTTAGATTATTACCATTATGTGGATGTACAAAATACACATCGTGATCTGCCCTTAGAACACGGAGCGAGACTCGGATACATATTTGTACGTACACATAATGGTAATAATCTCTATAGAACAACTCGTGGCCAAATATGCTTCAGATATCCAAGAACAAAGCTAGGCATTCAAAACACTTTACGATACAGTGACATGACTGCGTTTGGAAAAAAGGACAATGCTGTCTTTATTTTTTATTGAAGATGGATTACATGACCGACGGACATGAGCATATGATGCGATACCCCGCTGGTCGGTTTTGGCCGTTACGTTAGGTAAAGGGTTAACTTTTGAAGGTGAGGACCGTGGTGCCGTGTTTTGATGTTGTTTGAGATTGGCGAGTTGGGAAAGCAGTTTGTCTTTCTCTTTTAATAGGTCTGCCACTTGGTTATCAAAGGAATCTTTGGTGTCTTGGAACTCTCTTTCTAATCTACGCATGGTTTCTTTCTGGAGTGAGATTGTGATTGGCTTGGTGGCCGTGGGAGAGCTATCTGTTGACTCTTCTGTGCCCACGATCTGTTGTTCCAGTTCGTGGGCGAGCTTGCTTAGTTCTTCATCAGGTTCCATCTCAGCGTGGGGTCCAAGCTTGAGATGGGACTGGAGGCATTTGATGACTGGGTGGTGTCTGTTTTTTTTCGACTGGATGGGTGAGTGGACTTCCATTCCCTCTTCCTTCTCTTTGTGGCTTTCTTCAGACTTTCTGCTCCAGGCCTTTAGGCGCTTGGCGTCCCGGCGCTTAGTGGATGGGCTTTTCTTCTTCCTATTGCACTTGGTACTTGGCCTTTTCGGGGTCCTCTGGGTGTGGACCAAAGCCCGATTGGGCTAAGGTACTACCACTCCCCAGTGGGGCCGATGGTCTGGCTGCTGGCTTCTTTTGTCTCCTTGTTGGAGCCATTCCAGGTGGTATTGGAAACTCCAATATCACCTGGCAGGTATCACCAGAAACATGGATGGTCCAGTTTCTGGTGTTACCCACATTCAGACATGTTAACATGTCAGATAGCTTCTGTGGTAGAAGCATTCTGACTGACTAATTTGTGGTGCTAATGAAGAGTCCAGTGAGCGTCCGACGAATGTGATAATGATGATTCAAAATTAGCAAATTTCTCTTACTTGTATAGCACCGTAAAGCGAAAAATGTCAAATTGATCAGCCACGAGCATATTCAACTTCTCACAAAGTTCCATTATTACAGAATTGTTTTACCCTTTAGCTAACATGAAAATAGACGACACTTGCAAAAAAAAAATCTTGAATAACTAATTTTTTTCATTTTTTGTCTCAAAAATAAAGGTTATGACCCTTATTGGAACTAGCTCGAAGAGGGGTCATAACTAGGGCTGTCACAATTAATCGATTAATCTATTGTTGATCGATCACGGCGAAATCGATTAGTATTTTTCGTTGTCGAATAATCGGTAAATTATATCCCGTTTTAGACGTTTAATAATTAAAAGAAAATATGTTGAAAAAACTATTGTTTCTAAAGGTAAAGAGTTAAGAACATCGATGTTAAACCCCAAGAAGCTATTGGAAGCATTTGTCTTCCAGGTACATTCATCAAAGCTTTGATGTTCTGAACTTTTGAACCGTCAGTGTAATAATCAAGACCGGTCGGCAGTTGCGAAGTTTGCAACTGCCGGCCGGTCTTGATTATTACACTGACGGTTCAAAAGTTCAGAACATCAAAGCTTTGAATGTAACTAAAAGAGGACCGTCTTCGTTGTTTACTTGAGGTAGGTCAACTGACTTCAACTTCATTTTTATCAACTTCAAAGAGAGGGAGATGGGGGTCATCTAGGTACGATCAATCGATTATCATCGATTATTTGCGACGATTAATCGATTCCTAAATTAAAAAATCGTGACAGGCCTAGTCATAACCTATGTTTTTGAGACAAAAAAATGAAAAAATAATAAAAATTAATTGGCGATTTTTGAGAATACTGCTGGTCGGGTTTGACCGGTACTTTGGGTAAAGGGTTAACATGGGTTAAGTAGAGCTAGAAAATAGGAAATTCAGCCAGAAAGAAAAAAATAATCGTCTTCCTTTCCTGTACATTCTCGATGTTTTCAAACGCTAGTTTTAAAGCTTCAGGCTCAGCTGTAAATACAGAACTTTTATTGGTATTCTCATTGAAGAGCTCTGCTCATCAGCAAAAGCAATGGATGATACCTTTTCATCACCTTTAGATCTATCTGTATGGATATATAAACTTTATGTCAAACTTTATATCAAAATATTTTGCTTGAATTGCAGGGAGTTGGTCTCAGACTTTCTGGAAGAAGGAAGGTCCATAATAACATAATGGTCTTTCAGAAACGAGGGCGATCATGTGGTTAACGGTTCTCTTCTATCGAATCTGATTGAAATGAGGCGTGGCGGACTCCATATACGATTTGACTCTCAATTCGAAATGGGTTTCTGGTTTTCCGGTAAAAACATTCAACAGACTGAGGATTTGAGACTTAATCATAAGCGGGATTTGATGGGTTAGCAAAGAGTTTGGAAACATTGCTGTAACAGTTTAATTCTGTGCAGCGCCGAATTATATCCATAAGGCTGACTAGGCTGAAGCCTAGGGTCCCGTAGGGACAGGGTCCCGCAGGGTAGGGGGGCCCGCCAATTTTAGCTTTTTACCGAGGCACTGTTACCAGCGCCTTAGGGGTCTAGTGGTTAAAACCACTTTGCACTCTGCGCCGTATCGACACACGTACATATGTATTTATCCGTATATATACTCTCATAAGTATACGCTGAGTGGTAGACTGTTGGACTTCTATGCTAGAGGTCCCGAGTTCGATCCCCGTCCGGGACGACCCGCGTTATATCCTTGGGCAAGGCACTTTATCCCAGTTGCCTGCACGGGGGGGGGGGGGGGGGGGGGCACGATTACGCGGTCTACTAAGGCGTACTGCACGTCGACGATGCACATGTTTTCAACCGCTGTAACCCTGCTTGAGCGGAGCTCGAACAGAGTTAGAATGTTGAGGAGCTGACAGTTGCTCGTCGATGCTTGGTGGTTCTCTCCGGGTACTCCGGCTTCCTCCACCCATAAAACTGCCACAGTCACGATTAGCTATCGTGCATAAGTATGTGACCTTAAAGTCAAATAAATAAATAAATAAATAAATAAATAAATAAATAAATAAATAAATAAATAAATAAATAAGTATATATTTATATACAGTACATAATTTTAATGCTTATTTAAATAATATGTCAAGCAAATGAAACTATAAATGATACAGGTCTTCGATACTGCGCGGAAGACAACTATTTCTCCCTCCCCCACCCCCCTTTCATGGTATGTGTATACTTTCGCGTTTGTTTATTTCATCAGCTGACTGCTAATTTTTAGGTTGTTAGCTGTAGTGAGGTGAAAGACTGAAGTGACGGATTGTGCCCCGATGTGCCTAACAGCCTAGGGGCCCGAACATGGGTTAATACGGCACTGATTCTGTGCTTCTCAGAACACGACACGTCGGCTTCGGAAAGGTTTTAAACGCCCCCAGGTTAATTCTAATACCACTCATTATGGATCGTATCAAGGGGTTTGAGATTTGATTTCTCCGCAAAACTATATACCATACAACTGTAATCCAATTTTAATCTGGCAAGTAACCTCTACACATGAAGTAATGTATTTTAGTCAGCACACAAAGCAGTGCTTTAAACTTAAAAGTTTAACTCTTAGACCCGCTGAGTGATTTAAATATATTTGTCACCAAATCTAATTATGGCTGCCACGCAACGGCCATCACTAGGTTTGATTAACCCTTTACCCAACGTAACGGCTAAAACCGGCCAGTGCTCTTCAAAAAAAAATTGCCAATTAATTTTCATTATTTTTTTTTCACTTTTTGTCTCAAAAACATAGGTTATGACCGCTCTTTGGAACGAGCTCGTCGAGCTCGTTCCAAAGAGGGGTCATAACCTATGTTTTTGAGATAAAAAATGAAAAAAATTAGTTTTTCAAGAATTTGTTTGCAAGTGTCGTCTGCTTTTCATGTTAGGTAAAGGGTTAAACATTCAATGAAAATTTGACTTAAGAAACCATTGGTTAAAAATTTATTCAATTTCCAGGGACAAATTGGGTAAAACGTGCTTAAATTTCACTTATTTTAACCCCATAGACCTTACAGGGCGCCTTTCCGACCCAGGGACATTCTACGTCATAACTTCATCATTTCTCCTTCAATGTGTGGGGTAACAAATCAAGCCCAAAGGCAGCACGTTGGAAATATCGAATGGTGCATCACAGGTAATGAAGATGGGCTGTTGGAGTTGCTGTAATTGAACTGTCTCGGAGGACATCATCAACGTTTAAAGAGTTAGTGGCAAGAACTCGTCTACATCTGATCATTAATTGTTTTATATGTGAAGTAAAATTCAGTTTATTCAGGAGATTAACGACACTTGTTGAGTTAGACATTTGGGAATTTGACATTGGAAAATCATTTGTTAACGAGCCCCACGTGAAGCTTGCATCGAACTTCGATTGCTGTAAGGTTTATCAGTATAACAACCCTGTGAAGCTTGCTTCGAACTTCGGTTGATGGAGAGGGTTCTCAGGACAAGAGTTCTGTGAAGCTCGCTTCGAACTTCGATTGATGGACGGGTTTCTCAGTACAAGAGTTCTGCGAAGCTTGCTTCGAAATTCGATTGATGGACGGGTTTCTCGTTATAAGAGTTCCGCGAAGCTTGCTTCGAAATTCGATTGATGGACAGGTTTCTCAGTATAAGAGTTCTGCGAAGCTTGCTTAGAAATTCGATTGATGGACGGGTTTCTCAGTACAAGAGTTCTGCGAAGCTTGCTTTGAACTTTGATTAATGGACGGGTTTCTCAGTACAAGAGTTCTGCAGAGCTTGCTTCGAACTTCAATTGATGGACAGGTTTCTCAGTATAAGAGTTCTGCGAAGCTTGCTTCGAAATTCGATTGATGGACGGGTTTCTCGGTATAAGAGTTCTGCGAAGCTTGCTTCGAACTTCGATTGATGGACTGGTTTGTTAGTAAAGGAGTTCTGCAAAGCTTGCTTCGAACTACCATTAATGGGCGGGTTTCTCAGTATAAGAGTTCCGCGAAGCTTGCTTCGAACTTCCATTAATGGACGGGTTTCTCAGTATAAGAGTTTCGCGAAGCTTGCTTCGAAATTCGATTGATGGACGGGTTTCGCGGTATAAGAGTTCTGCGAAGCTTGCTGCGAACTTCGATTGATGGACAGATTTCTTAGTAAAAAAGCTTGTTTCGAACTTCGATTCGATTCGAAATGGCCCCAATGATTTGATTCAGTTCTGGCCAATCTAATTCGGAAATTTTCGAATCGCAGAGATAATCTAAAAATACTACAACGGTCTTCTTCTGAAGTCTTCTTCTATCACTATTCCTCCGCTTTCTGGAAACCCAAGCCTTGAAAAGCCCTTGGGTTGCTCCAACTGGCATGGAGAGTTTGTTCTTTCATTTCACAGGAATGACCCCAGAGTTTCATAAATTCAGGGGTAGACACGTTTGACTCGGCACGAGATAGAAAAAGGCAGGGTAAATATTTCTCTGTTACTATTGACAAAAGAAATATAACATTATTTTTTTCTCCAACTTTGTTCAGCCTGGCTACGCCCACTTTATAAAATTTGTACTTACAAAGGAGCAAAAAATCTCCAATTTCAGATTATTTTTCACTTTACCGTACGACGCGTATTTTTTCCCAATGGGGTTCCGGTGAATTTTAGATGCTTCAAGACCATTTAACAATATGTCTGTCAACAGCCATGGAGTTGTAGCACAGTAATCTCGCGGGGCATTAGTCTACTACTTCTGTTCGGAATTCAGCACATTTATTGTTACCCACTTTTTGTGGACATTTACTTATAGAGATAAACAAGTATTTCTTCTGGTTCCAGTTTTAGATATTCCAATCAATAAGTACTTTTATTCACATTGAAAAAATCAATATATTAACGTAATTTGTGGAACGATCCGTCGTTACCATAAAATTACGGCTGTGGTGAGTTTTCATTTCCGGTTGTTAACCCTTTGCCCAACGTAACGGTCAAAATCGGCCAGCAATTCACAAAAATCGCCAATTAATTTTCATTATTTTTTTCATTTTTGTCTCATTTGTTGTTTGGAAACATTGAGGTAACAGTTTAATTCTGTGCAGCGCCGAATTATATCCATAAGTCTGACTAGGCTGAAGCCTAAGGTCCAGTAGGGACAGGGTCCCGCAGGGTAGGGGGCCCGCCAATTTTAGCTTTTTGCTGAGGCACTGTTACCAGCGCCTTAGGGGTCCAGTGGTTAAAACCACTTTGCACTCTGCGCCGTATCGACACACGTACATATGTATTTATCCGTATATATACTCTCATAAGTATACGCTCAGTGGTAGGCTGTTGGACTTCTATGATAGAGGTCCCGAGTTCGATCCCCGTCCGGGACGACCCGCGTTATGTCCTTGGGCAAGGAACTTTATCCCAGTTGCCTGCATGGGGGGCACGATTACGCGGTGTACTAAGGCGTACTGCACGTCGACGGTGCACATGTTTTCAACCGCTGTAACCCTGCTTGAGCGGAGCTCGAACAGAGTTAGAATGTTGAGGAGCTGACAGTTTCTCGTCGATGCTTGGTGGTTCTCTCCGGGTACTCCGGCTTCCTCCACCCATAAAACTGCCACAGTCACGATTAGCTATCGTGCATAAGTATGTGACCTTAAAGTCCAATAAATAAATAAATAAATAAATAAATAAATAAATAAATAAATAAATAAATAAATAAATAAATAAATAAGTATACTATATATATATTTATATACAGTACATTATTTTAATGCTTATTTAAATAATAAGTCAAGCAAATAAAACTATAAATGATACAGGTCTTCGATACTGCACGGAAGACAACTATCTCCCCCCCCCCCCCCCCCCCACACCCCCTTTCATTCATGGTATGTGTATACTTTCGCGTTTGTTTATTTCATCAGCTGACTGCTAATTTTTAGGTTGTTAGCTGTAGTGAGGTGAAAGACTGAAGTGACGGATTGTGCCCCGATGTGCCTAACAGCCTAGGGGTCCGACCATGGGTTAATACGGCACTGATTCTATGCTTCTCAGAAGACAACACGTCGGCTTCGGAAAGGTTTTAAACGCCCCCAGGTTAATTCTAATACCACTCATTATGAATCGTATCAAGGGGTTTGAGATTTGATTTCTCCGCAAAACTATATACCATACAACCGTAATCCAATTTTAATCTGGCAAGTAACCTCTACACATGAAGTAATGTATTTTAGTCAGCACACAAAGCAGTGCTATAAACTTAAAAGGTTAACTCTTAGATCCGCTGAGTGATTTAAATATATTTGTCACCAAATCTAATTATGGCTGCCACGCAACAGCCATCACTAGGTTTGATTAACCCTTTACCCAACGTAACGGCTAAAACCGGCCAGTGCTCTTCAAAAAAAAATTGCCAATTAATTTTCATTATTCTGTTTTCACTTTTTGTCTCAAAAACATAGGTTATGACCCCTCTTTGGAACGAGCTCGTCGAGCTCGTTCCAAAGAGGGGTCATAACCTATGTTTTTGAGATAAAAAATGAAAAAAATTAGTTTTTCAAGAATTTGTTTGCAAGTGTCGTCTGCTTTTCATGTTAGGTAAAGGGTTAAACATTCAATGAAAATTTGACTTAAGAAACCACTGGTTAAAAATTTATTCAATTTCCAGGGACAAATTGGGCAAAACGTGCTTAAATTTCACTTATTTTAACCCCCTAAACCTTACAGGGCGCCTTTCCGACCCAGGAACATTCTACATCATAACTTCATCATTTCTCCTTCAATGTGTGGGGTAACCAATCAAGCCCAAAGGCTGCACGTTGGAAATATCGAATGGTGCATCACAGGCAATGAAGATGGGCTGTTGGAGTTGCTGTAATTGAACTGTCTCGGAGGACATCATCAACGTTTAAAGAGTTAGTGGCAAGAACTCGTCTACATCTGATCGTTAATTATATGAGAAGTAAAATTCAGTTTATGTTGGAGATAAATGTCTCTTGTTGAGTTAGACATTCGAAAATTTGACATTGGAAAATCGTTTGTTAACGAGCCCCACGTGAAGCTTGCTTCGAACTTCGATTGTTGTAAGGTTTATCAGTATAAGAACCCTGTGAGGCTTGCTTCGAACTTCGATTGATGGAGAGGGTTCTCAGTACAAGAGTTCTCCGAACCTTGCTTCGAACTTCGATTGATGGACGGGTTTCTCAGTACAACAGTTCTGCGAACCTTGCTTCGAACTTCGATTGATGGACGGGTTTCTCAGTACAAGAGTTCTGCGAAGCTTTCTTCGAACTTTGATTGACGGACGGGTTTCTCAGTATAAGAGTTCTGCAAAGCTTGCTTCGAACTTCCATTTATGGACGGGTTTCTCAGTATAAGAGTTCTGCGAAGGTTGCTTCCAAATTCGATTGATGGACGGGTTTCTAAGTATAAGAGTTCTGCGAAGCTTGCTTCGAACTTCGATTAATGGACTGGTTTCTTAGAAAAAAAAGAGTTCTGCAAAGCTTGCTTCGAACTTCGATTGATGCACGGGTTTCTCAGTACAACAGTTCTGCGAAGCTTGCTTCGAACTTCGATTGATGGACGGGTTTCTCAGTACAACAGTTCTGCGAACCTTGCTTCGAACTTCGATTGATGGACGGGTTTCTCAGTACAAGAGTTCTGCGAAGCTTTCTTTGAACTTTGATTGATGGACGGGTTTCTCAGTATAAGAGTTCTGCAAAACTTGCTTCGAACTTCCATTAATGGACGGGTTTCTCGGTATAAGAGTTCCGCGAAGCTTGCTTCTAAATTCGATTGGTGGACCGGTTTCATGGTATAAGAGTTCTGTGAAGCTTGCTGCGAACTTCGATTGATGGACTGGTTTCTCAGTATAAGAGTTCTGCGAAGCTTGCTTCGAAATTCGACTGATGGACTAGTTTCTCACTATAAGAGTTCTGCGAAGCTTGCTTCGAAATTCGATTGATGGACGGGTTTCTCAGTACAAGAGTTCTGCGAAGCTTGCTTCGAACTTAGATTGATGGACAGGTTTCTGAGTAAAAGAGCTCCGCGAAGCTTGTTTCGAACTTCGATTCGATTCGAAATGGCCCCAATGATTTGATTCAGTTCTGGCCGACCTGATTCGGAAATTTTCGAATCGCAGAGATGATCTAAAATACAACTGTCTTCTTTTGAACTCTTTATCTATCACTATTCCTCCGCTTTCTGAAAACCCAAACCTTGAAAAGCCCTTGCGTTGTTCCAACAGGCATGGAGCGTTTGTTCTATCATTTCACAGGAAAGACCCCAGAGTTTCATAAATTCGGGGATAGACACGTTTGACTCAGCACGAGATAGAATAAGGCACGGTAAATATTTCTCTGTTGCTCTTGACAAAAGAAATATAATATTATTCTTTCTCCAACTTTGTTCAGCCTGGCTACGCCCACTTTGTAAACTTTGTACTTAAAAAGGGGCCAAAAATCTCCAATTTCAGATTATTTTTCACTTTACAGTACGACGCGTATTTCTTTCCCAATGGGGTTCCGGTGAATTTTAGAGGCTTCAAGATCGTTTAACAAT